>CM028135.1:559427500-560678125 GCA_016271365.2 Neoceratodus forsteri | reverse complement strand
TTCTAGTTGCAGAGATGAGCCCTGTTGACTAAATTAGAGGTGACTCCTCAGTCTTAGATAACATTATACAATTTTGTTATAGTCATCACTTTGTAAAAACAAAGAAGTACAGTTTGTACATAGCCACATAGTAATACAAATCATCAGAAAATGGCAATGCCAACTCATATATCATAACACTACAAGGACACAGGTGTCCTATCATCTCGTAAGCAAGAAATACATCCGTATATTACAAAGTGAAGTGTATAGCAATCATATGCATACATATCCTGACATCTACTCTTATACAGTAGATGCCCTTAGCCCTATATGTTAGTATAACAAATACATAAATGCTAACTGTCTGTGGTGTACCTCTGGGGGTACCAGTTAGGGTGCAGGGACCTTGTGTAACATTCCTCCTCTTGTTGCCTGACAAGAGGCAACACAAGGAAAATAGGGAAATGGAGAGGGAGCAGGAGTTGTATACAGACCCGATGCACGAGCCTTGTAAAGGAATTCTAGCTGCTCACGGTGTAGGTGGAGCATACATTGAAGGCAGCAAAGCATAATAATAAGGAAAAATATTAAAAATGATTGTATAATAACAAAACCTTTAAAGGTAATCTCTAACCAATTATTAGTAACTGCACTATTAAAATCACTATCATTAATAAGGTCAAATACGGCTTCATTTGCTTTGGATATATTATTGCTGATGTGGATGACATGGGTGTCTTTCCTGTCTAAGAGTGACTTCAGAGTTAAAGTCAAGGGATCAATGTGTACATTAAAGTAAGGTAAGTACTCTGAAAGAGTAAGCAAATAATCAGGGTTACCATCAATGATATCAGATTCCACAAGGAGTACAGGGGTAATAACTGTGTACCTAATAATAGTTGTCTGATGAGGGACAAAGCAAAAGTTCAATTCATTAAAAAAACATCTCTTGTCACCATATGTAAATTGTTTAAAATTAGTTACTACACAAAATTCACCATCCAAATCATATTGTATTTTCACAGTAGGTAATCTTTATTTCTGTAGTTGTACTGGGCAAGTGTAAGTCTGTTTGGAAATCCGTGTTGACAGGTGATGAACCTCTTTCCGGTAAGACTGATACAATTGAGAATCATCTGGAGCAGATGTTGAGTCCTGGTATTCTGTGCCATAGGTGGTGATGTCATCGTCCATGGAAAAGAACCAGTCAAAAATGTCTGGGGAATATCCACATACAGGTTTAATAACATCAAATACGTCATATTGACACAAATAAATATACCCTTTCTTCACACAGCAGTCCATGTCATGTGAGACCCATGCGTCCAGAAGAGGATGGAAAACCAGAAGAGGAGGTAAGTCGAGGCGTTCTCTGTAAATGTCTTCATCAAGGTGCCCAATGGAGTGTACGGATGCTAATTTATCAGATATAGCTGCATTGGGATCAAAACATGGTAAAGAAACAGTAAAAGACACAAACATAGTATCCTGAATGAAACAATTCTTAGAAGTAAAGCAAGGACCAGTATTAGGGTGCCTGGTCACAAATCCCAAATTTCTATTAGTAGAAATGGGAATAGAAACAGATTGTAACATACACATGGCAACACAGTTACGGGATTTGCAGTGAGGTCAATACCATTTAGAGATGTGTCTGTCATGTATGATATCAGGGATTCTTCCAGATTCCAGATGATGGAAGAGGTTGTTGATGGTAGTGACTATGTATGATCCATATGTGGAACATAATATTTCACAGGCAATGTATTGCTTATCTGCTTCCTTATTGTTTTGGGCAATAAGGGTGTTAATCTTCTCTCCAGAATCTGTAAATGCCTTAGCAATATCGTGCATATTATATACAGTGTATCTTTCTTCCTGACTAAGGCCATCCACACCATGCAATAATGGGGGTATGATGTCATTGATCATACCAGTTTCAAACTTCTGTGAATGTGATTCAATAGTAGCAATGTCCACTTTATTCCAGATATATTTTGTATTACCAAAGAGACCAGTAAGGGTGCCTGTGGTACCGGTGACATCAGATCTGTCACGTATGTTTCTTTTATGACTTTGATCATCTGTCTGAGAAATAAGATTTCTCCGAAAAGTTGCCTCTGTACTCGGTGGTGTGTACCCCGGAAATAGGGTCTTGGTTACAAATCTGAAAAGCTGCTAAGCTGCAAAGTAACAAAGTTCTGTAAGACAATGATGTGTTAGTAGTATGACACATACCAAATTCATTCATATTCCAGTAAGTCAAATTAAACAAAACTTCCATATGCATATATTGTAAATTATTAATAAGTGAGCCAGGAAAAGCAGTGTCTGTGAGACTACTATGAGGGCCAGGGTTTTGTTTTGGACATTCCAAAAGTTGTTTCTTAGTAGGGGGGTAACACAGATAAATACATGGCAGCTGAGGCCATGTTGTATACAGCACAAAATTTCCTGGCAGAATCCTTAGAAAGTGAAACACAATATGAGGGATCAATTACAGCAGTAATATTGTATAAGCCTGCATGCCTCAGAGAGGTTTGATGCAAGGACAATGTACCATTAGGGGATAATTTTGCATTGCACCATCCATGGAAAGTTCCCTTGGAGAGTTTGGCCATGGAGAGTATTTGTTCTTGAGTCTTAGTTTGTCATTCTATTTGTAGGGTTGATTTATCAGGAGCAACAACTGAGGCAGTGAGGTAGGCATCTGAACCTTCCTGAACAGTTATCAAATTGTCTGGGACATTGATGGAGACTCCCTCTGGGGTAGTTGCAGGTGGATGAAGATGAGGAAGGATGTGCTTTACTGTGCCTTGAATGCAGGGGATTACTCCTGAGATGAGGAGAAAATGGAACAAGATAGCCATCTTGTCAGTGTATCTGAAAAGGAAAATCAAACATTAGCAGATTAGTACTATTCCACCCAGTGGGGTAAGGAAAAGTAACTATACTCCTTTATACAGTTTCAGCTGGTTTGCATGTAACCATTTGTCAGTCAGTTTGTTATTTTGCATGAATCTAATTTGATAGACTGCTGGACTGTGCTTATTGACAATTGGGTAGGGTCCTTCCCTCTTATTGGAGAAAGAATGTGTTGGATGCACAAATCTGAGAACCATTACTTGATCTCCAACTTGCCAATCCACTTCTTGTGTGTTTGTCAAATTGAATTTTGGACTGTTGTTGAGCCTTGCCCATGCAATTTTCAGCATACAAATGAGTATGTATTAGGTCTTTTCTCAACTTTTCCTCATATTGGTCCACAGAAACATGGTCTGCGGTGGGGGTGTGCAGGTCAAACAACAGGTGTTCCAGTAATCTGGTACTTCTGCTAGTTATCACCTCAAAGGGTGTCAACTGGGTGGTGGCTGAGAGTGTGCCCCTAATTGCCAGGAGTAATGGCAGTGGGGAATCCCAGTTCTTGGGATTGTCCTCAATGAAGCTGGAAAGCATTTGCTTAATCCATCTGTTGGCTCTCTCTACCTGACCTGATGACTGTGTGTGGTATATGGAACTTCTGATGAACTCCAAGGAGTTCAAGGGCTTCTTTCATCAACTCACCTGTAAAATTGGTTCCTTTGTCGGAGTCTAACTTCAGAGGTAGGCACCACCAGGAGAAAATCTGTTCCACCAGGATTTTGGCAGTGGTTTTTTGCAGTGCATATCTTGGTGGGGAAAGCCTCAACCCACTTAGAAAAAAGTTACCAAAAGGGCATATTTTTGTTTCTACTGGTATTGGTAAGGGGACCAATAAAAACAATCGGTAAGGCATGCCAAGGGCCAGAATGCCTTTGCAGTAGTAGCATGGCATTTCATTTGGTGGGGATGGGTTTGTTTTGCTCACAAACAAGATAGTTGTCTATGTACTGTTTGACATCCTAGGTGACACCAGGCCACTATGTGGTAGTCTTGAGCCTCTGGAGTGTGTTTTCTACTCCCTGGTGTCCACCAGTGAGGGTGTCATGCATTTGGTACAAAAATTCAGATCTAAGATGATGAGGGACCTCCCACAATTTTGTGGGGGTATCATCTGGTTGGTACCAAATTAGCTTGTCATCTGAGGAAAGGTGTAACTTACCTTCATGCCTTTGGTACGGGTTGCAGGCAGGCAGATTCTTCTCGGTGCCTTTGTCCAGAAATCTGAACACATATTTGAGTTCAGAGTCAGCATGCTGGGCTTCTGACAAATCCAAGGGGGAAAGAGGTTGAGGTTTCTTCCCGACAGCTTCAATGTGTACAGCTGCTCTGGCCTCTGGATGGTCCATCATCCAGATGTTCCCCTCTTGGTCCCTTCCTTAGCAAGGGTGTCAGCAGTGTCATTGAAGGCATGATAGGTGTTGTGTATGGAGTGGGCCTTGACCTTGTGTACATAGAGTCTGTGTGCAAATTTCTGTGCCAGTAAATTAATGTATATTACCAGTTCCTTGTGTTTCACTGGAGTGCCATCAGAAGAGGTAAAGGACTTCTTCTGCCAGAAAGGGAGACATTCTGTAAGAGAACAATGAACCCAGTTAGAGTCTATAAAAATGATGGTATATTTGGTTCCATACTGGATGAATTCGAAGGCACGGGCCACCGCTGACATTTCTGCATACTGTGATGATGCTACACTGCAACATTTGGAAATCTTAACAGTGTTACTAAAAGGGTAAACCACAAATATATCCATTCCTGCTATCTGTTCTCGCTGATAATAGGAAGCTGATCCATCTGTAAAGACATAGCACAATGAGATGTTCTCAAGTATTTGTGGTGTAGCAGGAAGGAAAGGACCTGGATCTGGTAGATCAGGTGGCTGTAGTGTACAGTCATGGGGTTCTCCTTGGAAAAAGAGGCCATGCACCAGAATGAATGACATTTTGGTTGGATGGACCTTGATGTCTCTATCCTGGAGAAGGAGAGACCAGTGTGTCAGTCTGGTACTGGAGACTGACCCATCCTTTACTCTGTCTGATAGTAAAAAGGCTGTTGGGGTATGGTTTGTATTGATGATCAGGGGGAATACCCAATGATATACAGAAAGTGCTTGACAGCCGAATAGGTAGCCAGAAGGTTCCTTTCACAAAGGTTGTACTTCTGTTCCACTGAGGTCAAGAGCTGTGATGCATATGCAATAAGTCTTAGGGTGCCATGGACCTTCTGGGTCAATACTGCAGACATCACAGTGTCAGCGGTGGCAGATTCCAGATGGAATGTCAGGGCTGGATTGGGGTAGACTAAAGCTGGAGCTGAGGCCAGGGCCTGCTTCAGTGGCATCACAGCTTGGGTGTGAATGGGACCCCAAGTCCAGGGAACTTTCTTTTTCAGTAGTTCATACAGAGGGGTGGCCTTCTGAGCAAAATCACAAATAAAATCTCTAGAATAATTCACCATACCCAAAAACCTTCCAAGGGGTGCCACGCTGGTGGACTGTGGCAAATCCTGTAATCCCTGTATCTTCTTCCAGGTAGGGCTTCTGCCTTTGTCTGTTATCCTCAGGCCCAGAAAAAGTATGTCCTTCTGGCACAGTTGTGCTTTTGCTGGGTCACATTTGAGGCCTGCCTTCTGAATGAGGGTCAGTAGTTCATCTAAGAGCTCCAGATGTTGTTCCTGTGTGGCTGTGGCCAACAACTGGTCATACACATACTGAAAAAGACACTGGGGTGTAGAAAAACCCTCAAGGGTGTCCATTATGTTTGGATGGAACAGAGAGGGGCTGTTTTGGAACCCCTGTGGTAAGCAGGTCCTTGTGTACTGCCTGCCCTCAAAAGTGAAGGCAAACATATTGACTCTTGGTGGTCAATAGTAATGACCAAAAACCATTGGTGATATCCAGGGCACTAAAGCATTGCTGGTCAGGGGTTAGTAATTGCAGTACATCTGGTGCTAATGCCACTGTTGGAGCACAATTGGGGTGAACTGGTTTAGTCTCCTGTAGTCAATTGTAAGTCTCCAGGCACCCATGGATTTTTTCACAGGCCACACTGGGGAATTTGCAGTGGAAATGCATGTCCTGATTACACCTTGCTTGAGGAGTGATTTAATTGTTTCCCTAAGAGAAGACAAGGCCTAGGATGGAAAGGGGTATTGCCCTTGCCTCTTGTGGGTTGGGCCTATCACTTCAATGACAGTATGCATCTTGCCACAATCATGCTTGTTGGTGGCAAATGCCTCCAGCTGCCTTTGTAGAATGGGAAGGAGCTTTTGGAAAAGCTCATGGTTCTTAAACAAAACTATGACATCATACTCATTGTCATTTGTGGATATTGTTGCAACCACATGTGAATCAGGGATCATGATAGTGTGATACTGTTCCTGAATCTGTACCAGTAACATGTTGGCCAAGTTCACCACACAGCCATTTGACACCAGGAAGTCAATTCTGATTATGCTAGGGTAATCATGCAGTACCATCAGCTGAAAGGTATGATACGACTTCAGGTGTCCCAGCATCACAGGTAGTGGTAGTGAGCAGTATTCAGCTAGCCTAGTTCCATCTATACCAGACATATTGGTCCTCCATCCAGTAGACCAAGATGATGTGTCTGGGTTGTCCTCCTGTAATACAGACACAGACACACCTGTATCCAGCAGTACTGTGAGTAGGCGGCCCCCGACCTCGGCCTCTGTGTAGGGCCTTCCATTTGTATCCAAGACTAGCTTGTTTACAATATGGACTGGGGCCTGTAATTGTCAATCTGTACCAGTGGAAGCATGGGGAAACTCTTGAAAGAGACTCTGGTCCTGGTTCCTGTGAACCATCTCACCATGCTGTACTGATGCTATATAGGGAGCTGCTTCCGGGTTCAGGCCTGTAGAGGCCTGAGAGCCTGGACTTCCAATATCTCTGTGGCCTGTGGAGGCCTGCTTTCCTGGTTGTATCATAGCAAGGGCCTGTACTGGGACAGCATCAGCTACGGAGCGAACTTTTCCGAGGAGGTCTCGGAGGTTTTGGTTCTCATCGGCTATTTCCCTATATAAAGGGCCTGGTCTCTGTTGTTTACCCTTATTGTTTTTTCAGGTATTTCTTGTTTTTGTGGTAGTTCCAGTTCACACCCCAGGACTGTTGTTGGGCCTTCTGGGGGTGTTGGTTATCTGTGGGGAGGGACTGCTTCTCTTGGGCCTGCCCCTCCACTGTGTAGTGCATTGTGGCCTCCAGAATGGCTTCCATGGCAGCTACCTTATTGGAGCCAGAGCTTGAGTCATGGATGTAGATTTGATAGACTCTCTCTGTTTTCCAAAGAATATCTGCAAACCTCTCCATGATGGGATAGGTAGTTGGCTCTACCTTCTCTCACACTGCAGAGATCATGTTCTGAAGGAACAGGGTTTTGTACTCAATGAGGTCCGCATCAGTGGCTTCTTCTGCAAGGTTCTTCCCTGCTCAGTAGGCCATCCAAAGCCGCTGGTGGAAGGTTGCCGGACTTTCCTTCACATTCTGTTTCACAGGGTATGTGAGCATCACTCCTACCACACCTGGGTTGTGTGCAGTGATAAGTTCAGATGCTATTATCAAAGGTAGTGTGGCTGTACTGTCAGACAGCATTGGGGTGTTTCACCAATAGGCCAGGATCGATGGTCTGGCGTAGGATCTGGACCTGGTAGTCTGCAGTGAGACTAAGCATTTCACATTTATCACGCACCTTTTCCAAGTGGCAACTGAGGTGTTTGGATGGGCTCATCTGACCAATACTTTCAGCTATTTGCTGAAAGAGTGGGCCATTTGTAGGGGATTGCTGGGACAATCATTCAGAGGTAGGTTGTCTCGGGCACCCTGCAAGACTGCCTGAGCTGCGGCTTCAGCCACAGTGCAGACCATTCCATCCTGAGTCGTGGCCTCCTGCAGCATCTATCTAATCTGCATTTGGAGAGTCTGCTTGCTTCTGTCAGGAAGGGTCACATTGCCTAAGGCTGCATCAATCATTTTCTCTATCTTTTCCTTATCATCCACAGAAATAATGGAAATCGGTGGTGCCATTAGGACCAGGCCTGGGCCTGCCCCCCTCCCATCATGGGGGTCACATTGATGGCATCGCCTATGATGGTCATCATGACGTAGATGATGTAGGGACATGGTGTCATGTGACAGGGACCTCCATGTTGTGGATGGTGGGGTGTGGTCACTGGGCCATAGTAGGGGCATGACTGGGCATTGTACTATGAAATGTCATCATCTGACTCCTCCTCTTCAGATGACGTAATCAAGATGGGGAGGCTTTGCCACCCATTGGCTTGATGTGCACAGCCAGCACCTCTCGCTGATGGCGCAGTTTCACCATTTTACACTCATAATCCTCATGACTAACTTTATCAACACCCTGCTCTACATCATCCTGTAACTGGTTTTGTAACACTCTATACGCAGTGCTCAATTCGTGATTGTCCCTAGTAGCTACTCCTAAATCATTACATACCTGGTTTATCTCATCCTGAAGCTCTCCCAACTCCTCACAGATCTGATCATTAGATCTACTTAATAAGTCATTCATTTGCAATGCCTGCCCCTTATCCTGTCTCAACCTTCCACACTCCTGCTTCAACATACAAAGTTCTGGCTCATTTTCCTGAGCAGAATCATGCAAAAGAGAATCCTTTTCATTCCACAGAGTTTGGAGATCAGACTCCAAATCCTGCTCTCATTTCAAACATTCAGTTTCCCACAGTCTCATCTCCTGCTTAAGAGATGAGATTTGCAGATCAAGGGTTTAAAACCTCACTTTGGAGGCTTCCAGAGCAGCGTAGAGAGCCGCGACCAACTGCCCTTTAGCTTCACTCCTTCTGGCTGTTTGTCTCATCTCTGAGTACTGGGTTGAAATCCCCAGTACAGGGTTTTCAGATTGACTTGCATCCCGCACAAAAAAGTCAGCCCCTCCTCCATGGGAGGCAAGGACATTCAAGTCATCGAGTCTCAAGTCGGCGCAGATATTTGATCCGGTGGCCATTGTGTGGGAGGGAACAAAAAATCAAACTGAAAAGGTGCCATGTTGTGTATCAAACCCTCAACAAGTGCACTAGTTCACAGGTGGGCTACTGTGCACTTGTAAGCTTGCAATTCAAAACTGTGGTGGGGTGAGGTGAGTCAACATCGACCATACCCAGTAAGCAACCAGACTTTGCAAGTAGTTACAAAGTAGGTGAAATCGGGAGAGGTGATGCAGGTGAGGACACCTTCTGTTCCCGTTAGGAAGGGAAAGTTGTAGCAACAGGTGAAAACTTTGCAAACACTATATATTGCCTGCACGAAGTCATCAATTGTCAGGATGTCTAAACCTCACTTTCAGGTTCTTGGCAATAATGGGAATGCAAAGAATTACAGACACATTGCATAAGAATAATAACACTTATTTATTACTACCAAAAGGAAAATTACAGTTGCCCTAAGTATTGCTTACCATTAGGAACTGGGAGCCAATGCTAAGAGATCCCTATACCTCGAGGAATTTCTATGTCTCCTGGGGTCTCCAAGATAGAAGACGTAATGACTTACATTATATACCTAAGATAATTATCATGGTTACTGTAAGATAGAAATATTTCTAGTTACAGAGATGAGCCCTTTTGGCTAAATTAGAGGTGGCTCCTCAGTCTTAGATAACATTACACAATTTTGTTATAGTCATCACTTTGTGGAAACAAAGAAGTACAGTTTGTGCATAGCCGTGTAGTAATACAAATCATCAGAGGATGGCAATGCCGACTCATATATCATAACACTACAAGGACACAGATGTTCAAGCATCTTGTAAGCAAGAAATGCATGTGTATGTTAGAAAGTAAAGAGTATAGCAATCATATGCATACATATCCTAATATTTAGTCTTATAAGGTAGATGCCCTTAGCCCTATATGTTAGTATAATATATACATAAATGCTAGCTGTCTGCAGTGTACCTCTGGGGGTACCAGTTAGGGTGCAAGTACCTTGTGTAACAGTTTTATGCTACTATGTTTTGATATACAGCTTGCTGCACTATATCAAGTGTGTACTCAGAGCACTACTGCTCCAATTACATTTCCTCAACAAAGGGAAACCCTACCCTATGTTCCAAGAAGGAGCCCAGATCAAAGTGGTCTGCTTGTCACAACACTCACAGGTAACCTGGTAAATAATGTGCACATTATGCACATCCTAAGATTTTAAATCTTAACTGTTTTAACATGACAGAACTTAAATTCTGTTCCAAAACCTATGCTTCAAGGTTCCTCACTAGGCCCTACCCTACTGAGCACTTTGGAGTATTTTACCATACAATAGCCTAAAGTAAAGTAGACCCTTTCAATTGTTACAGGTACAATAGGCACTATCACCAGTTGGTATAGGCCAGCAATATATTTACCCAGCTGTTACATGGTGTGACTGGCATACTGCCATAAGCTAAATGTTTCAAGTGTGTTATTGATGTAATATTACAATATGTTATAATACAGGCCTCAGGCCTTCCAGCAACACAGATAGGGGCATTAAGTTAATTACTGTTATAGTCTCCTCTGCGACCTGAAGGCAGGGTGTAAACTTGATATTTTCATGGATTCACAGATGGTCAAATAGTATTATTGGATCTCAGCTTGTACCCCTGGGTGTATGGTCGATGCCCCAATTTTTTACTTTCTGTTCTCACAATTGTCAGAAGTTTAGGCTATGTCACACCACACCTTCAGTAAAGCCATGGTTATAATAACCTTGTTATTTTCCTTTGCAGCAACTGTGTGTTCTAACAATGTTTTACAAGTTTGTAGCTCTCAATGTTGTGGCACACACACATAACATATTTCTCTCAGAAGAGTGGCAACACCTGAATCAAAGCTGCAGGAATTCATTTCTCTACTGGGCTTACCAGCACATTGATTCTGTGCTCCATGCAACTTGCCAGGAACATTGTATACTCAACCAAATTGTTAAACAGGTCTAGCCACTTCACCTTCTGGAAACAAGTTCGCTGTTTCCTCACAATATGAAGGCAAGCATGAGGGAGGAGCAATCCCTAACTTCAGTAAGAAGACTCTTCTTCGCTTGATCTTCAAGCAAGACATCAACTTTCCTCACTGCTGCTCATTTCAGACTTGGCTGATACCTCTAAAGAAACTTTTAATACCTGTACAAGGATCTCATTTTTTGTAAACAAAAGAAAACAAAACTTCAGTCACACCAGTGTGTCTGACCATTCCATTAAGGGACTTCATGAGCTATCTCAGGCATCTCTTGCCAGGATTCTGCCATTATTGCCATCCAGCAATCAGCAACTTAAATTCTTTTGCCTTACTGGTGTCTTACCTTTGATTCAACATGCCTTATATATATGCTATTTTGCATGTAACTCTGTCAATTTGTCATTCATCACCTAAATTTTATTTTCTGGTCTTATTTGCTTAATACTGAGCTATCTACAATGGATATTGTCAACAGATTCTTTGATCAATCTCAAGGTCTCACCTTACTTGTGGAAGGGTGTACCACACCTCAACAGCCAGGTCATCAGTGTCTTTCTCACCTGGTGTCTCCACTCTCTTAGTGGATTCTTTTTATTTACACTGCTATGTGGTATCAAATGTCAATAGTTTTTCTTATGTATATGCCATTTGTGGTGTTGAGATACCTAGATTCTGCTCTGTGCTTTACAAACGCACCATTTGTGCTCCATCTGTGACCACCCATGTTCCAACTCCTGAACAGGCCCATTTTTGACAGTGACCCTGACTATCTGTTTGCTTTATACAAACCACATAAATTTTTATCTGCATTTTGGTTTCAATCTGTGATTATCCATCCTATGTGTAAACGCTGTTTCATTTTTCTCATATTTCTACTACTAACACTTTGCTGTCTGAGGCATACTCTAAAAACAACATTGTCAATAACTAAAATTCCTTTACAATGCTTGCACCTCAGGCTTGTGAATAAAATGTAACCTAACATCTTCTTTTTGTTGTGTTTCCTCTTCTGCAAGGCAACAAGGAGAGGATTCTTATGCCTGTGTTTTACCCCATATACTGACTAACATGCTTATACCATTAGTAATCTTATTGCTGCACTATGATATTGCTATATTGCACTAACATATAGATACAGGAATACATTGTACAAGCATGGGTTCTAGGACTGTGCTTGCTGCTGATATTTGCTGCTGTATATCATGTTTTATATCATTTTATCTTTGTATACATGTTTTATGTTTATTACACATGATATGCATATCTTTTATTGTAATGTGTTTACCTAGGTTATGTGTGTTCCTTTTATATACTTTCTGATCACTATCACTAATAGAAGGCTTTTACGGTTCATCAGTGATTGATATATGTGTTCTGATATAGTCATATAATCAAATATAATTTGTGTTTTACTCCAAAGTATCATGCCATGTGCATTTCTGCTTATGCTGCATTCTCTTTGTTCATAACATACAGCTGACAATGCATTTTCTTTGTTCTGAGATTCTTACTTACTTTGCAACATTATTTCTTATGTAATTGTCCAAGGGAGCTGCCTTATTTACATGCCTTATCCAATGCTTTATGTTTATCATATCTGTAACTGCACTATTATATATCATAAATAACTGTATGATCACCAGCTCCTCAGAGAGGAAGAGACCATACTCAATGAATGGTCGGAAATTTGGAATTTAGAAGGTTGATGGCCCATATCTGTCCCACATGGCAGATTTTCCTTCAAGAAAATATTTTTCTACACGTCATTCCAGAACTTTAAGTGACAGTGTCATGCATGGCAATCTATTCTCAGCAGCATTCAGCATCACCATACTTCTATCTGAGCATGGCTATGTGGACAAGTGGCTAAACATATGGTAGCTCCAATTTGTGCATTACAACACATTGGGCAATGGTACCTGTAGTAGACTTTAACTGTTGCAGGGGACAATTGCACTAATTGTGGTGGTAGCAACACTCGGAGTATTCACCAGTATTCCATGCTGGCACTGAAGAGTATGACTGGTTCACACATGGGACTGAAAATGTAAGAATAGCTCCTGACCACAATTGATGAGTGGCTGCACTCTCATTCACTGAAAGTGGGTTTCACTGCAAGTGATAACAGCTTGAATTGCATGAAATGCATCAGTGATGAGGGGATTCTCAAGCTGACATGCTTGGCACACTCTCTAAATCCTGCTCTGCAGGAGTTTCTAGCATGTCTTAATATCAAGTCCATGTTGACTGTGGACCATTGCAATTGTGCCAGGTTTGCCGATTTCAGAAAGGTCTATGACCATCTCAGGCACATGGAGTGCTAGAACAAACAGCCTTACCACTGCATGAAGCTGGAAGTCATCACCAGATGGAACTCAACACTATACATGGTTAAGTGCTTGCACAAGCAGTACAAAGCATTCTCTATTGGCCACTGCATACAAGCTGTGACACTGCCAGAGTATCCATGTCTCTGACAACAGATCATTGATGACTAATGTATGGCCAGATCATGATTCTCTTGCCATTCGAACATGCAACACAGGCAGTGGGTAGGTTCACTGACTCATCAGCCAGGCTATCTCATGTCTACATATGCTGAAGCAGATGCTATTGCATGTACAGCAGGTGCTGTAGGCAGGGGGTGATACCAGAAATTGTGCCTTAATGAAACATGTGCTCCATGTCTTGGATTGCAATATCCATATTTCAGGCATTCTTCAGTTGGAAGATTTTGGGATTGCCACCATGTTGGAGCCACATTTCATATTTATTTATTTATTTAGTCATTTGGAAAGCAGCTTTGAGCACAAGTACTCATTTACAAAGGTTCCACATCAATGAAAAAAAAGGAAACACATAACAATTAGCAATATGAATACATAAAACTGCAACTCCGTAAGGAGCATAGTCAGTGGCATAAAATAGGAAGCATTGGTTAATAGATTCCAACAATATCTATGTAATCAACAATAAAGGATATACAGTGTGCACTAGGTGTTCCTCTTAGCTGAAGTAGGAGCATTTGGAACTTGCCTTGAGTTCTTTTCTCAGTGCATACTTAAAAAGGGCAGTTTTATGGATATTTAACAAGGCTTATGGTGATTTATTCAGCCATAGAGATGCCCATACAGCGAAGAAACACTTGCCCATGTTTGTTATACAGAAAGTATTTCTAGGGTGTTCTTAGGCATATTTTGTGTAGTGCATTGATTGGTAACAGGGTAAAAACACTTTCGGATAGCCAAGGGGGTAAGGTCCATTAGTGTTTTTTATTTTATTTTTTTTTTTGCTAAGAGGCAGGTCTGGTATTTTAGTCTCCCCTAGAGTGGAAGCCAGTATTTAAGGGTATAGAGGGAGCAGCTGTGGACAAGCATGTCAACCACTAATGCAGATCTGCAGGCCTTACTGTACACTAACCTAAGTCTGTTAAATACAGAGTCATTTGCCACTGCAAAAATTGTGAGGCCATAATCAGTGAGTGATAGGACCATGCTGGACACTACAAGATGCCTAGATTCAGTGGTTAGGTTCATGTGGTTTCTGCACAGTGCTCCTAATTTTCTATTAGTAATGTTGACAATGTGATCAACATGAGGAGAGAATGATATACTGTCATCCGGGATGACACCTAAATATTTAAATGACTCAACTTGCTCTAGGTTGATCCCCTTATCATTGCTGAGGACTAGGAAGAGGGCCTTTTTTTCTCTCTGTGTGCATGACAAACAACATGGTCTTAGTTTTTTTTTTTTTGCAGTTTAGGACTAGTTTGTTGCAAGGTCTCAATGTCATTTTTAAAGTCAGTGTGGATTTTATACTGGGGTTCACTACTGGTGTATAAGACGGTATCGTCAACGAACAGAAGTGCCTTAGATGTCTTGCAAGCATCCAGGATGCTGTTTGTGAACAGCCCAAATAGGAGGATGTCTGGTATTCAGCCTTGTAGCACATACAGAAAGAAAAACTACTGGCATCTGATAGAGAACCATCACTTTTTACCCCTGTACCCGGTCGGTGAGGTAGTTTTGAAACCAGCCTACTATGTCCTAAAAGAGGCTAAAAGAGAGGAGATCACCAAGTAGCAACCTATGGTTGACAAGGTCAAATGCTTTTGACACGTCAATATAGATGGATCACACCATGAGACCACTATCAAGGGCTTCATGCAGGAAGTTGGTGTACTCTATTAGGGCAGTGCTAGTGCTATGGAGCTTCCTAAATCCATGTTATTGTGAGCATTGTATTTTATATTTATCCAAATAGGTGACAAGTTGGTCCAACATGATTTGTTCAAGGGCCCTGGACAGGGGGAGAGAGGACAGACATTGGCCTGTAATTTTGACAGGTTGGAGAGTTCACAGTTTTTAAGGATTGGAGTGACCAGTGCAGTTTTCCAAACTGCAGTGAACTGGGAGTACCACAGGGAAAACTTGAATAGCTTAGTTATAGGGAGGGTAATTTGCTTGAGGGCCTGGGCCAATTGCTTCATAACAATCATGTCACACACACACACACACACACACACACACATGATCTATTTTTACTTAGGACTTTTTTGACATATTGGATGGTATCTTTAGATGAAACCGTCTTAAAATAGATTTTTGGAAACCCCGATCATGGTTGGGTCCACTAGATAGTCCAGTATCATCACTGTCAGAAGTCCCTGGTGTAGTACTGGGGGGGGACAGAGCTGAGGTCCATGAAGGCCATATTAAATTTGTTGGGAATCAATGCTGGGTCCAGGATAACAGCCTCATTGATTTTGAACAATTTTGGGGGTATTTTGTCACCCTTACTCAGGAGTTCTGATATATTATCCAAAAATATTTCCTCATTGCTCAAATTCCTAGTTTGCTGTTCTTTATGATATGTCAATTTTGCCTGCCTTAACCAACTGGTGCACCTATTACCAGCTTCCCTGTACCTTTGCAGGTCAGCAGGTGAGCCTGTTTCTCTCACCCTGTGCCATATATTATTTCTTTTGTGCATATGGGATACGAGCTCTGGGGTAACCCACCCATTGTCTCAAACCATACCATTTTTAAAAGGGGCAAATTTGTCACAAGAAGCATTGTATTTGTTTACAAAGTAATCAAGGACAGAGCTAATTTCAGGGGTGGCATTGGTGCAACTCCAGTCTAACTGAGCCACATATGTTTTGAAGTCTAAGATATTGTTTTTGCATAGGACTCTGCTATGGGTAAATTTTGCAGGAAGCTTAGTAAGTTTAGCAGTCCATGCACATTGTACAAGGGTGTGGTCACTGATAGTGTCCAGCAGTACACAAACATCAGTCATCCTATTTGAGTGGGTAGCCAGGATCCAGTCACTTAAGGTTTTGGATCCCATTTTGTAGTTTGCCCTTGTGCATTCAATAACTACTTGAGTGAGAAACAAGCTGGCCACCAAGTCCCTGTGGGTAACACTTGATTTGGTTGCCCAGTTGATTTTAATGTCCCTGGTGACTATTGCTTCCTAGTTATAACTAGCTAGTTTAAAATATAGGCACAGTCAGAGTTGAGCACTCACCAACCACATTAGAAATTCCTCCAAAGGCTCCAATGTTCCAAAAAGCTGCTTATTTCAAGACACACATGGTCTGCAAGCTTGACGAGTTTTGGACATAAGTCCTTTATCAAAAGCTGATGCAGACTAGCAGTGCAATTCAATAAATAATAGAAAACATAGAAACATAGAAACCTATAATTTGATGGCAGATAAGGACTGCTTGGCCCACCTAGTCTGCCCATTTTCCTACCTAACAGATAAGCTGTTAACCAACAGCTTACTTCCTCTTACTCCCCCCCAGGACTGCCTTATGTCTGTCCCATGCATTCTTGAATTCCCCCACTGTTCTTGACTCCATGATCTCCTCAGGGAGGCTGTTCCATGCATCCACAACCCTCTCCATGAAAAAATACTTCTTCACATTACCTCTGAGCCATCCCACCTCTATCTTCAAATTGTGCCCCCTTGTTCTTGCACATCTCTTTTTCTGAAAGATGCTGCCCTCTTGGACTTTGTTGATTCCCTTGAGGTACTTGAAAGTTTCTATCATGTCCCCTCTCTCCCTTCTTTGCTCAAGGGTATACATATTAAGCTCCTTTAGTCTTTCTTCGTATGTCTTCTGGTGCAGACCCGGCACCATTTTGGTTGCCCTCCTCTGGACAGCCTCCACTTTGTCTATGTTTCTGCGGAGATGGGGTCTCCAGAACTGCACACAGTACACCAGGTGGGGTCTCACCAACTGTCTGTACTGAGGGATAACAACTTCCTGTTTTCTATTATTGATGCCTCTCCCTATGCATCCCAATATTCCCCCAGCCTTTCTTACTGCCTTCTCACATTGCTTGCCCACCTTTAGGTCATCTGATATAATTACCCCAAGATCCCTTTCCATTTTTACTGTTGTCAGTATCTCACCCCCCATTGCGTACTCTTCCCCTGGGTTTTTGTTTCCCAGGTGCATTACCATGCACTTCTTTGCATTGAATCTGAGCTGCCATACATTTGACCATTCCTCCAACCTTGCCAGGTCCCTTCTCACGCTTTCCACTTCATCTTGTGTATCAACCCTGTTGCAGATCTTTGTGTTGTCTGCGAAAAGTGATGTCATGATGATGTCATTTTGTAGAAATTCATATAACAGGCAAAAAGCATCACATGATCTAAAAGGAATGAGTCAAAACTATCAGAGACAAGGTAGGGGGAAGGGAAATGACAGAAAGGGGAAAAAGTGAGAAATGAGGGGTAAAGGGGTGCACGTAGGTGAAGGGATAGGAGGGAAAAGAAGCATGAAATTTAAAACAACTGAGAACCATAACATTATGGCTTAGAAATAAAAACCTTCAATTTCACATATACAATTAAAAATCCATATCAAATATTTCATTTCATTTGTTTCTTAAAAAGGTTTAAGGTCAAAGCCCATGTTCAACCCTCGGTAATGTGTCACTCCCTGGTTAACAATCCAAAAATCTTCCCTCTTAAGGACCAGGTCAGTGTAGCAGCCCCCCATGATTGGGATTCACTTTGTCTATGGCCATAATTTTAAAATTATGAACAGAGCCATCTCTATTAGCCATAGCATGGTGTGTACTTTCCACCCATTAGTAAATAGCCCCCATCATTAGTAGTAATAGTAGTGGTAAAAGTTTATTCTGTAATTTCAGAAAAGGATAACCCATTTGAGCCAAGGTTTATTTACAATCGGGAGCCAAGGTACAAAAAAGTTTCACATTTAAAAAGTATTATTTACAAACATACAAATAATGCAAGCTTGCATACAATAATAACACATTAAATTGAAGCAACTTAGTCACATCAAGCTTTTGGTAGCTCAATAGTATTTACAAGCCATATTTTTATGGAACTCCAGGATATGGTTCCTCTTTGTGATCTGACCTGGTAAATTATTCCATAATTTAGGACCCATACAGATAAAGTTAGAATTACCCTTCACAGTTTTCATGGCTGGTACCATATATTCAATAGCTCCTGCAGCAAGTAAGCCTTTTTTTTTTGCATCCCTAACTCATACCTACTCTAGTAAATATGCAGACATGTTTTTAAGAGAACATTTGAAAATCAGATCGGTAATATGGAGATTCTGATGCTCTGTTAATTCAGTCCAATTTAAGGCTGTATAAAGTGTACAGTGATGCATGCCTCGTGGGGCATCCAGGATGTACCACACAAACTTATTGTGTATGTATAAACGTAAGGAGACCTGACCCCTGCTAAAGGCAGGGAGATATTCCTGTAGTAGTCATTTAATGAAGAAAATACAACCAGAGCAAATAAATTCAAGTGCACTTGTATTTATTTGCTCTGGTGGTATTTTCTTCATTAAACGATATCATTGGGATTACAAAGAAGAAGCCTGAGCTGGTGAGCCTTTGAAATTGTGACTCATTGATTGTGTGACTACTACGGGACTATCTCCCTGCCTTTAGCAGAGGTGTGGGTCTCCTTAAGTTTATATATACTTTAACTTTTTAACACAGCACGGCATCCCTAGGTGCGGTGGCTCCTAGTCAAAACTAAACTTATTATATATTACATCTAGTTTCTGCAGTACAGCCCCAGATGCACACCTGTATACAACATTCCCATAATCAAAGAGAGGAATTACCATGGAATTCACTATTTGTAATCTCGTATCTAATGGAATACAGTTTTTGTGTTTGTACAGAATTTCTTATTTAACTTCCTAATCAGAAAGTCTATTTGCATATCCCATTTACATTGGGAATCAACCCAGATTCCCAAATATTTATAAGAATCAACATGGTTATACAACAATTATCTAATGTTCTTATATTCAAAATTAGTTTGCTTATGCCTGGTTTATTGCAAAACAACATAATTTGAGACTTTGTAGGATTTAATACCAGCCCATGTTCCCGAAAGCAATTCTGTAACCTGTTAATTTTGTAATTTTTCCTGAATCTGATCCACAAACCTACCTTCAATGTACAATATTGTGTCATCAGCATACAACTGATGCTGGGCATCCTTCAGTAAATTTCCAACATCATTTGTATATAAATTGAACAAACACAGGTCCTAACACAAACCCTTGAGGCACCCCAGTTTTGATGGTCATGAACTTGGACCTATAGTTATTATTTAACAGCGCTCACTGTTGTCTTCCTGTCAGAAAGTCACATAAGCATTTTAACACCTCGAGTCATGACTGATGCCAAGAGATCTTAGTTTATTAATTAACATATCATGATTCAGAGTGTCAAACACTCTAGATAAATCTATGAATACTGTCCCAACCATGAGGCCTTTGCCCATGGGCATCTAAATGTCTGACACCACTTTGACCAACACTGTAGAGCTGCTATGGTATATATTATGCAATTTCTGGGCTTCTAGATGACATTTCATCTGATAGAGTACAAGTTTTTCAAATATCTTATAAATAACAGGAAGCAAAGATGTTGGCCTGTAGTTTCTCATATCATTTTTTGGTCCAGTCTTATAAATTGAAACTACATTTGCCAGTTTCCAGGCTTGAGGGTAGGAACTGGATTTTATAGACAGATTAAAAATATTATTTTATTTATTTTTATTTAAAAGTTGGTAACCAGGAAAGGCACTATGAGAAGAAGCTCATTTCCAGGTGTGACCCAAGGGAGGAGGTACAAAAGAAGAAAACAGCATTGACAGCAGAGTTGTAACAAGATGTAGAAATTATACATAATATAAAAAGAGATAATGCTATTTACAATAGAATAATATCTATCATTTACAAACAATAATTACATGGTTATATACACTGAGTTGCAGCTAGAGGAGAGGAGAACAATGTAACTGAGATAAGTGAGTACTAGGAAGCAGGACATATACAGAAAGTAGTAGGGGTTGGCTTGAGTAGGCACTTGGGGGCAGGGAACAAGAGAGAAAGATGGATTTGGAGGGGAACACTATTCCAGAGGGAAGGAAGTCTATAGGAGAAGGAAAGTTTGCCAGCAGATGTGCAACAAAAATATCTGTCAATATTGGAGCTACCATGCGGGAGGACAACTTAACTAAATAGGATAAATACCATCCATACCCTGGGCCTTTTCAATATCTAGTTTCAACAATTCCTTAATCACCTGATTTGCAGATACACATTAAAGGAGAAACTAGGCATCACTACATCTTTTTTCCTCTTCAGTTGGCTGTTTCCATGATAAAGAGGGTGCTAAACTACCATTTAGAGAAGATTCCATATTAACATATCTTTCATTAAACATGTCAGCCAGCGTCTCAGAAACTGAGTGGGAAACATAATCAACCAATAAAGTGTTAGGTTATTCAAAAGATTTACTGCCTTGTAATTTTTTTATCACATTACAGAACACTCTAGTTTTTTTTGTATTTTCTGATCTAAAATTTGATAAAAAATAGTTTGCCTTAGCCTTCCTTATTTTTTTGGTATGGAGTCTTCGGGCATTGCTATATCTATCGCAATGTGATCTCTCATTTTTATTTTCTTTAGCTTGCTTCCATGCCAAATCTCTTGCCTTACAATATGTTTTCAGTTCTGCTGTACACCAAGGGGAATTTTTATTTTTTTTATTTTTATATCAAATTGGGGCATGGTATTTTCATACTGATAGAAATTCACTTTGGAAATAGTACCAGGTATTATCTACATCAGAGATTAGTGCTAGTCTGTCCCAATTTCTCATTTCTAAGTCTACCATAAAAGATCATAGATACATACATAGATACATAGACAGTGTCAGCAGATAAGGGCCTATGGCCCACCCAGTCTGCCCATTTGAGCTTGTAAGTTCAGTTTATGTTTTCCTAGAAGTTTGTTGCCCCTTACCCCTGACCTCCAGAATTCCTTTATGTCTATCCCATGCATTCTTAAATCCCGTGATTGTTTCAGCCCCCACCACTTTCTCTGGCAGGGTGTTCCACTTGTCCACCACCCTTTCTGTGAAGAAATTCTTCCTCATGTTTCCTCTGAATCGTCCTCCCTCCAACTTCATCCCATGTCCTCTAGTCCTGGTACATCTTTTTCGCTTAAATATAGTGTATTCCTGCACCCTGTTCCTCCCTGTGAGATACTTGTATGTCTCTATCATATCCCCTCTCTCCCTCCTCTCCTCCAGGGAGTACATGTTCAGTTCCTTCAACCTGTCTTCATAGGACTTGTGATGCAATCCATGCACCATCTTTGTTGCCCTCCTCTGAACTTTCTCTACCCTGTCTATGTCCTTACGTGAGTATGGTCTCCAGAACTGTACACTGTACTCCAGGTGGGGCCTCACTAGTGTCTTGTATAGCGGAATTATGACCTCCCTTTTCCTGCTGGTGATGCCCCTGCCTATACATCCCAGCATCCTATTTGCTTTACCTGCTGCCTTGTCACACTGTTTCCCTACCTTGAGGTCATCAGAGATGATAACCCCAAGATCCCTTTCCTGTTTGGTGCATGATATATCCTCACCCCCCAACTGATATATTGTGCCAGGGTTTTTGTGTCCCATATGCATTATCTTGCACTTCTTTGCATTGAATTTCAACTGCCAAACCTCTGACCATTCTTCAAGTTTCTGCAGGTCCCCTTCTCATTCTGTCTGTTTACATTCTGTCTGGTTAATAAAATGAATTGTAAGGGTCCTAAATACAAAAGTTAAATCTCAATTGCTTTATGGGGCAGAAATCTGGGGACTGCATGATATATCTAAATTTGAAAGTATATTAAACACATTTTATAAGAAAATCCTGGGTCTCCCTAATGGAACCCCATCAGCTATGGTAAGAGCCAAACTGGGCCAACTTCAATTAGAATGTGAAATATAAAAAAAAAAGACAACTGAATTATTGGCTCAAATAATACAACATGAGCAATCAAAATTTGCCCAGACTATGCATGAAAGAGGTGATATAGTATTAAAAGCAACACACTGTATTCTCAAGTATGGCAATAGTTGAAGAGTCAATAAAACCATTGGGATTACTGGAGATAATCCCAGAGAGTATGATCTCTCCCACAGAACTAATGAAATTAAGAATTAATGAGAGAATTAGAGATTTTTATATTCAATTGGATTTGGCTTTGTACAAACAATATAAAACTAATAAATGGATGTTAAAAAATAAAAGGTCACATACTGTAAATTAGAATACTATTTGAGAACAGTGACCAATCCAGAATCTAGGAAACTGTTAACTCAAGCAAGATTTGAGTGTACAACAAGTAACTGGAAATTAAACACCTACAGTAAAGAGAAAAATGAAGGGGAAATATTATGTAAATGTGGCATGGACACAGATATTCTTAAACATATGATAATGTTATGCCCTCTATATGAAAAAGACAGACATTGGATATTGGAGGGAATTTAATTTTTAGTAATATTGAGTTTAACCTGAAATTGCAATAAGTTACTTATTAAAATCCCATAATCTAAAAATACTATATGCTGTGACCTCCTTTTTTAAAAAAAACTGAACAGAAAAAACTTCATGTGAGGACTGACCTATGATTTAAGGGTCAGGAGAAATCTATTGTTGGTAAAAGTCCAAATTGAAGTGAAACTTAAAGACATTTTTTAAATTATGGATAAATGCTATATGTATGTACATAACACTACTTGTGCAAAAAATGCTGAATGTACAATGGTGTTCGAGATATACCATTAAGGTTTTTTGTATGTTTTTTATGGGTGTATAAGTTAATAGAATTTAATGAAGTATTTTATAATTGTAATGACTTATTTAAGTTGATCAATACAATTTTACTACTACTACCATAAAAGTAGTATAATTGAACGTTTTTAAAGCTTGATAGGTTTTAACTTGGGACAGACATGTTGTTTTATCTTTATGTCTAATGCAAAAAATAACTTGGTGACCACTAAAAGCATCTTGCATTACACCATTTAGAGAATAATTATCTAGGGCAGAAGTAAAGATTAAATTTAAAGTAGTAGAGAGGCTTGGGTCTTTTGGATTAAGTCTAGTAGGAGTTTTAATTTATTGAAATAATCTTAAACTTGACGATATTTCTAATAGTTCACTTGTGGAGGGTACCATTGCCCAATCTACGTTTAGGTCTCCTAATAAAATAAGCTCTTAACTAGACCTAATGTGGAACAAAAAATCAAAGGGGACCAATACATTTTGATCATATGCTTTGGGATGGAGATAGCAACCCATTAATATAATGTGCTTACAGTATGGAATTTTTATTTCCAGTGCTAGTCTTCCCATATCTAATGTATGTATAACACAATTATTGCTTTTTATCTCCAAGGCTAAAGCACCATAAGCCATGACTCCCCTTCCCCTTTCACATGGTCATGCCTGGTATAAAAACTTCAGCATTTTATGCTTTCTTACTTAACCAGGTCTCTGTTATTATCAGTATATCAGGCCTACACTCTAAAACCCACTCCTGAATAACATAAAATTTTGGGGATTCTCTTCTATCATTAAAATGAATAAAGCTGATTTTACTGCCTTTCATGATATCTGCTGTATAAAATTCTTATTGACCTGACCCTGGATTTAAATGAATATCTCCAGACAACAATAGCAATAGCAATATTAAAATTCTTAATTTAACTATCTGCCCCCCCCCTTGTTTCAACAACAGTTTTTTTTTATTATGAGGCTAAAATATTGCCTATAATTTTGCCTATTATATTCCCAAATTTTCTTGAAGTAGAGAATGATAAGGCTAATAGCTTGCACATAATGGAACTTTGAAGATGACCAATTAACTGTGAGCTCATCTTAAATGTATTATTCCAAAAAAACTAGGGGAAGTGCCAATGTATCTTCAATCAATTTTACATGTTTCCCATCAAGGGTGGGCCCATTCATATGGGCACATCCGTAATGGAAAAAAACAAAACAAATGGCCCAACTAGCCATGTAAATGCTAAACAGCTTCATTCTTATAACTGTGGGCATATGATAATCAGGAGTCTCAACTAACCTATAGTCTCACTTTTTAGAACCTTTGCAACTTTTACAAATTCATTTACCCCTAACAATTTATAAACTTTACAATTTCAATAACTCTAGCAAGTATTTGCAGCTTTGCAATTTCAGTGTAAATATTCACAGCCCATAATTCTAATCACTGGACTATTTAGTTTCTCCTGTCAGTTATAATTTTATTTTTCCCAGTATAAGTACACTTTCTAAAAACAGCAACCACTGGAGGCAGTATTCCTCTATAGGGAAAGTGACAACTGATGTAGGTCAATTATAATCTACAAAACATCTACACTTATAATAATGTACAGCTAAATATTACAAAAGCCTACTATATATCATGCATTTATACACTGCTTTATTGATGAAACACTTAAAAGTTCAAAATTAAAATCATAAGTGTGAGGCTTTTTCTGTCCAAGTGGTGCTTGTACCATTTGCACTCACGGGCAGCAGCGGCTTTTAAATCTTACCAGACCCACCTCCTGACAGCTCATCCCAGTGGCTGGCTCCCCTGAGCCCCCTACCCACTGGCAAACAGTCCAGATGGTGGCAACAACAATCTATGAAGTAAACTGGAACAGTGCTGTTGTAGGAGGCAGCTGTAGTGTTCAACCATGCAGGAAACACTATCTCCTGTTCTCTGGTGCTTCAGGTATGTTGGCTGTAGGCTGATCATTAGGATTAATGGTAAATAACTCTCATAGAAAGGAACACATTGGCTGCTTCCTGGACCATGAGGAAACAGAAGAAAATGATGTTGCACATGGCTCCTCAGGGGAATCATCACATAGCAGTATCAGAGGGGAGGCACAGGGAGTTCAGGCTGTGCCAGTAAAGCAGGAGGAACTGGGGTTTATTGTGGAACTGGGGGATTTCTGCTGTTGAGGATTGGGGGGCTGCTACTGCTGTGGATCTGGGGGTTGCTACTGTGGTGGTGTTTCTAGGAAGACTGCTGCTTCACTCCTCCTTCTGCTCCTTGTTCCTGTGTCCCAGACCCAGTGCTATGTCATATACAGTAGATGGATGTCTGCTCCTAGATCCTAGAACCCCCTTCTCTTCCATCTCCTCCTTGGGTCTGCAATGACCTCTCCGAGATGTCCCTGCTCTCTTCTCTTTGCCATTTTTTTTAATAATGAACAAACAAAATATAAAACAAAATACAGAGACTAAAGAGTAAGAGAAAGGAACAGTCAGAAAGAAACAAAGGAAAACAAAAAAGAGAAAATAGAGCTCTCTCAATCTGAAGTTATAACTTGAGAAATACAGAGAAAATAATGCGTGGAAACAGAAGCAGAAGCTAAAATATTCCTAAGTCAAACAATTAGATAAGGATGCCAAAAGAATCAAAAACATACTGGTAAACTACTCAGAAATGCTGATTTGTTGCTCTCTCTCTCTCTCTCCCCCCCCCTCTCTCTCTCAAAGTAGCAGTATGCATGCTCTTCCACTGAATAATTCACAATGCAAAACTGAAGGTAAAGCAGTCACTGTACAGAGATGTACTAGATGACTTGCAGAAGCTCTAGTTTATCAGTAGCCTCAGTTTGAGAAAATGTCATTGACATGTACCCTAGACGCGAAGTCACAGACAAACTTAATAAAGGTGAATTTCATAGTAAATGGCAATAAATCAAGCACTGATTCATGAAGACGAAGATGGTGACTTCGCCTTAACTTCATTAGTGAATGAAATTTTTCAAAATCTCTTATCACAGATACATTGATCACTGTTCTCAGGTAGAAGTAAGAGCTTCTGTATAGCTATGTTGAGTAACATGCAGCATACAACAAAATCCCTAAACACCTTATCAGGTTTGAGCTGCAGTGTTGTCCCATCTTGTTGAGGCACCTAATGAGCATATTCAGCTGTCTAAATGCCCTCTCCATGATGCACCTTGTCTGACAATGTGCCTTATTGTACAGCTGGTCAACCTCAATCTGGGGCTGCAGGAATGGGGTCATGAAGAACGTGCAGAAAAAATATCCTCTGTGACCTGTTTGGTAGAGGGATATCATTAGTGTGTGGTACAAATGTGTGCCCCGGCAGCTCCCAATACCTCTAGCTGTGTATACGTACCTATACATACCTATGTGCTAGCCATGTCAGACTGGTTGGGTGCACTGCAATGGCAACAGTTCTCCAGTATATATTAATCATGTATCAGTCCTGAGTACCTGGGTCAAACATGCATAATGACACCTGCAGTGTCACATATGACCAGCATGTCCATGCTGTAGTATGGTTTGCAGTTCCTGCATACCTCCTCTGCCTGGTCGAGGCCATGATTGGCATGTATGTGCAGTCAAAGATACCTATGGAACAGGGCATGCCTGCCAAAGAATAGAAGACTATTTCAGTGTCCCACAGTTCTGGCACTCTCTTAGAGAACATGATGTAGTCACTGCAGTCAGCAGCCCATTGTTCATCTGCGTGGTGCACCTGTTGGTGAAGGACTACTTCATAATAGTCATGGCCTCAGTAGGGCATTGAAAACAACCTGTCCAATAGTAGGCCAGGGCCATCAGCATATGTGTCTATACACCCGGGGCATGGCTCCAGTGTGTTCTGCACTGTGGCTGTGGTACCAGCACATAGCAAAGCTTCACTATGCTGCTACTGTTTAAAGGTACTTGCACTACTGTTCCATTTGAGTGGCTGTACCTGCCCTGGGCCAGAATATATTGGGTGGCTAACATTGTGTTCCATTCCCTTCAACGCCTCATTTTGCAGGTCCCGTTGTAACACATAGATAAGGATGTTGGAACTCTGTGTTGCCCTGTGCAGTCCCATGCATAAAAGCACACCTTGGCATTCTCACTATTGACCATAGCATCCACTGACTGCCCCTTTAAATAACACTTTATTCACCTCACATGGCCATTTTTAGTGTACAGGTATGGGCAGGGCATGTCAACACTGCCACAACCACTATGGTCATTTGACATGATACCATGTCACCACAGTCATTGTGGCATGGCATCATGCTACCATGACCCTGCACATATAAATTGCTGCAGATGTGCATATGCTGTAGGTTGCCTGAAGTGGTGCAGAGTACAAAGCTGACAAAGCAAAAGCCAGCACCTATATCCCAGAGGCCTATTTCTCAAGGACCTTGACCCTGAACAACAATGACTAACAGGACTAGGACAGGGAAGTACTGGTGACTTGTTGAGACATCAAAGGTAGGTGTTTCACTATGTCCATTTCCACAATCACTGCTGTTTTTTTCCATCTTACTGTGTATGTATTGTCATTTCATGTATCACTGCTATATCTGCAGAGCTGACCAGGACCTCCATGCTATGGAGGGGGTGATTGAGGAGGCTCCGTAATGGGCCAGTGGTGTATATTCTGGAAATGGACAGGGAACCTGAAGACTGGCTGCCAATGGAAAAAGATGATGATGTAGATGATGAAGTGGCTGTCTCAGGGCTGGATGGACTGGTATGGGGACCAGCAGGACCATGGCACGGAGGCATGGGAGAGGGTGTTGTGGCAGCCTGCATGACAATCTTAGATGGCAGAGGAACCAGAACTGGTGAGTCAGGGTGCTTCTTGCTCTGTCCTGGTGGGTTAAAGGGAACAATCCTGACTGTGTTATGCCCAAAGAGCTGGCTAACACCTGGACATTGCCATACTGAGGTGTGACATAAATTCACAGTTTTCTGTAATGTACAGGATATAGCTCCAAGTTTCAAAGCGTGTATGCCATTTTGAAGACTGCATTGCTCTGTGCCTGTGTTGTTATTTCAGGTAAGTAGGTGGCAGGGGACCAGTACAGTGCAAGTGTGTTTTGGGCCCAGGGGAGAAATATGGTATGGGTGCTTTATGGGGCCGGGGGGGGCTAGTAGGGGCAGGTGTGTTATAGGGCAAGGGAGTCCAATTTGGGGTGGGTGAAGATTCAGGAGAGAGATAAGGAGGCACATTTTCACTGAAGGGGTGGTAGCCAAGTGAACAAGTTACCAGAGGAGGTTGCCTCCCAGAAGACAGTGGCTTGTTTCAAAAGAGAATGGTATAGAGTAAAGGGTAAAGTGGGTTGGGGAAGGTGTTTGCAATGAGGGTTGAGGGGAGGAAGGGGTGGGGGACCTGAACTCGCGAGCATACTTGATGGACCATAAGGCCTTTTTCTGCTGCCTTATCCATATGTTTGTATGTATGAGTGTGCTTCAGGTCTGGGGGGATGTCAATATGAAGAAGGTGAGGTCCAGGGAGGATAGGCTGTGTGCATGGTGTGTGGGCATACATTCACACCGAGTTTGACATGAACATTACCTCTACAGCAGCCCACCTGCAGGTGTAGTTGCTGGGTCCGTTCTCAAGCCAACCTATGGTGGTCCTTTTTGGATTGAGAATTGGTGTATAAACCTACAGCATGTGCACACTTCAGGACCTGACCTGGACCTGTGCTCTGTGTCTGCTGTGTGGAGCCCTCTGCGGTTCCTCTGTGCATACTGCATGTTGTCTACTGTGGCACCACATGTATTGCATGCACATTTCCTTTATAACACCTTGTACAAATGCATTATGCAGCCAGGTAAGGTGTGCAACCATGTTATGGAAGAAGCCCTTAGTATATGGTCCCCTCTATGATTGTATAGGTATAACACATTATTGAGACAGATCTGACATGTTTGTCTTGTAATGGTTTTGTTCACTAGTGATACAAGTGACAGTTTATACATTTAAAAATGTTCACAAGGATCAGGGATTGGGGACTGCTGAGGTGCGGAGGACGATCACGTAAAGGAGTGGAAACCAGTAAAGTGCTGGGGGTTATTTTTCTTCAACACTGTTTGCAGTTGTGTAAAATGCTGCTATTTTGACTGTGGGGGGACAAGAGGAGGGTTTCAGAGGGATGGACAAGGGCAGAAGTTCTGAAAGAAAAGCTAGACAGATGGTGGGGCTGCATTGTTGCCAGGTTACAGCCATTTGACAGGGAGGCTGTAACTTCATACAGGAAAGCCTATGTTTGCTGTTTTCTGCTCCAGTAGGGATCAGAGACCATTTTGTGTTGGGGATGATTGAGCCAAGCAGCGGAAACCAGGGAAGTGTTGGGGGATATTTTACTTAACGATGTTTGCAATTGAAGAGAATTACTGCTATTTTGACTCTGGGGGGGATGGGAGGAGGAAGAAGGGTTGCAGAGTGAGGGACGAGGGAAGGAGTTCTGTAAGGCAAGGCTGGCCAGATTGGTAGGGGCAAGTAGTAGCCAGGTAACAACCAGCCAATAGGGATGCTGTAGCTTCAAACAGAAAGCCTTTGTTTGCCATTTCCAGCTCCAGTAGGAATCGGGGACTGCCAGTATGTGAAGGACAATGTAGCCAAGCAGTGGAAATCAGGGAAGTGGAGGGGGTTTATTCTACATGTTTAGCACTGTTTGCAGTGAGGGAAAATGCTGCTAATTTGGTTGTTGGAGACAGGAGAAGGGAGGAAAGCTACAGAGGGAGGGATGAGGGCAGAAGTTCTGAAAAGCAAGCCAGACAGCTTTGTGGGACTACATGGTTGCCAGGTAACAACCAGCCAGTGGGGGGGGTGCTGTAGCTCCCTAATATTTCCCAGAGTTCCAACCAACCCCTTACATGAGCGACACAAAAGCATGAGTGTTATGAACCAGGAGTGTGATGTCTGTCTAAGTGGCATCTGGGGGCATCAGCAGGGTGTATACAGGGTGATCCACAGAGTGCATGCCAAGCTGTCTGACTGAGGCCAGGTAGAGCAAGAGCATATAGAAACAGGTAGGCCCTGTCAAAGTGTTGCCACTGATAACTATCTGGGGTCAACTTACAAAGGGGTTTCTAGAAAGTGTTTTTGTAAGGAATGCAGCTAGCCCCTATCTAGGGTCAGTGAACACCATATGTAAGGGGTTATAGCTTTACCCTGATATAGGTAACTGGCTAGTAGGGATCTTGCAGGGATTGCAGCTTTTTAGCCATCCTCACCTAAGTTGAGGTACTTGGTTAGGTGAACAACACAAAGGAGTTCACACAGGGAATGCATCGGCTCCCTACCTAGGGTCCATGAAGAACATAACTAAAGGGGTTGAAGCTTTACAGCCACCCTCATATAGGCTAATTGACTAGTAGGGATCTTGCAGGGATTGCAGCTTTTCTGCCATCCCCGCCTAGGTTAAAGTAATAGGATCAAATAGAAGGATTCCATGGGGTCACAGCAAACCCCTTTATAGGTTAAATCCACAAAGGGTTGCAAGGACAGTATAGTTAGGGGAGGGAAGAAATAACATAATGTGAAGAGGGGATTGCTGATGTGACAGGAGGGTAGATTAGTGTGTTGCAGGGGTGTGGGGCAGGGTTTTTCATAGGAATGCTCAGGAAGGTGGGGGTGTCCAGTCCGCTGGAGAGTAGACCAGGTAAGACAGAGATATAGCAGCTTAGATGGGAGTTAGGAGCATTAGTAGAAAGAGGTCATCTGAATGGGAGGTGTGTGTGGGGGGCAAGGTGGATAGTGGAGGGTTCAAGTGATGGAGTCCAGACTGATAGGGAAGGCAGGCAGGTGGGGAAGAATGGAGGAGTAGTAAGGGCAGGCTCCCTGTATCCCTCTTCCCCAGCAAGACATCTGGCATGCTGTTATCCTGGCATCCCACCATGATCCAGTCCATCTACAAGGTAACCTCCAACAGGCCTTCTCTGCAGTTGAAAACTGGTTCACAAAACACAGACTTATACTTAACCAGAAAAAAAACAAAGACCATGATCTTCTGCAGCTCCCAAAACAAGCACAAACAATATCAGCTCTCCATTAAAACCAAGGAAGGAATCACCCTTGAACAAGTTCATACCTTCAAATACCTCAGCCTCACCCTCGACTGCAATCTCTCTCTTGTCCCACACATCAATAACGTGGCAAAAGTAGCCAACACCAGGATGGGCCTACTATTCCGACATAGGAAACATCTAACCCCAGAAGCTCTGTCCATAGCTGTCCAGAGCTCCATCATCAGCATCATTGACTACGGCCTCATTATCTATGGATCTGCCACAACCTCATCTCTCAGGTGTGTTTCGACTTCCCTCAATCAAGCCTGCTAACTTGTTACTGGTTCCCACTGTCTCACCCACACCTGCGACCTCTACCCCAAACAGGCCTGCTGCAAATGAACAACTGAATCAAATACCAAACCTGCAACACTGCTAAGAAAATCATGATGGGAAAGGCACCACCAGGAGTCAGCACCCTCCTCAAACCCAAAATCACCAACCGCAACACCAGGAGCTCTAAGCCCCAAATCCTTCAAATCCCCCGCTGCCACATGTCCCAAGGCCAAAGGTCATTTGTATACAGGGCTCCGTGTTGGCTGAATGAGCTCTCTAGTGACACCTCATCCAGAGCAACACTTGGAGCATTCAAAAAAAAGCTCCACCACTCCATAACTGGCACCTCCACCTGTGCTTGCACCCCATAACATCTTCATTCCCTACGCTGCTTCTGACCTTATAGGTGTCAGTTTCTGCCCTCTCTTCTTGCACTTACCTATCCAATGCAACTTCTAATGCACTTGCCCTGTGTCTGTCCTGACAAGGCCCCTCGGTTGCCTCACCCTGACTCTGTACACCTATGCCTTCCCCTACCCTCAGCCCTCTCCCTTTCTTGCCCTCTTCCTCCTATTGTTTCTTGAGTTACTCTTCGCTCAGTCTGATTTTGTCAAGCAAAGTTACTGTCTAAAACCTAGGGTTACCACCTGTCCTGATTTTCGCAGGACAGTCCTGATTTGGGCAGCTGTGTCCTTCAAAAAAACATGAAAAATACTAAATGTCCTGATTTAATAGTAGAAAAAATGTTTTCTAACTTTCCACTGAATGTTGCAGAAAACTGTAATACCTTAACTAAAATACCTTAAAATGTTAAGAAACAATAGAAACCACTAAGAAACTATAATACTTAGCCTTAATTCTGATTATATAGAGAAAACTAGTCTGTTGCATTGGTCAAGGTTATGTATTGGCCTGCGAAAAATCATGTTTCAGTAAGAAATGTCCCGCTTTGAGCTTCTTAAAAGGTGCTAACCCTACTAAAACCATGTACCTGTAACTGTTTTATGTTTTAGTGTCTGTTACCCTGTAACCAGCATGACGTGGAACCTTTGTAAAAGAGCCTTGGCTTAAAGGTACTTTGTAATCCTAGACACAAATAAATAAATAAAATAAATACATAAATAAAGACAGGTGGCCTAGGGTTGAGGGAAGGACACTAGTAAAAGGAACAGTGAAGGCATGGACGGAAGGAAGAGAGGCTCAAAGGGAGCATCCCCAGTGGTTCCACATAGAATAGATTCCTCCTACTGACTTGAGAAGGTATGGATAAGAATGGTGGGTGGAAAGGAGGCAGCAACAGCATGTTATGGATATGAGCACTAAGGGAGGTAGGGGTGTGACTAGCTATAGAAGGGCATGGAAGGGATGGGGCAAGCACGGAAAGGGCCCATTGTAGGAGAGCAGATGGGGAAAATGGGAGGGAAATGCCAGAGGAGTATCAGGTGGTCATAATGGAGGGCAGATGGGAGGAAGAGAGAGAAGTTCAGCCAAGGAAAGATGAGTGGGTAAAGGGGAGCTAATCGGGTAGCAGATGGGGAGGGAGGGTTGTGATCATAGGTGACTCCATAGTTAAGGAAGTGAGATGGAGTGACACAAGAGCAAAATCAAATAACAGAAGAGTGCTACGTCTGCCAGGGATGACCACAGAGAGTACAGGGCCAAGGATAGATGAGAACATGAGCTGGGGGGGAGGCAGCCACATACCATCATTCACCTAGTTATAAATTACTGTATCTGTCTGACAGTGAGGTGGGGTGGTCCAGGATAGGTCATGGGTAGTGAGGAGAATCTGCAGTAAGGTGGGGAGGATGGTAGCCTTCTTACAGGTGCTACCAGTACTAGGGTCCACTACTGCAGGAAAGGCTAGGATAGAGGAATTTAATGTCTGCCTTAGGGGTGGTGTGAAAAGGAGGGAACAAAGACCTATATGCACTAGACAGGCTACACCTAAGCAAGGAGGGTGCAAGAGTGTGAAAGACTGGATTCAACATGTATATTAGCAAGACACTGAATTTAAACTGATGGGGGCAGCATGGGTCAAAACACCCTTTGTTACCTACAGGAGAAGTACATCAGCCCCCCCCCACGTGGACAAAAGGATGAAGAGTTAGACATAAGGCAAAATATGAAGGAGAGGAGGGTGGGACCAGGTACAGAGGGGCAGACAGTCCAGTGGGACACAAGTCATTGTGGAAGGTGGTGTCTCTGAATACAAGGAGCTTGAAGAACAGAATGGCTGAGCTGCATTTACTGATGGCAGAGACATGGCTGCCATCAGAGATGTGGGACACCTCAAACCATGACTGGGATCTCTCCATCTCACAGTACAAGCTGTATAGGAGGGATAAGGGAGCAGGTGGGGGAGGGTGGCTCTGTATATGAATCATGTGTACTAGGGAGGAAGAGACAGCTGGAAGGACAGAGTTGCTGTGAATACAGGGGCGCTATCAAAACTTAAAAAGCTATGGGTAGGAGTGGAGTACAGATAACTGCACCAGGAGGAGGAGGATTTGGACAGGGAGCTGGGGTCCTAAATTGTGGAGATGGCTGTCAGGGGGAGGTTGTGATCATTTATTTATTTAAGAGTTTTACCAGGAAGGCATACTGAGCGGAGATACCACTCGATTCCAGATGCATCCTGGGGGAAGGGGGAGAGGAGTAAAATACAAACGGTGAATAATTGTTCAAGTATACAGATTATGCAATGCAGATATCACATTGTATGCATAGGTTAATGGATAGCAGAGCTTGCTTGACTGTGAACAACGAAGTATACTTAACAACATTACAGAGCAAGGTTGCACAATGTAGTACTACAGAATCGCAATTTAGATAACAGATATCCCTACCACTACTCAGCAAGTTGTAAACTAGGGAGGTGGTAGCAGCGGCACTCGCAAGAGTGGTTGACACCATAGCCCTTGTACCTAGGCACAAGCACAAGCAGAGGAGAGGTGGGTCTTTAGGGCATGATTGAGCTGCTGAGAGTTTGTGATGAGTCTGATGGCAGCTGGCAGCATATTCCAAAGCTTGGGCATGCGGTAACTGAAGGCAGCTTGGCCCCCGGCTGAACCCATGAATGGGACTTGAAAGAGCCTGGAGTCAGTGCTCCTGAGGGAGTATGTAGGCAGAGGTTGGGTTCCGAGGGTAGATTCAAGATAGGGAGGGAGGGACTGTGTCCAGTATTTCACTGTGGTCCTGGAGCAGTGAATCTGCCTGCAGTCGTGACGTGAGGGCAGGTCAAGGGAACTGTATAGGTCACAGTGGTGAGTTATGGGGGGGCAGCCCAAGATATAGCAACAGAAGGAATGAAAGAGTGTGTCAAGACTAGCAAGGGAGGTTGTGGGAGCAGTTCCGTAGACTATATCCCCGTAGGCCAGTACAGGGAGGATCATCTTCTGAACAATTGCCTTCCAGGTAGTTGGAGGGATGCAGTCCTTGCTGCGATATAAGGCACGTAATTTTGGATGCAGTTTCTTATGGAGTGACTCAATGTGTATGGTGTAGTCAAGGTGCTGGTCATGCCAGACTCCTAGGTACCTGAAGGAGGTGCAAGCCTCCAAGGGGGTATCATCGATGGTGAGAAAGGTGGGGGGTGAGGGGAGACAGGCTAGTCTTTGTTGTGAGCTGAAAGTCACAGAGACAGTTTTCTTAGTATTGAGAAACAGTTGGCTTGAGTGGATCCAGTTCTGAATGGCATTGAAGTCCTCCTGGAGCGAAGGTTAATTAAGACAGGGAGGGCCTGAAGCATACAGGAGAGTGTCGTCAGCATACATGTGAATGGATGCGCTTGGGCAAACAGAGGGCAGATCATTCAGGAAGATGGAGAAGAGTACTGGTCCTAGGACTGAGCCTTGAGGGATGCCGGTAGTGACTGGGAGGGGGTTAGAGGTGTGAATACCAATCTTTACCACCTGGGATATACCAGTCAGGTACAAACTAAACCAACTGGTGGCAGAGCCCGAGAGCCCAGCCGTTGTAAGTTTGGATACAAGTAGGGAGTGAGAGATGGTACCAAAGGCCTTTGCAAGGTCAACGAAAATTGCTGAGGTGGTGTGACCTTTGTCCATGCCAGTGAGGATGGCATCAGTGAACCTTAGAAGGGAGGTAATGGTAGAGTGGGAGTTCGGAAAACCAGACTGGTAGGGGGAGAAAAAGGCAGAGGAATCTAGGAAAGAGGAGAGTTGGGCTAGGACAAGATGTTCCTGAAGTTTGGCTAGGATGGGGAGAAGGGAGATGGGGTGGTAGTTGCCTGGTGATGAAGGGTCTCCCCCTTTAGGGAAGGGAATGACTACTGCATGTTTCCAGTCAGGAGGGATTTCAGCTAGTGTAAAAGAGAGATTGAAGAGATCAGCCAGTGGGGAGGCAATGGCTGGAGCTGACAGGTAAAGCATTTTAGCGTCCAGTCCATAGGGGCATTTTACCTTGTTGGAATTGAGTGCCCACAGTGCTCTTAGTACTTTGTCCAGGGTAACCAGTTGGAATGAGAAGCCAGGGGTCAAGGGGGTGGGTAGCATTGTCAGAGCTGTGCATGCAGAGGGATGAGGGAGATCGGTTAAAAGAGCAGCCACACTACTCGTGAAGAAAGTGTTGAAGGCAAAGGCCACATTGACAGGCTCTGAGATGGAGGAGCCTTGGACAGTTAGGGTTGGGGTAGGTGGCTGAGCAGGGGGGTGGGTAGGGATTTGATTGTTTGCCAGAATTTTGTTGGGTGATTGAGGTTGGAGTTGAAGACCGTCTTGAAGTAATTTGTTTTGGCCTGCCGGATGAGTCTAGTGCAGGAGTTTTGGAGTGCACGGTACTGTTGAAGAGATGCTTGGGGGCCAGTTTCCTTGTACATTTTCCAAGTCTGGTCTCCGGCCTGGAATCTGTCAATGACAAAGGTAGAGACCAAGGGTAGGTGGGCACCCCTGACCCTTGTTCTTCTTAGTGGAGCAGGGTTGTCCCACACTGCTAGGAAGCAGAACTTGAAGTGATCCAAGGCTGCGTCTATGGAGGGTGCTGTAGGGAGGAAGGACCAGTCAACATGAGTCAGGTCATTTAAGAGTGCTGCTTGATCTGTAGATTTGTAAGATCTAGTGAGCAACGTCCTTGGGGGTGGTGCTTTTGGCCTGTGTGCTTTTCTCACCATGAAGATCATGTGGTGGTCGCTTAAGGAGTCAGGAAGGAGGCCTGCCTCAATTATCTGGTGGGGGTGGGAGGTAAGGGCCCAGTCTAGAGTGAGTGGTTCAGTGATTTGTGGTTTAGGTGGGTCGGTTGGGAAATTTACTGGGCTAGGTGTAGGGCATTTATCTTGCTTCGTAGCTTGGAGTTCTCTTTGGCGAGCCAATTAAAATTGAAATCCCAAGGATATGTAGCTCGCCTGCCAATGTGAGCACCTTTAGGGAAGCCAGGTGGTCCAGGACGACGGGCAAGTGAGTGTCAGGGGCACAATAGGTGCCTGCAACAAAAACTGGGGCCGAGTGTGGAAATGTTAGTTTAATTAGCAAGGAGTCTATGTCCTGAGAAGAATTTGGGAGCAGGACAGGGGTGAACTGGAGCATATAGGAGATGTACATGGTAATACCACCACCCCTTTTTTTACCCTGGCAATCATATCTAATGAGTGAGTAGCCCGGGATAGAGAATTCGGCGTCCGTGATCATAAGGAACATCCGTCTAACTTGAGGAAGATCCCTGCTGCCAGCAGTCCATGACTCAGACTGCTGGAGGCATTCCAGAGTTTGTTTCTGACACAATATGTCTTAGAACCCACTAGCGAGAAGGCTATATTGGACCTGGTTCTGACTAATGGTGCTCATGCCTGGAAAACTGCGACCATAAAACTGCTCTTCCAGTCAGGGTCAAGGAATGATTTCAGGAATTACCGACCCATCTCTCTCCTCATTCCCCTCTCCAAAATCATTGAAAAAGTAGTTCATACCTAGCTCACTGCCTTCCTCGACTGCCATAACCTTCTCTCAGAAGCTCAGCTTGGGTTTAAATCTTGCCACAGCACAGAAACAGCCCTGGTTAAATTCACCAGCGATATTCACAAGGCCAACAACAAAGGCCAATACACAGGCTGTGTCTCTGTGGACCTAACCAAAGCTTTTGACCTGGTCGACCATAGCCTATTTCTTGATACCCTCCATGGCCAGCAAATCTCTGCAAACATTGTTAAATGGGTCAGTAACTACCTCTCCCAAAGATCCCAGAACACAACCATCAGTGGTCACTTTTCCACCAACTGTCCAATTAAATATGGGGTACCTCAGGGGTCCATCCTGGGCCCACTTCTCTTCTCCCTTTTCATAAACAACCTCCCAGATATCTACCACTCTACTAAAATTGTGCTGTATGCTGACGATGTGGCCCTGTACTGCAGTGACAACAACATGGACAAAATGTTTAGAAATCTGCAAGTGAATTTCAGCAAGCTACACTCTTGGATTTCTGCCAAGGGTATGTTCCTCAATTCCAAGAAGACCAAGTTTAAGATCTTCTCTGGCCCAAGAAAGATCATAACATCAGGCTTAACCCTCTCAGACAATCTTGGAAACTCTAGAAAAGGTGAATGAATTTAAATACCTGTGACTGTTCCTTGACCCACACTTCATTTTCAATATCCATATTACTGACCTCATTAAGAAGATTCATATGAGGCTGGGTTTCTTATACCGAAACAGAAAGTTCCTAATCCACATCTCCATACTACATCTGGCTAGCTCCTTGTTCTTACCCCTTCATGAGTATGGCTCCATTGTCTACTGCCCCATACCACATCCCACCTCTTCTCTAAACTCAGGACCACTTATAATAGCATTGTACACTTTGTCACAGGCCTTCTATGGAATACACACCACTGTGCCCTTTATGAACCTCTTAACTGGCTCACCCTGGAGGGCAGGTACCATTTTAAAATGCTCTCTTTATTACACAAGGTGAACCTTAACCTACTGCCACCAAGCGTCACATCCCTGTTCCCTAAATTGGTCCCCAACTGCAGTACAAGAGAGGCTGCCCATCACATCTTCGACATCCAGTTCTATCATACTTCTCATGCACAGAATTTGATTACCTATGATGGCCTCAAGTCTTGCAACAATTTGCCCCCTGAAATTCTTGCCTATAGCTCAATCAGTTTGTTCAGCTGCACCCTCAAGGACCACTTCTTCAAATCTGCAGCCTGTGTGTGCCCTGGACATCCTCCCTTCTGAATATATTAAAGTATTTTGCTATTGACCCTCTCATCAAATATTTTGTGTTATTTTCCCTCCTTTCTAACTCCCCCCTTCCTCTTCTCCCTCTTTACTGCCCTGTTTCTGCCCCTATGATTTCCCCGCCTCCAGTGCCTGCCTCAAATATACCCTGCCTGGGTGTTTCTCTCAAGCTTGTTCCCCATTACTATTTGCCTCTGTACGAAATGTTTCCCTGTCTATAAATCTGCTGCAATCAGATGTATTAATTAAGTGTATATACTGTATTATTTATCACCTTACTGTATGATGTTTTAACTTATTCATTCTTTATTTTTGTGTTCAATTGTTTTCTAAAAATATCTATACAACTGGACATTAGTAAAAATGGTCATTTTTGATCACATGCCCTCCAATATAAAATAAAATTGATTGATTGATTGGTTTATTGATTGACTGATTGATTGATGTCTAGGAGATGAGCATGGAAGCACCTCTGGCAGTAAACAACCATCACACTGTGTGGTTTCACCTGGACATGGGCAAAGAGAAGATTAGAACTAAGACAAGAGTGTTAGACTTCAGGAGGGCAGACTACAGAAACATGGAAAGAATTCTGGAAGGGCAACTTGCTGGGATCAGGAAAAAAAGGGGTAGACCAGAAATGGGCCATCATCAAGAAAGTGCTGTTGGCAGCCACTAATGAGTGTGCCAAGATAAAGAGCAAAACATCCAAAACCAAGAAGCCCAGCATTTTGGACAGTGAGGCAGCCCTAGCAGTAAAGAACAAAAGGGCAGCCTTCAAAAATTATAAGTGTGCCCCGAGGGAAAAAGACAAGGAGGAGTATAGCAATAATGCAAAGGTAGTGAGCAAGACAGTACTACTGGCCAAGACCAAGAAGGAACTGCAGCTGGCGGTGGGGGGGTTTGAAGATGAGAGAGAAGGCCTTCTTCCAGTACATCAGGAGAAGAGGGATATTAAGGATGGGATAGTAAGGCTAAGAAAACACAAGAGGTGGGTGGAAGGTAGTGTAAAAAAGGCAAAGGTACTAAACCAAGTACTTCTGGCCAGTCTTCACAAAGGAGAAGGACAGCCCAGTACCCCAGGAGAGGAAAGGGGAGGTAAGTGGGGGCAGGAGCCACAAACAGGGAGATCGAAATCAACAGAGTGAGGAAGGGATTAAAGGCCCTGAAAGTGGATGTCTCCAGGACCAGATAGCATACACCTGAGGGTTCTGAGGGAGTTAGTGGATGTGCTGGAGGGTACCCTAGTGGACTTGTTTAACACCTCTGTAGTGAAGACAGTGGTACCTCTTGACTGGAGAACAGCATGTGTAGTGCTGGTACATAAGAGTGAGCCAAGGGATGACCCTTGTAATTATGAGCCAGAAAGTCTGACATCGATAGTGAGGAAACTCATGGAAACCACACTGAAGGAAAGACCAATAAACCTGGATGAAAATGACCTACATGGTGATAGGCAGCATGGATTCATGTCAGGCTGGTGTTACCAAACCAACCTAATAATTAACCAAGAAAGTCGACAATGAACAAGCAGTGGATATACTGTATCTAGACTTCAGCAAGGCCTTTGATTCCTTTTCCCCATAGGAGATTGATTAGCAAGCTGGAGGACTTGAGGGTAGTGGATAATCTTGGTAAGTGGGTAGAACAAAAAAAGCAGACGTGATAAGGGGGCCCTTTAAATAACTCACTTTCAAGTGTTTCTCTTAATATGTTTCATTTATTTCTTCTCCCCTACGTTTCACTCCTGCATGGATCTTGTTCACAGGGCTTTTATTGTTCTTTCTTTCTGTTAATACATAATTTTAAATCTTTTCTTTAGTATATTCATATTATTTTGGGTTTTAAACCATGAATTGTATACATTTACATATACAAAGTGTATCCTACCATATATGAGCCATCATGTCTGCCTTATTTTTTTCTCCTTTTTCTATTTTTCTCTTTTTCTCTATATAAGGTACAATACTTATTTTGCTGTAACTCAGTCTGCCTGAAATGACAAAATATATACATTCTGTTTTGTGCACAGCCATCATAGTGAATATGCTTATACATATTGCAGTTGCTTTAATTAGCCTGATCCCCTTCATAACAGAGACAGTGGCCTACCTTTATGTTTCCTTTAATTATTTTGTGTCCTTCTACTGCTGATGAGACACAATACATGGAGCTTCATTTCTACAACTTAATAGCCTTTTAAATGGTTTCTTATGTTTGTAGCGATTCTGCAAAATGCTGCACTTACCTCTTTGAAGGAGTCTAAGGACGCATGTAAAGGATTAGTCTGCACAGGTGTTTTCCATCAGTGGCTGTAGGTGAAAGTTGATGTATCCGGAAAATGGTTCAAACACTGACCCTATCCTGGAAACTATTGGTCTCCCAGGTGGATCTGCTATATTCTTATGAAATTTTGGTGTAGCATAAAAAGTAGGTAATCTTGGAAAATCATTAGTTAGTATGTCCACCTTTCTTGGCTGAATCCATCCAATGACAGAAAATTCTTCTAGCATGCTCTTGATCTCTATCTGAAGAGTTTGAGTTGGGTCACATGGCAATAGTTCATAATTTCCGAAGTTATTGATTAATTTCATGCGCATTTTCCTATAATCTTCCCTTTCTTGCATTACTATGCTATATACCACAGTGAGATAAAGTTAATGAGAAATATTTTTTGAGCTATATCACAGGAAGTAAATTGTTCCATGGCGAGCATATAAAATGATCCTGTTTGACCTCCTAAATTGCTGTACCACACAGCCCACCCACCTGGATGCCAGATAGTTAGGTGAGGTAAATAACAGTTTCGTGTTACATTTAAGAGAAGATAGCATAAGTACAAGGCAGTGTGCAAGTCATACTATGTGAATATGCTGTGTCTGAATCCATTTTGAGAACATCCTGGTTTTCTCTAGTGAGGGAGAATTGTGTATGGTTGCTTGACAACCAGATCCATGCATGTGCAGAAGCACAGGAGTGCCTTCACCACGTCATTCTGTGGGAACTCTCAAAACAGACTCGAGAGGTACCTTGAGACAGTGGTGGAACTGGCAGAAGACAACTAGGACATTTTTTACCTGCGCAGACTAATCCTTTACATGCATCCTTAGACTCCTTCAAAGAGGTAAGTGTAGCATTTTGCAGAATCACCACAAACATAAAAAAACATTTAAAATGCTATTAAGCCATAGATAGTGATTTCAAACAAAGCTTTCTGTATTGTGTCTCAACAGCAGTAGAGGGACACAAAACAACTAAAGGAAACATAAAGGTAGGCCACTGTCTCTGTTATGAAAGTGGTCCGGCTAATTAAAGCAGCAGCAATCTGTATAAGCATATTCACTACAATGGCTACACACAAAACAAAATGTATATATTTTGTCATTTCAGGAAGACTGAGTGACAGCAAAATAAGTATTGTACCTTATATAGAGAAAAAGAGAAAAGGGAGAAATAAAATAAGGCAGACATGATGGTGCATATGTGGTAGGATACACTTTGTGTATGTAAATGCATACAATTCATGGTTTAAAACTTAAGATAATTTGAATATACTAAATAAAAGATTTAAAATTATGTATTAACAGAAAGGAAGAACAATGAAAGCCCTGTAAACAAGATCCACACAGGAGGGAAACGAAGGGGAGAAGAAATAAATGAAAAATATTAAGAGAAACACTTGAAAGTGAGTTATTTAAAGGGCCCCCTTATCACGGCTGCTTTTTTCATATATTGATCCTCTACCCTGGAAGGGGGGGGAAGAAAAGAAAGGAAATGACCCCATTACCTGCCAACCAGCCACAATAAGTGGGTAAAACACTGGCTACAAGATAGAAACCAGAAGGTGGTGTTCGAGATGGAAGTCTTTGATGCTAGAAGAGTGACTAGCAGGTTCACAGGGCTCAGTGCTTGGCCCAGTATTGTACAACATCTTCATTAACAACATTGCTGATAAGGTAAAAGGCAAAACAATCCTTTTTTCGGAGAATATAGATGTCTGTGGGAGAGTGGACACAGAAGAAGGGAAATAGGAATGAAGGAGGACCTGGCTAAGCTATAGAGATGGTCAGGTATTTGGCAGCTGGGATTCAACACCAAAAAGGTTAAGATAATGAACTTTGAGACAAAAAGCCCAGAAACCACATACTGGCTGTAGCTATGCAAGTCATCAAGTCAGAGGAGGAGAAAGACTTGGGTGTGATCATTATGAATTACCTGAAGTACTCAGCACACTGCAAGAAAGCAGTGGCCAAAGCAGATCCGATGCTTGGATGTTGGGTGAGGGGTAAAACCAGTTGAAAGTCAGTGGTCATCCTGCCACTGTAAAGATTACTGGTTCTGCCACATCTGGAGTATAGAGTGCAGTATTGGAGCCTTTACCTAAAGAAAGACATCAACTTACTGAAAATGGTACAGAGAAGGGTGTCCAAAATGATCCAGGGACAAGAAGGCAGGCCATATGAGAAGAAACTAGGATATTGCAACATGTGCTCCCTGGCAGACAGAAGGGAGAGGGGTGACATGATCAGCACCTTAGAATACCTTAAGGGTTTCACCAAGATGAACTCTGAGGATCTCTTCAACCTTAATGGGAATAAGGCAAGGCAAGGTAAAATTGATTTAAAAAACGCCCAATCCCAGAGGCTCTGGGCGCTGCACAAAATAAATAAATATGACATCAAATGATACAGGATACATCATAGGTTTAAAAACATAAAAAAGATCATGACCCAAGATATTATTATCATAGTCTGCTAAAATCCATAAGCCCACTAGGGGGCACTGTCTCAAACTGGTGGGGGATGCTTCAAAAGGGAAATGAGGAGACACTTTCTCACTGACAGGGTAGTGGCAAAATGGAATGATTTACCAGAAGAAGTTGTTTCTCTGAGGGCTGTAGACAACTTCAAAATAGGCTAGGATAGGGTAAAAGAGAAACTTGCTTGGAGAGGGGGGAAGGTGGGTGGACATTTTTTGGGGGGAAGAGGATAGCAGGGAGTGGGGAGCAGATCCCTCAGCAGTTACTGGGGGTCTGCAAAGTCAAGCAGACTAGACAGACAATAAAGTCTTTTTCTGCTGGCTATTTTCATATGTTCATTTATTCATATAAGCTCACTGTGGTCAAATACCTTATTAGCTAGGTTGTCCTGGAGACAATGTGCTACTACCCCACTCTTTACAACCCAGTTTTTTGCCTCTCAGACCCTAGCATAGCAAATGTCATATGAGACTGGCCCACTAATGTGTATTATTCTTTATTTGGGACCCAGTTGCCTCCTAGTCATGTCAGATGCTGGTCACTGAGGGTGCCATCTTTGCTTGAAACTCTTCTTAGATTCAAAACCGTGCGAAAGTGCATGTCCTTAATAGCATGACCAGTTACAGCACTCGGCAGTCTGTGTGCTGTTCATCTGTGTGCTGTCGGGCTTCCTGGGGTACTTCTCCTGACATTGCCATGTGTCCTCTGCCGCCTGCCCTGGAGTTTGCTATGTTTATTTCAAGGGGTGGGGGGTGGCTGAGCCCCCCATAAATGGCACACAGATTGTTGAGGTGTCACAGCTCATGCTATTAAGGATGCACAGCTTTGGTCGGCGCTATTATGCCAGTGCTATTTTGACACTATTCCATAACCAACCAGGACAGCAATTTTCATCTGATGAAGTCTTCTTGGGATCATGTAAATTATTATTTGCAGGTATTTATCCAAGTAAAGCAAATATATAAGGTATACTTACACCTGAATAATGATATACACAGGAATAGTTTATATTTACTTGCTAAATTGTTAAAGATTTGTAATTCATCTTGCATGTGCTGATATCTCAGAATACTGTGGATCACTCTTTCAGACAATTTACATCAGCTTAATCATTTTTCAAAATTCATAATGTCATTGGTCCCCTTTCGTTAGCTTAGCTGCCTGTTTCTGGTTAAAATACATCTTTTCCCTTTGACTTTAGTTTCAACCCAGCATGTCAGTTTTGACTGTATCTCAGCCTCACTGCTCTGAGCACCTTCTAAAACAAAGACTCACTGATTATTTTCAATGTAAGCTTGTAATTGCAAAAATGCTAGCCAAAAGATACTATAGATTTGTGTTATTATTTTGCTGTGACAGTTACTATTCTTTTGGACCAGTGAGCCTAGGTTCTGACATAAAGAAGAAGAATCAAAGTTTAATTTAGCCTTTTGGCTCTGTCACATTATGAATGATACAGAATCATTTCTGAAGAGGCCGTTTTTTGACACACAGTGGCAACACTTTGTAACGGTTCCACTCTCGGAGTACGCTGGCTGTTGTGCGCCCCATCATTTGGCATGCCAATTGCACAAGTTGTTGGTCATGTTTCATGTAGGGGGCTACACTCCCCTTGTAGGGGGATGTGCCCCCCGCACCTTCCTTACTTAGGATTCTAACTCCAGGTGGGCAGACCTCAGGGATGGGGGGAAAACTTGCCCTAATGACGAGTGCACAACAGCCAGTGCTCTGAGAGTGTGCAGTGCTTTATAATACTTCAACAAGTACATACCGTAGATTTCTAAAATTAATTTGAGCATGTCTTTCTTAACAAGAAGAACATATTATCATTTCCATCTATAGTACAGGAAAATTGTGACTCCTAGCACATGCAAATTATTTGTTATTTTAAGTTGGTAAGAATATGACACCCATAGAGGTATTCCCATGGGTGATGAGTAGAGATGTAGCAAATTGAAACTTTGTTGTAGAAGTCCCATGAAGCTGATCACATTGCAGTTCATGTAGCTTCATTAAGTAGTCTAATTTCTGTCCAACTTTGCAAAGTGGACTTTGTAAAGGTCTTCACAATGTGGATTTCCTTCTGAAGTTACATCATACTGCACAACAAATGGGGGAGGACTGGAGAAGAAAAGAACCTCTGCTACGAGTAATAATGTCCATGGCTGTGCCATGAATAATGTATTAATGTCCAGGAGGAACCTTCAGCATGGCGTATGGAGAAGACAGCAACAGTGCCCAAAGTAGTGAATACTGATCATTGTCTGGGGCAATGGGTTTACCCTGAAAGTTGCATAATAATAATCCCCACTTGGAAAGGAACACATAGGCAGCATAGTACTTGACTGGAGGAAAAGAAGGGGGTGGCAGAGTGTCCATCTAGTTATGTCCATTCCATGAAGAAAGAGCAACAGTGCCTTGTGATGGGAACACGCAGGCAGCATGCAGCATGGTACTCACCAGGAAGAGAAGTAGGATGCAGCAGAGTGTCCTTCTATGATAGCCATGTCCTGTAGAATGCATGACAATAGTGGGAACATGAATGAAGCATGGTATTTGGCTGGAGGAGGTGGCATCTTTCAGTGTCATCTACTGATGACCATGCCCTGAATGAAACACAGTAGTGCCCACTGGAAACATGTAGGCATCATGGTACTCACCTGGAGTAGTAGAAGACAGCATTATTTAGGTTCTTCTAGTGATGGCCATGTCCTGAAGGAAACATAACAGTGCCTTGTGGTGGGAACATGCAGGATCATGGTGCTAGGCTGAAGAAAGAGGAGGCAGCAGTTTTTAGTTTTATCTAGTGATGGCCATGTCTTGAAGGAAGAACAACAGTGCCCAAGATTAGTGGACTGCATAACAGCATGGCACATGGCTGGATGAGGAAGAGTAAGTGACATCATTAGGCATTATCAAAACCTGTAAAGACAGTGCTAAAATACGTTAAGTCACATGGCTGTGAATTTTGTGAACCCAGTCTGTTCTGTGATTGTTCCCATTCATCTTTCCACTGGACTGAAATGACCTATAAAACAGAAAAAATGAAAACATGATATAATACTTACCATTACTTTATTGATGGCCATGCCCTGAAGAAAGCATGACAGTTACCCAGGTCTCAGAAGGAGGAGGAGTAGTAACAAGCAACACAGCATGATGGCATATGTTTGGCAGAGGAGTAGTGGAACCACTGCAAAATATATACAGAAGGATAGTTTTTAACAGTAATCTTTAGGTGCAGGTGAACTGTGAAGAAGATATACCTGGTTGATAATTAGCCATTCAGGCATTATTACTTGGCTAGACATCACTCACCATTCATTCATATTGCAACACTGAAGTTTGAAGCCACACACTCCACATGGATGGCAGAGAGGTAGTGGAACAGCTGGAAATGTAACCGATGGATGGTTTTGAACAGTAATCAATATAGATGAATTGTGAAGAAGATATACCTGCCTGATAACTAGCTAATTAGGCATTACTACTAGGATAGCCATCGTTCATCATTCATTCCCTTTTGTAACATTGACATTTGATGCTGCACACTCCACTGTGGGACTGTTTTCTTCTTCTTTAGAGGTATGAAAATGTTAAAACTTGGGATTGGGAGCTTTGGGGAGGAGGAGGGGGTATTGATCCACATAAGGGTGTAAATGGGAGGGGTTTAAGTCATGAAAATACTGGGAAGAGGAGAAACTTGAGGGAACTGGTTTTGTGGGCATTTGGGGGTTAACTTGATTTTGCATTAACTAAAGCCACAGCAGTGAGATGTTTTTAACTCCGGCATATTAAAAAGGGGGAAAGGGAAGTGAGAACTAATAGGAGGAGGATAGTGGAATATGGTCAAATACTGGCTGATGTCATGTATGGGGGGGGGGCTGTCTGGAAGAGAGGGTGTTTTTTTTTGTCCTTTATTTAGACCACTTCACCAAGCACTTTGCAAGCAAATTGCTATTTTGCACAGTGAACTTCACAACTTGCTATTCGAATAACAATATGAAGTAAGCACTTTGTGAAGCCAGGAAACTGAACAAAATATTTCCCTAGGTGAAGTTTCTAACTTCTCACACCACTAGTGGCCTGAAGAGAATACAATGTTGCAGCATATGAGCAGCCGGGAATTTGAAAATGTACACTCAGGCTTAATGCCTGGAATGTTTACAGCAGTGTGTGCTTTGCTTGGAGTCTCATTCAGCTAAACTTACACTTCTTGCAAGTAGGGAGAAATTAGATCAGTGAGAAAGTTCAAGTATGGTTGTGGTCATTTAGCAAATTGTCTTGCTCAAGTTGACAGCCTAATTGTTTTGAAAATGTGACAAATGTGAAGAGTGATTTAAAAAAAAATTCTGAATGTGATTTGACTAGTTGGCCCTTTACCCAGTGGTTATGGTGGGATTTACCCATGGGTTAAGATGCCAACTAACCAATGAGAATATAGCTTTTATGAAGCTCACAATATAATAAAGGATACAAGAGCCTGACATGAAATTTCTGCACCAAGTGAAAGGCACTAAATTCCTACATACGGATATGTAGTCTGCTACTTCTTACTGACATCCGGCTCACTGATTCACATTAAATCTTCCTTCTCCATCCTCTAGATTTGAATTGTCCTGACTTGGAAAGTCTGGTTCAGTAGCAGCCTCATGAGAGTTTGATTGATGGGATGGGTCCAGACTGTGTCCTGCAATGGGACTATAATGTGGTGCTCATCTACCTGGTGTAACATGGTGACCATTCATTTTTAAGAACATCAATATGTCTGCATTTTGTGGAGAGAAGTTGGTGTGGCAATAGCGGACAACTGCATCTGTTGCACTAAACACATGTTTTGAACTAGCATTTGAAAGCAGAAAGCTGATAAATTTGACATCAGCTGATGCCTATGTTAATTAACCATTTGCTTTAGTGGCCCAGTACATCACTGGTACCTCCTTAATCCCAAAGTGCTTAGGATCACACATGTATGCCTCAACCACCCTCTTAACTTTCTTTAGTCCCATACCATCTTTTTCTTCCTCATGTCCTTCAGGCTATGACCCAACAACTTTCAAAAGAACTGCCAGTAATGGTCACTTTGGTTGTACTTAAGAAGGTGCTGCCTTGCTGCAAGTTGATTGGGAGGTTTCCCCTACATCTTACTTCTCAGTGGAAACAGCTTGCAGGCAGTAGCCATGCTCCTCCTCCACTGTGTCGCCATCAGCATTTTCTGAACTTGCTTTATCAGTAGTCCTTTCAAATGCTGCCTTTCTTTCCTCCCCCATAAAAATAAAGGAAAACTCATGCTATGGGTCCAGCACAGTGGCCATACCAAAGTGAAAAGATGCATGTATGCCTTGCAGGTGATTGTTGTTGTCAATGACCTGCAACATGAGCTCCATCAAAGCTCATCTTCCTGTATCTCTACCTGCATCAAGCTGTTACTGGACATTGCAAAGAACCTGCCTCAACACAGGCAGCAGTGGAATGTTCTGGCTAATGAAAGCAGTGTTCCCACTCATGGCCTGGGTTACATGATTGAATGGTGTAAATATCAAGTGCAAGTCTTTCATAAGACACTACTGCTCAATAATCAGAGAGACTGATGCTCCGTATCTGTTCCAACTTGTATGCAGCAGCATGTATTCAGAAACAGGTTATGTTGATCATAAAGATGTTCTAATGTATTGAAAATGGAATTCTAGCTTGTAACTACCTCCTATTTCAGGTAGTGCTAAAGCAGGCTGTTTCTGGTTTGCAACTCTATCAGCTGATCCCATGCCTTTCCTGATCATGTAAAATCAGCACTAACTTTCCAATAGACAATGAGCATGGACTGCACATCTGTCTTTGTCAAGAATTCTTGCACCATGAGCTTGAGGCAATATGCCACACAAATCACCTAAAAAAAGTCACCATCTGAAATTGCTTTGTTAGCATTTGAGGCATTCTAACTGGCTATAAAAACAGTTTTCAGTGATCGTACCTGAAAACAGGCAGCTTCTGCCTCGTGTACCTACCTGGTTAAAAAAAACAAAATAAATAAATAATGGGTTGAGCCATGTACCTTTTCCATCTGGCACTGAGGACAGGATGTTTAATCCATTGTGCTCCTGCACCATGCTCTTTGTCACAAGTGTGAAATACTGGCAAAACTCCTGGCACAATAGTTTCATCTGTGGAGCTTGATTTGGTTCATTCGTTGCTCACTTAATTTCTTACTCCACACAGCTGAGCCTAATGTGCTGAAACACACAAATAAGAGCATGCATCTGTTGGACCAATGTTGCACATCCCCGTACTTAAATGTATAAAATCACAGGCATAGTGTTGCAATGCATTTGACAGGGCACTCATAACGGCATCACAAAGTTCAGGAACTGCTTGCAGTAACACATATGTTTTTGATGCCATTTTCCACGTGGACATGTCTTTGCCATCAGTAAATGAAACCCTCCATTCTAAATAAAGAATGTCAGCTGGTCAAGCATGATCATCTCTGCAGCTGCAGCTTTCAATGTATGAGTGATGCTACAATTACGTATGTATTTGATGTTGCGAGATAGAAAAACCATGATGGGGCATGAAACTGTTTTGGGGCTGCCAAACATTTGGAAAATATTTGGGCATGTGTACAATGCTACTTATGAGAGGAAGCAACATATGGGGTAGGGCAGTACTCTTTTTGCCAGGGAGTTTTGTCAGAGTAGTTAAGCTCACTGGCTTTTGAATGTTAGTGGTAAGGGAAGGTCCTCCAGGGGTAGAACTGCCTTGACTGCTATACACAATGTCATCACATTCAGCTACAAATTCAGCCTCCTTCTCAATATCCTCCTCTTCTTCCCCCTCCACTGGAACATTCTTCTGCTTCCTGGTAACTGCTTTCCATAAATGGAAACCAATACCACCCATGTGCATTGCCTTCTTCTAATGTTTCCACAACCTTGCACTGTATTTGTTCTTAAATAAGTGTGCTACTCCACCATTACCAGTATGAGAAGCTTTTTTCCCCAAGGTTCACTTTGGAGCTGGCAGACTATCATTCTGTCATTATCTGATTTAACAAAAAGAGCCCCACAAATGGGAATTTGTGGGCCTTGTACTTTCAGAAAGGAAAGCTGGTGTATGTTGTGGTGAAAGTAGTAGTGACACTGCAGTATAGAACCTTGTGGTTTATCAGAATCTGTTGCAACAGTGGCCTTTAGTCTGTTAAGTACTGACAGCGCAATAGGCTGTTATGACTCCAGAAGACTCACTTTCCCATGCCACCTAGTCCCTTACCAGATGATCCCTTAAGTTTATTTCACTATGGAACCCATGGAGGATCAATGACAACCTCATCATCATCAGTACATATCCTCCTCCACATCCTCCACTTCCAGTAGGTCAAAAACATCCTCCTTCCTTAAATTCAGTTCTGCAGCTACCTCCTGCTCAGTCTCAATTGGCTCTGTGTCTCCCTCCTTTTCCATTGACACTTCCCTCTCAGTCTTCATCTTCCTTCTTTCCTGTCCAGCTACTGCATGCTTACAACTCCCTTCAGCTGCTGTGCTTGGTTTAGCACTTCCAAAAGTTCCAGCACTAATAAATCTTTTGAATCGGGGTTGGTGTGGCACTTACTAAACTTATTGTTATCTCTTCATTTGCAGTCTTGCCAGATCTACAGCTATAATAAGTTTTGCACTACTGCTTCCAGTTTCTCTATCTACAGCACTGTACTTTCCCTGTCAGCTGGGAATATCTTTAATCTCCTCCTTACGTGTACTGCAGGTGCCAACTGACAACAACAGAATCACCGTATGTTTTTGCACCATATCCTCATGCTGCTGCCCCCTTAACTTTTTCACATTGATCAGTACCGTAGCCACTCATCATGGAATTATATGGTGTATATTTGTGCACAACTGCACAATCATAAAACTTACAATATGTAAGATAAACAACACAACAAAAATAAGAAAAAAAATTATCAAATGAAACACAGATAAAGTGACCAAAAATAAAATAAAGGGATAATAAAGGGTTAACTAAAGCACAAGTACAAAGTCCAGTAAAACAAAACCTGATTCCAACTAGAAAATACACAAGTTTTTTTTTGTTGATCCACAACACAGTGATGTGCTGCTGATGTAGAGTGGAGTGCCCCCCCGACTAGAATTACTCAGTAAGACAGTCATTCTCATTATCTTTAACAAGAAAATTAAACAGTAGATAAAGGCCAAATCCAGATCAGGTCAGCCTAGCAAAAGCTGTAAAAATTGACAGAGAAATTATTTATTTTCAAAAAGAAAATGTTCCACCAGCTCCATGGACCTAAGCAGTAATGTACCACTCTGACACTGTGGCAACCCAGGTTTCAGCCCCAAGCCTAGGACATCAGGAACAGAGTCCAGCAGGGAGGTGAAAGAGCATCCGTGGGGCATTCTTCTGGAGGTGGAAGAGATGGGCACCTCAAAGATAGTGGTTCCTAGCATTGTGTGGGACTCCAGAGGCACAATTTGTTAATGCGTGGTAATTATAAAGTAGTACTGCGTGGAGAAATGCAGAGGCTGCGAGTCTGAGCAACATTTGGAGCATATTGTTTACATAAGTGAAAAGAGAAAGGCCAGGATGGGATTATAAGGTTAAAAAGAGAAGGGGGGGAGGAACTGTGCAGAGGGCAACCAGAAAAAGACAAACATCCTGAACAAATACTTTTGTTCAGTGTTCTCAGTGGAAGGAGAAGGGGCAGGACTACAAAATAGTAATGAGAGCTGCAGAGGGAGGTAGACATGAAACATTTTTAGGAGGAGAGAGTCCTGAAGGGACTCACTATTCTGATGGTGAACAAAGTAGTGTGTCCAGATGTGGTGCAACCAAGGGTATTGAATGATTTCAGGGAACTTCTGGCTGCGCCTCAGACAGTCCTATCTAACAGCTTGGTGGAAACAGGAGTTGTTCTGGAGATGTGGAGGAATGCAATGGTAGTCCTACTAGACAAAAGAGGTAAGAAGGTAAAGGCTGGAAATTACAGGCCAGTAGCCTAACTGGTGCTGTGAAAGTTAATGGAATCACTGCTGAAGGAAAGTATTGTGGACTATCTTAGATCCAATGGTTTACAAGACCAGAAGCAGCATGGGTTCACAATGGGAAGATCATGTCAAATAAATATGACAGATTTCTTTGACTGGGTGACAAAGTAATTACATTAGGGTAGAGGGGTAGACATGACCTACCTAGATTTCAGTAAGGCTTTCAACACTGTTCCACATAGGAGACTAGTAAGCAAGCTGGGTAGCTTATGAGTGGCTCTAAAGGGGTAAATGGGATAAGAAATTGTTTAGGTGATAGGCAACAGAGGGTGGTGGTAAACCTTCACCCCCTCCAAGGAAGGGAGGGTGACCAGCACAGAGCCTCAGGTATCAGTGCTGGGGCTGATCCACTTTAATGTCTTTATAAGTGACATTACAGAGAAGCTGGAATGGAAGGTCTAATTCTTTGTGAATGACACCAAAATCTGCAATAGGGCAGATACTCTAGGGAGATAGGAAGGATGAACAGACATCTAAGAAAACTAGAGGAGTAGTCAGGGATATGGCAGCTGGCTTTCAATGCAAAAAAGTGCAAAATAATGCACTTAGGGCACAGAAAATCAGGGGCAGAGTACAAAATGGGTTGACTGGTATTCATGACTACCAAGCAGGAATGAGATCTGGGGCTAAACATATCTGATGACCTAAAGGTGGCCAGGAAGTGTGACACGGCAGGCGGGAGGGCTAGTGGGATGCTGGGATGCATAGGGAGGGGGTATCACCAGCAGAAAGAGGGAGGTGGTGCTGCCTCTGTATAGACTGCTCATAAGACCAAACCTAGAGCATCTAATTTATATGTTATCTCAAAGTTTTTATATATCATATTTGTTTTATACAGGTCTTATTCTATTTTATTCTTGTTATTTTATTGCAAGGCACTCAGAGCCCTCATTTAGATTGAGCTCAATATAAATAAAATTTGCCTTGCTTATTGTGTCCAGTTCTGGAGACCACATCTCTAGAAGAATATAGACAGAGTGGAGGTGGTCCAGAAGAAGGCAACTAAAACGGTGCAGGGTTTGCATCCAAAGCCCTACAAGGAGAGACTAAAGGAACTTAATATGTACACCGTGGAACAGTGGATGGAGACTGGGGATAAGACAGAGCTCTTATAATACCAGATAGGGTAAATAAGGTACAGGAGCATAGCATTTTTCAGAAACAAAAGTGCTCAAGAAGAAGTGGATATGCTATAAAGTTGGAAGGAGGTAGATTCAGGAAAGATTTGAGGAAGTACTTATTCACAGAAAAAGTGGTGGATTCCTGGAACAGTGTTCCAGAAAGATGATGTGGGCAAAAACAATGTTGGTGTTCAAGAGTGCATGGGATAGACACAAGGGAATTGTAGTGGAAATGTTGGGGGAGGGAGAAGGAGCTGTAGGTAAAGTAGGATCTGCAGTGTTAATGTAGGTAGTGAAAAATGGGAAGACTGGTGAGCCAAACAGTCCTTATCTGCCATCAAATTCAATTTTTCTATCTTTCTATGCTGGCATTAGTGACCATGTGCTGGTACGGCCCTCCATTAGGGTGCCGATGTAGTGCATGCTCAAGGTGGGAAGTGGGGATGGACAGGAAGAATGGACAAAAATGCTGGCCTACGAAGGCTTGGGTGACTGCTTCCTTGTCGCCTACCCCACCTCACCTAAGCCTTATGGGAAGCCCATCTGCTACTCAGCCCCTGATGCCCAGATACTGGCTTTGATGGTACACTTCTCCCTCTCCACCTTCACCCCCACTGGAGGAGACGAACCTCCTGGGAAAGAAAGTACCAACCCCAGAGGGGGCAAGTTGGGATCTGACAGTGGATGTTGCTGGCAAGAGTGAGTCTGGCAGGCAGAGGAGTGGCACACCGCAGGATATGAAAGTGTGAGGCTACAGAGAGTAAGGAGGGTGGTAAAAAAGCAAGGGTTACTATGAGCACCTCTATAGACAGATCCTACTCTTACACACTCTAGCACAGAGTGCGCAGAGTACAGAGGAGGCACATAGCACTGTTGTAATATGAAACCATGTGACCTGTCGTTCTCTGCAAGGTGCAGGTCACAGGGTGCAAGTCACTTTTTTGCTGAGCTTTGCTGGTGAAGTGTCACTATGCATACTGAAATCTTTGTTGCAGCATATGCACTTTCTGAAGCCGCACTTTGCATTTGACACAACTTCTCAAAGTTCTGCAAATCTGTAAAGCACTTCGTGAAGTAAAGAGTGCTCACTTCGCCAGCCTCTGGTGATTACCTTGAACTGATTTGATGCACTAGCAGGAATGGTTCAGGATGACTGCCAAGAAAGGATAGTTTTGTTCAGCAGAGATTCACAAGGGTGAAGTAGGTCAAGTAAAGGCAGTTGGGAAAGAAAGTGAGCTATAATAATTGGTGACTCCATAATTAGAGGAAGCAATAAGGACAAGGTGTTGAATGAATCACGATGAGAGTCCCATGCTATGTCTTCCAGGGTGACCACAGACAGAACAGTCCCATGGTTAGAGAGGCTAACCAGTGCTGAGTTGAAAAAGTTGGCCTTAGTAGTATATTTAGCTACAAATGAACTGGTTTCTTACATAGAGAAAAGGTTATGAACAGATTCTTGGCCCTAGCTAGTCAGTAGCAGATGCAGAAGCCTTCTCTGAAAAGAATACCAGTGCCATGTGAGAACAAATACAGTCAGGAAAGCTAATGGAATTTTAAACTTGGTCAGTGGTGTGGTTTGGTGAGGAGGAATTTGTTTATTTCAGATGCAGGGGTCCTTCTGGGACAATTTCAGCCTATTAACAAAGACAGACTGCACCACAAGTGGAGACAGATCAGTAAACTGGGATAGAAGCTAACTTTTAGGATTAGCAAGCTTTTAAATTATGTCAGAGGAAGGGAAATGATGGTTTACAGAAACATATGCTGAGATACAGGAAGAGCCAAGGCAGCTCTCTCCCAGATTTCATGTGACAAGGAACTTAGGGAAGGGGATAGTAGAAGACAATTAATGAGACATTGCAGGTCTGCTTTCTGAGCCAATGGATGAGAAAGACTACTAGGGGAATTCATATCTAGACCTTGTATTGTCAAACCATTACTTTATAATTGACATGAGGGTAGAGAATCCACCAGGTTAGACTGACCATTGCAAAGTGAAGTTTAACAATATTCAACAAGTATAGTGAGCACGTCAAGAGCCATGGCTCTTAACTTTAGGCCTATGAACTATAGCAGCATAGTGTTCATACTTGAGGATAGGCTGAAGAAGATTACGGAGGTGGGGAAAAAGTGAGTCCAAATTAAGGATGGTATACTAGTGAAGACAGAGGAGTGTGTAAAATACATAAAAAAAGCAGCACAGAAAACCCATCTCATTCAACAGCCAGGTGAAGGCAGCAATTAGGGTTAAAAAAAGCATTTAGTTTATATATGGTGGATCAGACCAAAATAAATAGGGAGGAACACCAAGAAACATTTGAGATTGCCAATAAACTAGTAAGCTAACCATTGCTAACACAGAACGTAAGATAACCGAGGGGATGTAGGATATTTATAATACCTTTTAAAGCAAATCAAGGAAACAAGGTAAATGAGAGACAGCACCAAGAGAATGGGTAAGGTTGTGATTAGTAAGAAGGAAGAAATGGGAAAGGCAGATAGGCTGAATGAATATTTCTGTTTTATGTTTTAGTTTGAGGCCTCACACTCCTTACCCAAATGTGGATTTAAATTTGAGGGTCACAAGGAACAATGACATGAAATTTGGGTAATATTGATAAATAGGGTGTTAAAGAGGTTGCTAAATGTTAAAGTAATCAATTCCTCTGGACCAGATGGGTTACATGCAAGAGTGTTTTGGGAGACAAGACAAGCCCTAGCAGCTCCTGTATTAGACCTTTTCGCTGAGTCCCTAGATACTGGCAAAATTCCATTGGACTGGAGGTTTGCAGATGTGGTGTACCTCCTCAAGGGATGGGATAGAGAAAATCCAGGGAGCTACATACCTGTGAGCTTAACTTCTATTGTAGGTAAGCTGCTAGAAATCATAGTCAGGGAACAGAAAGGGGAATTACTCAAAGTGCAGAGGCTGCAAGATAAAAGACAGCATGTATTTGTGAGGTGTAATTTGCAGCAGACAAATTTAATAGACTTCTTTGATTTGGTGAGAAGGGGTAGACAAATATTACATCCGCTACATGGACTTCAGCAAGTAATTTGATTCTGCATTGCCTCAACACATGTGAAAGCCAATAAAATGTGGAAATCTTGGATGAAGGAATAGATTCCACAGCTGACAGGTTACTGGTTATGGGGTAGGGCCTATATGGTTGTCTTAAATAGTGTATTCTCAGGAGTGAGGGTCATGGCAAGGTGGGTTTCAAAGGAGTAAGTACTAAGACTAACCCTCTTTATTATGTACGTCACTGATATGCTGTGGGTGAAAGCCTACAATATAAGGTGAGTCTTTTTGTGGATGACACCAAACTCTGTAGGAGGGTGAATAGTATAAAGGAGGTTAAAACAATGAAAAAAGTATGTGGAGGATTACAAAAACTGATCTAGCATCTGGCAGATTAAGATCAACACCAAGAAATGAAAGGTGATGTATGTACAGCTGGAAATAAGAACTCACAAGCCAATGTAAACCTCCACCCACTGGAGGTTTTCTTGGCAGGGTCTATGGCTCTTGAGGTAGCCTCACAACAATATTTCTAGTTCTACCTCAGGAATCTGGGCAAAGGGGTTATAGGCAAAACATGAAACTAATAGCAGTACCATAAACACACACTTTAGATGCATAGCAATGTCTTTAAGATGTATAGAGTCAAGCAGTTCAGCTCTTTATTTTGACAGTTCCTCAAACAAGCACCTCAGACTGCAGTTACAGGTAATTACTACAATGGTTTGATCATCCTCTGGTCTCCTCACAGATCATGCCCAAGTTAGGAACCTTATAAAGAGAGTTTTGTCATTTCAGGACACCATTCTAACAGAGTATGTCCTCCATGGATAGGCCCAAGGGGGTGCAGAGGGAAACATCCACCTCCACAAAGTCAGCTCTTATGGTTTTGCTCCATTTCATGAAGACAGCTTCCTCGTACCGGAAAGGCACAGGTGCAACTCTCGCCTGAAGCTTTCCTCAGACTTAGGGTACTTTCTCCCTGGAAACTGACAACCACAGAAACATTCCATTGCAGTTTATGCTGCTGTTGCAAGCTCCTCACACAAGGAACTATTGCCAATAAAACTGGCAGAAGGACCGGGGGAGCCCTGAGAATTAATTGTTTAATACTGATACTGTTACACTATAAAACCCAGAAGACAGACGCAGGCACAAACACCTAAAAGTTACAATGGTTACACTGAGTATAGCATTAATGTGATAAAAGTTGAACATTTCATTATGGGAATGATTTAGGGCTAATAATCAGTGACAAAATGTAGTCCACTTCCCAGTTCAATATGGCATATACAGTAGGAAGACAAAGTGAATGCTGACATGTATCAGGCAGGGATTTACATGTTGCAGAAAAGTGGAGATTATGCCATTGTACTTTTTGCAGGTAAATTCACATCTGGAGCATTGTGTGTAGTTCTGAAGTCTGCATCTGAAAAGAGACATGGACTGTCTGGAGACAATATATGATATCAGATGGCAATCAAAAGGGTTTAGGAACAGTAGGTTAAGATTTAAAAGGATGGCTTAATGACCCTCCAAAAGTACTCCCTGGAGGAGAAGAGGGAAAGGGGGATGTAACAGAGACAACCAAATACTTGCAGGGGAACAGTACAAGAATGTAAACCAAGCAGTTGTATGCTGAATAAATAGAAGTTCATCTACTAGGTGCCATAATTCAAAGTTATTGGCAGAGGGATCAGAAAACATGTCAGGAATGGATTTTTTCACAGAGAGAGTGGTGGATAAATAAAATAGCCTATGCAGTGTGACTGTGAATGCAGAACCATTTCTGGGTTTAACAATCTCTGAGATTTCTATAAAGGGATTATTAAACAGGGAAGGGTGAGGAGAGTTAGGGTGAAGTGGGGGTAGAAAGAGGATCATTCTCAGAGCAGCTCCAGGTAAAGTTCCAGGGTAACTCAAAGTGTTATTCTGCCTTTAGCGTTTGTTACAATGTTTAACTTTGGGACATGGTTCACTGCTACGACTTAACTTTTAAGATTCATGTTGACAACCCTGAGAGTGTTTTTAACACCAGTGACGTTTTAAGCAGATGTACTTTTATTTTCTGTTATTTTGTTTCAGATCAAACATTCTAGATTTTTATAGATCTAATAAATAGATGCCTGTGTTCCATGTCATTGGTGTCCCATGCTTTTCAATCACACAATTCATCATCCTATTAAAAGCAAATTAAAAAAGGAAGTTCCTCACAATCTTGCTAAACTGACATATGAGTCATAAGAATCAGACCCTTTCACAAAGTTAATCAAAGTTAATGGTGTTTCATCTCAAGGCTTAGCTTGGCAGCATATACTTGTTGTCTATTACTATTCAGTGGTGATGGCTGTTTTACAAGTTTTATAATTATACTTATTAACTTCTGTGGCTGTAGTAAAGTAGCAGTAATCACAGAAGCCAATCCAAACATACTTTGGTACATATTAATGAAGTTTATAAAGAAGCATTTGTCAGGGTATTGGACGCTGATTCATGTTTAATTGAAAAGAAATAATCAAGCCAAGAAAATTGCTACCAAAGATTGCAATGAGCCTTGATTTCACTAGCTTTTTCCAGGAATAATAATTTACAGTTGCTTTAAAAAGTCATTTAAATAAAACAGGACATACTTCCTAATAAAATTAATTTGGATGTGATTCAACCATTAATATAGTGAGTATTGTTAATCAGCTAGTAGTATTGTGACAGTGAAACATTTCTGTTTTTTTACTGAAGACATTTTTATGGAGGATACAAAAATTCATGATTATAAATATAAGCAGAATATAACTCTCGCCATGACTACAGGAATATGTGAGTCTTATAGATTTAAAACCCAATTCTTTATATAGCCAATGCCTTGATCACAAAAGTAAGTGTAATTAAAAGAAAACTAGTGTTGATAAATTGGAGTAATGTTCCTGACTTTGAAATCACATGGGATCAGTGTTAATGTTGGCCTCAATCCAGGTTTCACTCTATGTCTGGTCTGTTGTTAGCCACTCTGGGTATGAGACATTACAGCCACTGAGAAAGATGAGTGAAAGGGGCCAGTAGTGGGGGCATGTTGGCTGGCAATACTGGGAAAGCATATGTCTAGGGTTCTAGGCTTGTTAGAAAGGATGCTCTAGAAATTTGTTTACTGATCCTGAATGTGCCATGATTTTATAAAATGGGTTAGAAAAAATATAGTATTCTGATTTTCTTCCAGCTGTGCACTGTAGTTGACAGCCAACGGTAAAAAATGTCCTGTTGACCTGCACCCATCCCACCTAGCATATCAATATGGTATACAGTTTAACATTTTCATTTTTGAATGGCAGCCATTATTCCTCCACTGCCCATAAAAATGCCAACCCTCTCACTTGCCTTGAAAAACATACAGCACCTGCCACTCAGTTTTCTGATGCATTAACATGGAAGCTAAAGAAATCTTTGAAGCACAAGTTACAAAGACTCTGGAATCAACTGAAAAAAAGGATAAAACCCACAGTAAGTTAATGACATTTAAAATTATCTGAGGCAGAAATAAATGAAACAGAGAATATCAGAATGACAGAAACACACACAACAACAGACCCATGGCTCTTGCTGAAATCAGTGACTGCTCCTAAAGTAGACAATTAATATTTGACTGAAAAACTATTGCACTCAAAAAGTTGAATATCAGTTTCAGTGACTTCTGCACTGAAGTCAGAGCCAGCAACAGGAAAAAAATCATTGCATTAGCAATTACTGCAGCCTCTGTGCAGCTCTTTATAGACATTTAAATGCTGCTGCTGCTGATGGTAGGAATTTTATTATCAGTAATCCCATTTTTAGGTCAGGTAATATGTTTTCCATTCAAAAATGAAGACATAGAGAAGGCAGCACACAGATAAATCAAAACACCACCTGCAGATCACCTCAGGTGCCCTAACAAAATCAATGAATCCCTAGCCATGTCTGCCCTAACAGCTCTTAGACTAGTTCCAAATGTTTGGCTGGACATTCAGCTCTTTGTCACCCAACTTGGCTGAGAAGGGGTCCAGAATCTAAAACCTTTCAGTTTTGCAACATGCACTTTAGACAAGGGCCTGGAATATGTCACCATGACATATAATGAATCTACAAAAATTATTCAAACCTACTGAGACAAGCAAACAGAAAACATCAGCTTTATGTATGCTGTTGCTGGAGACTCAATGTGCCCCATTTCCAGTTTCAAACAATACCTTTCCCACCTACTAGACAACACAAAAGCCCTGTATATCCACTTGAAATATTTCCCATAGCACTAGCTAGACAGTGTACAAAACTGGTACACAAACAGAGCCATAGGTGAACATTTCTTGTCCTCAGTGAGGCCCAAATTGAGAAAAGAAGCAGGATTGTGTCAATGTTACACAAAATATAGTGTCCACTTAACAGCCAGCAGTTCCTCCTCAATGCAAGTTTTCAGTCCAGAGAAATAATGTCAGTTGTGGGACATAGATGAGAAACAATGCTCCACAGCTATTGGACTGTTCCATCTGTTGACAGGAAAAAATGATGTGATAACCTTGGACTATTCCTCTAGAAAGAACACACTCCTACCTTGAAACTCCTCATTGAAAAGAAACACTGATGCCAAAACCATTGACAATCCTGACTGTGCTCCCATGCACATGAATGCAAGACCCATATTAGTTGTCATCTGGCTCAACATCATTTCCTCATAAACGGACCCTCCAGAACTTGATGAAATTTTACAGTGGCAACATTATTTTTGAAGAACTGCAGTTTCAGTGCTCTAGTAAATTTCCAACACACTGACAAGTGAGTGTTTTAGGATCTCCTCGTAAGAGTGCAGCTTGCAGTCTCCAGCATTTCTTTTAGTTGCCCCCCCAAAAAGTTTAGGAAATATTTTTTCCCTCAAACATTTGAGCATTGCAATTCTTTTTCTTCATCAGTTGTAATTATGCTGCTGAGTTCTTATTTTAACCTATTAGTTATTTTTAGGTGCCAACAACATATCAGTTAGCATCTGTTGTGGTCATGCATACACTTTTTTGCATACAGTCAAGTTTAAGGTTACAGTCAGCATAAGTGATTCTGCTGCATGATGTCACTAATGACGTCTATGATAGGGCTTTTAGGGCTTGCCACAGAGTTTCAGACCTACACACACCTGGGCTTGACCCCCTGCATTGCACATTTTTTTCTCACTAAATAGTAGTCTGTCAGGTAATATACTTAGTTCTACATATGTATTCAATTAAACTAATTCTAGTTAAGGCTTGTCTAGGTTTGAATACAATTCAAGTCACCTGTTTTGCAGGTTGTAACATAACTATTCCATCACAGGAATTTCAACTCATGTAACTGTATATCAGTGGCAAACAATGTGTGTTTCCTTAACAGGCAAATGATCAGTGGGTCACATCCTGGTAGGGATTTAAACTTTTTTTGTAAGATGGAAACACATTTCAGTGCTGATTTATGGTAGTGCGTAGTTGGAATAGTAAATTATATGAGAAGTAAACTTAACTAAGAACAACAATTTGCAAAGGAAAATCACCTGCTGGGATTAGATACCGAGTCACCTGTTTTGCAGGTTGTGACATAACCTCTTCACCACAGGAAATGCATCTCATTTACCTGCAGCTCAACAGCATGCTGAATGTATGTTAGCTTAGTAGGCAAAGGACCGGTAGTTCAAATCCTGGAGGTAACTGATGCATTGTTTGGTAAGGTGGAAACTCACTTGGGTAGTGAGTCATGGTGGTGTGGAGTTAGAATAGTAAATTATATGAGAAGTATTTTCGGCTAAGAACAATAATTTGTGAATGTTTATTTATTATTTATTGTTTATTGAAAGTCTAGGATTACAAATACCTTTGAGCCAAGGCTATTTTACAAAGGTTCCATGTCAAGAGAAGTACAAACATTTTGGGCTAAGCTACATTCATCTATACATAGGAAAACTAGAACAATTGTATATAAACATAGATTAAGTAAACAACACTCATTGGATGATATGATGCATTAAAGAATTTAAGTAATGAGACACTTAAGTTAGGAAAAGTTCAGAGGTCTGTGAATTGGGGTGGAGAGAGGGGATGGGAAGGGGGTAGCAGCTGAAGAGAAACTAGAGCAGATTCTCAGCATTGTCAAAGAACAGAGGAGATGTACATCACCTACTGGGATTAGAGATTTTGCAAAATTTAAATCCATCAGTTAATTACGGCAAATTCCCAAATCCACCTTTGGGCATAGATTTGCAAGTTTTTCTTATTTAACAGCAAATTCACCTTTTTGCAACTTTGCCTTGGAACTTGACCTGTAACTTCACCCTTGGGTACCTTTATGTGAGGTTTGGTCAAAATGAGGCTGGAGGTAAACAAGGGCACATGAATGAGAATCTGCAAGGCACATGGTACATATCTCTGTAAAGTGACACAGCTTCACTTTCAGCTTCTCATTCTGAGTTAATCAATGGAGGAGAAAGGGGCCTGAAAGCTTTACAGAAAAAAAAGAAATATCAAAACCTATTTTTAAACACTTTCTAAATTTGTTTCTATAGATTTGTTATTCTTATTCTTATTCAATTCCTTCCCTTTTGATTATTTATTCATTTTCTGGTTCATTTATTTTTGTATAATTTTTTTCTGTCTGTCTTGCTCTCAGACACACGTGCACACACACACACACACACACAAACACACACACACACACACTATCTAATGGAGACTCGTAGTGGGGGGAGGCATAGGGACTCATTGGGAAGGCACCGTATGCTTGTACTGTCTAGTGTTTGGAGGTTCTCCAGCAGCTCTCCAGCACTGCAGCAGCAGCAAGTCCCACTCCCTGCCCCAGCTCCCCACTATTCCACATCTCCCTCTGCTCTTCAGCAGGCAGAGCCACCAGCACCAGCTCAACAGCAGCCTCTCATTTTCCATCCTCAGCAGCAGCACAAAAATACACCAGTATCAGCCAAACACTATCTTGCACCCCCAGTGTCCCCATGGTACCCCCCACTCCCACAACCAGCTGTCCCCCCTGTGGAGCCCCAGAGATCCTCATCATCATTGGGCTCCTCAGTGCCATGGCCACAAACAGGAAAGCTGCCATGGTTATCCCTTGTGTGGGATGTTTTCACTGTGGACCCTCAGGACAAAAGTGTTGCAAGTTGCAATATCTGTGACACATTGGTCAGTAAAGGTGGGGAAGGGAAGCCACCTAGGCATTGGTGGCCAGTGGACCCATCTTAAGATCTGCCATCCTGCTGAGTTGGTGGCAAAAGAAAGAGAGGTGGTTAGTGGTTGTGGAGGTGAGCCATCTGTTCCAGCAACCAGGAAGGAGCGTATAGTCATTCAGTGCCATTCTTGCTGTGGTGCTGTGTGTCAGAATGCACCTGGAGCTCCAGTGGCACCAACAACAGCACCTACACTGGGTCTCACATCAGCAGTCAGCACTTGTACCCACACCAGCAGCACTGCCACTGGCACCAACTCAAAAAACTGAAGAACAGCTATCATAACTGTGGGAGCAGTAGGGGGACTGCCGGCAGCATGTTTGCTCCTTGAAACAAATTCTTTTAAAAGTCCTGGAAAAACAGTAGCTTTTTCTCCAAGAATTGCATAAGCTGTGTTAGTGTGGTGTGGATGTTGCTCCATCTGGCAGTGGCACACCATGAATCAGGTGAGCTATTACAAGTTTTACTATATCTACCCAGTTTTTCTCTTTTCTGTCTCCTTTGAACCATTCTTCTCCCTCTGTGTTTAACCCCCCCCCCACATATAAAACATTTTAAAATCCCCCAAATTCGGTCTTTCTCATTCTTTTTGCTTTTACTCATTCACTACATTCTGTCTCATCCTTATTTCTGTCTGATGTCTGTCTTTCTTCTTCTTAAAAAAAATTTCTACTGTATCTATATTTTCTTTAAGGGTGCAGTTTATGCACGTTATCATTCTCTTCTCTGCCACTACTGTTTATGTTGTAAAGCACTGCTGTTTACACATTTAGTGACTCTAAGAAACCCAACATCCAGCAGTTATATCACTAGCACAGTTACATTTTTTGGACTTATTCCATCACTCAAGACAGTCACTGTTTTCCCTGTTCTTACTTCCAGAAAATCTATCCCAAATAAGAAATTATTAAATGGTGGTAGCTACTGCTGCACTGTTTAATTAGTCCTGTCAGACAGGATTTGTCAAGCACATTAAGCAAGTCCACACAAGTGCTTAAGAATAATATATACATTTCTCACTTCTTGATATTAGGTCACAAACCAGAAATTATGAAATGGCGAACTGCTGCTGCAACATGATACTTCACTGTGTGTCCTTCCCCCGCCACATTTCCTGTAACCTACTTTAGAGTAAAAAGTATGAAAAGCACACTAACCATGAATGTGTTGCCTCCTTTTTAGAAGAAAGTGAGAGAAAATAAAATACATAAATTCTGTAGTCCCAGAATTTTTCTCACCAACCAGAATAAATACATCAGGCTGCTAGTGCTGATACAAGGTATCATGCTGTGATACAGTCCCACCAGTACAGTTCAAGGTATGCACTTTGCAACCCCTCTCCAAAATTCTAAGTAAAAAAAAAAATCTTCTGTGTATAAATTTTTGCATGAGGAAATGCAATGGGATGGGCACCTGGAATTGATATGCTGCTTATGTGCTGTGCAAGACTGACACCACAACACCTTTCCTGAGGATGTTAGTGACCTAACCAGTACTTATGCATGTCTTTGGATGAAGTTATAATACATCTTTCTTTGTGGCTCCAATCCTGATGATGAAATTTGAGTATTACTTTGTGCTCTAACAGCAAAGGTAAGTACTTATTTTTAATTTTTTACTTTTTCTTGGGGGGAGGGTGCTGTTGCAGTGCATTTCTAACCATCTTTAGTTACTGTTTCTCTTTTTGCAGGTACTTATTTCTAGGGTGAGTAAATTCTGTTGCTGCATGGGTCTGGCTGAGATATGATTATTTAATGTGGCAGTGTTTCCCACTATGAAAGATAAGTAGTGTTTCTTTTTTACTTTTTGATTTTAACTTCTTAAATGTTATCTGTATGTCACTTTCAGACTGTTTTCTGCTCCTCTTGCTTTCATTTCAGGTATTTGTCAGCTTTGAGACATTGCAGAATGAGGCAGGAGCATCAAGTGGATTACAGTTAATTATGTTGGATATAGCAGATGTGTTGATCTTAAAGGGATACTGTCAGCTTTTTTACATTTTCTAAGATGTCCCTTGTTATGGTTCCTGCAGTTTTGTACTGTTCAACAGTGTAATGCTGAGCCCCCAATTTTTGTATATTGCCCTTTATATTAAAAAATATAATGAAAATTGTAACCTGAGCGGTCTGCCTTTTCACATGGCTCCTGACCCAGACATGCGTTCCTGTCGTAAACATGGCACAGAGGCACCAGTAAACTCAAGCATGCATGACTACTTCATTTTCAGAGGAAATTTAGATAACTGTACACACTGAAAGGATGCCAGCTCCTGAAAGTGGAAAAGTCCTGTAAGTGTAAACTGAGCAGTCTGACATGTTACAAAATGACCTTGAAAACTAAAGTCATGACTTCAGGCATGTACATCTGTGCTGGGCACTGATGCACAGGCCTGGAGTCATGGGGCCCGATTCTAAAAGAGATTTGCATGGCATAACAGCACTTACGCCAAGTAGAATGGCACAAGTAGCAACTTATGCCAGCAGTTGCAACTTGCAGGATTCTACAATGTGGCCTGTGACATGTCGCAGGCCACTTGCGCCATACAGTAGTTATGCCAGCAGTTGCACCATAAACCCCCTGTGACATAGTACTTGGGGGTTTACAGCAACAGAAGAACCCTATTCTAGTAGGGCAGCAACAGAGTCCAAAATGTCGGGATTCTACAAGAACCCCCAGAGGAGAAGTGTCAACGTAAGTTACACCAGCATTTAGCTGGTGTAACTATACATATGTCCTCCTGGGGTTCCATAGACCAGCAGCATCCACTCCAGGATCTGCCCCCCATGCCCAGAAACCCCCGATGGTGTCCCACAGGGAAGCCCACAATCCCCCAGCCCCCAATCCCCCATAGCAGCCATGCACAGCTGGGCATCTCGCAGCCCCAGCCAACAGAACCCCCAGACTCTAAATACCCTGCAGGGTAGCCCACACATCTTACCTCTAGACCCCACACTGCTGATAGCCCCGCAGAAACTGTGTCCCCCATCCAGTCCTGACCTGATGTTTGCCTACAAATGTTACAAACTTAAAACCCCTGAGATCCCTGTTAGTCTAGTGGCCCCCTGCCACACAGCAGTGCCAGTCCATCCATCCCCCACACCATCCCCAGCTGGCAGCTGGCAAGCCCACCTCTCACCACCACAGCCAGCTGCTGACTGGGCAGCTCATGGCGCTTCAGTACTAGATGCACTCAGAAATGAATGAATACTTATTCATTTCTTAGCATGTCTAAACAGTGAGCGCATCCAGTGCTCAGTCAGCGGCTGGCCATGGAGGTGAGAGGTGCTGTGCCAGTCACTGGCTGGGGATGGGGTGGGGCATGTGGGTGGACTGGCACTGCTGGGTGGGTGGGTGGGGACACTAGACTACCAGGGATCTTGGGGTTTTAATTTGTAAACATTTGTGATAAACAATCAGGTTGGGGAATGGATGGGGGGCACAGCTGCCCTGTGGGGCTTTGGGGGGCACATAAACTCGCTGGGGGGGCTGTGAGTTGCTGACATTCCCCACAAGTATGCCCTTAGGTTGGTGTACCTGTCCGCATGTCACAAGTCGCAGGTCTTAGTCACGGAGACCCTGCCCCTTCTAGAACAGGGTGCAGGGTCAAAGTCACAATGGCGTTTGGTGCAATTCTCCTTTGGCGGTGACTTGCGCCAAGCTTCTAGAATCAGGCCCATGGTTTTAGTTTTCAAAGTCAGTTTTAACATGTCAGATCACTCAATTTACACTTATAGGACTTTTCCACACTCAAGAGCTGGGATCCTTTCAATGTGTACTGTTACCTAAATTTGCCCAGAAAATGAATCACTCCTACATGTACGAGTTTAACAGTGCCCCTGCGCCATGTTCACTGGAATGCACATCTACATCAGGAGCCGGCCAAAAGGCTGGACAGTGCCCTTTTAATTAAACCACACACATTGGTGAAGACAAAGAAAGAGGATGGCTGAACATTAGTCTGCATGTTGACCACATTATTGATCTGGCGAGGAAGATGTCATTGGCTTGTTTGCAGTAGGAGAAGACTGTAAACAGACCTATGAATACAAGATTGAATTTATTTAGACAGTAGTACATTCTCTATGGTGTTACACCTGAAAAAGAAACTAACAATACAAAAGATAATTAAATGAAAAAAAAAAAACTTTTGGAAAGGATTTCTACCATCACATTGGCGAGGGCCTTGCCTTGAAATGATACAAAGATGCCACAGACAGAGGAGGCAATGGAGAAGTTTTACTTGCTGGATGAGAAGGCAGCAAGACAGGAGGAGACCTCTGAAGACAAGGGACAATTATTTAGACTCTAGTAAAGTAGCCTTTATGGATGATCATACAGATGGTATATCCTCTCTCAGTTGTCATGTACCTGTCCCATGTGTAGAAAAAAAGAGAAATTATTTTTCCTTACTTGTTTACTATTGTGGCCAGTGCTGCATGGTATATCTGTTGTCCACTCCTAGTCTTCCAATACCTGTCAGCTGTGAACAAAATAAGAAATTATCTGGCATGACTTGGCATGGCTACTTCCTCAGTGTTCACCTGTGAAAGGAAAACTTACAATTAAAATTTAAAAGGAGAAAAAAGCATGCAATAATGCTTACCATCAAATTAGTGATGGCCATATCATGTATTGGCATGATGGTGCCACAGAGAGGGGTGGTGAAGGAAGATGTAATGTATGTCTTGGCCTTGTAGTGGGATGTCTGAATTGATATGGAGACAAAAGGAAATAAATAAGCACATTTTAATGTCTTGCTAGTAAGGTGGAACCCCATCCTTTCCTAGGATGGACTTGCTGTCAATGCCAACAATTAGGATACGAAGTGTGAAAAACAATGAAAGTTACTTATTGTCACAACAGAGAAAGTTGGCCCTTACTGATCTTCATGTCTTGCTGCCTTGATGATCTGGCTGACTGGAGGCTTGGCATAAGGGTTTATAGGCTGGTTGTCTGGCTGGTTGGAGGCTTTGCTTAAGGCTAGCAGGTTAGCTGTCTGACTGGCTGAAGGATTGCCTGGCAACAACATTTATACTGGCTTAAGAGCAAAGGTTTCTCAGTCTGGATGCATGAAGTTACTTACTCATGGAAGCAGTATAGTACAGTGGTTTAAGGCTCTGAGCTTCAAACCTGGAGACCTGGATTTGAATCCCATAGCCCCAACTTGCATACTACGTGACCCTAAGCAAGTCACTTAACTTCCTTGTGCTCCCAGGTCGCACCTGTAAACAAGCTTTCAGCTTAGTGTGTCTCTTCTGGTTAAAAAAAAAAGTAGGATGAGTTGTTGGTAGATGTGGAGAATACAAACAGCCCAGAGAAGAACTAGGTGGTGTCTTGCTTGCAGGTGAATGCATTGTCTGCATGGCTAGTGACAATGGTATTTACACTAGATTAAGTGTCCTTGTGTATCAGTCTGAAATGGGTGCGTGTGGTGGAGGCAGAGGTGGCCCATATTGTTGGGAGATGTGGAGGAAACAAACAGGCTATAGAAGAAGGATTAGGGGATGTCTTGTTTGTTGATGGATGCAAGGTTTGCATGGCTGGCAATGGTATTTATGCTGCCAGCCATGACCACATAGTAAAAGTCCAGATTTTCCAGTCATGATGCACACAGTTGAGATAGTGGTGGACAATGTTATTGGAGGCAAACTTGGCATCTAGTGATGTAACATTCAAAGATTTTCTACTTTGTCTATGGGCATGACACAGGAGATGGCAGATGAGGCAAACAGTTTGATGTAGAGAACAGCAGCACAGCTTGAGGAAAATATGATTACAGAAAAACAAAACTGAATCATAAAGAAAATGATTAAACTGATAAGGAGGAAAGGATGGATCTAATACTTTTGTGTTTGTACTTGAATCATCCTCATCAAGGAAGCAGCCCTTACAATCTTCCAGACTGGAGTTGTCCCCACATGGGAATTCTTTCTCCATTACTGCTTCATTGACATCACTGGAAGGCATTTTGCCAATGCGGATAACACCAGACTGTCTGGGTTCTTCTCCATCACCACCATTACCAGCATGTGGTATGAATGCAGAAGTGATTGTGTTATGTGGATTGTGCCCTGTATTCATTTTAATAAATGTTAACATGACATTTCTAGAGCACAGAATTGTGTGCTTGTCTCACACATTGGCCCCTGCTGAACTGAATACTCTCACCACAGTGACACTGGAGGGTGGACAGCTCAAATATTTGACTGCTATCACAGCCGTTGCCAGGGGGGGTTCGTATGGTTCGAAAGAACCCCCCTTGTTTTCATCATTTGCAACATTTTTTCATTATTTCTGTTTATTTTATGACTGTCACAAAGTGTTTATTTTTTTTTTTAGTTGTTTAACCAGGAGTAGCACACTAAGCTGAAAGTTTTTTTACAGGAGCTACCTGGGAGCACAGGGAAGTTAAGTGACTTGCTCAGGGTCACACAGTATGTAAGTGAAAGCTGTGGGATTCAAACCCAGGTCTGGTCTGCTGGATGTCACCAGATTTGCAGCTCAGAGCCTTAAACCACTGTGCCATAGTGTCTCCCTAAATGCACACATGATGAACTCCAGCACTTTTTCTCTGCATGTGTGCCCCCCCCCCCATCTGCTACCAATCATCTCCCTCAGTGCCAGTAAGATGATTGGAGCTGCTTTGTGAGTCTTTCTCCATATGGTCCCCCTATGACTGGCTGGCCAATTGCAGCTCATGTCAGCATTGTGAATGTGACTGGAATACAGCACGACCACTGCCCACAATTCATACTGTCAGCTAGCACTCGAGGAAGTTGAAGCATGGCAGCAGGCTCAGAGACGACGTCTCCAAGAGAGCAAAAAAGAAGTAAAGGACCTCGACTATTATCAGTCACCGGCAGTTACATTTTGTAGGCCACTATTGCCAAAGATGTGTCTCTTAATAACTGTATATCAAGGGATAGGCTGTGCAGTTGGGCAAGGGAGCTGTTCAGGTGGCTGGGCTGATGATTTAGAAATAAATTACTTAAGTCATCCTCTATACAAAATGTAAAGTTGTCATGTTTCATATGCCTGTTTTACATTTTCATAAGTTAAGCAAAAGAGGTACCACAGTGGAAAGGCAATGCAAGTGATTGGAAGGGTCTGGCTGGGATCTACACTGCCACCTCATTAATTGTGCTGTTCAGAGAGGTCTTCACTGTGGTCCCATTTTTACTTGACATTCAGGTCCACTTTTTTCTGTGTCATCTGTGTCAGCCCTAAACCCCTGCCCTATAAGCAATCCAGCACTGCAGTAAGTTAGTAGTGTATAATACCCAGCCAAAATCATCTACAGACTCCACACTGAGGTTCACTGCATATATGTATATATACTCACACACACACACACACACACACACACACACACACACACACACACACACACACACACAAATAATCTGTGCCATCTACATAGTAATAATTGTTCTTAGAGCAGGAGGTGGAGGGGAGCTCACAGATGAGTTGTTTTGGTTTAAAATAATCCACACAATGAGCCACAGAGCATCTAGTACCACAGAGATTCTGGGGGCCTGGCAGCCCCCATACCCCTTACCTACACACCAGTCGATACAGCTATAGATATTAAAGCTGATAACATATATGAGACAATGCCTTAGGTATATTACAGTAGCAGCGCTACACCTGCAACCTGGGGTCTGGAACAACCTCGGGTCACCGGGGTGCCGGCTGGGGAAGGGGGAGGGCTGGAGTGGGATTGAGCCATGGCTCTCCCCTCCAAAGGGGTAGATGCCCACCCATCCATAGTCTCGCTCCCACTGGGTGGAGTTCTGGTGGGTGAGCAGGTGGTACAGGTAGTGACAGAAGTCAGGACGGGTGGAAGGGGCCACGGATCCTGGCGTGTGCATACTCCTCCATGCATGTACATACATGTGTATGCCTTGGCCCGGGAGGGAACAAAACAGAAAATGAAAAATGTATATAAAAAAATAAAATAAAAGGTTGCAGACTGCATAAAAAGAACCCTCCTTGTAAAAATCCTGGCAACGGCCCTGGCTATGGAGGTCAGTGCTGGTCAATCAGTGACCTTGTTATTCCAGTGTAGCAGTAGCTCTTCCATATATTAAGGTTTATGGTTCATACCAAACATGCACCAATGGTTTGTTGTGTTGCACACAATCCTGATGACTCATCAGCCTCCCCCTCCTTTTCCTCCATGTCAGCAAATCCTACCTTTCACCAAACATCCCAAAGTGGATTTATTCTCAGGTTTCCTGTTACTGTGCCTGTTTTCTTTTTAGCCTGCTTACCTGAATTGATAGCAACACCCAGTCGCTGATCACTTTCATGTTGTGCCGTACATAACTGTGACCTTAACATCTGTTCCTTATGAATCTGTCTTGTTAACTGATTAGTTAGATTTTGGACCTGATCACACTCACCTTCTAGTACTGATGAAAGGCCCCATTTATATTATCGATCCAGCATGGTGTCAAAACCAAAATCTGCAGAATGTAGGACATATGGTTACTGCAGTCCAACACATGGAGCATATATTCCATTAAGGCACAGCTTCTCTTATCACCACCTGTTCTAGCATGTGCAGTACATTCAACAACATCTGCCTCAGCGTCCTTAGAAGTGGGATGACCTGACTGATAGAGGCAGTGTCCCCACTCACTGCCTGTGTTACATGTTCAAATGGCCTCAGGATCATACTGTAATCAGACCATCCATTAGTTGCCAATGATCTGTTGTCAGAGACGTGGATACTCCAGCACTGTCATGTCTTGTATACAGCAGCATGTATTCTGAGCTGGCTTTGCACTGTTCAGTAAGAACTCAGTCATGTACAGGGTTGAGTTCCATTGGATAACAACTTCCAGCTTCGATGGTGCAGAGGCAGCTTGTTCTTGATCTGCAGGTGCCTTTGATGGTCATGAGACTTTTTGAAATAGGCAAAGTGGCACAGATCCAGAGTGCCACAATCAACATTGACATGATTTCAGGATATGATAGAAACTCCTGCACTAGTAAATTAAGACAGTGGACCCATTTTTCAAAGGTGTAAGAATGATGTAACCAACTTGCATCAAACAAGAATGATGCAAATAGTGAGTTGTGGCCAAAGATGCATCAAGCGGAATTTTACATTGTGCCAGACACAGTGCATTTGCATCCAAGGGCTGTGCAACCAAAGATGCAGCAAAATATGGGTTATGTCCTGATGCAAATGCTATTTGTGTCATTGCAAGCTGCCACATCCCCATAAATGGGAACTTAGAAGGTGAATGTCGCAGACATGCGTTCACCATTAGATGCATCTGTTAGACCAAGGAGGAGCTGGTCTACAGCACATATAAATAGGGCCCTGCTGCAGAGCTTGGAGTGTGTCACTAGTGAGGAGCTTCTGCTGCAGAACAAGCACCAGTGCGGTGACAGCAAAGAATGCCAGGGCTAGCAGCCCTATTAAGCATATGGCTGGAACTATGGATGCACCACCAGTGTACCCAACAGGCAGCGGCCATCATTCAGGGACCTCTCAGAGGAGCAGTGCCTGGCTCAATACCATCTGCCTTGTGATGTATTAGAGGAGCTCTGTAACAAGCTCAGAGAGGATCTGAAGAGCTGCACATGGAGGGGTCATCTCATTCCAGTAGAAGCAAAGGCATCAGCAGCACTGTCCTTCCTGGCAATGGGCACATTTCAGACCCTGACAGGTGACACTTTGGGCATTTTCCAACCTGCAGTGTCAGCATGCCTGAACTAGTTCCTTGAGGCCCTGCTGCAGAGGGCATCATGGTACATCATCTTCCCTGTCAAGCCAGAGCAGCAAGTGTCCATAAAGCAGGGCTTCTGTGGCATTGCATGCTTCTCCCATGAGCTGGGTGACATGGACTGCACACATGTAGCAATACATGTCAGGTGTCAGCGTGGCTCAGCTGGTAGCACATTCACCTCTGGACCAGAAGGTCATGGGTTTTTGTCCCACATTGGGATTGGACTAGTACCTAAAACACTGTCACCTGACTGCAGTATAAGGGGGATGCTGTACTGTTAGGATATGCCATCTGTCAGATGAGATGTTAAATCTCGGTCCCTTCTATGCATCCTGGTGCTGTCCTTGTGGGTGTCCAGGTACGAACATATGAAATTTGCCAGCAGATAAAGGCCTAGAGGTCTATCAAGTCTGTTTGAATGTGCAGCTAGCACCCCTTATTCTGCAGCTGCCTCTCCCTTCCATCCTTCCCTTCCATTGACCCTCCCCCTTGTCCTGTCCCATCCCCTTTTGAAGCAATCCACTGTTCTAGTGGATACCACTTCTACAGGTAATGCATTCCTCCAAGCTACCATCCGCTCTGTAAAAAAGTGTCTCCTCATCTCCCTTCTGAGCCTTCCTCCCTCCAGTCTCGTAGCATGGCCCCTGGTATCGCTCCCCTCCCTTACTTTGAACAGCCCCTCTGTACCTGTCTTGTTTATTCCTTTCATGTACTTAAAGGTTTCAATTATGTCCCCCCTGTCCCTCCTCTCCTCCAGCAAGAACATGTTGAACTCCCTCAGCCTCCTCTTGTATGATAAGTCCTCCAGCCCCTTGATCATCTTTGTTGCCCTGCACAGCATCCCCTCCAGTAACTTAATGTCCCTCTTGAGATACAGGCACCAGTACTGCACACAGTACTCCAGGTGCAGTCTAACTAATGACCTATACAGTGGCAGAATCACCTCCTCCCTCCTCAAGGATATACCCCTTGCAATGCAACCCAGCATTTTGTTGGCCCATGCAGCTGCCATCCTACCTTGTGCTGAGTTGTTCATATACCTTGTAATGAGCACCCCCAGATCCTTCTCCTCCTCTATCTGGGCTAGCTGCACTCTCCCCAGCTGATAACTCCTCCTTGGGTTCTGAAACCCCAAAATGCAGCACCGTGCACTTTTTGACATTAAACCCCAGTTGCCAGGTGTCTGACCAGGTTTCAAGCTTTGTCAGATCATCCTGCAACCCCTGACATTTCCCTAGGTCATCCACCACTGCTCCCATCTTGGTGTCATCAGCAAACAGACTGATCTTGCTCTTGATATCCAATGATATGTCTGCAATGAATATCCCAAATAACACTGGTCCCGACACGGAGCCCTGTGGAACACCGCTCGTCACTACCTTTGGGTGTGAGAGCTCCCTACCCACCACCACCATTCTCTGTTGCCTTCCCTGAAGCCAGTTCCCTACTAATCTCACTAGCTTTGCACCCGCCCCTGAGCCTTCTAACTTACTTCCCAGCCTGCATGTACTGTAGCACTGAGTTGAATGCCTTACTGAAGTCCAGATACAGGACATCCACTGCATGACCCCGTCCAGTTGCCTAGTTACCCAGTCATAGAACTCCACCAGGTTGGTTTAGCAGGATCTACCATGTATGAAGCCATGCTGTCTGCTGTCCTGTAGTCCTTTGGCCTCTAGGAGGGCCACCAGCCTCTCCTTCAGGATAGTCTTCATCAGCTTACCCATGATGGATGTGAGGTTCACTGGTCTGTAGTTCCCCGGTTCATCCTTGGGGCCACTCTTGTGGAAGGGCACCATATGAGCCATTCTTCAGTCCTGAGGTACACACCCTGAGTGTAGTGAGGCATTCAATAGGTCTGCCAAAGGTCTCACAAGGACTTCTGCCAGCTCCTTCAGTACCCTGGGGTGGATGCCATCTGGGCTTGGCGCCTTGTCCACCCTCAGTGCCTTCAAATCCTCCCGAACTCTGCCCTCCATGATTTCCCCATCCGTCACCCCCTTTCCCCCATTTCTGCTGTTCCTCCCCCCCCTTGGGTTTCACCCCACTCTACTCCTTAGTAAATACCAAGCAGAAGTAATCGTTTAGTGCTTCTGCCTTATTGCACCCTGCTTCCACCCAACCCCCTCCTTCCTAATCCTTACTATGGTCCTTATAGCTCCTTTTCTCCTGATGTACCTAAAGAAGTCCTTCTCCCCCTTCTAAATGCCTTGTGCCAGCCTGAGCTCCATAGATGCCTTGGCTCCCCTTACTGCCCGTGTCACCTCCTTCAATTCCATCCGGTACTCTTCCCTATCCTCCCCCCTCCCTGTTTTCTTATACCTCCTAAAGGCAGCTCTTTTCCTCCTTACCTTTTCCATGACCTCCTTGCTCAACCAGCTCAATTTCTTAGCCCTAGCCTACTTGCTCTGGGCCTTGAATCAGGTTTTGGTTGCTTCCACTATACCCAGCTTTATGAGCTCCTTCCTCTGGTTAGTGCCCATACTAGGTTAAAGCCTGGCCAGGTACCCTTTTACCACTTCCCCCATCCTCCCAAAGTCAGACCTCCTGAAGTCCAGCACTCTTCTGCTGGATTCCACTCCATCCTTGCCCATATCCAATGTGAGCTGAGTGGTGGTTACTCCCTGACAGTGGTTCTTCCACAGTAAGTTCTCTCACAAAGTCCCCATTTGCCAGCACAAGGTCAAGGGTATTCCCTAACCTGGTTGGTTCACTGACCATTTGCAGCAGGAAGCTGTCCTGGAAGGCATCCAGCAGTACCTGCTCCCTTCTATTCCTGGTTCCTGGGGTACTCCAGTCCACTCCTGGCATGTTGAAGTCCCCTACAATCACCACACTACCCTTCTCATAGGTCCTCCTGATCTGTCCCGCTAGTTCCCTGTCTAACTCCTCCGTCTGAGAGGGTGGTCTGTACACCACTCCCATTCTGAGAATCCTATTCTTGGAATCCTGGATTTGCATCCAAAGTGACTCCATATTACCCTCCTCCCCTTTCTCCCTTACACACTTCAGTCCTTTCTTTATATATAGTGCCACCCCTCCTCCTTTCCCAATCACCCTGTCCCTACAAAAAAACCTGTACCCTGGTATAGACAGGTCCCAGTCATTGTATTGGGTGGCCAATGTTTCTGTGATGGCTGCAATGTCTACCTCTCCCTCTGCCATGAGCACCTGTAACTCTGAGGTTTTTCCTCCCAAGGCTCCTAACATTAAGGGTAACCACCTTCCACCCCCCCATCCTGCCCTCCTTTACTAGAATTAGCAATAGTACTTGCCATTTGTCCTTTGCCACTGTTATGGGGGGTAAGCTCACATGGTTTCCCAACCTGTGGTCTCTGCATGTCTCTTGCCTTCTTGCCACCCCCCCCCCAGTTTAAATTCCCAACTTCTTCTATGTACTCCTCCATCCCCTGTTTCAACACTTTTTTTCCCTCCTCATTCAAGTATAGTCTGTCCTTGGCATAGAGACCACTGTCCTCCCAGGTCCCTACCAACCCCCCCAACAGCCCATACTCTTTAGCATGACACCAGTTTCTTCTTAGCCATCCTTCAAATTCCTCTATTCTTAGCTTTCTTCTTGTGCTTGCCTTGGGCACTCAAAGTATCTCTGAAAAAGTTACTGATCTTCCTGCCCCTCACATAATTGTCCTAGTTCCTCAAATCTCCTCTGGACTATATCTATTGTCTTGTCAGCCAGGGCATTCATCCCAAGATGTATAATTAAATGAGGCTTGTCCCTACCCCTTCTAGCATATTTCAGAACAGATTGTCCCACCCTTTCTACAGTCATTCCTGGCATGGTGTCCACAAAATGCGACTATGTCTTTCCCCCTTGCTACCTCACCTGACTCCTCTTAGTATTGAGTCCCCCAGCACTAAGATTCCACCCATCTTTCTCCTTGCTTGCTTCCATTCATCTCCATCTCTCATTCCTGGCTCCTCTTCTTCCTCCTGCATATTATTTCCCCCTTTTTCCCCTATTGCAATTCTTCTTGCAGAACTTCCCCCACTCCAGTTTGGTCCAGGTATTTATCAATTACTCCTCCAATTGCAGCACCTCCCTTCTCCTTCTTCCTCTCTAGCAGTGTAAAACTATTTTCTGAAGACCCTTCATAAATGCCCACTTCCTCTCTCTTCATAGTAACCTGTTCCATCCTTTCCACTGCATGACTGTTGCTACTTCTTCTCCTCATAAGTCCCTGTCTCCTCCTTCCCTTTGTCTTTTGTCTCCTGGCCTGGTTTCCCCAGCAATTGTTCTTCCTGGCCTGGGCCCCTTTGTCTCTGCTTTCCTACTTCTGACCCTCTTCTCACCGCTGTTGGCTCAAATTGGCCTCCCTCATCTCCCCTCCTCCCTCCCTCCAGTATGGGGCTAAACCCACCTCTAGTCTGCCTTGCTTGCTTTAGTTCCTCCTGCAGACCCTCAATATCCTTCTAAGTTTATCTATGTGGTTGTATACTAAATATCCCCCCACCCTCCAGGCAATTTTTAGAAAGATTGGTGCACCACAATTGTTGCAGCCTACCACTCTACCTGTTGCTCTCGTCAACCAGAAACCCTCCACCCTTCCAGATGAAGGATACCAAACACTCCCCCAAGTCTTCCCTCTCCCCCTCTATCAGTGCAAAACATTCTTCTCCTTTTCTTAATGTCCTTTACCCCCTTTGTCATACACGTCTTGATAGATTAACTGCTTTTTACATCCCTATCCTTCCTGTCCACACCCAAAAATAGACTTTAAGTAACTATTGCTCAACCTTCTTCAAACTCCTACTCTCCACAATGTAAATAGCAATGCAAAGAAGTAACAATAAAAGCTCCTTGATTTGCAGTTACTTCCCTTCCACTGAGATAGCAGTCACCTCTTCACTCGCTGCTGTTCCTTTCCTAGATGTCTGCTTCTGATATGACAGGTGCATGTCCTTTGCCCATTTGGGGACGTGATGTCAAAACCCTTGGTATAAATGAAATCACAGACCAGGTGGTGGGTAGGGTGGCAAGGCAGGGAGGATCGGGACCAGCCTGCGCCTTACAGAAACATTCAGGTATCAGGTATCAGGTACGATCAGGTGGAAGTAAAAGAATCCAGGGCATTCTTTGCAAAGAGTAGGGGAAATAGGAGCAGGGAGGATGGGACCAGCCCGTGCCTTCCAGAAACAATCAAGTATCAGGTATCAGGTATGATCAGGTGGAAGTAAAAGAATCCAAGTCATTCTTTGCAAAGAGTAGGGGACATTCCCGGTGTCCTGGCCAATATTCCCCTTCCCATAAAACCGGTTCATGCAAATGTCCAGGATGTGTGTGGGTGTTGATATGCAATATGGCCACCACTACACATTCAGTCACTTCACTACCACTCTAACATTGCTTGTAAAGTGCTTTGGAATACATTGTGTATGAACAGTGCTTTATAAATACTGATTCTTCTTCTTCTACATGCACCTACCCACGATCTTGATGTCTATGTCAATAGGAAGGGGTACCACTCCTTCAATGTACAGGTGGTGTGTGATAGCCGTTGCTGGATCCCTGATGTTGTGGCCATGTTTCCAGACTCCTGTCATGATTCATACATCATCTGACCGAGTGGACTGTATGAGGCCCTTCTCCTTGGTAATATACAAGGTAGGTGGCTGCAAGGTAAGCAGAATAATGGGGCCACTGGACATCTCTATTTGGCACATCAGTGTTATACATGGCACTGGAAGGTGTGTTGTGTGCTGCTGATAGATGGGCATAGGGTAGCAGGTGGACTAGATGTCCTAAAGGCATGATGCCCAGACCCAGATGGATGACATGGATGTTGTGGCCTGGTGGAACTGGAAAGGGGGTGGTGTCTTACCAATGTGTGTGCCTCACACAAGGCACACACCTAAGGTGCTGTGTGCTCAGTGGGTTAAGTTAGGGCTGCCATGGATATCTGCATTACAGTTGGGAAGATATAGGGATGTTGTCAGGGAGAGGGCCATGATTTGGTGTGTAACTGTGCCCTAACCTTCTAACAGGTGACAGTGGTTACCCCCAGCAGCCGTAGATAATTATGCCAGTGGGGCATCCACAGTCAGAGGCTGATGAATGCTACAACCAGTCCCATACCAGCACCAGGTAATCACTGAGTGAACATTTGGCCTATTGAAGATGAGGTTTTGATGCCTGTACCACTTTGGAGGGGCACTTCAGTACTTGCCAGAGATGACCTGTAAGATATTTGTTGCATGCTGCATACTGCACAACATTGCACTTGTGCACCATGTTGGCATGGGGGAGAAGGACTCTGGAGAAGTGTCTGATGAGGAGGACCATTACAGTGATACCACTATGAGTCAGGGCTCCAGACATGCCAGCATAGCAGCAGGTGGACATCGTGTCAGATCTGACATAATCTACATCCACTTCACTTGAAGAAAATGCCACCCACAAGAAAATGTATTTGTGCAGCCATAACATCATCATGGTATGCTGACCACCATGTCCCCAGGTGGTTCATGACAACCACAACCTGCCACATGGTGGAGCCACCTGGGAGTGTTGGTGTGTGGCATGCACAGTACCCACTCACTGGAAGTTTCCCCTGGTGTGAGGTAAAGCATTGTCAGGAAGCACACAGCTGCAGATGCTGAATGTACAGGTATGATATGTGTACCACACAGGCCACCTGCAGTGTGCATTTGATGGGTACATGTGTGGTTGCTGTCATGCTACTGTAACAGCTGCATCGATGTGGTCTGGGGGCCTGGTGCAGCTATGCCACTTGGCAGCTGCAGTTTTACCACTGCCATGTGGGCAGAACGGGTGTATGTGGGTGATGCTTGGGGAGATGACACTACATGGCCAGTCAGTTATGGTATGTGCGATGGAACTAGTACAGTAACAGACGGAGCCAGTGAAGCAGGAGTATGTAGTGCCCTGTCTTAGCTGTGGTATGCAAGGTGCTCAGGATGTCCAGTGATGATAGTGAGGGGGGGGGGAGAAGGGGGGAAAGAGAAAGAGAGTGACAAATAGAGTGTCACAGTACTATAGCTGCCCAATACACAATACATTATTGGAGTATTGTGCATGGAGCAAGGCTACCCATCACTGCCCAATGTGTGCAGGACTGTAGTTCAGTTGCAGGACAAGCTGTGTTACCCCCAAAGCAGTTGTTGGGGCTGCAATGTGTTCCACAGATGGTGGGTGTTATGGTGGCAACACCAAGGGCCACCTACAGTGGCTGCTAGCCATAGCTGGCAGTCCCAGAACTGTACATAATAATGTGGATGTCCAAACAACATGTGCTGTGTTCCCCCATACCTGGTATGTCCTCTGCAGCATGCCAGGTGTGTGCAGTGTTGGTAGATTGAGGGTGACACTTGTAAATACTATGCAGTAATGCAATTGTAAATTTTCATGACAAGTGACCCATGCATGTCCACTCTGGGTGCCACAGTCTGCACAGGAGTGGTGTGGTAGGCATGGTAGTCCCAGGCCCATGTGCACATGGCATGGGTGTTGTAGGCTAATGGGATGTTCACAGGATCATATGTAGCAATGCCCTGTCAGCATCAATAGGTAACAACAAGTCCAACATGACACATACATGAAAGCCAATGGGCCAAGATAATGGTGCCAGTGACATCCATACAATGAGGCCCGTGTGAACATGTGTCAGGTCTGCTATGGTCCCCAATGAGTATGTGGGTGACGCGAGCAGTGACATAGGCAACAGGAGCAACAAGCACAGCAAGGGCAACAGGACACACAAACCACATCATGCACTGCCGTGATCACACTGGATGGCTTTAACTGGCATGTGGCACCCAGTGATGTGTGGTGTGGGCCCCCCCCCCATACACACATGCTCAAACTATGCCTGTGCCCTGGAGTGGTGTGAATGTCTTCGGTGCAACTGAGATGGATCTGTTCATGTTTGTGGGTCTTCTAGTAGAGAGGTATGAGTAAGGAGCTGTGAATGAGCCAGGTACATCCAGCAGACAGACCTGGGTGTGAATCCCACAACCACCACCTGCATACTGTGTGACCCAGAGCAAGTCCCCATTGTTCCCAGTTCACCCCTGATGTCAGGCACCTGTGCCTAGTAGCCATCACACTCTTGAGAAAGACAAATAGCATTAAACTGTACAGAAAGGCAATGTGCGGCAAGCAAATTGAGAATCCATAGTCTGCAACGCAATGTGCATTGCAGAAATGGCAGATATTGCCGCAAATTGCGTTACATGTTTCTTGCATTCGCATTGTGCATGTGGGACGTCAATATTACACAAAACATGGAAGTAAACATCGCAGCCACATGTAGCAACTGGCAACACTCAAGAGGGGCATGTGCAGACATTGTGCAGTACAACTCTGAACTCTGCACAGCAAATTGTGAAGTGCAAAGTGCTAAAATACCAAGATCAAGGGGCAGAGCAACAAACTTCATGGAGCATGAGACTTTCCTCCTAGTCAGTTTAGTGGGACAGTGGGACAGTGGGCCAGGGTGCTGGAGCCACGTGGGAGCAGGATGCACTACAGAGAGCAAAAGGAGAGGGCATGGAGGATTATTGGAAGGAGCTTACTGGCATTGTCCGGCATGCAACATACCATTAGGCAGTTGAAACACAAGCTGAATGAGATGGTGCTGCGCAACCCCCCAAAACTTGAAAGCCTGAGACAGATCTCAGAGGAGGCAGATATCATCATGCGTGGTGGGCACTGTTACTGTACAGGTGAGTGTACCATGCATTGCAACTACATATATGTATGCCCCAGCCCTCACCAAGTTGGCAAACCGGGGAATGTGTTCTGATGTTGTATTTCCCAGTGTATCCCCCTCCAGCTAGGAGGACGAATCAGCAGAACAAGGGGACAACTGCACCATGGACAATGTCTGTTGCACAGTGTGACCAGGGGGCTCCCATTGGATCAGGTAAGCTGCATGCATATAATCCTGGTATGGTACTTTTCCCCGACCACCTGGCCTGTGTGACTCACCAATAGTGAGGGGAGGTGGTCCACCTATGCGGCAATGTGTCAATAGTGGTAGGTCTGTACTGCAACAACTGTGCATTAGCCACATGAATCAGCATGCAGGGCTGAGAGGTGCAGGGCCAATACCCCAAGGAACACAGGTAGAGAATGGTTGTCATAAGGGTGAGGTCAGTGGAGGGCGAAATGATAGGTGTGGTTCCACAGGGCACAGTATTGGGAGCAGTTGTGTGTAATGTGTGCTACAGTAACATACATGTAGGTATACAGGGCAGGATGGCACTGTCTGTGGATGAAACTCCACCTTGGGGGGTAGTGTGTATAGTGCAAGGCATTACTGATCCTGCAAAGGGACCTGAATCTGTTAGCACACATGGGCTAGTGTCTGGTACCTGTTGTTAATGACAATAAACCCAAGGACAGACTATTGGCACAATGGGGTAAGGCTCAGTGCCTCATGAGAGGAAAGGAATATATGAGTTATTAGCGACACCCTATTACAGGCCAGAAAATGTTGGAGTGTATAGGGTGAGGATTGGACAGTAGGTGTAGAAAGGTGGTACTGCCACTTTGCCGATACCTGGTGAGACACCACCTGGAATACTGTGTCCAGGTTTGGAGACCAATACCTTACAAAGGACATGGACAGGCTAGACACCACGCAGGAAAGAGTGACAAAACTGAACTAGGTGCTCTAGGGGCTTCCCTATGAAGGGTGACTGGAGGCATTACACATGTACTCACTATAGATAAGAAGGGGAAGGTGGGGATATGACGTAGACATTGATGTATATGAGGGTAGAACATGCATTACCCATCTCTGAACTGCTAACCAGGGCCTCCAGCACACACACATGAGAGGGGGCATGGATGGAAGCTGAGGGTTGAATCTTTCCAAAGGGATCCTAGGATAGACTGTTTCCCATAATGGATAGTGGAGGTTTGGAATGGATGGTCTGAGAAAATGGTGGGAGCTTGGACGGTGTCTGCATTCATAAGGGGTTTGGATATAAAGCAACCTACAATTACAACAGCAGTTAAGGATATCAGCTAGACCACATAATCTCATCGGACCCCAGGTCTTGAAGGGCAGAGTTGATTGACCTTAGGTCTCTTTCTGCCTTCACCTTTCTTTGTTTCTATATGCACATAGGCTGTGACTTCACACACCCACAACCTGTGGCACCCTGAGGTACAGCATGTGCACTGCTGCATTGGTCACATGATGGTACATGCAGAGAAGGTGATCTTGGGCAATCAGCACTGTGTCACATGAAACACACATGTCATGTCGACAACAGGTCATGACTGTGCCACTGTCCTCTCCTGCTGTGCCACAGCAATGATACTGACACTTGTGACCACCAGGCCATACATTGGGGCTTGCAGCACACTGCAATGCAACGTGTGGCTTGTGCATCTGCCTTCTGGTACCAGGCATCGTGGACACTGGGTGGCGTGTACAGCTTAACCGGTTGCCTGCAGTGGTGTACACAGCAGATGCAGGACTGTAGGTGTCACATTATGGGTACAACTGCATAGTGGTGCTGGACAGCAACCCCAGTGAACATACAGGTGTGAGAGGCAACACCTAGCCTGCCAGACACAACTATCACCTGCCACTGAAGGTGCTGGCCGTGTTGTATGGAGTATTCCTGCAGCCTGCATCCACACTAAAGGCACAGTGCCCCCCTGCTGCACTTCAGGGTCTGTGTGTCCTATTATGCGTGGGGGACAGGTGAGTCCAAGAAGGATACAGGACATGTTATGGGCTGTGTCAGCATCCCCTGCCAAGCACACATTGAGGGAGGGGTGTCCCTGCGTGGCTATGACACCTTGCCCATCACATACCATCAGCACAGGTTATTGGGGAAGGTGTAGGTGCTATTGGATGTCACTTTCATGTCATAGCAGGTACGTTGGCATCCACACAGTGGGAGGCCACAGGTCAGTGTCTCACACAGGCCCCACCCCTGTGACATTGCATATGTGATGCACGGCATTCAGAGCCACATCTAGGAGGCACTGGCCATCCAACCTCCACTCTCCCAACTATTATAATCATGCTGTGTGGGATACCATGTGCAGTAATACCTTCTTTCTTGTCTCTCTGCAGGAAACAAAGGATGTGCAAGGGTCTATGAGAGACCCCCATCCCCACAGCATCATTCTCTGGAAAGGGCCATGCAGCGTCTGAAGAGACATGAGGTACAGGCCTATGCCACGTAGATACAGAGGCACCTGGGGGAGTCTGCAGCTAAGCAACACACAGAGGGTACATGTGGGCCCTGTGGCCAGTACCACAGGAGTAGCAGATCACCACCTTATGTCACAGCCTGAACAGCAGTGCAAGATGGTGGACAACAGCCAGCAAGTGGACAGAGACCACAACAAAAGGGAGCAGAGTGTTGGCATGGCAGAAGACAGAGGGGACACACCGCAATGTCCTGTAGCAAGTGACAGGGACATGGGCATGGTTGGGAACATGCCAGTGCTCAACACTGTCAGCTAAGGTGTCCAGACTGATGATGGACAGATGGACACTGCTGGTGACCAGGGACATCTGTCAACAGAACAGCATGATCACATGTTGGCTGCCATACTTCAAGTGGGACTCCAGGGACTGGCATCCAACCTGCATCGCATGCTGGGCTGGGTGGAGGCCATGAACAAGGCCTTCTGCTATTTCCTACAGTGACCATTGTACAGTGGCCATGGTGCGCCTGTTGTTCATGAGGTGGGACAGTTGATAGTAACTGTTTGCTTCTGATGGGCTGAGTCCATAAATATCCCACCTGTTCTTGAAGTTACCATTCCTTCCTGTCCTTCCCGTCCCTGTTCCTGTTCCCTGAGTGTTTATTCACATTGTTATGTTTTTACTAGTAGTTGTCATTGTTGTTGTTCCTGTTGTTGATAATGTTGTTGAGTTTGTTCATATGGAATACACCTATTTTGCATCGGATACCTGTGTCATCTGTCATTACTGTGTATGGTGTGCATGCTACTACAGGGTTGGGACAGTCAGTCACATAGTTGTGTGCCTGAGGGGGAGATGGGTTGCTACCATTGACACATGCTAAGCTCTGCCAGGCACAGATGCTCCAGGCCCATGTTCAACAGCCACTTCGTGTCACATGGGTGTTTATCCGATTGTTGTGACCCAGCTCAAGCATGGCAGTGGACTATGCATATGGGACCTGTCATGCTTGCACATCCTCACCTGCCACCTGGGGTGGACGTGTCACATTGGGGGGTGCATCTCACTCATATGGGTGCACAAACACTGGGTGGTATATGTGAGGGGTCCAGATGCTGGGTGGGCACTGTGGAACATGGGCCACCACCACAGTACACCAGTCCCCTGTGTAGAGTGGGGTAGACTTAGACGTAACGTGAGAAATATTTTTTCACTGAAAGTGTGATGGATCCATGGAACAGCCTCCCTACGGATGTAGTGGTGGCAAAAATGGTATGGGAATTCAAGCATGCATGGGACAGACATAAGGGAGCCATAGTGATAGTAAAGACAGTGTAAGCCACAGATCAATTAGAATCTGCAATATATGAAACAGGTAGGAAGAATGGGCAGACTAGGTGGGCCAAGATGTCTTTATTTGCCATCAAGTTCTATCTATCTATGTGTACCTCAGGGGTATCCACACCATTCAACCATGGTGCACCTGACAGGGGATGCCTGGCCAGGGTGTTTTGTGCCATACCAAAGCTTACAGTCTATGCTGTGCACACATGCTATCAAGGCTGTGGGCTGCACCCTGCTGCAGCCTGCAGCTGTCTGCATGGTTGACACTGGCCACTCCCCCGGAGAAGATGGTAGCTACAAAGGCTGCCATTCTGGGGTGCTTGAGTGGCCTGCTGTGGCACACCTGCAGTGTTGTGCAAGGGTCTGTGGTACATGAAGAGGTGAAAGGGGCTCTCCTCTCCCTGACAAAGAGCCTGCATGAGGTTAGAAGTGCTGGGACTTGTCCTGTTCCATTTAATTTTGCACTTTCATTAAATCCCTTGCACTCAGCATTACTACCTGGCATTTTGGACTTTTTATTTGCACACTTTTGTTTGGATGTTCCTCTATTAATATGTCTGTCTCCTCCTGGGTGAAGATTTTTTGCGTGACTGCTTCTTTCCTTCCTCTGCTGTCATTTTCCACCTTTATTTTTAACCTGTACCACAATGTGCACTGCATCCCAGTTGGTGTCCACAACCTTATCATCTGACTGCTTTGTTCCCTTTCTATGGTGCAATTTGAATCCTATGTCATTTTCCTGTACATGGATGCAAATAGTGTATTTTTGAAAATACGGTGCAGCTGCATTGACTCAGCCATGCCAGACATAATTTCTGTGTAGGGCGCAAATTGCATCCTTCCAAACAGCGTTTGAAAATAAGGACCAGTGTGTCATGCACGGCACCCTGAGAAACTCCCCATCACTAATGCATTTAACTACATTCAAGCCATCATCAATCCAATGAAACTGGGTTTTCAGGTAAAGTGGATGGAACCACTCATTAGTCTCAGTCAGGAGCAGTTCTAACATCATCTGACCCATGTGTGATTCAGTTACAATCTTCATTGCCTTAGCATCATGCTGGTGAATACCCAGAATGTTGCTACCACTGCAATTGAGTGTCATACAATTTTTCCCAGTTCCAGCATCAAATACTACCCCAGGTACCTGTGCCCAATGGGTGGTAATACCCAGATAAGAGCTACCAGCTGTTTGGCCACTGATCCACATACAACATGTGTTGTATGTTCAAACTGCCATAGAATCATGAGCTGGCCATCCATTAGTCACCACTGATCTGTTGTCAGAGACACGGATACTCCAGCACTGTCACGCTTTCTATGCAGCAGCAGATATTCTGAGATGGCTTTGTACCATTCATACAAGAGCTTGATCATGTACAGTGTTGAGCTCAATCGAGTGATAACATCCGGCTTCAGATGGTGCTGAGGCAGTTTGTTCTGGATTTGCAGGTGCAGTAGATGGTCATGAGCCTTTCTGGAACAGACAAACTGGCACAGATGTAGATTGCCAGAGTCAACATGGACTTCGATTTCGGGATATGATACAAACTCCTGCACTACTAGATTAAGACAGTTTGCCATGCACTCTGAGAACCCCCCTCCCCCCATCACTAATGCATTTAACTACATTCGACACATTATCACTCACAAATGAAACCCATTTTCAGAGAAAAAGCATACATCTCAGTCAGGAGCAGTTCTAACATTATTTGACCCATGTGTGATCCAGTTACACTCTTCATTGCCAGAGTAGCATGCTGGTGAATACCCATAATGTTGTTATCACCAGTATTGAGCTTTGTACACTTTTCCCCATTCCATCATCAAATAATAAACCAGATAACTTTGTACAATGGGCTGTAACACATATATGGGCTACCAGATGTTTGGCCACTGGTCCACATATCCATACTAAGATGTATGCGTGGTAATGCTAAGTGCTGCAGGCATCTATTACTGTGTGTGACACAGTTCTACAAAGTTTGGGAATGGCACTGGTGGAGCTCTAGGTTCATGATGGAATATGCCATTTTGGACAGGCATGCACCATCAACTTTCAGAATCCCATAATCTCCACAAAAGGGAATGGCAATAGAACAATTGCCAGCATTTTTGTACTTGCTGCTTTCAGTTTTCATGCAGTAGCATAATTGGATAGATACAGTAATAGCACCAAATTTGTCAAGCAATTTTGTGAGATTCTCTATTTATCCTTAAATAAAATTTGGGAAAAAGCCTCTAAAATTCTTTTTGTTACATCTTCAGAAAGAGGCCAGCTCATATTACAGTACTCAAGCATCATCTATTGGATTTTCAGCTAGACTATCAGATGGAAGCACCCTCTCCTGGTAGCAGTGAACACACTGCCACACACACAAAAGAAAACCTCTAACAAAAGGTTCCACAATTCTCACTATTGATTCCAATATGCTATGCAGAGTAGGCTGCATTTTTTGGGGTGGCGGCATTGATGATGGGGTAGTGTTTGACTCAAGGGGGTCACTGATGCTACAAAAATTAATGAAATGATTTTCCATGCTTTATGGGCTGTGGGTTGATGTACTTTGGTGACTCTAGCTGCTAGTGCTCAACCCTCCACTGCCACTATGGCCATTATTAGGCAATCAACACTGCCTCTTCCTTCTCATCTCTGTAGTAGTCCTCAGCAGTTAACTCTGACTCCACCAAGACTGTATCCATGCCACTTCAGGATACTTTGCACAGAGTAGATTATATAGGAGAATGCTCAAAAAAACAAAAAACAAAACGGGTCTGCACTTAACGGTCACTTGTATATCAGGCTAAAATCCAGAGAACAAGATGTCCTAGAATGTTGTTGAATGCAAAGTGCTTTATTTCTCCAAAACAACAAAATACCAGATGTGACTGCTGGCAAACAAACAGAATCAGGCCACAAGCCAGGTACCCTGGCACTTTGCTCAGTGGAGCTTCATTGGAGGGCACACCTGTGTGGGTTTTCCTTTGGTGCTGAGTCCAGCATAACAGATGCCTGGACATAAGGTGTGTGTGTTGCCCTGCAGTGCTTAGGTGGCTCTCTTTTCCCCATGGCTAATACACATGTGACACAGCTAGCACACAGCCACTGTTTTGTCAGCTGGATCCTCTATGTAAAAATCCCAAACTAATGATTTTGTAGAATAAGCAAAAGAGAGCAGTTCACACAAACTGATGAGAACTAAACAAGTATTTATTTAAAGTGCAAAATCAGGAACATTGACTAGCTACCCCTACATATCACCTCTGCTCAAGGCTTTCTGAGGGGGCATTTGGTAGTCCTTGTTTCTACATCGTGGTGGATCTGGTGCTGGGACATTGGAAGACTGTAGAGTTGAGTGAAACTAACAAATGCCAATTTCGCAGAATTTTTGCACAACAAAAATTTCATGAAATGATGCAAATGTTCATGGAATTTTCAAAACATTTTTAATTCTTCAGAACTCGGTCCATCTTATAGCTAAATATCTGACATTTGGAAATGTACTGCTTGGAAAGACCCTAACAGCTTTCCAAGTTCAGTTATATTTGAAAGAGGCACGCAGAAGTTATAGTGGTTCCATATCTCACAATTTATTATTCATGTGAAAATTTCTGAAAATATTTATATGCTTGCAACTTAGCCTCCACTGGAGCTAGATAATTGAAAATGTATATGTGTGCTTTCTTGTAAGAGTCATAGAAACAGTTAACTAGAAAGGTAGTTGGTTCTGTAAATTGTAAGTTACAGACAGCCAGCCCAGTGGTGCTGAGGGTTGAGGTGCTGGATGCCACACCTCAAGCCATGCTTGTGAACCGGGTTTGGGAATGAGCTCTGGCCACTGGGGGTTGGCAGCAGAGACAGAAGATTGAGCATCCGGAGGTCTGCTCTCCTCTCTTGGGGAGGGAGGGATTGTCGTCCTGCTCATCAATCTCCCTCTGGCGGTGGCCAGAGGAGATGCTAGTCAGGAGGCAAGTAGCCAAAGTACACCATCAGTGGAGAGGGAGCAGAGGAAAAAAGTGGTGGGAAATGGAGCTGGCAGGCCTTGTGATGGCTCTCCTGTGCCTGTCCAGACTTCCTCGGGCATCTGGATTTTACTCCTGGGGTGGGGAAAAGCCGGTGCCTCTTCTCCTCAGCCCTGTCACGGGGGTGGCAAACCCATGGGGCATTACAGGTGAAGTTGGGCTGGGAATGGAGAGCCAGAGACTGAGTCCCTCTGAGGGAGGGACCAGAGTTGCCTACCAGGCTCCCAGGGTGCAAAAACATATAATAGAAAAAAATTGTAAGTTACAGGAGTTCAAAATTTCAGTTTAATTATTTGTTAAATTGTGTGAACATTTTTAAAATATTTGGATGTTTATAGCTCCACTGCTATTGCAGGTAAACACTCAAGATTTGGCATGCATACCAAAGTAAATATGTCCTGAAATCTAATTAATCTGGTCAAATATGGTTTAGTGGGTTAAAATGTATTATGGCTACTTTAGAAATTACTAATTTGCAAAATTTGTTCAAAAAAAATTATGGACACATAATAGGTAATGCTACTAGAATTCTACTTGTTGAATTTAACTTTCATAAAGCACTTATCATCACTGAATCACCCTACCTGCACTAGCATCATGGCACTGGAATGCCCTTTCAACACTCCAGTGACACTGTTGCCTAGCATCATGCTCATGACTAAAGATATGCAAATACTTCTGTCAAAATGGCCTATGCCACAACTACATGTAGGGCTTGGCGTCACTTATTGCCACTGTTTTCAAATAGTAAAAATATACATTGCTATCTACTAGGTCATTAAAAAGTTAGCAGGTGACATTGTATAGAAACAATGCTGCATGTGCTTGTCTTGTACTTCCACTAGTTATTAAATCAGTGAACTCTTGTGGTTAGCTAGCATATTGCAAAAAGACAGATTAGTTCACAATGAGGTCTATGACTATTCTTCATGTTCATCGCTCAAGATATTGACCAGACACTTGGCATCACTATATTTTTACTATGGAGCCTCCTATGAATGCTACCTTATTGTCAATTTACCCAGCATTTACCTTTCACTACAATGGCAACTCAAATATATGACTGGGCAAAATGTATTGACATGGTTTCAACAAATGTATCACAACCTTCAAGAATTTCACAAAAGCTCATGAAATTCAACTTTAATTACTGATATTATTGTGGAATCTTTGGCTGCTTATAACTTGGCCAGCCTCAGAGCAAGAGAACAGAGAGCTGACACAGACAATCTAATTTTTTTCCCATAATGGTTTTCCTCCCAGTTGGCAGCTTGTCTCTCAGGGATACACATTGTTCACAGGGATATACCCTGATCAGGCTGGATCCAGCCATCATTCAGATGGCTACTTGCTTTTCTCCCACATTTATGTCCCCTCCCACCTCCCTTGGTAGGGGGAGTACCTTTGTCAGCCTCACACATCAACAGCTTCCCATGTGGAAGGCTCAATCTCCCTGGCAGAGCTGCAGTGATCGCTGTGTTGGTGGAAACACTGCCAACCCTCCCTGACTGAGATGCACTGACGTGTGACAGCTGTCTCAGCCATGGCCTACCTCTTGACATGAGTGCCCTAGCTCATTTCCAAATCCAAGTCATCAGCATGACAGTGCAACAGTCTACTGTTGGGCTATGGGGGTGATCACAAAGTCTAATATTTAGGGTCAATGAACCTAACAAAGTTGGTGATGTTCAGTTCTCTAGTTCTAAATTTATAGGGACTTCAAAGTCTGCAGTTTACATACTTGTGAAATGTAATTTTAAAATTTCTGGCTGTTTGTAGGCTTATAACTGATTCACTGCTAAAGGTAGGGATTTGACAGTTGGCACACATCTCTGTGAATCCTGCTACTGTTTTCTTGCAAAATATGGTGTAGTTTGATTGAAAACATTTTACATTAGATGGAAATACCTGAAATCACAATGTTGATGAAATTTCATTAAAAAGTTATGCTGAAATTTTGTAAACTTCCACTGAAGTTTAATAATTTCCCCAGAATTTCACCAGTGGAATGTAAATTTAATTCAGTTCTTGAGGGGTGGCAATGGATGTTTTTGAAGATGATTTCTGCGCTGCAACAGTAGGTGACTCATGCAGCGTTGATGGATTAACAGTGCTAACAGGAACAACAGGTGAAGGATTGAGTTGGGGGGAGGGCTTTGGTAATTCCCCTAAATAATTGTGGTGTACACAGCACCACAGGTTCAGCAGCATGACCCTTACTTTTTTTTTTTATTTTTAGGTTCCCATAAAGGGTCTAGATCATCATCCCCATCCCCACCTAGTCTGATAACATCCCTATGAGTTTTGTCCTCCTCCTCCTCCACCTCGCATTCTACATCCTCTCTTTCCTTTCCATCATTTCCATCATTCTTGCATGCAGCAGTCAATTCTCCCTCATCAGTCATGGTCAAGTTCATCAACATATATGTTATAAAATGAAAGCCTATCATCCTGATCAGATTCACCATCAACAACAACAGCAGTCACGGGGACAAAATTAACCACATTATTGTTTTCGACCACATTTACAGACCAAGACATTTTTCTTCTTTTTTGGACTGAGCTTCTTGTCACTGCCACCACCACCAACAGTGCAGTACCCACCAGCACTGATGCTATAAATCTGGCAGAGAAACATTTTGGCCACACTGATGCCCCCACCACTTATGCCACCGAATCCATTTCTTGCAGTACTTTTAGCCCCTTATTAAACTGTGACAGAAGTAATTTTTTTAGGTTCAACATCCTTCTGATCCATAGAACTTATGTTCTTCTTGGCAACATCACTACCACTGGCAACTCACACTTTACTTGAATGTCTCTTCATTGGCATTTTGATATTCTGATTTTTGAACACTGCAGTTAAACTAAATACAGGCAGAATCAGAGACACTACAGCACCTCACTAGGACAGTGTGATTTAAACAACACAACAGTTTACTGAGCTAACAGTAGCTACAGTAAAAAAATATGTTTCTTTTCCTTTTACACGATGATTCATGATGGGGATTAAGAAGACACACAAGACTGGGGTAATTATAAGGATTTTACTGTAAGCATTTCAGTAAAACTAAATGCAATAACAAAACAAAATAACTACACTCAATATAGTTCACCAGATTGACAAAAAATCATTAAAACACACAAAACATTAATGGAAACATTAATAAAATAAAGGATGGTGGAATACTTGACCAGCAATAAGTGACAGGATCCAAGACAGCATGGATTCTCAGGTGGGATATAATGCCAAACTAACCTGATCAGGTTTTTCAACTAGGTGACGTGCGTCATGGACGAGGGGGGAGCAGTGGATGTGGCCTACCTGGATTTCAGGAAGGCCTTTGACACTGTCTCACACCAGAGATCAGTTAGCAAGTTGACAAGTCTAGGGGTGGGGATAAAACTGGTAAAATGGGTGCAGAACTGGATTAGTAACAGCAGCCAGTGGGTAGTCATAAATGGGGTGAGATCAGAGGAAGGGGTGGTGACACGTGGGGTACCACAGAGGTCAGTCCTGGGGCCATTGCTGTTCAATGTCTTCATTAGAGACATTGTAGATGGACTAGAAGGTAAAGTATGCCTTTTTGCAGATGACATAAAGATCTGCAACAGGGTTTACACCCAGGAGGGAATGGACAGAATGAGAGGAGACTTAAAAAAACTGGAAGAATGGTCAAGAGCCTGGCAGCTGGGATTTAATGCCAAAAAGTGCAAGATCATGAATATGGGATGGAAGAACCCAAGGGTAACCTACTGTACCAACTAGGAGGTGAGAAGGTGGCAACAATGCAGCAGGAAAGGGACCTAGGAGTCATCATAATGGATGATCCCAAAGGGGGAAGTCAGTGTGGGAAGGTAGTGAGTAGGGCAAGCAGGATGCTGGGCTGCATTTGGAGAAGAATAACAAGTAGAAAGAGAGAGGTGATCTTGCCCCTCTATAGATCACTGGTGAGTCCCAACCTCGAGTACTATGCCCAGTTCTGTAGGCCCCATGTCAGAAAGAACATCAACCAAGTGGAGGTGGTGCAGAGAAGGGCTACCAAAGTGATACAGGGAATGCATCAGAAAATCTATGAGGGAAGGCTCAGAGAGCTAAATATTTACTCACTGGAGGTAGGAAGGGAGAGGGGGACATGATAGATACATTTAAATATGTCAAAGGGATTAATAATGGAGAGGAGGGTACCTTTCTGAAGAAAAAGAAGAGCGCTAGGATGAGGGGTCATTCAATGAGGCTGGAAGGGTTGCTTAGGGGCAACATGAGGAAGTACTTCTTCACATAAAGAGTAGCTAAACCATGGAACAGCTACCAGAGGAGGTAGTAGGTTCAGATATGGTGAATACATTCAAACATGTGTGGTATAGACATAGCAGATTATGCAGACTAGGACAGCAGGGAAGTATGGACATGAGTCTTGCAGGACCTATACTAAGTAGGAACTAAACATAACCATGCAGACAAGATGGAGCAGGAGGTCCTTTTCTGTCAAAAACTATTATGTAACTATGTAACTGTTCTATAGAAATAAAATAAATCACAGAAAACAGGAAAAATAATTAAGAAAAAAAAAACACTGAGGAAAACAACACTAGTATTCACAGACAGGGTTGCCTTGCTTGCTGATAGGAATCCAGGCATTTGGGTTAAATCCAAATACTGACATTGTACTGCAGCATGAGGGGGGTGCTGCACTCCTGAGGTGCTGTCTTTTGGATGAGACATTAAACCAAGGTCCCTTCTGTTTGTTCTGGTGGTAGTTCAGTTGGATGTTAAAGATCCCATGGCACTTCTAAAAAAGAGAAGCGGAATTTTTTATTGAGAAAACATAACATCAGTTTGAGAAAAAAAGAAACAGGTTACAAATAAACACATTCCTTAATTCAAAACTCAGGCTAAATCAAATTTAGAAAAAATAATACATCCGGAACAAAACAAAAAAAAAACAATGCATGTCAAAAATGACTTGTCATATTAATGTTGAAATTACTATTTGTGCACACAATTTTATCCTATCCAGGCTATATTTTTTCAACAAAATCTGGTACTTCCTGGCTTCAAAACATTTATTTTCTTTCTCTCTCTATTTAATAATAGCTGTTTTGATTTGTTTAATTAAAATTCCCATTGGTGTATTAATGTGTTGTAAGGAACAACCACATCTTGCCTGCCACATATAATATTTGATTCATGTAAATATCAAATTTAAAGTGCTCGGGTGGCATCTGGAAAAAAATAGTGTATTCCACTAGGACTAAACATTCATAAGTGACATGCTGAACTGGCTTCCACTGCCATCTAGTGGCCAAATCTCCCCAAAACAATCTGGCATATATACAGTTTAGATAAAAATGTTCCATTGTTTCTACTGTACCTACACATTCTGATCTAATACACTGCCGTTCAGGTATTGGTTTATGTTTTAGATTTCCCTTAACCCCTAGCTTACCATGGCAACTTAACCATTGTATGTCCCACACTGAAACTGGAATTCTTTTATCTGTCACTATTTTAATGGCATTGCCTAATTTTGAAGGTAAACATTTCAGAAAATCAATTTGTACTGTAAAGTTATGTTCCATTATACCTTCATATAGCGATTTTCTTTGTAGCCTCTGTATCTGTGAGTTCTTAATCCTCCATAATTTTATTTTTTTTTTTAATTGCTGGAATGGCAAACTCTGGAAACTATATGGAAGCATTAAGTCTAGAAACATCTGTCCCCCATTTCTGAAGAAATGGCTGAAACAAACCTATTGTCCAGTCTTCCCAGGGGTGTCCATTATTCCCTTTCCCTTTCCCAAAATTAGACTTTAGAAAAAAAGAAAGGTAAAAAACTATGGGTTGAATCATTCCTAGTCCTCTCTGTTTCAATTTTAGGTAAGTAAAATCTCTTTTCCCAGGATTCAAATGGCTCCCCCATACCATCTGGAAAAAGCAGCTTAGCAATCTTGTTTCTAACACTAAAGGTATAGGGAAAATGGAACTAATACATAAAAAATTAGGGAGTAGAAACTTTTTAATAATCATAACTCTTTTCTGTTTTGACAATAGTCCATTGGTTTATCTTTTTTTCTCCTATTATGAGTTTTTCCTCCCAGTTTAAATAAGCAAGGTCTTCATTACCAAAATGGCAACCTAAAATTTTAATTGTTGTGTTAGATATGTTTATTTGTCCTATAGTGGAGGAAAAGTGCCCCTCCCCAGATACACTCCCAAGCTCTTATTATAATGTACCTCTGCCCCAGCAAATTCAGCATATTGATCTAATATCTGCATGGTTTTTAAACCAGATTCCTTAGATTGTACAATTAAACAAATATCATCTGCATAAACAGCTATCTTTTGAGGTGTTATTTCTAATGATGGTGTGATTCCCCACATTTCAGTGTCCTGCAGTATCATCCTAATTACCAGATCCAGGACAAAGGTGTATAGTAAGGGACTAATTGGACATCTCTGTCTCACCCCTCATCTAATATAAAATCCATTTCCTAAAAGCCCATTCACTGTTGGGTATATTGAAGCTCCCTGATATAAGGTTTGAATCCATACCCTGAATTTTTGAGAGATCCCATAATTCTCTAAAACTTTATATAAAAAAATATGAGATACTTTATCAAACACCTTGATTTGGTCCAGGGCTATCAGATATCCAGATAGTTTGTTCTGCTTCCCATATTCAAACATATTCTATAAAAAGGCAAGGTTTTGTTGTGTGTTCCTGTTTGGTATTGAATATGTTTGTGCAGGGTGAATTACTGATGAAGATATTTTTTGAAGTCTGTGATATAATATGGTTGCTAAAATCTTATAATCAGTGTTGAGAAGGCTAATTGGCCTCCAGTTTCCTAAATCATATTTATATCCCTTTTTGTATAGAAAAATAATTATGGAAAAAATTATTTGAAATGTTTCCAGTGTCTAATATTTCATTATCAAGTTACACAGTGTTTCACTCATCTCTTCTGAGAGTTGCTTATAAAATTCATTCGTAAGATCATCCTTATCAGGTGAAACTCCTAATTTTAACTGTGATATTACTTTCCTGACTTCTTCTATAGTTATAGGGAGCTCTTATTCAGTAGCATGGTCTATTGTGATTTCTGGTGTGTGTGGAAAGTACGAAATGCCATACCATGTTGTGCATTTAAAATCTTGTTTACAACCTTTTGCATTTCAACATCAGTATATAGGGAGGCACTATAGTGCAGTGGTCTAAGGCTCTGAGCTGCAAATCTGGAGACCTGGGTTTGAATCCTACAGCCCCCACTTCTATACTGTGTGACCCTGAGCAAGTCACTTATCATGCCTGTGCTCCCAGGTCACACCTGTAAACAAGCTTTCAGCTTAGTGTGCTACTCCTGGTTAAACAATTAGATACAAATATTTGTATTTTACTTGTCCTGTCTCATCCCTTAATCCTTCCATTAATTTATTTTCTAAAGTCTGTTTGCAAGCACAATAAGGATCAGCATAGGGTGTTTTCTTCAACCCATATTGCATTTCAGCCTGTAAAGAGACCACCCTATCATACTGGTAGTGTTTCATTTTTGTTTTTATAAATTCTACTTGCTCTTCTATTCTAAATCAGAAACATTTGGTAAAGACATTAATCGATAATATTGATTTCTAGAGTATGGATATTTAATGTAATCATCAGTACTTTTATCTTTCCTTATTGAGACAAAAAATGTTTTATTTTGAGTTTTGTATCTTCCTACCATGACACCCAATCACCATACATTTCAGCTACAGCTTTTTTAATATTTAGTACATTTATGAGTTTATTTTTAATTTTTGGTTGATATAAAAGGGTGGAATTCAGTTTCCATCTACTAGCTACTGTGGGAAACCTGGGTGAGACTGATGATAGGCCCACACTACAGACCAAGGCCATGTGGTTGGAAACTTCACATAATTTTATAAAACAGCTGTTTGGGACTAAATATTTAGAGAGACAGAAATAATCAATACGAGAGGAGTAAACACTTCTCTTGTAAGTGGACCCTGCGTCATTATGCATCTCCCTATATGCATCCTTTAAGGCCGATGTTTTTAAAACTTCCTAGAATGCATGTGTATCACAACATATTTTTTTATGAACCAGATCCCTAACTTTAATATCTAAGTTGCAGTTGAAATCCCTTTCCCATATATATATTTTTTAAAATAAATAAGGTTTTACTAAAATAATTCTATACGCACAATTTTAATTTATGGTGTATATGTATTAATTAGATGTAAAGAAAACCAATTAAAAGACAGTCCAAAAGTAGCACCCTCCCAGGTATAATATCCACCAACCTGAGCACCTGAACCTGTGTATGATTAAATAAAATTCTCAATCCATCAGCTGTATCTGATCCATAAGACCAGAATGATGGCCCACTCATCCAATTCTTTTTTGCTTGAGCAACATCTTGCAGAGTGTTAAACCTAGTCTTTTACAAAAAAAAAAATCTGCTCTTAAACTCCTACAATAATTCAAACATGCTAGCCTTTTCCTATAGTGTTTCATACTGCTAGTATTTAAGGAGACTAGTTTAAGTATTGCCATTTCTACAACAATTTACTGTTTGCCTTTTTTCCTTTTCCTCACTTTCTTTTTTTTTTGGTACTCAAAACCCCTGCTCCTCCATCCTCCTCATATTCCATTTCAGAGATGTCACCAGAATTGGAGGAAACATCTGATTCTGAGCCCCTTCTTGATCTTGTAGAACCTGAAAGGTGCTATGTGTGTAAACTGTACTCTGTGATGTCCCCTTCATTAGTATTAATCCAAGTCTTCTTTCTGATGCGCAATACTGAAAGGTTAGCAAATACTGATTATGTCAATTAACATTATTGTTATTCAAAATCATCTTAATCAATGTCAATCTAAAATTTATTTTTGCTAGTAGCTCTGTGAAAAATTGTCTGATTTCTTCACATGCTTGGATTTACAATCCCATTGGTACAGCTCGTTTCTATCAACACATGTTCCCTTCTGTGTCCTCATTCGAACATATATCTTTGGCTAGTGCCCCTAAACTGTAAATCCAAAACATTTCCCTCTTACTGAGTTTCCTTTACTAGTTTTCCCTCTGCTGGATATTAGTACTACCTCCAGATCCAGAAAGCTAAGTGAGGTTGCATTTTGTCCCTCTTTGTTAAAGTGTACTGACACTGGGAAGTTTTTCTTTCATATTCCTTATGTTACTGTTATTCTCCCCTATCTGAAGTTTAAGTGGTCTCAATGTTTTCCATACATAGATTTGACTACAAGGACATTTAAGAAGATACACTACATGGTCTGTGTTATAGTCCCTGATGTAAAACATTTTGTTATTTCTTGGGTGTTCCACAAAGTCTTTTCTTCCAGTACTATTGCAGTGGCAGCATCTTCTGCAGAGATACATACTTGGTTTTCATGGACCGAGTAAGAGTTGTGTTCCTGGTGCTATGTCCTGGTAACGATCTATGTGGACCATTTTGTCTCTGATTGGCATCTTTTTCTTTTATGTTAAAATAGTTTTTTGGTTATATTCTGGAAATCCCATTCCCTCTATTGCTATCCAGTTCGTATCCACAATTTCCTTGATCTCCTTGTCATTTTGGGAATATTCCAGTGGCAATACCATTCTGTCATATGTCTTTTTGTGATGAGAGCCCTTTTCCTGAAGGAGTTCTGCTGCATCTTTATTTTTTTGATCTTGTTATAGCTTGTCTGACTGTGTGTCCAGAGTAACCCCTCTGTGTAAATCTCTGTGCCACATTTTCCAGTCCTCTTTCTTGTGAGATATCTTCACTGCAATTTTGAATGACCCTTAGTATTTGAGAATATGGTTTGTTCTCAATCATCTGGTGAGGGTGGACGCTGGTTGCATGTAGCAGTGCATTCTGGTCTGTTGATTTTCTGTAAATCCAAGTTTCTGTCATGTCCTCATTTTTGTAAATTAAGAGATCTAGGTAAAGGATCATAACATTGTCTGTTTCTCTATAAATTTCACATATTCCATGAACGTATTAAATTACTTATGAAACTGTTTTAATGTGTTCTGATCCCATTCCCACAGAAACAGTAAATAATCACTACACTTTTTAAATAGATGTATGTGTTTGAAAAAGGTATTTACTGGGGATTTAATTCAAATTGCTCCCCAGATGCTTCCATGTGAAGATTTGTGTAGGTGGGAGACATAGTACTCCCCATGTCTGTTCCCCTAATTTGCATCTTGAATTAGTCTTCAAACCAGAAGTAATTATCATACAACACTAACCAATCTAGTTTTCCTATCATTGCTGGTTCCTTTCTTTTAGGTCCTTCTAGTCTTTAAGTGCTCTCAGTTATGTATTTAACTATTACTCATGCGGAATGCAAGTATACAAATCTTGTACATCGATTGTTACCAGTAATATGTCTTTGAGACCACCTTCACTGTTTTCTTTCTCTAGGATGTTGATATCTCTTGAGTCCTTTACATAACTTTTCATTCTCTCCATCTGTGGTGACTGAAGACATTTTGTGTCTGAAGAGACTGGATCAAGGACTGAGCTGAGTACTGATACAATAGGTCCTCCTGGAAGACTTTCAATTGATCTTTTGACTTTTGGTAGGCTATAAAAGATAGCTGCATGTGTAAAATTTGTTGCTATCAGACCTGCTTCCTATTTCTCTAATTGATTTAAGTTAAGTACTTCATCAGTAACTTTTCTGATACTTCATTGAATCATTTCCATAGAGTCACTGGGTGTAGGGATGTAGTTAGTTGTGTGCAATAACAATTTAGTATGAATGTTTCTATACTGGAAGGCATCCATTATCACTGATCCTACTCCCACTCCCCCCCCCGGCTGCTGGTTTCACTGTGATATTTTTGTCTTCCTCCTGGGCTTTCAAAGCCACATTTTCTTGTTTCATCATGTTGTATTTTGGTCAGCAGGCAGTTGGTTTTCAAAGGTTTTCTTCCACTTCTTTGGTGACTTTGGTAATAAAAGACTCAACTTGATGATTTTTCCCTTTATGGGGATGGTATGATGACTTATAGCTTAAAGCAGGATTACCGCTTTCTTCTGCATGTCCTCTTCTGTTTGTCTGCACATTGCTCCTTGAGTTGACTATTTCTAAAGATTTGTTGAAGATCATACATTGTTTGTAATTTATTCACCAACTGTGTTGGGCAAAGGACAACCCCTTACTGAGTACACTCATTTCTAATGAAGTAATATCCCTTTAAATGAGGTTGAAGGCCAGAATTAGGTCTGTTACCTACCCATGTTGCCCCTCCTATGCTTCTCCCTCTGTCTCCTCGCCCTCCTCCTCCTTGACCTAAACCTGAGGTTCCCTCCTGGCAGTAGGGTTGATGTTTTTGGGGCCATCTCAATTGGATAATGGGTAGGGGTTTCATGGTGGGTACTGTTCCCTTTGTGCTGGTAGGGAACACCACTCCCACTTTTCTTCTAAAAAAGACTTTTGTTCTGTTTTCTGGTCTGTTCCAGTTGTTTCTATTTGAAAATTAATGGGCAGCTGCCCCAGTTATCTGAGTCTGTATAATTTCCTTGTCTGCTTTGTTATGTTTGTTAAGCCACCAGTTGTATACACTGTTGAATCTATAGCTGTTTGTCTCTCATTTCAATTTTTGTAGCTTAGTTTTGTTATAAAATCCTTATATTTCTTGAGTTTTTACTTAATCTCTTCAAATGTGGATTTAAGGGGGTTCTCTGTTTTTTGCTTTAACTAATCTTGTATGCTTTGAATTTCTACTGAATGCTTGCTTCTTCATTTCAAACTGCTTATATGAGGCATGCATAAATTTGTTGCTACAGTTATTTTTAATCCCATTCCACCTATATCTGAGTTCTTTTGATTCAATATCTAAAATGGGTTCTATATGAACCCAAAGGCTCCTTGAAATTTTTTTTTTAGTTCAGATATTCACCAAGGAGTTGCCTGTGCCACTAGAGCTTGGAATTTTTCCTGTTTAAATTCTCTAATTTATGTGTGAAATTTTTTTTTTTTAGTAGTTCCTACCTTCACGGTTTTATTAGAGCCCTTCATGACTTATATTAACTTCCTTTTATCATTGTCAGAAATGTTAGAGATTGTCTGTCTAGTTTTGATGTTTGTGCCTATTTCCTTGAAAATAACCATGCCAGACAAAGATTCTGGGACCACAACACTGAAAACACACCAGAAACAAACTTGAGTACATTTTTGTATTACAAATGTACTTAAACAATAATTAAAAAAAATGAATATTGTGAAAAAAAATGAATACAAATTATAGACCTCTGATCAGTGGTTTGGGAGTATACCATTTTAAGCACTGGATACCACCGTGGAGGTTGTGGATACTAGTTCTAAGTCTCAGCACTTTCAAAACACTTTCAAATCTTGGTTCCTTATTCAGTTTTAAAGTTCAAGGTTATCCAAAGAAAATCAGACAGCCTTCTCCCACATAAGGTTCCAAAAGAAAAAACAAAGACTATCTGGGTATCCTCACTTAGTTTCACAAGTCCATACTTCTTAGTTAGAGGGGTGATCTAGGCACAATCAGTTGAACCACAAGACTTCAAGAATCAGCCAAACTCCAGAAAATTCCTTTTGACTCTTCAATACTTTTAGTTGAATTTACTGCAAGCTTTAGCCATGTACAGAATGTGACCCAATGATTCACCCCCCTTTAAAGGGTTTTATCAAGGAAATACATGGCCAAACTGTAATATAAAAATATGTATTTTTAAAATTCAGCATCTTTTTAACACACTCTGTTCTGAGGCAGAATGAGTAGTCTCTCTGCCATTAGTTTTATATTCAACTGTATATAACAAAAACTATAATTTCTAGTACCACACTAGAAAGAGCAAGAACAGTGCTTACTTTTTCTTGTTATAACCATACATAGTCAAATGTTTGTATGATTTTTCTTATTCATCAGCAACCTAAAGGTGGATACATATGCAACTTTTAAATTAACCACGAAGATCTCTCTATGATTTGTCTTATTCTTAGTCTCTAACAGTTGACACATTTGCTGCTTAAATATCTCTGAATTCAAACAAAATTTGAGCCATAGTGTGATCCCATGCTCCCTCACCCATGTGGGTAGAAGACGTGCCACCATAAAAAGTTTTGTGCCCTGTGTTTCATGCCTTGTTTTTTTAAAACACTTTCTTGTTATTTAAATCAATCTGCTAGTGCTAATAGATGACCCTAAAGCCTAATTTGTATCACCCTGTGTGCATCACATCACCTCATGCACATGTGTTGATGTGCTGAAAATTATGCCATGTGGACACTCACCGGAGTGCTTCAGGAGCCATGTAAATCCCTTTTTGGCTACAACACAGGAGAGGGGATGTGTAGCAAATCAGGCATGTTACCCTGCACTGTAAACTTGCTTCTGCACTTGATCCACTGCAAAGCCTGATTTCCTATCATCCACCATTCTTTCCCTTCATCCTTTGTGCCAGAACTAGGAAGACAATTCCACCACAAATTGTACAAACCATATAATTAATAGGTGCAAACATATAATTTCTGCACTTTGCCTATTGGAGCATTGCTCTCCACCCACCACCACAAACAAACACACAAATACACACACACACACACACATATGCACACACTCACACACACACACACATATGCACACATACACACAAAGAGAAATGTGATTGGGATCACTTACTTGCAATTTTTTTTAAAATTAGGATGCAGATCTGAATAGAGAAGCAGACTGAGGATTGGTAATTTGCTGCTTCATTTTTTTTGGAAGGAATGTTTTTCTCAGGATCCGATAAAAGAACAATACTATTCTGCTTTTCCCCCATCACTCCAGATGTCAGTATCAGGAACACACCCTCACTGAAGGAACAACCCCTCCACAGCACAACTTGCAGTGCAGTGTCGGGGGTGGTGTAAACAGTTAATTGCTGGGTCAGCACACAGTGCAGCTTGAGAGGAGCAGTGGACAGTTCAAAGTACATGTGCAGTGTAAATAAGGCTTAAGTGTTATTTGCACTTCAGTGCTCATTAGAACCAAATGATTAAAACAGTTCCATTGTACAACAACAAAAAAAATCTATGCAACAATATTAATAGAGGGAACAAGATTTATATTCTTTCTCAGTGTGTTTCTGTCTTACAAAACAAATTTGAAAAAAAAGCTTTAAAGGAAAACACTGCACACATTCAGTGGCTTTTCATTGGGCACTGATGCCTGTCATCAATCAGATTTAAAATACTTACATCTAAAATGTAGTAACTGAGTAAGTGACATACTAGTCATACAGTGTTGGTTTAAAATTGTACTAAGGATTCTGATTAATGCATCAGTGTTGTATTTCCAAGGGGCTTTGCACTGGCTAGGATGTAAATCATGTGATTTTTTCTGACCATTTTCTTTTCTGCAAAATGAAATATGATTTATAAAAAGTAACTGATACCAAATCCAAAGCAAACAAAATCTGGCCAGAACTGGTACAGTTGCAGCTGAGGTCACAGAAGAACACAGCACTGTCTGCCACATCCAAGATGGCTGCCAGAGTTCAATGCACGTGCATGAGTCATCATGCGTGTGTGCGGTCAAGTCACGCATGTGCGACAACTCACACATATGCACTGAACTCCATCAGTCATCTTGGACATGATTGACTGTGCTGCCAGAGTTCACTGCATATGCACAAGTCATTACACATGCAAACTAGGCTCCAGTGGCCATCTTGAGCTCTGATGAAATTGTGGTTATGCCAGAAACATCAGCACTAGCCCGTGGTTGAATCCACGTTCAAGGAAAGCCCAGGATGATCACAGCACTATCTTCCATGTCCAAGTTGGCTGCCAGAGTTCAGTTCACATTTGTGAGTTGTGTGGTCAAGTCATGCATGTGTAAGGAGTCACACATGCGCACTGGACTACAGTAGCCATCTTGGACACAATGGACTGTGATGCCAGAGTTCAGTGCACAAACACAAGTCATCACACATGCAAACTAGGCTCCAGTGGCCACCTTACAGATGATGGACTGTACCATGTTCCACCTGCTGACAAAGTAGTGTGGGGGACGAAAAGTGATTCTTGTTCATCCCCAATGTTGCCAAGTCCATTTGGAATCCAGTAAGCTCCCTTTTTCTACTGTGATAGCAGCAGATCAGTGTGCAGTAATGCTATGAGTCTGTTGGAATCAGCTCACTGAGTCTGGAACCCAGTTTTCTCCATGGCCATGCATGCCTATGTTATGGTTTGAAAAAGCAAAATGCATATTGCTTCACAATGACATCTAAGCCCTGTAAAAACACATATATAATTATTCATAGTTTAGGGAGCATTATAATAAAAATTAAAGATTTGTGTTTTGGTTCTACATTGTCTTTATTAACAGAACAAGCACTTTGCATTATAATACTTCGCTGGTTAAGTGCCACACGCTGGTGATGTACCTCCTTGCCAGTGAAGTATCACCTTTTCCTGGCAAAGTGGACACTTCATCAAGTAAAGACTATGCAAGGTCTCACCTTCAGTGGGCAAAGCTTGGACACCTTTGTGTAGTTCCATATTAAGCAAAGTTTCCCAACCTCACCCACCTCTATAATATATACAATTTAACCCTCTCCCATCCCTTACAATATGTCAATGCTATAAATATTGAAATGTCTAGATCCCAGGACAGAACTCAGTGGGAACCAAGTTGTGATATTTTTGGACTCCTAAGTATTTTCCAGTTTGGAGCAGAAACTTGGATTTACTGAAAGTCAACAGACCAGAATGCACTGCTACATGCAACCAGCTTCCACCCCACCACTTGACTGATAACATGCCATATTCTTAAATATTAAGGGTCATTCAAAATTGCAATGAGGACAGCTCACAAGATGGAGAACTAGAAAATGTGGCACAGAGATTTACACAGAGGGCTTACTCTGGACATACAGTTAGGAAAATTATAACAAGATAAAAAAATAAGAACAGAGAAGAACTCCTTCAGGACAGTCTTTCATCACAAAATGGCATATGACAGAATGATATTGCCACTGGAATTTTCAAAAAAAGTCAGGGAGATCAAGGAAATTGTGGATAAGAACTGGATAGCACTGGAGGGAAGGAGAGTTCCAGAACAGAACCAAAAATCTATTATAACATAATAGAAAAAGAGGCCAATCAGAGGCAAATTGGTCCACATAGATTATTACCAGGACATAGCACCAGGAACACAACTCTTAATAGGTCCATAAAAACCAAGTATGTATCTCTGCACAAGATGCTACCACTGCAACAGTGCAGGAAGAAAATACTTTGTTGAACAACCAAGAAATAAAATGTTTTACATCAGGAACTATAACACAAAGCATGTGGTGTATCTTCTTAAATGTCCTTGTAATCACAGCTATGTAGGGAAAACATCCAGACCACTTAAACGTCAGAACTGGGAGCATAAGAGTAACATAAGGAATACAAAAGGAAACTCTCCAGTGGCAGTACACTTTAGCAAAGAGGGATGCAATACAACCTTACTTAGATTTTGGGATCTGGAGGTAGTACCAATATCCAAAAGAGGGGAAACTGGGAAAGGAAACTCAGTAATAGGGAAATATTTTGAATTTACAGGTTAGGGTCACTAGACAAAGATATATATTTGAATGAGGACACAGAATGGGATATGTGTTGGTAATTGCTACGTATACCAATAGGATTGTAAGACAAGCATGTGAAGAAATCAGACCATTTTTCACAGAGCTACTATCAAAAATAAATTTCCGATTGACTTTGATTTAGAGAATTTTAAATAACAATAATGTTAATAGACATAATCAGTATTTGCTAACCTGTCAGTACTGAGCATCAGAAAGAAGACTTGGATTAATACTAATGAAGGGGACATCTCAGAGTACAGGATATCCACACTGCTCCCTCTCTGAGTTAAGAACACATCTTAGTTAAGTCAGTTAAATTCTAGTTAATTGAGGACAGAACAGAAAGTTAGATTTAATTGAGGACATGCAAGAAACTTGGATTTACAGAAAGTCAACAGACCAGAATGCACTGCTACATGCAATCAGCTTCCACCCCACCACTTGACTGATAACATGCCATATTCTCAAATATTAAGGGTTATTCAAAATTGGAGTGAGGACAGCTCACAAGAAAGAGACCTGGAAAACATGGCACAGAGATTTACACAGAGGGGTTACTCTGGACACACACTTAGACAAGCTATAACAAGATAAAAAAATAAGAATAGAGCAGAACTCCTTCAGGACAAAGGCTCTCATCACTAATAGACATATGACAGAATGATATTGCCACTGGAATTTTCCAAAAAAGGCAGGGAGATCAAGGAAATTGTGGATAAGAACTGGATAGCACTAGAGGGAATGAGATTTCCAGAATATAACCAAAAACCTATTTTATCATAAAAGAAAAAGAGGCCAATCAGAGACAAATTGGTCCACATAGATAATTACCAGGACATAGCACCAGGAACACAACTTTCTTATTTGGTCCCTAAAAACCAAATATGTATCTCTGCACAAGATACTGCCACTGCAACAGTACAGGAAGAAAATATTTTGTGGAAAAAACAAGAATTAAAAAGTTTTACATCAGGGGCTGTAACACAGAGCATGTGGTGTGTCTTCTTAAATGTCCTTGTAATCAAATCTATGTAGGGAAAACATCCAGACCACTTAAATGTCAGATAAGGGAGCATAACAGTAACATAAGGAATACAAAAGGAAACTCTCCAGTGGCAGTACACTTTAGCAAAGAGGGACGCAATGCAACCTTACTTAGATTTTGGGATCTGGAGGTAGTACCAATACCCAGGAAAGGGAAAACTGGGAATGGAAACTCGTTAAGAGGAAAATGTTTTGGATTCACAGTTTAGGGGCACTAGACAAAGATACATATTTGAATGAGGACACAGAATGGAATATGTGTTGGTAAATGCTAGCTGTACCAATAGGACTGTAAACCTAAACATGTGAAGAAATCAAACCATTTTTCACAGTGCTAGTATCAAAAATAAATTTTAGATTGACTTTGATTTAAAGGATTTCAAATAATAATGTTAATAGGCATAATCAGTATTTGCTAACCTCTCAGTATTAAGCATCAGAAAAAAGACTTGGATTAATAGTAATGAAGGGAACATCACAGAGTATGGAATATCCACACTGCTCCCTCCCTGAGTTAAGAACACATCTTAGTTAAATCAGTTACATTTCTGTTAATTGTACAGTATTAAAGCAAGTTCAGAAATGAACAACAACATTTTAACAATTTGAAAGCAGTTGAAATCTTCACTTTCTTGTGCATAGTACAGTAGCACACTGTACTTGCAAAAATATGCAGTGCAAAACAAATAACATATTTTGTTATGTTTATAATTAGGATCGCAGATGCCATAATACATCTGCTGTCGCTGAAATGATTCCTTGGAGAACTGAGTCAGCTGGGGACTAGCTGATTTTCTGTATGGATAATCATGAGTACAAATGTTTTAAAAAGATGGTGCTGGCTAGAGGGTGAATAGCAAGCCCACACAGATTCTGTCAATATGAGCACCCTGGATATTGGCTTTGTTGGGCATCACCATTGCTTAGCAATGATCTGTACTTTGGGCAGTAGTACAGACAGAACTGTCAGTGACAGACCTCCCTCCTATGTACTACACTCCACCCTCTCCAGCACTAATATAAAAGACACTGAGAACAGTGGTTCAGTGCACTAATCAAGTCCAAGAGTGCAAGCAAGAAATGTTGCTCCCGATGAGTACAACCAGTTCTCCTGACACAAAGCTAATGTTAAAAGATAATTTTATTAACACTTCAGAGCACAAAGTCAAATATTAAACCAACTTTGTCAGTCTTGTGTTTTTTCACAGCAAACACAACAGTAGGTTTGAAGCTTGAAAAAAATAAATATGTGAGTAGAACTGCATCTCAACATTGGTGAATCTGCTAATAGAGATAAAGGAATTTTATTCCCCCCAAAAATATTGTTGCCTACATTTTTTTTTCAGGAAGGAACTGTTTAAAATATTGGTTCTACTGGGCATTGAAGTGCAAATAACACTTATATCATGAACTAATGATAGCAGGTTTTTCTAAATAATACAGTGTTAAAAAAAAACAAGCATGAAATACTGGCTTAAAGTGTTTTAAGGTGGCACATGTTGTACCCACAATGTTGAGTGATCATGAGTTGACACTACAGCTCAAATTTTGAATTCACAGAAATATTCAAAGCAATTATATCAACTATTATAGACTGTTATTAGAACAAAACATTGAGGACATTTTGAATGAATATAAAAGCATGTATTGATTAAAATATGAAAGAGCATTAAAGTACAGGTTTTAAGGTCAGGACTTTTTGCTGATGTTAAAGGTGTTAAAACCACATTGATATGTTTCATGTATATCTTTGCTTCTGTCATTGTTATTCTGCTAATGATTCATGCTTTACAGTTAGGGCATTGACATATGATTTATATGTTTAGCTTATATCTTTTGAAATTAGTTTCATCAGCAGAATGCAGAATGCAGTGGCCACGTTACTAACTAGGCTTTCTTGATCTAGCCATATTACACCTGTGCTGTGCGAAGTGCACTGGCTTCCAGTTTGGTGGAGAATCCCCTTCAAGGTCAGCTTGCTGACCTATAAAGCCCTACACAGTCTGGGACCGCACTACCTGTAAGAACTTCTGCACCCCCTACTGCCTCTCCTGACCACTTCGCTCCACTAATACTAACATACTAAAATGCCAGCAGAATAGGCCTAACAGTCTTTCGTGTCTGCTTGTTTGGTCATGAGGGACTGCTAGAGATTCCCAGGGTTCCCAGGGTTCGGTTGAAGTCATCTGGTACTCTTGCTTTTGCTTATGTAGTCCCGACCCTGTAGAACTCTCTACCTTGTTGGATTTGGGAGTGCCTGACAGTGGAGAGCTTCAAGGACAGACTGAAAACTTACTTATTTAATCTTGCCTTTTTTGTAATCAGATAAAGTGGGTTTTAGTTGCTATCAGAATTTTTAATTATCTATGGTATTTATATTATCTGTGATATATCCTTTGTAAAGCACTTTGATATTTATGAACTGCACTATCTAAGTAAAGATTATTATTATTATTATTATTATTATTATTATTATTATGAATCAGAGAAACCATGTAGAAGCCTTCATGGTACATTTAAAACTTGTATATGTATCCACCTTTAGGTTGCTTGTGAATAAGCAGAATCATATGATCAATTCAATATGTATGGATATAACAAGCAAAGAAAGCATTGTTTATCACTCATTCCAATGTGGTACTACAAATTATAATTTTTGTTGTATAGAATCGAATATAAAACTAATGAAAGAGAGATTACACATTCTGTCTCAAGATGGAATGTGTTAAAAATGTTGAAACTTAATATATATTTTCATGTTACAGGTTGACCATGCCTTCCCTGATGAAACCCTTCAAAAGGGTAATGCATTGAGCTAAATTATAAACATGGCTAAACCCTAGAGTAAATTTGACTCAAAGTGGTGAAGTGTCAAAATAATTTTCTGGAGTTTGGCTGATTCTTGAAGTCTTGTGATCCGAAATGATTATGCCTACGTCAGCCCCAAACTAAAACGTATGCACTTGTGAAACTAAGCGAGGATACCCAAAGATTATTTGTTTTTGCTTCTGTGACATAAGCAGAAGCCTGGAAGAGTTGTAGCACCATATGTGCTGCATGTTTCAGGCCACATCTGGTAAATTGAGCCAGCCCCTTTCCAGAGTTTGTTAACTCCAAGAAGTTATTCTGTTTATGACCTTTGTCACAGGAGGAATTCAACATTTTCTGCTGAATAGTTTTAAACATCTCTTGGTGAATTCTGACAGTAAGGTTATCTAGAACATACTGAAGCCATGGGGCTACCATAATTCTGAAGGTGTGCAATATTCCCCAGTGCATAAGGTATAAACAACTCGGTACACCAGAAGGAAGGGGTAGGTAAAGCCTCCCCAACTTAAGATCCCACAAGAAGTACTTGATACTGCCTTCAGCTCATTGCAGTCACCACAAAAATCCCCTTAAACTGTTGGCCTGCTCTCTTGATGCTAGAATCAAGGAGTTTGACACATTAGCATTGTATTCAGACAGCTTGCCATATTGCTCCAATAGCTCCAAGACAGCCAGGATAGATTCCTTTGGAAGCATTAGAGTTTACATAATATTGTCTGCATATGTCAGTGCTTTGTGCTCTTATTCCATTGGACCCTGTTAATGTGTTCTTTCAGCCAGATCACTTGCAGCAGGGGATCTTATGACAGGACAAATATGAGCAGTGAGAGTGGGCACCCTTGCCAGGTACCCCTGTCAATGGGGAAAGCTCTAGCTGCCTGCACATTAGTGACTACCAAGTCTGAGGCACCTTGATATAAGGTTCTCATCCAATTTCTAAATTTATCACAAAATATGAAGGCTCCCAATACATGGAATACGTATCCCACTGCACCTTATCAAATGCTTTCTCAACATCAAGAGATAAGAGCACTGCACTGTGGAGTAAAGTCATGACACTCTGGTGGGGGTGGAAGGAAGAAGCACAAGGGAAGTAAAGACATATACATGTTAAACATGTTTTCTCAAAAAAAAGTATACATTTATTGAACTTGAAAAAACATTCAAAATAGATAATATAAGGGCATCCTAAACACAAAAAATAGATGTGTGTAAAAATAACTAGCAGACAAAATGTAATACATCGGGTTTTTAAATTTCTATATATGTATACGTTTTTTAGAAAACATTGTTTTAGATGTACAGCTTGTACTTCCCTTATGTCTCCTTCCTCCCTTAACCTACACACCTCCCCATCTGACCCTTATTCCTCTGTTTCCATGGTTGTACCAATGTATTCAAAATGTGGTTATGACCTCACTGACACATCATTTTAATATGACTATTCATTGTATGCCCATTTGTCTGTGCCCCAGCCTTCCATAAAGTATCAGGTGGATCCAAAACATGATCTCCTGGTCTTAGAGGTGAGTGTTCAGGTGATAGGGGAAGAAAAATTGGTCGATGGGAGCCTGATATTGGATCCAAGTTGGCTGTCTAATGGCTGTTGCTGAGAAGTACACTCGAACACCTCCCTTTTCTGTAGCCCTCAGAACTAGCCATGGAACATAAAACATTATTATTTGCCATGATTTTCTTAACCTCATTAATATTTCTGATTATGGTTAGTTGGTGGTAAAATCCCCATTCGAAGTTATGAATGCCGATGTAAATTTTGCTTGTTGGATTGGCCTGGAAAAGTTACCAGCAATCCCTATTTTAAGCGATGTCTCCAGCTTCCTTAAAATGATGCTATATGCCCTCTCTCTTTTTTTTAGCATGGTCATGATATTCAGATTTTTCTGTTACTCCTCTTGACCAGTGAACAAGTCACTAAATTCAGCATTTAAGCTGCTAAATTGACCCGCTGTAGTGGCTATTACTATTCAGCAAGGCAAAATTGGTCCGGGGTTCTAGTGACTTATCTAAAAGGTCAGATGCAGCTGTGTCAGAGAAGGAGGGGAAACCCTCCAAAGCTAAAATCAAGGCCTACAAATAACAGATTTCACAATCTTGAGCCATGAATGTGGCTACAGCAACAAAAATAAACTTTGGTAATTTACAATTAAGACACTACTCTGACCTGTTCTGGAATCCCCAAAGGTATCGGATACACTGAGCACAGTGGAAACTGAAAATGAACAAAAAAATTGAGTTGGAATTAGATTCTAACCAAACACCTAACTCCCTCAACAGTCATAAAGTGGAGATTGAGGATTTGTATTATACTACTGCAGATGAGAAGGAAGAACAGGAACAGGACAATGGACATTTAAAGGAGGCAAGTAATTAAAAATACTTGTTAAAAGTTCTGAATCAGAGTGCGCTAATATGGATGCCAACACAGATTTTAAGGGATAATTTTGAACCTTTGATAGCTCAGCAGAAGAATAACTCGAGAGGGGTAAACTCTGGGGCCATTCAAGCATGGAGGGCCAATGGCAACACACGACCTGAAGTTAGATTTAAAATGTTTATTCAACTAAAAGAAGAAATAAAAGAGATTTGAAAGAGGGCTTTGCATCAGTTACAAATGCATTATCACAACTGTCAATTTCAATTTCTGAGTTAAATGACAAAATGCAGCATCCTAGTGAAAGAATGAACACTGTCGAAAGCAGAGTGAGTGAGCTTGAGGATAAAGTGAACCCCAATAGTAATAAAATAAATGTTCAAGCTCAAGCGATTCAGGAACTAAAATCTAAAATTAATGAAATGGAAGACCACTTAAGAAAACAAAATATTAAACTCACTGGGGTCCTAGAAGGGCTGGAAGGGAACATGGACACAGTGAACTTTTTGAAAAGTTGATCACATCAGCTTTTAATAAAAAATATCCAGAAGAAAGGATTTTGTTGGATGGAGCTCACTGCAGGGAAGGGGTTTGGATAGACAATGGGGAAACTAACATTAGACCTTGACCAGTTTACTTGAAACCCCACCACTTCACTGATAGAGAACTGATTTTGAAACATGCTAGACTTAATAAAGGCTTATTTGCAGATGGGATAAAGTTCTCTGCATATCCAGATTTCAGCAAAGCTACCATGCAATCTCACAGAGTGTTTGATGAAGTATTTCGACAGAAGGGGATTAGATTTGCTTTATTGCATCCTGCCAAAACTTCATTTTGTTTTACTGTGACAAAGTCCAGATCTTTGATGACCCCAAAAAAGCAGAAGCCCTATTGAAAAGTACCGAAGATAAGGCAGTTTTTTTTTTAACTTTCCTCTATTTCAGGGCAGCTACAGAATAAGGCGTGCTAGCTACACATTTGAGCAGACTTGATAGACCTCTAGGCCTTTATCTGCTGGCAACTTTCGTATGTTCGTATATTCATAAATTTTGTAAATTCAAACCAAAACAATCATCTTAACAGTAGAAAATAAACAAGTTCACAGCAATGATATCACAGGATGTTACATTATAGGTTCATCACATATCTCCCCCCATCCCACCCAAAGTATAGCACTCAGTAAAATTATGATCATGTAAAGTACATGGAAGAAATGGAAACTAATAGCGTTCCCTGGTTTGAAAAATGGCTTGATCTCAAAATGATCATTTAGGCCTAAGGAAATTATTGATATGACCCAGGTGTTGGGACAAGATTTATAAATTAAATTAAGTCAGTAAGGAGTACATTTTTCCCCATTTATTATAAAACTGAGTAATTTTGTTGTTAAATACATTGGCCCAGATATTCAAAAGGGTTGCACATGGTGCAACAGTGTTGCACCATGAGCAACCCACTGATGTGCCCGGCGTGTTATTCAAAAGGGAAAAGTGTGCGGCACAAATCCCAATGCGTGGGAGTGCATCAGTAATGTATGCAGGCCCAGGTAGGGGGGGCGTGCCCATGCATAACCTGCACAGCCTGATATTCAGCCTGGGATGTGCAGAGTCATGCATGCACGACCCCTACCTGCACCAGCACAAAGTTACGCCCCCAAAAAAAGGAACAAGTGATGGCCACCCACAGGTGAGCTGCCACATTGCAGGGCACAAAATGGCAGCTGTCACCTGTGGTTGGCCACCAGAGCTCCAGCTGCACCTGGTAGTGCCCCCCCATGCCCGATCATGGGCATTTGTAAAAATAAATAATAAACTGTCCAATATCCCTGGTGGTCCAGTGGACCGCTATCTGCCCGATCGCGGGCATCTGTGTAAAAGTAGAATACTTTCCTATATCCCTGGTGGTCCAGTGGACCGCTATCTGCCCAATCACGGCCATCTGTCAAAAAAGAGAAAACAGTCAAATATCCCTGGTGGTCTAGTGGACCGCTATGTGTCCGATCACGGGCATTTGTAAAAAAATATTCCAATATCCCTAGTGGTCTAGTGGTACCCCCACCCGCCCACTGAGCCCCACTGCCCACTCTCCCCGTCAGCCGGTGGGCGGCAGTACCCACCCCTTCCTCCGCTCCGCCCACCGACTGACATCTCAGTAGGGTTGCACACCCATTGGTTCACAGCATGAGCCAATGGGTGTGCAGCCCCTACCGTATAACTACACATTCCAGATATGTGAATGATTCAGTTGTCACAGTGGGCTGTGGAAGCTCTTCCTGCTTTTATTACGGATGCGGTACCTTCGGGCTCTTTGGAGGTGCAGAGTCAGCAACAATCTTCTGTAGCACCGGTCCTACCAGTGTTGCACCATGCTCCATTGGAATTTTCGGTTCATACAAATCTGGATCGAGCAGTGTCTTCTCCGCCTTTGATCTCGGCGGCTACTTTGCTGGTGAACTTGTGAGTACTATGCATCCTAGACTGTGAGTTTCACATCCTAATGCACAGACTGTCTCGCTTGTTTTGCCTCCTCTCACTCTGTTGCCTTGTTCTAGCCCACTACCTGTCTCTTTAGAGGCCTCCCTGAGGAGTGCGGGTTGCAAACCAGGCGGTTCAGGGCATTGGATACCTGACCCTGCCCATAGCCTGATACCTGGTTGTGGAGGGCAACAGTCCCCCTTGATAGATATGCCTCCACCTTAGCCTGGTAGCCTGGATTTGGCTTTGTGTGCTGAGGATATTCAGCATCCTGCTTTGGATACTACTCTGCTGGCTAAAGTTCCTTCTTTGCCTCCCTCCTCTTCGGGTGATGAAGGCCCTAGCTCTAGGGGACCAGTGTGGGGTGATAGAATGGACATGGATGTCCCGCTCCCTGACCCTCCTCTGGGCCCTTCTCCTGACCCTGGGGACAAGACTAAATCTACTTGGGAAGAATTTCATAGAAGGGATACATTTCAGAACTCCCCCCCTCCTCTTCAACAATGGAATGCGGTCCGCCTTCAGTATATTGGGGGTCTTGATGTAGCTCCAGACCATCTCTATGTGGGAAAGTCACTTTTGAAAGGATCTTTGTTTTTTTTTTTTACAAACAAAATATTTGCAATGATTCATGTATATGGTCCTTCCTTATATGACGGTAGTTTTCAAAGCCCTAGAGGATAAGATCGATTCTGGACAAAGTATGATACTCTTAAATACACTGAGTTGTGGCTACCATTTCAGGCTATCCCACTTACTAGACCTTCTATTAAAACTGTCACCATTTTGTTTAGAAATAAGAATATAGCAGCTAGTGATATTATGCATTGGTTAGCTAAACGCTGTGATGTCTTGGGGTTACCACAGCCTATATTTGACTCTGAACACTTGTGGACTGGTGGTTGGCATTATAGGGTGTGACTTAGAAATACAAATGTGGGTCCCATACACTTACCTAATAGTTTGTTTTTAGGTAGGGAACGGGGGCATTGTTTCTATGTGGGGCAGCCTTGTACCTGTTTTAAATGTGGCTCCCCTTCCCATCTCAGTGCAGCCTGGGATAGACTACGATGTTCCCTTTGTTTATCTTTTGGCCATACTAGTGCAGATTGTAATTCTGAACTAAAGTGTAACCTGTGTGAAGAACTAGGTCATGGGTTTAGATCCTGTCCTTGGGCTTCCCATAACAGAGAAGGTAGCCCAGATCAGGATGTGATCCTTCTTAATGCCCAGAAAAAGGATATTGCTATGGCAAAGTCCCTTTCTTCGCATGTTAAGGTAGTCACTGGTCCCCCTTTATGCCCTGATATTGCGATGCCTGCTCCCCAGTCATTGGTTTCAATATCTGACCCTTCCTCTGAGCCTCCTTTACAGGAAGTTCCATGACCGGTTGTATAGGACCCTTCCTCTATGCCCCCCCCCTTTCTGTTGTTTCTCCGGTTCCTGCTGAACCTGTGCCTTTCCCTGACAAACCTCTGAATATTATTATTATGCCCCTTCCTGAGCCTAGTCTGCAGACAAAGAAATGGGCTCAAAAACAGACTACAGGTAAGGACAAATTGGCTAAAGCATCTTCTCCTGGTGGCTCTGTTCCCTTGAGTAACAAATTTGAGGTCCTGTCCTGTCACACTCAGTCTTCTGATATGGAAGCTGATTCTGACACCTCCTCACAACCTATGGTATCCTCTGATTCTGAGAATGATAAATCAAAGGAGTTGCCTATGGATACTCGACCCTCGCGGTCAGGGGTGAGACCCTGGAGAAGTACTAGAAAGGGAAGGGTTACTTGATGTTGACTTATTTTTATTTCGACCCTTTATCTGATTCTCTTTCATGGCCATGGCATTTCATCTCACTGTAGCCACCCTCAACGTGAACAGTGTGAAAAATGCTCGTAGACGCCTGATTGCTTTTCAACTTTTGAGTGATTTGGCGTGTGATATTTGCCTTATTCAGGATACCCGTCTCAATACTCTTCCTTTGGTTAATATGGCCAAAAAACTTTGGCAATGGGGTCCTTCTTTTGTTCTTTAGGATTAGACACATGTAGTGGTGTTGGTGTTGTTTAGGGTGATGGATTTCATGTTACCAAGTTGGTTGAACTGCTTATGGGACGGGCCTTAATATTGGATTTTACTTATTTACATTACACTTGGAGATTATTTGTGATTTATGCACCAGTTATGAAGAAAGATCGAGTGGATCTCTTTCGTGAGGTGCAGCCTCTTTTGTTCAAGTCCCGCTTTCTCACATGGGGTGGTGACTTTAATTGTGTAGTGCAGAAATCATTTTGGGGGGCCTGAACTGATAAGGATTTCTGTGATACACATTTTCTCAATCACATTATTGTCCAGGGTCATTTACAGGATGTTTATAGGGTTTGTCATCCTACTGGTGGATGTACTTTTTTTAAGGGCTCCTTATCCACTAGGATTGATTTTCTTTTTGTCTCTGCAGCTTTGAGGGTGATTAAAGCTCAAACCATTCCAGTGGAGATTTCAGACCATAATGTGGTAACTGCCACGTTAGGGGTAGGCCCTCATGCTAAACTGGGGCAGGGATATTGGAAACTGAATTCTTTACTGCTACTTGATGGCAGGTTTTTGGCCCAAGTTCATGATTTGTTGAAAGCTCGTATGTCACTATCTGGACTTTCCGAAGATTTGTTAGATTGGTGGCTACTCACTAAATCTGAAATCCCTACTTTGGTTAGGAGGACGTCTAAATATGCTGCAGTGACTAAATATAAGAGATATTTGTCTCTACGTATGTAGTTGGAAACTTTATATTCAGCTATACACTCACAAGGCTTATCTTTTACAACACAGGTACAAAATGTAAAAAAAAGAAATGGTTGCACTACAGTATACTAGAGCTACTTCCCTGTTACATGAACATAGGGTTTGTTCTACTAATAAATCTCCTTTGGGGGGTGTTTTGGATTGTAGTCATAGGCGTTCTGCGGATCGTCTTCTGACTGAAGTTGTGGATACTGCTGGTACTAGTTACACTGCATTTCCAGATATCTTGCAAGCAGTCTTCTCGCATTTTTCAGACTTATATGCTGCATCTCCAGTGGATAACGCTGGTGTAGAACAATTCCTTTCCCCTCTCTATATTGCCCCTTGTTCTGATATACTAGTATGGGCTTTAGTTGCTCCAATTAGTGCTGATGAGGTTAAAAGGGAAATTTCCCATTTATGGAATAACACGATGCCTGGTATTGATGGCTTGCCTGCAGAATTTTATAAAACCTGTAGTCCTTTGGTTTGTGATGTGCTCACAGTAGTGTTTAATTGGGTTTTGGAACATCACACTCTCGATTTCCATTTTTGTACTTCAGTTCAGATTTTGTTATATAAGAAAGGTGATAGAACTTTACTTTCCAATTGAAGGCCTTTAAGTCTCCTTAATATGGATTTTAAAATTTTAATGAAAATATTGAATACCAGATTGTTGTCCATAGCTCCACACTTGATTTCCCTACACCAGTCCTGTTCAGTACCGGGCAGATCTATCTATAATAATCTCTTTTTGCTTCGGGAACTAATAGAGCTTGGTAAAGTTGATGTTATAAAAGGTTTTCTTATGTCCATGGATCAACAAAGGGCCTTTGATCAGGTCCCGCATAGTTATTTGTTTCAGGTTTTACAAACCTACTGAGTTCCTGATCGCTTTATAACCTGGATTGCTTTGCTTTATAGTCATGATTATGCTATGCCCTTGGTAAATGGTTATTTGGGTTCCTATATCCCTATTTGTCGGGGGGTGAGACAAGGCTACACTCTGAGTCCATTGCTTTATGTTTTTAGTTTGGATCTGCTTTTACATACAATTGCCCAAGACGTGTGGATTCTTGGTATTGCTTCCCCTCATAGTACCCTTGAGGCCAAAATTTCGGCTTATGCTGATGATGTCTGTGTCTTTGTTGCTGATTTGACCTCTGGAGATAAGGTGTTACATCATTTTTCTAATTTTTCAGATGTGCAGGTTCCTCCCTTAATAAATCTAAGAGTTTCTTTATCCTCTGCATACTGCCATTCCTCAGGTTACGGAGCTGCAAGGCATTCCTGTTGTACTGGGCCCGGTCCGAATTTTAGGTATTGATTTTGGTAAAGGTGATAATGCATTACTTAATTGGTCAGCTAAAATTGAGGCAGTTCAGTCCAGAATCAGATTATGGAAGTCTTGGCAACAAACTAAGCAGAAAAAGATTATCATTACTAAATCTTTACTTCTCCCTCAATTTTTATACCTTAGTGCGGTATACCCCATTCCTTCTGGTTTGGAAGCCACTTTATTGGGTCTTTTATTTTCAAATTATTTGGGGGAGTCACCTAAATCCCATTAAAAGAGATGTGTTGTATCTTCCTATTGCACGGGGTGGTATGAATTTTGTGAATCTGATTACTTTTTACGATAGTATTTTTTTTCATTGGAATTTACTAGACTTTAGTCGTCCACACTCTGTGTTATGGGTGATTTATGCTTATGGGTGGTTACCGAAATTGTCCTCAGAGTGGCCAGGTTTGAGCCAGAAAAACTTACACACTTCTAGTTACCCGATTTATGTCAGACCTGTGATATTGAAAATGAATAGATGGAAGTTACTTCCAGCCCATGTGTATTGCAAATCGCGCAAATATATTTATGTCCTACAATCTAAAGCACATTCCATAGTCCCCGTTTTTAAGGATATACCAGATGGTCATGTTGATAACCTCCTTAAAAGTTTGGTAGATAAATGGATTCCACCTAGATTATGGGATGTTTTATGGCTTAGTTTTCATGGGCGACTCAGTGTTAGGGGGAATTTAAAGCATAAAATGGTTACTGAACGTACTTGCCTGAGGGATACTTGCATTAATCAGGAGGAAACAATGTCCCATTTTTTTGTTTCCTGCCCCTTTGTGCAAGAATTCTGGATGACCCTTTCTGCCTGTTGGAGCCTTCCTTTCTGGCGGGTTGTTACATATCTGGAAGTTGTGGGAGTTTTTTTGCTACATTCTACTTTGTTGGATGCAGGTGTAGTACAGCTGCTGTTCGTTATGTTCAAGTTTCATGTATGGCATGCCAGATGTCACTTTATTCTACAACAGTTATACCACTCACCACTTGAAGTTCTTCAACATGTTGAACATGATTTGTTGTTACACTGTGATTCTGAATGCAAATGTTTGTCCAAAAATGTATGGCTTATGAGGTGAAAAGAGGTTCATTTTTTGAAAGACAAAATAGGTTGAATCAATATGCTGTCAGAGAATTGAGTATTGCTGATATTCTCTGTTATGTTTTTTTTCTTATTTTCCTTGAATTGTATTACTGTTTTTCTGATTTATTGTTCTGTTTATTAATAAAAACCTTCCCCTACTCTTTTCGATAAGTGCCATGGGATCTTTAACATCCACCTGAACTACCACCAATCCAGACAGATGGGACTTCTCGTTTAAAATCTCATCCCAGAAGATTTAACTCAGAAGTGCAGCATCCTCTCATGCTACACTACAGTGTCAGTACTGGGATATTAACCTAAGTGCCAAATGTGGGAACTGAACCCACAGCCCTCTGATCTCCCGGTCTCAGAGGTGAGTGTGCTACCTGCTGAGCCACTGACACTGACATGGAGTCCCATCCACTATACCTGACAATGCCTGATATACAGGGGATAACCATGGTGTAATCACCTCTCGTGGTTGCTAGAGCAATTGTAAGCCTCTTGAGCTGTGCACTCGAGGTTTACTGATGTCCTAGCAACCACTCGAGGCATTTACACCATGGTTATCACCTGTAAGTCAGGCAGTCTCCTCTATTACATCACACAGATTGCACACAGTACAATACACAGGTAAAGACAGTGGCACAGCAGGTAGCACAGACGCCCTGTGGCCGGGAGATCAGATGGCTGTGGGTTCTAGTCCCACACAAGGCTCTTGGGTTAATATCCTATAAGTGACACTACAGTGCTGCATGAGGCTTGTGCTGCACTCCTGAGGTGCCGTCTGTCAGATGAGATGTTAGACCGAGTTCCCATCTGCCTGCTCTAGTGGTAGGTCAGGTGGATGTTAAAGACCCCATGGCACATCCTGAAATGTGTAGGGAAATATCTACGGTACCATGGCCATGTACCCACATTCACAAGAATACCACAAGCAGCGTAATCTGTTTCAAAGACATTTGGCATTCACCTGTATTCCCCCTTCACCCCGGGTTGTAGCTGAAAGAGGCAGGATTTGTCTACAGCACATACCCGGTCAGCAAACACTACAATAAGCAATACACATGACAGGCAGAGCAGTGCTATACACAACCAGCATGCCCTGCTGGGTCAGGGTTCTGATTCCCATGGACCTCACAAGCTGTGCTCTCGGGTGTCATCGGGCCTCAGAATCCTTCTGTGGCAGAACACACTGGTGCTGCAGAGTTGCTCATCCAGTATCCCCTATGTGCTGCTGTGGTAGTGCTGTCATTAAGATGTTCTGCTTCAGTACTGATGTCACCACTGCTGCAGGAGTGCATGGCTTGCTGGCACAGTGTTACCATCCTCACAGTACCGCAGTGGTGTCAGTAGTCTTGAAACACTTGAGATATCACATGTCAGTGTCAGTATGGAACGGAGTGCAGAGTAACACACTGCACACATGTGACATACTACATCTATACAATATATCACATACATGATGCCAGTTATACATAACCTGTGTTCTGTCACCTCAAGCATCTGTGCTCCCGAGGTCACAGGGACTGAGAACCCCTCTGTGGCAGTACATATGGATTGTGCAGACCAGACCATACAACAGACAGAGTAGACATGTGTTACAGCCCTGACCTTGATGTCTGCCTTCATCCAGTGCTATCAAGTCATGCACACATGACATGGGGATGCCCAACTATTGTCAGCATGGTGACTACACAGAACATTCATGAACGGCAGCCTCATCCAGGGCACAGTCAGTTAGCAGTCATCTGTATCCCCCCCAGGTCCATACCTCTCAACTGTACCACAATACGAGGAACGTTCCTCATGGTACAGCACAACAGCACACTGTTCAACATTGTGAGGAGTTGTACCACATTCAGTGGTAACACTGTAAGGCACTATTCTACAGTAAATGATGCAGAACATGTATAGCTCAATTACTATCTGACCTCCTGAATATAAATGCAAATAGTTTAACAGTGTTCTGGGCCTCTGAGGTGAAGTTTGAATACATGTTCCACATTTTGCTCATGTGTTCTACATATTGAGAGGCAATGTACCACATTTGAGGGACATAAGGTTGGGAGGTATGGCCAGGCTATGCCTAGCACTAGGCACCCAGTCAACATAAACCACATCACAAACCTACTGCTATGTCCCTGGAATTTTACCACTGTGTCCACCCACATGGAGTACATACCTGGCTTGCTCTGTGAGTGTTCCAGTGACATCCTGTGCTGCAGCAGTAATCCCACAACAACATGTATTACTGATAAGCAACACAGGTGAGGCACTGTTATCCCTTATATAGCATAGCCGGGCAAACAAGTCTGTTAAGCATGCTAATGGGTCATTAATGATATGCTAATCTCCCTTGTTAGTACCATGCATACACAATGACCATCATTTGCATATGCTGTTTGAATATGGCAGATGATAGCACCGGCTGGGCAAATCATATAGCGCCGGGCTATCTCGGCTCTGCTTAGCACAGTGCTGTTTCTATAGCGCCATGCCAGGGCTGATTAGCAGAGGTACAGCACATGCATGGGTTGTGGCAGTCTGTGCTAACATGTCTGCGCTATTATGCCTTAGCACTGCACTAACCATGTTAGCTTGCTTCCACTGCACATGCCTGATACATCTGCATGTGATCTTGGCAGGGTCACGCATGTGCATTGTGCACACTTCCGGTTAGCGCGGAGCTATTACATAGTTCTGCGCAGTGCTAGGCTGAACTTTTTGGGAGTGTCAGGGTGTATGGGTTATCTGTTGCCAGTACAGCAATACCTTTCCCTCCTCTTGTGTCAGCCATGTCTGGGAGATGTAGGCAAAGAGCAGTGGTGGCCTGTGACAGGTGTTGGGATGAAGTGGAGATTGCCAACCTTGTACAGCTCACTCAACGGCACCATAGGTGCCTGTTTGGAGAGGTCCAGGAGGGTGACCACCCTCATAGCCAGGTCTTCAATTTCCCATCGCCTCACAGCACTCACGGGAATACCACCTGATGGGGAGAAGTGCCACCACTGATATGTGGACATCAGGCTCAGGCAGAGCCCACTGCTGGAATGATGCCGGGTGATGATTCAGGAGGGGACTGTGCCTGTGCCAGGTATGAGATGCCTCTCAACACGGTGATGTAATGGGTGGTGGGGATGTGTGTTGGGTGGTGTGCTTGTATGCGTGTATGTGTGCCATGGCCCATTAACATACCATCGAGGGGGTTGTGTTGCTGTGCTGGTGGGGTTCAGCACAAATCTACCATGCTATTACTGTTGTGCACCTTGTGTAATGATACATGACATGGGTCACTCTTGGACATGGGTTTATGTCCCAGTGATGTTTTACCATTTGCTACCTGTACAAATGTACACTTTTAATACTACTACGATATGTTGGTCTTCTGCCATGGGGACCTCCAATCAGGTGTGTGTGGATGTGTGGGACAGGGGGGATGTAGCATCTTGGGAGTGTTGTCTGCAATGTCCTGCACTGTGGTGGCACACTGCCCCATACCACCTACTGTGGTGGCATGGACCCACGATGCCTGGCCCCCTGCCACATCCACTGTGTTCTGCCATACTGCCAGGGGGATGCGTGCAGCTGTGCCTACTTTATACATCCACAGTGTGTGGTTGGGTGTGTTGTCTGGGCTAACCTTCCAACCATTTCACACCCAAATGTGGTACATTGCCTCTTACAATGTGGCATAAGTTGGACGACTGTGGATCACTTACACATAGCTACACCTATGCTGCTCAGAACACTGTCACAATGTTTGCAGTTATGTTTCAGAGGTCTGTTAATTCATTGTATGGTATATGTTCACATCATTTACTATGGCTCTGTGCTTTCGAATGTGTCCACTGCATGTGGGTCGAGTCCTTACAATGTGGTACAGGAAGCTTCTGTGACGTACACTGAGGAGCGTTCCTCAGAATGTGGTACTGTTGAGAGGTTATGTGTCTGGGTGTGGTGCACTTCACCACCACTGCTGTGTCTGCACCATGACGCTGGCCAGTGGCTTGGGCGACAGTTCCATGGCATTGGTGCCCTGCTGTGCTGCACACTCTCACGGGTGTGGGCAGCATACGCACTGTACTCAATTGCACACATTGGCCATGCATTGTGCGGTCTGCAGTGACCCTTGTCATGCTTGGCATGGCTTGGGTGGTGCACTGTGCCTGTGTGCCAGTTATGCGTGTGTTGTGCCACACCACCAGGGTCCAGGGTGGTCTTAAGCGTACCGTGGTGGCTGACATTGTAGTAATGCTGTTGTACCATCTTCCCACTGCAGAGCACACAGACCACACCGGAGACAGGAGGGGCGAGGAGCAAGCCGACCAGAGGTCCACCACGGACAGGCGGAGGGTGCCATTAATGGAGCAGCATGCAGTGGAGAGCAGTGACAGGGATGGGAGTGTGTTGCGTGAGTACTGTGTGCCATTGTGCATTTCTACTATGTGTCTGCATTGCCACTGCAGGCATTGGAGTGCTGTGTCTGGTGTCGTGGCACAGTCGCCTAGGTCATCCAGGCCTGATGTGATTTAGCTGTGTTGCATTTGGATTCCAGGGTGCCCATTTAGAGGGACCCCTTAGCCATTGTGGCTCCAATATGTACAAACACATGGGGCTACAGTATTCACACCTGACTATGTGCTGGATGGGGGGGGCACTGGATTCTTGACACTAGTGGCACCATTCAGAGCACTCATGACTGTTACATCAGTGGGGCCTGCTATGCTGGCTGCATGCATTTGTGTTGTCTTCTGTGCCTCCATTGCCTTGCCTTCTGCTGCACTGCCTGTGACATGGCTGGCTCTATGTCTGGTCTACTGTTGCCATTACTGCCATGTGCACTGCTATCTGCCTTGCACTGTCATGTGCAACATGTTGCTGTTATGTCCACCATTGTGGCAGGATGCAGCAGGTCTGTGCATGACCGTCAGCCAGTCATTATGCATGGAGCTGGGGGATTAATGGGGTCAGTCTGTTGTGCTGGTTCTTTCTGCTGCTGCTGTTGTCCTGTTTGCCATGGCGACACTGTTCTGCACTTCTCATGGTACGTCTCATTCACAGTACCATGTATAGTGTGTCAGAGTCTACGCAGGACATGTTGTTAGTGCCTGCCAGGGCTATTCACGCTATGGTGAACAGGGGACCACAGTGTCATGTGGTGCCTGTATCTCCCTACCACTGTATTGCCATTGTAGTGTGGACACTGGCATGCTATTGTGTGAGTTTTTCTGACCTCTGTGGCGTACATGCACAGAGGCAGTTGGGGGGGCCTCTGAGCCTATGGTGCCACACTGGTCTGTGTGGCTGTGCATGTCATGTGTGCCTTTTGTGACATGGGAGTAGGCAGGCATCCCCCAGGCACTCCATGGTGTGCTATTTTATTTCTGGGGGGGAGGTAGCAAATAGGCTCTGAACTGCTTCCTTTTTCCATGAAGCCTAACAAACACAATGTAGTACCTTTCTGTGATTTCATTCATTGAGGTCTACACTAGGTGGACTGGTCACTATGACTGTCTTTGTATCCCATGGACAGTACAACTATACAGGTTGTGGGCTGTTATGTGGGTGTCTTGGGGAGCAATGCATGGCTTTGTATTTACCCATGCAGGGCAGCACCCATTGTCATGAGTTTCAAAAGCTGTATTTATTATGCCACTGGTGGCAACAAACACAGTCCTGGTGTACGTTTTTATATTGTCTGGCTACACTCCGGGGTGGGGTAGCTCACCCTAATGATGGGGAGAGAGGTAGCAGTGTGTCCACATGATGTGCAGATGTGATCTCCCAGGCTACACCCTTTCCTGTTGGCTTCAGCTGTGTTGTGGGGGCCATTGTCCCCTACAGGGTGCTGTTCCTCAGTCCCTGCAGTGCATGGTGTTTGTGCATAGGTTATGGATGTGTGCTGCAGGGGTTATATTGTGGTAGCATGGTGTGCTGGGTGTCAGACCCTGTAGCAGATGCTGCTTCCACAAGTGGAGGGGTGTGCCTCACCATGCCTTGGCCACCAGGGTGACACTGTCCTGTGCATATCATTGGCCTACTGCTGCCCTGCCACTGGTGGACCATGGCCTGTGTCCCTGTTTCACATGTGTGTGTGTGTGTCTTCTTGCATGTGCGCCTTCAAGGTGCTGCCTCTTTGGGTGGTGGCACAGCCCCGTGCCATGTTCTTCACCAGTGTGGGCTCCTCGTCCTTCTGTTGTGGCAATGGGTGTGGGTGGGCATTGGCACTTTCCCTGGTTGTGTACTGCTTGGTTACCTGTCCTGCAGTCCCTACTGTACTGTTGCCAGTGTCATTGTCCTCTGTGATCATAAGGTCTCTGTCATTCATGTCGAGTCTCTATCTGTGTCACTTGCCACTGTTCCACACTTATGTCAATCACCCACCTGTTCAGGGTTTCCTGACATCATTTGTACAGCTGCTATGTTATGGCATTGTGGGTGGCAGTTTGACTGAGTCTCTACAGTTCTTGTGGGGGCAGCAGTGAGGGTGGGCCACTGTTGGGGAGTATGGAACAGGCATGTCTGGTTACACACCTGGTTGCGACTGTGGCACCTTCTCCAGTGGGTGTCATCTGTGTTGTGTATCATAGCTGTGTGACTGTGGATGGCATGTCCCAACATGTGTCATCCCATGTGCATGTCATTCAGTGTCCACTTGTCATTTGCATCTCAGGAGGTGGCTGTCTGTTTGCACTGTTACAGTCTGCATGCCACTGTGTTGGCTGGATTCCACTGTGTTAGGTTTCTCAGCATACATCTATGCATGTCCATGTACATTGGGGTGTTGCATGCTGCCTGTTACATACTGCATTGCCCTGCAGGCACATGTTAGTGTGCGTTGTGGTTTGTTCTGTACTGGCACATGGGCATGGTTGTTGGGGCATGCTGTCCACCATGTGGTGGTACATGGTGCCTTTGTGTCATTGTCATGCCTGATATGGTCCCTCTTTCTCCTGTAAGTCCATGTTGGGCATCACTGTGGGCCACCCATCCAGAAGAAGCTGAAGGCAGGGATGAGCTGTTGAGGAGGGTGGTGCAGCAACAGCGCACGCTTATAGAACAGCAGGCTGTGCTAATTGCTGAAACAAGATGGGTTGCAGCCGTCCTGGACAAATGTCTGCCAGCACCTGCCTACACCTAACTCCTACCTCCTATTCTTGTTGTCCTGTTTCCTGTCCCTGTCCCACTGTCCCTAGCCCTATGTATGCCATCCTGTTTCCCTCCATTACTTCCTATGTCCACATCCCTCTCCCTTCCACATTCTTTCCCCTTTCCACTGTAAATATTATACACTATTGCCTTTTTGTACTGCTACTGTTATTGTTGTTTTCACCATTGTTTTCAGTCCCTTTGTTAAGCCTGCCCTTTTCCCTTTCATTATGTTTGTCTTGTACCCCATTTTTGCATACTGTGTTCTGCTGTGTTTTGCTTTGTTTTTCTGTACATTTGTTCCTGTTGCCTTTGTGCCTTACCTGTTCCCTTTTTGAATTCTACTTTGTTATGCTTGACAGTCCTGTGTCCTGTGTCTTTTTGGGGGAGACTCAGGATTTGACAGTGTTCTGTGGTATTCTAGTTTCACTCATGGGTCCAGGTTATTCCATGCCATTCACTCGTACTGCAGTTGTGTCTGGCAGGGCTAATTTGCTTTCCTGTGTTCCTGGACAGCTGCTTACACCTCTAACACTTTGTTTCTGTGGGTGTTTGCACTGCCTCTGTCTGATTTCTATATTCAGTGCTGTCTTATCTGATATATTCAGTGCTGTCTTAATCCCAGGCAATTTATGCCCTGCACTCCTGGGCCTGTTTGCCCAGCTTCTTTAGCTTGCTATTTTCAGCTGGTTTTGCACTGGGCTATTTCCTTTTGAATATAGCTATGTTTTTGCTCCTGGCAGTTTGCCCGCCGGGCAGTGCTAATTTAGCCCTGAGGCAAAGTTTTGATTATTTGGGCCTAACTGTCATGTATGAATTTAATAATTTCTGAATTTAAATTAGTAAACCATTCTAAGGGTATAAAAATATTCACCATGTTAAGGGGATGAAATAGTCTTGGGAACATGTTCATTTTAATGACATTAACTCTGCCCCAGAATGAGAGGGGGAGATGATGCCATCTTTTAAGGTATTGTTTAATTGTAGTGAATAAATCCTCCAGATTTAATTTTATTAAATGGGATTGATCTTTTTTTATGTGTATGTCCAAATACTTTAATTTCTGAGGTGACCAGGTAAAGCCCAAGTTTAATATTTCATTTTTTAAAATAAAAAGAATTAAGATGCAAGACCTCAGTTTTGTCAATGTTTAGCTTATAGTTAGAGATGGTACTGTATTCATGTATAGTAACTAAAGCTGCTTTTATTTAGGTCTCTGGATTGGCAATATGGAGTAAGATGTCATCTGCAAATGCAGACATTTTGCACTGAAGATTTCCACAGTTAATGCCTAAAATGTGGGGGTTAGTATTTAAGAAAAAAAAAGCAGGGGATCTAAGTATAAATTAAATAAAAGGGGAGATAAGAGGCAACCCTGCCTAGTTCCACAGTATAGATTAATTATATCTGAAATTAAGTGATTACAACTTAATCTGACTAAGGGGAAGAATAAACAGTTTTTAACCAAGGCCCAGACTTACATGAAAATCCAAAACTAGAGAGACTGAGAAATAAAAATTTGTAATGAACTCTATCAAATATTTTTTCTACGTCAGGCGGCACCAAGGCCATGGGGGTATTGGAGTCGTCAGATGCAGAAAGAATATGGGCAATTTTCCTAATATGGTTAAAAGCTTGTCTATTAGAAAAAACCCTATTTGCTCTTTGGAGCAAAGAGGATGCCAGATTGTTTAGATTCTTTGCACCAAAGTGGAAGAAAGGATTTTTATGTTGTAATTGATCAAATAAATGGGTCTACAGCTACCTACCTTATTATTTGGTTTATTAGGTTAAGGTATTAAGATGATTAATGCTTCAAGGAGCAAGCTGTCCTTCGCTCCATTTTCAATTATAAAATTATAGAAATTTTGGAGCAAGTGAGTAACAGACTTTTTTAAAGTTTTATAAAAATTTGCCGTAAAGCCATCTGGGCCTGGTGATTTATTTGGAGCTAACCCATCTTCTATCTCCTTTTGTTGTATTTGATTAATAAGATCGTTAGCCTGACTTTGAGTAATTTTTGGACAAACAACATTACTTAATTGGTTTTCTATCTCTTCAGCTGTAGGAGGATTATTTATCTGGCCATACAATAATGAGTATTAGAAAATGGGCTTTTTATTTCCTGGCATCTGATTGGCTAGTACCCTGGCCAGTGAGGGTACATTAACTTTCAATAGATGCCCAGGAAAAAAAAAAGTACCTGCCCAAGTGCCCCTTTACCCACTCAAGTATCTTTCTGCCTACCCTGGTTGTTCATTGGCCAGAATCACACCACTGAGCTTGAAATTGCCGCCATGTTTTTCTCTCATTTAGCGAGATATTATGTTTCCCCAATGCTCCCTACTTCAGCGCCAGCTTCATGAGGAAGATGCAGCTCAAATTACGCTGCTCACATTCCTCAGTACCTTCCTTTTTTGTTTTTTTAAATTTATTTCTAGTACCACATGCCCTGTGATTCTCCATAATGCCTCTTTGAAAGCCAACCACGTGCCCCTCCAACCTTCTTCAGCCAAGCCAACTGCCCACTTGCTCTATATAGTGCTAGCACCACAACACTCATCTTTCTTTTCAGTTCTTTGGCTAGCACAGACTGCACTCACAAGTAAGTCACACTTCATTAGCGTCCCTTCCAATCCTTCGCCCGAGAGCTAACAGCGAGTCAGTTCCACCACACATACGGACAACTGTTTTCTCCTCCAGACATTGCACTGCAGCTGCTATTCTCCGTTTACTGATCCTGTCAAATTTGTCGCTGCTACCAGCTTGCCATTATCGTCCCTTCCCATCCCCCACCCAAGTGCTGTTAACTAATCCAAAATTCGGCTTCTGGTTAAACAATTTCCCTAATCCCTACCACGGCACCTCCGGACATTGCACTGCAGCTGCTATTCTGCGTTTACCATCACCGCTACCAGCTTGCTCTTTTTCGTTCTGTGTGAACCAAGCGGGAGATCCAGATATGGTGTTCAGGTTGATGGCGGTTCAAGGTGGGGGGGGAGACAGACATGCGTGCGTGTGTGTGTAACCATGACAACCAGCTTCAAGGAAGAACACTGTTACAGGTGGAGGAACTATTTTATTACAAACCTTACTGTAAAGTAAGTAGTTATTATTTTCTGAATTAAACAGATTTTTTTTTTTTACAATGCCCATTTTCTAAGCGCAATAATACCCTCCAGGGTGGGAGGTATGGGCAATACCAGACCTTCCAGGGTCTATAAGGCCCACCGCCTGTGGCGTCGGGCCTCATTATGCCCCTGGGCAGTCCGGTATTGCCCAATACCGCCCACCCTGTTATATTATTGCTTGCATAATTATGAAACTCTACTAAAATGTCTTTATGGTCAGTTTTAACTTTACCCAAGTCCTCAGAAATTATTGATTCAATAAATTTAGATTTTTCCTGGTGTTTGAGTCTGTTTGCAAAATGTTTGCTGGGCTTGTCCCCCAAATCAATGTATCTGGGTTTCATTTTTGAAACATTACATTTCTCCCTCTCCTTGGTAAGCAGAAACAGGTCATTCTTGCATTGTTTTTAATTTCTGACTCTGTCAATAGAGAATGGTCTCTCTTTTCTAGTAGTTCTAGTCTGTTTTAAAGAGATTCTACCTTTTTTGGATATTGTTTCTTCCGCTTTGAAGCTAATCTGATAAAATCTCCCCTGATATAACTCTTTAAAGCTGCCCAGATAATATCTAGCCTATCTATAGAGGCAAAGTTTTCCTTCCAGAAATTACTAATAGAAAGGTTAATGTAGTTAATAATGTAACCTTGCCTAAGTAAGGTGTTATTTAACCTCCATATAGAGTGTCTAGGATATAATACAGATAAAGAGATATGCAAATCAATTAAAGAGTGGTCAGAAAGAGATCTTCCTGAAATCTCTGAACTCTGGACATCTCTCATCCATGGTTTGGCAATTAAAAATAAATCAATACTTAATAGGAATTGTGAACTGGTGAATAAAATGAAACATTTTTTGTGTTCAGATGAAGGGTTCTCCAAGGATCTATTAAATTACAAATGTTTAAAATGCTTTTAATGCTTGGATATCAGAGTGGAGTGCAGAGTTAGATGAGTTGGATCTGTCTTAAAGTGGGTCTAATTGGATATTCCAATCTTCACTAATCAAAATCTTGTATGATAAGAGGGGAGCTAAAGCAGTTAGAAGTTTAGTTAAGCAAAGTGTAGTATTGGTATTGGGGTCATAAACAGAGCTTATAACAATATCTGGATGATTGAATTTTCCCAACACAATGATATATCTTCCCTCTGAGCCCTGAATGATTTGTGTGGAAGAAAAGTTTAATGATTTGCAGCTTTTTGATGAGTATCTACCCACTTCAAACATCTGGGTATAACCACATTTCTTAAGTAGTTCTATTTCAGTGGTCAATAAATTGGTTTCTTGCAAAAATATGAGGTTATATCCAAGTGAGTTTAAAAGACTGAGAATTTGGGATCTATGACAGGTCATCGACAAAATATTTGTTGAATGACCCAACAGCAAAACTGTCAGGTTGACTGCATTTTGCAGTCAGCTGCAGGTCTGCAAAAGCAACAAGTGTTTTCTTCAGGAGGCTTTTCCCCCCAAATCCCCCTAGCAGGGGGCTTTTCCCCCTACCCTCCCACTTAGGATTCTCAACTCTGAGTTAGAGCTGAGTCGGACCTGAGTCGGGGGTTGCGGGACCCCTACAGACAGTGCCTGGTGCCAGTGAGTTCCCTACATTGATGTGGCACTGTTGTCACTGTAGGGGATTCCACTGTCATCATGTCAACATCAGGGATGTATACAGACAATTTGAATTATTTTAACCCTTAAGCGTAAACCTTTTATGTTCCAGGAAGCTATCTTAAGTAACTTTGACATCGCACAGTATTAAAAGGTAGTACAAGAAGATGATAAAGCAATTTTTATAATACTGCCTAAAATGCCTGCATTTCTTCCATGTTATATGTAAAACCTTCCCCTTCCCCATGCTTGACTCCATCTAAGAAAAATAAACAACCCTATACAACAAATCTGAATCAAGAATGTAATTCTAATAACACCCAGTTACATAGACTGGTCTCCTAATGACATTCTAACCAAGCTGAGCACCACAGAAGTCCCCCACCCTTAAACCCCTATTACACAGAATACCTGGAATGGTAATAAACAGCAATCCTACAGATGTGTCAAGTCAGGATGAAGTGCAGAAATGCTGCAGATTATCACAGAATACAGCAATTTAATGGAGGGGCCATTGTAAGTCAATGGCAATTAAGCCCTTTTGTCATACATGATTTTGTGACATATCATCACTGCAAGTTACAGTGCTTCATCGTGGGTGACACATCTGTATATGTCCAAACAAAGTATATAAACAGAATCCTACATACCAATTAGAATAGGTCTATCCTGAGCTGGCCCAGTGGCGCTGAGGGTTGAGGCGCTAGATGCCACACCTCGCGCTACACCGGTGACCCGGGTTCGGTAACGGACCTGGGGAGCCGGGGGCTGGTGGGGGGAGGGAGGATCGAGCATCCCTATGGATGCTCTCCTCCCTCAGGGGTGGGATACCCAGGACGCGCAAGCATCCGTCATTCCCATAAAGGATTCAGTGGAAGCACCGATTCCTGAAAGGGACAGGTGACTTCAACTTAGGGGTCAGGGAGGGGGGACATCACACGGTGCATGAGAGGCTAGACGTGAGTCAGCACGTTACCTCTCAGGACCTAGTCCCAAGTGCCGGCGTCCCCAGGGGATGGGACCAACAGACAAGGGGAAAAATCACCCTCGCGGTCCTGGATGACGGCCTCTCCACTTAGACCATCACCTGACAAGACCCCACTGTGCAGGGAAGGAGAGGAGGCACTCTAGGGGCAGATCCAGGGATGGCTTAGAGCATTGAGAGGCCTGAAGGAGTAGGACCAAGATGGCAGGAAAAACCAGGAGGGAGAAAAAGAAAGTATAAAAAAAAAAAGAATAGGTCTATCCTTTAGACATATAATTTAAAGATATTATTTCTAATAAGTAACCCTCTGGCTCTTAAACATTAACAAAAAATAAATTTCCCGACTTCCATAGTCTTCCTATTCTTAAATAACTTTAAAAAGGAAGTAATAGTAGTGTAACCAATTATTAAAACCATGAAGATATGGTAGGATTCAGCACACGTGGAACAAATTAAGCTTGTATTTTATTATATCGGACCCTACTGAAGTTTCTTAAATCATCATTTGAGTAAAATTGAATAAAAAGAATCTAAAATATGATCATAAGTCTGGTTATGATATTCGATTCATTGATTCAGTGAATAAAGTTAGATAATAAAGAAAAGAAAAAAGCAAGAAGGATTTTTTTCTGGTAAACATGCCTGAATGTATAAATGAAATAAGGTTCATATGGGTAAATAGATAACATAAGCACCAACCTTAAATATTAAAATTAAGCTGAGGTAATGTATAGGTTACATGGTAAATGAGCAAGGAGGCAGAAACAAATTGAGCTCTTTGTGGGAGAGGAGGAGGGGCCAGAAACGGTTTCCCAAGGAAAGGGAGCTTTGATATTGAATTATGGTCTGAGTCAGGTAAACCTTATGAATCATAAATATATATCAATAGTCATGTCTCCAACCCACAGTCATTAAACCTATTGTAATGTAGTCATAGATCCATTCTCTATTTAGAGGGAGTATTAATCAGATCATAACTCCCACATCACAGAGTTCATAATTCGTCCAAGGATCTGGAGCATCGCAGTGGAAAGGTGAACCCTGTATCAAAAATAGGGGTCGACTCACTAGGAATCCATACTGAGCAAGGATTAGAGGGAGACAGAGAAAGCCTATATTTGGAACAAGCTTCCTATTTATTGGGAGGTATATGCATGGAGAAATACTCAGCCCATAGTTAACAGTTAAGATTTCGGGTATCAAAGCCATATAGCTTCCCCCCATATTAAGTAAAAAATATGACCCATGTCTGCAGTCTCCTAACACATTACGCATTTTCTCCAGTATGAAAATAAGAAAATAAATAATATTGCAAACCCCTTTTTAATGGGGATTTCCTGAGAAGGCTCAAGGTGTCAAATCTTGTAGTCAGATCTAAATTTAACCCTGTTCCATAAGGTTACTGGCTTTAACTAAAAAAGGTCCCAATTGACAGGGTAAGTATATACAGTCCAGTATGTGGAAGGAAGAAAGGAAGGGTTAATTGATTAACAGATTGGAGAGCATGATCAGACACCTTGCCTGCTAGCATCTTGATAGAAATAGCCCCTATTTAATGGAGATTACATTCTTACCAGTTGTTGTGAGTCAGACCAATTGTATTACATAGAGAAGCTAACCCTATTTAATGGGATATGCATCTCGTATGTGGAAAGTTTCCAGTAACTCTTCTCTCACCCCCCCCCACCTCAGTCAGGCAAATTACAGGAGGGGAGGTGGATAGGGAAATCCTCTGTCGTCTTGATACAAATACCCTTATTTAATGGGGCTTTCAGATCCAAAAGTTAGTATACATCAGACGAAGAGGACAGAGCCAGGGAGTTATCCCTATTTAATGGGACATACAGCTCCTGTATAGTAGTGTTATTGCATCAAAGTATCTAGTCTGTCTTTCCCCCCTTCCCACCCCTCCCTATCAGGTAAGTTTGGGGAGACAAGGGGAATACAGACCCAACCTAGGGATGACTCGCATAAAGCACTGTTGGGTCCACCTACCTCTCGAGTCTGATGGAAGCTGGATGCCTTATCAGTGTTATGCGACCATCATTTTCAATCTTTTTAATTTAGGCAGAAGCAGCACACTTCACTCATTCCTCAGGTCTCACCCAATCTGGTTTACTTAACTAGCTATGAAAAAACAACAAAGGTGAGCACTGAGGATATTCACAAGGGAATTGGAATGGTAAACCAGTGTCAATAGGCTTCACAATACTACAGTGCAAAATGTATTGCACAATTTACAACCCTGCTAAAATGTAACTTAGAACATGCTGGAATCAAATTTTCAAAAATAGTGTAACAATCAAATGAAAGCAACTGTTTTAAAAAGGATACTGCACTTGCATCCCATCTTGATATAATCACCCCAAAAAATGGGTCAATATAGGGGAAGCAGTATAGCGCAGTGGTTTCAGGCCCTGAGATGCAAATCTGGAGACCTAGGTGTGAATCCCACAGCCCCCATTTGCATATACTGTGTGACCCTGAGCAAGTCACTTAACTTCCCTGTGCTTCCAGGTCGCACCTGTAAACAAATATTCAGCTTAGTGTGCCACTCCTGGTTAAACAATTAAAAAAAAAAAAAAAATTTGAAGATGAATAAATTCTCGAGAGCAAAGGAAGTCCAGGGATTCACTAATAAAATGAATGGATTTTTGAAAGAGAATCAATCCCAGAAAGTACATAAGTTCACAAAAGAGGGCTGTTCTATCAATGCAAGCTACTACATGATTTTTATAAAATGAAACAGAGTTCGAGGGTAAATCCAGTCTCGAAAACTCATTTCCCAGAGGGTATTTTTCACATTAAAATGTAAAACGAAAGTCACCAAGCCTTAACATGTTTCACTGAGCTCGCCTATCTTCCTTGGTTAAAGCATAACTAAAAATGTATCACGTTAGAGGGCCTTAATCATAACCCTGTGTGGCAGATTAATATAACAAGATCATATTGCATCTCACATTAAATTCTGCAGACAGAAACTATAATGAACTAGCAAAAACAAGTTTACCCGATTGTAGGGCCCAATATTGTCCACAGAAAGCAAAAAATAATTAACAAAAGGAAAAGCGGGAATTAAACATTGTATTATGGTTAATTAAAACTTTAAGTTGAAAAGTCCTCTAAACAGCTTTGTCCTGGAAAACTAGCAGAAGGATATCTTTGTAAGGCAGTGTGCTTGTTCACCCCGATTTGAAAAGGTCTGGGAACAGCTTCATCAGGTGCAGGGTGGGCTGCTCGGGAGATTCAAAAGCATAGGATTTTCCATCTTTAGTAATGGCAAGCTTGGCAGGATATATCATTCAAAATTTGATACCCACATTGATTAGTTTGCTCACTATAGGTGATACATTTCTATGGCTCTGTTGCACTTCTTGAGGTAGGTCTTGAGAGATTCTGATTTTTTTCATGTCCCAAAGAAGGTCCTTCGTTTCTCTGATTTTAGTGGGAATATGGACTCTGTCAAGGTAATTTAAAAAGCAGAGAATAAAAGTACGAGGGAGGTCTCCTTTTGGTGGCATGGGTCAGAGGGCTCCATGGGCTCTCTCAGTAACATAGAATATGCCATTTGGTGATTTTCCAGCCAAGTTCTCTAATAGCAGTTGTATAAAGAGAACTGAATCCGAGCCTTCTGAATTTTCTAGAAGACCATAGATTACCATATTATTCCTGTGGGATCTCCCCTCTAAATTTTTGAGTTTTGCATCAAGTTTAGCTATTTTATGTCTTAATGAGGGGAGTTCTGGATTCACTCTGTTGCTCCAAACTTCGATCGAGGATGCTGTAGCTTCAGCATTGGTAAGTCGGGTGTTTATTTTCTCTACAGCACTTCTAACAAATTTAGACTCATCAACCAGCAACTTAATCACATGTTTAAACTGATATTTCTTCCAAAAATATTTCCTCTGTTAGAAGGTTAGGATTCGAGGAAGGTAAGGAAGATTTGTTTGTAGCTTGTTTGGAGCATTTTGAGCCAGCAGCCCTGTCTGGTGTAGGCGGTGGTGTATGTCGCACAGGCGTCTTCATTTCTACATCAATTGTTTTTTGTTAGAAAGAGCGACTAAGAGTAAAAAATGAAGTTTGCAGTTCAAAAACATTCCAAATCGCCCTTGAATATCAAATTAGCAGGCAGGATCAGCTAATTTGGGGATTCGGAAGCAGAGCTCTAGAGATAAGCTACTCACTGCTGCAGGCTCATAATCCAGAGTCCATCAGATAAGGGAGGTTAATAACTAAAAGGCTGGTATGGATATGCACACCCACCCAAACTGGTTATCACACAGTACACACTTTCTCATTGATATGGATGATGAACAGAGAAGACGAGAAGATTTAATACCCCTTACATAGATTCTTTTTTTTTCCTTCTCTTTCTTTCTTTCTGAATGTGGAGTAAGAGGAAAAGTCACAGTTTGAACATTATGGCTAACAACAAAACATCCTCATTCACTGAGATACATGGGAGAAATTTATGTTTTTTTAATTATTATTTCTGTGGGTTTTTTTCCATCTCTCTGTCTCTTCTCAAGAGTGTAGAAAAGATGAAAAACACTGCCTGAATATCATGATTAACTACAAACATTATCACTTGCAGAATGTATAGCGAAGACCACAATTATATTTTTCCTTTTTTTTCTTATTCTTTCTTCCTCCCTTTCTTTCTCTTTTTCCTTCTTTCTCTTTTTCTTTCTTGCTTTCATTTCTGAAATACTTATAAGGGGAGGGGCAAGTATAACAAAAGCTTGAGGAACCTCAAGCTTATCACAACGAAACATGGGGTCTAATAGGTGTTAACTTGGAAAGGCCACTGCAAAACCGCTGCAAGGACGATGAAAAGGGAAGGGGCTCGGGATCCCAACAGCATTAAAGTAGGATTAATATGTTTCTATATGCAGCTATTTTATTTTTATGCTGGGCTTCCTGACACAGGAGCAGGGTGAGGGGAAGAGGTGATAAAAGTAGTGTCAAGGAGCAATATCTGTCTTTTCTGATAATTAGGGCTGGGGGACAGGCTCCTCAATTATTTCTATATTTAAACGTTATTATTTGGGTTACATACATGATTACAGGCTGAACTTAAAGAAAATGCATGGTCAAATGATAAAAACTGCTTTGAGGGGTAGGAAAGTATTTGATAAGTTTGTTATGGTACAATATTTATATGGTTTAAATGTATTTTGGTACAAATTTCAGAACAAGATAAAGTTAAAATGTCATGTGGATAATGTTAGCAAGTTTACGACTTGGAATGTTAAGGGTCTATTAGATTGTACAAAAGCCAAAAAAAGTCTTTAATTATATAGATAAGAACAACGTCAATTGTATTCTACTACAAGAGACTCATTTTTCTAATGACACATTTAATTTTTTTAGTAAAAAGTGGAGAATGGGTATCAATGCAGGTTACAGAAATAACTCTGGGGGGTAACAGTCATGGTAAAGAAGGGCTCGGGTATTACTATTAGTAGGTCCATTGTGGACAAGGATGGAAGATTTTTAATAACTTAATTGAAAATAATAGAAAGTGGATTTATCTTAATAAATGTATATAGTCAGAACAAAAACTCTCCCAATTTTTATAACGAAGCATGGACATAGATTTTGACAGCAGATAAGTCAGCTTGTCCCACCCAGTCTGCCCTTTTCTCTACCTACTGGATAAGCTGCAAATCCTAGTTAACCAACAGCCTACATTTTCCCACTCCCCACTGGAACTGCTTTATGTCTGTCCCGTGCATTCTTGAATTCTCACACTGTTTTTGATCCCACAACCTCCTCAGGAAGGCCGTTCCATGCATCCACCATTCTCTCCATGAAAAAATACATCCTCACATTGTGCCTGAGCTGTCCCCCCTCTATCTACAAATTGTGCCCCCTTGTTCTTGCACATCTCTTTTTCTGAAAGATGCTACCATCTTGGACTTTGTTGATTTCCTTGAGGTACTTGAAAGTCTCTATCATATTCCCCCTCTCCCTCCTTTCCTCTAGGGTATACATATTAAGCTCCTTTAGTCTCTCATCATATGACTTCTGGTGCAGACCCTGCACCATTTTAGTTGCCCTCCTCTGGACTGCCTCAATCCTGTCTATGTCCTTCTGGAGATGAACTTTACAGAACTGCATGCAGTATTCCAGATGGGGTCTCACCAACTGCCTGTACAGAGGGATAACAACTTTTTGTTTTCTACTGGTGATGCCTCTTCCTAAGCATCCCAATATCTCCCAAGCAATCTTTACTGCCTTCTCACATTGCTTGCCTAACTTTAGGTCATCTGATATGACTACCCCAGGTACCTTTCCATTTTTGTTATTGTTAGTACCTCCCCTCACATTGTCTACTCTTCCCCTGGGTTTTTGTTTCCCAGGTGCATTACTTTCCACTTCTTTGCATTGAATCTAAGCTGCCATACTTTTGACCATTCCTCCAACCTTGCCAAGTCCCTTCTCATCCATTCCATCCCCCCTTGTGTATCAACCATGTTGCAGATCTTTGTGTCTTCTGAAAAGAGGCATACTTTCCCTTCCAGTCCCTCTGCAATGTCACATATAAAGACATTAAAGAGGACTGGTCCCAGTACTGAACCCTGCGTTTCCCCACTAGTTACCCCCCCTTCTTCGGAGTGGACTCCATGTATTATTACCCTCTGTGTCCTGTTGTCTAGCCAATATTTTACCCAGGCTACAACCTTGGGACCCACTTCCCGGCTAGCTAACTTGTTTATTAATCTTTTGTGTGGGACCATGTCAAATGCCTTGCTAAAGTCTAGGTAGGCCATGTCCACAGCACCTCCCTGGTCTACTACTTTGTTCACCCAGTCAAAGAAATTGATCAGATTGATTTGACATGACCTTCCTGCTGTGAAACCATGCTGCCTTGTGTCCTGTGCCTCACTGGCCTCTGGGTACTCAACAATTCTTACCTTCAGAAGTGATTCCATCATTTTCCCTACCTCTAAGGTCAAACTAACAGGACTGTAGTTTCCTGCCTCTGTCTTGCTTCTACTTTTGTGAAGGGGAATCACATCCACCCTCCTCCAGTCGTCAGGCATCACACCATCCTCCCATGATTTGTTAAAAAGAGTAGTCAGTGTTGTCAAAAGTTCTCCCCTTAGTTCTTTTTGAATTCTGGAGTGAATCCCATCAGGCCCCATTGCTTTGTCCACCTTCAGTTTTAGGAGTTCTTTCAGGACACTTTCTTCTGTGAATAGAGTGGTATCAACCCCCCTCTCCAGAGTACTTCTATTGTTTGATTTAGGTACCTTCCTCTCCTCTTCTTTGGTGAATACTGAGCAGAAGTATTAATTCAGTATCCCTGCTGTTTTACTGTCGCCCTCTGCCCACCCACTTCACATTATTTAGCCTTACCATCCCTTCCTCCTTTGGTCTTTCTTCACTTCCTAATGTACCTATAAAAGATTTAATCCCCCTTCTTAACTGAGTTGGCTATATTTTCCTCAGTCTGGGCCTTTGCTATTCTGACTGCCTTCCCTGCTTCCTTCTGCTTTAACTGGTACACTTCTCTGTCCTGCCCCTCCTGTGTTTCCTTATACTTCCTGAATGCTTTCTCCCTAACCTTCCCTGTCATTTTTTTTGAGAACCACAGTGTTTTTTTCCTTTGTTTTGTTTTGTTGATTTGCTTCACACAAAGGCTTTTTGCCTCTGTAATGGTTGTTTTCGTTTTTCCCCATTGTTCCTCCACATCTCCTTCTTGCCAGTTTGCTAGTGCTTTTCTGAGGCACTCTCCCATTTTCCCAAAGTCAGCCCTCCTAGAGTTCAATACCCTTCCTTTTGTATGGCTTGACTCTGCGGGCTGTGTTTATCATGAACCACACTGTTTGGTGGTCGCTTGTTCCCAGATGACTACCCACTTTTAAATCTGAGATCCTCTATCCGTCCCCATTTGAGAGTACCAGATCTAAAATTGCTCCCTTCTGAGTGGGTTCCAGCACTAGCTGTCTGAGGCATGCCCCTTGTAGGGCATCGAGAACAACCCTGCTCTTGTATGTGGCTGCAGCAAAGGTGCTGCAGTTAACATCTGATATATCCAAGTCCCCCATCAACAATATCTCACCTTTTGCTGCAATTCCAAGGATGCTTTCTATCATTTCCTTGTCCATTGCCTCCCCTGAGATGGGGGTCTGTATACAACCCCTTGCAGATTGTAGTGACAATTCCTGTCTCCAGGGTCAGCTTCAGTACCTCCTCTTTTCCCTGTTTCCCCTTTAGTTCTGTTTTTTTATCTCCTCCCTTATGTAGAGAGCTACTCCTCCTCCTGTTTTACCCTCCCTGTCCCTCCTGTATATTGTGTAACCTGGTATGTTGACATCCCAGTCATGGTTCTCTGTGTATCATGTTTTGGTGACTGCCACGATATCCAAGCATCCCTCTTCCATTAAGGTCACTAGTTGAAAAAGCTTGTTGCCCAGACTGTGGGCATTGATACTCATCACCCTCCATTTTTTGATGGCCTTACCCATTTTAGACCCATCTCTGTCCTTACTGCATTTGCCTTTTTCTCCATTTACCCTATTCTCCTCCGTATTGACTTTTCTACCTTGGTGTTTACCTCACTAACTACAATGCTTTGTGGGGGGGAGGCTGGGATTCCCCTGCTTTTTTTAAGTGCCTCCCCCCTTGGCTGGTTTAAATGTTTACCAATGAAGTATTTAAACTTATCACCTAGGATCCTAGTTTCCCTCCTAGACAGATAAAGACCATCACACCAGTATAGGCCTGTATCCCTCTAGGTGGACTCCCAGTCCCCAAGGAAGCCAAAACCCTGAGCTCCACACCTGTTTTTCAACCATTCATTGAATCCCATAGTGTGGAGTATCCTAGCCTCACTCATGCCATAAACAGGCAGCACCTCCGTGAAGGTTAACGTACGTGCTACTTGTCTAAGGCCCCTCCCCAACTCTTCAAACTCCTCTTGCACTGCTCTGATCCTATTCCCAGCCAGATCATTTGTCCCTAGGTGAACAATGATGTCCAAGTCCCTCCCCTGTGCAGCTGCTCCCACTATCCTGAGGATTCGCTCCTTTTCCCTCCAAGCCATGGTGCCAGGCAGGCACCCTACCTCCCTCTCTCCTTCCTCCTCCAGTTCTACCCCCCCACTGATTGAGTGCCCCACCAGGAGTTATTTCCTTCCCCTGTGGGGTCCTGTGCCACCCTCCTGTGGGTCTCCATTGTGGAGGCTCCCAACATTCTCCATGGTCTCCACTGCAGGGGCCTCCATAGAGGAACCACTCTCTGCCAGAATGGAATATGAATTGTAGAGAGGTACAACTGGAGGCATGTGCCTCTCTTCTACCACCCTCACCATCCCTGAGCCCACCTTGGTCCATCTGCTCTACTTTCCTTGCAACCTCTGAGGCAGAGGTGGCAGTCCTGGTGGTCCCTATGTGGGGGAGGAGGTTTCATGAATCCTAGCCAGCCAGCCTGGAGACAGGCAAACTCCTCCCTTAGACCAGAGAAGTGTCTGCAAAAAGGGCAGCTTCACAGCCTCCAGAACATCTCCTGGAAGACTGCCGCACCACAGCCACTGCACTGTACCACTCCCATCATGTCTTATTTTGTGGCCCCTCTCCTTTTGCTTTGTATGCTTACTCTCTCCTCCCTCTATTTATTTTTCCACCTACTTTCCTACTGCCGTTGTGCCCTTACAGCTCTTTCCCTTCCTGTTCTGGGACAGGAACTTCCTGTATTCCTTAGCAGTCTCCTTCTTCCTTGCTCAGAGTCAGACCTCCAGCAGCTGGGGAGGGGGTTGAGAGATACTCTTTTCCTCCAAGGATGGCAAAACTTATGTGTCTCAGTGTTCCTTCCCTTCCTATTACCAAACAGGAAGTTCCTGTTGTCAGTCAAATCCAGTGCCTATAAAAGTCAAATTGGCTAAGGCTGGAGTGGAGGGAAGGAGGGCAATTAGTAAGAAAAGTTCTAGCTCTTTAGTCAGCTGCTCCTTGCTCTGAAAGCAAGATTGCTGTCTGCAAAAAAGCTAGCAGCAGGAAACTATAATTGGAGACACCTGGTTTTCTGCTGCCTAAGCCACACCTTCTCTGATCCTGAGCCCCCTGACCCTGGTGCACTCTCCCACAGTGTGGGTCTCCCTGCTGAAGCCACCTGATTCTCCTTGCACAACCACTAGGAAGAAATCAAGATCCCAAGACCCCTAACCCAGGTGCACTCCGCTGCAGCACGGCTCTGCCTACTGAAGCCACCCACCTCACCCTCCATAGACACTAGGAAGAAATAAATATCCTGAGCCCCCTGACCTGGGTGAGCTCCCCTGTGGTGCAGTTCTCCCTGCTGATACCACCCACCTCGCCCTCCACAGCCACTAGGAAGAAATCAAGATCTCAAGTCCCCCTGACCCGGGTGTGCTCCCACATGTTGCAGCTCTCCCTCCTGAAGCCTCCTGTCTCACCCTTCACAGTCACTAGGAAGAAATCAAGTTATGGCCCTGCTAGGAGCTCCAGGAAATTTTAAAACTCGGTGCCTTTTCCTGCTTACCGGTGTCTGGCCACTACTGAGGTTTTCATCTCCTCCTGAAAAGCGTGCCGAATGGACTCGTCTGATTTTTTAGCCCTCCCATATCTCAAATGCTTTATCCTTTAATTCTTATTTAGCAGACAAATTTTCTTTTTATTGTTGTTTATTTAGCAGCCAATTTTTTTATATTGTTTAGCTACCTCAGACCACATTTGAACCTGCTGCAGCTCATATATTGTGAAGTGCTTGAAATTGTGTTTTTTTCTTTTCTTTTCCTGTGATAGTTGCTCTGGGCAGTTGCTGAGCCTCAGTTAACTTCTGTTAATTAATTTAATAGCTTGATTTGCAGACCACTGCTCTACCAGCCCACTCCCACTCTTTAGCCCTCACTCTCTGAAACTTTCCTGGCACTTGGTGCTGACCCACCCTGCCTACTGCTCCATTGTCTCTCCTCTCTTTGTGCATTTCCCTGCCCCATTTAAGCCAATTCTCCCCAGACACCTTTGGCCCACTTTCTTTCAAGTGACTTCTAGTTGTCTACCCCCACGCCTGACTCCTGCTTAAATTTTCTAACCTCTGCTGTCTTTCTCTCTTCACAGATCTAGAGACCCCCTGATCTGGATGCACTCCCCCATGGTGTGGCTGTCACTGCTGGAGTCACCTGCCTCACCCTCCACAGTCACTAGGAAGAAATCAAGGTACAGCCCTGCTAGGAGTTCCAGTAAAATTTAAAGCTTGGTGCCTTTTCCCGCTTACCTGTGATTGGCCACTACTGAGATTTTCACATCCTCCTGATAAGCAAGCTGAATGGACTCCTCTGATTTTTAGCCCTCCTGCATCTCAAATGCTTTATTCTTTAATTCTTATTTAGCAGATACATTTTCTCCCACCCACCCTTTCCTGCCCCATCACTCTTTAAAGCCACTCGCTGTACCTCCAACTCCTCCCTTCAGTGCAGCTCAACAAATCAAACCTCAGTAGTATTCATCCCCTGAAATCTACCTCATTTTCTCTCCCTGCAACACTTCATTCAGTGACTGCCTGCACATAAACCAAGCAATTAAGTTTCTGTGCCTTTCCCTTGCAGTATAGTCCACACTACTCTACTGCTACTCCTTCTGTCTACTACGACTTATCTCTGTACTTTCCCACTACTGCATTTATCTCCCACTTAGGTGGAACTCTCTCTCCTGACCATGTCAATCACCCTCCTCTTCTCCCATCCTCCTTATGTTTCCTTTACCTATTTTCTTTTCCTACCCCCAGCGTCCCCTCCTTCTTGTCCACTCCCCCCACAGCCACCCAGGCCCCATCTTACCTCTCCCTTTCATGCTTTTCTTGCCCCTCCATTTGTTTCCCACCTCCCTCTCCCAAGGCCTACCCATGATCTCTCCACTCCCTTACCCTCCTCCTTCCCCTTGTTCTACCCCTCTTTCCCCCCTCTCTCTCCTCCCCATCATCTACCCATCACTGCTCCCCTGCCACCTCCTAATCCTTATGGTTCTTTATCACTGATTAAACCTCTTCACCCCATGCTCTGTGCACACTTCTGGTAATCCAAACTCCTTCCATTCCTTCCCCTTTCCCTCCTCCTCCTGCTTCTCTCCAGCAACATCCAACCCAACCCATGGTCCCCATGCCCCAATCCACTTTCACCCGGCCCTCAACCTTACTGGGGCTACCCCCAACTCTGTCCTTATCCTCTCCACCCAAGGCCCTCTGTACTTATCATCTCAATGCCAGGAGCCTCCTCCCCAAAATGGATGTCCCAAATGTTTGGCTTACCCAATATCACCCCAACATACTCTGTATATCAGAAATTTGGCTATCTGCCCAAATTCCTAACTCCTCTAACACCATTCCAGACTTTAACTTATTTCACCAGGACAGAGGAAGTTGAGGTGGGGGTAGCCTTGTATATCAAGCAATTCATCTCAAGCCCTATTATCCTCAAAGAAGCCTGCTTCTCCTCCCAAAAACTCATTGTTGCCCACATATCCCTTCCCTTTTCCACCCCCCCTCTACAATGGTGTTCTATATGCCCCACCAAAAGCCTTGCCCAACTCCATCATCAAGGTCATCTCCTCCATCTCCACACTCACCTCTAAAGGTGAGCTTTTGCTCTCAGGTGACTTCAACCTTGACTGGCTCTCCTCATCTGCCAAGCCCACCACTCTAATGGCTGAAGCTCTTAACCTTTCCCAACTTATCCAGGAACCTACCTGTTTAAACTCTCATTCCCAAAACCACTCCCTTCTAGATTGAATATTATCCTTCCACCCCCACTGCATTTCTGCCTTGGGCATCCTCTCCGATGCCCTAAGCGATCACTGTATCACCTATTGCATTTGAAAAATCCACGTTCCCCAATACTGTCCCAAATTCATATGGTCCCACCCCCTCCATTCCCTCAACAAAACCACCCTGCTGCAAGACCTCACTAATGCTGACTGGCAGCCAGTCTTTTCCACCCTGGATGTTGACCTTGCCTTATCCCACTTTTACAACATCTTGAATTGCATCTGGGACCTCCATGCACCCCTTAAGAAATTAAGGGTGAAGTGTTACCACCACCCCTGGATCACATCTGACCTCATAGCCTTCTGTCATTCTAGGGACAAAGCCTCGACATGTTGCCAAGCATCCCATGCCCAAAACAACCTCCAATCTTACAAAAATTTAGAAACAGATGCACAAAAGCCATTCACCAATCCAAGGCTTCTTATTTCAAATCTGAGCTTGATCAGAGCCAAAAAACTCAACTTCTTTCTGGAAGGTGATCCACTCCCTCCTCGATCCCCCCTCTCAACAAACCTGCCCAGTCCTTTAAATCAACATCTGCCCTGACTCAGACCCTGCCTCAGTAGCTGAGGCTTTCAGCAATTTATTTGTCTCTTGTGCTCTGCCTGACTCCCTCTCACCCTCATCTGGCTCTCCTCCCTGCCCTCCAGATTCTACCCCCTTCCATTAGCTTCATCTTTCCTCCCTTCTCTCTCCTTGAAGTTTTTTCTGCACTTGTCTCACTCAGCTCCTCCAAATCTAGCCACAATGGCCTACACCCTAGATTACTACACATCCCTGCCCCCACTATAGTCACCCCACTGACATATATACTAAATCTCTATCTCTCTCTCTCTCCACAGCCTCTACTCCCAATACCTGGAAATCAGCCAAACTCCTCCCATTGCACAAGGGCAGTGATCCATCATCCCTTGGAAATTATCGGACCATCTTCTTTTTTTTTCATTCCCTTCTTTATGCTGCTCACATCTGCCAACTCTTCAGCCCAGTCATGGACCCCTGAACCCCCACCTCCATACTGGCCATGACTCCTAACACCCTCAGCTTTTCCCCTCAGGGTGGGGTTGTGGCACCTGGGCCCAGTGCCACAAACATGGGACTAGAATCAGGAGCAGTCCTGAAGGTTAATCAGGGCTGGGGTGGGCATCATTAATGGCAGCCTCAAGCAAGGTTTTTTCCTTGGATCTCCAGGTGGGTACGTGCAATGACGTCCTGCATCTGCCCGGCCCCTCTGAACTTTTGGACACCAGTGCTTGTGATTTCTCCTGGCCTCCACCAGGAGTCCTAATGCATTGGGCATCCTCCCCAACTCACCCTCCAAAGAAGGAAAGCAGCCCTGAAGGTGCTCTATCCTTCTCCCCTAGCCAGCCCTCCAGCTCCCCGGGTCTGTTCCTGAACCCAGGTTTCTGGCATCACAAGAGGAATTCCAACCGCTGTACCAGCAGGCCGGCATTATCATCGACCTATCTTGCTTCTCCCCTCCCTTGCTAAAGTCCAGGAATCCCTCATCTTGGCAAAGATCTCCAACTTTCTCTCCTCCAATAACTCCCTTTCTCCTGTGCAATCTGGCTTTTGGAAAGAACACTCAACTATCACCTCTCTGCTGCACATCACCAACTCCATCTTCACTGCTATGGACCAAAGTCAAATCACTGCTGCTATCTTCATTGATTTGGCCTAAACTTTTAACTCTGTCTCTCAATCTCTCCTTCTGCACAAACTTACTTCATTCAGCCTTGCTAAACCTACAGTTGACCGGTTTCATTCTTACCTTCTTAATCGACAACAATCAGTCCAAAATGGTGATGTACTATCTACCCGTCTCCCTATCCAATCTGGGTTCCTCAAGGCTCTGTTCTTGGCCCCATCCTCTTCTCTCTCTCTCTTCATAAATCACCTTCCCTCTATCTGTCACTCCTCTAACAAGTATATGTAAGCAGATGATACTGTCATCTATGCCTCCAGTCTATCCCAAGACAGCATTCTGCCCAATCTCCAAAACGATTTCAAAAGAGTTCAGTCCTGGTTTCAATCAAATCAGTTAAAACTCAATGCCAAAAAGAAATTTACCATGATGTTTGGTTCTAGACAGAAGCTGTCCTCCCTCCCTGCCCTCCAGCCCTCACCACCCTATACAGCTTACCCCTTGAGATGGACCCTGCCTTCAAGTACCTGAGTGTCTGGCTAGAAAGTCACCTTGATTTCTTCACTCACATTGACACCATCTGCACCAAACTGTGGCCCAAACTCGCAGTCCGCTAACACACAAAGCCAGCCTCCCTCTTCCAACTTATTTATTTATTTATTTGTTTACATCTTGAATTACAAATACCTTTGAGCTAGGAGCAGCTCATTTACAAAGGTTCCACATCAAAGGAAAAAGTTACAATAAAGTTGGGAGTTATAGACAACATTCATGGTATCAACAACGGTACAGACAACATCCATGGTATCATCAGAGCACAGCAAGTCAATTGGTAACTAAGTGGGAACAGTGCTACACAACTCAAGATTACAAGCAAGCATAGAAAATCATAAAGTACATTTGAAGCAACATTGCTAATCACAAGTGGGGGGAAGGAGAAGAGTAAGGAAGGGGTAGAGTAGATGAAAGGGCAGAGTCCAGATAGAGAAGGAAAAGAAAATATGGCAGCCAGAGACCTTGTCATGAGGTGAGAGGGAGGGGAGGCTAAGGTGGGAGAAGGGGTAAAAGAGGGGAAAAGGAGGGCTGATAAAGGGGAAGAAGATAAGGGATAGTGGGGACCAAATGGCCTGGACAGGTCCAGGAAGAGAGGGGTTCAGTGCGATAAGAGCAAGGAGGGGGTGAGGTAATGGAGGAGGTGGCAGGGGGAAAGGGGAAAGGGGAAATTGTTCTGTCAGGAGAAGAGAAACAAAACAGGAAGCCATGTAAAAAAATGGTATAACAGTGGGAAACTAGGTGTAACAGTCACAACTGCTTTCAGTTAGGAGATGCTGATGAAGTATAAGTTTAAATTGGGACAGACTATAATGAATGCTCAGTTGGTTGCTTAGATTATTGAACCATGGGGGGGGGTCTGTATTGAAAGGATCACTGGTATTGATCAGTTCGACAGTGGAGTACTTAAAGGAGGTCAGAAACTGAGGTACGTGTGTGTTGGGTCTTAGGGGATTTGTTTAGCAAGCCACCAATGCTCTGGACTAGTAATCCAAGAAAAGCTTTTTTGGACAGGAGGCAGGTTTGATGTTTGATCCTGTTATTTAGTTGGAGCCAGCCAGATTGAGCATATAACTCACAGGTATGAGTGAGGCACGCAACACCCATAACTAACCTACAGGCTTTGTTCAGGGCCACCGTAAGTCATTTAAGAGATGTGGAGGCTGCAGCACAGTATATGATTAGACCATAATCAATGATCGACAGAACCGAACTGTGAACTGCAACCTTAAGGGCTTCTTGGGTAAGACTTCTTTTGCGTCTGAAGAGGAGCCGTATTCTGGTAATAACATCTCTGGCAAAATTTTCAATGTGATGCACAAAGGTAAGGTGACTATCCAGGGTTAGACCTAGGTATTTGAAAAGCTGAGTTTGTTCAAGAGCATCTCCGTGGTTGTTGGTGATAGTGAGTTGATGGGCCTTAAACTTACTCCAAGAGGATGAAAACAGCTGGACTTTAGTTTTTTTGTAGTTTAGCACTAATTTGTGATTATTAAACCATCTCTCTGCTTCTGTGAAGCCTTGTTGAAGACTGTTTTCAAGAGCGTTGGGATCCAGGTGGCTAGTAAAGATGATCGCGTCATCTGCGTAGTGGAGAGTACGCTGGTAGCAGACAGCTGGAAGGTCATTCAGGAAAATACTGAACAATAAGGCACCCAGGATTGAGCCTTGAGGTATCCATGATTGGACAGCCCTCTGCTCCAAAACTACATTTGTTATCCCCACCCTCTGCAGTCTATCACTGAGGTAGCTTATGAACCATTTCACGGTGTTTAGGGCAACACTAGTTTTAGAGAGTTGGCCAAGCAACAGTGTGTGATTCACTGTGTCAAAGGCTTTTGTTAGGTCAACAAAGGCTGCACCTACAATCTTGCCTTGATTGATTGCCTGCTGTATGAAGCTTGTGAATTCTAATAATGCTGTGGTAGTACTGTGCCCTTTTCTAAAGCCATGTTGTTGTGGGCACTGGATGGAGTACGTGTCCAGATAAGCACCAAGCTGGTTGGTAACAATGCGCTCGAGCACCTTGGAGAGTGGAGGGAGAATGGATATAGGCCTATAGTTACCCTGTAAGGAATGATCACTGGTTTTATGCACCGGAGTTACGATGGCCATTTTCAAGGCATCAGGAAATTGTTCCAGTGTAAGAGAAAGGTTTTGAATCTTTGTTATAGGTAGGAGAACTTCATCTAGGGTTAGGGTGATAAGCTTAAGGTCTAGTCCATCACTACTGTGTCTTGCATTTCTTAGGACCTTAGCTAGTAGTTTTCTAACCAGGTTGCACAATACCCTTTTAAAATAAAAAGAGGGTAGCTCAGGACTATTTTCATCACCGTGACTTTTGGAGCGGGCAGCATCATCATTGAAAAAGTCAGGTTGGAGAACACAGCTCAGATTGGTAAAAGCATTGTTAAAGGCATTAGCAATTTCCAGAGGGTCAGCGGTAGGGGTCCCATTTATATTTAGCATTGTAGGTGATACTTTTGATGTGAACCAGTACTCAAAACAGTGTTGCCAGTGCTGGACTATACCGATGTAGTCTATGGCACTGGCTCAGCTTCTTCCCTCTCCAAACTGGACAGCCTGCTCAGTTCCTTCTGTTGCTTTGCCACTGCCTCCCCCTTCTTACCCACCACTATCTCCTCTATGATCCTCTCTTCCTTGTCCCAATCTCTCACATGAGAACTGGTCACTGAACCTCTCTCATTGCTAAATATGGTCATGGTTCCCTCCTACCTCTCATCCTGCATTACACAAGCCAAGTCCACAACCTACTCTCTTTTGCCACAGGGACTCATGCTCCTTCTCCATCCCCCATCCTCACTCTACTGCCGGCCAGTCTGCCTTCTCATATTGCATTCTTCTACTATGGAATAACCTACCCCCTGACCTTTGCCTTGCCTCCCCTCTCTCATCTCTCAAAAAACTCCTCTGACTCCTCCCATCCCCTCTGTGCCCCCAATGCTCCTAATCCCTCCCTCCACCTCTATTTTTCCCTCTAACCTTCTCAGGTTTCCCTTCTTATGCCTCTGGATCTGTTTTCTCAGGTCTGTTAGCCTGAGTTGTATATCTTCTTGATTTCAAGTCCAATCCCTCACCTGCTCCAGGTCCTCTTACTATGGGCCAAATTGTGTCATATTGTATAACAGCTTGACATGCCTTGTATTCTAGTCTTATATATTATTGTCTTACCTTTGTTAATACTGTGCCTAAACCTACCTTAATGAATTGTAAATGCCTATATTTTAATTGTATTTGTTACCAATCTTTTACTCCTGCGTATTTCCTTGTACCTGGGTCGCACCTAGAAATGAGCCTCAGCTCAGTGTGCTTTTCCCGGTCTCCAGTTTTAAATAAATAAAATAAATAATAAATAAAGAACTGCTTTCCTGCTGACTTAGCAAATTGAGAAGCTGATACAGTCTCCTTCTCCAACACAAAAAAAACACACTGACTCTCTTTTTTTTATCCTAATTGAGATCCCACACTTCTAATAAAATATCTGTTTGCTTAATTCCAACAGGCTCTGACTCCTGCTGAGTTGGAAGCGTTCTATTAGTAAGAAAAGTTCTATCTCTTTAGTCAGCTGCTCCTTGCTCTGAAAGCAAGATTGCTGTCTGCCAAAAGCTAGCAGCAGGGAACTGTAATTGGAGACACTTTGTTTTCTGCTGCCTAAGCCACATCCCCAATTAACTGCTCTCCTCCTGACTTAGCATACTGAGAAGCTGATACAGTTCCCCTTCCCCAACACAGAAAAACACACTGACTCTCTTTTTTTACCCTAATTGAGACCCCTCACATCTAATAAAGTCTCTGTCTGCTTAAAGAGACACTGTCAACCCCCTTAGGTCTCAAATTGTCCCTAGTTTAAAAAACAAATTTTATGATTGCCAACATTCTCTAAAGACTGCTGATATAGTTGGTAGTTTGATTCTGATTTTTTAAGTGAAAAACAGACTGACTCAGAATGGGCAAAAAATATCTCCTGGTATAAACTTTATCAGAAAGACTACATAGACGGGGGGGGGGTTGTAATCTGCCTGTCTGTAAAAGATGGCATCTCCTCACATGAGGCTACTTTCAAAACCAGCACAGAAAGTCTGTGGGTTAATGTTCTACTGAAAGGACGTCCCCTAAATAACATTTGGTACTTGTTATCAGCCACCAAATGCCAACTCTAATTATACTAACACCTTATTAGAGGAAATTAGGAGTATTTCTGACAAAGGGAATATTATAATTATGGGCAACTTCAACTTACCAACTGTCAACTGGGATACCTTATCAGCCGTGTCTTTAACAGACAAAATCTTTCTTTCTGCAGTGATTGATTTGGGTCTTGATCAATTAATTAGTGAACCCACCAGAGGTGATATCATACTAGACCTCTTGATTACAGCCCCTGACAATAACATCTTTGATCTCGCCCTATCTGACCCACTGGGTACTAGTGATCATAAGTCTATAGTTTTCAGTTTAGCATATAATCAACAAACATTTCAAATAGTACAGTGTTTAAGAAGTATGACAAAACTGACTCTAAAACCATAATTAACCACTTATGTAACATATCCTGGGAAAGCATCTTATTACCCTTATCACTTGAAGAATCCTGGAATTTCATTAAAAATGCTATTTCAAATCTGGAAGCAAAACATGTCCCTGTCAAAAACAAATATAATAGTAAAGGGCAGATACCACCTTGGTTAAATAATCATATCAAAAAATTGATTTGGCATAAAAAGAAACTTTATTACAAACTCAAAACATGCACCTGTAATTTAAAAAATAAATATGTGTCACTCTTTAAAAATTCAGTAAAAAAATTTAAACAGGCAATCAAATTAGCAAAATGTAATTTGGAATTTAAAATTGCACATACTAAAAACAGACATAAATCCTTGTTTGCATACTTGAACAAAAAAAAGGGTAACACCAGGCAAGTCGGCCCACTAAGAAATGACAATAAATTAACTACAAGCAAGGACACAGCTGATATACTTAATCAGTACTTTTGTTAAGTATTCTTGAAAAAGGACCCCATAACACATCCAATATCTACAAGTACTAGACCAAAAGTATTTTGTGTAACCTACAAACATACAAAGGAGGTACTAAAAGCATTAAACAAAAATAGTAGTTCAGGACCCAATGGTATTAGCCCCATATTTCTAATTGAAACAGCAGAAATGATAAAAATCCCATTGACTATAATATTTAATAAATCACTTGAAGAACCTACTGTTTCCCAAGACTAAAGGCTAATGTAACAGCAATCTTCAAAAAAGGTGGAAGAGCCAATCCTGCAAATTACTGCCCTATCAGCCTAACCTCTGTACCTTGCAAGTTACTAGAAAAAATAATTAAGAATCAACTAGAAATAGCGCTGCAATCACTTAACATAAATGATAGTACACAATATGGCTTTAAGCAGGGGCATTCTTGCACCTCAAATCTTATAGCTTTTTATGACAAAATAAATCAAGGGTTAGACTCTAATATACAGATGTATGTAGTCCTCTTGGAATACAGTAAAGCCTTCGATCAAGTCTCACACACCAAATTAATAAATCAGCTTCTATATTTAGGTCTCCCTACTAGCTTAGTCATTTGGGTCAACAGTTGGCTGCCCAACAGAATGCAGCAGGTCAGAATTAATGGCATACTGTGAGACAGGGGGGAAGTATCCATTGTAAGCCCTCAAGGCTCAATTCTTGGGCCAACCTTATTCAACCTGTATATCTCTGACATGCAAATAAACTCCATTAACACACTTTCCAAATTTGCTGATGACACAAAACTAGGTGGCAGGGTGGACTCGGCTTATCATATTTGTCAATTAAAAAATGACCTAGCGGAGATCAATGAATGGGCCATAACAAATGAAATGGAGTTCAATATTGACAAATGCACAGTACTTCATTTTGGCAGAAATAATCCAGTGCAATCTTACACACTTAAAGGTACCACACTGAAAGTTTCAAATAGTGAAAACAATCTTGGTATCAAAATTAATAACAAATTTAATTCTACTGACCATTGTAGTAAGTTAGCAAAAAATTCAAATACAGTATTAAGGTGAATTAACTATACATTTATTAAAAAAAACTGAAGACTGTATAATTCCTATATACAGAATTTATGCCAGACCATACTCTGACTATGGATCACCTTTTTGGAGCCCTCACTTAAGAAGAGACATAGACAGAGTGGAATAAATACATAGAAGAGCTACCAAAATGATCCCACATCTATCACACAAAGATTGCCAAAGCAGACTCCAGAAGCTCAATCTACAATCCTTACAATTAAGGTGTAATAGAGGAGATATGTTATTTCTTTACAAACTACTACAAAAAACATCCCTAATGGAGCAGTGTGGCTTATATTATTCCAAAAGAAAACTGGTTCCAAGACTACATTCAAAACAACTCAAAGATCAACAAGTAAAAACAAACCAAAAGTTAAACTATTTCTCAGTCCGGGTCCCAAAACTGTGGAACAAACTTCCACCAAACTTGGTAGACAGCAAAACACTTGAAGCCTTCAGAAAGGGTTTAGATATATGGTTAAACCACAATCTAATGTGACAGTGTTCCACAAAACTGTGGGAGGCATTCTCGATGGGTTCACACCTACTTATGCCCAACAAATACCAAGTAATACCAAGTAATACACCATACTGCTTTTGCCACACAAAAACATGTTTTTTTTACATTCATTGATCTGCTCCAGCTGCATCTTTCCTGTACTTGGGAACACCCACAACACAGTCTAGCCACTCATAGTGCAGTGGGAGTTTAGGAGGCAATTGCATTAGGAGTGACTGCACTGTTTGGGGGTGTTTCTGATGCTCATGAATTAGGCAGTAAGAACAGATCCAGAACTGTAAACAAAACAAGGTTGTATATAAATATACATTAGCATACATTTCAGTTCTACTAAACAAGGAGACAGATAAAACAAACAAACAGCAACATCAATGAATTTCAGAGAAGGTAAACAATCATAAAATGTAGGGTTTTTAACTAGAAATATTATGATGAAAAACAGATTGACTGTGTCCCTTTAATCCCAACAGGCTCTGACTCCTGCTGAGTTAGAAGCAAGAAGTTAGAAGTAAGAAAGTTCTAGTTCTTTAGTCAATGGATCCTTGCTATGAAAGCAAGATTGCTGTCTGCCATATTTTTTGATATTGCATCTTTTCCTTCTCCATATGTAATGGGGGAAATTTAAATTTAACATTGAATCCTAAATTAGACAAATCAACAAATTTACATCCACTGCATTAAAAGTGATTCAGTTCTGTTAGGAATTCAATATGGTGGTTATATGGAAAAAGAAAAATATTAATAAAAAACAGTATTCATTTTTCTCCCCAGTTTATCAAAATTACTCAAGAATGTATTATTTTTTGATCTCACATACCATCTCACATATGGAGGAAAAGGTTGAATATAGAAATATAATCATATTTGACCATGCCCTCCCCAAATTCTGATGATTCAGTTGTCTCCCAGTGCACCAAACCTAAACTTTAGATTTGACCCTCTCTTATTGAATGATATCAAGTTTGTCAATTATATACAGGAACACATTACACAATATTTTCAAAGTGATAAGCATTTACTGTAGCTATTTCTAGTATAGCTGTATGGTAAGCTTTTAAAGCATTTATCTGGGGGGCAACTATTGCATATAGAACAAAACGGAAAAAAATTAGAGAACATAAAATAAAACATTTAGGAAACTCTGTATTATATTACGAGACTTTTCATAGTCATACTCTAGATCCAGTACACTATCAACAACTGTTGAATTATAAAAATTAATTCAATAAACTTACTATGAAGGAGGCAGCATGTCAGCTGTTACATACTGAAAGCAGATATTATGCAATGGGGTACAAGCCAGATAAGATATTAGCAAGGCAACTTAAGATAGTGCAAGAAGAAAATAATATAACAGCTACAGCATCCATACATGGTCCAATCAGTAATAATCTAATCAAAATTAATAATATTTTCAAAGAATTCTATAGAGATTTCTACATGTCTGAGTATAATGGGGATGATCAAGAGTTAAAAACCTATTTGGACAATCTTAATACTGCTAAAGTCACCCCTGAGGAGGGTGTCATGCTGGAGGTGGACATTTCAGTAAAAGAAATTATTAGGGCCATTAAAACCTTAAATTCGGGAAAAGCTCCATGACCTGATGGAATCTCCATTGATTTTTATAAACAATACAGTACTATTATAGCTGTACATTTAAAGTCACTGTTCACCGGCTCAGTGGTTCTGATTGCTGAGGCACTGGTCACCATACTTCATATCATGCCAGAGACCAGTGTTCGGGAATGAGCACAGGTTGTCGGGGGTAGGCAGGGTAGGAGGATGATTGAGCCTCTGAAGGATTGCTCTCCTTCTCCAGGGAGGGGCATCTAGGACAGTCGGCATAGGATTGCCTCCTGGCAGAGGCTGGGGGACAACATGCCCCACTGTACACAGAGGAGGAGATGGGGGCAGATGTCTGGAGGGAGCGCATGTGGACGCATGTGCGCTCCCCTCCATAGGCATCACTGCATGTCCTCAGCTCTGGGGGGAAAGGGGATGATACCTGTTCTGAGTGGCTTGATGGCCATTCATGAGTTTCACCATGGTTGAGTGGCACCCATCTGGATCCATGTTCTGTGGGGAGTTGGGGACTCCCTGCAGCACTGCTGTGTTGGGTAAAACTGCAGGAGTGAGGTGCTGGGCTAGCTTTGGAAGAGGCAGATGGTTGCTGGAATCCACCAGAGGATGCAACATCAGGGGAGGAATCCAGGTGGCAAAGGAGGTAAAAAGATTTAACAAAATAAAAAGTCACTGTTCAATAATACTAAGGAATCCAAAGTTCTACTACATTCATTTAAAGAACCAATATTCCTCTTTTTAAGAAAAAGGATAAAAAATCTGGTGCTTCAGGGCTCATACAGACAAATTTCATTAATTAACTCAGATGCCAAAATATTGGCAAAGATCCTCACGACCAGATTAGAAGGGGTACCTCCAGACTTAATACATGAAGACCAGAATGGATTTATTAAGGGCCGAATGATTAAAACAAATATTAGCAGAGCTTTCAATATTATATATAAACAAAAAAAACAGACTTTTCTTTAATGTCTATTGACATGGAAAAAACCTTTGATAGGCTCAAATGGAGTTATTTAAAATCAGTTATATCTAAATTTGGTTTTGGTCCAAATTTTAAAGGCCTGTATTGATATCATGTACTCAGACCTGGTGGCAAGGAATAGAACCAATAATAATTTATCAGATGAGAGCCATCTCCACCATGGCAACCGACATGGGTGTCCATTATCACCATTAATGTTCTTATTAGCAATTGAACAATGCAAATATCACGGGTATCAAAATTGGCAATACAGATCATCGAATTAGTTTGTACGTGGATGACACATTGATATTTATCACAAATATGAATAAGAACTATCATCACTTGATTAAAATAATCTTGGATTTTGGCACCATTTCAGGCTATAAGGTGAACTGGGAGAAAACTGAACTGTTCGAATCGACCCAACATTCAGACTCATTAATACTGCCTGTTGGTTGTGAAGTAAAAATATTAAAACAAATTAAATACTTGGAAGTCTTGATAGACCAAGATTTATCTAACTTGTATGATATTAATTTCAATCCATTGCTAGAAAAAGTTCAGAGGAACTGAAACACTAGGAAGCACTTCCTATTGCATTAATTGGGAGATCCGTTATTAAAATAAATGTACTCCATAGAATTTTAGTTTAATTCCAAACTATTCAGGTGGAGGTACTGGAGCTCTTCTGTAAAAAATTCAACATACATTTGAAAAGACATTTATGGAAAGGGAAATTACCTCAATTAAAAATCAAGAAATGTTACCTATCAAAGGAAAATGGGGGCATCACATTACCTAATTTAAAGTTATATTACCTTGCAGCTAATCTTTCTTGCTTAAATAATATTTACCAGATCGATAAAAAAGGACATGGTGTTGGAGTAGGAGACATGGGGACTTCCTCTCATTAATCTCAAACATTGGTTTCTGAGTGGGCCTCAAAGACCACATATAACAAATGTCACAATACCCTTAAAGACATTTTGCTGGACATGGGATCAAATTTGCAAACATATTAAGATGAATTTAACCTATACAAAACAATCCCCAGTATATCTCAATTGATTTTTCCCTCCCTCGATTAAGGACACAGTATTTAAAACATGGTATCAGTCAGGTCTCAGAGAAATCGGACAATATATTGACCATAACCAAATAGTTGGATTTGATCAACTTAAAGAATCATTCAAATTATCTCATAAACATTTTGATGGGTATCTGCAGATCTGACATTATCTCATTATTAAGAAAACAATTTATTGACAATCCAAAATTCAAGGAGTTTGAAAGAATAATATCTAATCATTCAAGGAAAAAAATGATTACCAACATTTATAACTTTATGATGAATCATTCAGGGATTCAATTAGATGCCTTTAAGAATAAATGGGAGAGCAAACTACATTTAAAACTTAATAATAAGCATTGAGCACACACCATTAATTTGAATAAGATTGGAATTAAATCTACAAAATTACAACACATTTAGTTCAACATTCTACACAGAGTGTTCTATACTCCACATAGATTAATATATATTCAATACTCAATGCCTCAAAAGTTGTCCTAGAGGTTGTGGGGAATAGGTACCTTAGAGCATATGTCGATCTTCTGTCAGGAACTAGACAATTGATGAAATAAAATATTAATGACCTTTACCAAGATAGAAAAAACATGCGTTAATAAAGATCCATCTTGGATGTTAATGTGTTATGGAAAACCTATGAATAAACTAACTACAGATAGACAGAAATTTGTTAGAATAGGGTTGTTATTAGATTTTTAAAATATTTTAATGCGATGGAAAGATAAAGATCTGCCGGAATATCAATCATGATTAAACCTTTTGATCTCATGTCACAGATTAGGAAAAGTCCACTATGCCTGTGCCAATCAAATGAGGCAACACAATAAACTGTGGCCTCCCCCTGAGAGAGTACATTAAATCAACTGAATTTCCAATTTTAAAATCTTATTCAATAATTCCTAAATAGAGGGAAGGTCCTCATGTTACTCTTCCCAGCAAATCAAACTGTATATTATTAATGTTTCAACATAAGTTATACTTTTTATATTGTATAATAACAATTGGTTGGCAATTTTTTCCATTGTCTGACCCAGTTATAATTTGCCATTATAGCCTGCGGGTTATAATGGCAAACAAGTGCCATGCCAATCAAACAGGAGCTGCAACCTGATTGGCTGTTTACTCCTCCTGGGTGGGCTTACTAGTTATGAAAACATGGCGACTCCTCCGTCTCACTTAGAGAGGAGCCGCCACACCCTGAGCGCGTGTATTTTTTAAAAAAAACTTTTAAACAGTTTTTTTCCTCCCGTAATTGTATCTGGCTAATCCTGCCATTTAAATCGTACTCAGTGCACTTCAACCTTTTCGCTGGAGAAAAACTGCTACCGAAAATACCTCAGACACACTTCACAGGTATGCTTCTGTTGGGACAGTTACAGTTTTGCTGTTATCCCTATCCATTACCTCTTGCCTCATCTGCCCTTTTGCATTTTCACTGGCAAATCTGAATCTTGTGGCTGTTGTTCCTCTGTAGTTGTCCCATCTTGTGTGGAGATGCTGTAGGGGAGCTGTTCCCTAAAATAAGCATTGTTTCCTGTGGTGTCCATATCACTGCTACTAGTGGTCACTGTAGTTTCCTCTCCTGCTTTCCTAAGGATGGGCAGTGACTTATTTGTGTTTTTCTTGCTCCAGTCAAGCATATAGTTATTTAAATAATCATCAGTGTCTCTGTCAAATTTTATTTGCTCAGCTGCTTTAAATTCTCTGATCGTACTTCATTATAGTATTATTCAGCTCCCATTGGTAATGATCAAACTCTCTCGAAGATGAGATACTGTTCAATTGTTCTTCTTTTGATTTGAGGTCTTCGATGATCTCCTTTGTGACCTTCACCACATCCTTGAGAATTAACCTGATTTAAACAGCTGAAGCCTCCAAGAGGACCATTCTCTACTTATTTTTTGTAAACATATTTTATTAAAAAGGTATTACAGTAACAAAGAAAAATAACATGTATATACAAGTACAACAAAGTACTCCATTCTATCCAAGGCACCATTCTGCAATACATTAGCAGTTACATTTAATAGGCCCAAAAACATATCTCTGTCTATCATACATGTATATTCAGCATGCATGGGATGATTGCTGGTTTTACCACACAACTCTTTGTTGTTGTCATCCAAGGTCACTCCCCACCCCATTAAACAATCAGACAGCCCATCGTGGGTGGGGCACCTACAACAACACTATCCCCTGTTTCTATTGCCTCAGCCATTGGGCACCATGTCCTATTAAACAGAGACTCTTATCCATTAACAGCTGTATCCTTTTGAGTCACATACAGGATTCTAAGTTATTAAGCCAGTGGGCAATACTTGGTGGGGTCTCACTGACCCAATATTGGGATAGTGTTTTCCTGGTGTTCATCAAGGCTACCAGTCACAGTCTATGGGCAGGATTCACAAAGCTGCCAAATTCTAAGTCCCACTCTACAACTGCTATTGCAGACTGTAATCACCCGCAGCTGCGGCAGTTGTGATTCATAGCTGCAGCAGTTGCAGAGGGTGTTATGACTGCTTCCACCAGCCAGAGCACATTCCTGCAGCTGTGTCCATCTCCCTGGCGACAACACCTGCAAGAGGCCATAACCTGAGAAGCCGATCGTAATCCGTCTCTTTGTGAATACCTGCCACTGTGGGTAACCTGTGGCTCTGCAAGTTGCAACCCACTTGTGCAGCAGTTTACCCACAGCTGCCAGAAATTCATGGGTTTTGTGAATCCCGCTCTATGTTTTTTCCTTGCTAGAGGGTAATTGTCCCCCTGCATAAATTCAGTTGGTGTACAGGGTAGTTTGGTACCCAGTATATTTTGTATGGTATTGTGGACCCCAGTCCAAAAGGGTGAAACCTTAGTACATGTCAGTGTCATATGAAGGAAGTCCCCCTCTTCCACTTAACATTTTGGACATGCCTTTGACCTAGAATATGAGAATTTGTGCAACTTACTGTGGGTAAGGTAGGTCCTATTCAAATAATTAAGTTGTATTCTAAGAGGTTTATTTGAAAATTAATGTGTGTACATGTTTAATGGCATCATCCCAGTTAGCGTCATCCAAATTCAAGGCAAGGTCCTCCTTCCATGACTGTCAGGCCTTGACCAGTCGGGGTAGCATGGATCCCAAAAGTAGTCTGTAAAGCATGATTATAAGTGTACTGTTTGGTCTGTACAGGGCTTCTTCTATAGGAGAGAGGCTTGGGCACTGTTCCTCTACAAGGTGTCTAAGCCTAAAGTAGGCAAAACAATCTCCAGTTTCAACTCAATATTGTTTTCTAAGTTCCATAAATGTCTTAATTCTGCCTCCATAATATACATCACCAACTACCTGTAACCCAGCCCATCTCCATCGTAAGAGAGTTTGGTGCAGGTGTACATTATATCCTTTTTTCTCCTGGAAACCAAGGTGAATTGCAGTAATAGCTGATAGTTTCTTAGGATGATTTATATGTTTATTCACACCCTGCCACAATCTGACCAAAACAGGCATCATTGAAATTTGATATTTGGGTGGGGATGAAGTATGCACTGTGGGTGACAGAATCCCTTTCATCAAACCACCTATAATACCCTTCTCCTCCATGTCCCTCCAAGCCAGTAGTTGGATAGCCACTATGGTTCTCAAAAGAGGTGGCGGTGAAGGTTAGGGAGAAAAAGATAGCATTTAGGAAGTATAAGGAAACATAAAAGGAGCAGGACAGAGAACTGTACCAGTTAAGGCAGAAGGAAGCAGGGAGGGTAGTCAAAATAGCAGACCCAAACTGAGGAAAAGATAGCCAACTCGGTTAAGAAGGGGGATAAAAACTTTTATAGGTATGTTAGGGAGTGTAGAAAGACAACGGGAGGGATAGTGAGGCTGAATAGAATGGACGGTGGGTGGGCAGAGAGGGACAGTGAAAAAGCAGGGATACTGAATGAATACTTCTGTTCAGTATTCACAAAAGAAGAGGTGGGGGAGGTGCCTAATCCAATTAACAGAAGCACTCTGGATAGGGGGTTGATCTAAGTCTTTTCACTGAAGAAAGGGTTCTGAAAGAACTCCTAAAACTGAAGGTGGAAAAAGCAGTGGGGCCAGATGGAATTTACCCGAGAATTATAAAAGAATTAAGCAGAGAACTAGTGACACCACTGACTACACTTTTTAACAAATCATGGGAGGATGGTGTGGTACCTGAGGACTGGAGGAAGGCAGATGTGATTCCCCTTCTCAAACGTGGGACCAAGACAGAGGCAGGAAACTACAGACCTGTCAGTTTGACCTCTGTGGTAGGGAAAGTGATGGAATCATTTCTGAATGAAAGAATTGTTTAGTACCTAGAGGCCAGTGGGGCACAGGACCCAAGGCAGCATGGGTTCACAGTAGGAAGGTCATTTCAGATGAATCTAATTGATTTCTTTGACTGGATGACCAAAGTAGTAGACCAGGGAGGGGCTGTGGACATGGCCCACCTAGACTTTAGCAAGGCATTTGATATAGTCTCACACAAACGATTAATAGTCAAATTAACCAGCCTGGGAGTGGGTCCCCATGTGGTAGCCTGTGTAAAACTTTGGCTGGACAACAGGACACAGAAAATAGATGTAAATGGAGTCCACTCTGAAGAAAGAGGGGTTACTAGTGAGGTACTGCAGGGTTAAGTACTGGGTCCAGTCTTTTTTAATGTCTTTATAAGTGACATTGCAGAAGGACTGGAAGGAACATTATGCCTCTTTACAGATGACACAAAGATCTGTAACAGGGATGATACACAAGAAGGCATGGAAAAGATGAGAAGGGAATTGGCAAGGTTGGAAGAATAGTCAGAAGTATGGCAGCTTGGGTTCAATGCAAAGAAGTGCAAAATAATACATCTGGGTAACAAAAACCCAGGGGAAGAATACACAATGGGGGGGAGGTAGTAACAACAACAAAAAAAGAAATGGACCTGGGGGTAATCATATCAGATGACCTTAAGGTTGGCAAGCAATGTGAGAAGGTGATAGGGAGGGCTGGGGGATACTGGGATGTATAGGGAGAGGCATCACCAGGAGAAAACAGGAAGGTGTTATCCCCCTGTACAGACAGTTGGTGAGACCCCATCAGGAGTACTGCATCCAGTTCTGGAGACCCCATCTCCGCAAGGACATAGACAGGATTGAAGTAGTTCAGAAGAGGGCAACTAAAATGGTGAAGGGTCTGCAAGAGAAGCCATACAAGGAGAGACTAAAATAGCTTAATATGAATCCCCCTTGAGGAAAGGAGGGAGAAGGGGACATGATAGAAACATTTAAGTACCTCAGTGGAATCAACAAAGTCCAAGATGGTAGCATCTTTCATTAAAAGAGATGTGCAAGAACAAGGGGACACAATTTGAAGATAGACGGGGGACGGCTCAGGGGCAATGTGAGGAAGTATTTTTTCACAGAGAGGGTGGTGGATGTATGGAACAGCCTTCCTGAGGAGGTTGTGGAGTCTGAAACTGTGGGAGAATTCAAGAAGGCATGGGAGAGACATAGGGCAATTTTTGTGGGAAGTAGGAAGAAATAGGCTGTTGGTTAAATAGGATCTGCAGCTTATCCTCTCGGTAGGGAAAAGTGCAGACTAGGTGGGCCAAGTGGTCCTTATCTGCCATCAAAGTCTATGTTTCTATGACAAGTGGTGTTGCCCAGTAATAATATTCAAAATTTGGAAGGGCTAGCCACCCCCCCCCCCCGCTTCAGTGGCAGTTGCAGGATTGTTCTTTTTATCCTAGCAGCTTTACCAGCCCATGGAAATCTGTGTTATATACTATTTAATTGTCAAAAGAAACCATCAGGGACACTAACTGGAAAGTACTGAAATATATGTATAAACACCATGAAAGTATATTTATTTTGACAGTGTTTACCCTGCCAATTTAGGCTGAAGGGCAGGTCCTCCCACTTTTTACAGTCCACTTTTATATTATTTATTTTTTATTATTTGTATCTTGGATTACAATACCATTGAACCAGAGACTTTTTCACAAAGGCTCCATGTTGGAAAAACATATGAATACAATGGCATGTAAAAATAATAATTCTGACATATAATTCAAAAACAACATGATAAGTACAATTAAGGCAGGTTAGAAAATGGGCTTTTTATTTCCTGGCATCTGATTGGCAAGTACCCTTGCCAGGGGGGTACATTAACTTTCAATAAATGCCCAGGAAACAAAAAGTACCAGCCTACAGTGCCTCTTCACCAATTCTAGCATTCCTGTGCCCACCATGCTTGCTAATTGGCCAGAATCACACTAAGAAATTTGAAATTGCCACCATTTTTTTCTCTCGCTTAGCGAGAGATCCTACACCCTCCCACTGCCCAATTTAGTGCCAGCTTCCACATGCACCCGCACCCCCACCTCCCCGGTGCTCACGTCTGGCTACTTTCATAAATCACACCAAATGAATGAGAAAACATATTAAAGAAATGTAAAGCAAGCCGTCATGCTGATCGTTTTCACATCATCACATTTCAAAAGCCCAACTCATGCATCTCCAGAACTGTAGTCAAACTGCTCCAAGCCATAAAGTCAGTACCTCACAAAACCAAAAAAAAACTCGTTTTCTATACAAATTAAGTTGAAACTCCTGTGACTACTTTTTCTGTCAACGCCCGATACCACTGACAGCTTCCCCAAACATAGCTTACATTCCGATTCAGCTACCACTCCTGTGCCTGCTTTTTCTGTGTCACTGCCCAATATTATCACTCCCACACTTCCCTTGTTCCAAGTTTCTGTTTTTCAGCACAAGTTCTGCTGTGTTTGATTCTCCCAACAGTGAACTGAATACAGTAATGAAATTAAATGAAAGTGCTCATCACTTGAGCGAATGGACGAGTATTATAACCCCCCCACAGCAGCACACAAGTTTTCCTCAAAATTGCGTACAGTAATGAAATTAAATGAAAGTGCTCATCACTTTAGCGAATGGGCGAGTGTTATAACCCCCTCTGCAGCAGCACACAAGTTCTCCTCAAAATCAGCCTTACTTAATAATTTAATTCACTAGTCACACACAAGAAAATCTAGCTCACCAGTTGGCTTAGCAAAACTGCAACTCGTCACTGCAGTTTTGAAATCTGCATCGCGCGCCTCTCCCTGTTAAAACTGTGGTATTCGAAGTAATGTGATGTCTAATGAGCGCCCCACCAATACCAGCAGCAGAGATTTACAACTTTGTATCTGATCTTCTCCAGTTATTGACAGCATATTAAAAAAAATGTTCAGCAATGGGTCAGCAAAACAGGAAAGGCTCACACTAATGGGGAAGGGGGACTGGTACAGCACACTACCAGAGGTACAGTCATGGACTACTTTACATCAAAATAACAAAAAAAGGAACTGTAGTCATTTTTAATAGAATTACTTAATGTTTATCTTTGCAATCCTAAAAATGACACAGTTAGCCCATTTTCTAAGCGCAATAATACCCTCCAGGGTGGGCGGTATGGGCAATACCAGACTTCCAGGGCTATAAGGCCCTCAGCCTGCAGTTGCTAATACCCTCATCACTTCTGGGAGGTCCAGTATTGCCCAATACCACCCACTTGTTGGGTATTATTGCTTGCGTAGAATACCATCATGTCAGTACATTAAAATGAATAGCCTAAGTGCACCAAAACATGGTAAAAAAGTTAAGCTAGAGGAGAAAATTAACATGGAGGTGTGGAGACAAATTCATACGTTCTGCAAAAAAACATAACCAATAAAAAGATCAAGACAATAGTAAGGTAATAGTAGGAAAATGATGCTGCTGGAGGTAGGCTTTGTTAAAGGGCAGGGGTGAGGTATACTGTATGATGGTAGAGGGGAAACTACAGACACTTATAAGGGGTGGGATGTAGAGGGGATAGTGCAGGCATGATAGGGGAGGGGTGGGGTAGATAGGGTGAGATAATTTTGAATACCATGGGGGGTAGATGAGGGGTTGAGAGAGCAGAGTAGTAGTGATGGGATCAGTATTGAGAGTAGGAGGGTGGGAGGAAGGAGGTCATGAGAGAGGAGGGTTGAGGTATGAGGGGTGAGGTGAAGGGATGGAGTAAGTAAGTGAAATGGATGGGGAAGGAGGGTGGGAGGGGTGTTAAGGGGTGGGATGGAGAGGAAAGGTGCCACGTAAGGAGAGGAGTGACTTATAGTCGGCAGTCACAGCTACTAAATGCAGAGAGATGTTTCCTAAGATTACACTTAAAAGGGCCAATTCTGGACCCTTCCAAAATACCAGTGGGGAGGTTATTTAGCCAGCATGGCACCCTGTAAGAAAAGCAACACTGAGCCTGGGAGGTGTGGCAAAAAGGAACTTGATACACTAGTTTAGACATGCCGCAAGTTTGGTGGGGGTTAGATGCGGGGATTAGGTATTTCTGAGCAACAGGGATAGACTGGCTAAGACTATTTTTTTTTTGTCAGAAGGCAGGTCTGATAGGTGATTCTGCCCTTCAAGTTTAACCAGTTGGCCTGTGTACATAGACTGCAAGTACAGTATGTGTTAGCATGTGAGCTCCAGTAATCAATCTGCATGCGTTGTTGAGGGCTGTGCAGATACTTTATTTAGCAGAGGAATATAGTTTTATCTATGTAAATGAGATACAATTTGTAGTATCGTGATCCCCAGGTATTTTAATACAGCAACACCTTTTAGATTAAGGGAAGATGTTTTCAAACAATTGTTATCACCTTTGCCTAGTATCATCATTTTACTTTTTGATTAGTTTATTTTATGTCCTTCTAAGAATCCATATTCCTCCAGTACCTTATGCAGTGCAGTTAGGCCTACCCATGGGTCCTGCATGTAAAGCAGCAAATCATCAGCAAATAATGATAATTTATGCATTCCCCCCTCAATTATCCCTTGTATACCTTCTTCTAGCTGTATTACTATAACCAGTGGTTCCAGAGATAGCACATGTAGCGGGGGAAAGTGTGCATCCCTGTCTTGTCCCTGGGTCAAGAAAAAAGGTCTAGAGAGCATCCCATTAACTAAAATCTAGGCCGAAGGCTTCTTGTACAATGCACTGATCCATCATAACATATTTGTCACAATACTAAAGCTATGCAATGTTTCAAAGAGATATCCCCACTCCACCCTGTTGAAGGCCTTTTCTGCATCCAGGGCCAATATCCCTGGATTAACCTTAGTGGGTTTTTTTTGACCATCGCCATACTACATTTAGTGTGCGTTGCACGTTGATTTTTCCTTGCCTACCCTTCACAAAACCAGTTTGATTGTCAATTATAAGATTAGGATGCACCTTCTCCAGTTTCCCTGCCAGCAAGCATGCCAATATTTTGTAATCTGCTGTTAGGGAGATAGGGCAATATGAAGAACATAATGTAGGGTCCTTACCCTGTTTTGGCAATATGGTGATTGTGGCATCACACGTGGATGGTGGAAGTGTCCCTTGCCCCAGTGCTTCATGAATCATTTCCTGCATCAGAAGTTTTAAATCTTGGGGGAACAGCTTAAAGAACTCAGTTGGGTACACAGCCAGGCCTGGTGTCTTATCCCATTTCAATTGCTTAATTCCATGTCGGATGTCCTCCCATGTTACCGGCATGTCCAGTGCCTTTCTATCCTCATCCTTTATTTTTGAAATGTGTGCTTTTGCAAAGAAGGTTGTGTACTGACTCTGAGATGGTGTCACCTCTGAGGTATACAAATGTTCATAATATTTATGAAAGTTCTCCCCTATCTCACTATCCCCATGGTGTACGTTTCCCTGTCTATCTTGTATTTGAGTTGCATTTTTTGTACCCTGTCTACTTTGAAGCTGCCAAGCCAACCACTTTCCACCTGCTTCTCTATCAAAACAGGTACCAGCCTCGGTGAGCAACAAGTTTTTTTCTATTTTATTTTTGTGTGACATGTTAAACTCCCATTTAAGTTTCTACAGTTCATTATAGACTGCTGCACTAGGTGCTTCCATGTGTTTTTTTCTCTACCTTTGTTATGTGCTCCTCTAGCTGCTTCATTTGTTGGTTCTCCCATTTCTTTTTATGGGATGCATAAGATAGTATTGTACCTCTTAACACTGCTTTAAGAGCATCTCATCTAATCGATGCACTGGTGTCACCTGAAGGGTCATCTCTCAAGAAGTTACCAATTTGTTCTCTAGTATATTGTTGGAAATCCTATTTTTATGACTGCATGGGTGGAGCCATGCTGACGTATTGTCATGATGTAGGAGAGAAAAATTACTGTGGTGGCATGTGACAGGAAAGTGAGGCAGTTGTCTTCCTCTAAGATTTTTGACTGGTGCTGTTGCACATACCTCTGCCTCCTGCTTAGAGCAGCAGTACTACATAAAAAAAAAGTCAGTACCACATAGATGTGTTCCTTCTGTTCTGTTGAGTACATAGCTGTTTAAAATTCTGTTGTGCAGTACAGCATTTAGCTAAAAAGAGCCCAGTTTATTTTTTGTTTTACAATGTTTTACATTTGTACACCTGCCCTATTGTCCCCCTGACCTGTGCTGCCTACTGCAAACACACAAGGATCTTCTACTTTGTTTACAACTAGTTACACTTCCTGTGTGGTGCCTGTTTCCATCTGTGCTGCTGGAAAGTTTTCTGTCAATTCCCAGAAGAAACTATACTAAAAATCAGTGGTGAATGGGTTAATTTACAAAGGACTGTAGCTAACAGTGTGTGGGGGGGGGGTAACTCAAGACATGCTGTGCTAGGGAAACTGGTCAGAAATGGTTGAAAGCTTCCTAATCCTTCAGAAAAAAAAGTTCTGAACATGCAGCTAAGTATTTAAATCAGTGTCTAAACAGTACTGCACCAAATGCCATAAATGCTTGAACCACAACCCAACTAATAAATTCTCAGCTTGTTTTCTTTTTCGCTTGTATGTCAGTGGAAAATCCCATGCAGCAGTTATGTCAGAGGCCAGGACAGCAGATTGATCCGGTCAAGGAAGCTGTGTGTGCTACAGACTAAGAAAGACGCTCACTGGGGGGAAGTGACTTTATAACTTTTACTGATTTTTATGTTTACTTGCACGCATGTGCAAGAAACAGTGCCATCATCCGAGTTTTTGTAGGTGTGGCACACTGTCTTCCAATTCAGTCAGTGTGTTTGCAGACACGGCCACAGTTCACCAATGAATGCTGCAGCTGTCTATGACAACAGTTGAAAATGCAGCGGCGTACAGTTGAAAGGGAGAAACCGCTTCAGTGAGCAGCGATAAGTTAGTGTTTATTTTATTTTATTTATTTAGTTTTTGTTATCTGGGTAGGTACACTAGACAGCATAGCTGCCTATTTTCAGGTATGAACTGGGAGATTACAACAAAGGGTACATAGACAATGGTAGATACAAGAAAACATAATGGGACAAGTATACGTCAGACATAGTACACTTATACAAAATTTTCAGCAAATTACAGTACATTTTCAGGAATCTATATGCAGTAACAAAACAGAAATATAAGTGCAAATAACTAACTGTCATAAGTCATGCAACTAGTGAGTAAGTGCTAGAAGAGAGGAAATGACAAGATTTCCAGGCAGGTTTGAGACTAGTAGAGGTTGGATCCAGTAGGCAGCTAGGAGGAACCAGTACAGAAGTGGGTGGATAGAGGACAGAAACAGGGTTCAGAGCTTAGAAGAGCCATACGAAGCTCCTGTTTGAAGCTGAGTGGAGAAGGAGAGATTCTTAGACTCGGTGGAAGGGAATTCCATAGTTTAGGGGCCCACCTAAAGAAATCATTCTCCCCCATTTTGGTTTTACATCTTGGCTGGACAAGAAGGGATTTGTCAGCTGATCTCAGTGGGTAGGCAGAGGTCACAGGTTTGAACAGTAGAGCTAGTTTGTCAGGTATCTGGGAGGAGATTATATTCTTTATAAAACAGTATGAAGTAAACTGTCAGTAGGATGAGGGGATAAACCATCCCAGACTGGAGTAGAGTGTGCATCAGTGAGTAATTTTGGGCAAAGACAAAGCAAAATGGCAAATGCTGTTGTAGCACACATCCCACTTTCAAAGGCATGCTCTAGTAGTTGCCAGAAAGGCTATTAACCCATATGCCAATTTGGGTCCCAGGATCCCCTGTGCAATGGCCATCCTCACTGTGGATGTTAGGCTATGTCTCACCTTATAGGCCAGTCCCAGTTGAATATTGACAGATTTAATAACTGAGGCTAGGTGCAGGTCAAAATTCAAGGCAGGATCAAGGGTTACTCCTACATATTTAAAAGAGGTAACTGTGTTAAGAGGAGAGCCATCAAGTGCTCTGATACTTAATGGCTGGGTGCAGGACTGAATTTTTGAACCTGATCCGAAGAGCATACTTGCTGTTTTATTTTTATTTAAGACAAGCTTATTTTGCAATAGCCAGCTCTGAAAGGTACTGAAGTTACTATTGAGATTCAGATTGATCTCTGAGAGGTTTGAGGAGGATGAGTAAAGAACAAGATTATCTGCATATAGCAGACCTAAGCAAGCACCAGTGAGTGGTGGGATGTCATTTATGAAAATTGTAAACAGGAAAGGACCAAGAATCGAACCCTGAGGCACTCTGATCTGAGTAGGAACAAGAAGGGACTTAGCATCTCCAATTTGGGCAAATTGTTGCCGCTCATAAAAATAATTTTGGAACCAGGTGGTGACAGAGGGAGAGAAGCCTAGGGATGACAACTTTGATAGGAGCAGCAGGTGGTCAACTAAATCAAATGCTTTTGTAAGATCAACAAAAGTAGCCCCAGTGAGACATTCTTTGTCCATAGCGAGCCTGACATCATTTGTAAACTGTATGAGAGCAGTGGATGTACTGTGCCCATGTTGGAAACCATGTTGGTCAGGGATGAGGAGTTTGAAGGAGTACAGGTAATCCAAGACCTGGGTAGCAATAATTTTCTCCAGTATTTTAGAGAGGTTAGAGAGGTTGGCAATAAGGTGGTAGTTATCCAGGTAAGTGGTGTCCCACTTTTTGTAGACCGGTACAACTCGACCAATCTTCCAGAGGGACAGGACATGTCCTGTAAGAGGAGATAAGTTGAAAAGTCTAGTCATTGGAAAGACTATAGATGGTGCAACGGTTCTAAAGAATTTTGGTAAGAGTCCATCTGTCCTTGCCGATCCAGCTGGAGAGATGGACTTAAGTAAGTGTAAGATTTCACTCTCAGAAACTGGGCAAAGGGTGAAAGATGGGTTGGAAGGTTTAAGGTTATCCTATGGAGTGACAGGTAAAGGCCCAGGAGGTGCAGTACTGGAGGAGAGGTCAGTGAATTTGGAGTTAAGAGCCTCAGTGATAGTGAGCAGGTTATTGCAATTGCAACCATCCACGACCATATCAGAGATGGTATTGCACTTGTTTTTCCCTATGATGGTGTTAACATGACTCCAAAAACCACGAGACTCACTGACAGAGGTACTAAGGAGCTGATGGTAGTAATTGCCCTTAGCAGATCTGATGGAAACCTTATATAAGTTGTGGAGTCTTCTGTACTCCACCCAGTCCAATGGGGACTGGGTTATCTTAGCTTTGTTCCAGGCTTTATCCTTCTTTTTGAGAGAGAACATGAGTGAAGAATTTAACCAGCGGGTAGCAGATCCCCGATGTGGCACCTTTTTACTGGAATATATTTGTCTTGAAGGTTCAAAAGCATGGTAAGGAGGTACTGAGCAGTCCATGTTCTGTAGCTCCACGATTAGGGCTCTCTTATCCATTTTTGAAAAATCCCTGAAAAGAATTTCTCTGGAGGTGGTTTAGGAGCCCTAGCCTTCAAAACACAGTAAACTGGGGAGTGGTCACTGATTGAGTCTGGTAAAACTCCAACAGCACTGATCCTCTCAGGCCTGTTGGAGACGACCCAGTCTAGAAGAGAATGGAGACTGCTGTTACTAGCCTCTCTGGTCGGGAGAGTGACCAGTTGAGACAGGTGTAATCTGTTGAGTTCAGCAGCATAGAGATTAGAGTTTTTCCCTAGCCAATCCAGGTTGAGGTCCCCCATAACAACAAGCTCTTGTCTACCCTATAGTGAGGAAAGATTGTCAGTTACCTTAGTCAGGCCTGTTAGCCCATTTTTAGGAGGGTTATAGATGCACACTACATTTAGCTTCTTAGTGAGACCTAAGGTAATAACTATATGAATAGTTTCACATAGACAGGTAATGTTGACGGGGAGGACCGTAATGTCAAGGTCCTTCTGGTATAAAACGGAACACCACCAACCTTTTTAACATTTGGACGATCACATCTGTGAAGTTTATATCCATTGATCCTACATAATGATTCTGGTTGTTGATTAGCATATTGCTGGCAATTCTGCTTGTATACATCTCTGCTTTCTCTTCCTGGAACATAAATTCAGTTTGAAGTGAAATTTTCCCAGGATTATCTTTCCGGGAGGAGGCAAGTGACTAAAATGATATCCTTGGAATGTTTCCAAAAAAAGATCTAATTGCTATCCTTGGAATGTTGAGTCAGAGTTCAGGGTAGGAGTGGCATTGACAAAAGCAGGAAAACAGAACCCCTAAGAGACTAATAAAGTAGACACAGTTGTTGTCTGTTGGCACACCTGATCAGTATTGTAATAATATTCCCCAACCCTCTGAGTGACTCTGAATAGCGCTCCACCACCCACCCACCCACCACAGACAGTGTGGCTGACGGAGGTGCCCAATCCCCTGTTTGCTCTGCGCCCCCCTCAGAGTTCTAGGTGCCACACTGGGAGCCCACCCCAGCATGACATAAGTGAGAATGGTGATGGGGCACCCAATCCCCCGTCAGCTCAATTAACCCTCCCCAAAAGAAACAGACTTCCAGTTGCCACGCTGGAAGCCCATCCCAGTGTGGCACACATCTGTATGGCCGATGGGGGTGCCCAATCCCCCATCAGTTCCACTGACCCTTCCCTCCAAAAATCTTCCAGCTGCCATGCTGGGAACCCACCCCAGCATGGCACAAGTGCCGGGTCATCTTCCTATAAAGAAAACAAATACCTAAAAAGAAAAAATGGTTCCTCAGTGATTGTCTTGCCCCCAACCCACACCCACCTTCTGCGCATCCACCTCCCCTCACCCCATACTTACCTCCAGAGGTGGGTGAGATGATCTTCGGTGGACTGGGAACACATCTGCACTTTTCAAAGCCAACCGCAAACTGAAGAAATACCGGTAAGCTGTATAATGGAATAAATAGGGTTTTTTCAAGTTTGATGCATATCTCAGGCATTTTTTGGAATTTTGGCACTGTATTTTCAACATGTGGTTTTCAGGACACTACCTCATGAATTCTGGCATTGTCGTGGCGTTAATTGCCCCCAAAAGGTGATTAAGCGGTCACTGCTCAGAACCACCTTTCGGGACTGATTTACAAAAAGACAATGTCACAGTTCATGAGGCAGGCCTCCAAGACCCCTATGTTGAAAATTTGATGAAAAAATTCCCAAAAATGACTGATTTACGAGCGTGCATTGTGCAGTTCCTACGCATGCTCATAAGTTCACAAACTTTTAATATTTTCACTCCAGATTTTCAACATTGCCATTTTACCACACCTCCTTATGAGCAGTACAGCTATTTTTCACATCATGCCCAAAATGTGTTTCTGCTAATGTAGTGCACAATGGTGCAGTCAGTGTGCGACATCAATGTTCGGGGCAGATTAAGAAAATCACAGTGACACTCTTCATGAGCAGATGTCTTAAAAAATTTGGTGACAAAAGTCCATAAAATAACTGTATTACGTGTGAGCATTGCACAGCTTCCACACACCCTTGTAAGTTCATGAATTTGTAATATTTTCAGTCCAGATTTTCACCACTGCCATTTTTCCACACTTCCTTATGAACAGTACAGCCGTCATTTTTCACACCATGGCTGAAATGTGTTTTCACACTTCCAGGGCAGAAATGCATGGTTGCTGTGGGAAATCATTGTTTGGGACAGATTAAGAAAATCACAGTGACACTGTTCATGGGCGGAGGTCCCAAAATGCCTGTGTTGACAATCTGCTGTAAAAAATCCCCAAACTAATTAAATTATGGGTGTGCAATGCACAGTTTCTATGCATGCTCGTGACCTCACCAGTTTTTTTGTTTATATTTTCACTGCAGATTTTCAACATTGCCATTTTTTACTCCTCCCCATGAACAGTTCAGCTGTCATTTTTCACATCCTGTTCAAAATGTATTTTCGCACCTGTGGTGCCAAATGGTGTAGTTGCTGTGCAAAATCAGCTTTCAGCTAACAAACTGATATTGCCACTGTTCATGAGGTTGGGGTCACAAAATTACCATGTTGAAAATTTGGAGTGAAAATACCAACGAACGCCTGAGGCGTTAGGGTTTCTGACCATAACGCCCTACCCTGTAGAGACTGACAGGCATCAGGGGTGTGACTTGGAATTGTCTCCTGTAATGCTCATACCATTCCACCCCCACCCACACCCTGCAACCAGTGAGAGGCATTAAGGTGCACCTTGGACTCTTCAGCCCCAAAGTTCACCCCATTCTCCTATACAGCACTCATCTCACCAGATTTCCTGATGGAATGGGGTGAACATAAGGGCCAAAGACCCCAAGGCACACCGTGACACTTGTCGGTGTCTGCAGGGTAGGGTGTGATGAAATGGTGTGGCCGTTATGCCTGATGACCCAAAGGCACACCCCAATGTCTGTCAGTATCTGCAGGGTGGTGGTGGGTTGGCTTCAGTTCAATACTTTATTGCCATTCCTATTATGCAGCTCTGTAACTCCTACACTACCAATGCCAATGCCAGCAAGCAAACATTCGACATTGACAAATGCTTGTTACTGTTTTGTTTGCTGTGTCTTTTTATCTTTTTTTTCCCTACAGGCTGCTTTAATTGCAGAGTTCTGATTTGTTTCTTCACTGCATGGTATTTTGCACTGTGATAATAGCATAGTACATGGAGAGCTAAGGGCAGTTTTTCCTAGGCTGTATTTTGCTGGGATTTCCTTAAGTTGGTGGTTTAATGGTAGTCTAACAAAGGACTCCAGCCAGAGTTGAAAAAGGGTGCCAAAAGGGAGTTATAAAGAGGGCCGCAGTCAGCATCTGGGCCACAGCAGTTATGTTGGAGGCTAGGAGAGCTGATTGATTCAGGCAAGGGAGCTGTGTGTGCTACAGACTGAGACACTCACTAGGGGAAAGTGACTTTATAACTTTGATTTTTATCTTGTCTTGCATGCACAGTACAAGCAACATGGTGTGGCAACTTGCTGGAGTAGTAGGTTGTGGAGGTGCAGTAGAGTTGTGGCCAATTGAGCCACTGCTTTCTTGGGCTGGTCTGTGTGGCACCAATGAATGAGCACATTGTCTATGATAGCACTTGAGAAGCGTGCCACCAACTTGAAAGAATTTTATCGCTGCAATGAGGGAGTGCCCATCATTGCAGGGCATGCCTTGCCTGCTGAAATGTTTCAATAAACATTGCGGCTGTCACCATCTGCTTCTCACAATCCTTAGAAAGCTGAATATGGGGGTGCCCAATCCCCCTGTTGGCATGTTTATAACCTCTCTCAAGATTATATGGTACACTGGAAGCCCACCCCAGTGTGCCTCATGGTCTGGTATTCTCCACTATCGCCCCAAAGCTGACTGCATCAGCGTGTTCCTGCCTCTGCCCCACCCCACCCCCATTGTGTGCTACACTGGGGGCCCACTCCAGTGTGACCAACAGAACCCCTCCAAAGTCATGGGGCACAGTAGGATTCCACCTCAGTGTGCCCAACAGTTCATTTATTTCACCTGTAAATAAAGAAAACCTTCCCACGATGTCCATTCCTAAAAAAAAAGAAAACACTCCATTGTTGCATCCGGAGCACCCCCTACCCCAACCTGCACCCACCCTCTGCACACCCCACCTCCCCACAGCCCCCTCACCCAATACTTACCTCTGGAGCCTGGCATGATGATCTTTAATGGAGCGGGAGACGTACGTACTCTTCAAAAGCCGACTGTGAACTGAAGAAAATCACGGTAAGCTGTATAATGGCATCAATGGTGGGGGGGGTTCAACTTGTGGATATCTCGGTCATTTCTGTAACTTTTGGCTCCAAATTTTCAACATGTGATTCTTAGGACCCCACCTCATGAACTCAATCACTGTCATTTTGTTATTCAGTCCCAAAAGATGATTTCACCATCACTGCAAGGAATCACCTTTCAGGACTGATTAATGAAATGACAGTGCCACTGTTCATGAGGTGGGCTCCCAAAAAGCCTACTGTATGTTGCAAATTTGGTGAAAAAATTCCAAAAATGACTGTGTTACAAGTTTGCATAGCACAGTTTCCATGTACCCTCATAAGTTTGAGAATTTTTAATATTTTCACTCCAGAGTTTCAACATTGCCATGTTTTCACACCTCCTTTGAAAAATACAGCTGTCATTCTTCACATCCTGCCCAAAATGTGTTTTTGCACATCTGGCACACAACGGCATTGTTGCTGTGGGAAATCAATGTTAAGGACAGATTAAGAAAATCACAGTGGCACTGTTCATGAGCAGAGGTCTCAAAATGCCAATATTGAAAATTTGGTGAAAAAATTCCACAAAATGACTGTGTTATGAGCACGCATTGCACGGTTTCCACACACACTCATAAAATCGAGACTTTCTAACATTTTCACTCCAGATTTTCAACATTGCCATTTCTTCATACCTCCTTATGAATGGTACTGCTGTCATTTTTCACATATTGCCCAAAATTTGTTTTCGCACATCTTGCACAGAATGGCACAATCGCTGTGGGAAATCAACATTAGAGACAGATTAGCAAAATCACAGTGCCACTATTCATGAGCGGAGGTCCCAAATGCTTTCATAAGGTGGGGTCACAAAAAGCCCATGTTGAAAATTTGGAGTGCAAATACCAAAAAACACCTGGGGCTTTAGGGTTTCTAACCATAACGTCCCACCCTGTAGAGACTGACAGGCATTAGGGGTGTGACTTTGGATGGTTGGCTGCAGTGTTCACACCATTCCACCCCTGCCCCTACCCTACAGCCAGTGACAGGCATCAAGGTGTGCCTTGGACTCTTCAGCCCTAAAGTTCACCCCATTCTCCTATACTGCACCCATCTCAACATATTTCCTTATGGAATGGGGTGCGCATAAGGCCCGACGACCCAAGGCACAATGCAGCACTTGTTAGAGTTTGCAGGGTAGGGCGAGGTGAAATGGCATGAGCGTTATGGCTGATGACTCAAAGGCACACCCCAATGCCTGTCAGTCTCTGCAGGGTGGAGTGGGGTTGGTGTCAGTTTCATACTTTACTGCCATTCCTATTATGCATCTCTCTAACTCTGGCACTACCAATGCCAATGCCAGCAAGACAAAATTTGTCATTGACAAATGCTTGTTACTGTTTGGTTTGTTGTGTGTTTTTATCTTTTTTTTCCTATAGGCTGCTTTAACTACAGAGTTGTGATTTGTTTCTTCACTGCATGGTATTTGGGGCTGTGTATATAGAATAGTACATGGAAAACCAAGCGTAGTTTTCCCAGTGCTGTACTGTGTCCCACCCTTCATCCCCCACTTCTACACATTTGTTAAATGTCCTGTTGGTTACAAGGAGTAAAAGGGGCTGTGGAAAAGGAGGAGGATAAGGAGGCTAAGATCTACCCTCAGCAAAAGCAGGGATTTTTACTTCACTTAACTATTTGCTGTGTGTTCTCTCCTGATATTACCTGAGAATAGGAGAGAGAGAGAGAAGAATTAGCAGTGGGGAGCACAGTCTGAGAATCTCATTAGAAGTAGCTGTTGGATTTAATCAGAAGAGGTTCTCAGCACAGTTTGGGAATCTCAGTCGAAGAAGCTATTGGATTCATTCAGAAGAGGTTTACAACAAGGATGCAGGGAGTGGTGCAGTGCAATGGGTGCAGAGCAGCAGTTTTTAGAAGGACATTTTGGCTACTGCAGTTCTGCCCTATATGCAGTCACCTCTCTGGGATGTGGGCAGAGGTGACCAGTCTCTGGTCCAAACTGGCAGGAATACTGTGGTCCTTTGCCCCCACCCAGAGGCCACCAAGTCCTCAGCCACTACCCCAGATATTTCCTCAGCAGAGGGCTGCATGGACTACGGTGGGCTCAGGGAGGTTGAGGGAGGTGGTCAGAGGCACATCCCCAATCTAGTCCAACTCAGTAACTCTTATGCTGTCCTGGAGATGAGCAGGACTCCTGAAAGGGAACCCACTGTTGAGACCAAGGGGACACGCAGGTAACCAAGAAGGATGATCAGATGGGCACAGGGAAGAGTAACCCACAGGATGAGGAAGCTACTCTTGTTGTGGGACTCATAGTTTGGCACATGGACTTGAGGACAGGAGGGGAACTAGAGAGGGAGGTAAAGTTCTTTCCAGGAGGAACAGCTCATCAGGAGGGAGAGTGTACCCTGAGGACCACTAAGGCAGTTGCCAAGAGGGGGGATCTGGAGGTAGTTGTCCACCTGGGGATAAACAACCTTTCCAGAGACAAGGCTAGCATAGAGCAGGTACTGGAGGAATTCAAACAGTTGGGAGGGCACATTGGAGAAGTGGAAAGCTCTGTAACATTTTCAGAGGTGCTTCCAGTCCATGGCAGGAGGAGGCTATGAATCTCCGAATTAGTAACTTCAAGTGGTTGGAAAGCTGGTGCAGGGAGAAGGGATTTGCCTTCATTGGGGACTGGGGTCCCATCTGGAGTGATGCAGGCCTGTACAAGAAAGATGGCTTTCATCCATCCAGGAGGGGGATGACAGTCCTAAAAGATGTTTAAATGCTTCCTGTGAGAGTATTTAAACTTGCCAAGGGCCTGAAGAAACTGGGAGAGACAGCTAGCCCCAATTACAGTACCTGGAAGGCAGGATCAGGATGGAGAGTTGCAGGTGGAGGAACATGGATCAGCCAGTTACACAAGGGCTACAAAAGGGGAGGTCCAAGGTACAGCATCCAGGTTTAGAGGTAAAGCATCCAGGTTTAGAAAGCAGAGAGACAAGGACAGGAATATAAGGAAGGCTGAGAAGGGGAGCTGGAAAGTCTTACTGACAAATGCCTGCATCTTGGGAAATAAAATCCCGGAGCTTGTGGTACTGATGACAGAAGCAGATCTGGATGTGTTTGCTGTAACTGAAACATGGTACACAGTTAACCACAACTGGGAGGTAAACATTCCAGGATACACCCTATTTAGGAGGGACAGGGAGGGTAGAAAAGGTGATGTGTAACCCTATATGTCAGAGAAGGAGTTAAAGCCACAGAGATACAGAACAGGAAAATAAGCTGGAGGCACTGTGGGTCACATTCAACATGGGTAAGGGCTCAGCTATTCACACAGGGGTCATTTACAGACCCCCAGTTCAGGAGGAGAGGGGGACAATAACAAGGAGCCAGTAGAGGAAATATATTATATGTCATACAATGGGGAGGTCTTGCTCATGGGAGACTTCAACTTGCCAGATGTGAAGTGGTCCATCCCTGCAGCAGCCTCAGCACAGAGCCAGGACATCTTGGATTCATTATAGAGAACTGGCCTTAGGAAGCTGGTACATTGACCCACTGGGGAAAGGTCAGTTTTGGATTGGATTCTGACAAAAGGGGACATGGTCTCTGGTGTGCAAGTGGAGGGTCAGCTGTGGTTCAGTGACTACAATTCAGTGTGGTTTGATTTAGGCATGGAGTTCATCTCAAGCCACACTAAGGCAAGCATATTGGACTTCAGGGGTGCAGATTTCAGCAGGATGAGAGATAGCATCAGAGAAGTACTGATAAGGGGGATAGCAGGACAGGGAGTTGAGAAACAGTGGGAATACATAAAAGCTGCCATAGTGGAAGTGACAGGCCAATGTATCAAGCAGAGGAGCAAGGGCAAAAGAAGGAGGAAACTGCTATGGTTCTCAAAGAGGTTGCTGGGAAAGTTAGAGCTAAAGGCATGAGCTTCTAGAAATATAAGGAGTCCCAGAGGGAAGATGACAGAGAGGCATACCTTGAGTGCCAAAGGTAGGCAATTAAAGTTGTTTGAAGGGAAAAAGTATAAAGGGGGAGAGAGATTAGCTTGGGCAGTGAAGAAAGGGGACAAATACTTTTTTAGATATATCAGTGAAAGATGAAAATTCAGGGAGGGGGAATTGTAAGACTTCAGGGAGGAAAAAGTGAGAGTGTGTGGAGGAAGACTGGAAAAATGCAGATACTGAATGAATACTTTTGTTCGGTGTTCATGGTGGAGGGGAAAGGTCAGGAGCAACAAATAGATAACAGATACAGGGGACATGAGGAGGTTAACACAAACCCATTTTCAGAGGCAAGAGTACTGGAGGAGCTTACCAAAATAAGAGTGGACAAGGCAGTGGGGCAAGATGGCATACATCCCAGGACATTTAAATAACTGATAAATGGCTAAGCCCTAAAATAAAAAAAGTTAATTAATAAAAAAATAGACTTTACCGCAAAACAAAGAAAAGCCAAAACATCCATGCTATAACTAAATACAGACATTTGGTTAAAAAGGAAAAGCAGGAAATTAAAAAAGCCAAGAGGGATTATCAATTTAAATTGGTATCACAAGTAAAGGACAACTATAAGACTTTTTACTCATATATAAATAATAAAAAGAAAAGTGATAATATCATAGGACCTTTCAGAAATGAATAAGGGGAATTGCTGAATAAAAAAAGAGTCTGTACATATACAAAACACTTTTTTTTGCTCAGTCTTCAATGCAGCCAACTCATTTAATAAAGGGGACAAAAATAGCTCTACACCTGGACTTATACAAATTGCAGCTGAGGATGTACTTGATAAACTAAAAAAAATAAGATTAATATATCACAGGGCCCTGATGAAATTCATCCAAGAGTATTATATGAACTAGCTGATCAATTAGCTGATCCCCTAACTTATATTTTTCAAGCATCACTAGATAAGGGAGAAGTCCCACAGAGTTGGAGGGAGGCACTAGTGATCCCAACATATAAAAAAGGTGCAAAAACTGACCCAGAAAATTACAGACCTGTAAGTTTGACATCCGTTATGGGTAAAATATTGGAATCCATAATAAAATACATTTTAATAGAACATTTAGATCAAGAAAACCTACAAGACCCTGTTCAGCATGGTTTTAGAAAAGGAAGATCATGCCAGACAAACCTTTTTTGGGCTTTTATGAGAAGGTGGGCAAGTCATTGGATGAGGGCAACAATATTGATGTTTTTTTTTTGATTTTTCGAAAGCTTTCAATATACTTCCACATCGAGAACTAGTAAATACATTCCAAAATACTAGAATTAATGTTAATATAACAAACTGGATAGAGTCTTGGTTAATGGACATAAGACAGAGAGTGGTGATACATGGTGAAATGTCTGATTGGGTAGGAGTGACCAGTGGGGTGCCCCAGGGTTCGGTACTTGGACCATGTCTGTTCAATATTTATATAACATCACTAAAAATACCAAATAAAAGGATTTGGCTAACCAAATTTGCGGATGATTGTAGGTTAGGAACTATTAGAAATGCACAACAAAATATCTCTGAGCTTCAGGATGCACTGGACACAATACAAAATTGGACAAAAACAAAAAAAAACTAGAATTAAATAAAAAAATGTAGTTATGCATATGGTTAAAAGAAATATCAAACTACAGTACATAATAAAAAAATACAGTACTTTGTGATACTTTTGATGAAAGAGATTTGGGGTGACCATCAGCAATGACCTGAAGTTTAGTACTCACTGTAACAATTTAGTAAAAAGAAATAAACAGATATTAAACTGTATATTAAGACATATAACTAGCAGAGACAGGAGTGTGAGTATGCCCCTGTAAAGTGCCTTGGTCAGACCTAACTTAGACTATTGTGCCCAGGTGTGGCCACCTTATAAAAAGGATGATATTCAAAAACTGGAGGGAGTTCAACAAAGGGCAACTAAGGCTGTAAAGGGTACTGAGGGCATGTTCTATGAGGAAAGACTGAGTGATCTGGATCCATTTATCTTGGAATATAGATGCACCGGGGGGGACTAGTGCATGCTTTTATAGGTCCATACAAGATGATCATCTTAGAAATGATTTAGGTTGATACTGAGGAAATCTAAATATGAATCTAGGAAAAATCCCTATCAGTTAGAGACTCAAAGATGTCATAAACTACCATGGAAACTCTGGTTCAGTCTAAGAGTGGTCACAGGGTGGAATTCATTGACAACTGATGTAGTAAATTGTGAAAGTATGGAGTCATTTAAACATAGGCTGGACAATTTTTTTTAGATATAGAAAGGTATAGTAACTTCCAAGAATACGAGCATTAACCATTAGATTTAACATTAAACTTTAAGGACATTAGTCCATTAGCTTGAACATACGTATGATAACTATGATACCTATGAAGAGCTAGCAGCCTCACTAGCAGCCTTCTTCAGTGAGTCCTTCAGAAGGAGGGGGAAGGGTCCTGGGGACTGGAGGAAAGCTCATGTGGTTCCACTGCACAAGAGTGGGAGAAGGGAGGATGCAGGGAACTATAGGCCAGTTAGCCTCACCTCTGTGGTAGGTAAGGTCATGGGAACACTGCTGAAAGAGAGGATTGTAGAGTACCTGACTGCCAATGGGGAACAGGATCCAAGACAGGATGGCTTCACAGCAGGAATTTCATGTCAAATGAATCTAATAGATTGTTTTGACTGGGTGACAAAAGCTGCGGACCAGGGCTGAGCTGTCGGCATCACATACCTGGACTTCAGCAAGGCCTTCAACACTTTATCACACAGGAGGTTGGTAAACAAGCTGGCCAGCAAAGGGTAGGATAATAAGTTGGTAAACTTGGTTAGAAACTGGCTACAGGATAGGAAGCAGAAACTGATGGTAAATGGGATCAAGTCAGGGTAAAGGAGGGTGACCAGCAAGATACCTCATGGGTCAGTTCTGAGTCCAATCCTGTTTAATATCTTTATTGGAGATATTGCAGAAGGACTGGAGGGGAAGATAAGCCTATTTGCAGATGACACAAAGATCTGCAACAGGGTAGATACTTCTGAGGGAGTGGAAGGGATAAGCAGGGACCTAGAGAAACTGGAGCACTAGTCTGAATCATGACAGCTGAGATTCAATGCCAAAAGGTGCAAAATCATGCACTTGGGTAAGAGGAATCCAGGAGTGAGCTACAGAATGTGGGGAGTGAGGAGATGCAGTCAGTCAGTCACAAGGGAGGAGAGGGACTTAGGAGTCATTATCACAGAGGAATTGAAGGCCAGCAGGCAGGCAGCCAAGGTGGTGGGGAAGGCCAGTGGAATGCTGGGGTCTACTGGAAGAGACATCACACGTTGGAGGAAGAAGATATTAGTTACACTGTACAAAACACTGGTAAGGCCTCATCTAGAGTACTGTGTGCAGTTCTGGAGGCCACACCTTTGTAAAGACATTGACAGGATTGAGGTGGTGCAGCAGAAAGCAACTAAGATAGTGGGGGATTTGCAGCCAAAACTATAGAGGAGAGACTGAGGGACCTCAACACGTACAACTGGAACAGAGGAGGGAGCGAAGTGATATGATAGAGACATTCAAGTACCTCAAGGGTGTAATAAGGTGAATGGGGAAGAGATATTCCAGTTTAAACAGTGTGTGTCAGGACAAGAGGTCATGACATAAGACTGAAGGGAGGTTGTATTAGGGGAAATGTGAGGAAATACTTTTTCACTGAGAGGGTGGTGTATGCATGGAATAGCCAGCCTCAGGAGTTGGAGGTGGCAAGTACAGTAACTGGATTCAATCATGCATGGGACAGAAATAAGGGAATCTTAGATTTGGGAAGAAAAAGCTACAGTTTGTGACCAAAAATCCTTGTTATAAGGAGTCCCACAAGGCTCCATCCTGGGCAATATCCTCTTTGCAATATACATCAATAATCTGGACTTGCAGCTGGGCACAGCAAATGTGCACTTATTCGCAGATGATACTGTACTCTGTACCACAAATTCATCCTTGGATCTGGCCCATGAGTACTTACAGAAAGACTTCGTCACCCTCCAATACAACCTTCTCACTCATAAGCTCCTCCTCAATGCCAAAAAGACTAAAGTAATGATTCTCTCACCAAAGTCTACTTTCAGATGTCCACATATCACACAGATCTGAACACTCTTAGATGAACCCCTTGAAGTAGTTGATACCTTTAAATATCCAGGGTTCTGGCTGGATAACAAGCTCAACTTTCTGTGCCACTTAAATGAAACCTTGAAGAAACTAAGACAGCGATTAGGTTTATTCTATCACATTAAACACCTACTCACGTTAGAAGCCAGAATGAGACTAGTACAAACTACATTCCTACCTATACTGGACTACGCTGACTTCCTTTACAGTCATTGCCCATCAACGATGCTAAACAAAGGACACCCTTTTACCACCGGCTTTAAGAGTTATCTTAAATCTACCCGTAGTACACATCACTGTCATCTATACCAGGTTTCGGGATGGACCTCACTCTCAACTAGAAGAAAAAGGAATGCTCTCCTCTGTTTTTTAGAGCATTATCTGATAACCTCCCTGCATACATCTCGAACATCTTCAAATGGGCTAAAGGTTCCTATGGCCTGAGATGCTTCTCCTTAATCTGCTTCCAGATTCCTAGAGTGAAAACTACCCTTGGCTCAGCAGCAATCAACTTCTCACTTCCATCACTTTGGAACACTATGCAAGATTCATTAAAATTATCCTCATTTCCAAGCATTTTCACATTCAAAGCTCTATTAATGGATTATCTGAAGGAATCATGCAACTGTTTCAGATGCCGATGACCCCTAAGCCTCGGGTGCCACTCTCAAATCCTATGCCTCAGTATCTCATCCACCCCACATTCCTAACAACAGAAACATAGGACCTACAAGCTTAGTTCCTTAATCCAAGATGACCCTGCTCTATTCTCTACCTTACCTATTCTGGCCTCCCTTTGGCTGCCTACCTTTCACTCCAATTTCTACCCTATTCCTTAATACCTCCTTATTTTTATCATTTAGGTATGAGCTCTTACTCAGCGGAGACTATATGGGATTGTTGTCTCTTCTCATTTCAGTAAAGCTTATCATTATGTACCTTTGCATGTTAATTATGTTGACAGGTATGTATAGGCCCATATTGACTGGCACCTTCACAATGTTTTTTCCTTTTTTTTTTGCACTGTTGTCCACTGTAATTGTAATCTTATGAAGTGTACTGTATTGTATTTATGCCCAGGACCACCTTGAAAATGAGCTTGCTCAATGGTGTTTATGCTGGTTAAATAAGTGATTGATTGATTGATGGATTGATAAAGTAGGGTCATAGACTGCTTACTCAGGTAGCAAAATGGGCAGACTAGATGGTCCTGGAGAAAATGACAAAGGCAATAAGGACAGGGATGGGGCAAAAAGGGGTAAGGCCATCAAGAAATGGATGGTAATGAGTACCGCTGCCTATTGTCTGGGCAACAAGCTCCCTGAACTTGTGGCCTTGATGGAAGAGGGATGCCTGGATATCGTAACAGTCACAGAAACATGGTACACAGAGAACCATGCCTGGGATGTTAACATACCAGGGTACACAACCTACAGGAGAGACAGGGAGGGTAGAAGAGGGGGAGGAGTACCTCTCTATGTAAGGTAAGGGATAAAAGCAAGGGAACAAAAGAGTAAACAGGGAGGAGGCACGGTGGGTCACCTTAGAGACTGGAAATGGCACCACAATCCACACAGGGGTTGTATTCAGATTCCCATGTCAGAGAAAGGAAATGGACAGGGATATGATAGAAGGCATCCTTATGATGGCAGAGAAAGGAGAGTTACAATTGATGGGGGACCTGAATATGCCAGATGTTAACTGGAGCACCTTTGCTGCAGTTATATCCAAGAGCAGGGCCATTTTCGATGCCCTACAGGGTGCATGCCTCAGACAGCTAGTTTTGGAACCCACTCATGAGGGAGCAATCTTAGACCTTGTACTCTCAAATGGGGACAGTGAGAGGATCTCTGATCTCGAAGTAGGTAGCCATCTGGGAACAAGTGACCACCAAACAGTGGGATTCATAATAAACTCAGCTACAGAGTCAAGTCATACAAAAGTGAGGGTACTGGACTTCAAGTTGGGCTGAATTTGGCAAGATGGGGAGTGCCTTAGAAAAGCACTAGCAAACAGACTAGAAGGAGGGGTGGAGCAACAATGGGGAAAATCAAATCTCTCATCACAAAGGCAACAAACCTTTGTGAGAAGGAAATAAACAAATCAAAATGAAAGAAAAAGCCACTATGGTTCTCAAAAGAGGTGGCGGGGAAGGTTAGGGAGAAAAAGATAGCATTTAGGAAGTGTAAGGAAACACAGAAGGAGCAGGACAAAGAATTGTACCAGATAAGGCAGAAGGAAGCAGGAAGGGAAGTCAGAATAGCAAAGGCCCAAACTGAGGAAAAGATAGCCAACTTGGTTAAGAAGGGTGATGAAACCTTTAATAGGTACATCAGGGAGCATAAAAAGACAAAGGGAGGGATAGTGAGACTGAATAGAAAGGACATTGGGTGGTCAGAGAGGGACAGTGAAAAGCAGGGATACTGAACGAATACTTCTGCTCAGTATTCACAAAAGAGAAGGAGGGGGAGGTGACTAATCCAGTTAGCAGAAGCACTCTGGATAGGTGGTCGATTCCAGTCCTTTCATAGAAGAAAGGCTTCTGAAAGAACTCCTAAAGCTGAAGGTGGACAAAGCAATGGGGCTGGATGGAATTCACCCCAGAATTCTAAAGGAATTAAGCAGAGAACTAGTGACACCACTGACTACCCTTTTTAACAAATCATGGAAGGATGGTGTGGTACCTGAGGACTGGAGGAAGGCAGGTGTGATTCCCCTTCACAATACTGGGAGCAAGACAGAGGCAGGAAACTACAGATCTGTCAGTTTGACCTCTGTAGTAGGGAAAATGATGGAATCACTTCTGAAGGAAATAACTGTTGAGTACCTAGAGACCAGTGGGGCATGGGACCCAAGGCAGCATGGGTTCACAGCTGGAACGTCATGTCAAATGAATCTAATTGAATTTCTTTGGCTGGATGACCAAAGTAGTAGACCAGGAGGGGCTGTAGACATGGCCTACCTAGACTTTAGCAAGGCATTTGACACAGTCCCACACAAAAGATTAATAATCAAATTAACCAGCCTGGGAGTGGGTCCCAGTGTGGTAGCCTGAGTAAAACATTGGCTGGACAACAGGACACAGAAGGTAATTGTAAATGGAGTCCACTCTGAAGAAAGAGGGATCACTAGTTGGGTACTGCAGGGTTCAGTACTGGGTCCAGTCGTTTTTAATATCTTTATACAGTAAGTGACATTGCAGAGGGACTGGAAAGAAAATATGCCTCTTTGCAGGTGATACAAAGATCTGAAATGGGCTGATACACAAGGAGGCATGGAAAGAATGAGAAGGGACTTGGCAAGGTTGGAGGAATGGTCAGAAGTATGGCAGCTTGGATTCAATGCAAAGAAGTGCAAAATAAATATAATGCACCTGAGGAATAACAACCCAGGAGAAGATTACACAATGGGAGGGAGGTAGTAACAACAACAAAAATGGAAAGGGACAGGGGGGTAATCATTTCAGATGACCTTAAGGTTAGCAAGCAATGTAAGAAGGTAGTATGGAGGGCTGGGGGGATACTGGGATGTACAGAGACAGGCATCACCAGCATAAAACAGGAAGTTGTTATCCCTCTGTACAGACAGCTGGTGAGACCCCATCTGGAGTACTGCATCCAGTTCTGGAGACCCCATCTCCGCAAGGACATAGACAGGATGGAGGCAGTCCAGAGGAGGGCAACTAAAATGAATGAATGAATGAATGAATGAATACTTTTATTTTTAAGAAGCGCCTTTCCAAAACCAAGGCGCTTTTACAACAGGTCAATACATAATACTTAAATTCCTAATGGTGCAGAGTCTGCAAGAGAAGCCATACGAGGGGAGACTAAAGGAGCTTAATATGTATAGCCTTGATTAAAGGATGGAGAGGGGGTCATGATAGAAATTTTTTAAGTACCTCAGTGGAATCAACAAAGTCCAAGAGGGTAGCATCTTTCAGAAAAAGAGATGTGCAAGAACAAGGGGACACAATTTGAAGATAGAGGGGGGACAGCTCAGGGACAATGTGAAGAAGTGTTTTTTCACAGACAGGGTGGTGGACTCATGGAACAGCCTTCCTGAAGAGGTTGTAGGGTCTAAAACTGTGGGAGAATTCAAGAATGCATGGGAGAGACATAAGGCAATTCGTGTTGAGGGTAGGGAGAAATAGGTTGTTTATTAACTAGGATCTGCAGCTTATCCTGTAGGTAGGGAAATGGGCAGACTAGGTGGCCAAGCGGTCCTTATCTGTCATCAAAGTCTATGTTTCTATGTTTTTGGCAGTCTCTATCTGCCAACAGAATCTGTGTATCTAGGTATGTATCTATGAATAACAAAGCTTAACAGCAGTTCTACTGAAAGACAGACTGATCTAAAACATTATTACATCACACATGCTTCAAAGTCTGCTGCTGCTGAAAAATGTTGCCATCTCTCATGAAATCCCTCATGCAGCTCTTCCTGAATGAAGGTTCCTTCATGTTTAATTTCTAGTTGTTTCTTGAAAATAAAAAAGTAAAATAAAAATAATGATTTCAAACACTGTATGTAACATTCCCAACCCAAATAGCAGATTACAATTCAGTAATACATCTAACTACTACTTAGTAACCAGGAATCAGCACATTTATTTAACAAGCTGTGCGCTGTTGTACCCCATACCAAAAGAAAGATAAAAATCTGTATAATGTGTAGATAACCGTAACTATGGAAGCTGCTAAGATAGTGGTGTTTTAGTGTCTTACACCACTCATCCAGTTTATTACTATTTTACTACTTACTAGTAGTAATATCCATTTGACTGTGGCAGTACTGCAAACATAAAGAAAGTCTCATGGGTTCTAATCCCACCACATGATTACTGCATAGTGTGTCAACATGTTTTGCATGTGGCAGTACTGCAAACATGCAGAAAGTGGCATGCTTACTGCACAATGTGTCAACAAGCTTTACATGTTTTTTTTTTGACAAGGCAAACAATAGCTGTACTCAGACAGACATAGAAAATGCAAACAAATAAAAAGTAGAAAGCGTAACAAGAAAGAGTACAAAAATTAACACTGTTATGCAAAGTACCAGATAGTTATGCCTGCTATACGAATGGCACCCTGTGGGATGAACAAAGTTTGGTTCCATTTTGCCAAACAACTCTTGGCCAAAATTCATTGAATTTTGCTACTGTTAAGATGTATAATCAACTTCCCAGAAATTTTATAAGACAAAAGAAATCATCAACTTTCAAGTTGGAGCTAAGAAAAATTATGTTAGAAAACTCAGACTATAAATGTTATGTGTAATGTATATTTATGCCTTGTTGTTGTCTTAAATTTTGTATGTATGTTTTGTATAAACTGGCCATTTGTGAAAATGGGCTTGTCCCACAGACTTACCAGTATAAAAATAAATAAAATGAAAAAAAAAATGAAAATGAAACAAAGTGAAATTGGTATTTATTCAGTTGAATGTCTACAAGCAGAAACATTGAACATTTTTCACTAGTGAGATTCTTGGTCCTTGAAATTTACAGAGTAAACTACACACATTTCAAAATGTATTTTGTTTACACCACAAAAACCAGCATAGGTATAGAAGTCAGTTTATAACAGTGGCAACATTTTTTTTTACTAGTAGTGTGAAAAGCAAAGGTGAAAACCAACGTGTTTTAATGTACTAACAATTTATTGAAAAGTAGAAAGTAATTTCTAACACATCATAATACAATACAATAAAATTCTCAGTTTTCTATTAGAAGTAAACAATTGTTCTTTATTGCCCTAATTTATGGCTATATTATTTTATATTGATTGCCACGAACTTTGGGCAGGATTCACAAAGCAGATGTGCTGCATGTAAATGAGATGTGCCATCCCAAACGGTGAGATTCACAGAAGGATGCGCCACAAGATACACTGTCTGCATCCCCACTGTGAATACCACTGAAGCGCCTTGGTGCAACCTGAGATGCTCCAGTGCAGCCAGGATGTGCAGAAGCATCCTGGGCAACACTACACTGAATAAAGGAAAAGTAAGAAAGGGACACAGGAGCAACGGGGTGGAGGGACTGCAGTGGCACAAAGAATGCAGGTGAACAGGGTTGAAGAGTGGCCAAAGCAGACAAGGTGCACAGACAGAGCACACACAGTGATACATGGAAGCACAAGACACACACTCCACATAGGATCCTAACAGGCACAGCTGCCATGCACAGGGGTACCTGGTAAGGTGGCCCACAGCAGCAGAGGTGCACAGTGCAGCACGGCAGATGGTGCCCTCCATGTTCCAGTGCACAGGAACACAGCAGGGTGGACAAGGGAGATACCACACAGGTGCACACTGGTGGAAAGGCACAATGACAGACAGGCCAAAGGTCATTTCCTGCACAGGTGGAACATGCCTATAGGCAATGTGGACAACAAAAAGAGTGGAACAACAGGAGACCATCACAAAAGAAGCAGCCAGTATGCATCGCTAGCAAAATAGGGGCACTGGGAAAGGCAGCAGGTTGCAGTGCCCACCAACAGGCCAGAGGCAACAAGGAGTGGGCACATTGAAAGGGGGGCAGGGAGCATGGGTGTGCAGTACCACAGGTGCACAAGTGTGAATGGGAACAAAAGTACAGTGGAAACCAGCAAGCACAACAGATCACATGCACAAGGTACAATGAATGACCACAGACACCATTAGCAATACAAAACACATGTAAAATAAGAATGGTAACAGATGAAACTATGTACAGTATCAAACATCAGTAGGAACAGGGAAAGTGTGGTGTGGGAATCAGAACAGGAACATAACAAGCACTTCACAGGAAGGTGATGGTATGGTGGTGGGGGAAAAGGGGACAACAACAGATAATGGAATGGGCATGGAGGGCGGGGGATAAAACAACAAAGAGGCCATGTACAAGTGTCCCAGTGTCCTATCATGCTGGTGGGCCACAGATCGGCGACCACCCCTCTGTCCCCTGGTACTCAGAATATGGACAAGTAAAGTCATGGCATAAAGGAGCTGCCCCTGCCACCAGTAGAGTGGTTCAGTAGTCCTCCTCAGTGCCCTCCTGAGTTGCAACCCTGCCAGCTGCCCAACGTGTCACCTCCTCCACTGCCCTAGCACACCTGGATGTACTCTTCATGGACCTACAGTGGGGGCACTGACAACAGGTAATAAGTGTCATGTTCCACACTTGTCCCCCCACCCACCACACGAGTGTGCAGAAGGCAATCACCATGGCAATGGCCAACAGTCCACTGGGCACACCGCATGCCAGCAACAGGCTGGCACACAGTGCCACAGTGTGACCATGCAATAGTTCTCAGACAGCACAAGGCCCACATGTGCACATAGAGGTAGGCACAGAGGGGCACGCAGCCATGTTCCACACAGCATGTGCGGATGCCAGCAGGCTGCACAAGAATGCATGCTCCATCTGAACACTGATGGAGCACCACAGTGTGCCCATGGTCTGTGGCAGTTGCGCAAAAGGTGGATGGACACACAGGAGCTATGTGCACTGTGGCTCAAACACATGCCGCCATGGCCACACCCCAAGTGTGTGCGCAACATGCATCACACAGACATGCACATGTGTTTGGCAATGGCCTGCACTGGGCACTGCCCCCCCATGAACACACAGAGGATGCACAAGAAGAACACTCACCTGCACCTGCATGGCCTGGTGTCTGGCATCCACCGCCACCATGGCCCTCTGCCTGTCTGCCGGCCCTGCGAGGGAAACACAAGCAAAGAGCACCGTGAGGTGATGGTAGGTGGGTAACACTGCCCCCCATTCCACAGTAACAACACTGGTGCCAGAATGAAGTGATGGATCCGCCCCCACAGTGCCCCAATGAAGGCACCCCAGTCAGTGTGCAGCAATACACATCATCCCAGCCCGTGTCCACCATGTGTGTCTGTGTGGATGGACATGTGCTATGTCAATGGCTGTACCACAATGAGTCTTCCACAGTGTCCGTGTACCCCCCCAATCATGCACCATGCAGCACACAGCTACACACGGTGGCCATGCCTGCACCCCACACACTGCAGGGGAATGGCATGCTACACGTGTGAGTGTGTGAGTGTGTGTGTGGTGGGCATTGCACCAGTGCACACAGCCCCCTTGGACACAAACCCCTGCCTGCCTGTGTAGCTGTAAGTTGATGTGACTTCTCTGGGTGTGGCATTGCACCCCTGCATGCTTGATCTCAGAGGCTTTGGAGCCTCTCCAGGTCCCAGCACTGCAGATCCCCGTAGCGGGTGCCTGCATTGCTCCCATGTGTGCTTCACCTCAGTCCTGAGCATCAGGCACTCTGTCACCCTTGCTTACACTGCAGAGCATGACTCCTTTAGGTCATCTGTGCCAAACAGCTGTCTCTCCAGAGGCATTACCAGTGCCACAAGGTTGACCAGCTCAACCTCTACCCAGTTCATGGCCCTGGGCCCTGCTGCCTGAGCACATGGCATGGTTCCTATCTGTGTCTCCTGAACAGGTGTGCACAGATCAGGCTACTGGTGTGCAATGGCCCAGTCATGTCACATGCATGATAGGCCGTGTGCACTGGATTACACAAAACAGTATTGCAGCATGGCAATGCGCGATTGCCATCCATTGTGCATCAACACGCATGCGCATTGTGCACAGGTGGGAGACCAGGGTCAGGGTTCAGGACCAGGTCGTGCATGCGCATTCCGCGTGTATCTGCCATGTTGTGAATAGCAAACAATGGCACTTGCAGTGCACTCTTGCCGTGCACACTGCCAGTGTTTCACTGTGCACTGCAGGTGCACATTGATGCTATGTCATGCCGAAGTACAATACGAGCACTCAATGAGTCATGCAGCACTGCACCAGTGGTGCATGGGGACCTGGATGTGCTGCCATTACCGATGGTGCAGTCGAAACCACCAGAAAGGTAGCGCTATGCCTTGAGTGCCACTGAATCTGCATCATGCATGAGTGGGGATGTGCCATGAGACTTTCGCCGCATTCAGGAAATGCCCCATGTTGACTGTGCATGTGTGGGGAATGCGCTCTAGGGGGTTGCATGCAATGCATCAGTTATGCATTGCTGATTGAGATGAGCTGGGGGCAATTATGCAATTCATAGACAATGCTCCCAAATCAGCTCATTGCCAAATTCAGGGGCATCTCACCTGTTTAGCATCTCATTACAGATGCTCCCAATCTTATTTGTATGCCCTGAGCTATAAATTCTCCTGAATGTGCCTCCAAACACCTCAGGTGACTGACAGGAATTGTACCCTTGAAGGTAAGTCTGTTCACATTCTACCATTTACAGCTTGTTAGCACAATATGGCAGTGAGGATTTGAGGGTATACAGACATACCTCTTGACTGTCCCTGATCTTTAGGTATGTCGCTGAGTGTGCCTCCCAGATTTTCACTGTTCCATCTACAGTTGGGAGTTCTGTTGCAGAAGAGTAAGGATTCATAGGACAACAGAATGCAAAACTTGTGTTACAGTCTAGCTCCTCTTCAAATAATACCTTTCACACCATGCCAGACAATATGGCAGGACATTTTAGCTAATATTACCATTGTTTATATTGTGTCCCTGATATTGGACACTTCTCCCTAAATGTTCTAAGTCTTGTCCCTGATATGCAAGGCAGAAGGTTGAAAGGTATGCATAGAGGGTGCTGTGTCTCTGCAGCAGCCAGCCACTTTGCTGGCACACATCCACAGTTGCCTGTATTGTGCTAATGCCTGCATTTTGTCACCCACAGAAACCACAATGTCCAGACAGAATGGAGCTGTGGGATGCAGACGTCCAAATTTCACAGTGGACGAGGACAGAGCACTGATAGAGGCCTACCTCATATGACAGGACTTCTTTGCTGGCAGGGGTGGCAGCCACCAGCAGAGAGATGAGGTCTGGGAGGCAGTGGCTAGGCATATTAATGCCCATAGAAAGTACAATAGAAAACCTCAGGAGTGCAGAAAGCACTTCAATGATGAGAAGAGGAGAGCAAAGGAGAAGATGGCAAACACCAAGTCCTCCCTGAGTGGGACTGGGGGTGGGCCACAGCCAGGTGTGCACCTCACACTCACTGAAGAGATGCTGGTGGCCAGCATGGGCTGGACAGCTGTGCTGGGAGTTCTATGAAGGGGCTACTAGAAAGGTGGCAGTCCATTGCAGCACTGAGTATTCATGTTCCAAGAGACCCCATCTCCGCAAGGACATAGACAGGATGAAAGTAGTCAAGATGAGGGCAACTAAAATGGTGCAGGGTCTGCACCAGAAACCATATGAAGAGAGACTAAAGGTAGTTAACATGTATACCCTCAAGGAAAGAAGGGAGAGGGGGACATAATAGAAACGTTCAAGTCCAAGAGGGTAGCATCTTTCAGAAAAAGAGATGTGGAAGAACAAGGGGCACAATTTGAAGATGGGGGGAGGGTGGCTCAGGAAACATGTGAAAGTTTATTTTTTCACAGAAAGGGTGGTGGATGCATGGAGCTGTCTTCCTGAGGAGGTTGTGGGGTCAGAAACAGTGGGGTAATTCAAGTATGCATGGAACAGACATAAGGCAATTCTGGTGGGGATTAGGAAGAAGTAGGCTGCTGGTTAACTAGGATCTGCAGCTTATCCAGTAGGTAGGGAAATGGTAGACTGGTTGGGCCAAGCAGTCCTTATCTGCCATCAAAGTCTATGTTTCCATCCCAAATCAGGTCAAAACACAAACAGAAGAGAGGGACTGCTCCTCGTGCAGCCAGAGCCCATGGCAAATGCAGAACTAGAAAAACAAAAATGGGGCTAATACAGCCTTTCTGGAAAATAAGTTGGCTGTTGACCATGTAGAGAGACAGTGAAAATCACTTTAATTATCCAGACATATGCAATGTAGAGCAGGGGTTTAGCATCCAAACATATCTCACCTATCTGGTTACTTAATCCTGGGAATGCTAGCAATCAATGACAGACAACATGTATACAAATGCAGTTATAGAGGATAGTGTATGAGAACTCATAGACAACAAGGATATTTTTCACTCAAGAGGTTTCTGTGGTAACAGGAGACCTTGAGAATATAGCTTGAGTGGTCTTGTTACCATGGAATTCTTGAGAGTGAAAAGTATCTGTGTTGTGCATGAGTGCTCATACACTGTCTCTTACAGTGTATGGGCACTCATAATTAAAAGCTGGTGTTCTTACTTTTGTGTTTTCATAGTGCCACTCACTTCCAAGGCCAGCTCTCACCACCAGTGCTGTTTTCTGACAAGTGAAGGTTACCAGAATGTGCATGTGTGAATGTGTTCCAAGCTGTTGTGTTGCAGTAGCTATGTATCTAGTGCAGCACAATGAACTAGATGATATACAGTAGCTACTGCAACACAGCAGCACTGTTCTAGGCATGGATTTCCATGCAGAACAGTGTTCTGCCAAACACTGTAAAGGGACACACATAAAAAAGGCATAATAAAAAAGTCACCAGGTGTAGTACCAAAACAAATGAATACTTTTAAAATGCAAATAATATACATAAAGCACATAGACTAAAAGCATTCTAAACACTTATGTTAAATAGTAATTTAACAGAAGTAAACACACACTTAAATTCAATTAATGTGCAAGTCCAACTGATATGTGTACATACGATCGAATTTGGGATATCTCATTGTAGCATTTCATAGATAGTTTAGCCATAATATTCAGTAGCTAAGAATGTGGTCTTCAGATTCCATGCTGGTGGGAACAAATAATTAAAAGGACATTCAACAGGTCAGATAAGCACAGGGACTAAAGGAGGATAACCAGGGAAAGCAGGATTCTTATGCCCTTGCTACATATCGTGGTCTGGCATTACTGATAAGATACAGCATGCAGTCCAATATGGCCATATTGTATGCATCTTCCATCCCCTCATTTGCCCCAATCTGTAAATAGCTGACTATCTCTGATTTATCTTAGGAGGCATAGGGTGTAAAAGCTGCATCACAGCTCACCTGCAAGTTTTAATTAGCTCTCCCCCTTCTTTTTCACCATTTCACTGTTGAGAGAAGTAGAGAGAGAGAGTGAGAGGGAGAGAGAGAGAGAGAAAGAGAGAGAGAGAGAGAGAGAGAGAGAGGTACCAGAAACTGCCACAGCTCCCAGTTTTCTGGTCTGCCTTTGTAATCAGGAGTGGCAGAAGAAGTGACCATTGTTGGATTCAGCTGGTGTATCTGAACATTGCCCCTGACATCCAGCCTCCACACCCCTCCTTGCAACATTTGCAGTAGAGTACCAGGATGATCTGGAGGTTGCAAACATTTGAGCTGCTTGCATGTGCTCCTACTTGGTGGTCCTGTAGAGTGCTGGTGATGCAACACTACAGTCAGATGGGTGGGGGGAAGATCTAGACATGGGATGTCAGACAGGTTACGGCTTACCAGGTGGCATGTTTCCCTTTCAGACAAGACTGACTAGCATTTCAAAGGCCCAGATGTCTAGTGACCTGATGAAGAACTGGCCTGAACAGGCTCCCACGCTGCAACAGCTAGACAAGAGCAGAGGACGCAAAAATTGAGGTGACTACATAGACTTGCCTGGACACTACAACACCTCCCTCACTCCTCAAGAGCTGCTGGATCAACTCAATCCTGCTCCTGCTCTCTCTGCAGACTGCTTTCCTGTCTCCCCCAACTTGCCAGACTGGCAATCCTACTCATTTGCAGACCTAACTCTTGATCTGGCCAACTGACTTGACAATGCCCCCAACTGGCATTGCAAGCTCAATGCTGCTTTTGCTCTCTCTCCTCTCTCTCTCTCTCTCTCAATCTCTGGACAAACAATTAATTATAAAACACAAGAACAAAAAAAAAATGGAACCAACATTCACCCTCCTCAAGTTTCTATACACTGATCTTAGCTCTTTGGGACTGCTGTCAGTTTCTTTAGGATAATGGTTTAGCTAAGAATTTGCATGCTGCACCATGAATTTCAGTTTTAAAAAATGAAAAAAAAACCTCTAATAGTAACTCTGCCCACCATGGCATCCAAAGGCTGAGGGACTATGTTATGATAATAATAAAAAAAAAAACTTTTTTATTCTGTTTCTTCAAAACTTTTCAAAATTTGTTTTGTAAATTTATCTGCATGCCCATTTTGTAAGTACAATATGTCACTCTGGTGCATTATTTGAATTACTTTCACCTTATTTCCATGGCCTAAAAGCACTCAGCCTATGGCCTCATTTCACACTACACCCCTGGGCATGCAGTAAAATCACCACAACCAACACTCCAGTGTGTCTTATTGCAAACATCACAAGTGGCTGGGATTCCCAATGGCTGGGTCATAAGAACTATTTATGTCAAAGTGAATACAGAACAGCTGTATGGGCAAGGCTCTTCCATTACGAAGAGATAATATGGATCTCTGACATGTGGAAATTGAAAATGAAGGGATTTGCAGGTATATATAATTTAGAAACTTGGTACCTTGCAGCAAATGTGGAATATAATACTCAGTGGAGTTTGGAACCTCCTTAACAGATAAAAACATTTATTCAAATCATTCTGATTGTTGTTTATATGCATTTAAAATGAATGCAATAGTCCACTGCACAAAACAGTCTGGCTCTTGGGTCATGAGGTAAAGGTGGTGTGACTGGGTAGTATCTGATATTTCAGATTAGTGAAGAGTTTTATAGATGAAGATTTAGCATGTGTGATTTTAACAAACTTTAGAAAAAAATTGTTAATCTTTTGAAATTATGGGGATTTCATAATATTTGTAAAGCTGCTGATTATATGATATCCATCTTAATATATAATTAACTATTACAATATACATAGGGCTGGATATTCAAAAGGGTTGTGCAATGCGCAACAGGGTTGCGCCAGCGCAAGTCAGAAAATGTGCCATTCTGCGATATTCAGCAGGAGGCAGTTGCGCCACTGAAAACATGCTGAGCAACAGTGCAATGATAATGAAGGCATGCGCAACCGAAGGGGGTGGAACCATGCATACAGTGCGCATTGCGATGTTCAAAGACTTGAGCAATGCACAACAGTGGAGCAGGCGGAAGTTGTGCCATAGCGGAAATGAGCCAAATTAAAAAGGAGCAAGGAAGAGGCGCAAGAATGCTAAAGGGAAGCCACATGAGGCAGAGAGAGAGAGACAGAGCAAAAGGGAGAAAGAGGGCAGGACAGGGAAACAAGACAACAGAATAGGGACAAGGGAAGGTATGTGGGGCCACAGAGAGCAGAGGCCAGTAGGTGTACTCAGTGCAGTGGAAGTAGCAGGGGGAACAAAGCAACAACAGCTGGGGGGGAACACAAGCCAGGGACATGGACAGTGCCGCCTTCCACATGGATGCTGTAATGAGGGGAGTGAGAAGGCAAGCTGCAGGGGGACGGGGCCGTGGAAGGGCCCGTCGGCGGTACACCCCCAACAGGCAGTACCGAGCCCGCACCAGCTTTGAGCTGTACTCAGATGTCGAGATTGTGGGCTGGTACCACCTGAACAGGGCAATACTGAGGTGGCTCTGTGAGCTGTGCAGTGATGTGATGCAGGCACCCACACGATGGAATCATGCCTGTCAGTGGAGACAAAGGTAACAGCCTGCATGTGCTTGCTCACCACGGGTACCTTCCAGAGACCAACAGGGGACACCACAGGCATAACACAGTTGGCCACATCATGCATCCTTACCCAATTCCTCAGCGCACTGCTGCCACATGCTGCGGAGTACATCCATTTCCCCAGCACTGCGGCGGAGCGCACAGCAAACATACAGGAGTTCCACAGGGTAGCACGTATGCCTGGCGTGTTAGAGGTGATAGACTGCACCCATGTGGCCATTCGCATGCCACCTGGCCCCGATGGGGCTGACTACATGAACTGGAAGGGATATGCCAGTGTCAACTGCCAGGTGGTGTGTGATGCCAGTGGGCGCATCATCAATGTCTATGCCATGCACCCTGGGGGAGCACATGATTCCTTCATATGGTACCAGTCGGCACTGTGCCATCGATTTGAGAGTGGGGACATCCCCACAGGTCATCTAGTGGGTGAGTATGCATGTAGAACTGACAAATCATGGGCAAGGTGGGGGGTAAGCCACAGGTGCCATGGGTGTGGCACACAGGGATTGGGGCAGTCTGAGCCTGAACAAGACACTAACCTCCACTATCTCCACACAGGTGACAGTCGATACCCACTCCGTCCCTGGCTGCTCACACCCTACCGACGGCCCATGACCCCATCGCAGCAATGCTTCAATGAGGCACATGCCACCACATGCAACATCATTGAGCAGGTGTTTGGGATGCTGAAGGTGCATTTCCGTATTGCCAGGACACCTCTGGCGGTGCCCTACAGTATAGCCCCTCAAAGGCCTGTGGGATATTCCTGGCCTGTTGTATCCTGCACAACATGGCCAAAGACTGTGGGATAGCCATACAGGTCGAAGAAGGGGACAGCGATGGGGACAACAGTGACACCGGTGACGATGGGGATGGGCAGCCCCCCCTTGTACGATGGGACCCCTGACTGATCCGGCTGGCCCAGCTGCACCGGGACACCATCACAGAGGAGCACTTCAGCCAACACAGGTAAGTCATGGGGTCATGTGCAACCAACATTGGCTAGGGCACAACCCACGTACACACATGGAAACACACCAGGGGTGCATGACGGCAAGGGAAGTGGCAGGGCACAGAAGCACACACATACAACCAGGGAGGGGTGAACAGTAACACGCCACATGGACAGACACTCACACACGCACACACAATTGGCATAAAGTGCTCAGGGGTCAGGTGCAAAAACAGAGCCGGAACACAGACACTAGCAACACACATGTCCACAGGCCACCATGTCCACTGACTGTCTATGTGCGTGTGTCAGATGCTGGGCACCATTGCACTTTGGTGTACAGCGCAATGCAGGCATCATCATGCACACGCACCTGTGGACAGCAGTCGAGAGGGTATGCAGGTGGTCCGTGTGTCTGCGTGTAGGGCTGGGCACCCACCGGTGCACTGCCCACCAAAACACACAATGCACACAGGGCAGCACCAGACAGGGCCCGCACTGAGAGACAGCTCAGTCTTGCGGTACAGTGCCATGTCTGCCTCGGATGCATGGGCGGCCCCGCTGAGACCCAGCAGCACTGGCAGGCTGAGCACAGGCCTCATGGGGTGGCACCGATGGTCCACCAGAGGTTCCACTGCGTGAACAAGACCGTGCCTGCACAGGTGTCTGCAGCACACCAAACATACCTGCATCAGGAGTGCTCGGGATGCCCACAGCTGAACCCAATGTCAACAGGGTGAGTGTCGCACGACGCCGGGAACGGGGAGTGGATAGTGAACTGCACAGTGTGAGCAACACATGGGCACCTGACTGTGTGCCCATTGTGGCCACGACAGCAACCAACGCCTGTGTTAGCTTGTCAATGGCAGCAGTCACATCCACCTGCAAATGGTCAATCCATGACAGGATCTTATTGGTATCCCTGCTGTGTCGCTCCTCGACCCACTCCAGAGCCACACACAGTGCCTCCACAGACATTGCAAGCCGCATCTACTGCTGTACTGATGCCTGCAGCAGGCAGGCGTGCTCGTCAAAGAGGTCATCTGCTACCTCGGCAACCTGTCCCTCAGGGTATGGAAGGGCCTGATGTTCAGCACCCCTTGAGGGTGGGCGCTGCTCACCAGGACCAGGTATGGGCAAGTCCACAGGCGGTGCACAGACGCCACTGCTGAACCCTGTACCCCCAGTCCCGGTGGGTGACTGCTGCTGCTGTCCCTCTGCCTGCTGTGCCCAAGGGATCAGTTGTTCTGCCGCTGTGGCCGCAACAGTGCCACTGACCTGACCAGCCCCCAGTGCTGCCCCACCAGTGCTGACAGGCACAGCCTGGGACTGTGCTGATGTGCTGGCACACACGTAGGAACCAGCCAGGTCCATGGGCATGAGATGGCCTACTGTGTGTCCATTCCATGACACACACATGTCAATGCCCATAATGGTCATTGCATCATCAGTGCCGCAGGTCTGTGCCACAGCCACAGCCACAGCATGCTGGCATGCTTGGACACAAGACTGCTGAGACTCAGGAAGGGCCTCCCCCACACCTGTCTCAATGACATCAGTGTTGGCAGCCAGGCGTGCCCACTGTTGCAATGCACGCCGACTACCTGCAGAGGTGGATGGTCCCTCCTCCAACTCCAGATGGCTGTCTGCAGTGGACAGGCCCTCTACCGCTGACCCCTGCAGATGCACAGGATCTGTAACAGAAAGTAAGGACACGTTAGTGCATGTGATCTACCTCCCCCCCACAGACCATGACATACCATGCAGTGATGGGCTACCACCTGTCTGGAAGCCACCTCCTGGAATGCCCTCAATGGCACTGGCGCTGCATGCTTGCAGCGAGCCTGTCCTCTGCCGGGTCAGCTGCACCACCTCCGGCTGGCCCCGCCCCTGTTGCAGCACATGCCGCCCCTGATGGCAGCCACCTCTCCTTCACCTCCTCCTGTCGGTACCCATCTTCTTTTCTACACTCCTGCAAGAGCGCTGGTGGCTGCCGTGCATGTTGATCGCACGCACCCCCTCCCAGCGCAGCAGCATGGGCCTGAGGGGTGCCCGCCATCCACTGAGCAGTGGCTCCTGATCCGAGGCTCCCCGAGTGCCTCCATCTCAGCCTTAGTAAAATTAGGCCTCCTCTTCTGCTCACCATCGTCCTCCTCACCCAGTCCTCGCTCAGTCATTTTTCAGCCTGTATGGGTGAGAGTGGTTTCCTGTGACTGTGCAGTACAAAGCAAGTCCCTGAGACCACAGTCCAGAACAGCACACAGCATGCAATTCACCTATAAACTGCAGTAACTGAATATGGCCACTGCAGAACAGTGTCGCATTTTTATAGCACAATCCATGCAAATTAGGTGTGGTGCAACTTTAATGAGATGCAAATCACGTTGCTGTGCCATTGAATGGCTGATCGGATGATTTGCATATGACGGCTGAATATCGCGCTGTTGCGCTTTGTGCAATTGTGTTGAACGTGCTGAACCAAAGGCGCAGTTATGTGGCTGTGTAGTACACCGCACTGCACGTGCCCAGGTAGCTTATACAGGCATCTGCCGCACTGATGACATGCTGTGCGCGGTAGGCATTTCAGGGCATGGTCACCATTGTGCCAGTGGCGCTACGGCGAGGGTCACTACATGGCCCTGTGGCACAACTGCGCAATAGTTCGCTGTGGCAATGGGACACAGGCAACCAATAGCGCTAGACACATAGACGCCTGATGGTGCTGAGCATGGCCTTGCGCCAGAGACCCATGACCCCAGCCCAACCTTTGCCCCTTTGGCTTCCATAATGCCTGGCATGGTTGCAGCTCTATCGCGCTGTTCGGTGACAACGTGATAGGGAATGGCGGCGCTGTACCGACAGCGCGATAGGGAATGGCAGAGATGTACTGCACAGCACTTCCATGTGGGGTTGCCACACTGCGGAGTGCCATATTGCCAACTATAGCACTAGAGATGGCACGCAGGAGAGCCCCTCAGTGGAGTGCCCTTGAGCTGGCCAACCTTGTGGCTATTGTGGAGCCACACTATGGCCCACTGTTTGGTGAGGTTCCACTGGACAGGGCCAGGACCCAGGTCTGGCAAGAGGTGGACACTGACCTGGAGGCAGCCACTGGCTGAAGGAGGACGGCCGAGCAGTGCAGGCACCGGTATGGGGACCTGAGACTAAGTGAGCCGGAGCAACTGGCACATCTGCAGTCACATGCCAGGAGGGGCGTGGTGCCTTGTCCAGGTGGGTGATACGTCTACGCACCTGTATGGTCCATATGGGTAACACTGTCTTATGTGTCAAGCACATAGGGGAGGGATGGTCTAGGGTTGGCTGTGGCAGTGTTTACAGGGTATGGGATGGATGGGTCTGGCTGGGTGGGTGAGCACACACATTGGGGCAGGGGGGATATGCTTTGGGTTTGTACTGATGTGTTTCTCCCCTTTTGTCTCCCACAGGCATGGCAGAGCGGAGAAGGGTTACGGAGCAGCAGCAGAGGGTGGTGGATGCTGCACGGGGGCATGTCGGGAACCAACTCCAACACCAGCAACAACCCAATGAGGGTGAGTGCCATGACACCATGATGGCTATTGCATGCTGTGTGACAGGGTGGGAAGCAGGGAATGGCCACCATCCATGGACACCACTGCCATGCACGCGACATGTGACAGTCAGTACTGTCCAGTGGCACTGCATGTCTGGGAGTGTGTCAATGGTGGTCCATGCATACACTGGGCACATGGCTGTGGCACTGCCTGCCCACCACATAGCCACGTTAGTGTACGGCTTTGGTTGTGCTGTGCTGGCATGTGGTGTGTGTGCAGTGGTATACCATGGCTGTTATGGCCTGGTTGGGCATGTCTTGGACACGGTCACTGTGGGTGGGTGCACACCATCACAGGAGTGTGGCATATGGCTGTAGTGCCATGCATAATGGTGGGCTGCAGGAGGATGGACAGTCACACCCATTGACTCTGATCCTTGTCCTAGGTGTGTGCAGATACTCTCGTGATTGAGCAGTCCATCCAGGGATCTGGTGCGCATGCAAGAGTCCTTACCATCCTGAGGGATGTCCATCAGCATGGGGTGAGGAGGAGGAGGCAACCCAGGGAACAGCCCCAGGCAGCGGAGGACCAGGCTGGATGCCAGTGACCACGGACAACCTCCCCCCCTTTGACCGACCCTCACACCCCGCCTTCCCTCTCCCATTTGTTCACCCTGCCCCTTACTCACCCCCTCCTTGTTCCTGTCCCTCCATGCCATGTTTGTAAATATTTGTACATAGTTGTTGTTGTTGTTATATATTTTCTAATACAAATATTTTGATATGAATACTGTGGAGGTCTCTGATTTACAGCTGGCTATAGGTGCTCAGTTGCAGTGGAGTGTATGGCATCTGGGGTGGTTCAGTCATGGGTATGTGTGTGTGTACGTGGGGAAGTGTCTCTGGTGTGGGAGTGGCTATCAGCCTGCATCTGTGGTGTGTGTTGTTCTCTGTGCATTGCATTACTGTGTGCAGTGGTCCATGGCCTGCACTGTGTCCATTGTGCCCCCCTGTCAACCTGTCCTGGCCTGTGCAGCTGACACCTTTGCATGTCTGTGGCCTTAGGTCCGGCTGTCTGTTGTGTGGTGGCTGTCCTGCATGTCATCCATCGTGACCGGCCACACACGCTGGGTTGCCTCCTGTCACTGATGGGTGCATGTTTGCCTCAGGTGACACTGTGGCCTCCGCAGCTGCTGTCCCACCTCCATGCTGCGGCTTGTGTGTGTGTTGTAGGGCTGTACACCACTGTCTGTGACTGTGATCCAGGCATATGCTGGTGTGCGTAGGGCCACAGTTCATTGCACAGGGTGGGTGTCACCCTGTGCCATGGTGGACTGTAGGCTGTGTGTGCACAGTTTATATGGGCCCACACTGGGAATTGGCTGCCACACTGCTGTGTCCCGTGTGTTAGTGTCCCCGGTGTATGGGTGTGTGTTTTGTCCCTGCACTGTGTTGCATCCGTGTGCTGCATGCTTCCATGCACCACTGTGGGTGTCTGTGCTGGCTGCTGTGGCTCATGGTGGGTCACGCTGTGACACTTGTCTACTGTGCAGGGTGCTGTATCAATGGCAGTGGTGTCAGGGGCACACCCTTTCCCATGTGGGGTACCTCTTGTGGTGACACATGTTCAGTCTCTCAGCTGTGCCTCAGGGGGATTGTGTGTGTTGGCACTGTGACTGCCATTGTTGCATTGCTGTGTGCTGCCACCCACTGCTGGGTGCTCATGGTGGGTCTGGCTTGTATGGTTCTGTGGTACACAAGGTTGCAGTGTGACAGTGGGGGTGGTGGTATGCATGGGGATTCCTGCAGTGGTGGTCACTGCTCATGGGGGGTGTCTTGGGGTCACGGTGCAGGGTATGCTGTGCATGGGGGTGCTGCTGTGCCATGGGGTGGTCTGCCCTCTTGTGGGCAGTCTCAGCTTGCTGGTGGTGTGATGGGGCACCATGGCCCAGTTGTGCTTTTTTTTTGCTTGTCCTCATGGGCTGGTGGATATTCCATCCTCCACCAGGTTGTGCTGTGCTTGGGGTGTGGGGGTGCATTGTCAGTTCTGCAGTGTGTTCCTGTGCCCATCTGTGGCATGGGTGGTGGGTCCCTCCCTACCTCCCTGGTTGTGCAGTTCCATTGCTCTGTTGCTGGGGGGCTCCCTGCTTGCACTATGGCACCTCTGGGCTGCTCAGCTGGGCAGCCCTTGTTGTGCTATAGCGCATCGTATTTGCTCAGCTTCCCCTTCCTAGTTGCACTATGGCACAAGTTGTGCAATATTCAGATGTTGGCTGTTAACGCAATTTGGCTTGCTCCTTTTTTGAATATCACGTCTATTGTGCATGGGCGCAATGGACTTGTGCTTGCTCCTGCTATTGCGCACTTTTTGGGTGCAGTTTGAATATCCAGCCCATAGTGTTCTATACTTGTTACATAAAAATAGATTAAAAACACTGAGCCAATGTTATTCATCTTGCCATTTAATTATTCATATGTTCATTTTAAATAGGGTTACAACTATTAATTCCTATAATTGCTATAATGTATTTAGCACCCTATGTACAAATCCACACTGAAAGAAATCTTACACAAAATGGTAACTAGAGTACCTAATTATCTTTTTCTCAACTGAACTTGGTGTCTCGTGCCAATCATATTTCATTCCATGAGTAATAGATTTTAAAGGTTTTGGTTTCAGTTTCAAAATGATGATGAATGTGAAACTACTGTACTGTACTGTATATGATTTATTTTCTAAATTAGTGTTCCTTACAGGGCTAACTATTGGAGGACTTGTTACTGAATGCTAAACGTCTGACATGGAAAATCGTATATGAACACATATTCTAAGAAACAGGGTCACAATTGCTTATACAGTATTGAAGAACCACATCAAATGTTATGAGATGATGCCACGGTGGTTCCAATGATTTTCAAGTTTCCTGCAAACAGTGACAATTGACTATGGACCCAAATCTCATAATATTAAAAGAAAATTAATTTCAGGATATGTCTTTCTTTTCCCAAAAGTATTTGTATGAAACAGGCTCTTTGCCTGTAACAGTTCATCTGTTCCTACTATTTCTCCTGCTCTGAGGTCATAGTCCTCTGCTTGTGATATCAGAATTTTTTTCATGACAACTGATTCTGATGTGATAAGTAGAGATGCAGCAAAATTAAACATTGCCAGTGAATGTGGTGCAAAGTCAGAAACGTTGCACTATGCCTGGTTGGCAGAGGGTACATGACTTCACCCCAGCTTTTAATGGTGACTTTTTTTTTAATTGTAAATTTGTAACCCAGACCCCAATCGCTGTCACATATTATACTTGACCCCTCCCAACACCCAGACCCTAAAGAACAAAGACCCTCACAACCCCTCTCTAGCATGCACATCTCTCCCCCCATGGTCCGGGTGAAGTTTTTTTTATTGCTATTGTATTACTTGTAATAAATTATTTCCCCCTACCCATGACACATCAGCTTAACACCCCCCCACATATGCCTACCATTTTCCTGTTCCCTAAAGTCATGAAAGCAGCAGAAAAATTACCACCCTGTAGCACCTAACCTCATTCTTTCCCACAAGCCCCTAACTCAACCAAAAGAGTAAGTCTTAAAGGATACATCTGATTTGTAGAAAGATAAATCACTCCATCACTGGAATGAGAAGTGCTGTTCAGTGTCATGCTGTAGAATGAATGAATGTTACGAACATTTGATTAGCCAGTTGTCAGACAATAAGATATCATTATCATTAAGGACATCATCATTCATTCATTCTACAGCGGGTCACTAAAGAGAGAGGATGTCTCACTCCTGTACTGTGTGGATCTCTTTTTTTATGGGTAGACTGCCAATCATTTCTATTATTTGCATCTGGGGTGGTGGGAGGTTGGATACTAGATTGATGGGCAAGGTGAGGGATTTTCTATGTATGACTCAGAGGGACAGTCATGAGGTGGTGGGAGTTGAGTGGTGCCTGTGTGTTTTATGAATGTGGAATTTGTGGGGTGAAGAAAAGTCAATTAATTCTTAAGTTGTATATGGTTTTAATAAATATCACAAGGATTGTGGGGATAGGAGGAAGGTGAATGTTAGATGGTGATGGGGCAGGAATACTATTTCTCAAATGGTGTAAGTGGTGGGAAATGTATGGCAACTCTTTTGATAGTGGGTGGGGGTAAAGTAAGAATTTATTTTCCCATTATATTGGATATTTTTAATTTTATATGTCTGTTAATTGGCATCATCACTCGCTCTATGTGAATTATACATTTTCCTATCCATTAAATACACACAAAATAAAAAATAAGTATTTAAAAATCCATAGTTTTTTTTCTGGGAAAAATACAGATAACATGAAATCTAAACATAACATTTATAAACAATGAATTTTTGGGTAGGATTAAGTATATTTTATTTTTTTCTTCTTTATTTAGTTTAGTCTCACTTTTGCACTTTAGTATTGAAATTTATTCCAGGTACTATATAGCTCGTGTTCTTAGAAAGGAACCTATTGTGAAATGGAATGTTTTTGCTCACTGCAAGACTGTAATACTATTATAATGTATGGTAAGTGCCTATTAACCACCATAATCGGCAGTCACACAGCTTTGTTATGCACTGTTTAGAATTGTAAAGGTTGTTAACCACACTTCAGAACTTCCAAACAGTGGCATAACAAAAAAGAATGCACCAGAGTTCCATAATTCTCACACATAGAATGCAAACAGTGTTTTTGACCATACACTATAAGATGATGGTTAGATCGACAACCACGCTGAACTTTTTCCGTTGTTTGCCGTTGCAGTAAACCTCTCGAGCTGTGCTCTCGAGGTTTACCATGTTGCCCTAGCAACCACTCGAGGTAATTACAGCGTGGTTATCACCCGATCCCCAGCCATTATCCTCTATATTTAAAGCAGAACTATAGGACAAATGTATAACATTTATCTAATAAGTGACATGATTATTTGTAATGGCAGGTTTGCAATCTTTGCACCTGTATACAGTGCTAAATGACACAGATTGCTGTGAGCTTTAGTATACACAAGATATGTTTTAAAAAGAAATCAGATAAATGGGTTTTATTTTTATTTATTTATAAACAAACCTTGAATATAAATTCATGTATCATGCTATATGTATTTATAAAGTCTAATAATCTTGTAATCCTGTGCATTTTCTCAATAAGAATGAGCATTTGGGTTTAAGTGTTATAATACTTTGTACATGTATCTATTTTATGAATGAAATTAATTGTACTTTTTGATTGGTGTACATTCATAATTTTTATCACATCATGATGCATCGACTACCTAAAAGGTGATTAATGGCTCCCATGCATGAATGGTGCAGAGTGGCTACACTCATGTATCCAAGGTGAGTAGCCACCCTGCGCCAACTGCACTCCCACGCAGGATGCACTAAGGGGGTGCACAGTAAATATGTGCCTTATCCCCCTGCCGTGCAATGAGCAACATGTGGGGGGGTAGGCTAGGGGCAGGCCTGCACTATGTGTCATGCACTAAGGCACATAGTGCTGGGTATAGGGGTGCATGGGGGTTGTGGGATATAACTGAGATACCCAGCCATAAACCCCCTACATGCCCTGTGCACATACCACAGGTGAGGGCAAGCAGTCCACCACATATCAGGGCCATAAGTCAAGGCCACCTGATGCGATCCACCCACTGCTGCATGCAGAGGTGAGTGTGGCACTGGCCCAACACCAACAACACCCTTACCCCTCACAGGGGCACCTGGTCAAGGTTGCCACCCATCCACCCCAGTGGTACCACATGCCATCACCCCACCCAGCTACTGAAGTATGTGTACCCCCACCCCCTGTTGACAGGCATGCCCCCTTCCCCCTGTCATCACAGGGCATTGCATCAGTGCTGATGACAAGGGCCAGTGGCATTTCTCCCCTGTCACCCACCACAGCTGCTGGCCCTCAGACATCTGCTGGGTGTGCTGCCAATGTGTACCCTGATGCACAAGGGATCGACTGGTGATCCATGCCGGCATCCATCTGGGAGTCTATCTAGGTCTGTGATTCTGTCCACTGCCCTGCATGAATCTGAACACTGGGAGGGCTATGGATAGGTGGCCAGCATTTGTGAATGCTGGTACCAGTGCACCCGTCCGCACGGTGTACAGCCTGTGGTGGGTATGGCATTCTCGTGAGTACCTACAATTCTAATTTCATATAAATAGGGCCCAATGGGGCCCAATGAAGAGGATCAGTGCCCTCAAAGTGCCAGGGAACAGTGTGTTGTTTGTCTTTTAAAAAATGCTGCTGTTCTGGAGTCGCCAATGTGTATCATTACTATTGTTTTGTATGTTGCGGATTAAGACTTTACAAACTTTTTTTAAATAAACACTGCAAAGATTTCACATGTGAAGTGCATTCCTAGCTAGTCCCAGTCTGCTTCAACAAAATATTCACACAGTTCATTTCACTGCAGATCAAGAATTAACAGTATTGTGACCTAAAATGTATTTCTATGCCCATGGTGTCTGTGTTATAGTTTCACAGTAGTGCCACTATATAGTTCGGGTCAAGCAGGGGTTTCTATGTTAAACCTCACATTTTGCATTTTAATATCTTTACAACCATTCTAGGATTTGCACAAAATTTTGCATGAACAGTCTCAGGGATATATCTCTTGACATGCCAAGTTTTTTTTTCTGGTCAGATGTGCGGATTCTGTGATGTGGATACCCAAAGAATACAAATTGCTCTTTTTGCTGTTTTTTTGTCATCACCTAGCACCCATAAGGTTTGGAATTTTGGTCTGAAATTTTCAGAGTACAAAGGGGTGGCCCACAGATGTGCCTTGTGCTGGTTTGGTGAAAAAATATTAATCTGTTCCAAAGTTATTACATTTTTAAATTTCAGTCCTGAGCATGCTCAGTACAGTCTTTTGGATAGCTGCTTGGAACAAAAAAAGAATTTATTCCTTACAAAAAAGGATCCTTTCTCATATGGTGGTAATCCTTTTTGTGAGGAAAAAAACACTTTTTTCATATGGCTACCATCTTTTTTCTATTTTTTCAACAAAAAAAAATTGAAAACCAGCAAAAATGACATCCTGGACACACATCAACACATGTATCTTGGTCATCAGGACCACGCTAGGTAGACTCTGCACTTAGTTTCTGGAAAAGTGACACAAAACTTTTTTTTTCATTTTAAAATCCTTTTTTATAACTCAGTTCCATTTTTTTTTGTATAGCCATACAAAAAAATAATTGATCTACACAAAAAAGGATGGAATTTGGACTTTATTTTTTTCCCATTCATTTTCATATATAAGAATCAATTTTCATATTTTAAATCATTCATTAGAAAAAAACACCTCTTCATCATATGAAAAATTATTTGCCTTAGTTTTTCTCCACTTTTTTTTTTTGTATGAAGTAATTCTCTATATGTTTTTTTTTCTTCTTTACGAAAAAAGGATGCCCTCATGCGAGAAAAGATTTTGAACTCATTCTTTTCCACATTCTTTTTTTGCTTGAAGAAATCCTTTTCTGTATGCTCTTTTTGTTCATAGGAAAAAAAGAATGCCAGATAAGCTGCTCGGTACTACGGTGTACAGACTGGTGCAGCACTGTAACATCTGGTATACTGCTCGATCTGGTAGGTCATGAAATTCTGTGGTGATGTACAGTTATCATTATAGTGTAATTCAGTGTTAATCCATGAGGTGGTGAATGCCACTCATCTGCATCCCTGAAGTGCAGAATGTACCTTTCTCCACTGCTTGTACAGGTGCATCAGTAGGTGTCGTTTATTTATTTTTTTTCAATTAATGTAGTTCTTGACCACCATATGGCATTTTAATTGAAAAAAAAAAAAGCACTTTCCCTCTGGTCCTCCCCAATCTCGATATCACTGAAACCATGAAATGAAATTGCAGTAGTAAGAGTTCAGCTCATACAGCTTTGAGGATGCACAGAAGCCTGAATCGAGTCGGGGCACTGAGAAGGAGAGATTCGCTAACACGGGCTGTATGTGTTGAACTCATGCTGTGAGTTTGTTACAATAATAAATCCTATTTTCATTGCAGATCTAGATTGGTGATTGTTTTTTTTGTTTTTTTTAAACCAGCCATACTGCTGTGTGAACCTATATAAATGAGCATGGTGCCTCTGGAAGTACTGGCTAAACATTGCTTTTTCCAAATTGATCATGGCAGACTCAGTACTCCTCTGCCATTATTTTAATATAGATGGTACCATCCAATAACAAGTTTATGATGATTCACAATCATGTTTCTAACCTGCTAAATTAATCCTTCAGCCAAGAAAATGACCAATAAAATACAGTGATTAAATGTAGAAGTTTGTTTAACATAAATAAAAGAAGAAAAACAAATGAGATTCTCTCACAGCTAGTTGCCACCATGATCTCCCAAACACTTTGTGGATGGGTGAGTCAGCCGATATTCATCACTTTACCCTGAAAGACACAGCACGTTATACCAAACTCCCAACCACCATAAAACCCCATTGAAGTCAAATTCGTACTTAATGTTTTTTTATGAGATGAGAATAGTCTTTTATTTACAATGAAAGAGAAATCACAGTGAATGCATGCTTTGATTCTACTTCTCTGTCCAGCATCTTACAGATGGTCTCATGACAATTAAATAAACAACAACAAGACACATAGCCCATGCTATTAACTGGCACAACTGCTACCACCCAGATGGCTAAAATAATATTACAAGAGGTGAAGTGTGACTGAAAAGAGATGAGTAAGTGAATTAAGAACTTGATAGTTGGAGTGGCTACATGAGTCCATGTGCATCGTAGAGCAGACACTGAACCCCCACCCCCCAAATCCCACCACGACAACTTCTGTAGTGAAATCATGAGGGGGCAGTGACACCACATACTGTAGATAGTGGAGTTCTTTTTTTTCCACCTAACAAAATAAAACAAATTAAAACATTTATACATACAGGTGATATGCCACATCATAATTAGATTTCTCATACTGTGAGAAAGACATTTCATATCAGAACCTATACTGAACATGAAGTGAATGCAATTTGGACAATGACAAACTAAAAATTTTTTTGAATTCTAATGAGACATCATGCTAATTGTACAGTAACTCTTCAGTACCAGAATATGTCAAATAATGAATTTACATGAGCTGACTGCTGTTCTGGTGCTGAATCACTATCCTCAGAGATACCCTCCCCTCATCATCAGCTCGATGTCTGAAAATGATCTCCCCTGTGGGTAGCTGTCCCTCCCCCCCAAGCATCAGTCAAGTGACCAATTGTACTACAGCTCTCAGAAGAATGAATTAGAGTAATTTCTTGTCGTCTCTATCCCACCTGATCTTCTGCCCGATTGTTGGGAACTTTTACCCTGGAGGCTTGCGATCCCTACAACCTCTCTAACTTCTGGACTCATATATGACAATATGACAATTATTTTCAGGATGGATAGTGCCCCCCCAGTCTACTACATGTTTTTCAGATCATTCAGGTGCTGGTAGTGGAAGTAACACAGAAATATAGAAACATAGAAGTTGGCGGCAGATAAGGACTGTAAGGCTCATCCAGTCTGCCCATTTTTTATACCTTATGAATGTACCTCATAGGCCTGAATCTTGTCAGTGGTTCTATCTGATCATAGTCAACTTTATTGCTCCTCTTGCCTATCCCATGCCTGTTTGAAGCCCCACTCTACTTATATCCACCACTTCCTGAGGTAGGCCATTCCATGAATTCACCACCATTTCTGTGAAAAAATAACTTCCTCACATTCCCACTTAATCGGCATCCCTCTAATCTCATGCTGTGTCCTCTTGTCCTGCTATTTTTCTTATATTGAAGCATGTTAGACACGTTCACCTTGTTAGTGCCATTAAGATGTCTGAATGTTTTGATCATATCACCTCTCTCCCTCCTTTGCTCTAGGGTATACACATTGAGCTCCATTAATCTGTCCTCATATGTTTTCTGATGCAGTCCCTGCACCATTTTGGTTGCCCTTCTCTGGACTGCCTCTATTTTGTTAATATCCTTGTGCAGGCGTGGCCTCCAGTACTGCACACAGTACTCCAGATGGGGCCTCAACTAGTCTCTTGTAAAGAGGGATTATTACCTCCCTCTTATGGCTTGTGATACCCCTACTAATACACCCCAACATCCCTCTAGCCTTACCTACTGCTTTAGTGGACTGCTTGGATGATTTCAGGTCATCTGTGATGATGATGCCCAAATCTCTTTCTTCCCTTGTGATTGCCAGCAACTCCCCTCCCAACACATAGACAGCTTCAGGGTTTCTCTTCCCTATGTGTATGATCTTGCACTTCTTTGTGTTAAACCCCAATTGCCACTTTTCTGACCATTTTGCCAGTTTATCCAGGTCTCTTTTCATTCTGCCAATCCATCTGGATCATCTACTGTGTTGCAGATCTTGGTATCATCTGAAAACAGACAATCCTTACCCTCCAGTCCATCTGCAATATCACTGATGAAGATATTGAAGAGGACTGGCCCCAGGACCGATCCCTGAGGTACCCCACTTGTGACTTGCATCTCTTCTGACTGTATACCATTTACCACCACTCTCTGTTTTCTGCCCATCAACCAGTTTGCCATACTTTAGCTGACCAACTTCTGAACCACCCAAGCCTACCCAGCTTATTAATCAATCTTCTATGTGGAACAGCATCAAAGCTTTGCTGAAGTCAAGGTAGGTGACACTCAACTGCTTCCCTTGTCCACCACTCTGGTTACCACGTCAAAGCAAATCTATGAGATTAGCTTTAACAGGACCTTCCTGTTGTAAACCCATGCTGTCTGGATCCTTGCTCCTATGGATTCCAGGTGTTGTACTATCCTTTCTTTAAGAGTGCCTCCATAATCATGCCCACTAGTGAGGTAAGACTGACTGGTCTTGTAGTTCCATGCCTTCCTGCTACAAGCTCTTGTATGGGGATCACATGAGCCCTTCTCCAGTCCTTGGTGACCTCTCTTGTGCTCAGAGACTCACTAAACAGTTCTGATAATGGCTCTAGTTCAACCCTTAGCTTCTTTAGTATCCTGGGATGTATGCCATCAGGTCCCATTGTCTTGTCCACCCTGAGCTTAGTGAGCTCTTGTAGGACCCTTTCTTTTATGAAGGGACTAGTGCACAGCTCCTTCCCCTCTGTGTCCATGGTTCTGAGCTGTGGTCCCTGCCCTACCTTCTCCTCAATAAACACTGAGAAGAAGTATCTATTTAGGATAGATGCTTTTCCTTGGTCCTCCTCCTCACACTCCCCCTTATCCCCTTTGATCTTAGCAATACCCCTTCTCAACTTGCAACTTTCACTAATGTATCTATAGAAAGTCTTGTCCCCTTATTTTACTGTTTGTGCTAGCGTTTCCTCGGTTTTGGCCTTTGCCTGCCTTACTGCCTTCCCTGCTTCCCTTAGAGAAGTTTGGTATGCCTCCCTATCTCATCCCACTGTGTTCCCTTTATATTTTTGAAGGCTGCTCTTTGGCTCTGACTTTTTCTGCTAGTGTTTTTGAGTACTAGCACTCTCACTACTGTACTAACATGCTCACTACTGTGAGATTGTCTGAGATGCTGCAGGCTTGCCAGGCATAAATGCTAAAACCGATCACAAAATCAACTGCACTCCTGCAGCCCTATAATGATTTTCATGACCCCCAAAAAACTGTATTACTACAACAGGTTCTGCAAAAAAGGGTGAATTTGAGTCATCATGATTTTGGTACAATAGAGTAAAATGATGGTACTTCTGTCAGGATTTGAAGATTTTTGTAATTGTTACATTTTGTCAATACATGAAACTAAACTTATAATGAATAAATTTCACTTTTTTATTGCAGGAGTGGTTATCAAAAAGAGTGAACAGTCATCATCGTGTATACTTTTTGATGTGGTTATAATCATACTGTACTCAGTAGGAGGTGGGATTCAAACATATGACAGCTGTATGCACCATTAGAATTCTCATTGTGGTCATGTCCCAACTATTGAGAAGTAATATTTTTTTATAGTAATTGTACTAGTGTAAATGGCTTTTCAGAGTAACCATGTTTCCTTAATTTGTAGATTAGTGTCACAGTGTGAAATGTGGACATAAGCCAAGCAGATATAATATTAAGCACAGTTTCTACTCAGTCAATAGATGAATAAAAATGTAATGTATGCTATGGTACAGCTCACAACATGTCATCATTGACATTTAGTTTTTGTGTAAGCATGCCAAAGATATCTTAATGTTATAGTAAATAGTAATTAAAATATCCTTTGTGTTTACATCTGGACCCTAGGATGCAGAAAAACAATAACATATTATGAGCATCAAAATGATGACATTTTAGATTCTGCCATTCATGATGGAAAGCCCATACGCTATAGCTGATGTTCATGAAGAGATACTGATGCTGCATGTGCAGCTCTCTGGCAGTGTGACACCATCACCAGTGGCTAGGAAGCACATATAGCAAGATGTTTTCTGTTGAAAGTTGGGGGAGTTGGAAAAGCAGTATTCACCTCGATTTTTTATCTGTGGCACTACTTGGCATCTTAATGCTTGTCATTTATTTTATAACTTTAAAATATGTTTTTGTTTTCATTAATTGAAAAGAAGACATTCATCCACTGATTGCACCAAAACCAAATCCCCCTGCACTGAGTATCCGCCCCACCAAGCGCACCAAGACTTGACCACATAACTTCTATCTATAAATCTTGGTGACATTGTCAAAATAAACTTTCCAGTAAAAAAAAAAAACATGTCTCATGACTGGATCAAGTAATTAGTATGGAAAAAAATAAGATCACTGTAGTCTGCAACAAATTGAAATGCATTGCACAGCAGCCATCTTATTTTTCAGGCCACAGACACTGGAGAATGAACTACCAATCTGACTGTGGATCCTCACATTGGTGAGAAGTCACACCTGTGATGTATTTTAGGTGTTGTGGTTGTGGTGTTGTGGGTGAGTGGGGGGATTGACTGTGAGTTATGTGGTGTGAACAATGGGTTATCTAATGTGGACAGGTGACAAATTCATGAGACAATAAATGTAATTTTTCAAAGGCAGCAAACAAAAATCAAAGAGTGCACATTTGGCACTCTACAATGGTAATTTTTGAAAATTACAGATCACAATTAATAAAGAGAGCGTTTTTGTATGCATGTGTCTGGGGTGGGGGGCAGCTCACCAATTAAACAAATAATGATTCATCAGTACTGAAATATGCAGTGGCCATAGGAGAGACCACATGCTTCAATATTGGCAGTACATGGAAAAACATAGAAACATAGACTTTGACGGCAGATAAGGACCGCTTGACCCACCTAGTCTACCCATTTCCCTACCTAGAGGATAAGCTGCAGATCCTGTTTAACCAACAGCCTATTTCTTCCTACCCCTTACACAAATTACCTTATGTCTGTCCTATGCATTCTGAATTCTCCCACAGTTTTAGACCCCACAACCTCCTCAGGAATGCTGTTCCATGCATCCACCACCCTGTCTGTGAAAAAATACCTCCTCACATTGCCCCTGAGCTGTCCCCCCTCTATCTTCAAATTGTGTCCCCTTGTTCTTGGACATCTCTTTTTCTGAAAGATGCTACCCTCTTGGACTTTGTTGATTGAAAGTAGTAGAATGGTAAAGCCTGGAGAGAGACAATACCTTCAATTTTAGTTAGTGTATTGGTGAAACAAGCTTGCAAAAATGAATGGTCAGTATAGAAGACAATTCTTTCATGTACAGATTATTCACTACATGATGTAGGAAAAATAGGTGCAGAACACAAATCTGGCAGTGTGAGGGTTGATAAGAATAAACAACAATGAAGTAAATTAAAAACTGTTAGAAAGTAAATGATGACTTCACCAAATATCTTTATGTTGTCAAATAAGAGAGGTCAGAACATTGACAGTGGGTCTCCAAACCATTAGTCACACTGAAGAACCATTACAGGGTGCTAGAAATGCTTAAAAAAATTACACGCAGATGTAAACAGTATACTGTAACTATCTGTCCCAGTAGCAAATTTTAAATAGAGAGAATTGATTAATAGTGCTTTACATGACCCACATCAACTTCAGACATGGTATTATTTCTGTTCTATCAATGACCTCCATCAATACAAGTTAATCAGTGCTATACTTAATTTCCAACACCGTGAGATGGCACTTCAGATTGGTAGCTGAACACTCTTAACTGTTCTTGCAGGCATAAAAAACTTTCAGCTTATTGAAATTATGATGCATGTCTTTTCTACCTTCCTCCAACAGATGTGACTGATAAAGAAACATCCTCTCTGATTTTGAATGTGCAGTCAGTCTTGTGTCTTTGCAGACAACCACTTTCCTCCTGCTCTCCTGCCAATAGTCTACTGTTTGCAAATTGGAAATTGTTGTGTTTGCCAGTGCTCACATTGCTGTTTTATTTACCATTGTTGGCTTAAACATTTTTTCAGTACCCATGAACAACACCATGATTTAATTTATGAGATCAATACTTGTTGATGAAGAGATGAAAATGGATAGGCAAACTATGTTCATGTTCTAAATAATCATTCAGTCCTGTCCAAAATGTATATTTACTACAACCCTCTTGAATCTAAAATCTCTTGGGATACTAGTGAACAGGGTTTAAAAAAAATATACCAAACTGGGAGAGTGGGGAGGGATGTGTGGTGGTGGTGAGGGGTTATGGGAGACAGACCAATAGGCAGCTGTGCCATAAAATAAGCCCCTATATTGCATGAAAATTAGCACATAATGCTTGACAAATAGCTAAAAATCCACAAAAATGGGGCAAATAGCACAGCAAACCCAATATACTGGTATGCAAAGAGCAACACACACAAACTCATATTTTAAAACCTAGGAAGACAAACACAAATAACGTTAAGTGTACCAAATATCTGAAAGTGCCCAAAATAAAGGAAAAGGGGGAGGGAGGAGAAGGAAGGGCAAAAAAGGAAGCTAAAACCTTACAAAGTTGCCAGACATAAGTCAGAAAGAATGCTAGCATTGTGCTGGCCTCAGTGCCCTCCTATGCACCCTTGTAAATAACCAATGTTTTTAAGTGGTGCATTACAATTCCCAAGCATCAACAATAAGTGCCCAAAACAGAGAAAATATGGGGAGGGAGGAGAAGGAAGGGGAAAAAAGGAAGCTAAAACCTTACAAAGTTGCCAGACATAAGGCAGATAGAATGCTAGCATAGTGTTGGCCTCAGTGCTCTCCTATACATCCGTGTAAATAGCCAATGTTTTTAAGTGGTGCATGACAATTCCCAAGCATCAACAACAACTATAAAAATAACTACAAAAAAACGGGGCTAAATGGAGGACCATCATTGACAACTGGGCATTGTAATGCCTTATGTCTGGCATCTTGTTTTTAAGGTTTTACATTCCTTTTCTCCCTTTCTTCTCCTCTGCCCTCCCATTTCCTTCAGTTCTGGGCACTTTCAAATAGTTGGTACAATTGGATTTATCTGTGTTTTTCTGCATGTTAAAATGATATGAGTTTGTGTGTTGCTCTTTAAGTACTGGTATATTGGGTTAGCTATGCTAGTTGCCCCACTATTAGAGTATTTTATTTTTTTGTCAAGCATTTCTGAGTGTTGTGGTATCAGTGCTGCTTCATATGACATTGCAGGTGGCATCAATTTGATTCAAGTTTGATTTAAAATCTATATATCATCCCTGTGCTAGTTCCTCTGATGAGTCAAGGCATCAGTGACTAACAGCACCATGTGAGGATGCAGATATCTGTGCTAAAGAATTACACTATCCTGCTTCTACCGCACTATGGCCTGTGGAGAAAGTTAGAGACACCCTTCCCCCTCAGTCTCTCCTCCTACTCAGCAGTGACTGCATAGTATATGGGTGGGGTGGTTGTAGGAACTTTAAGTCCTGTAGGTTTGCCCTTTCATTGTAAAAGCAACCAACCTGGGAGGTGTAAAATATGGCCATTAAGACCATTAGCAGCTACTTAACCTGATCTTTTCCACTCTTCATCTTACAGCAGCACTGCAACAAATATGGCCAAACAACTAACCCTACCTTTTGTAACGGTAAAAGATTCAGTTTCCTCTTTCACTTGCTGGTAAACTTATATGAGAGGTGTCTGCCAGTAGGGGAAGGGAAGGGAGGGAGAGGGAACAGTAAAGGGAATTCAGTTCCACCTCATCTTATACATTGGTATGAGAGATCATGCTTCTCTGTCATCTTTCTCCACTGTCTTTCTGTATCTATCTATCTATCTATCTATCTGTCTGTCTGTCTGTCTGTCTGTCTGTCTGTCTGTCTATCTATCTATATCAATCAATCTATGGAGAGAGAGAGTTCACAGTTCTTGGGACAGTCAAATGGTGAAATGTCATGTTAGCAAAGCATGGTGTGTTGTCAGTATACTAGTTCCACTACCAAGAGTCTGCATCAAGAGAATGGATTATGCTAAGTTCTATAACATTCCTTCTGTTTTATCTTAAATAAATACTGAGACAGATGCTAAGCTCCTTCGTATTTCATTGTATTTGATCTTAAATAATATGAACATATGAGTCTGCCAGCAGAAACTGGCCTCATGGTCTATCAAATCTGCTCGAATGCACAGCTAGCACCCTTATATTGCAACTGTCCCCCTCCTCTCCCCCCTCACATGACCCAATAGCCTCCATCAGCCCAAGTCTGATAATTTCCCACTTCTGATTTGCATCCATATCAGGCCTAATTCCTTCTAGGTGCCTTCCCAGGATTCCTCCATCTTGTTAAAGTCTGCCCACCTTAAGGTAACCAACCTCATTCCTGCACCTACAGTCTCCCTGTCCATGCTGAGCTTCAACCACACCAATTGATGGTCACTCCCAGCTAGCGGGTCCTCTACCCTCAGCTCCCTCACAACCTCCCCACTAGTTAGCACTAGGTCCAGAGTTTCTTTACAACTGACTTGGCCCGCTGACCATCTGTGCCAGGAAGCTATCCTGGAATGTGTCTAATTGCACCCATTTCATTGCATTCAAGGTGGTTGGGGTTCCCCAATCTACTCCTGGTAGATTGAAGTCCCCCATGAGCACCATATTCCCTTTCCTGCATATTTCTAATTTGCTCCACTAACTCCCTGTCCAAGTCTTCTGTCTGAGCTGGTGGTCTGTGTACCATCTCCAACTGCAGAATCCTACTAATCAATTAACTACATCCATAATGATTCTGTCTAACCCTCCTCTCCCTCATCCCTTGTACACCTTATGCCTTCTCTAATCTAAATTGCCACCCTTCCCCCTCTCCCTTTCCTCTGTCTTTTCAATAGATCCTATAACCTGGGATCATCAGATCCCAGTCCTGGTATTGGGTGGCCCAAGTCTCCATAATAGCCACAATGTCCACCATCCTGACAGCCAAGAGAGACTGTAACTCAGCTGTTGTATTCCCCTGGCTCATTATAATATATAGTAAGACAGATGTTTCATGCATGATAAAAGTATCTAACTAACATTACATATAAAACAATATCAAGAAATATATGTAAGAAAAAAATGCCTAAACTATTAACTAGGACTGTAATCCAGACTTGTTATAAAAATGTAATGTGCACTAATTGATTGATAGAGGCTAAAGTGTTCTGTTATTTAAAATGTTACCAATTATTTAACTGTACTGTATGTTTTCAGAAGACTAATTAAAAGTCTAACAGAGCTGTTACAAGCTTGGCTTATGCTGTGTCTTGTATCAAGGACTGAAACTTGATATATTGTACAAATAATTCAGTTTGCAACATTGTGTTTATCTGAAATGTTATCTAAAATTGTTTCACTGTTTCAAAGAACAAAGAGAACTATTGTTCTTAAATGTTTCACCATGCTACTGATAACAACATTAGTGTTTTACCAGTGCTCCCAGCTTGATTTGACAATTTCCCTGTAACTCCACATCAACTTTCCTGTGTTTTCCTGTAGATTACATTATTTCCTATGGAAGACAAAGTGCTCTGTTTTCTTGTATAAACAATGCAAGTCAATGGGAACTATTTTCCTGGCATCTTGTAGTATTTTGAAATAAGTAAATAAGTAAATAAATAACTTCCTGTACCCCTAATATCTCTATGTTTTTCGTCCCTGCTGCATTCTGTTACCCCCATTTCCTCCTTTGCCTGTCAATGCTTGCAGCCAGTTGTTTGCTCTAACTCTCTTGCGACACATAACCCAATTTGAGTGGTCAAGCACTGTTTTCACTGTTCCCTGATCCACTGGTTATGGGCACACTGATTGTTGGTTGGTTCTGTAGTTTTGTGTGGGGAATGCATAGGACTCAACCATGGAATCCCATTATTCCAGCTGTGGACACTTCCTAAGTGAGTACAGTGGGATAGACCAAGGCAGTGGTTATTTAGTAATGTTGTACTACAAAAATACATCTGACTTCACTATTGGATCTAGAATGTACATCTATTATCCAATCGCGCAGCTACTGGATTAGGAAAGTGGAGTCACAGGGGAGATACAGGTGATGTAAATCAATAAAATATATTACTCCATAAAAGCATATTAGCAGAAAAAGCTTAGATAAAAAAATGACTATATTACTTCAGTATAAACTCAGTATAAACTTAGCTATTTAACCCCATATGTAGGCAGTGAAGTAAAACCTAAGTCAGTGCCTTACGATCAGTGCTAAATGGTATATTATGCACTGCATAAAAATATTGCACCAAGTACAAAGAACTGGCTTAACAAAAAGGCAATCAGGCAGTCAGAAAATCAGCTGCAGTAGGACAATGCACCAAGGGGAGGGCAACATCCAGCTAGCATCCTGGCAATAGTGCTGACTGTAACAGAGCACAATCCAGTGCAAATATAACCAGATATCCTATTAAGAATATTGTGCAGGAAAGGGAAAAGAGAACCAAAAACTTATGAACAGAGAAAATGACCTCACAAATAAAAGGAAAAGGCAGAATATTTAATCAGCAAACCCAAAGAACTCAGTGTGCCCTAATATGAACACCAGTGTATCTGCCATGACCACATTGTAAATTTATACGAATTAATGTAAAAACAGAACAAAACCAAAATGAAATATGTACAAATCCACTTCTAGCTCTGCTCTGCATTCAGAGGCACTGGCATCAGCCCATCTCTCCCAAATTCTCCTTCATATATGGTGTGATGTAGGAAACATGAATTAGAGTTTTGTGATGCAAGCATGGACAGAGGACTCCATAGCTCACTGAAGGAAACTGATTGCTCGGGATAAGATGGGGGGATTACATTTCACATTTTTGCCAGATCTGTTTGAACCTCCTATTCCTTCCAACTTGTCTAGATCAATAGTTCTCAGACTTTGTCACAGTGAGCCTCCCCAAATCCATGGAAAAGATTTTGAGCCTCCCCCAAAAATTGAAATAATCTTGGGCCTCCCCAAAGAAAACTAACATACTGTACTTTGCGCAGTACACCATGAATAAATTGAAATCCCTTTGAGTACTTGTCTCACATTCAGTTCTTTGTCTTATAATGATGTGGAACCTTGGAAAAGAGCACCTGTGATCGAAGGTGTTATCTGGATGACAAAAAATAAACAAATATTATTATTCAGCTTATTGTAACCCCCACCCCCCAAGGCCAACCTACATACTCTGCTATTTTAATTTTTGAACCATTGTTACTCTTTTGTTGCAGTACCTCATGGGTCAGACTGCTTTCTCTGTTTCATCTCTATATGAAATAACCTTCCTACATACTGCCTTCTCCCCATCCTTCCTGCTCCTGGCAATCTCTTAGGATTACTTGTTCCTTCCTGCTATTGCCTGTAGCACTTCTGTGCTCAACCCTTGTATTTGGGCTGGTCTGCCATTAGGCTACAAATTGATTACTTCCTACCACTCATTATTAGTTTATTGTTCATATTTGTTTGCACTATTGTTTGTTGTGTATTTCTTGATTGTTTTACAGTTGCCTTTGAAATGTATTCACTTCTACCCTTCCTGGTACACCTGAAATGAGCCTTTCATTCACCTTCCCTTGCCACCTATTAGTAAATAAATACATACATTCACTGACTATTGTCTCTTTCAGTTTGTTTCATATCTTCACACAAATATAAACTTAAATTTAAATACAGTACTTTTTCAGACTTGTTTGAGCCCCTGAACAGGCTGGGGCCTCCCAGGAGGCTGGTTCTTCACCATTTGAGAACCCCTGCTCTAAAGCAATAGTTCTCAGATTTTTGTCACAGCGAGCTCCCCAAATCCATGGAAAAGATTTTGAGCCTCCCCAAAATTGAAATAATCTTGGGCCTCCCCAAAGAAAAATAATTCTGTACTTTTTGTAGTACACCATGAATAAATTAAAACCCTTTGAGTACTTGGTTCTTTTTCAGTTCTTTTCTCTTATACTGACTTGGAACTTTTGAAAAGAGCTCCTGTGTTCAACGGGTGTTATCTGAATAACAAAAATAAATAAATATTATTATCTGCTTATTGTAACCCCCCAAACAGGCCAATCTACTTGCTCTGCTATTTTCATTCCTGAACCATTGTTACCCCTTGTTGTATTACTCTCATGGTCAGACTACTTCTCTGTTTCTCTCTATATGAATAACCTTCCTACATGCTTTGCCTCTGCCCCTCCTTCTCTGCTCCTAAGCAACATCTAGGGGATTACTTTTGCTCCTTCCTGCTACTGCTCTTAGCACTTTATGCTCAACCCTTGTATTTGGGTTATTCTGCCATCAGTCTGCACAAATTGATCAACTACCACCACTATTATTATTTATTGTTGATATTTATTTGCACTATTGCTCATTGTATATTTGAATTGTTTTGCAGTTACCTTTGAAATGTGTTCACTCCCCTACCTTCCCTGGGTACACCTGAATGAGCCTTGGCTCATTCGGGCCTTGGCTCATTCACCTTCCCTTGTCACCTATTAGTAAATAAATACATAAAATTCACCTACTATTATCCTCTTTCAGTTTGCTTCATCTCTTCACACAAAATATATAAAAACCCAAAATTTAAATACAGTACTTTTTCAGACTTGCTTGAGCCTCCCCTGGAACAGGTTGGGGCCTCCCCAGGGAGGCTGGCCTCACCATTTGAGAACCCCTGGTCTAGATGATGCCTATAAAAAACACAAGTTAAATACAACTCTTTGAAGCTCAGAGTTCAACTGCAGTAGCATAGCAATAAATCAGACTAGAGAGAAAAGGGGTTAATTGTGCAACTGCAATTAAACGCTGAGCTTCACAGGAGTTGTATTTAATTTGTCTTCAGACTATGTTGGCAGCTTTAAAGGGCACATTGATGGTAACCATTAACTCTTTTTTTTCATTCTGTTTACACAGAGCCAACCAAGTGGAATTTAAAATGTTAAGTCAATATTTTAGCTCGGTTATCTATTCTCTGGACATGTGATGCTGTCTGCATTGAGTTAAAGAAAGTGCAAAAGTAGCCAGCATAAAGCTTTTAGCAGAATGTCCCCTTCCCAACTCAGCATAATAGAAGTTTCCATGTGAAGAAAAATGCTTTTTCTGTGGATCTTTGAGGGTAAGGTCTGCTAAATGCTTTATCCTGGCAAATTTGTATGCCTTCTTTAGCTCCTTGCAAACAGCATAATAAAAGTTTCTGCCAGCATGGCTCTCCTTGTTCAGACCCTGAATGGCTTTTTAGGGAGAAAGGAAAGCAGTAGTGAACAGCAGTCAGAAGTATGGTTCAGTATTTAGGGACTGTCTGCAGGCACCTCTGAAAAAAAAGTTTATGTGAAAACACACAGTTTACTCTCAGTAACAGGCAAGACCTGAGGCCAGGTCCACATACAGTGTAGGATAGGAAAACAGTTAAATGTAATTTCTGCCCCAAAGATATACATACGTATGCTGCATGCTGAGAGTCTCTTTTCCCCAAAGAATTTCCTGCTGAGTCACAAAGTTGCATGTATTCAGTGTAAAACACAAAGACAGTGGGTGGGATATTCAAAAGGGTTTCACATGGCACAACCGTAACCCATCAATGCACCCAGTGTGATATTCAAAGGGGTATGTTATACTGTGCAACTCCTGATGTGCTGGGGTACATTGGTAATGTATGCAGCACAAGTGCTGGGGGCATGCCCATGCCTATGTGGCACATCCTGATATTCAGCCCTGGGATGTGCGGCACATATGCAGGCACAATCCCACCATGCTCTGCTCAGGGGAGCACATAGTTGTGTCTGGGAAAACCAGGCGCAAGTCCTGGCCACCCACAGGAGAGCTGCCATATTGCAGGGCATAACACGCCAGCCGCCAGCCGTGGGTAGCCACCTGCCCACCCAGAACACTGTCCGCAAGCTCCCTGCCCCGGAATCGAGTCCCCTCCCCCTGCCTGATCATGATCATATGTTGAAATAATCCCTGGTGTCCAGTGGATCGCTTTCCATTGCCTGATCACAGGCATATGTTGAAATAAGCCCTGGTGATCCAGTGGATGCCCCCCAGCACCCGATCATGGGTGGATATAGCAAAACTGACCCTGGTGGTCCAGAGGTACCTCCCCACCCACCCTTTGAGGAGCCCTGCCACCAGTGCCCCAGTCAGCAGCGCAGTGGCACCCCGCCCACATGCCACCCAGCCACCCGCTAACTGAATGGTTCATTCACATATTAGGCCTGTGTAGTACAGTATGGTCTGTATGCCCATTGGCCCATGCAGAACAGGTGTGCACAGATCAGGCTACTGGTGTGTGCAATGGCCCAGCTCGCGTCACATGCTTATAGGTCCGGTGCACTGGATTACACAAACAGTGTTGCAGCATGGCAATGCGCCGATTGCCATCCATTGTGCATCAACGTATGCGCATTGTGCACTGGTGTGGGAGACCAGGTCAGGTTTCAGACCAGGTCGCGTACGCGCATTCCGCGTGTTTCTCTGCCATGTTGTGAATAGCAAACAATGGCACTTGCAGTGCACTCTGCCGCTCACGTTGCAGTGTTTCACTGTGCACTGCAGGTGCACATTGATGCTATGTCATGCCGGCACAATACGCGCACTCAATGAGTCATGCAGCACTGCACCGCGTGGTGCATGGGGACCGGATGCTGCCATTACCGATGGTGCAGTCGAACCACCAGAAAGGTAGCTTATGCCTTGAGTGCCACTGAATCTGCATCATGCATGAGTGGGGATGAGCTATGAGACTTGTCACGATTCATGAAATGCCCCATGTTGACTGTGCATGTGGGGAATGCCTAGGCTGTATCGCAATGCATCAGTTTTGCATTGCTGATTGAGATGAGCTGGGGCACTATGCAATTCATAGACAATGCTCCCAAATCAGCTCATTGCCAAATTCAGGGCATCTCACCTGTTTAGCATCTCATTACAGATGCTCCCAATCTTATTTGTATGCCCTGAGCTATATTCTGAATGTGCCTCCAAACACCCTCAGGTGACTGACAGGAATTGTACCCTTGAAGGTAAGTCTGTTCACATTCTACTATTTACAGCTTGTTAGCACAATATGGCAGTGAGGATTTGAGGGTATACAGACATACCTTCTGACTGTCCCTGATCTTTGGTGTATGTCGCTGAGTGTGCCTCCCAGATTTTCACTGTTCCATCTACAGTTGGGAGTTCTGTTGCAGAAGAGTAAGGATTCATAGGACAACAGAATGCAAAACTTGTGTTACAGTCTAGCTCTCTTCAAATAATACCTTTCACACCATGCCAGACAATATGGCAGGACATTTTAGCTAATATTACCATTTGTTTATATTGTGTCCCTGATATTGGACACTTCTCCCTCAAATGTTCTAAGTCTTGTCCCTGATATGCAAGGCAGAAGGTTGAAAGGCATGCATAGAGGGTGCTGTGTCCCCTGCAGCAGCCAGCCACTTTGCTGGCACACATCCACAGTTGCCTGTATTGTGCTAATGTCTGCATTTTGTCACCCACAGAAACCACAATGTCCAGACAGAATGGAGCTGTGGGATGCAGACGTCTGTAAATTTCACAGTGGACTGAGGACAGAGTACTGATAGAGGCCCATCCCTTTATGACAGGATTCTTTGTTGGCAGGTGGCAGCCACCAGCAGAGATGATGAGGTCTGGGAGGTAGGCTAGGCATATTAATGCCCATAGAAAGTATCAATAGAAACCTCAGAGTGCAGAAAGCACTTCAATGATGAGAAGAGGAGAGCAAAGGAGATATAAACACCAAGTCCTCCCTGAGTGGGACTGGGGTGGCTACAGCTCAGGTGTGCACCTCACACTCACTGGAAGAGATGCTGGGTGGCCAGCATGGGCTGGACAGCTGTGCTGGGAGTTCTATGAAGGGCTACTAGAAAGGTGGCAGTCCATTGCAGCACTGAGTATTCATGTTCCAAGAGACCCCATCTCCAAGGGACATAGACAGGATGAAAGTAGTCAAGATGAGGGTTAATTCAAATGGTGCAGGGTCTGCACCCTTGAAGCCATATGAAGAGAGACTAAAGGTAGTTAACATGTATCATCAAGGAAAGAAGGAGAGGGGACATAATAGAAACGCTCAAGTTCAAGAGGGTAGCATCTTTCAGAAAAAGAGATGTGGAAGAACAAGGCACAATTTGAAGATGGGGGAGGGTGGCTCAGGAAACATGTGAAAGTTTATTTTTTCACAGAAAGGGTGGTGGATGCATGGAGCTGTCTTCCTGAGGAGGTTGGGGTCAGAAACAGTGTGGGTAATTCAAGTATGCATGGAACAGACATAAGGCACTTGGGGATTAGGCAGAAGTAGGTTGGTTAACTAGGATCTGCAGCTTATCCAGTAGGTTAGTACCTCATGGTTAGAGATTCTTTTGAAGAAGACTTTAGGTCTTGTATAGCCAGGCAGGGTGCTTGAGTGAGGTAGGGTGGAGAAAGTGGAAGTGTATTTGGTTAGGTCTGAAAAATGAGAGTTGAAAAAGTTTGCAATAGTTAAGGGTTTGTTGCAGTGGACCCCATTTAGCAACATGTCATTAGGGGTAGGGGCTGGATTCGAACCCAGGAAGAACTTTATATGGGACCAGAATTTTTTGGAGTGACCATAGGAGGTAGTTAGTAGATCTTTGCAGTAATCGCTTTTGGCCCATTTGATTTCCTTTTTACAGGAATTTTGCAGTGCCCTATAGGTATTTAGGTCAGGTATTTGCCCAGAGCTTTTAGACTGGTGCCAACTTTTGTCCCTCTGCCTGAGTTTAGAAAGCAAGTCAGAGTTTAGCTAACTGGTATGCCTATACCACTCAGTCACATCGGTAAGCACAATAATCACAACACTGTACTCCTTTCACATATCACTATGTAATGGAAAACAAATACAGTATGATTGACTCTATACTGCCAGCACAGTATGATGACACATTATTGCTGGCATATCTTTTTCATAAAGTGAAACTCAGTGTGTACAAACCTTCTACATACTGCTTTTTATTTGTCATAATGCAATGATCGGCTCACTGCAGGTATCACTGCCACCACATAAGAATGTGGTAGCAGTACAGACACAGCTGACAGATACATAGTACTTTTCACATACTGCTCAGGTATGAAACTAGCACCATCACATTTTGTAATACTGCTGTGTTAACTGGAAATACTCTTTAGCAGCATGTTATGGTTAGCTTTGGATATTAAAACTGTTGTTGCCACATGTTGCTTGTAAAGTATACTACAAAAAATTGCTACGGTTATCCAAACTCTTATTTCCAATACAGCTAGGTATAGGTAACATACTGTGTGTTTCATCATTTCTTAAGAACTGAAATATAGGCATCTGCTTAAATCTTGTTTTTAATGTTTGTTACAGAGAAATGCCTACTGTGGCCTATCTCCCATGTTTGCCCAGCATGCGTGTGTACCCACAGGGCACTCTAATGGCAGTAGATCTCATACAGTGGCTGTACCATGGTGATCAATGTGTCTTGTACTGCTTGCATGTATGTGTGGGGGTGTTGGTGTGGGGGGAATGCAGAGTTAGGGTTTGAGGATGGGGGCATGGGGTGGGATGGTAATCCTAACATTGCATGTCCACACTTTTGTTGTTGTGGAAACAACCCTACCTGATGCATTAACAGAGTTTTCTGTCATGAATATATATATATGTAGATATCTATCTATCTATCTATCTATCTATCTATCTATCTATCTATCTATCTATCTATCTATCTATATATTATAGTGGCGCGGTCGCGCCACTATAGTTAGGGTTGAGCGGCCACTTACATACTAAAGTCAAACGTTTGGACATTAATAACGTTGGACCCGTTCAATGGATTTGCCTGAAATTTGGTACACACGTTGGGGCATACTAGATCTCTTGATCTGCCAAATTGCATTTATGTCAGAGTGCTGGTCTTCATGTACAAAAGCACTAAAAAATGCAAAGTTTTCCATTTTTGAAGGCACCTTTTGGAATTCTTAATGTGGTCCTGCACGGCCGTCGTGTACTGTGCTGCTCTGCAAGATGGCTTGTTTGAAAGAGCTTAGGTGGCTGAACATGCTGCTTTTTATTTGGTGAAAAAATATTAAGACATTCAAAAGTTATTGCACTTTTAATTTCCCATTATAAGTCATTGGGAAAATTTATATGTATATCTTGCGATCAAAGAATGGGGGTTCTGGCCATCTGGTCTCACCTGGCAATCAAAGAATTTTCAGCCTCGCGGTTCAAAAATCTTTGTTCCTGAGGAATTTTCAAAATTCTTTGACCACAAGGTCCGCCATCTTGTTTTCAGTTTCCCAATCACACAAACACAAATATCTTGGCTCAAGGGTCACTTCTTAAGTAAAACTTCAATGGGTTTTACTCAGGAGACCCTGATCTATCAAGCCATGGCTTTGGTTCCATCCAAATTGGTCAAAAAATAGAGTTATAAGCTTTTAAAATCTTAATTTGCAGCTTGCTAACGATCTTTGATCGCGAGCCTGCAAATTCTTTGATCGTGAGATTCTTTGATTGAGATCTTGCATTGTGACCTAAAACACTAATATCTCAGCTCAGGGGTGGGCTAGGGACACAAATTAGGTCGTTTTTGCTCAGGAGGGTCCATTCTATCAAACCATGCCATTGGTTTGGTTCAAATCAGTGAATAAATCACGTTTCACCCTTTTTTATTCTTTGATCATGAGTCTGCAAATTCTTTGATTGTGAGGCTACAAATTCTTTGATTGTGAGATTCTTTGATCGTGATCTTGCATCGTGAGCGAGGGACAAGATGGCCGAATTTAAAAATCATTTTTCTCAGCCCATGGGTGCCCTAGAAAGTCAAATGAGGGAGGGTTTTACTCAGGGGGCTTCGTTCTGTCAAACCATGGTGGTGGTTTACTGCAATTCCTCCAATTATTTGATTTATTAAATTTTTTATTCTTTGTTCATGAGCTTGCAAATTCTTTGATCGTGAGGCTGCAAATTCTTTGATCATGAGATTCTGTGACTGCGATCTTGCATCACAAGCGAGGGACAAGATGGCCCAAATTAAAATTAAATTTTCTTAGCCCAGGGGTGTCCTAGGAAGTCAAATGAGGGTGGGTTTTACTCAGGGGGCTTCGTTCTGTTGAACCATGGTGGTGGTTTACTGCAATTGCTTCTGTTTTTTGAATTATTAAATTTTTTATTCTTTGTTCATGAGCCTGCAAATTCTTTGATCATGAGGCTGCAAATTCTTTGATCATGAGATTCTCTGATCATGATCCTTGATTGCAAAATAGGGACAAGATGGCCAGATTTCTTACAATAGAATAGATAGAGAAATGTTGCCAATTTTTGACATTGAATATCTCAGAAATGGTTTGGTCTTTTTACTTTAAATTTGGAGGGAAGAAAGGCAACATCCCACAGATGTGACTTTTAATGGATTGGTCAAAAAATATTTCAGGGCGGCAAAGTTACAGCACTATGAAGTTGGTGCTTTTTCCAATAGGATAACATTACAGTGTCTGCCATATTACAGGAATTCTTTGCCGCTCTGCTGGAAAATAATGGTTTGGTCTTTTGGGCTGAAATTTGGAAGGAAGAAAGCCAACATCCTACAAATGTGCATTTTTGTGGTTTGAAGAAAAAATATTACAGGGTGGCAAAGTGACAGCACTCTGAAGTTGACGATTTGTCCCATAGGATAACATTATGGTGTCTGTCACGTCTTTCAGGGCCCGTATCTCAGAAACGGTGTGAGCTACCGACTTTTTGTCAAAAAAATGCTTAGCCCCCCAAATGGGGGGCTAAGCAAAAACTAGCCAGGAACGTAATAATTCATACAAAATTTTAATTTTTTTCCTATGTCATACAGTTCCTGAGTTATAAGAAATTTAGTATCCCAAGTCGTACTTTTCTGCTCTGAAGTCAATTATAATGCATACATTCTTTGTTTTCAATTAGTTTTTTCAATGCAGTTTTTGGGAAAAAGAAGGGTGTGCCCTTTTGTTACTGTGATAGCAACCGTTTCCAGTTGCGCTTCTGTTACCATTCAAATCACCGTTCCCATCTATGCCACCGTGTGCATAACGGTTTGCATTTTCATATGTGCTTGCATTTCTGTTTCTGTTGTCTTTACTGTTACTGTTACCATTTACGTTTACTATTGTGGTACCATGACCTTATGTGTAACAGTTTGCATTTTCGTATGCGCTTGCATTTCTGTTTTTATTGGCTTTGTTGTTGCTGTTACCATAACCATTTGCATTTACAACTATGGTTCCGTGAGTGTGTGCGTTACGGTTTGCGTTTTTGTATGTGCTTGCATTTCAGTTTACTTGGGTGTTATTGTTGATGTTACTGTTACCATTTGTGTTTACAATTATGTTACCATGAATGTGTGTGTTACCAGTTGCGTTCTGTATGCACTTCTGTTTGATGTTTCCGTTTATGTAACTGGTTCGGCGTCACTTTATGCTTGTGTTTCTATTAACGTTTTATTTGCCATTTACGTTTGCTTTGCCATGTGCATTACAGTTGCTGCTTGCGTTTGCTTTGCAGTTCCTGTTACTGTGTAACAAGACATCACGTGGCGGGAGTGCGCGGCCTGAAGTGCCCTGCGCTTCCGCCACTGCATTCCTTTCATTATTTATCATCCTCATTCTCAAAAAGAAGGGAAATTAGAGGCAAAAAACTCCATTTAATGCATCAGTTAGGGTTGTTCCACAGGAAAAAAAAAGCTAGGAAATTCAGGGTGAGGGTTGAAAGCCCCCCTTTGGACCCCTCCAGCCCACCCCCACAACCGGCATCGGGGTGTGCGTTGGGGTCGTCGGTCCTAACTCTCACCCAATTCTCCTATACCTCAGCTTCTTTACACATGTGATGGGATGAGAGTTAGGGCCGATGACTCCAATACACACCCGATTCCAGTTGGGGGTGGGCTGGGAGGGTCCAAGGGGTCTTGCAACTGATGCATTAAATGGAGTTTTGCCTCTAATATATAGATAGATAGATAGATAGATAGATAGATAGATAGATAGATAGATTTCTATGAAAATCTTAGTTAATGGATTGTTAGGTTTTGTCAGTGAAGAGTGAGGAAATTCAATTTTAGGGTTCCCACCTCTGCACTCTATTCTCATTTCCGTTTCACCAACAGGCACTGTGTGTGTTGGGGTCATCAGCCCTAACTCTCACCCATCCCGTGTACATGCTGAGGTGGTGCAGTGTACGTAGAATGGGGTGAGAGTTACGGCTGATGACCTAACACAGCCCATGATACCTGTTGGTGGGGGCTGGGGTACAAGGGTGGAACCCTAGAATCAAATTTCCTCACTTTTATCACTGTAGAAGAACCCTAACTGATGCATTAACAAAGTTTTTTGCATAGAATTTCCTTACTTTTTAGGAAAGAATAGAAAAGTAGAAAGTTGCACAAGTTGGTGGAAGTGGGGATCCTTTGGGCCCTGCTCTCCCACCAACTTGCAAGTGTTGGGCCACATTACATACCCAATGACTAAAAAGTACATTGACATCAGCAAGGCCAGCCACCAAAAAAATGTTAATCTAGTAGAGCAATAGAAAACGCTGTCCACAAAATGTAAACTGCACCACACAATATCTCTGCAAAAAATATATTGTCTGACACATAATCACTGCTATTAATATCTACAGGACATGCCATCAGCACCCTCCAAATTTCAAGTAAAAAGACCAAACCATGTCCAAGATATAACATGTCAAAGTTTGAAATTTTCATTTGTCAGAGTAGCACAGTTCTGCACCTGTTGACATTTAACACCCACAACCACTGAAAACTACATCCATGACACTAACACTAGGCAACCTATAAATTTCAAGCCACCAGCATAATCCAAAACACAGTCCACAACATGTAAAGTGCGTCACGCAATATCTCCTCAAAAAAAATTTCTCCAACATGTGAACACCATAATTCACATTTACAGGATATGCCATAAACACCCACCAACTTTCAAGTAAAAAGACCAAACCGTTTCTGACACATTCAATGTTAAAACTTGGTAAAATTCCCCTGTCTATTACATTATAAAAAATCTGGCCATCTGGTCTCCCCCTCGTGATCAAAGATGGAGATCAAAGAATCTCACAATCAAAGAACTTGCAGGTTCACAATCAAAGAATTTGCAGGCTCACGAACAAAGAATAAAATATGCTATAAATCAAAAAATTGAAGTGATTGCTGTAAACCATCACCATAGTTCAACAGAACGAAGCCCTCTGAGCAAAACTCACCGTCATTTGACTTCCTAGGGCACCCCTGGGTTGAGAAAATAGATTTTTTAATCTGGCCATCTTGTCCCTCGCTCACAATGCATGATCGCGATCAAAGAATCTCGTGATCAAAGAATTTGCAGGCTCGCGATCTAAGAATCTGCAGGGTTATGACCAAAGAATAAAAACTGCTGTAATTTAAAAAATTCAAAGAATTGCTGTCAACCATCACCATGGTCCATCAGAATGAAGCCCCTGAGTAAACCTCACCCTCATTTGTCTTCCTAGGATACCTCAGGGCTGAGAAAATTGATTTTTTAATCTAGCCATCTCGTCCCTCACTCGCGATGCACGATCACCATCAAAGAATCTAGCGATCAAAGAATTTTCAGGCTCACGATCAAAGAAATTGCACGCTCATGAACAAAGAGAGTGAGGGACAACAAGGCCAGATTAAAAAATACATTTTCTCAGCCCAGGGGTGAGCTAGGAAGCCAAATGAGGGTGGGTTTTGCTCAGGGGGCTTCGTTCTGCCGATCTGAATAAAATAAATAATGTTTTCAATATCCCTGGTTGTCTAGCAGCTCCCCCAATGTGCATTAAATAAATGTTTTCTGTACCCCTAGTAGTCTTGTGGTCCCCCCAATCTGTAAAAAAAATAATGTTCTCCTTATCCCTGGTAGTCTAGCGCCCCCCCCGATATGTATAGAATTTATACTATTCTGTATATCACTGGTAGTCTAGCAGACCCCCCAATGTGCATTAAATAAATAATGCTCTTGGTATCCCTGGTAGTCTAGTGGCCCCCCACCCCTCCACCCAGCCATGCCAGCCCACCCAGCACCAGCCAGTGACTGGCACAGCCCACATCTCACCTCCATGGCCAGCCGCCGACTGTGTGCATTAGCAGCGTTACTGCAAAGAGGCACACAGAAATTAATTTCTGAGCATAGCTTTGCAGTAGTGCTGCTAATGCACACAGTCAGCAACTGGCTGTGGAGGTGAGAGGTGGCCTAGGCCAGTTGCTGGCTGGGGATGGGTGGGGGAGTGCTGGGTGGACTGGCACAGCTGGTTGGGGGGCAACTAGACTACTAGGGAATTGGTGATCATAATTTATTTTATGATGATCAAGGGGGCGCTGCTAGGCTACAAGGGATATGGACAACAATATAAATTTGATACAGATTGGGGGGGACGCTAGACTACCAGGGATACGAAGAGCATTATCTATTTAATGCACATTGGGGGGTCTGCTAGACTACCAGGGATATACAGAACAGTATAAATTCTATACAGATCGGGGAGGGGGTCTGCTAGACTACCAGGGATAAGGAGAACATTATATTTTTTTTTACAGATTGGGGGAGCCGCTAACCTACCAGGGATATAGAAAACATTATTTATTAAATACACATTGGGGGGTGCTAGAATACCAGGGATATTGAAAATATTATTTATTTTATTCAGATGGGGCAGAACGAAGCCCCCTGAGCAAACCCACCCTCATTTGACTTCCTATGTCACCCCTGGGCTGAGAAAATAGATTTTTTAATCTGGCCATCTGGTCCCTCACTAGCGATGCATGATCGCGATCATAGAATCTCGCGATCAAAGAATTTGAGGCTAGCGATCAAAGATCATTAGCGAGCCACGAATTAAGATTTTAAAAGCTTATAACTATTTTTTGACCAATTTGGATGAAACCAAAGACATGGCTTGGTAGATCAGAGTCCCCTGATAAATCCCATCCTAGTTTTACTTCAGAAGTGACACCTGAGCCGAGATAGTTGTGTTTTTCCGATCAGAAATTTAAAAACAAGATGACGGACCTCATGATCAAAGAATTTTTAAAATTCTTGGGGACAAAGATTCTTGAACCATGCGGATGAAAATTCTTTGATTGCCAGGTGGGATGAGAGATAGCCAGAACCCCATTCTTTGTTCACAAAACATACATATAAATTTTCCCATTGACTTATAAAGGGAACTTAAAAGTGGCATAACTTTTGAATGCCTTAATATTTTTTCACCAAACAAAAAACGGCATGTTCAGCAACCAAAGCTCTTTCAAATTAGCCATCCTGCAGAATGGCATGCCACACAATGACCATGCAGGGCCACATTCAAAATCCCAAAAGCTGCCTCCAAAAAAGGATAATTTTGCATTTTTCAGCATTTTCATATAGAGAGACCGTAAGTCCGACCAAAACGAAATTTGGCAGATCAAGAGATCTACCACGCCCCACCATGAATACCAAATGTCAGGCAAATTCATTGAACTGGTCCAAAGTTATTTAAGCACATAATTTTGAGTTTAACATAGAAATGACAACTGAACCCTAACTATAGTGGCATGACAGCATCACTATTATATATATATATATATATATATATATATATATATATATATATATATATATATATGTATAGATATAGATATAGATATATAGATTATAGTAGCGCGGTGGTATACTATAGTTAGGAGTTGAGAGCCATTTGCATGTTAAACCCAAAATTTTGCATCTTAATAACTTTGTAACCGTTTGACAGATTTGTCTGAAATTTGGAATACATGATCAAGCCCCATATGCCTTGGGATGTGCCAAGATTTGTACCGGTCACATATACTGCTGCAGAATTATTAAGCATGATCTGCATGCGCATTTACACTTTTCTTGAATTCTACTGTCATCTCTACAGGTCGCACGGTTTGCGTGACCAGTCCAAAATCTCCAGAGTACATGTGGCCAGGGTCCCCAATGTGCCTTTTGAAGATTTCGTGAAAAAATATTAAACGGTTCAAAAGTTATTCAAAAAACAAGTTCGCATTATAAGTCAATGAGAAAAGTTAACAATAAGTTTGACAGTGTCACAAATGCAGATTTTACTTTCACAAATGGCCCCTTTACTTTTGCAAATCTGCCATTTTGTTTTCAGTTAGTGATCAGAAAAATGCTTGGCATTTAAAATTGGAACCCTCTAGCAACCTAATTCTTTTTGTATTCACCTAGTCGGACCCTGAGGATGCTAGTCGTGTCTTTATTTTGGGGTAAGACACTCCAGAAATATGTTTTTCAAATTTCTGGAAAAAGTAATTTCGCAAAGTACTGTCGCACTTGAGACACTGTCGAATGAATTTGCAAAAGCTTCCACAAACTTTGACAGTACTTTTCTAGGCTGTGGGAAAATTACAGCAATTCTTTGGCACCCTGCTGCAAAAGAACAGTTTGGTGTTTTGGCCTGAAATTTGGAGGAAAAGCAGCCAACATCTCACAGATGTGCCTTTCAGTGTTTTGTTGAAAAAATATTACATGGCAGAAAAGTTACAGCACTCGGAAGTTGATGCTTTTTCCCTTAGGATAACATTACGGCATCCAATATATTACAGGAATCCTTTGGCGCCCTGCTGCAAAATAACAATTTGGTCTTTTGGGCTGAAATTTGAAGGGAACACAGCCAACATCCCACAGATGTGCCTTTTTGTGGTTTGGGGAACAAAATATTACAGGGAGACAAAGTTATGGCACTCCGAACTTCTCTTTTTTTCCCATAGGATAACATTAAGGCATTCGCCACACCTTTCAGGGCCTGTATCTTGGAAACGGTGCGAGATACAGACTTTTTGTCAGAAAATTGCTTAGCCTCCTAATGGGTGCTAACTAAAAAACTAGCCAGGAAAGTCATAAATCATATGACTTTAAATTCTTTTACTTCGTCGTACGGTTCCTGAGATATAAGCAATTTAGTATTCAAACTCCTCATTTTCTGCTCCGAGAACCATTATTATGCACACATTCTTTGTACTCATTGTCTTTCTTTATGCAGCTTTTGGGGAAAACCAGCCTGTGCACTTACATTACTGTTACTGTTCCCATTTTCGCTTGCAGTTCTGTTCCCATTTCACTTACCGTTCACATCTATGCCACCATGTGCATTACCCTTTGCGTTTTCATTTGCACTTGCTTTTGAGTTGTTTTTAACATTTCTGTCTACACTACTGTTTCTCTTTCTGTTTTGCTTTGTGTCACCATGCGCACTACTATTTGCGTTTGCGGGCACAATGTTACTGCCGCATTACATTCACTATTTCTTGTTATCATTCTCAAAAAGAAGGGAAATTAGAGGCAAAAAACTCCATTTAATGCATTAGTTAGGGTTGTTCCACACAGACAAAAGCAAGGAAATTTGGTGTTAGGGTTGAAAGCCCCCATTGGCCACCCTGCCCACACCCCCAACCAGCATCGGGATGCGCATTAGGGTTGTCAGTCCTAACTCTCACCTCATTCTCCTACACCTCTGCTTCTTTACACATGTGATGGGGTGAGAGGTTATGACTGACAACCGTAATGCGCACCCCGATGCCGGTTGGGGGTGTGGGCAGGGGGGTCCAAGGGGGGCTTTCAACCCTAACATCACATTTCCTCACTTTTGTTGGTGTGGAACAACCCTAACTAATGCATTAAATGAAGTTTTTTGTCTCTAATATAGATATATAGATAGATATATACACACATACAATCTTTAATGGGGTGTGGTCACACCTCTATAGTTATGATTAAATATGCACATCTATGTTAAACTGAAAATGTTGCACTTAAATAACTTTGCAACCATTCATGTGATTCGTATATTTTGCATGCATCATCATGGACCGAGGATCTCTGGATATAGCAAGTTTAGTTCCAGTCAGATGTGTGGGTGTAGAGATATGAAGTGTCAAAGAACATGTAAATTTCTTGTTTTTTTTTTAAATTCTTTGTCATGCCTCTGTGCAAAGAATGGTGTGAATTTTTCATCTGAAATGTTTAGGATATATAGGTCTTGGGTCACAGAGGTGGCTTTTGAAGGTTTGGCAAAAAAATACTACTTTCAAAAGTTACTACATTTCAAAATTTCCTATTATTTCCTATGGGAAAACTTAGATGTTCACCTTGAAAAAGGATTCAATGTCACCAATGTGAATCCTTTGTCACAAATGGATAATCCAAAGCCAGCCCAGTGGCACTGAGGGTTGAGGCACTGGATGCCACACCTTGCACCATGCCGGCGACCCGGGTTCTGGAACAGTCTCAGGCACCGGGTGCTGGCAGGGGAGAGGAAGGATTGAGCGTCCGATGACTGCTCTCCTCTCCTCTCTCTGGGTTGGGTAGTGGGGCTTGCATCATGCTGTAGCAGTGACTGGAGGAGGCCAGCCACACTACAAGTGGCATGCAATAACAAGGAGGGAGAGCACCGTGGGTGTCAGCATACGTGCTCAGACGCCTTTGCACATTCGGCTCTCCTGGGGAGAAAAATGTGGAAAATATGGAGGGCGATGTTCAGGGCTGATGGCCATGCCTTGTGCCCCAGAGAGACCCAAGAGGGATGTGACCCAGTGGGTGTGAGGCGATAATGAGCCCAGCCCACTGGGGAAGCGGTTAGTGTGGCCCACACACATCGACCCGAGTCGGGGTGCAGGGCCGTGCTGGCTGATCATCGTAGGACTGCTATGCCGAGGAGAGTAATAATAGTATGATAAAAAACAAATGGATAAGCCTTTGTTGCAAATGGAGAATCTTTTTTTGTAATGTTTGCACTTTATTAACGTCACAACCATTTGACTGATTTGCATGAAATTTTGCTGGCACCATCAGGGATCAAAATTTCTTGGTGTGCCAAGTTTCTTTCCACTTGTATATGTGGGTGAGGAAATATGGAGTGTTACATTTATTTTTTAATTTTAGACTTTGGTAACTGGGTAAGGCCTACTAGGCACAAATGCTTGCTTTCAAGGGCAACCTGGGAGCATTGGGTGGTTAAGTGACTTGCTCAGAGTCACACAATATGCAAGTGGAGGTTGTGGGAGTGAAATACAGGGTCTCCTATATGTACCAAACTCATTCACTGCTCGTTGCTCTAACATCTAGGCTATATTTCCAGCCCCTATAGTTAGAGTTCAAACTTCAATTCTATGTTAAACTTGAAAGTTTGCTCTTTTCATACTTTGTAACTGTTCAACTGAGTTGCATTAAATTTTACTTGCACCATCAAGGACTGATTGTCTCTTTCCAGTTGGATATTTGGGTGCAGGGATACAGAGTGTTACAAAATGTGAAAATCACCTTTTTTTGTAATATTCTTTGTCACACCACTGCTTACAAATGGCCTGGGATGTTCTGAAATGCCTTGGGTAGAATGGTCCTGGGTTACAGAAATGCCTTTTGAAGATTTGGTGAAAAAATATTAATCCATTCAAAAGTTATTACATTTTAAAATTTCCCTTTCTTTTCAATAGGAAAAGTTAAATGTGAGTCTTGAAACAGAATTCTGTGTCGGAAATGGGCAATCCTATGATGCAAATAAGTAATCCTTTGTCGCAAATGGGGAATCTTTTTTCATGCTGCCACCATCTTGTTTTTTTTTTCAGTAAAGCAAACAAAATTAAAAAGCAGAAAGAAATGATGTTTTTTGAAGTAACCAACACGTTTTCTGCAAACTGGGACCCATTCTGTCAGATTCTGGTGCAGGTTTTTTCACAAATGACCTGGAAATGTTTTTTTTTTAACATGCTGAAATCCTTTTTTGCAAATATGGGGAAAAAGAATCAAGAAACAGGATCCTGTTTCACAATTTGTGAAAAATAATTTTTCTTGTAAGCAAATTGCGAAAAAAGAATGTAAAACAGCATCCTGTTTCACAATTTGCAAAAAAGAAGAATAATTTTTATACAGGTCACTTTACACTGATGAAACAGTTTAGAATTTTGGTCTTAAATTTTTGAAGTGCTTGATGAATGTGCCTTTGTCTGGTTTGGTGAAAGCAGAATACTTTGCTCTGGATTTCAGAGGATTTATATTTTCCTTTGTTTTCCATTGGATAACATTCCAATGTGAGGTTTACATAGTCATTTCTTTGTCACTCTGCTGTGAAGACATGGCTTTTCATTTTTGCATGAAGTTTACAGGGTACAAAAGGCTTGACCTACAGATGTGTCTTTTACTGGTTTAGCAAAGCAATATTTATTTGATGTGGAGTTATACAGGTATCAAATTTTCCTGTGATTCCCATAGGATAACATTGCAATGTGAGGTATTTCTTTGGTGCTGTGCAGCACGGAATGGGAGATGACTACAGTATCTTTAAAATTATGGATGGATGGGAACACAGAGCCCAGAGGGCCCTGTGCACCCACTTATAAATATGGTTACTATTGTGAACTGATCAGTGTGCAGGACCTGTAGTGCCCTGCGGACCCATAGAGAAATAACGATATGACTACAATATCCCCAAAATTATGGATGGATACTAGCACAAGGCCCAGAGGGCCCTGTGCTCCCACACTCAATTACAGATACTATTTTGTACTGATGTGAGTGCAGGGCCTGAAGGGCCCTGCACTCCCACAGGCAAATAAGGATGCAATTATACTATCTCAAAAAGTAAGGAAATTCCTTGCAAAAAAATTAATGCACTAGTTAGGGTTCCAGCATCAAAAGTAGGGAAATGTCATGTTAGGGATTCCAGCCATAACACTCCACCCCCACCCTGCATGCAGCAACAGGAGTGGAGTGTGTCTTGGGGTTGTTAACCCAAACTCTCACCCCATTCTCATATGCTGTTCCCTTCTCATCTTATTTACTCATGGAATGGAGTGAACATTAGGGATGACAACCTGAAGGCCCACCCTTACTGTTGCCTGCAGGGTGGGGGTGGGGTGTTAGGGTTAGAAAATCTAACATGACAGTTCCCTACTTTTAATGCTGAAACCCTAACTTGTGCAAAGAATATATTAGTGAGGTGCAATAGCACCGTGATAGTCAGAGTTGAGCTGGATGTTTAATGTTACCCTCAATTTTTTGTACCTTAATATCTTTGGCTGTCTTTGATGGAATGAGTTGAAATTTTGTATGTTTTCTCTAGTAGGCAAAGTCTTGCTGTGTGGAAGTTTTTGTGATGGCAGCTTGTGTGTTTTCTGAGATCTACACATGCCAGTTTAAGAAAAACAACTTTTTTTTGCTCTTACTAAAAACCTACATGGAAAGGAATTATTATCCTAAACTTGCAGGGGACATGTGGCATGTCCCAAGGTAGTGCCATTGATAGGTCTGATGAAACGATTTCAAGGGGTTCCAGAGTTATTAAACTTTACATTTTAGTGTATTTTGACCTATGCATGAGCAATATGGTTTTTCAGAAAACATTCTGTGGCGAAAGTAAAATGTTAATGCCAAAAATGCTTGTTTTGCTTTCAGGCCACTTGCTTGGCATGGCACATAACATTTTTTTTTGTGATGTGCAACTGTCATCTTATGGCCCTTTTTCATGAACCAATGAATGTGGAAAAAACACCAAAAAAAATGTGATTTTTAATAGACAATATCAGAACGTATCTAAATGTGACCTGTTTAGCTAGACTCTGATGTTTGTTTCTAAGTGCGCTGGCCAGAAATACATTTACTGGGCACCCAAAATACCTGGAGTCCAGCTTAGCAAGAGGAGCGCTTCCACCACACTCTCTGTATGAGAACAGAAGGATCTTCTTGACTTCTGCAGCCACAGCTGGAACTCATGCTGCCAGCTGCAGTTTCATCTGTGAGCTGCCCTTTTCCCTTGGGTTTAATGGCACCCCCACCTGCCAATCACTGTCCCCTATCCTTGGTGTCTAGTGGCATCCTTCCACCTCCCATATCTTTCCCTGGTGTCTGGTGGCACATCCACCCTCTTATTACCATTATTTATTTATGTATTTAATCTGACACCAGGATGCCCACCCCCACTATCACATCTGCAGTCCTTTGTCTTATTTGTCGACATCAGGGTGCCCAATCCCTGTGTCTGCAATAGAAGCCCCACAGCAGTGTGGAACACTGGGAGCCCACTCCCAGTGTCCAAAACATTTTATTTAGTTTTAACCTGTAAAGAAGAGAAATGTTCCCAGACATCTTTTTTGTTTTAACTTGAAAAAAAGAAAACAGTCCCTTGTCATCCCTGGCATCCCCTTCTCCAGTCCTGACCCTTCCACTGAGCACTCACCGCCCCACACATCCCTTACCCTATATTTACCTCTGGAGGTCACAGGCTATCATCTTCTGTGGAGCAGGACATGTCTGCAGTCTTCAAAGCTGAAATGCAAACTGATGAATTAAGATATGTGTCATATAATGTATTTCAGTGAAATTTTGAACTTATGTTCATAACTTTCCCATTTGTAGGACTTTTCTTCACAAAATTTTCAACATGGCCTTTTTGGGACCTCACGTCATGAACAATACAACTGTCATTTTGTTAATCAGGCCCAGAAGGTGATTTTGCGGTTGCTGTGCAGAATCACATTTTGGGACTGAATAATGACATTTCCCCACCATTGTTCATGAAGTGGGATCCCAAAAAGGCCATATGGATCATTTGCTGAAAACATTCATAAAAATGGCTGAGTTATGGACGCTTGTTGAAATTTCACTATGCACATGCATAACTTTGGTAATTTTCAATATTTTGACTCCAAATTTTCAACATATCCAATTTTTCAAACCTCGTCTTGAACTGTACTGCTGTCAGTTTTCACATCCTGTCTGAAATGTGTTTTCACACAAGTGGTGTGGAATGGTGTTTTGTCATGGATTTGAAAATGTTCAGCTACAGGGTTTATGAGGTGAGATCATAAGAAGACTATGTTTGAAATTTGGGATCAAAATATGAAAAAAAATGGTAAGTTATGACCATTCGTTGAAATTTCGCTACGCTCGCTCATAACTTTGGAAATTTTAAATACTGTACTTTAACCCCAGATTTTCAGCATTGCCTTCTTATTACATCACCTCATGTATGCCACAGCTGTCATTTTTCAAATCCTGCTCAAAATGAGTTTTTGCACCTGTGGTGCCGAATGGTGTTGCAGTTTCGAATAATTATTTTCTGGTGGGGATTCAAACATTTTCTGTACTGGGTACATGAGGTGGAGTAATAAGATAGCTATGCTGACAACTGGGATCAAAATATATAAACATTCGAAAGTTATGACCATGTTTTGCAATTTTGCTATGCACACTTGTACCTTTGAAAATTTTCAATATTTTCAACCAAGATTTTCAAGATAGCCATCATATTACCCCACTTCATGTACTGTATGTCACAGCTGTCATTTTTCAAATCCTGGCCAAAATGTTTTTTTCCCACCTTTGGTGCAGAAAGACTTTGCAGTTGTGCAGAATTACGCTTTGGCTAGGATTTGAAAATTTTCTGTACTGGATAGATGAGGTGGGGTAATAAGATGGCTATACTGACAATGTGGTCACTGTTGTCATATAAATGGAAGTGCAGGGCCCAGATGGCCCTGTACCTCTACAGCTATATTCATATATACATCTATGGAAGGATGAGAGTGCAGGGCCTGGAGGACCTTGCGCTCCCACAGGCAAATAATGATATGATTATACTATCTCAAACAGTAAGGAAATAAATTGAAAATAACTGCATTACTGTTCCAATTAGGGATAATGCCATAAAAGTAGGGAATTGTGGCATTAGGGTTTTCAAAGCTAACACCTCACATTCACTCTGCACATACCAAAGAGGCTTCAGGGGTCTGCCTTTGGGTCATCAGCTCTAGTGCTTACCCCATTCTCCTATATTGTACCCATCTCAGCTTATTTACTTATGGAATGGGGTGAATGTTAGGACTGTTAACCCCAAAGCACACCCCAATGCCTGCTGGTTTGTGCAGGGTGGGTGTGGGGTGTTATCTGTGAAAACCCTAACACCACATTTCCATACTTTTGTGTCTTTATCACTAACCAGAACATCAATGCAGTTTTTAAAAAATGTATATTATAGAGGTGTGGTCATGCCCCTATAGTTAGGGTTGAGTAGCATGTTAAATGTTAAACCTCAACATTTGCACTTTAATAGCTTTGCAACTGATCAATGGATTTACACAATATTTAGAATGCTCTGTCCCGTGGGGTAGATCACTTGGTGTGACAGTTTTTATTCCGGTTGAATGTGCAGATTATACCATCTGGATAGTGCAAAAACCTTAAAAGTCACCACTTTTTGCACTTTCTTCCTCATCGCCTTGCACCCAGATGGTGTGAAATTTTGGTATGAATTTTTTATGGCAGAAACAGCTTGGGTAACAGAACTACCATGTGCATCTTTGATGAAAAAATATTAATCTGTTGCAAAGTTTTACAATTTTTAAGTTCCCATTATTTTCAGTGGAAGATCACTCTCCATGATAGAGGGAGAATGTTCGACAAAGGAATTGGAAATGCATGACCCAGAGGGGCCTGTACTTCCATAGCTACATACAGATATACATCTATGGAGGGATGGGAGTGCAGTCTCTGAAGGAACCTGTGCTGCCACAGTAAAATAAGGATACTATTATACTTATTTATCTCAAAAGTAAGGAAATAAGTTGCAAAACACATTGTTAATGCTCCAGTTAGTGTCAAAGCAACACAAGCTGGGAAATGTGACATTAGGGCTTCCAACCATAACACCCCACCTCCAAAAGCAGGCAGGAGAGCATACATACACACACACACATATATATCTTGCTATGTTTCTAATACTGGTGTGGTAGCACCAGTATAGTTAGGGTTGGATGGGCAGTTTAATGTTAAACCTCAAATCTGCACTTTAATACCTTTGCAACCCTTGAAGGGATTTGCACAAAATTTCTCAGAATCTGCTCACCCAACCAGAATGAAACTTGGCAAGTTCAAAAGATCTACACCATGAGACAGAGCATGCCAAATTTTGTGCAAATCTGCTTAATGGTTGCAAATTTATTAAATTGCACAATTTGAGGTTCAATATTAAAGTGCCAAATATATATATATATATATATATATATATATATATATATATGTGTGTGTGTATATATATATATATATATATATATATATATATATATATATATATATATATAGCTATCTTATACTAGAGCGGTAGTGCCAGTATAGTTAGGGTTTTTAATTTATTTATTTTTGTTTATTTAGTTTTTGTTGACTGGGTAAGTGCACTAGACAATTTCTGCCTATTTTCAGGCATGACCCGGGGGAAGGGGATACAGATGAATGCCAACTGACTTTGAACCAGATTAAGCTGTTGGTGGTATTTTAGTGAATGAGGAGAAATTTGTCCAGTTCACCGGGGAAATTCTCCTACTCTGTACAAATGTTAACTACAATGTCAAAGAAAAAACTGTATGAGACCATAAGGCAAGACAAATTTACAGATAAGCTAGAATTACCACAATGCCCAAATGAGAAAACGGAGGACATGCTAGAAAGCATAAATTGCAAAAGGATCCCTTGATACACATGGGATGTTTTGTGGTGAAGCATGCACAGGAATTTAGGGGTAAGAAGTACCCATAAGCACAAACAGTTAATAGAACAATATTGTTTACAAACTGGCTGTATCCAACAATTAGAAATACAAGAACACTTATTCTTTGAATGCCCAGTAGCTCAAACCTTTTGGGAATTTCTAGCCAAAAAATGGGAAGAACCCCTATATAGGGCCTTATCATACAGAGAACTAGTACTAGGATTATATGGGGGATAACTGGAAGAAGTATAATAAAAACACTCTGGGGGTGATTGGAGCTATTCTGATATAATATATCTGGCAAGTGAGGTGTACATGGATATTTCAACAAAAAGTAACCACAAATGAATAACTAGAACTAATTGTTAGACAGGAAGTTCTGAAGATATATGTGCAAGAAGCACAAAACATGCCTTCACAGTTCCATAGACAATTATGGAAAAATTACAAGTTCTTAGATAATGGGTAGATAACAGACCTTGGGGGAGGGGGAAAAAGGAGAGGGCCCCCTAACCCCAGGCTCAAACACAAATATGATGATTGGTATTGAATTAAGTAGTCTGGAAGTAATGAAATGTATATAAAAGCTAGTTTACTGTGAGGAATATAGGAACAGTATAATGGATTATGGTTTCTTTATCCACTTGTGTGTCCTTTTTGTTTATTCCTTGTATATAAATTGAGATAATGTTTTGATTTTCAGTTTGATGTCATGTAACCTTAAATTGTTTTGATGTATTATGATTATTGTTTTTATGATAAATAAAAATTCCCCTACACTCTTCAAGAAGTGCCATGGGATCTTTAACATCCACTTGAACTACCGCCAGAAGAAGCAGATAGGACCTCGGTTTAACATCTCATCTGAAAGACGGCACCTCAGGAGTGCAGCACCCCCCTCATGTTGTACTGCAGTGTCAGTATTGGGATATTAACCCAAGTGCCTGGTGTGGGGCTAGAACCCACAACCTTCTGATCTTCTGGCCTCAGAGGCGAACATGCTGCCTGCTGCTACCAGCCCAGCAGTTTAATGTTAAACCTCAAATTTGCACTTTAATACTTTTGCAACTCTTCAAGGGATTTGTACAAAATTTGGCATGCTTTGTGGCTAGAGGAAGGTCTCTTGACATGCCAAATTTTGTGTCAATCCCTTTTGTGGTTATTGAGATACAGAGTGGTGAAAAATGTTATTTATTTATTTATTTTATTTAAAATTTGATAACCAGGAAAGGCAACATGATCATAAGCTCTTTTCCTGGTGTGACCCAGGTACAGGGTACAAAACAGAGGATCAACAAAAGAGAACTTACATGGTAATACAGTGTACAATAAAAAGCAGTTGTACAAATGACAACTACATGTAATGAAAAGTGAGTATTTGTAATTAGATATAATATTTTATATATATATATATATATATATATATATATATATATAAATATATAATAGTGGCATGGTACTGCCACTATAGTTAGGGTTGAGTACCCCATTTAAGGTTAAAGTGTGAAATCTTGCACCTTAATAACTTTGCCACTGTATGATGGAATTGCCTGAAAATAGGAAGGCATGGAGTGGTAGCATCGATCTTGGGATCTGCCAAGTTTTGTACTGGTCAGATATAGGATTGTGGAGTTATTAAACAACATTCCTTAGCACATTTATGCTTTTTTGTGCATTCTTTGCTTGCACATACAGGTCACACGGTTTGTGCGACTAGTCCAAAAACTTCAGGGAACATGCGGCCACAGTCCCTGATGTGTCTTTTGAAGATTTTGTGAAAAGATATTGAACGGTTCAAAAGTTATTCAAAAAACAAATTTTCCATTATAGCCAATGGAAAAAGTTAACAAAAAAGTTTGACAGTGTCTCAAATGTGGATTTTAGTGTCGCAAATGACCCCAGTAGTGTTGCAAATCCACCATTTTGTTTTCAGTTACTGATCAGAGAAATGCTTGGCATTTAAAATTGGGACCGTCTAGGGACACAACTCTTTTTGTGTTTACCTAGTCAAACCCTGCGGATGCTAGTCATGTCTTTATTTTGGGGTTAAACACCCCAGAAATATGTTTTTGAAATTTATGGGAAAAGTAGTGTCGCAAGGTAGTGTCACACCTGCAACACTTTTGTGATGTCATTTGCGAAAACGTCATGATTTGCAACACTACTATTCGACACTATGGAGAAAATAACAGGAATTCTTTGCCACCCTGCTGCAAAACACTGGTTTGGTCTTTTGTGCTGAAATTTAGAGGGATGAAAGCCAACATGCCACAGATGTGCCTTTTGGTGGTTTGGTGACAAAATATTGCAGGGATGCAAAGTTACGGTACTCTGAAGTTGACACTTTTTCCCATAGACTAACATTATGGCGTCCGCTGCGCCTTTCGGGGCCCGTATCTCGGAAATGCTTCGAGATACAGACTTTTCGTCAGAAAAATACTTAGCCCCCCACTAGGAGGCTAACTGCAAAACTGGACAGGAGAGTCATAAATAATATAAAATTGTATGTTTTTTTCTATGTCATGCGGTTCCTGAGATATAAGTAATTTAGTATTCCAAGAGCTCATTTTCTGCTCTGAGGCCCATTACTATGCATACATTATTTGTATTCACTGTGTTTCTCTATGCAGCTTTTGGGGAAAAAAAGGGTGTGCGCATCCATTACTGTTACAGTTAGAGTTCCCACTTGCATTTCTGTACCTGTTTACATTAGCGTTCCCATGTATGCCAGCATGTGCGTTACCGTTTGCGTTTTCATTTCTGTTTGCGTTACTGTTACCACTTGTGTTTCCACTACTGTTTGTGTTTGTGTCTCCATTTGCGCCACCGTGCGCATTATCATTTGCATTTGAGGCCACCCTTCCATTTGCTTTTCTCTTTCATTTGGCATCATTGTTGCTGTTAATGTTACCATTTGTGTTTCCAATTGCGTTACCATGACCGTGATGTTATAGTTTGCGTTTCCGTACATGCTTGCATTTGCATTTCCGTTTCCATTTCCTTTGGCGTTATTGTTGCTGTTACCATTACCATTTGCATTTCTATTTGTGGTACCATGACCGTGCGAGTTACCAGTTACATTTCTGTATGCGCTTGCGTTTGTGTCTCCATTTCTGTTACTGTTCGCTTTGATGTCACTTTGTGCTTGTGTTTCTATCACATTTGCATTGCACTTACTGTTACTATGTGACCAAAAATCATGTGGCCCCACACTCCCACCACCATATTACATTCACTATTTAGAGTCCTCAGTCTCAAAAAGAAGGGAAATTCATGGCAAAAAAACTCTGTTTGATGCATCAATTAGGGTTGTTCCACAGTGACAAAAGTGAAGAAATTCGATGTTAGGGTGACATTTAGGCCTCATGACCCTGATGATGCACCCCATCAATCTTTGGATGACTGGAGGGTCCAGGGGGAGGGGCAACCCTAAAGATTTTTCATTTCCTGACTTTTTGTGATTTAACCCATATGATGTATTCAAGCAGTTGTTTGCATATAAATCCTTACTTTTGGAAAAAGAATACAAAACTAAGAAGTTGTGGAAGTTGGTGGGAGTGCAGGCCCTTTGGGACCGCTCTCCCAACAACTTGTAAATGTCTCCATAAGATAAGAGTACAACTACTGAGTATGAGATGTATTGCTTAGTCATGAGAGTGGCATAACTGAGCAGCTGTTTATATCTCAGACACATAAGCAGTGAAACTAACTCCACGGCAGTAACACTAGGTACCCTATACATCTGAACACAGTACCACAATGCAAAACACTATGCACAAAATGTAAAGCATGTGACACAATATCTCCACAAAAAATACATTTTACAACACCTAAATGCCATGATTGACATCTACAGGACATGCTGTCAAGACCCTCCAAATTTCAATGTAAAAGACCAAACCGTGTCAGAGACATAACATCTTAAAGTTTGAGATTTTCATTCATCAGAGTGCAAGAGTTCTGCACCTGTTGACATTTAATAGACACAATGACTGAAAACTACATTCATGACACTAAGGCTAGGTATCCTATCAATTTCAAGACACCACCACAATACAAAACGCTGTCAGCAGAATGTAAATTGCGCCACGCAATATCTCCGCAAAAAATATATTTCTGACATATAAACACAGTAATTTACATCTACAGGATATGCCGTAAATACCCTCCAATTTTCAAATAAAAAAAAAAAAACATTTCTGAGATATGTAATGTTAAAGATTAGAAAAATTGGCCTATCTAATGCATTATAAAATCTGGCCATCTTTTCCCTATCTCGCGATCAAAGATGACAATCAAAGAATCTCGCGATCAAAGAATTTGTAGGGTCATAATAAAATAATTTGCAGTCTCATGATCAAAGAATAAAAAATTACAAAAATCAAACTTTTCACAGAAATGCGGTAAACCACTACCATGGTTCAACAGAACAAAGTCTCCTGAGCAGATCCCACCCTCATTTGTCTTCCAAGGACACCCCTTGGCTGAGAAATGTGATTTTTTAATTCGGCCCTCTCGTCCCTCGCTTGTGATGCATGATCGCGATCAAAGAACCTCATGATAAAAGAATTTGCAGGCTCGTGATCAAAGAAATTGCACGCTCGTGATTAAAGAATAAAAAATGGTAAAACATGATTTTTTTAGAGATTTACATGAAACCAGTGCCATGCCTCAATAGAACGAACCCTCCTGTGCAAAACCCACCCTCATTTGTGTCCCTGAGTTGAGAAAATTGTGTTTTTACCTCACGATACAAGACCATGATCAAAGAATGTTGCGATCAAAGAATTTGCAGGCTACGATCAAAGATCGTTAGCGAGCCACGATCAAAGATTTTAAAACATTATAACTGTATTTCTAGACCATTTTACATCAAACCAAAGGCATAGATCAATAGATTGGAGCCCCCTGAGTAAAATCCATCCACGTTTTACTTCAGGAGTGACCCCTGAGCCGATATATTTGATTTTTTACGATTGGAAATGCAAAACAAGATAGCGGACCTCACGATCAAAGAATTCTCTGGGACAAAGATTCTTTGACATCGAAGCTGCAAATTCTTTGATCGCCAGGCAGGACGAGATGGCCCTAACTCCATTCTTTGTTTGCAAAACAAATGTATAAATTTTCCCATTGACTTGTAATGAGAACTTGAAAGTGGCATAACATTTGAATTCCTTAATATTTTTCCACCAAATGAAAAACGGCATGTTCGGCCACTGAATCTCTTTCAAATGAACCATGTCACAGAACAGCATGTCACATGACAGCTGCGCAGCACCACAGACAATATCCTAAAAACTGCCTCCAAAACTGGATAATTTTGCATTTTTCAGTGTTTTCATGCTCAAAGACCATAAGTACAACTGAAACAAAATTTGTCAGATCAAGAGATTTATCATTCCCCACAGCACATACCAAATTCCAGGCAAATCCATTGAACAGGTCCAAAGTTATTAACAAGCAAAACTTTGACTTTAACATAGAAGTGCGTTCATAACCTTAAATATAGTAACGCAACCACACCACTATATATATATATATATATCCCTAACAGAGAGGGGAAGGCTAGCCTTATGTCAGTAGAGTAGCCATAGTTTAGGTAGCAGTTTAGGTAGCAGCTTTGAGTGGAGAGTGCTAAAGTGGAAGGAAAAGTTGAGGGAGAGATTGAGCCAAACTCCAAGGTACTTGTAGTTGAGGACATTTTCAAGGGGAGTGGACAATCCAGAGAGGAAGGAGGGAAGGGCGTGAACCTTAGCCAGTTTTTGCTTTGTACTGAATGTCATTGCAACTGTTTTTTTTTTACATTCAGTTTTAGACTGTTAGCATTGAATTTGGAGGTAACAGCTGAAAAATAATTTTGCAGGGGTGTTTGGATGGCCGAAACAGAAGGACCAGAAAGGAAGAGGACAGTGTCATCTGTATACATGTGGATCTTGGTGTGGGAGCATGCAGAGGGGAGGTTAATAATGAATAGTGATAAAAGAACAGGCCTGAGGACTGAGCCTTGAGGTACGCTGGCAAGGATAGGGAGGGGGGAGGATAGGGCATTGCTGACTTTTAGAGATTGTGAGTGGCCTGTCAGATAAGATCTGAACCAGGACATAGAAAATGGAAAGAGGCCCAGGACACTAAGTTTATTTAGGAGGAGAGGTTGGGACATGGAGTCGAAGACCTTAGCAAGGTCAATAAAAATGTCCAAGGTAATCAGACCTTGATCCATGCAGAGTGGATGGAATATGTAAAGTGTAGAAGGGAGGTAGAGGTAGAGTGATGCTTCTTGAACCCTGATTGTACAAGGGATACAGTGTTAGAGGCCAGGAGAAAATCATTTAGACTGGAGAGGACTAGGGACTCTTGTACCTTGGCAAGTGAAGGGAGAAGTGAAATAGGTTGCTCATTGCCAGGGACAGTGGCATAACCACCTTTGACGAGGGGGAGGACCATGGCAAACTTCCAGGCTGAGGAAACAGTAGCAGAGGAGATAGACAGGTTGAGAATAAAGGTTAAGGGGTGACATTAGAGGGAGCAGAGAGTGTAAGGAGCTTAGGGTGCAAGCCATCAGGGCTGGATTTGTCAGGGTTGAGGGAGACAAGAGATTTAAGAACTTCAGAGCAGGATATCAGTGGCAACTGGAAAGCAGGGTACTGTGGGGGAGAGGGAGTGGCTCAGGATATGGAAGAGGGGGATCTTGCAGGATGGCAGAGGTAGTGAAGAACTTATTTAGAAGTTCTGCAACAAGGGTGGGGTCACAGATAAGTGAACCCACCTTGCAGAGTCTGGGAGGGGGGATGCATTTGAAGGGTGGAGGAGGGATTGAATATCATTCCAGAAAGAGGATGGAGTGCTGCTGGAGGCTTGCAGGTGAAATTTGAAGAATTCCACCTTGGCCTGTTGAATACTCTTGGTGCAACAGTTATGGAGGGTACATCTGAAGGTCAGCAAGGTCAGGTGAGTTTTAAAATGAAACCACAATAAGTCACGGGATTTGCTCATGGTCAGGATTTCAGCGGTGATCCAAGGATGATAAGAGCGCTTTATTCTGATTGTTTTTAGATGGGCATGGATATCCCAAACATTTAGAAAGATGGAAGTGAAATTTGCGAGTGCAGCATCGACTGAGAAAGAGGAGAAAACACATGACCATTGCCATTTCTTGGATCATTTTGCTCAAATTGAGGGATCTGAGGGGTTATTACTGGATATATTTTGGAGGGTTAGGAGGAGTATGAATCTTCCTGATACAGAAGGTGGGGCAGTGGTCGCTGAGAGTGTCAGGTAACATGCCAGTGGAGCAGATGCGGTGGTGGTGAGTTGACAGCACCCAGTAAAGCAGGGAATGAGATGGGTATGAGGATTAGTGCGTGTGGGTTCTTTTATTAGCTGGGACAAACTTAAGGCTTCTATCTGTTGACAGAAGTTGAGTGATGAGGGTAAGAGTCAGTCTAAATTAAAATCACCTGTTCACCTGATGAAGCAAGGGAGGAGACAGCAGTGAAAAAGGAGACAGCAGTGAAAAAGGAGACAAGGGAGAATGGCGGAAGTTTCAGCGAGGCATAGAGTACTCCTGCAAATATGGGCATTGAGGAAGGAAAATATAGAGTGGCTAATAAGAGTTCATGTGAATGAAGGATCACTTCCAGATGGGAAATGGTGCAGGATAGGGAGTTGTGGAAGTAAATAGCTACACCATCACCTTTTTTACCATGGTCTTGCCGGTGGAGGTTAAAGTCAGGAAGGGCCACCTGAGTATCTGGAATAAGGGAGGATTACCATGTTTCCGAGATACATACTGTACTATGTCAGGGGAGTGCTGAGTGAATCATACTTTTAAGTCATCCAGCTTAGGGAGTAGGCTATGGATATTAATGTGGAATATTTTCAGACCTTTAGGATATGCCAAGGGGGAAGCAGGGGATGGGATTGGGGGGGCAGGAATGAGTTCAATGTTGCCAGTCAGAAGTAGGAGAGGCACCAGAAAGTGACGGTGAGGGACACAATGTTTATGCTTAAGTCAGTAGCCTTGGGGTGGAGAACACGATATGGGTGTGGAGGGGGGGCATAGACAGTGAATGGCTTTGAAATTTATGAGGGAGCCATTGAAAAGTCCTGGGTGAAACAGGAAAGAGTGATACAAGGAGCTTGAGAGATGGGGAGGATGAGGGGAGACAGTGGAAGGGGCAGTAATAATGCAGAGAGCGCAGAAATCAGTGGGGGGTATTGAAGTGGGGGGTAAAAGACATGGGGAGTAGTAAGAAGAAAGAAAAGAAGGGTTAGTGTAGGAAAGGGTAGATGAAGGACATTGGGTTGTTATATTAGTGACAGATTCATGACAGAGACCACAGGTTGCCGAGAAACTAAATTTGCAGATGGAGGAGAAAAGGAAAGAAAAGGCAAAATCTACTTCAGGAATAGCCTGTCAGCAATGTAACCCCCCCCCCCACCAGTGTTGGACACTGGGGATCCAACTCCAAGTGTCCCCAAACATGTTTTCCTTTTTATATTTGCCAACAGAGGGGTGCCCAATCCCCCAGTTGGCACAGTAAGCCCGCCTCCCAGCAAGCATGGGTACTGGGAAGACTGTCGACATCGGGGATGTCTTTATGCTGCACATCAACAACAATGTTGTTGTGTCGGCATAGGTAAACTCCACCCCACACACACCAATTACACTATACTTACCATTGGAGGTCAGCAGCTGTCATCTTCTGTGGAACAGGACATGTCTGCACTCTTCAAAGCAGGACCACGAACTGAGGAGTCAAGGTACATGCCGTATAATGGCGGTCAATGGCATTTTGAATTTATGTTGATATCTCAGCCTTTTTTAGGTACTTTTCTAGCAAATTTTCAGCATGAGCTTTTGGGGATCCCACCTCATTAGAACTGTCACTGTTGTTTCATTAATCAGATGGTAAGGTGAGTTCACAGACTTTGTGTGAAATCACCTTTCATGACTGAGTAACGAAATGACAGTGCCACTGTTCATGAGGCTGGATCTCAAAAAGCCCATGTTGAAAATTTGTAGCAAAAATACCAAAAAGCATCTGAGTTACACATGGTCATTGACATTTTCCTACACATGCATGTAACTTTGCCAATGTTAAATATTTTCACTCTAAATTTTCAGCATAGCCATATTTTCACATCACCTCATGAACAGTACTGCTGCCATTTCCGACATCCTGCCCAAAACATGTTTTCACACCTGTGGTGCAGAATAGTATGGTCATTGTGCAAAATCACCTTTCTGGACTGAGTACTATTCATGAGGTGGGGTCCAAAAAAGCCCATGTTGATAATTTGGAGCAAAAATACAGTACTGAAAAATGGCAAGTTATGTGCGGTTGTTGAAATTTTCCTACGCATGCAAATAATTTTTCTAGTTTTTCATATTTTCATTCCAAATTTTTAAAAGATCCATTTTTTCACCACACCTCATAAACGGAATAGCTGCCACTTGTCACATCTTGCCCAGCATAACTTTCCACACTTGTGGCATAGAATGGCGGTTTGCCATAGATTAAGAAATTTTCACATATAGGGTTTATGAGGTGGGGGTGATAAGAAGACTATGTTGCACATTTGAGATCAATATGTGAAAAAATTATAATGTTATTATGGCTACATACATACAGTATATGCATCTCTGAAGGGATGGGAGTGCAGATAAGGATATGGAAGCCTATGCACAAAAAACAGGTTGCCTAAGCACCACATATCTAAGGTGGGTAGGCAACCCTAAGTCAAAAAACTGTGCACTTGACCCCTGATGACATGCACCATCTGCAGACAAGTCCGTTACATGCTGGATCCCCCATCCATGTGAACAGCAATGTGCCAGGGGCAGGTGGGGGCATGCTGGGGATGCCTATACTATGTGCCATTCACTAAGATGCATAGTGCTGTGCACCAGGGGAATAGGACATCACCACTTATGCCAGGGGGAACCCTGCCATAACCACATTATGCACCCTGCCCCATGCACACTGGACCCCCACACAGCACCAGCAGTAGTAGTAGGAAATCCTCATAAATACACCCTGACACCCACCTCAGTCCCTGCAGTATAGTGTGGCCCTCACAAGGCCAGATTGGCTACATACATACAATATATGCATCTCTGAAGGAATGGGAGTGCAGATAAGGATATGAGGGTGTATGCATGGAAAAAGGTTCGTATGTGCCATGTATCTGAGATGTGCAGGCAACCCTAAATTGAAAAGCTGTGCATGACCATTCCAGTGATGCTGGGAGTCCACATCTATATATAGGTGTTGTGCTCCCAGCATAACTTGGATGGCCAGTGGCTGAGGAGGTGTCAGGAGGACTGCATCACTGGCCATCTGGGGCTGCTGCACTGACAAGCATGTATGGGGTTGTGGGGGCTTTTTCTTGTTGGTGCTGCAGGGGGTGGGCAGAGAGAATGGAACACCAATGAGGCAGTGGGAGTACAGTGGTTGGAGTTCAGGATCATGTGGACTGGGGAACCTGTGTGTGTGTGTGTGTGTCTGTGTGGGTGCCCTATTCAACACCAGGACCAAGGCAACTGTTTGGGGGGGGTAGTGGAGGGACCTGAATGCCCGGGGGGGATACACAGGATTACAGGGGAATGGGGCAATGCCTTGGGCTACCAGGGTCAGGCAGACCTGTGTTGGAGGGAAAGTGGTGAAGGGTGCTTGCAGTACTGAATACTGCTCACCCTGCACCTGTCCAGGGCTGCAGAGCTACGCAGATAGGATATGTGCCTCTGGTGTATATTTTCTGCCCCTTCATAATTAGGGCACAATATTACACTATCTGAAAAAGTAAGAAAATTCATTGCAAAAAAACTTTGTTGTTAATGCATCAGTTAGGGTTGTTACTATAATGATGAAAGCAGGGAAATGAGGTGTTAGGGTTTCCAACCCTAACACCCCACAGCCCAGCCTGCAGACAGTGACAGGCGTTGGGGGAGTGCCTTGTGGTCGTCAGCCCTAACAGTCACCCCATTCTCCTATTCTGTACCCACCCAGCTTAGTTTGTAAAGGAATGGGGTGAGTATTAGGGCTGACCAACCCAGCACACTGTCAACACCTGTCACTGCAAGGTGGTGAGGTGGGGTGTTAGGGTTGGAAAAACTAACACTCAATTTCCCTGCTTTTGTCATTATAGTAACAACCCTAATGATGCAATAACAAAATTGTTTGCAATATATATATATATATATATATATATATATATATATCTGTATATATATATATACATATATACATATATATATATATATATATATATATATATATATATATATATATATATATATATATATATATATATATATATATATATATATATATATATATATATATATATATATATATTATAGTGGCCGATAGGGCACTATAGTTAGGGTTGAGTACCCCATTTAAGGTTAAATCTGAAATGTGGCAGCTTAGTAACTTTGCCACCGTATGACGGTTTTGCCTGAAATTTGGAAGGCACAGTCTGGTACCATAGATCTCTGGACGTGCCAAGTTGCATTACAGTCAGATGTACAATTCCAGAGCTACAGAGCACCAATAAAAGCATAAATTATGCATTTTTGCACATTCTTTGCTCACACCTACAGCCCGCATGGTTTATGTGACTGGTCCAAAACCTTCAGGGGAACATGCAGCCAAGGTCCCCAATGTGCCTTTCAAAGGTTTCATGAAACAATATTAAATGGTTCAAAAGTTATAAAAAAAAATTCCCATTATAGTCAATGGGAAAATTTAACAAAATATACGAAAGTGTTGCAAACGCACTTTTTACTTTCACAAATGACCCTTGTAGTGTCACAAATAATTTCAGTTGGTGGTCACAGAAATGCTGCCATTTAAATTTGGGGACCTCTAGGGACACAATTCTTGTTGTGTTCACCTAGTCGAGCCCTGAGGATGCTAGCCATGTCTTTTTTGGGGGATGAAACACCCCAGAAATATGTTTTTAAAATTTTTGTAAAAAGCAGTGTCGCAAAGTACTTTTGCATATGCGACAGTTTCATGATTTCATTTGCGAAAGTGTTGTGATTTGCGAAAGTACTTTGCGACTCTATGGCCAAAACAATAGGGAATCTTTACCACCTTGCTGAAAAAAAACAGTTTGGTCTTTTTGGCTGAAATTTGTAGAGAAGAAAGCCAAGATCTCACAAGTGTGCCTTTTGGTGGTTTGGTAACAAAATATGAAGGGCTGCAAAGTTATGGCACTCCAAAGTTGACAATTTTTCCCATAGGATAACATTACAGCATCCGCTGTGCCTTTCAGGGCCTGTATCTTGAAAACGGTTCGAGATATGGACTTTTCATCAGAAAAGGGCTTAGTCTCCCACTAGGGGCCTAAGTGCAAAACTAGCCTGGAAAGTCATAAATAATATGAGATTTTAATTTTTTTTCTACATAGTACGAACTGTCCCCGAGATATATGGCATTTAGTATTACAATTGCTCTTTTTCTGCTCTGAGGGCCATTATTATGCATACATTATTTGTATTCACTGTGCTTCTGAGTCCAACTTTTTGGGGAAAAAAGTGTGTGTGTTTGCGTTACTGTCACCATTAGCATTTCCGTTACCATTTGCGTTAATGTTTCCGTTTACGTCACCGTGTGCACTACCCTTTGTGTTTGCACTTTCATTTGCATTACTGTTTACATTTCCTTTGCCGTTTTGTTTATGTTTACTTTTGCATCACCATGTGCGTTATCATTTGTGTTTGCATACGCACTTGCATTTCTGTTTGCATTACTGTTTCCTTTGGCATCATTGTTGGTGTTACTGTGACCTTTTGCATTTCCAGTTGTGTTACCATTTGCGTGTTCGTTACTATTTGCGTTACCATTTGTGTTACTGTTTCCTTTCACGTCACCATTGGAATTACCATTTTTGCTTGCGTTTGCACAACTGTTACCATTTGCATTTTCTTTACCATTTGCATTACGATTTGCATGTGCGTTTTTGTCACGGTTACTATTCGTGTTACTGTTAGCATTAGCATTGGCATTACTGTTAGTGTTAACATTCCCAATAGGATCACCGTAACCATTTCCATTACCATTACTGTAAGGGTTATTACACAAAATGGAAGGCATGGTGGGAGCACGGGGCCCAAAGGGCCCAGTCCTACCACCATATACCTTTCATTATTAATAGTGCACATTCTCCAAAAGAAGGGAAATTCATGGCAAACAACTCAGTTTAATTGCATCAGTTAGGGTTGTTCCACAGTAACAAAAGCAAGGAAATACGGTGTTAGGGTTGCCACCCCTACCATCCCACCACCACCCCACCCCCACCAACAGGCAACAGGGTGTGTGTTGGGGTCATCGTGCCTAACTCTCACCCCATTCTCCTATAAAGCACCACCTCAGCTTCTTAACACATGGAATGGGGTGAGAATTAGGCCGACAACCCCAATGCACACCCTGATGCCTGTTGGTGGGAGTGGGGTGGTGGTGAGCTGGTAGGGGTGGCAACCCTAACACCGATGTTCTTCACTTTTGTCACTGTGGAGCAACACTAACTGATGCATTAAATGGAGTTTTTGCCATGTATATATATATATATATATATATATATATATATATATATATATTAGAAGCAAACTCCATTTAATGCATTGTTAGGTTGTTCACAGCAACAAAAGTGAGGATTCAGTGTTAGATTGAGCCCCCTTGGACCCCCCAACCTCCAACTGGCATTGTGGTGTGCGTTGGGTTGTCGGTCCAAATCTCACCCCATCAGATGTGTGAAGAAGCAGAGGTATAGGAGAATGGGGTGAGAGTTAGGACCGACAACTCCAATGCACACCCTGATGCCAGTTTGGGGTGTGGACGGTGGGGTCCAAGGGGGGCTTTCAACCCTAACACCGAATTTCCTCGCTTTTGTCACTGTGGAACAACCCTAACTAATGCATTAAACAGAGATTTTTGCCTCTAATTTCCCTTCTTTTTGAGAATGATAATGAGCAATAGTGAATGTAATGCTGTGGCGGGGGCCCCGCACTACCACCACGTAATGTGGGTAATGCACATGGTGGCGTAGATGGGAACAGTAAGTGAAATGGGTATGGAACCGCAAGTGGAAGCAGTAGCAGTAACAGTAATGTGAGCGCACAGGCTGGTTTTCCCCAAAAGCTGCATAGAGAAAGACAGTGAGTACAAAGAATGTATGCGTAATAATGGGTCTCGGTGCAGAAAATGAGCTGGAATACTAAATTGCTTATATCTCAGGAACCGTACGACATAGAAAAAAAAATTAAAAGTCATATGAATTATCACTTTCCTGGCTAGTTTTGTACTTAACCTTCGCTAGAGGGCTAAGTATATTTGTGATGAAAAGTCTGTATCTCACACCGTTTCTGAGATATGGGCCCTGAAAGGCACGGCGAATGCCGTAATGTTATCCTAAGGGAAAAAAAGAGAAGTTTGGAATGCCATAACTTTGCCTCCCTGTAATATTTTTTCACCAAACCACTGAAAGACACATCTGTGGGATGTTGGCTGTCTTCCCTCCAAATTTCAGTCCAAAAGACTGAACCGTTATTTTGCAGCAGGGCGCCAAAGGATTGCTGCAATGCATTGGACGCCGTAATGTTATCCTATGGGAAAAAGCATCAAGTGTGGAGTGCCGTAACATTGCCGCCATGTAACATTGTTTCAACAAGACACTGAAAGGCACATCTGTGAGATGTCGGCTGTGTTCTCTCCAAATTTCAGGCCAAAATACTGAACCATTCTTTTGCAGTGGGGTGCCAAAGAATTGCTGTCATTTTCCCACAGCCTAGAAAAGTACCGTCAGAATTTGCAAAAGCTTTTGCAAATTCATTCGACAGTGTCGCAAGTGTGACAGTACTTTGCAAAATTACTTTTCCAGAAATTTGAAAATCATATTTCTGGGGTGTGTTACCCCAAAATAAAGACATGGCTTGCATCCTCAGGGTCCGACTAGGTGAATACAAAAAGAATTAGGTTGCTAGAGGGTCCCAAATTTAAATGCCAAGCATTTTTCTGATCACCAACTGAAAACAAAATGGCAGATTTGCCATAGTAAAAGGGCCATTTGCAAAAGTAAAAACTGCATTTGTGACACTGTCAAACTTTTTGTTAACTTTTCCCATTGACTTATAATGGGAACTTGTTTTTTGAATAACTTTTGAACCGTTTAATATTTTTTCACGAAGTCTTCAAAAAGCACATCAGGGACCCAGGCTGCACGTTCCTTGAAGATTTTGGACCGGCCGCGCAAACCATGCGACCTGTAGGCGTGACTGTAGAATTCCAAAAAAGCGTAAATGCGCTCGCAGATCATGCTTAATACCTCCGCAGCCATATATCCGACTGCTACAAAACCTGGCACATCCCAAGGCATATGGGTCTTGATTGTGTATTCCAAATTTCAGGCAAATCTGTCAAACAGTTGCAAAGTTATTAAGGTGCAAAATTTTGGGTTTAACGTGTAAATGGCTCCTCAACCCTAACTATGGTAGCACTACTGTGCTACCATTACATATATATATAAATATATATAGTGGCATGGTAGTGCCACTATAGTTAGAGTTGAGTACCCCATTTAAGGTTAAAGTGTGAAAATTTGCATCTCAATAACTTTGTCACCGTATGACAGATGTGCCTAAAATTTGGCAGGCACGGAGTGGCCCCATAGATCTTTGGATCTTCCTAGTTATGTAACAGTAGGATATACAGTTGCGGAGTTATAATGCAACATTCTGTAGCGCATTTATGCTTTTTTGCGCATTCTTTGATCGACCTACAGGTTGCACAGTTTATGCGACCAGTCCAAAAACTTCAGGAAACATGCATCCAGGGTCCCCGAAGTGCCTTTCAAAGATTTCACGAAAAAATATTAAACGGTTCAAAAGTTATTCAACAAACAAATTTCCCATTATCGTCGAAGGGAAAAGTTAACAAAAAGTTAAACAGTGTTGCAAGTACAGATTTTAGTATCGCAAATGACCCCTGTAGTGTCGTGAGTCAGCCATTTTGTTTTCAGTTAGTGGTCACAGAAATGCTTGGCATTTACATTTGAGACTCTCTAGGGAGACAATTCTTTTTGTGTTCACCTAGTCGGACCCTGAGGATGCTAGCCATGTCTTTTTTGGGGGGTTAAATACCCCAGAAATATGTTTTTGAAATTTTTGTAAGAAATAGTGTCACAAACTAGTGTCACACTCATAACACTTTCGTGATTTCATTTCCGAAAGTGTCGTGATTTGCAACACTATTTTGTGACACTATGCCCAAAATAACAGGAATTCTTTGCCACCCTACTGCAAAACAACAGTTTGGTCTTTTGGGCTGAAATTTGGAGGGAAGAAAGCCAACATCCCACAGATGTGCCTTTTGGTGGTTAGATGCCAAAATATTGCATGGATGGGAAGTTTTGGTGCTCCAAAGTTGTTGCCTTTTCCCATAGACTAACATAGTGGCGTCTGCCTTGCCTTCCAGAGCCCGTATCTCGGAAGTGCTTCGAGATACGGACTTTTTGTCAGAAAAAATGCTTAGCCCCCTCAATAGAGGGCTGAGTACAAAACTAGTCAGGAAAGTCATAATTTATATGAAATTAAAAAATTTTTCTACGTCATACGGTTCCTGAGAAATAAGCAATTTAGTATTCCAAGTGCTCATTTTCTGCTCCGGGGCCCATTATTATACATACATTCTTTGTATTCACTGTATTTCTCTATGCAGCTGTTGGTGAAAAAAAGGGTGTGCGCTTTTGTTACTGTCACAGTTAGCATTCCCACTTGTATTTCCATAACTGTTTGCATTAGCATTCCTGTCTATGCCACCGTGTGCGTTACCCTTTGCCTTTTTGTTTGCGCTTGCGTTTGTGTTACTGTTACCATTTGCATTTCCATTACTGCTTCTGTTTGTGTTTCATTTTGCATCACCATGTGCATTACCATTTGTATTTGCATACGCACTTCCGTTTGTGTTTCCTTTGGCATCATCACTGCTGTTACCGTTAGCATTTGTGATTCCTATTCCGGTACCATGACCGTGAGCATTACCATTTGTGTTTCTGTATGTGCTTGTATTTCCATTTCCATTGTTTTACAACTGTTTTGGGGCTGGCAGTATAGCCTAGAGGTTAAAGGAACGAGGTGTGAATGAGTTTGGTACATCCAGCAGACCAGCCCTGAGTTTGATTCTCACAACATCCACTTGCATACTGTGTCACTCTGAACAAGTCACTTAACTGCCCAGTGCTCCCAGGTCGCCCCTGAAAACAGGGATTTGTGCCTGGTAGGCCTTACCCGGTTACCAAAGACTAAAATAAAAAAAAATGGTGTTTCCATTACTGGTTTTGTTTACATTTCATTTTTCATCACCATGAGCATTACCAATTGCGTTTCCATATGCGCTTGCATTTTCGTTACCGTTCCCATCTATGCCACCGTGTGAGTTACACTTTGCATTTTCATTTGCACTTGCATTTGCGTAACATTTAACATTTGCATTTTAATTACTGTTTTTGTTTACATTTCCTTTTGCATCACCATATGCATTTCCATTTGCATTTGCGTATGTGCTTCCATTTGCGTTTGGTTTCTGTTTGTGTTTCCTTTGGTCATCATTTCTGTTATCATAACTGTCTGTGCATCCAATTACGTTACCGTACCCATGTGCATTACAGTTTGCGTTTCCATACATGCTTGCATTTGCATTTCTGTTTTTATTAACATTTGCGCTTGTGTTTGTATTACCGTTTGCATTATTGTTTATGTTTGCATCACCATGTGCGTTAGCGTTTGAGCTTACGTTGTCGTTACTTCAATATTTATAGTGCACATTCTCAACAATAAGGGACATTCATGGCAAAAAACTCTGTTTAATGCATTAGTTAAGGTTGTTCCACAATGGAAAAAGCAAGGAAATTCAATGTTAGGGTTCCCACCTCCCTTTTTTACCCACCCCCCACCAACAGGGGCATCGGGTGAATGGGGTTGTCAGTCCTAACTCTCACCCCATTCTCTTATACTGCACCACCTCAGCTTGTTTGCACAAGGGATGGGGTGATAGATAGGACCAATGACCCCAACGCACGCCCCGATGCCTGTTGGTGGCGGCGGGTTGGGGGTGGGTTGCAAGGGGAGTAGGAACCCTAACACTGAATTTCCTCACTTTCATCACTGTGGAACAACCCTAACAGATGCATTAAATGGAGTTTTTTGCCATACTTTTATAAATATATATATATTATGGTAACACGGTGGTGCTACCATAGTTAGGGTTGAGTAGCATGTTTAAGGTTAAAGGGTCAAATTTTGCACCTTAATAACTTTGCCACCGTTTAACGGATGTGCCTGAAATTTGCATGATTGGGCATGGTAGATCTTGGGATCTGCCAAGTTTTGTACCAGTCGAATAAACTGCTGCAGAGTTATTAAGTGACAACCAATTGCACAATTACGCTTTTTTGTAATTTCTTTTCTCTCCCCTACAGGTCACACGGTTTGTGTGACCGGTCCAAAAATGTCAGGGAATGTGCGGCTGGGGTCCCCAATGTGCCTTTTGAAGAGTTTGTGAAAAAATATTGAACAGTTCAAAAGTTATTCAAAAAACAATTTCCCATTATAAGTCAATGAGAAAAGTTAACAAAAAGTTAAAAAGTGTCGCAAATGCACTTTTTAGTGTTGCAAATGACCCTAGTAGTGTCACAAATCCACCGTTATGTTTTCAGTTGGTGATCAGAAAAATGCTTGGCATTTAAATTTGGGACCCTCTAGGGACACAATTATTTTTGTGTTCACCTAGTCAGACCCTGAGGATGCTAGCCATGTCCTTATTTTGGGGTTAAACACCCCAGAAATATGTTTTTCAAATTTCTGGAAACTGTAGTGTCACAAAGTAGTGTTGCATGCATGACACTTTCACAAATGTTTGCGAATAGGGTTGCAAATTGTGACACTACTTTTCAAGCTATGGCCTAAATCACAGGAATTCTTTGCCACCCTGCTGCAAACAAATGGTTTGGTCTTTTGGTCTGAAATTTGGAGGGAAGGTAGCCAACATCTCATAGATGTGCCTTTTGGTAATTTGGTGAGAAAAATATGCATGGCTGCCAAGTTAAGGTACTCCATAGCTGAAGTTTTTTCCCATAGACTACCATGGTGGCATCCGCCGCGCCTTTCGGGGCTCATATCTCGGAAATTGTGCGAGATACAGAATTTTCATCACAACAATGTGTAGCCTATGGCTATGCATTAAGCAAAACGCAGGCAAGAAAATCATGAATCATGGGAATTATTCTTTTTTCTATGTCGTACGGTTCCTGAGATATAAGCAATTTTGTATTCCAACAGCTCACTTTCTGCTTAGAGGCCCATTATTATGCACACATTCTTTGTACACACTGTTTCTCTATGCAGCTTTTGGTCAAAACCAGGGTGTGCACTTCCATTACTGTTACAGTTACCATTACCACTTGTACGTGTTTGCGTTACTGTTCCCTTGTACACCACCGTGTGCATTACCCTTTGCATTCTCGTTTGCATACGCGCTTGTGTTCACTTTTCCATTTCTGTTCCCTGTGTTGTTATTTCTGCTGTTAGCATCACAGTTTGTGCTTCCAGTTGCCGTACTGTGACCACGCACGTCACGGTTTGAGTTTCCATATGCACTTGCATTTCCTTTTGTGTTTCTGTTTCCTTTGGCGTCATTATTGCTGTTACCATTACCATTTACATTTACAATTGTGGTAAAAGTGACTGTGCGTGTTACGATTTGTGCTTCTGTATGTGCTTACGTTCCCATTTCCATTTCTGTTTCCTTTGCTGTTATTGTTGTTCATGTTAACTTTACCAGTTGCATTTACAATTGCGGTACCATGCCTGTGCTCATTACAGTTTGAGTTTCTGTGTGCCCTTATGTTCGCGTTTCTGTTTCCTTTGGCGTAATTGTTGCTGTTACTATTAACATTTGCATTTACAATTGCGGTAATGTGAACGTGCGTGTTACGGTTTGCATTTCTGTCGTGCTTCCATTTCTGTTTCCTTTTGCATTATTCTTCATGTTAACTTTACCATTTGCATTTACAATTGCTCTACTGTGCCCGTGCGCATTATGGTTTGCATTTCCGTCCACGCTTCTGTTCCCGTTTCCATTTCTGTTTCCTTTGCCATTATTCTTCATGTTAACTTTACCATTCCTGTTTTGCAATTGTGGTACCGTGCCCATGCGTTACGGTTTGCATTTACGTGTGCTCTTGCGTTTGCGTTTCTGTTCCCTTTGGTGTTCTTTTTGCTGTAACACTTAACATTTGCATTTAAAATACTGGTGTCATCACTGTGCACATTACCAGTTGCATTTTTATATGCACTTGTGTGTCCGTTTGCGTCACTGTTCACTTCGGCGTCACTTTGCACCTGCGTTTCTATTAACGTTTGCTTTACCATTTACATTTGCATTACCATGTGCATAACTGTTGGTGCTTGCGTTTGTATTCCTGTTACTGTTACTATGTGACAAGACATCTCGTGGTGGGAGCACGGGATCCAAAGGGCTCCGCGCTCCCACCACAGCATTACATTCACTATTTATCATCCTCATTCTCAAAAAGAAGGGAAATTAGAGGCAAAAAACTCAATATTTGTGATTTTTTTGTGTGTGAAAGTGTCACAAATCAAGACACTACTTTACAACACTATGGCCAAAATAACAGGAATTGTTTGCAGCCCTGCTGCAAAAGAACAGTTTGTTCTTTTGGGCTGACATTTGGAGGAAAGAAAGCCAACATGCCACAAATGTGCCTTTTGGTGGTTTGGTGAGAAAATATTGCAGGGATCCAAAGTTACTGTACTCCGAAGTTGACACTTTTCCCCATAGACTAACATTGTGGCATCCACCGGGCCTTTCCAGGCCCATATCTCAGAAACGGTGTGAGATATGGACTTTTCCTTGGAAAAATACATAGTCATGAATCATATGAATTTTTTTTTCTACATCATACGGTTCCTGAGATATAAGCAATTTAGTAATCCAAGTGCTCATTTTATGGTCAGAGGCCCATTATTATGCATACATTCTTTGTATTCACTGTGTTTTTCTATGCAGCTGTAGGGGAAATCCAGTGTGTGCACTCCACTTACTGTTACACTTAGCATTTCCACTTGCATTTCCATACCCATTTGCATTAGCATTCCTGTCTACGCCACTGTGTGCATTACCCTTTGCATTTTCATTTGCACTTACATTTGCGTTACTGTTACCATTTGTGTCTCCACTACTGTTTCTGTTTGTGTTTCGATTTGCATCACTATGTGCATTACCATTTGCATTTGTGACCGCCCTTCCATTTGCATTTGTCTTTCATTTTGCATCAACATTGCTGTTACCGGTACCATTTGCGTTTCCAATTATGTTACCATGACCATGCGCATAACGGTTTGCGTTTCTATATGCACTTGCATTTGCTTTCTGTTTCCTCTGGAATTACTGTTGCTGTTTCCATTATCATTTGTGTTTCCAATTTTGGTACCATCACCATGCACATTACAGTTTGTGTTTCTGTACGTGCTTGCGTTTGCATTTCCGTTTCTGTTTCCATTGGCTTTATTGTTGCTTTTACCATTACCATTTGCATTTACAATTGCAGCACCATCACCATGCACATTACAGTTTGTGTTTCTGTACACACTTGCTTTCCTGTTTCTGTTTCCTTTGGCGTTACTATAGCTATTACCATTACTATTTGCATTTACAATTGTGATACCATCACCATGCATGTTATGGTTTCTGTTTCCATATGCACTTGCATTTGCTTTTCTATTTCCTTTGACATTTTTGTTGCTGTTACCATTACCATTTGCATTTACACTTGTGGTACTGTGGCCATGCGTGTTACCAGTTGCGTTTCTGTATGCGCTTGCATTTGTGTTTCCATTTCTGTTTTCTTTGGCATTATTGTTGCTGTTACCATTACCATTTGCATTTCCAATTGTGGTGCCATGATCGTGCATGTTACTAGTTGCATTCTGTGCGTGCTTGCGTTTCCGTCTCCTCTTGCATCACTGTTTGTTTTGGTGTCATGTTGCACTTGCATTTCTATTACTGTTTGCATTACCATTCACATTTGTGTCACCATGTGTGTAACTGTTTTCACTTGCATTTGCATTGCACTTACTGTTACTATGTGACAAAAAAAATCACATGGTTTGGGCCACGCGCTCCCACCACAACATTCCATTCACTATTTATAATCCTCATTCTCAAAAAGAAGGGACATTCATGGCAAAAAACTCCATTGAATGCATCAGTTAGGGCTTGTTCCACAGAACAAAAGTGAGGAAATTTGATGTTAGGGTTGTGAACCCCCCTTGCACCTCACCCCTCTCCCCCAACTGGCATTGGGGTGTTCATTGGTGTCGTTGTCCCTAACTCTCACCCCATTCTCCTATACTTCACCACCTCAGCTTGTTTACACATGTAATGGGGTGAGCATTAGGGCCGATGACCCCAACATACACCACGATGCCAGTTGGGGGAGGCAGGGTGTGGGGTGCAAGGTGGGGCTTTCAGCCCTAACATTGAATTTCCTCACTTTTGTTGCTGTGGAACAACCCTAACTGATGCATTAAATGGAGTTTTTTGCCAAGAATATGTATATGTATATATAAATTAGAGGCAAAAAAATCCATCTAATCCCTCAATTAGGGTTATTCCACAGTGACAAAAGTGAGGAAATTCACTGTTAAGTTGAAGCCCCTTGATCCTCCAGCCACCCCCACCAGCATTAGTACACGCTGGGGTTGTCAGCCCCTAACTCTCACCCTATCACATGTGTAAAGAAGCTGAGGAATAGGAGAATGGGGTGAGAGTTAGACCGACAACCCCAACACGCACCCCGATGCCGGTTGGGGGGTGGGCTGGAGGGGTCCAAGGGGGCTTTCAACCCTAACAGCAAATTTTCTCACTTTTGTCACTGTGGAACAACCCTAACTGATGCATTAAATGGAGTTTTTTGCCTCTAATTTCCCTTCTTTTTGAGAATGATGATGAGAAATAGTGACTGTAATGCGGCGCCGGGAAAGGGCCCCACGCTCCTGCCACATGATGTCTTGTGACATAGTAACAGGAACTGCAATGCAAACAGAAGTGCCAACAGTGGTGCACATGGTAACACAAATGTAAATGGTAAAGGAAATGTTAATAGAAACGCAAGCGGAAAGTGACGTGAAGTGAACAGTGACACAAACGGACATTGAAGCTGGTAAGAAAATGTAACTGGTAACACAAACAATGATGGCAGTGTCATTTTAAATGGAAATGTTAAGTGTCACAGCAAAAAGAATGTGAAAGGGAACAGAAACGGAAATGTGAATGTAAGCACACACGTAAACACAACCGGTAACACGCACAGGCATGGTACGCAATTATAAATGCAAATGGTAAAGTTAAGATGAAGAAAAATGCCAAAGGAAACAGAAACAGAAAGGGGAACAGAAGTGCATACGGAAACGCAAACCGAAACGTGCACGGGCACAGCACCACAATTGTAAACACAAATGGTAATGGTAACAGCAACAATAACAGCAAAGGAAACAAATGCAAATGGAAATACAAGCGCATATGGAAACACAAACTGTAATGCACAGGGGCACAGTAACGCAATAGCAAATGCAAATGGTTACAGTAACAGCAAAGAAGATGCAAAACGAAAGAGAAACAGAAACGCAAAGAAAAGGGCTGCTGGAAATGCAAATGGCAATGTGCACGGTGACGCAAACAAAAATGCAAACAGAAACAGTAGTGGAAACGCAAATGGTAACAGTAATGAAAACACAAGCACAAATGACACGCAAAGGGTAATGCACAGGGTGGCATACACAGGAACGGTAACGCAAATGGAGACATAAAAGCAAGTGGAAACAGTAATTGTAACAGTAACAGAAGTGCATACCCTGTTTTTGCCAATCAGGTGCATAGAGAAACACAGTGTGTACAAAGAATGTATGCATTGTAATGGGCATCGAAGCTTAAAACAAGCACTGGAAGTACTTAATTGCTAGTATCTCAGCAACCGCATGGTATGGAAAAAAAAAATTACATTTCCAAGAAATCACAATTTTCCTGGCTAGCTTTTTGTTGTTACATAGCCCAAAGGGCTATGTAACTCGCAACAAAAAATCTGTATCTCACATTGTTTTTGAGATACGAGCCCAAAAGATGTGGCGTACGCCACCATGTTAGTCTATGGGGAAAAATGCCAACTTCAGAGTACCATAACTTTGGAGCCATGAATATTGTTTCACCAAACCACCAAAAGGCACATCTAGGTGATGTTGGCTACCTTCTCTCCAAATTTCAGCTCAAAAGACCAAACCATTCTTTTGCAGCAGGGTAGCAAAGAATTCCTATAATTTTGGCCAAGTCTGAAAAAGTAGTGCCGCAATTTGCAGCAATTTTCACAAAATTTTGCAAAGGTTTAGTAAGCACGACACTACTTTGTGACACTACTGTTTTCAGAAATTTGAAAATCATATTTCTGGGGTGTTTAACCTCAAAATAAGACAAGGCTAGCATCATCAGGGTTTGACTAGGTGAACACAGAAAGAATTGTGTCTCTAGAGAGTCTGAAATTTAAATGCCAAGCATTATTCTGATCACCTACTGAAAACAAAATGGTGGATTTGAGACACTACTAGGGCCATTTGCAACACTAAAAAGTGCATTTGCGAAAGTGTTGCATGTTTTGTCAACTTTTTCCCCCTGACCTATAATGGGAAATTGTTTTTTGAATAACTTTTGAACCATTCAATATTTTTTCATGAAATCTTCAAAAGGCACATTGGGGACCCTGGCCACACTGTCCCTGAAGTTTTCAGACTGGTTGCTCAAACTGTGCAACCTGTAGGTGAGAGCAAAGAAATCACAAAAAAGCATAATTGCACAATTGGTTGTTGCTTAATAACTCTGCAGTCGTATATCCGAGCAGTACAAAACTTGGCAGATCCCATGATCTGCCATGCCCAATCATGCATACCAAATTTCAGGTAAATCTGTTGAACAGTGGCAATGTTATTAAAGTGCAAAATTTGACCCTTTATCCTTAAAGTGCTACTCAACTCTAATTCATGGTAGCACTACCGTGCTACCACTATATATATATATATATATATATATATATATATATATATATATATATTATGGTAGCACGGTAGTGCTACCATAGTTAGGGTTGAGGAGCCATTTACATGTTAAACCCAAAACTTTTCACCTTAATAACTTTGCAACCATTTGACAGATTTGCCTAAAATTTGGAATACATGATCAAGACGCATACGCCTTGGGATCTGCCAAGTTTCATACTGGTTGGATATACAGCTGCAGAGTTATTAAGCATGAACTGTGCATGCATTTATGCTATTTTGGAAATTCTACAGCCGCGCCTACCGGTAGCATGGTTTGCATGACCGGCCTGAAATCTTCAGGGAACATGCGGCCAGGGTCCCCAATGTGCCTCTTGAAGATTTCGTAAAAAAATATTAAACGATTCAAAAGTTATTCAAAAAACAAATTCCCATTATGAGTCAATGGGGAAAGTTAAAAAGTTCTACAGTGTCGCAAATGCAGTTTTTACTTTCACAAATGGCCCTTTTACTGTCACAAATCAGCCATTTTGTTTTCAGTTGGTGATCAGAAAAATGCTTGGCATTTAAATGTGTGACCCTCTAGCAACCTAATTATTTTTGTATTCACCTAGTCGGACCTTGAGGATGCTAGTGATGTCTTTATTTTGGGGTAAAACACCCCAGAAATACATACTTTCGCACTTGTTACACTGTCAAATGCATTTGTGAAAGCTTTCGCAAATTGTGACAGTACTTTTCTAGGCTGTGGGACAATAACAGCAATTCTTTGGAACCCCGCTGCAAAAGAACGGCTTGGAGATTTGGACTGAAATTTGGAGGAATCGCAGCCGACTTCTCTCAGATGTGCCTTTCAGTGTTCTGTTGAAAAAATATTACATGGCGGCAAAGTTATGGTACTCCAGAGTTGATGATTTTTCCCATAGGATAACATTACGGCATCCGACGCATTGCAGCAATCCTTTGGTGCCCTGCTGCAAAATAACGGTTCAGTCTTTTGGGCTGAAATTTGAAGGGAAGACAGCCAACATCCCACAGATGTGCCTTTTAGTGGTGTGGTGAAAAAATATTACAGGGAGCCAATGTTATGGCACTCCGAACTTCTCTTTTGTTCCCCATAGGATAACATTACAGCATTCACCGCGCATTTCAGGGCCCGCATCTCGGAAATGGTGCGAGATACAGACTTTTCATTGCAAAACTGCTTAGCCCCCAATGGGGTCTAAGTACAAAACTAGCCAGGAAAGTCTTAAACCATATGACTTTTAATTTTTTTTTCTACTTCGTACGGTTCCTGAGATATAAGCAATTTAGTATTCTAACTCCTCATTTTCTGTCCGAGACCCATTATTATGCATACATTCTTTGTACTCGCTATCTTTCTCTATGAAGCTTTTGCAGAAAACCAGCCTGTTCGCTTCCATTACTGTTACCGTTGCCCTTTCCACTTGCGGTTCCGTACCCGTTTTACTTACCGTTCATGTCTACGCCACCATGTGCGTTATCCTTTGCGTTTTCATTTGTGCTTGCATTTCCGTTATTTTTCACCATTTGAGTCTACAGTACTGTTTCTATTTCTGTTTTGCTTTGTGTCACCATGCCCATTACCATTTGCATTTGTGGGCACCATGTTACTATGTGACAAGACATCACGTGGTGGACCGTTCCCATCTACGCCACCGTGTATGGTTCCCTTTCTGTTCTCATTCACGCTTGCGTTACCATGTGCACCACTGTTAGTGCTTCTGTTTGTGTTGCTGTTCCTGTTACTATGTCACAAGGCATCACGTGGTGGGAGCGTGGGGCTCCCGCTGCCACATTACTTTCACTATTTCTAGTTATCATTCTCAAAAAGAAGGGAAATTAGAGCCAAAAACCTCCATTTAATGCATTGTTTAGGGTTGTTCCACAGAGACAAAAGTGAAGAAATTCGGTGTTAGGGTTGAAAACCCCCCTTGGACTACCCAGCCCACCCCCCAACCGGCATTGGGGTGTGCATTGGGGTCTTCGGTCCTAACTCTCACCCCATTCTCCTATACCTCTGCTTCTTTATGCATGTGATGGGGTAAGAGTTAGCTTATGACCCCAATACGCACCCCCAATGCTGGTTGAGGGGATGGACTGGTGGCTCAAGGGGGTTTTCAACCCCAGCACCGATTTCTCACTTTTGTAGCTGTGGAACAACCCTAATTGATGATAATGGAGTTTTTGCCTCTATATATATATATATATATATATACAGTATATATATATATATATATATATATATATATATATATATATATATATTATAGAGGCAAAAAACTCCATAGCACACCTCAACATTTGTCAGTGTCTGCAGGATAGGGTGAGGTGACATGGCATGAGCGTTATGAGTGATGACCCAAAGGCACACCCTGTTGCCTGTCCATCTCTGCAGGTTGGAGATGGTGTTGGCGTGAGTTCAATACTTACCTGCCATTCCTATTCTGCATCTGTCTAACTCCTGCACTTCCAGTGTTAATATCAGCAAGCAAACATTCAGCATTGACAAATGCATGTTTTCGTTCCTTTTTTCATTTTAAATGGAAGAGGATTCCTACAAATAAAACAAAGATTTTGCATGCCGTTCCCTTAATTATGTGATTTTTCCCTGGTGTCTAGAGGCACCCTCCACACTGCGATTGTTGTCCTGGTAATTTTTTTTCCCTTGTGTCTAGTGGCATCCTCCTATCCATCCCCATAATTATTTCACTTTTTCCCTGGTGTCTAGTGGCACCCTTCCCTTTCAATCACCATCCCCATAATTATTACATTTTTCCTGGTGTCTAGTGGCACCCCCTCCCTCTGATTGCCATCACCATAATTGTTTCATCTTTCCCAGGTGTATAGTGACATTCCCCACCCTCCTTTCACCATCCACATAATTACTTTTTGTTTTCCTGGTATCTGGTGGCAAACCCAACCCTCTGATCACCATCCCTGTAACTATTGAACCTCTCCCTGGAGTCCGGTGGCACCCCAACCCTCCGATTACCATCCCTGTATTTATTATATTTTACCCTGGTGTCTAGTGATGCCTCCCGTACTCCAATTTCTGTCCCTGTAAATATTACATTTCTCCCTGTTGTTTGGAAGCACCCCCACCCTACAATCACTGTCCCTCTAATAATTTATTTTTCTCTGGTTTCTAGTGGGGCCGCCCAATCTCCAGTCACTGTCCCTCTAATTATTTAATTATATCCTGGTGTCTAGTGGTGCCCACACCCTCCAATCACCATCCACATAATTACTACTTCTTTCCCTGGTGTTTAGTGGCACCCCCCCACCCTCCAATCATTGCTCCTGTATTTATTTAACCTTTGTTTTGTGTCTTGTGGCACCCTCACTCTCTGTTTGCCATCCCCATAATAGCTACTTTTTCCTTGGTGTGTATGGGCATCCCCCATCATCTTATCACTGTCCCCATAATTATTAAATGTTTTCCTGGTATATAGTGGCACCCCTTCCCTCTGATCACTGTCATCATCATTATTGAACCTTTCTCTGCTGTCTAGTGGCACCCCTACCCTCCGATTGCCATCCAGTAATTATTTTATTTACCCCTGCACTCTAGTGGCACCCGTTACCTTCCATTCACCATACCCACTGAGTTTTGCTCTGTCTTGGTGTCTAGTAACACACCCACCCTCCAAACGCGGTCATCTCTGAAATAAAGAAAACAGTCCCTCAATGTCTTTTTTTAACCTGTTAAAAAAGAAAACAATCCCTCACTGATCTGACTCCCCAGCCTCGACCTCCCACTCGGCACTCACCACCCCACACCTCACACACCACCCCACACACCCTCATTCACCTAAACAAGTCCCAGGGTGAAATTCAACTCTCCAGTAGAAGACATGTCTTATTGCAGGAATCACCAACTGCAATATGAGAAATTGTGACAAGTACAGTTCAATGTGTTTCAATGGGATTTTCAACCTTGATGCATAACTTGGTCATTTTTGCATATTTTGGCACCAACGTTTGAACATGGTCTTTTGAGAACCCCACCTCATGAACAATGGCAGTGGGATTCCACAAAACTAGCCGAAAGGCAATTTTCTGGTCATTTTCTGAATCATCTTTCAAACAGGATTTGAAACTTTTTACCACCCTTCTTCATGAAATGTGGCTATGTTCAACATTTGTGGTCAAAATATGTAAAAATGGCAAAGTTATGTGCATACTTTGACATTTTACTATGCTCCCTTGTAAGTTTGAACATTTTCAATATTTTCACCTCAAATTTTCAACATAGCCATATTTTCACATCACCTCATGAACAAGATAGCTGTCATTTTTCAAATTCTGGGCAAACTGTGTTTTCTCACCTGTGGCACCTTATGATACTGTTGTGGCATGGAATCACATTTTGGCAGGGATATGAAAATTTTCAGTACCTGGTATGTGAGGTGGGGTCATAATAAGGCTATGCTGAAAATTTGATTGCTGTCATCCTACAAATGGAAATGCAGAGCCTGGAGGGACCTGTGTTTCAATGGCAACATACACATAAACATCTATGGAGGGATGGAAGTGCAGGCACCAGATGGCCTTGCACTCACACAAGCAAATATGGATACAATTTCATAGAAACATTGAAACATAGACTTTGATGGCAGAAAAGGACTGCTTGGCCCACCTAGTGTGCCCATTTCCCTACCTATTGGATAAGCTGCAGATCCTAGTTAACCAACAGCCTACTTCCTCCAACCCCCACTATAATTGCCTTATGTTGGTCCCCTGAATTCTTGAATTTACCCACTGTTTTTGACTCCATGACCTCCTAAATAAGGCTGTTCCATGCATTCCAGCACCCTCTCTGGAGAAAAAAAACATACTTCCTCATGTTGCCCCTGAGTGGTCCCTCCCCTATCTTAAAATTGTGCCCCCTTGTTCTTGCACATCTCTTTTTCTGAAATATGCTACTCTTTTAGACTGTTGATTCCCTTGAGGTACCTGAAAGTTTCTATCATGTCCCCCCTCTCCCTCCTTTCCTTAAGGGTATACATATTAAGCTCTTTTATACTCTCTTCATATGACTTCTGGTGCAGACCCTGCACCATTTTGGTTGCCCTTCTCTGTACTGCCTCCATCCTGTCTATGTCCTTGCTAAGATGGGGTCCTCCAGAACTGCATGCAGTACTCCAGATGGGGTCTCACCAACTGTCTGTACAGAGGGATAACAACTTCCTGCTTTCTACTGGTGATACCTCTCCCTGTGCATCCCAGAATCCCCCAGCACTCATTACTATCATCTCACATTACTTGCCTACATTAAGGTCATCTGATATGAGTACCCCCAGATCCCTTTCAATTGTTGTTGTTGTTAGTACCTCTCCTCCCCCCATTGTGTACACTTCCCCTAGGTTTTTGTTTCCAAGGTATATTACTTAGCATTTCTTTGCATTGAAACTAAGCTGCCATACTCTTGACCATTGCTCCAACCTTGTCAAGCCCCCTTCTAATCCTTTCCAGCCCTCATTGTGTATCAACACTGTTGCAGATCTTTGTGTCATCTGCAAAGAGGCTTACTTTCCTTCCATGCCTTCCATAATGTCACCTATAAAGATATTAAAGAGTACCTGTCCCAGTACTGAACCCTGCGGTACCCCACTAGTAACTCCCCTTTCTCCAGAGTGTGCTCTGTTTATATTATCCTCTGTGCCCTGTTGTCCAGCCCATTTGTTACCCAGGCTACAACCCTGGAACCCACTCTCAGACTGGCTAACTTGTTTATTAATCTTTTGTGTGGTACTGTGTTAAATGCCTTGCTAAAGTCTCAGTAATCCATATCCACAGCCCCTTCCTGGTCTACTACTTTGGTCACCCAGTCAGTCACCCAGTTAGATTCATCTGTCATGACCTTCTGCCTTGAATCCATGCTATATTGGGTCCTGTGTCCCGCTGGCCTCTAGGTAATTGACAGTTCCTTCTTTCAGAAGTGATTCCATCATTTTCCCTACCACTGAGGTCAAACTTACAGGTCTGCAGTTTCTTGCCTCTGTCTTGCTCCCACCCTTGTGAGGGGATCACATCTGTCTTTTTCCAATCCTCAGGTACCACACCATCCTCCAATGATTTGCTAAAAAGGGCAGTTAGTGGTGTCACTAGGTCTCCCCTTAGTTCTTTTAGAATTCTCAGGTGAATCCCATCAGGTCCCATTGCTTTGTCCACCTTGAGTTTTAAGAGTTCTTTCATAACCTTTTCTTCTGTGAATAGACTGGTATTGACCCCCATGCCCAGAGATTTCACTGTCTCAAAATGTATGGATGGATGGTAACACAGGCAAATAAGGATACGATTACACTATCTGAAAAATTAAGGAAATTCTTTGCAGGAAAACTGCTTTACTGCAACATTTAAGGTTCAGGCCAAAGTTAAAAAAGTAGGGAAATGTGGTTTTAGGGTTTCCAAAATTAAAAAACCCACCCAGCCTTAAAACAAATCAGGGGGCAGTCTGCCTTGGGGTTGTCAAGCCTAAAGCTAACCCCATTCTATATACTCCAGAAACATACACACCTAATGAGGTGAGTCTTAAGGTTGACTACCCTAAGGAAGACTGCAGCCCTGGTTTGTTTTAGGAGTGCAAGTGGAGTTTAAGGGTTGGATACCCTAAACCCAAATTTCTCTACTCTTTTTGCTTTAGCCTGAACCCAAATGTTGCAGTAACACAGTTTTTTTGTAAAGAATCACTCTATCTATCTATCTATCTATCTATCTATCTATCTATCTATCTATCGATCTAGCTGCATATCTATCTAAAAAACTGAGTTAATGCATCAGTTAAGGTTCAGAATGTTGTGACAAAGGTAGGGAAATGTGATGTTAGAGTTTTCAACCCGAATACCCCTGCCCCACCCTCTGAAGTGAATGGGGAGAGGGGAATCTTCTTTGGGGTTGTCAAACCTAATGCTCACACTATTCTATAGTATGCACGCAAGAAACATACACACCTGTCTCCATCACATTTTCTGCAGTAGGTTGAGCATTACGGTTGACAATCCTAAGGAAATTTACTTCAAAAAGTAAGCAAATTCTTTGCAAACAATGTCCTTAATGCATCAGTTAGGGTTAAAGCAACAAAGATTTGGAAATGTTGTGTTAGGGTTTCCAACTCTAACATCCCACCTCGCCCCAGCCCTGTACTACATGCACCAACAGGTGTTGGGTGTTTGCTTTGGGGTTGTTACCCTAACCCTCACCCCATTCCATTAGTAATAAGCTGAGGTGGCTACATTATAGGAGAATGGGGTGAGTGTTGGGGCTGACAACCCCAAGGCATATCTACAATACCTGTTGGTGTTTATAGGGCAGGGGTGGGGTGTTAGGGCCAGAAAGCCTAACACCACATTTCCAAACTTTTGTTGCTTTGACCATAACTGATGCATTAACAAAGATTTTTTGCAAAGAATTTCCATACATTTTGAGAAAGTGGAGAGCTTGTAATTGAATCCATATATACATGTGGGAGCTGTCATCCATGCATACTTTTTTCAGATACAGTAGTGGTATCCTTATTTGCCCAACAGACCACAGGGCCCTACATTCCCATCCCATAGTATACTGCATGAAAAAAACACCTCACATTGCAAGCTTATTGTATGGAAAACACAGTTATACTGTAAATCTGTGTAACTTAACACCAAATTAATATACTTTCTGGAAACCACTAAAAGGCACATGTGGGCATGCCCCTTGTACCCTGTAAATTTCAAAGCAACATTGCAAACCATTTTTTAACAGTGTAGTGATAAATAAACAATTGCATAAACCTCCCAGTACAATGTTATCCTATAGGAAAACAAACAAAATTTAAAACCCCAACAACTGCAGAACAACACAATACTTTTTGGCCAAACCAGTAAAATGCACATCTCTGGACAAGTCTTTTGTACCTTGAAAATTCAATCCAAAATCAGAAACAGTTAAGGAACTGTGGAGTGAAAAAGAAGCAAGTAGTACCATAGTAGTGAATGATGGGGAATGATAAAGGATCCTTTTTCATGAAAGAAGATTTTTAATTGTACTAATATCATTTTACTCAATGGGAAAGCATGGTAAATGATCTTTTTCAGGAAAACAGTCTCCTCTCACCTCCATGGCTGTATGCTGACTGAGCTATGAATGAGCACATGCTAGACAGTATGCCTTATTTCATAGCTTAGTCAGCAGCCATCTGTGGAGGTGAGAGGAGAGCTGTGCTGGTCACTGACCAGGAGATGGGATTGGGGAGTGGGGTGGAGGGTGACTGCCTGAGAGGGTGAGGGGTTGGGGGGGTCCACTAGGCCACCAGGACTTGCAGTTGTTTTTCACTTGATGGTGACTGGGAACTGGGAGGGACCACTAGACTACCAGGGAATATTGTTTGTTTGTGCAGATACACTTTCTGAGTTGTAACAGAAAAAATTATTAAAAAGAGAGGATTAACTTGGAAAGGCATGACATTTGGGAAGGAAGTACACATACAGTACTGTGCATTAATAATGAAATTCAAAAACCTACATTAAAAAGATATGCAGAATGTTAACAGGAACAAAAACAAGCAGATGGCTATGAAGAGGGAAAGGTGCTTAGTAGAAAAGTAATTGCTAACAAACCTTTAATTCAGTATCTGTCTACTATATGATGTCAAGTGACCAGTCATTAGTTTCTTGGGGCCCGATTTCAGGAGGGGATACTCCAGAGTAATGTGAGATATGCTGAACCCCATGGCTTATCTCGCTATTTATGCCAGGCGATATGCCAGCCCTTATTCCAGGTTAAGAGATGCACCATGGTGGCTGTGGGCTATGACATTCATGGGTTATGCCACCCACTATGCCGCAGCCTGCAATGCCTGGTGTAAGTGTGGGTTACAATAGCAACTTAGCCCAATTCTAGGAGAGCAGATGTCATAACCCACATTTGTGATTCTGAGACATGCAGTGGTGTAACAGAATTCTGACACCTCGGAGCTGTCCTAAGTGGCATCTGACAGCTGGCACCATCGGATGCTGCCATGCAATGCTGCAGCAATGGTGCCATGATGTCCCCCAGGCCCCCTCAAGCAAACCACTTCCCCAAGCCCCCTGATCATCTCGGACCCCCAAGGGGTCCATTTCTGGTGTGCCCCTGGATGCCTGTTCTATGTGTCCAGCCCCCCCATGACCCCTGGTGTGTGCCCAGGTTGTCCAGGGCTTGGGGGGCTTTGGGAGGCCACCTGTTGCCTGCCACAAGTTGTGACATGCAGCTGTGATATGCCATGTGTGTGGCGGTAGCCCACGCATGGCGTATCTCACATGTCGCAAGTGTCAAGACTCTGCTGCTCTTGAAATGCAGTGTAGGGTCCCTGGCATAGGGGTGACTGGCATAACTCACAACCGCATGCAAGTTACGGCATTCATCTTAGAACTGGCCCCTTAGTCACTGGAATACTCAATTTTTCTCCAAAGGAATCGAAGAACTGTGAGTGGACTATGAGTTCCTACTCAAGAAACAATACATTTTTAAAAGTTTAAAAAACATGATGTATTACAAAATGCACGGAATGTGTTTAGATAGTGATATTGTATTAATCAAAATGACTTAGATCTAAAGCAAGCATAATTTCTCGCACTGGAAAATAGATCTTTGCCATGCTCTTCAAATGCAGAGTATTGCGGGGAAATGTGACCTGCTGTGCCACAGCTAGACATTCCCATTCCCTTGGGTTTTCATGTCTGCAGGACAGTGCAAGGAAACAGGATATGAGGCAGTATCAATGACTATTTCCCTTTCCTACTGAGTTCTCACTTCATACCATGTTTTTTACACTTTTAAAAAGTGATTGTTTCTCAGTGGGAATCATTTGAGATCAGTAACAGCACACTGGAGTCGTGACATCACCCTGCTCATGATTATGCAGATTACACAGAAATTTACTGGCAGAAAAGGACCACACGACCTATCTAGTCTGCCCTTATGCCTTATACTTATACTTGTACTTATGATGTTAGTGGAATTCAGGAAAGGCAGCACCAAAAAGCAGAAACGGCATTTATAGCTGATTTCTAAAGCCATTTTTTTTTATGAGTGTGTAGCAGAGCTACCATGTCAGGTCATTAGTAACTGTCAGTTATAATTTGGAGATAGTTGTGGTGGTAAGCCTTTTTTTTTGTGCTGTCATACAGCGTAATTGATTTGGATGGCATTTTTTCTTGTAAATTATGTCATGCTGAGCCACACTCTTACAAGCCTGCAATAAACAAAAACATTAATGACAGTATTGAGGGTGAGCTTAATTTTATTGGCACTGCACTAATAGAAGTTAAGTTCAGTGACAATTCATACCAAGGAGGCAGTTATTGTATGCCTGGCTCTTAGAAGGAGAGAGTGCTGAGCACAGAAAGATGCAGCAACATGTGTCTCTTAGTGCACTGTCTGTCTGCAGCTAGCTGGCTGGTTGAAAAAAGGATGAAGGATCCCTGTTTGCCTGATCTTCCTGCCGAAGCCCGTCTCACCTGTAGAGTTCATGCACAAATCTATATCAACAACACAGCTAATCAGATCTCCTCTCTCTGCAACCTTTACAGGCAGTCCTGCTGCTGAACCTTAGGCAGCTCTCCTCCCCAGTCAGTTATGAGCAACCCATGCCCCTACCCCACCATTTCTCCCTCCCTTTTCCTCCTACTCCTTTCATGATATCAGGGAGCTCACTCATTTCACAAGTGTCAGCTTATTCTCAGGCTGCAAGCTACACCACGGACAAACTGATTCAACCATCCCCTGATAGCCCATGTTAGACAACTTTGTCAGAAGTAACCATGACAATGAATGGGTATAGCCCACTGCTACTGCTACCTCCGTGGACAGGGAAACACATGTACATCATGGACCAGATCTTCCACTCCCCCCCCCCACCCACAACGCACTTAGTGGGATTTTCTTTCTTTCTTTCTTTCTTTCTTTCTTTCTTTCTTTCTTTTCTTTCTTTCTTTCTTTCTTTCTTTCTTTCTTTCTTTCTTTCTTTCTTCATTTACTGATGTCTGGAAGCCTTTTAGCTGGAGATGCAATTTCCCTTGCTTGTTGATGATGGACAGCCCAGACCAAGGTTTGACATTTTGTTTAATAATCAAAAAAGAACAAAAAAAAAATGAGAAATTGAGAGACAAGGAAAGGATAAAACATTCTCTGTGTGTGAAAAAAGGGAATACTGCACATGTCACCAGCCATTGCAACATTCTTTTATACATGAAATGCATTTTATTTTTAGGACAAATGCTGGCACACACTTAAGATCACAAGACAGCAAAAATAACTAAATAAATCAACATTAACCACAGGAGGGATATTCATGGAACCAGTATGTTGTCTCTGTAATGAACAACATGAGGTACAGTACTGGGATTTCATTTCAGTCATGGTTCTTCTTAATAATAACAAGAAGAAACCCATTTGCAACTGATCTTTGAAACAGCACACACGAGTGAAAAGATTGCTCCCTGTTGGTTATTTGGCTACTCATTTGTCTTTGAGGGCATCTGGTTTACAGAATTCACATAATTACTTTCTTCACAAAAAACAAATAGCAAACTGCAGCCCTCTCCAATTCATCTGTGGTTATGTTAAAAGTGTATTTGGAGAGTAAAGAGATGTGTTAGAGTGGGTAAGCATAAGATGAAAAATGCATTTTTTGGTACTCCTTTATCTGTGCTGCCTTCTGCAAATGGAAAGCATTTCAGTTTTTTTGAGTCCCCACAAAAGGGAGGTTTGAACCCACAGCCTCTGCTATGTTAAATCAATTCCATACCAATGTGGGAAGGAATGTAGTCATCATATTTGATGAGTCAAAGCAGCTTTAATATAGTGAGCACACTATGGGGGGGGGGGCAAGTGAATGCACTTCCATCTTCAGAAACCTTTGCTATAAGAAACCATCCCTGTATTGTGATTTTTTTTTCTTTAAGTCCCAGCATTGTTGTGTATTATAAAGAATAAAAAAAAAAAACTTTACTAGCATTGGTCACTCTCCAATTACAAGGAGTCACTGAAGAAGACCAAACACCTGGTACCCCCTCTGAAGGACTATATCCACCCTAAAGCAGATATACAAGTTGTAACAGAAAAATAATTAAAGAGAGAGGGTTAACTAGGAAAGGCATGAAATGAAATCAGGAAGGAAGTACACATGCAATACTGTGCATTATTAATGAAACTCAAAAACCTATATTATTTTTTTTATAGGGGCACACAATTGGACATTAGAGGAGGGGAGAGGGACTACTAGACTACCAAGGAAATCCCTTTCCACAACTTGTGACAAAGGATCCCTTTTTGAGATTCCTGTTGGTGCCATTTGTGATAAAAGAAAATCCTTTTTCACAAACTGAGGGAAAGAATCTTCTTTCATGGCATAGCTTTCCTGTGATTTGCAAAAAAGGATTTCCAGAAGTCAAAAAGACACTTTTATGAAGATGATAACAACAAAATAAGGCCAGAATCGTATTCCACAGCTCCTTATTCAGTACAGACAATTATTGTTCCTTCAGTAACCCCTGTATTTTTCAAGTAATTAAACTTTCTTACTACTTCTAACTGAAAACAAGATGGTGGAAGCATGAAAAAGGATTTCCCATTTGCAGCTCAAGATTACCCATTTGCAATCAAAAATCCTGCTTCAAGCCTGACATCTAAGTTTTCCCCTAGGAAAGAATAGGAAACTTTAAAATGTAATAACTTTGAAATGGATTAATCTTTTTTCACCAAACCTTCAAAAAAAACACCACTGTGACCCAAGACCTACAGGTATATACCCTAAAGTTTTCAGACAAAGAATTTGACCAAAAATGCTAATTTATATGCTCTGTATCTCCACACCCACACATCCAACTGGAACACAGGTTGCCAAATCAAGAGATCCTTGGTCCCTGATGGTGCATGCTAAATTTCATGCAAATCATTAAAATGGGTGTGAAGTTATTAAAGCACAATATTTTTAGTGTAACATTGAAGTGAAGATTTAACCCTAACTATATAATGTATATTACAGGGGTGCGGTCATGCCTCTATAGTAGTGGTGGGCGAAGTGGCCAAAGTGATTCGGGGAGTAATGCATAATCCATGAAGTATTCCGTAACGCGAAGTGGAGTACTTTGCATTATAATGGGGAACACAAAGTCCATTGAGAACAATGACTTTGCATTATTCCACCTTCCCCAAGCCACTTCTCCACCAATTTTAAGGTGAAGTACATTGAAATCTATGTACTTCATCTCACTTCGCCTTGTTTTTGAGTTCCAAAAGTGAATTATGCAGTGCTTGATGGGATTGCAGGTCACATAGGCACTAGATTTGTTCTGCACAGCATCAGTTCTGTGTAGAGTGTGTAGAGTGGAAGATGGAAACAGTTTCCTCTCAGAGCTCTGTGATTCAAATCCTCTAAAAGCTGTTAAAAAAGCCTTTTTGAGCTATTTGTTTTGCTCACAATGTAATACATTGATTGTAGTTAACCCTCCTGTGCTCATAGCATCAAGTGTTTATTGTTTGTGTGTGGATTTTGAATGTTAATTTAGAACAATCAGTCTGTACTGTGAAGTGTGCTTTGGGGGAGGGGCATATCTGTGGTGTAGTAGATTAACTGGGAGAAAAAGGCAGCCTTTCTGTTTTGGTTATATTTTTCTTATACAACTGTGTTAATGTACACAGTAATATTTTCAGTAATTCTTGACATTTTTTTTGCTGATTGTTGTGGTGCAGAAGTATACAATTTCAGTTTGTTTAAAACATTTGGTTGTACAGTATTACTAAAGGTTTTCAATTTGCTACGCATTACTTGTAGTGTGTGTGAGTGTGTGCGGGATGCGTGCCATTAAATTAGACACCTTTTATTGTGCCACAGAGTAATTGCAGCATTGAGAACCTGCTATCCACTGCACCTGCATGAATTTTTTATACTGTTTTGTGGTATCTTTACTGGTAGTGGACTGTTACTGCCGTGCACTACCCCCCCCCCCAAACTGGCAAAAGGTATTCTTTTCCAGATTTGGATTTGTGATTTGTGAGCACTGGTTAGGTGTTGTGCCTTTGCGTCTGCATCTCTTGAGTGTGCAGTGCAATCTTAATCTGTCTGTGCATTTGCAGTACACCATTAATTCTGAGAGGCTTTGCATTTCTTGTTACACTCTCATTTGACTTCGTCAGCACTGGGGAATTTTCTGGACACAAAAAGTAGTGTTTGGAGGATGCACATTAATTCTAGTGGCTGTGTGTGACCACTGCATGCATGACAGAGTGCACCATTAATTCGGGGAGACTGCATATTTTGTTACCCTCTCATTTCATTTTGTCAGCACTGAGTAATTTTCTGTACGCAATACAGTAGCATTTTGCAGATGCAAATTAATTCTGGTGACTGTATGTGACCACTTCCCACATGACTGAGTGCACCATTAATTCTAGGAGACTTTGCATTTGTTGTTATGCTCTTATTTCACTTCATCAGCACTGGGGAGTTGTCTGGACACAAGACAGTAGCATTTTGGGGATGCACATTAATTCCAGTGACTGTGTGTGACCTCTGCTGCATGACAGAGTGTACTATTAATTTTGGGAGACTTTGCATTTTTTGTTACCATGTCATTTCACTTCATCAGCACTGGGGAATTTTCTGTACACAAGATAATAGCATTTTGGGGATGCAAATTAGTTCTGGTGACTGTATGTGACCACTGTGCACATGACTGAGTGTGCCATTAATTCTGGGAGACTTTGCAGTTCTTGTTATGCTCTAATTTTACTTAATCAACACTGGAGAATTTTCTGGACACAAGACAGTAGCATGTTGGGGATGCACATTAATTCCGGCGACTGTGTGTGACTACTGCATGCATGATTTCTGAGTGTGCTATTAATTCTTGGAGACTTTGCATTTCTTGTGCTCTCAGTTCACTTCATCACTGTCAGCACTGGGGAGTTTTCTGGAAACAAGACATTAGCATTTTGGGTTGCACATTAATTCTGGTGTCTGTGTGTGTGAAGGGCTTCCAGTATTATTGTCACTTTGCCTAACTTCACGTTAAGGTGGAATGACAACGCAAAGTAATAATTACAAGGTGAAGTGAGCCTTCTGCATTGGCCACTTCATGTAGCTGAGTGGCAAAGCGAAGTGCCAACTTCACAGGCATTTCACCGAGGAAATTTAAATTTGCTGCATCTCTACTCTATAGTTAGGGTTGGTATGGCACTTCAATGATAAATCCCAATTTTTGCACCTTAATAACTTTGGCATTTTTTCACAAAATAGCACATTTGGCATGTGCTGTCCTTCTGCAAGTATTTCAAGATTTGAAAAGTTTTGTGATGGCATCTTGTATGGTTTTTGAGTTATAAAGTGTTAACGAACAGAAAAATAAAAACATTTTTTCATAGGTTAACATGGGTTTTTTTGCCATCATCTGCAGCCAACATGGAATGAAAAATTTGCATCAGTGGATGATGTGGTGTGTGCCAAGGGTGTGCCTTTGGATGGTTTGGTGAAAAAATATATTACCATTTTTGAATTATAATAATTTCTGTGATAGCCACAAGACAAGCAGGTAAATGAAAACAGTTTTAACTGCAAATTTACTGTTTGAACTGTAAAAGTTACTTGTCCTGCTCAGAGAAAATACTGTTCATGCTGTCAGTCATCTAGTTTTCCTAACAATTTACAAAATAGTGTTATACACAATTACTGCATGGTAAGGGCAACTCACCACCTGTATTTAGGTCTCAGTGATATGCTTTGTTCCATGTTTGTCTTAGAATTAGTATTTCTCCATGGCAAACGTGTTTTTTCACTGAAAATCATGTCCTCCACCCCTCACTAAGTAATTACCATTTGATTTGTTATTTACTGTTCTAACTTTATCATTCAAGTGGTAAATAACCATTTGCTGTCATTTGAGGCGGAAGACTAGGTTTGCTGGCAAAGGGACCAAGCTTCACCTGAGCTCTTTTCTTCTAGGTTTGCTTGAAAGGACAGAGCAAGGAGAAACATTATCAGAGCAAGAGGGAACCTTAAGGCTTCTTTTGGCTAAGCAGATTTACTGTGTGTTATTATTTTGTTTTGTGCTTACAGGTTTTGTTACTGTTTCTTGCTTACAGATTACTACATAATTGTTCTCTGATTCAAATTATTTTTTGCAGGGTATATTTTCTGCTAAATTGTTACAGGATGTGCCTACAGGTCTGTTACTGTTTTGTGCTTACAGATTACTGCTTTATTGTTCTCTGATTCAAATTGTTTCTTTGCAGGGTATATTTTCTGTGAAATTGTTACATGCTGTGCCTACAGGTTTTTGTTACTGTGCTGTGCTTACAGGTGTTACAGTTTACTGCTTTATTTTTCTCTGAAATTGTTTTTTGCAAGGTATATTTTTTGCTGAATTGTGCTTACAGGTTGATACTGTTTTGTGCATACAGATTACTGCTTTATTTTTCTATGATTCAAAGTATTTTTTGCAAAGTATATTTTCTGTTAAATTGTTGTGCAGGTTGTCTTGCTGAAAGGAAGGAAAACACTCACCTGGGTGATGAGTCAGAGCTGTAGCTGACTGTTTCTGGAGGAAACGGGCTTGGTCCCATGCACCCTGCCCCTCACCCCACCCACCCCAAGTGTATCATTTCCCTTATACCTGGGGTTCTGACATCACGTCCCTAAAAGGGCAAAGGACATACACCTGTTATAACATTAATAGCCCAGCATGCTGCATATGGGGTAAATGCACACACACACTCAATCTCACACAATAACAAAAAAAAAGAAGACAGAAAAAAGAAAAAAGGAAGGGAGGGAGACATGTGGGGAGTAGTGCAATGCACTGGCTATGGGGCAGTAGCCTTCCAGGAGACATTCTGTAGGCTGTGATGCTGTCCTATTTGCAGGCACCTTTCTAGTCTGAGGGAGGAGATTGCTTATCTCCAGGCCAACCTGGTAAGGATTCAGGAAACCTCCTCCTCCAACCAGGGACCACCAGAGCCAGTGCAGCTGCCTCACAGGTTGCCAATAAAGAGAAGCAGTTAGACCATGGTTGGTTCAGGGAGGGTGAGGGTGGTGTATAAGAGGTGTATCCCTCCAGTTGTACCTCTCCACAATTCATACACTGTTCTGGCACAGCATGGTTCCTCTATAGAGGCACCCAAAGTGGAGAACAAGGAGGATGCTGGAAACCACCACAAAGGAGACCCAGAGGAGGGTTGCACATGACCCCACAGGGGAGGAAACAACTCCTGGTGGTGGACTCACTCATTAGGAGGGTAAAACTGGGGAAGGGAGGGGAGAGGGAGGTTAGGTGCCCACCCAGTACCATGTCTGGGAGGGACAGGATGTGAATCTTCAGGATTGTGGGAGCAGCTGCATGAGAGAGGGAATGGGATGTAATTGTCAAGGACAAATGAGCTGGCTGGGAATGGGAATCAGAGCAGTGCAGCAGGAGTTTGTGGAGTGGGGGGCCTTAGAAAAGTAACATGCACGGTTACCTTCTCAGAGGTGCTGGCTGTCTATGGCATGGGTGGGGCTAGTGTACTCTGCACCATAGGAATCAATGAATGGTTGAAAAACTGGTGCAGACTACAGGGTTTTGGCTTCACTGTGGAATGGGTGTCCACCTAGAGGATGCAGGCCAATGCTGGCACAATAGTCTGCATCTGTCTGGAAGGGGAACCAGAATCCTAGGTGATAGGTTTAAATGCTTCATTGGCAAGCATTTAAACTAGCCAAGTGGGGGAGGCACTGAAAAAGGGCAGGGAATTCCCAGCACCCCATCCACAAAATAGGGTAATTAGTGAGGTAAAAATCAAGGTATAGAAGTCAATAGGGAGCAGGACAGGGGTCAATGGAGAAAAAGGCAGTATGGACTGGGATGGAGCTAAATGGTGTAAGGCTATGAAAAATGGAGGGTGATGTATACCAATGCCCATAGTCTTGGTAAAAAGCTCCCTGAACTAGTGGCCTTGATGGAAGAGGAAAGCCTGGATATCATGGCAGTCACAGAAACATGGTACACAGAGAACCATAACTGGAATGTCAACATACCAGAGTACACACTCTACTGGAGGGACAGGGAGGGTAAAAGACAAGGAGGAGAGTAGCTCTCTATGTAAGGGAAGGGATCAAAGTAATGGAACTAAAGGGTAAACAGGGAAGAGAGGAGGCACTGTGGGGCACTGTGGAGATCAGAAATGGCACCACAATCTGCATTGTGGTTGTATACAGGCCCCCAGCTCAGACGAAGGAAATGGACAAGGAAACAATAGAAGGCATCCTTAGAATGGCAGAACAAAGGGTAGATATTATTGATAGGGGACCTGAATATGCAGGATGTTAACTGGATCACCACTGCTGCAGCCACATCCAAGAACAGGGTCATTTTAATGCCCTACTGGCGGCATGCCTCAGACAGCTAATGTTGGAATCCACTCTGGAGGGAGGGAGCAATCTTAGACCTGGTACTCTCAAATGGCGATGGAGAGAGGATCTCAGATTTTGAAGTGGGTAACCCTCTGGGAACAAGCGGCCACCAAACAGTATGGTTCATGATAAACACAGCTGTAGAGTCAAGCCATAAAAAAGCCAGGGTATTGGACTTTAGGAAGGCTGACTTTGGCAAAATAGGAGAGTGCCTCAGAAAAGCACTAGCAAATGGGCATGGGGGGGTGGAGGAATAATGGGGAAAAATCAAAGCTGCCATCACAGAGGCAAAAAGCTTTTGTGTGAAGCAGATAAACAAATCAAAATGAAGGAAAAAACACTATGATTCTTAAAAGAGGAGGCAGAAAAGGTTAGGGAGAAACAGATAATATTCCAGAAGTATAAGGAAACACAGAAGGAGCAGGACAGAGAACTGTACCAGTTAAAGCAGTAGGAAGTGGGGAAGGCAGTCAGAATACCAAAGGCCTAAACTGAGGAAAAGATAGCCAACTCAGGGGGAAAAACCTTTTATAGGTACATTAGAGAGTGAAGAAAGACCAAGGGAGGGGTAATGGGGCTTCATAAAGGGAGGGGAGGTGGGCAGAGGGTGACAGTAAAAAAGCAGGGATACTGAATGAGTACTTCTGCTCAGTACTCACAAAAGAAGAGGAGGGGGAGGTACCTGAACCAATCAATAGAAGCATAATGGATGGGGGGTTGAAAGCAGTCCATTCACAGAAGAAAGGGTCCTGAAAGAACTCCTAAAACGGAAGATGGGCAAAGCAATGGTGCCTGATGGGATTCACACAGAATTCTAAAAGAACTAAGTTTTTGATTGATTGATTGATTGATTTTTATTTGTTTGGTCAAAGACCATTACAAATATTTATAAATAAAAATACAAAAAAGTACAACATTCTTTTCATTTTCTTAAAGTAAAATACATTTCATTTTAACAACATTCTCACTATATTAATACTAACCATAACATCAGTAATAATAATATAAAATCCCTTACAATAATTCACATCACCCCGCATTCATTTTTGTGTTCCTGTGATCCTCCTTCAAATTTTTGCAATATTTTCCAAATATCTTGCAAATATCTTGCAGTGGACTTAATGATAATTTCATCATTTGTCGTAAACAATATTTTTAATAACAAATCATGATCATCAGATAAAATAGTTCTACAGATTGGTATGATCCATTTATTTCTGGGCTTCTTATACCACTGACAATAAAAAATTACATGTTTTAAATTTTCATAACTTGTTCTTGTACAGGAACCTAGTTTTGCATCTCTCTGATCCTCCTCCCTGTATCTTGCTTCCATAATATTACTGGGAAACAACTCTAACTTATATAATGTATACAGTTTTCTTTGATTTGGGTCAGTAAGAAGTTCATAATGATGTCTAAAAAAATGATTGACATAATTTATTCTAAGCCAGGGAGAAATTCTTAACTTAGAACGTTTTTTCAAATCTTTAAGTTTATAAAAATCCAGTAACGTATGGGTGATACAGGGTTGGTAATTAAGACCTATTGTAATACCTTTCTTAGCATTTTTCCTTAGAGAATCAAAACCTATGACCTGCAAGATTTTATATACAGATTTTAGCCAGCTAGATTTTAACTGACCAAGGTTTAACCAGTTAAATGTTTCCTTTAAATAGCAGTAAGTTAATCTATGCCTTTTATGGTGTTGAATTTTTATCCAATAATTAACTTTTCTAGCTGCAAAATATGCACCTAACAATACCATACCCAATTCTGCCCTTATAATGCACATGGAAACTGACTTTCCTAACCCTAAACTTAATCGTAGTATTTTATTTATTGCAATTTCAATTTTATTTACCTCCCTTGATTGCCAAATTTCACCATTAAATAGGGCTTGTGCACTGTACTTCATCTCAATAGCTTTAATAAGGGGTTTTACTGAATTCCCTCCATAATTTTTATTAAACCTATATAATGAATTTGCTGTTTTTTAAAGGTTTATAATCAGCTTCTCTGGATGTTTTACCCATTTCCCTTCATACAAAAATTGAAGACCTAAATAAGTATAGTCTTTAACTTTATCCAGTATTTTTTCCCCAATCTTCCATTTGAATGAACAATTTTTGACTCCAAAAGCTATAACTTGACTTTTCGTATCATTAATTTGTAGATCATATTCCTTTGAAATATTATCCAAGATATTCAGCTTTGTTTGTAAACCTGATCGAGTTAAATAGAACAGCACCAAGTCATCTGCATAAGCAAGAGAGGCAAAATTTTGCCCCAATATTTTTGGAGAATCTGTTTCCGATTCCTCCAATTTATTCAACAAAACATCAATATAGAGGCAAAATAGGGTTGGTGCTAAAACACAACCCTGCCTTACACCCCTATTTGTCGAAAAAAGATCAGAAAGTTGGCCTCCTCTGCCAATTTTCACTTGTGCCCAAGTCTGAGAATAAAGTTCTCTAATAATAGTAATTATCCCTTGTGAGATTCCTTTTTTTTCCATAATTCTCCACAATTTATTACGGGATATGGTATCAAAAGCAGTACTAAAATCTATAAAAGCCACATAAAGTTTTTGTTTCCTTAGTGTAACATATTTTTCAATTAAATGCCAAATCACAAAGGAATTATCAGTGGTGGAATAACCTGCTCTAAACCCTGCTTGAGCCTGTGAAAAATCCCCATTATTGGACATCTGATCTCTTAATCAATTTAGAATCAACCTAGCAAAAATTTTGCCTAGGTGACCTAAAAGAGAAATTGGTCTATACATTGCTGGATCAGACTATTGCCTTTTTTGTATATGGAAATTATTATTGCACCTTTCCAAGATGCTGGAAAACTCAATTCTCTACTACATACATTAAATAATACTGTAAGAAGCTTGGCCCATATTACCAGCGACTTTAAAAAAACCTCCAAGGGAATTTGATCTGGCCTGGAGCTTTCTTCAGTTTTAACAGTGCTACTGCCTGAAGCACCTCCTCAAAATTAAAAGGGGTAAATTGAATTAAATTATGATTTAAACTTAACCAGGAATCACCACACTCACTACTAAAAAATTTCTTTGTGTAATAGAGAATCCAAGACTCCATTATGATGTATGTATCAATTTCAAATCTTACTTTATTTGATCCCTTCACCATTAGAAGCCAAAATAATTTATAATCTTTTTGATTTATAACCTTTAACATATGTTGCCATTTCTTCTGTTGAAAGACATTCCTTTTGTTAAGTAAAAAAGCTTTATATTTTTCTCTTTGTTTATTTAGATCTTTAAAAGTCAAAACATTCTTTTGTAACTTTACACCTCTTAAAACATTATTAACTATATTTTTTTCTTCTCGACATTCTTTATCAAACCATGTCTTTGGAACTATGTCCCGACTACTTGATTTTATATATGGTTTGCTTAATAATGTTTTAATTTCTTCCAAGCATGCCGTAACATTCTGAATAATGATTCCACTACCATGGACGAGTTTTAATACATTATCTAGTCTATTTTTTATTAAATTATGTATCTGGTCAGCTACCATATCATTCCAGATGATTTTGTTATGATGTATCTCTATTATCTGTGACCGAATATGATTTTCATCAATTCCATAAATCAATTGTTTGGAAAGTAGCACTAGCGGGAAATGATCACTGTCCACTTTATCTGTAATTGTTAAATTTTCCCATAATGACAAGTCCCCATTCCAAAAAAAAAATCAATTAAAGATGGCCCTCTTGCTGAAAAATAAGAATACTTGCATTTCTTGTCGCCATGTAGGCGACCATTTAATGGTATTAAATTAAATATATCTAAGATCTCAATTAAGTTCCTTCCCAACCTATTAGTTCTATTATCTTCTGAACACCTCACATAATTAGTAGGGTCTTTATAAACCCAATTTTGGTATTCGCTATCAGCATAACCATCATAGCTGCCTATTCTGGAGTTAAAATCACCACACAGTAGGAGTTCCTCAAAATCAGAAAGTACCCAGCTTTTATAAAGCATATCTTCTAATTGGGCCCATATAGAGTGATCATAATATTTGGAATTGGGGGGAATATAAACATTAGCTAAGCAGAATGAAAATCCTTTCTTCTTGACTTGTACAATCAAGATATTTTTATTAGAACATATTAATTTTACTTCTGAATTTCCTTCTATTTTAATCAAAGTAATTAACCCACCTGCTAATCTTCCTTTTTCTGTTTTTTTCCCACTTGAATGAAACACACAGTAGCCACTTAAATAAATATCTGAATTTTTACAATGCCATGTTTCCTGAAGACAAATTATATTGAATTTTAATATAAATTCCACCCATTCACTATCTGCTAATTTATTTGAAAGACCAGAAATGTTTCATGAAACCAACCCTAACTTATTGTTAAAGTTCCATCCAAGGTAATGATCTAATTTGTACCCTCAATCCTCACAAGATGCTAATTCTAAAAATGTGTTGGATGTTGCAATATTATATGTTATTCCTGAAGTTTTGGATTCTCTAATTAATTATTTTGTCATGCTTTGATTATTTCCCTGTAAAACATTTTTAGCAGCTATTGTTAAGTTATCATCACTATCCTGCACCAAGTGCAACCCCAAGGAATCCAACAAGGCCAAATTGCTAACTAATTTATTATATAAATGTATTTGTTTAACTGTTAGAATAATTGTATCATAATATAAATCGCCTCTCTTTCTTGTTGCATATAATGATTTAAGATCCTCCATTGGAACTTGCAATATTTGTACCAATAGGTCTTTAACTAACCTTTTCATCTTGGTATCATTCTCATTCTTGATCCTTTCAACCCCATAAAGCTGCAAAAACTTTGGATAAGTCCCTTTCTCATGTCCTGAAACATTTTTTACTTTAAAGGAGTTGTGAACTTTCCCATATTACACTGGTAATATATGTATACCAGCCTTGTCCAGTAGTAATGCCTTCTCTAAGATTATATCTGCTAGTTTTTTTTATTCTAATAAGGCCTCTACCTCACCAAGTCTTAACTCTGATTGTCCCCTTCATACTTCTAAAATTATAATTTCCTTCTCTGGAATTGTAGATATTTGAGAAAAAAAGAATAGTCAAGATATTTTTTAGCTTAAGATCCGTAACTATAGAAGAGACAATTAGTCCAAAAATTAGAACTGATTGTGAATTGTTTTTTAATTTAGTTTTATTCAACATGTCTCTATTTATATAGTCCAGCTTATAACCCAGCTCCCTCAATGATTCCCTATTAATCCAAATTTGGTTAGCTACCCTTGGAACCTTGCAAAAAATGAATAAGCAAACCACAGCCTCACAATCTTTATCTTCCCATAACTGAATAATATCCTCATTCCCAATATCAGCACCAGTTGCTGCCCTAAATTGGTTCACAATATTTTCCCTCAGTAATGCATATGACCATTTAACATCAATTGGAAAACCATACAAATTTAATATAGCACAGTCAGTAATATTTATAACTGACTTACTAGCTACAGTGTTTAATGAGGAGGTAGATGACAACTGAACTGTAGTACCTCTATCTTTAATTTCTCCCTCTAAAACCACATCTGATGAACTGTTAGGGATTTCCCTAACCACCTCTTCATTCCCAAACTGATTTATGACTGGGCTGAATTCTTTCAATTGGGTCTTGTTATCTTTTAGAGAGATACCATCATTATATGGGTTAGCATATAATTGACTGTGCGTGTTTATCTTAGTTACAGAACAGTGTAGCATATCTACTTATAGCAAAGTTTTATCAGAAAAACTGTCCAAGGATAAAACTCCTTCTTTTTTCTTCAAATCTCTGTTCTTGACTTTACCTTTTTTTCTCCTTTCTTTTATCCTATCTTTTTTATTTCGTTTGGATATTGGAGTTTCAGGAAAAATAATAGAAGGGAAATCTGGTCTTAATTGCTCATTTACTACATTCTGATTATCTGACTTATCAATAACTATAGAAAGTGAACCCTCCTGGGGGCTTATTTTATTCAATTGCAAAAAAGAACTCATCCATTCTGCTATCATTAATCACTATGTTTTCTTTAATTGTATCTAATTCAAATTTGAGATTAATTAGATGATCTAAAATCATTATATGCGCGATGTGTGGATTTTGAATATAACTGTTTAAATCCTCACTAAGGGCAAATGGATAGGTAGTATTGAAATTAATCTTGCAATTTTTTTTTTGCTAAGAAGATTGCCTTGATTGTTTGGGAGTTGTGAATTGTTTGAGACCAATTATGGTGTCCTACAATTCACTAGCAATGTTCCTCAAATCATTATGCCACATAGGTTTAGGATTCGATTCAAAAAATAATCAGGAGAAAATTCCAAGGAATTACACAAACTTGAATATTCCTTCTGACTTGTATTCCTAGAAGCCTCCAATGTTGTATGCAACTCTATATCTAATTTTTCTTTCAAAGCTTCAGAACTCAGAGTTATATCTGCTACTACTTGTTGACAATTATCCCCTATAAATTAATTAGGTTTGTTGCTAGGGCTTAATAAATTATTAGTCTGATTAGGACATACCTTGGAAGCCCCTAACTCACTACTAATCATGTCATTAGATGTCGTTTGAGCAGATTGTAGCTTTCTTCCAACAAAATGATCTTTAATTTTAGTCTGCTTTGTTTTATTTGCTGCAATACTACCCACTGAAATTTTCTCTACTATGTCCAACTTAGATTTAGAAATCCTTAGCTTATTATTCAGTGTTTCCCATAACATAATTCCTTCTCTTTTAACTATTGGGATGGTTTTACTCTTTATATTCGTAAATCCCTTTAATTTTCTGCCATCTTGGTTCATTATTTGAATTTGAGGGGGAGTACTACTTCTTATAAAACCATCCAAAGCATTTTCTCTAATTTCATTACCTTCATCTAAAGTGGAACATGTAGATAATTTTAATTCAATGGGAGAATTTGCCATGTGGTGTACAGATCTATGATCAAGCTCTGAATTGATATTGGAATTGGAGCCTATAAATCATCCATTTCCCCTTCTTTGGTGTCTGGTTTGAACCATGATCTTTGTATAAATATTTCTGGAGTTAGTACACCCCTAAAATACACATCTAACTAAAAATATTGTGAATATCACAACTAAATCAAAAACACAAAAATAAAAACTAACACCTAACAGAAATAATATAGTAAAAAAAGCAGGGGGTTGATGCGTAGCCTTAGAATATCTAATGCAAATAACAATATTTTCCCCCCAATAAACTAGAAAACTTCTAATACAACTTCTAAAATCTGCTTCTTTACCCTGCAAAAACAATAACACCCCTCAAACAACAGTTTACAACTCCTTAAAATTCCCTTTTATCTTCTGAAAACAGCAGTAATTAACATTAGAAGTGCACTGTTTGTACTCTGGATTTTTTAACTCCTAGTGGCACTCGTGCTACCATGCTCGCGCTAGTAGTGCATGTCTTTTTATAGGGAAACTGCCCCTCCTCTCAAGCTGACGTGTTCTAATGACCACAAGTATCTTCCTGCTGACAATTATGTGCCCTGGGAGATTTAAACAAACAGTTCTGGTCTTCCAGCTTTGCAGAGGAGCCACGGCACAAAACACTGTTCTGTAAACTCAGAAAACAGTGCAAAAAGCAGAATGACACAGTTCAGTACCTGTGAGTGTCTTTTTATAGGGAAACTGTCCCTCCTCTCATGCTGATGTGCTCTAATGACCACAGGTATCTTCCTGCTAACAATTATGTGCCCCAGGAGATTTAAACAGACAGTTCTGGCATTCCAGCTATGTAGAGGAGCCACGGCACAAAACGCTGTTCTCTAAACTCAGGAAACAGTGCAAAAAGCAGAATAACACCCCCCCCCAAAAAAAGAACTAAGTGGAGAACTAGTGACTCCACTTCATGGGGGGAAGGTGTGGTAGCTGAGGACAGGAGGAGGGTGGATGTGATTCCCCTTTACAAAAGTTGGTGCAAGACAGAGGCAGAAAACTACAGACTTGTTAGTTTGATCTCAGTGGTAGGGAAATGATGGAATCACTTCTGAAAGAAAGAATTGTTCAGTACCTAGAGGCCAACAGGGCACAGGACCCAAGGCAGCATGGATTCACAGCAGGAAGGTCATGTTACATGAATCTAATAGATTTCTATGACTGGGTGACCAAAGTAGTAGAGCAGGGAGGAGCCCTTCAGTTGAGGTATTTAAAGCCTGCCTCAAGACCTTTCTGTTTAATCAGGCATTCCCAGACACTGTCATTTAGACATTGCTTTTATTGAAAGTTCTATTTCAGAAACTGTTTTTCTCAGTGCAGGCTGTTGTTAAACCTTGCTGTAGCCTGCTTTTATTTAGCATTGCTGTGTATTTTTTATTATTGTGTTGGATTTTATCTGCTGTTTATTGTATGCTTTTATCTGTATGGTGCCAAGATCCTCCAGGATTGGGTGCCTAAAAATAAAATTTGCCTTGTCTTGCCTTGCCTGTGGACATGGCCTACCTAGACTTTAGCAAGGCTTTTGATACAGTCCCTCACAAAAGATTTAATAAACTTGTTTGCCAGCCTAGGAGTGGGTCCCAGGGTGGTAGCCTGGGTAAAAAATTGGTCAACAGGATACAGAGGGTAATAGTAAACTGAGTCCATGCCAAAGAAAGGGGAGTTACTAGTGAGGTGCCATAGGGTTCAGTACTGGGACCAGTCCCCTTTAATGTATTTATAAGTGACATAGCAGAGGGTCTGGAAGGAAAAGTATGCCTCTTTGCAGACAACATAAAGATCTGCAACAGGGTTGATTCATGGGGGGGGAGGATGAGAAGGGAATTGGCAAAGTTGGAGGAATGGTCAAAAGTATGGCAGCTTACATTCAATGCAAAGAAGTGCAAAGTAATGCACCTAGAAAACAAACACCAAGGGGAAGAGTACACAATGGGTGGGGTGGTAATAACAACAACAAAAAGGGGAAAGAGACCTGGTGATAGTCATATCAGATGACCTAAAGATAGACCAGCAGTATGAGAAGGCAGTAAAAAGAGCTGGGGGATACTGGGATACATAGGGAGAGGCATCACCGGTAGGAAATAGGAAGTTGTTATCCCTCTATAGAGACAGTTGGCGAGACCCAATCTGAAGTATTGCATGCAGTTCTGGAGACCCCATCTCTGCAAGGACATAGACAAGATAGAGGCAGTTCAGAGGAGGGTAACTAAAATGGTGCAGGGACTGCACCATAAGTCGTATAAAGAGATAGGCTAAAAGAGCTTAATATGTATACCCTTGAGGAAAGGAGGGAGAGGGGGACATGATACAGACTTTCAATTACCTCAAGGGAATCAACAAAGTCCAAGAGGTGATCATCTTTCAGAAAAAGAGATGTGCAAGAACAAGGGGGCACAGTTTGAAGATTGAGGGGGGACAGCTCAGAGGCAATGTGAGGAAGCATTTTTGCATGGAGAGGGTGGTGTACTTATGAAATGGCCTTCCTGAGGAGCTCATGGGGTCAAAAACAGTGGGGGAATTCAAGAATGCATTTGACTGACATAAGGCAATTCTGGTGAGGGGAAGGAGGAAGTAGGCTATTGGTTAACTAGGATCTGCAGCTTATCCGATAGGTAGGGAAATGGGCAGACTGTGTGAGCCAAGTGGTCCTTATCTGCCATCCAAGTATATGTTTCTATGTTTCAGTCATTAATAATTTGAACTTTACCGTTCGAACAGCATTCAGCACAACTTTTGACTGTTATACTTTCTCTCCACTACACTGATACAGTATTAAGGAACAATGTTGTATTGGTAAAATACAATTTTGTTTAACACATACATAGTTCTTCATTACTTCTGAGGCGATCCTTTATAATTCATTATGACCAAAAATCCACTTGATACACTCCTGTCAATTATAGTTAAAAGTTAACATGCCGACCCATATTTGTTCTGCTATGTTATCTGCCAAAAATACAACAAACTGGAGCTGACTGAACTCTCATTAAAATTGCTTCTTTCACACAAATATGTATTGAACTCTTTCATTCCAAATTATATTGTCATATTAAAATGCTGATCTCTGTGAGTGGCACTCTTACCAGAGCACGAGTTGGCATTGTCAGCAGAATGGGATGCAATGAAAGGGTCAGATCTTCTCAGTTGAATTGTTTCACTTGGGTCGTCATTAACAAAAACTGATTTTTAATGAAGTAGTTTAAAGTGTCACTTGCTAGTGCTAATATTGGACTGAGGCATTCAATATAAATTGAGCAGAAGTACTGATTTTGTTGACAGACAGGTTAGTTAGCTCCAGATTATTGTATTTTGACAGAGAACTTGGTTGGACACATAGGGATCGACATGTTTTTTTCTTGTCAAATTCAGTTAAAAGATAATCTGGTGCAGAATGTGGCTATTTGATCATTAGTCTTAATGAGAGCTAGTTTAATAAATTAATGAGTAAAGTCCATGCTGTCAGCTCTGCTAGGCAGGCTGAATCTGCAGAGTAGAAAAATCCTTTTTATGGCATATTTTCACTTGGAAATTGGCAAAATCTCTGTTAACCACGTGCTATTTATCACAGATGACAAACATCATTTTAAGAGAACTTATATTTAGTATAAATATGGTATTATTTGTATTTTTGGGAAAATATTCAATGAAAGTTTTTTTTTTCTCTCTGAGGATTCAGACAGATTAGCACGGCTGACAGCATGAACTTTATTTACTAATGAATTGAACAAACTCTCATTCAAACTAATGAGCAAAAGCAACATCGTACACACCGGGCCAGATATTCAAAAGGGTTGCGCCATGCGCAAGTCCGAAAGTGCGCCATTCTGCGATATTCAGCAGGAGGCAGTTGCGCCACCAAAAACAGGCTGAGCAACAGCGCAATGCAAATGAGGGCATGCGCAACTGAAGGGGGTGGATCCATGCATAAAGAGCGCAATGCGATATTCAAAGACTAGTGCAATGCACAAGAGCTGAACAGCCGGAAGTTGCGCCCCAGTGGAAATGAGCCAAAATAAAAAGGCTCAAGGAAGAGGCGCAAGAACGTGACAGGGAAAACACATGAGGCAGAGAGACAGAGAAGGCCAGAGTAACAAACAGTGCAGGCCAGGGAGTGCACAGGACAGAAGAGGGACAAGGGAAGGGGTATGAGGCCACAGAGTGCAGAGGCCAGTAGGTGTACCAGGTGCAGTGGAGGTAGCAGTCAGGACAGCGGGGGTAACAGAGCAACATCAGCCAGGGGGTCACAAGCCAGGGAGATGGACAGTGCCAGCTTCCACATGGAAGCTGTAATGAGGGGGGTGAGAATGCATGCTGCAGGGGGACATGGCTGTGGAAGGGCCCGTCAGTGGTACGCCCCCAACAGGCAGTACCTTGCCCACATCAGCTTTGAGCTGTACACAGATGTAGAAACCGTGGGCCGGTACCACCTGAACAGGGCAATACTGAGACGGCTCTGTGAGCTGTGCAGTGATGTGATGCAGGTACCCTCACGACGGAGTCACGCTCTGTTGGTGGAGACCAAGGTGACAGCCTGCATGTGCCTGCTCGCCACCGGCACCTTCAGAGGCCGACAGGGGACACCACAGGCATCACACAGTCGGCCCGTCACGCATCCTCACCCAATTCCTCCAGCACTGCTGCCACATGCTGTGGAGCATCCAGTTCCCAGCACCGCGGCAGAGCGTACAGCAAACATGCAGGAGTTCCACAGGGTAGCACATATGCCTGGCATGCTAGGGGCCATAGACTGCACCCATGTGGCCATACGCACACCACCTGGCCCCAATGGGGCTGCATATAGGAACAGGAAGGGCTATTCCAGTGTCAACTGCCAGGTGGTGTGTGTGATGCCACTGGGCGCATAATCAATGTCTGTGCCACACACCCTGGTGGAGCACATGATGCCTTTATATGGTATCAGTCCACACTGTGCCATTGATTTGAGAGTGGGGACATCCCCACAGGCCATCTAGTGGGTGAGTACGCATGTATGAATTGCAAACATGGGGCAAGGGTGGGAATGCCACAGGTGCTATTGTAGTGGCACACAGGGATATTGGCAAAATGGACCTGAACATGATACTCATCTCCACCATCTCCACACAGGTGACAGCGGATACCCACTCCGTCCCTGACTGCTCACACCATACCGGCACCCATGACCCCATCGCAGCAACGCTATAATGAGGTGCATGCTGCCACATGCAACATCATCGGCGGGTGTTTGGGATGCTCAAGGCACGCTTCTGATGCCTAGACACCTCCGGGTGCCCTACAGTACAGCCCCTCAAAGGCCTGTGGGATATTCCTGGCCTGTTGTATCCTGCACAACATGGCCAAAGACTGTGGGATAGCCATTCAGGTCGAGGAGGGGACAGCGATGGGGACGCCAGCAGCGCCGGTGATGATGGTGATGAGCAGCTCCCCCTTGGACGGCGGGACCCCCGACTGCTCCGGCAGGCCCAGCTGCATCGGGACACCATCACGGAGGAGCATTATGCATGACACAGGTAAGTCAAGGGGCCATGTGCAACCAACACTATCCTGGCGCAACCCACAGGCACACAGAGTAACACACCAGGAGTGCATGATGGCAAGGGGAGTGGAAGGGACCAGGCACACAAACACACCATCAGGGAGGGGCGAACAGTCATATGGACACACACACACACACCAGGCACAAAGCGACATGGCAGGTGCACAGCAGAGCAGGAACAGACATGGCAAACACACAGATCCACAGACCACCCACCACCTGTACTGTCCAAGTACGTGTGTCAGATGCTGGGCACCTTGCATCTTGGTGTACAGTACAATGCAGGCATCATCATGCACACACACCTGTGGACAGCAGTTGGGATGGTGTGCAGGTGGTCGTATGTCGGCGTGATGTGCAGGGCACCCGCAGTGCACTGCCCACCATGACGCACAGTGCACACAGGGCAGCACCAGACAGGGCCCACACTGGGAGACAGGTCAGTCATGTTGCACCATTCCACGGCCACCGCAGAGCATGGGCAGCCCCACCGTGACCCAACAGCACTGGCAGGCTGAGCAGGGGCCACATGGGGTGGCATCGATGGACCACCAGGGGTCCCACTGCACGATCGCGACCTTGTCCGCACTGGGGTCTGTAGTATGCCAAACATACCTGCACCAGGGGTGCTCGGGATGCCCACAGCAGAACTCGGCATTGACAGGCTTGGTGTCACATGACACCAGGAAGGGGGAGTGGAGAGCGTACTGTGTGGGGTGCGTGGTACAGGGGCACCTGCTTGTGTGCCCAATGCAGCCACGACAGCGACCAATGCCTGGGTCTGCCTGTCAATGGCGGTGGTCACATCCATCTGCATATGGACCATCTCTGCAAGGTTCAGAGCACAGTCTCTGCTGTGCCGCTCCATAGCCACGCACAGTGCCTCCACGGATGTTGCAACCTGCCTTTGCTGCTGTACTGATTCCCGCAGCAGGCGGGTGTGCTCTTCAAATGGGTACTCTGCCACAACGGCATCCTGTCCCCCAGGGTATGGAAGGTCCTGATGCTCAACACCCCTTGAGGGTGGGTGCTGTTCACCAGGACCAGGAATGGGCATATCAAAGGGTGGTGGGCATGTGCCACCTCTGGACACTGTACCCCCAGACCTGGTGGGTGACTGCTGCTGCCCTCAACCGCTGTGCCCCCAGGGACCACTCGTTCCACTGCTGTGGCCGCAACAGTGCCAGACACCTGCACAGCCACCGGTGCTGCCCCACCGGTGCTGACAGGCACAGCCTGAGACTGTGCCGACATGCTGGCACACACGTTGGAACTAGCTAGGCCCAGGGGCACGTGCTGGCCTGCTGTGTGTCTGACATGGGACACACACATGTCACTGCCCATTGCAGTCCTTGCATCATCAATGGTGCAGGTATGTGCTACAGCCACAGTCAGAGCGTGCTGGCATGCTTGCATGCCAGACTGCTGAGACACAGGCTGTACAGCCCCCACACCCGACTCACCGACACCAGAGTTGACAGCCCGGCGTGCATGCTGGTGTAATGCATGCTGGCTGGTGACAGAGGTGGATGGACCCTCCTCCATGTCCAGCAGGTCTTCCTCACTGCCTGGACCCACCACCACCGTCCCCTGAAGATGAACAGGGTCTGTAACAGAAAGTGAGGACATGTGAGTGCATGTGAACAACCTTCCCTCCCCACAACATCACCACCATGTCATACTGTGCAGTGATGGGCTTCCACCTGTCTGGAATCCACCTCCTGGTACGCCCTCAATAGCACTCCACTGCATTGATGCAGCCAGTCGGTCCTCAGCCGGGGTCAGCTCCACCACCGCTGGCTGGCCCCCACCTGTGCCAGCACGTGCCACCCTGAGGGCTGCCACCTTCTCCTTCACCCTCCTGCGGTCTGTCCCCATCTTCTTTTTGCATTCCTGCACGGAGCGCTGGTGGCTTCCATGCAGGTTCACCGCCTGAGCTACCCCATCCCATGCAGCCACACGGGCCTGAGGGGTGCCCCGCCGTCCACTCAGTAGTGGCTCCTCCTCCACGTAGGTCTGGAAGAGGGCCTCTGTCTCCGCCGTGGTGAAGTTGGGCCTCCTCCTCCGCCCACCATCCTCACCCTCACCTTGGCTCTGCTCGGTCATGTCGATCTGTATGGGTGGAAGTGGACACCTGTCACTGTGCAGTCTACACGTTATCCCATGACCATTGTCCGAAACATCACACAGCATGCAACCCACCTCTCACCTGCCGTAACCGAATCTGGCCGCGGCTATGTAGTCTCGCATATTATAGCGCAATGCGTGCAAATTAGAGTGGAGCAACTGTAATGAGATGCAAATCGCGCCACTGCACCTTTGAATGGCTGATCAGATGATTTGCATCGCGTCGGCTGAATATCGTGCCCGTTGCGCTTTACGCCAATCTGTTGAGCCGGCTGAGCCAATGATGCATATCTGTGACTGTGTGGTACACTGCATTGCGCATGCCCAGGTAGCTTACGCAGGCATCTGCCATGCTGATGACGTGCTGTGTGCGATCGGCAATTCAGGCCATGGCCACCATTGTGCCAGTGATGCTACAGCGCTGGTCACCACATGGCGCTGTGGCACTACTGCGCAGTAGTCCATTGTGGCACTGGCACGCAGGTGTACAATCGCGCAGGATGTGTAGACATCCGATGGTGCTGTGCGTGGCCTTGTGTCACAGACCCCTGACCTGGTGTCCGACCTTTGCCCCCTGGCGCTGTTCGGCTGCCATGTGTACGGCTCTGTTGCGCTGTTTGGTGACAGCGCTATGTGAACCGACGGCGCTATACGAACAGCGCGATTGGAACCTATGGTGGTCTATTGCGCAACATTTCCACGTGGGGTTGCCGTGCTGCGGGGCACCATATTGCCTGCTCTACTACCACAGTAATGGCATGCAGGAGAGCTCCCCATTGGAGTCAGTTGGAGGTGGCCAACCTGGTGGCAGTGGTTGAGCCTCACTTTGGGGCACTGTTTGGGGATCAGCCCCTCACCATGGCCCTCAACCATGTGTGGCTGCAGGTGGCCACTGAACTGGAGAGGGTCACAGGGCGGTGCCGGTCTGCTGAACAGTGCAGGCACAGGTATAGTGACCTCTGCAGGAGGGACGGACGTGCTGCAATGCCTCAGGTCACGTGCCAGGAGGGGCGTTGTGCCTAGGCCAGGTGGGTGTACCATCTATGCACCTGTATTCTCCGTGAGGGTGTGACTGTGTATTGGTGGCAGTGCATGGGGGATGGCTCTGCCATGGTTGGCTGTGTCAGTGTGTGCAGGTGTGAGATGCATGGGTCTGGCTGTGTGGGCAAGCACACTCACTGGGGCAGGGGGCAGTCTGCTTTGGAGTCACACTGATGTTTTTCTCAACCATTGTCACCCACAGGCCTGGCGGAGAGGATGCAGGCCCAGGCAGAGGAGGGCCGTGGCGGGGCTCAGGTGGCAGCCGGAGGAGGCGTGATGGGTGGGCCACAGCAGCAGCAGCAGGAGCAGCAGCAGCCACAGCTGCTTGATGAGTGTGAGTGTCATTACATCATGGATGCTATTGCATGCTGGAGGGGTGGCATGAACACCAGCTATGGACAACACAACCATGCCGACACAGGTGACAGTCATCACTGTCCAGTGTCACTGCACTGCCTGTAAAGGCCACTGGTGGTCCATGGCTGCACTGGGCACATGGCTGTGGAACTGGCATCCCACCACATTGCCACGCACTTGACAGCCTTGTTTGTGCTGTGATGGACATGGGCAGAGTGTGTGTGCAGTGGTGCACATAGCTGGTGCTGCCTGGTTGGGCGTGCATGTGCATGGTCACTGTGGGTGGTGCATACCATCACAGGTGTGGGGCACTAGGCTATATGCCTTGCAGGGTGGGTGGTGTTCAGGGTTGTGGACAGTCACAGCCATTGACTGTGTTCCTTTTCCTAGGTCTCAGCATCCCACGGTGGATGGACCGTGCTCTCCAGCGGCTGGCGCAGGTGTCATTCGCTACATGACCTCGTGAGAGACATGCAGCACCATGGGTCAGACGACGGGAGGAACCGGGAGGATCAACAGGCAGCAGGGGACCAGCCTGCCAGGCGCTGAATGCGCTTCCCTTCCCACTTCACCCAGCCCTCCCACCCTGCCTTCCTCCCTCCCAGTTGTTCACCCTACCCCTTACCCACCCTTTGCCTTGTACCCCTACCCACCCTTGTCTTGTACATATGTATATAGATGTTGTTGGTGTTGTAGTGATATCTTTTTGACTATATATATTTTGTTATGAATTCGTGGTGGTCTCTGATTTGCAGCTGGCTATGGTTGCTCAGTTGCAGTGGTGTGCATGGCATCTGGGGTGGTATGGTCCTGGGTATGTGTGTGTGTGCATGGGAGGTGTCTCCGTGTGGGAGTGCCTTTCAGTCAGTCTTGCCATCTGCTGCCACCACTGCTGGGTGCCCAGGGTGGCTGTGGCTTGTATGGTTCTGTGCTACCCAGGTTGCAGTGTGCTGGGGTTGCATGGTGTTTACTGGTGCCAGTCACTGCACATGGGAGTGGTGTCTTGGGGTCACAGTGCAGGTGTGCTGTACAGAAGGGGGGTCTGATGTGCACTGTGGTTGTCGACCCCTGTTAGTGGCAGTCTCAGCCTGCCAGTGGGTGTGCTGGGGCGACATGGACCTGCTGTGCTTTGTTGGCTTGTCCCCATGGGCCAGTGGATCATTCATCCCTCCCCCAGTGATGCTGTGCTTGGGGTGTGCGGGTGTATTGTTAGTTCTGCAGTGTGTTCCTGTGCCCATGTGTGGCATGGCTGGTGGTGAGCCCCAGCCTGCCTCCCTGGTTGTGCAGTTCCATTGCTCTGCTGGGGGGGGGCTCTGCTTGCACTATGGCACCTCTGGACTGCTCAGCTGGGCTAGCCTTGTTACGCTATGGCGCATCATTTCTGCTCAGCTTCCCCTTCCTGGTTGCACTATGGCGCAGTTTGTGCGATATTCAGATGTTGGCTGCTTACGCAATTGACCTTGCTCCATGTTTGAATATCGCGACTTTTTGGGCGCAGTTTGAATATCCGGCCCACCGAGTCTTGTCAAATTCAGTTAAAAGTTAACTTGTCAATCCCTATGTGTTCTGCTAAGTTTTCTGTTGAAAATACAATAAACTGGAGTTGGCTGATCTGTCAGTAAAATTGCTGTTTCCACTCAAGTATTTATTGAACTTTTCAATCCAATATTAGCAAGGTACGTTGTCTTCCTGAATTTGTGAGTGACACTTTAAACTCAATAACCCTGCTTATCCAAATGTACTGGGAGACATTAAAATATTTCAGATAAGCGGGTTTTATATAATCGGAGGAGCCGCTATTGTCACAATCAAATTATGGATGCTGCTTCTCCAAAACACAAAAATGTAACAAAGAGAGTATTACTGCACTTTGTTTTTCCTTTTTTTAAAACATGTACTCAATCCTTTTTTTGGGGGGGGGGACACTTCACATCCTTACATTATATTGGTATCTGACTAGACTCCTACATATGAAGTGGAGCGGGTCATTTGGGGATTGAGGAGGCAAGTGCCGAAGGGATTGGAGTAGGTGGGAGGGTGCCAGGGGTTATTTATAGCAATTAAAAATTAGATGTTCAGTTGGATCCAACCGTGCTCTTAAACCTTGTGTAGCTGATTGGAAAAGATCACTGTTGTAGGGTTTGGACATGAGGAGAAAAAAGACAGAACCAATGAATTACAAAAAAATTAGTTTAAAAAAAGTTATATTACTATCCGATCATGGTTCTGCACAAGTAGTGGAGTGGTTGGGAAGGGGTGAGTTGCAAGTGCTGAGGGGATGGGATTTGTTGGAGAACACATCACCAATTGTAAAATATACTTTTATATTCAAGTATGGTAGAATGTGATATTCTGCATCAATACATCATTACTGACAACCCTTACTATTGCAGGCTTCATAAGACCTTTTTTAACTGCTCTTCCAGCCCGAGTGTAGTCCAATTATCTACTAGTGCAGACGGACACGGCTGTTTCAGTTTCATACACTACAACCCAAACTGGCATTAATGGACTGCTTGGTAAACACGTCTGCCTAAATGTTCCGTGAGGCTGTGAGTGTTTGAGAGTGTGTGTGTGTGTGTATGTGTGTGTGTGTGTCAGTGATGACCTCATGCCCCTGAAATGCCAGGTTGAACACTTATTACCTGTCATGCACATTCACCTTGTGATAACACCTTTTATTGCATTGTAAATTAGTGCAACCACCCGATTAACAAATACATACATACATACATGCATAAATAAATAAATCAGTAAGAACAGGTTCAAAATACAAAGTTAGGAAAATCTCTAATGTCTCACTCATAGTTCAGTCTGCAATAAATAAATAAAAAATAAACAAATCAATCAATAATTAACAAAACTGCTCAAAACACTAAATGATTTTAATAATTCGGTACTTCGATGTTCAGACATACTATGCTATATCCCTCATAAAATAAAAAGGTATTCATGATAATTGATAATGTAGTAAGAAGTGACAGGCTGTGTTAAAAAAAGACTTGACATCAGTGCTGAAAAACACCTTCTCTCTTCCTCACACCCTCTCTCACTGTTTCTTCCTCTTATGAAGCACTGTTTGTATAGATGTAAAAATAATAAAGGAAAAAATGAGAACTTCAGTTATCAGTAATATCTTGTTTCCTCATATCCAAATGAAATGAAATCTGTGTTTGCATAAATTCAGGGATATGGTGTGGTGAGGGAGGACTCCTGACTGGACAGTCCCTACTTGAAAATGGCAGAAGTAAGTGCTGGACTTTAGGTGCTCAGATGTAATGGGCTGACAAGCTAAGCTAGAGAACTTGAGATACTCAAACTGGCTACTGGACAATTGGGGACTGGTTGCCAGAACCAGCAACAGTTTGCTGCACAGTGCCACTTGCTTCAGTGCAGCGGTGCTAGTTTAAAAGAAATATTATACAATGGCAAGAAAGAATGCTGGGCTCTGATTGGTCATTCTGAGACAGGATCCGTGATGTTGTCCCAGCATAACAGCACAGATCTAGTCTCAGCACACTCATGACCACTTGAAATGTTAAAACAAAAATCAGTCCACATCCCCTGTATAATTTGCCCACACTTGGCATGGCTGCTGTGGATTTTGCCAGTACTTTAAAACATTGTTTCCAAAAGTAAATCCATTCCTCCCACTGTATTAAAACAGTCTGAATACATCTCAAATAAATAAAACCTGTATGCCATAGAAACGTAGAAGTTGATGGCAGATAAGGACCACAAGGCCCATCCAGTCTGCCCATTTCTTTTTCTACATTATAAATGTGCTATCGGCCTTTACTCTGTCAATGGTCTATCTATTCATACTTATCTGTATTGCTCTCTTATGCCAATCCCATGCCTTTTTGAAGCCCTGCACTGTACTCATATAAACCACTTCCTGAGGTAAGCCATTCCATGCATCCACCACCCTTTCTGTGACAAAGAACTTCCTCACATTACACCTTAATTGGCCTCCCTCTAATTTCATGTTGTATCCTCTTGTCCTGCTGTTTTTCTTATATTGAAACATGTTAGACTTTTTTCACCTTGTTAATACCCTTAAGGTGTTTGAATGTTTCGATCATATCACCTCTCTTCCTCCTTTGCTCTAGGTTATACATATTGAGCTCTGTTAATCTGTCTTCATGTTTTCTGATGCAGTCCCTGCACCATTTTGGTTGCCCCTCTCTGGACTGCCTCAATTTGGTTAATGTTCTTGTGAAGGTGTGGCCTCCAGTACTGCATGCAGTACTCCAGATGGGGCCTAACCAGTGTCTTGTAAAGAGGGATTATTACCACCCTCTTCTGACTTGTGATACCCCTACTAATATACCTCAAAATCCCTCTAGCCTTACCTACTGCTTTAGTTGTCTGCTTGGATGATTTCAGGTCATCAGTGATAATGATGCCCAAGTCTCTTTCTTCCCTTGTGACTGCCAGCAACTCCCCTTCCAGCCTATAGGTGGCTTCAGGGTTTCTCTTCCCTATGTGAATGATCTTCCACTTCTTTGCATTTAACCCCAGTTGCCACTCTTCTGACCATTTTGCTACTTTATACAGATCTCTTCTCATTCCTCCCACCCCATCTGGATCATCTACTCTGTTGCAGATATTGGTGTCATCTGCAAACAGACAGACCTTACCCTCCAGTCCATCTGCAATGCCACTGATGAAGATATTGAAGAGGACTGGCCCTAGGACTGATCCCTGAGGTACCCCACTTGTGACTTGCATCTCTTCTGACTGTATAGCATTTACCACCGCTCTCTGTTTTCTGTCCATCGACCAGTTTGCCACCCATTTGACCAACTTCTGCCCCACCCTGAGCCTACCCAGCTTATTAATCAATCTTTATGTGGAACAGTATCGAAAGCTTTGCTAATGTCAAGGTAGGCAACGTCAACTGCTCCCCCTTGGTCCACCACTCTGGTTACCCAATCAAAGAAATCTATAAGATTAGTTTGACAGGACCTTCCTTTTGCAAACCAATGCTGTCTTGGATCCTGTGCTTCTATGGATTCCAGGTGTTGCCTTATCCTTTCCTTAAGGAGTGGCTCCATAATCTTGCCCAATACTGAGGTAAGACTGACTGGTCTGTTGTTCCCTGCCTCCTCCCTGCTACCAAACTTGTGGAGCAGGATCACAAGAGCCCTTCTCCAGTCTTCTGGGACCTCTCCTGTGCTCAGAGACTCACTAAACAGTTCTGATAATGACTCTGCTAGTTCCACCATTAGCTCCTTTAGTACCCTGGGATGTATGCCATCAGGTCCCATTGCCTTGTCCACCTTGAGCTTAGCGAGTTCTTGTAGGACCCTTTCTTCTGCGAAGGGTCTAGTCCTTACTTCCCTCCCCCCGGTGCCCATGGTGCTGAGCTGTGGGCCCTGACCTACCTTCTCTTCAGTAAATACTGTGCAGAAGTATCTATTTAGGATAGATGCTTTTACATGGTCCTCCTCCTGACACACCTCTTTATCACCTTTGATCTTAGCAAAACCCCATCTGGACTTTCTTCTTTCAGTAATGTATCTCTAGAAAGTCTTGTCTCTTTCTTCTACTGTTTGTGCTAGTGTTTTCTCAATTTGGGCTTTTGCCTGCCTTACTGCTTTCCCTGCTTCCCTTAGGGAAGTTTAGTATGCCTCCCTATCTTCATCCCACTGTGTTCCATTATATTTCCTGAAGGCCAGCCTTTTGGCTCTGACCTTTTCTGCTACAGTTTTTGAGAACCAAAGTGGTTTCCTTCTTCTTTTGCACTTCCTTTTCTCTATAACACAATGGGATGTTGCTTCAAATATTGCATCCTTAATGCTTGCCCACTTTGCCTATACCCCCTCACCTGTATTTATTTTTGCCTGGGCTAGCTTAACTCTTTTGGCCATCTTATCAAAGTCAGCTCCTCTGAAGTCACATATTTTTGCCCTGGAGTGGGATGATTTAGTTGTAGTGGCCAAATTGAACCATACCATGTGATGGTCACTGGCCCCCCAGGTGGCCTTCTACCTGGAGATCTGTGATCCTTTCCTTGTTAGTCACAGTAACCCATTTCACTCAATGTAGCTCAGTTTTATTAAAAGTGAACTGAATGTTGCCAGGAAGCCATCACTGCAAACAGCTTCGTCACTCCTTGTGCAGCTCAGCATCAGTGCTCCTCACCCACCCTAAAGAGACTGAATGCGTCTGTTCAACATCACACTACATTTCAGTTACCACATTTTCTATAACTGCTCTGTACTTTTTATCTCCCAGTACAAAATACACAAGTGTTCCAGGAGAACCACAAGAAAAATACAACTCGGACCTCTGAAGAACTAGAGGGGTGAGGTGGGGAGCTGCCTGTGTGGCTTTGCAGCATAACTGAAAAAGGGGAAAGTTACTCAAAGGAGCAGGGCAGACAGCTGGCCATGCAGCTTACTTACTGGTATTTCTATTGATCTTCCATTTATTTTTCCTCTCCTGCTACAAAACAAAATGAAACTTTAAGAAAATAACAGCCAAAATATCACAATGTCAACAACAGGGTTGGGGGTGGGGGGACACTTTCCGGCTTACCATAAACACAATACAGCAGCACTATTTTTCCTGAATGTTTACCTACTCAATAAAAAAAAGTCAAAAAATATTTTTAAACATATTTTTTACCCTTAGTCTGCAAACAGAATTAGAACGTATAGGAATTTTGGACTGATACATCAGTCCGCAGCCCTGCAAGAGTTGATCTGTCTTTTCTTTATCTTTTTACAAAGGAGCTATTGTATGAAAGGAATAATGTACTCCAGGGTGTGTGTCATGCTGTGATAATGTCACTTCTCTGGTTTTGGATGGACTTGGTTTGTGGCCTTGTGCTCAACCACATGAGGCATGACATTATCACAGCATGAAACATACCCTGTCATGCATTATTCCCTTAACACAGAATTCCTATTCCTCAATCCTTATATTACACTTGCACCATAGTGTTAATTTGGGAGACTGGACTCTAGTCGTGGCAAACAGGTTTAATACCAGTAGAGAGGTTTAAATAAAAGAAACATCAGTGCACAGTCATGCTTCCAATAGTGAGTGATTTATCTGAGCATAAATTAATTCCTTTTCAGGTAATCATGTAGGCACTGCTACTCGAAGAAATATGCTTTAAACTTTTCCATGAAAGTTTGCAAATATTCACTTGCTGGAATCATACATGTGCATTGATATCTCATTTCAATTTCCTTCCTGGTATTGACAGCACATTCCCATGGCTCTTCTCAGAATGCCCATGCCTGAAACAAACGTAACAGTCATCAGCTAAACAGAACCAGCACTGAGCAACAGGCTTTGCAAAAATGTTACACTTTATTCATAACCAAAGTAAAAAATCACTCTTTCTGGTGCATACTTCAAACAAGCAGTACAATTGCAATTGGATAGTGCTGGTAGAGCCGCTGGTGACTTGACCAGTGTTGCCAGCACCTCTAATGTTGCCAGCATGTTTTTTCTAATTGCACTTACACTGCCTGTTTGAAGTATGCACCATTAACTATGAATTTTTTACTTTGGTTATAAATAAAACATAATGTCTTTGCAAAGCCTGCAGCTAAGTGCCAGTTCTGTTCTGTGGATGACTTCCCAGTATTGAACCTACTGGCCCCGATTCAAAGTTTGACTCCCAAATATGCAAGGGGCAGCATATAAGGTTTGGGGAACAGAAAATAAGTATTATTTTAAACTGGTAGAGGATCACACACACAGGCTCAGACAGTAGGAGAATGAGAAGCTGTTTTGTATGCATTCAGTAATGATCTCTCAGATTTCTGACTGTGTTTTGGAGGGAGGGGGCTGCATTTTAATACCCTGGTGTCTGGCTGCTAAATGTTTAATCTTCTTCATTGTGTAAAGCAAATATCGTCCACAGCCACAGCCCAGAATATGGAATTTAACCTAAACTACTATACCTCACAAGCTTACAGCCAGGACTGAACTGTTGGTGCATAGGGAAAAAAACACAGTTTTGGTTTTCTTCCTCTTTTTTTAACATGATTTGTGGACCTTCATTGGCTTTCTTTCACTGGTGGAGATGAACAGTATGCTCAGATAAGTGCCTCCATTTATTTTAAAATATTGTGACTAAAGCAGTGATTTTTACAAAACTAACAATGCAAACTGCATCACAAACTGTTTATTTCTGCTTGGACTCTTAGAAGTGGAGCTTTAACATTTCTCAAATTTGAATTACTCTCAGATCTTTGAATGAGTAATGGGACTTTCATTTGTTATTTAAATCCAGTGACATACAGAAAAAAAAGGAGCTTCAGTTTTGGATTTTAGTGGTTTGGTGGGATTCTTGGAAGTGCCCCCCCCCCCCAATTTCATTTCATCTACAGAGAAATATAAAAAAATAGTAACTGCTCTGATAGTAACAGTAAAAGGAAAGAAGTTGTGACATTCTGTCACTTGTTTGGCAAGATTATGGTAGTAGAGTTGTGCAAAATTGTAGAATTTCATTCTGTGAAATATTTTGTGAAATTTGTGCATTTCACTAAATATTTTGTTTGTGCAAAATGTGAAATTCCACTGCAGAAATGCAGAATTTTGCTGGTAAAATGCAAAATGTTATCTGTGAAATGCAGAATTTCGCCTCTCGAAGGTGAAATTCCACTACTCGCAGGTGAAATTCCACATTTCACGGGTGAAGGTCTGCATTTCACACATACAAAATACTTTGTGGAATACATGGAATTTAGCAAAATATTTCGCTCCACGAAATTTGCGATTTCACTGGAATTTCGTCAGCCAAATAAAAATTTGCTGCATCTCTATATGAGAGTAGTTTCTCCCTCCTCCCCTCTATATCACTCTGTGGAGTCAGTCAAGTCCAGAGCCATGACATATATAATATAAAAATGTGGTGACAGTTAAGTTCGGAACCTTGTGAACTGTGGTTATACAGTGTTCTATGTGCAAGTGCTAAACATTTAGGGGGTTTGAGGGGAACAAAACACTTATTTCCTTCATATTGCATTTTAGTGTGTATTGTTGCTGGAGTTGTAAAGCTACAAAAAAACATGTTTAAAGCAGAATTTGAGTCAGCTCGCCACAGAGTGAAAGTCACATGCTTGCACATTCCCAAATGGTATTCGGCAATGATGTTTTACACTTAGCACTCTTCTCAATTTTGCACATCACACTATTTTGCACTGTATGAAAGACATATTTGATTTGATATTTATTAACAGTTGGACTTTGCCTTTTAACAACTCTGTTTATTGGTATATATTGTACTGATGGTGATATAAATATATGCATTTTAAAGAGACTTGTTTTGTGATGGAGTCATCAATGGTTGTTTGATTACTATTTATTTCAAAATTTATCATAGTTTGGAAAGGTATCCAGATATGCTTGTGTGTGAAATGCCCTTTCAAATGGTAAAACTGTAATATATTTGAAGAACTGAAAATGTTTTTCCTTTTTCAGACACTCAGAAATCAAACAGTGGAAATGAGAGAATAATGAACATTAGTTTGGCATTTATTCATGTCTATTTAGATAGAAACAACAGATTGTCATTCAAACCCCCTGCTGTCTAAAAGACTGAGATTTATGAAATGGACAGTCTCAACAACTTTGAATATGTGTGTCCTTTAATCTGTATTTTTATAGAATACAGACATGCTGGAGTTTTAGAGTCATAAGAGAAGTAAATAACAAGCTGGGTCACCCAAGGTATTTTAGGTTAAAATGTTTGTTAAAATTATGTACACTGAATGTAATATGCCCACACAAAACAGATTGGCCATTGCCACCTTAGGAAAGGATGCCAAAGGATGATTTTAAAATATATTTTTAAATGCTGGTACAGCATTTATTGTGGTGACAGGATGCATTTGCTGATTGCAATTTTTGATCAAGAGGACGGTAGCCTGGTGCAGCTTTTCCTTTGTTGCCACTGAATGCATTATGTTTTTTTGTTATCAAAAATACAAGGAATAGCTGACTGAAATGGAGATGCCTGGTAGGGAGAAGTGGCATATTGTATTTGTGACCTTCCCTGTGGATCAGACAACAGCAGTGGTTTAATAGTAGAGGTTTTTCAAAATACATGATTTAGAGGGAGATACTCATAATGCACACTATCTCAGTCTGCCCCTTCCACAATACTGAGCATATTGTAAAGTCGTCTGACAGTTTACACAAAGTGGCACATAGTACCACTTGTCAGGAGGAGCCCTCGCTCAACAGCTGATGCCTGTCAGAAACCTGCACAGCGTAACTAACGAAAATGGATTGGGAGTCTAATTTTAGAAAATACTGTAAGCACGGCACTTCTCACTATCTTTTACCTGCACCCTTCACTCAATGTAAACAAGTGATGTATTAGTAAGTCTCTGTTAAAGGGAAGTACCATGACAGTATCTGCAGGGGCTCAAGTGTGGCTTTTTCAAAGTGCAGGTTTTCTCACAATGCACAGCTATGTGAAATAAATATTAGAGATACTGCAGATGTGTTATTTTGGGTACTAGTATTATTTTCAATACTGTAGTATATAGACTGCCATGGTACTTCCAAACACAATATGTTTTCTTGACCTCCAGAGTTTTACAATGGTTGGTGGGGATTTAGGAACCAACCTGTTTCAGAAAGCAACAGATAGGAATAATCTATTGATGTTCAATAGCTGTCATCCCCCACATATTGCCCATAACATCTCAATGGGCCAGTTAATTATAAGAACTTTATGGAACTGTACAAATACTAAAGATTTTCCCATACAAAAGGCACAGCAGATTAAATAACGTGGTCACTGTTGTCCTATTAATGGAAGCACAGTGCCATTCAAAAGCTACATACATGTATGCATTTATAGAGGGATGGGAGCACAGTTCCTGAAGGTCCCTGCTCTCCCTCAGACAAATAAGGATATGACTGCTGTAACTCAAAAACTATACATAAGTGGGAGTTCAGGCAAATATGGTTACAATTGCAATTTCACTGTCTCATAAAGTAAGGAAATTCTTTGCAAAAAACTATGTTAATGCATAAGTTAGGGTTAAAGATAAAGTGACAAACATAGGGAGAAATGATGTTAGGGTTTCAAACGCTAAAACACCTGCCCACCCCTGAACTGAATGAGGGGTGTAGTCTCCGTTGGGGTTGTCAGCCCTAACGCTCACGCCATTGTATGCAGTCATGGAACAGACACACCTGTCTCCATCACATCTTAGCTTTACTGTTACTGCAGTGGGGTGGGCGTAATGGTTGACAACCCCAAAGAAGACTACATACCCCATCCACTTCAGGGGTGGGTCAGGAGTTTTATGGTTGGAAACTCTAATGTCATATTTCCCTACATTTGCCACTTTTTGCAATATATATATATGTATACGACAATATCTCATTACCGATGCAGCCCTTGGAAAATGCTTATTCTATGGTTTAAAACATTGTTCCAGTGGCATAGATCACCTAGGTGACCTATGCCATCAGTAGTGAAAACTCTGTATCTTACTTTGTTTTTGAGAACAATGCTGAAAGGTGTGACAGACACCGCAATGTAATCCTATGTGGAAAACATCAACTTCATCATGTCATATCTATGCAACCTCATAATTCCCCAACACCTGAACATCATACTTCACACCTGTAGGGCATCCCCTCAACCCCCTGTAAATTTCAAGTAAAAAGACCAACCCATTATGGAGATATGCAATTCTAAAGTTTTTACACCTTTAAAAATTTCTCATTCCTGAGATAGCAAAATCATAGGCTGTAACATAAATCCTAGTCCCCGGCCTAAGAAAATCCTAGTCCATGAGGGGACATCTAGTCACGCCAATCTGGGCCATCTGGTTGTCCCCAGGGACATCTGGTCATTAAATTCTGTCTTTCTGGTCATCCCCTCATGAACGAAGCTTGGAGACTAGGATCAGCTTTCAGACCAGGATTTTTCAGGCTCGCGAAAAAAGATTGTTATCGAGTCATGAAAGGAGAATTTTTAATTTTCGAAAACCTATTTTTTAAGAGAAATGAAGCAAATCAAAGGCATGGCTTTGTAGAGGGGGTCACCCCGAACAAAACCCATGCCTTATTTGACCTAAAAGTCACCCGTGGAGAAAGCAAAGACATTTTGTTTGACTGGAAAACTAAAAACAAGAAGGATGCTCGCAAATTAAGAATTTTTCTTACGGACTAGGATTTTCCTTCATGAGGTAGCAAAATCCTTGACTGTGAGGAAATTCTTAGGTCACAAAATATACATCTAAATTTTGGACTGAACTGAGCATGCTCAGAACTCAAAAATTAAAAATGTAATAACTTTTGAATGGATTAATATTTGTTTACCAAACCAATGCTGGATTGTTCCTTGATGCAAACTCTTTCGGCATTCCAAATTTTAGACCAAAAGACCACATGGTGTGGTCGCAGCACCACAGGCACAAACCACATCAAAACTGGTGAAAAGTAAATTTTTTGGCATTTCACTGCGCAGAAACTGTATGTCCAACTGAAACACAACTTGGTAAATCATGAGATCTACCATACCAGACCAAGCATTCCAAATTTTGTGCAAATCTGTGGGACAGTTGCAAAGTTATTAACATGCAAAATTTGAGGTGTAACATTAAAGTGCCTACTGAATCCTAACGATTGGGGCGCAACCGCTCTTGTATATATATATATATATATATATATATATATATATATATTTTATATATATGTGTGTAATAGATAAACCACTCTGAGGTGTACGGTCACACTGTGATATATACACACCTTGGTGTGCATTGTTATGCACAAGGCAAGAGGCCAAGTGTGTCAACCACCCAAGGCATGTGTATATCAGAGCGTTACTAAAGTTCAGAATCCCTAACATTTCTTTGTTCACCTGTATCTCAGAAATGGTTTTAGATTGTTGTCTGACATTTTCAGGGTAGAAAGCCTTTGCCTCACAGATGTGCCCTTTGAAGGTTTGGTGAAAAATATGAATCCATTCAAAAGTTATTCAGTTTTCAATGTTCCCATTATTTCCTATGGGAAAAGCTAGATGTCCTACACAAAAAGACTTTTGCTTTTGCAGGGGGTACTGCATTTTTGCATGTAGGGTCACACGGAGCCTAGGTTGTCTCCTTTCCCCTCTCAGCCCTCCCACTGAGCACCCACCACCACCCTTTCCCTATACTTACCTGAAGTGTCTTTCTGTCTACTACTACCTTGCATGTACTAATCTTGACTTTCTACTCTCTCTTTTCTTTTAATCTCTGGGGGAAAAAAAAACGTAACAATGTCTGTATGCTTTGGTTCGAAAAATGTTACTGCTTTTATTGCTTGTTTTGCATCATTGGATGTATTTACTGTACTCTTCTGTTTCTTAAAATGCTGTTTGCTATTTTCCTTGTACTACTGTATGTTTTCCTTGTACTACTCAAAGCACTATCAATGTAATGCACTTACCGGGTCACCTCTGAAAAAGGGACTGTCTTGTCTCAGAGGGCCTACCCTGTAACCAAAATTCAATAAATAAATAAAGAAATTACTGTTTGTGTTTTTTGACATTTCTTTGTCCACCTGTATCTCAGAAATGGTTTTAGCTTGTTGTCTGACATTTTCAGTGTAGAACGCATTTGCCTCACAGATGTGCCCTTTGAAGGTTTGGTGAAAAAAATATGAATCCGTTCAAAAGTTATTAAATTTTCAATGTTCCCATTATTTCCTACTGGAAAAGTTAGATGTCCTGTACAAAAATATATTTTTTTTTCACAGAAGGTACTGCATTTTTTTTGCATGTAGGATCACATAGAGCCTAATTTGTTTTTACAGAGCTCCCTTGTTTTCTTGGGAGCTGCTATAATTTCACATGTAGGATCACATAGAGCCTAATTTGCTATCTGAGAGCTCTTTTGTGTCCATCATCTTGTTTTCCTGTTAGCGAGACATACTAAATAAAGACAAAATGTTAAAATGAATGCAAAATAAACATTTTCATCAGAACTTAGATAAACAGGACCCATTTAGCTACATTTTGATGTGTGTTTTTTTTTTTACAACAGTGCCCAGAAACACCTTTACCTGGCACCAGAAATCCTTGATGCCGAGGTAAGTGAGAGGACCACTTCTGCCACATTCTTTGTATGAGAACAGCAGGTGTTCTTGACTTATGCAGCCATTGCTGGATCTCGTGCTGCTGGCTGCAGTTTACAAATGAGCCACCATTTCCCTGGTGTCTAGTGACACCCCACACCCACCAATGATTGTCCCCTATCCCTGGTGTCTAGAGGCACCCCCACCCTCCCATTAATTTTTCTGTTGTGAGGTGGCATTCCCCACCCTCCCATTCCCATTATTTATTTATTTTTTATGTATTCTGACACCGGGATGCCCCCCCATATCAGATGCCCCCCACAGCAGCTTGTTCTGTTTAATATTTGCCAACATCTGGGAGCCCACTCCCTATGTTGGCATTGCAAGCGCCATTCTCCATAGCATTGTAGGACACTAGATGGTGTCTTCTGTCAGTGTCCCCAAGTAAGCATTGATTTGTACCTGTGAAAATAAAACAGTCACCAGACATATTTTTTTTTCTTTACCTGAAAAAAACGAAAATGGTCCCTCGTTGTCACTGCCAACTCCATTCCATCCCAGCCCTCCCACTGAGCACCCACCACCCCACAAACCTCTCCTCCTTCCCTATACTTCCCTGAAGTGCTTATTTCATGTTCGAAAATGTGGTATGTGCAAAAATGGTTATAGGTTATTTTCACAGATACTGCATTTTTGAAAATTAAATATGCACTTGACTGACATATTTCATTACTAAAGAAAAAAAACACTGGTCACCCCCCTCTCCCCAGATTGTACTCCATTTACCACCACCCTCTGTCTCCTGTCTGTTAACCAGTTCTTAACCCAGTTCATGACTTTGTCTCCCATGCCCAGACTACCCATCTTGTTAATCAGCCTTCTATGTGTACTTATAAAATGCCTTATCCCCTTTGTTTACCAATTTTGCTAAGCCCTCTTCTGTCTGAGCCTTCACCCTTCTATCAGCCTTCCCTGCTTCTCTTAGACATTCAAGGTACACCTCCCTGTTCTCCTCTTCCTGTTGGCTCCCCTTATATTTCCTGAAACTCAGCCTTTTAGCCCTGACTTTGTCCCCCACCTCTTTGGAGAACCATTGCAGTTTCCTTCTTCTTTTCCCTTTGGCCACTATCCTAACAAATCAGTTTGTTATATCCACCGTGGTTCCTTTCAGTTTCTCCCACTGTTCTTCCACCCCCACAATTACCTCTTCCTTTCCCAGGACTGCTTGTATACATCTACATATTTCAGTGAAATCCGCCTTCCTGAAATCTAATACTCTTGCCCTTGTGTGGCTTAATTGAGTCCATGGGCCTGATTCCAAGATGCATTGTGAACTCGTGGGTGTATGCAAGCTACACCATGCAGCACTATGCTGGGGACCCTATGCCATATTCCAAGACAGGCAGGGTCTCCAGCACCTATATACTGTGACTTGTCGCAGGCATAGGCTAATGCCATGGGCATGGTGCAATGATCTTGCGTGCCACAAGTCGCAGCCCACTGCAAATTGTCCCTCCAGAGCCCCCCTCCCCAAAACACTGCTGCATGCACCAGGGAGCATGGGAAGGGCTGGACAGTTGGCACTGCTGTTTGGGGGGGCACTTCCAAAAATGGACCTCAGGGGTGCCAGGCATTTGGGGGGTGGGGGCATGTATGTGTTGGAGGGCATGAGGAGCACTGCTGGATACTTTTCCCGCTACTGGGGAGTGGGCATCTGTCCACTGGCATGGACAGATGCCCCTTAGACCGTCTCCCTGATGGTCTAACTCCGCTGCACCATTGCGGCTTCTGGAATGCTGTATGTGGGTTACAGCAGCCACCCTCTTGGAATGGGGCATAGCCACTACTGTAACCCACCTTTGTGCCATGCTGTTGTGGGTTGTGGGTGTAGTGGGTGGTGTAACCCACCATTGGCACCACTCGCATACAACATAGCAAAGGTTGTGACTTGGAATTGTGACATGTATAATGCATGGCACAAGTTGCAATTTACTCCATGGGGTTTGGCATAAATCCTCTAGGAATTAGTCTCAATGTCTCCATGCTGAACCACACCATATGGTAGTCACTGGACCCGAGCTGCCCTTCCACCTGTATTTCTTCGACTCTGTTCCCATTGGTCCATACCAGGTCCAAAATTGACTTATCCCTGGTTGGCTCATGCATCAGCTGCCTGAGTCAGACACCCTGCAGGGATTCAAGGATGACTGTGCTTCTGACTGAAACAACCCAATCCACGTCTAGCATATTGAAATCTCCCAGTAGCAGGATCTTGTCTTTAGCTGCCATGTTGTGTATGTTCTCCACTAGTTCCCTGTCTACTTCCTCCCTTTGTACTGGAGGTCTGTAGCTCACCCATGTGTGTATTGCTGTTCCTTTCCCTGGCTCCTAGGTGACCCACATTACTTCAGCCTCCCCCTGTCTTCCCTGAACTTCTGTAGCCTTTATACCATCTCTGATGTACAGGGCCACTCCCCCATCCATTTTACCCTTCCTGTCTCTCCTGAACAGTGAATAGCCTAGTACATTGACTTCCCAGCCACAATTAGCAGAGTACCATGTCTCTGTTATTGCCGCTATGTCAAGGTTTGCATCTGCCAACAAGGCCTTCAGGTCTGGAACCTTATTTCCTAGGCTATAGGCATTCATTAGTATGACCTTCCATGTTTTACAGTCTTCTCTCCCTCTGCTCTTGTTCTTCCTCTCCAGCATCTTCCCTTCACCCCAGGTTCCTTTCCTATGTGATCTTTCCCCTCGTACCACTCATTATACATTTTTCACTTGCCTGCCCTTCCCTGCCTGCTTTAGCTGTTTCTATGGTCTACCTATGTTCCTGCATGTTCCTTGGGGGTTCCTAAGCCTCCTGACCCTCCTGGTTCTCCCTCCTTTGCCAGTTTAAATGCTCAAAACTGAAGCTTTTCAACTTCTCACAAAGGACCAAGGCCCCCTTCTGCTACTTATATAAACCTTCATCTGCCCAGGTCAGGCCCCAGTCCCCTATGAAGCCAAAATCCTCCCTTCCACACCAATCCTTCAACCAGGTGTTGAAGGTATGGATGTGGAGTACCCTAGCTTTCCCTGTGCCCTGGACAGGTAGCACCTCCAACAATGAGATGGAGTGTGCTATCTGTTTCAGGTTTCCCACCAGCTTTCTGAAATCATCCTGTGCTCTAGCTAACTCCACCCTTCTCCTGGCCAGGTCATTGTTCCCCAGGTGGAAAATGACATCCAGGTGCTCCCTCCTAGCTATTGCCATAGCAGTCCTGTGTATCTGCTTCCCATCCTTCCATGTAGCACTTCCTGGGAGGCACTTGACTTCTCTCTCTCTCTCTCTGTCTCTGTCTCTCTCTCCCCCCTGCTACGTGACCCTAACTCCACTCCCCGGATAATAGAGTCCCCCACTAGGAGAAGCTTCCCTCTGCTCTGGAGTTCCCTTTCTCCCTTCCCTGGGGCTCCATCCTGGAGGACCCTCCCATCCTCCCTGGTCCCAGCCTCGGGTTCCTGAGTGGGACTTTCCCATTCCTCCAAAACCGTGTAGGAGTCACTAAGTGGGAACAGTTGGGGGGGTGCTTTCAACCACCATCCCTCACCCTCTCTGAGACCATTGTAGTCCAATCACTCCTCTTCCCTGGCATCATTTGAGTTACAGGTTGTGGACCCGGTGGTCTCTGGGTGGGGTGGATGCTGCCTTCAGCTTGGCCAACTCTGCTAGGAGACAGGCAACCTCCTCCCTCAGCCCAGAGAGGTGCCTGCAGATAGGGCAGCATTGCAGCCTATAGAATGTCTCCCTGAAGACAGCTGTTCCACAACAACTGCACTGCACCACTCACATCATGTGTGATCCCCCATGCCTGCTTAAGATGGCTATTTGTTATCTACCAAATATTTGTTTTATTTCTGTTGTGTTTTGTTATGCTTCCTCTCTTTGCTACTTCCTATATGGATGCAAGATGTTGCAAGGCCTTCTGGGACTGACCCAATAAATATAGGTGAGCCCTGGGGTGGGTGGGTAGGGGTGGGAGGGAGGAACTACACCACATTATGTGCCCAAAAACAATCAGCCAAGGAGTCCTCTGGCAGTGACACCTCACTCCACTCACAAACTTGTCAGCTAGAATCCCTCAATCCTGCCCAACTAAATGGAAAAGCACACAAAAATGGCAGTTAAGAAAAGACCTCAAATGCAATTACAAACACACAGAAATGGAAGTTAAGAAAAAACCTCAAATACAATTATAAAAACAGTCACAAACTCATGAACTAGAGTCCCTACTGCCTGCTCAAACTAAATGAAGAATCAACTGAGATGGTAGTTAACACCTCACATTCAGACTATGCTGATCTCTGTAACATGATGCCTGCACTTAAAGGTCAAACACAGCCACTTTCAAACACACAGTCACAAACGTGTCAGCTAGAATCTCTCAATCCTGCCCAAACTAAATGAAAAAGCACACAGAAATGGCAGTTAAGAAAATACCTCAAATACAATTACAAACACACAGAAATGGCAGTTAAGAAAAGACCTTAAATACAATTACAAACACAGTCACAAACTCACCAGCTAGAGTCCCTCCGTCCTGCTCCAACTAAATGAAGAATCAACTGTAGTGAATATAGTGAACTTTGACATAATTAATTTTTTGTTATTTTTTTATTTATTGAAATATATTGGAATTACAATCCTTTGAGTCATAGACTCCTTTGCAAAGGCTCCACGTCATTATACATAAGTTTGGTCAATTGTGCTTATGTTCTTTTTGCGCTTATGTTGGGTATTTTTCCATAGGATCCTAGTGTGTTCTTTAGTGTTTTTCCATAGTGTAGGGTTTTTCTATGGTGTAATGGTGGTGGTGTTTGGTAGTGTAGTTACTCAATGAACTAGTTTTTTTAGTCTGTAGGCTAGGGCGAGCACATGCATTTTTCTGTGTGCATGCCAATTTCATGAGGTCCCCTATTAAAGGGGTAGTGATTTGGCAAACTTTCCTTTTTAGGATGGTGTGAGCAGCTTTCAGTGTGTAGTCAGGAGTGATGGATTAGTAAGTGGTGGGACATTCAAGTCCTAATGGCATGAGCCTCTTTGAGTGTGCAGTTATAAGTAGAAGTACGTTGAGTGGAACTGAACAGTCAGGAGCAATGCTCTAGAGTAAGAAGTATCATGCAAGCAGTAACAGACTCAATCTAGAACAGCTTGAAGGATGTAGCAGAATGTAGGGAAGGTTCAGTGGGTTATGGGTAATTGGGGATTTGATGTTTGGGTTGGAATTAGGGAGGAAACTGCTGTTGTATGGTTAAGTCTGTGTGGTTTGCCAGTTTGTGAGATGCTGTTTTGGTGTCTGTTAGACTTGATTTTTGTTAGGATTATTTAATCTGGCTTTTATATGTGTTACTATGGTGCTTTCTACATGTATTATTAATGTGCTTGTTACATGTGTTAAGGTGTTTGTTACTTGTGTTATTATGGTGCTTGTTACAAGTTTCATTTTGTGTGTAATAGAGCGGTTTGTAGTGCATTATGTATTAATGCATTAGTAAGGTGTTAATAATACATTAATATAGCATAATTGGATAATTTGGCTTCATATAGGCTAATTGTTTTTCTCGCATACACTAAATGGCTATGGTTGTATACAGGGAAATATACAATAGTGGTTTCTATGGGGAAAAGGGCCCCAAACATGTATTATAGATATAGATACAGTAAATTAGTTTATTAAATGGGTATAAAAATCAAATTTGATTGCCTATGAACACCATCAATAGCACAGCTTTGTTAACAGTAATCTTTTTTTTTTCTTTGTTTGTTGTTTATTTATTTATTTTTTTATCAAGGGTTCTGGTCAAGTTTATATATCCAGAGTACTTATTTATGTATGTGTTGGTTGAAGTTTATTTCTTATAATTAGTAATGCATTAGACCAGTTTTTCAATTTATAGAAATGGCGAGTTCAGTAGACAGAGTCACTGACATGAGGTGAATATTCATAGCATTATTACCGACACATATCTTGCACATCCTGTATTTAATAAACCTGCAAGCTTGATTACAGTGGTGCAAATGTTTACTGGAAATTATAATTGAAATTCTATTCCAGCATATTTGTTTTCTGTTTGTTTTGCTGTTCAGTCACATACACATAATGTGCCTCCATTAAACTCTATCTCTATATAGACAGTGGGGTCCAGTGGTAAGAGCACTAATCTGATAGGCTGGAGGGCCAAGTTTGAATGCAAGAGCAGGCTCCTTCTAAATACTTATAGCGTTTACAATATGTTTCAAAAATAACTTTCCTAAAAGGGACAGCATTATTCTTTAAGTACCTCAAGGAAACGTTGTGCCATTTAGTCTAGGAAGTCCCATTGAACTCTGTTCTATACAATATCTTTAGAGTTCTATGGTCTTCTGCAAAATAGTTCTGAAAGTGAGATGCACCTGTGTTCAGGATTGTAACAATAGTGCATTTGTGTCATGCATGTGTGTTAGAGGTGATAGAAACAAGCAGCTGAAGCTGTAGTAAAAAGAAAATTGATTAAAGTTTTTAATGAAATCATTATTTTAATTTTAGACTTGTAATAGAAATAAAATATGACTTTGCTTCACAGCAGGGTACAGAACTTGTAATTGAGATAAAGTATTACTGCTCTAAAGCAAGCTACAACACACTCATTGTCCCGGATTCCCCCTTTTCCCTCACAAAAAGACAGAGACCATTGTTTGTTGTTGTGTTCAGATTGGCAATTAATTTATTTATATATCATAATTCCATGTTTCATTTCATCATCTTTTATTATTATATCTCTCACAATTTCATTTATTTCCATCCATATATCAATCTCTGATCATCCCTCTTTCTTCCTCTTTTTGCTCCCCCCAGGTGAAAACCTGGGTGCCTTCTTCTTCTCCTTTTTTGTTAGGTAATGGTGAAAACCAAGACCACTTTTCTCCTTCAGCTTCTTCCTCTTTTCATCTTATTCCTTTTTCTTTCCCCTCTCCCCTCTTCCTCACCCCCCCCTTTCTGCCATCCACCTTTGGCAGTCCAATAACCATCTTATTTTCTGCCATCCACCTTTGGCAGTCCAATAACCATATTATTTTCTGCCATCCGCCTTTGGCAGTCCAATAATCGTCCACCGAACACATCTGTCATCCACCTTTGACAGAACTACCATACAATCCTTTTGATTGTCTTCCCTCTTGCTCTATATTGTAGGGTGGGTGGGAGGGATCAAAACTCCAGCAAAGTGGCTGAACCACTCTTGTGTTGCCCATTATGTACCTCCACATGCCCCTCCCCTTCCTGTTCCTTGGCCATTGTTCTAGCCCCTGGCCCTCCCCTCCCTTCCCTTCCCTTCTGAGCACATCATCTTGATGAAAAGGGGAAGGGGTGCACCAGGACAACCTGGTCTGCCCCTTAAAGGGCAAACTCCATTGTCCCGGATTCCCCCCTTTCCCTCACAAAGAGACAGAGACCATTGTTTGTTGTTGTGCTCAGATTGGCAATTAATTTATTTATATATCATAATTCCATGTTCCATTTCATCATCTTGTATTATTATATCTCTCACAATTTCATTTATTTCCATCCATATATCAATCTCTGATCATTCCTCTTTCTTCCTCTTTTTGCTCCCCCCAGGTGAAAACCTGGGTGCCTTCTTCTCCTTTTCTGTTAGGTAACAGTGAAAACTGAGACCGCTTTTCTCCTTCAGCTTCTTCCTCTTTTCATCTTATTCCTTTTTCTTCCCCCTCTTCCCACCCTTTTTCCCCATTAGCCAGTCCCCAGCTTGCGTTGAATGACTGGCTTTCCCCTCACTTAGGGCATTGTTCCCCCATACCTCAAGAACCTCCTTCCCAGTCCTTTTTTTTTTTTTACTCCATTTTTGCATGCCTCCTCCAGGCTTCTATAAAACTCATAATTTCTGTATTGAACATGTCTATGGCTAGATCTGACAGATGCATGCCATCCGACCTGTAGAAATCTGTCTACCCACTCTTCCACACCCCGCAGTATTGCCTGTCCTCCCATTTTCTTTATCAGTGTCCCTACCCTTCTGTTCATCTTTCTCCTAGCCCTATCCACAGCTCTATGGCTTTGCTCATGTCTCCAAACCCTCATTGGCATCATATATGACTAGGCAGGGCATACCCTAGGCCACCACTATTGTATTGTCTCTAGATCCCTTTTTACCTGCATATATGTGTCCACCCATGGCTTACCACCAAGGTCATTACCCCTTAAATGTATAATAATTAAGTCTGGAATGGGTCACCACTCCTTCAGCTCTTTCAGGGTAGGGAGCAGCTGTGCCCATCTCATCCCCCATATGCCACGCCACACCAATCTGCATTGTTTTACATCTTGGTAAAGCTGTTTTCCACCAGCCTTTTTCTCAGCTCTACTTTCTGCCCAATAAATATAAGAGTGGCCGCAGATCCAGACTTCTATGATCCTTCCTCTTCCTATAGGGTTTAAACAAAATAAATGTTTTTATATGGTCTTAGTTTTGTTACCATAATATCACCTCTCCCCATCCCTCCCCCACAATATGGCTCCAGATCTGAAACAAAAACATAGGTGATACTTTAGTCTCCATACTGCAGTGTTTGAATGTATTTTTTAAAACTGGCAGACCGCCAGTGCCCCTTTTCCACAATATTATTCACAGTCTCGCCTGCCGCTGCCCACTGTGAGGCAGCCCCTATCCGTAAGGAGTGGGATGAATAATTAATTGGATCCTTCCCCAGGAACTGCATGCCTTTTCTGAGTAATGCTGTGACTTGATAACTTATGACCCTTTTTCCATTACCATGTACAAATAATCTCCCTGTCCTATTCCATGCTCTGTGGGGAAAGCCCACAAAGCCTGCACTGGGCACACTGCACCCTCTACATGTTTCCTTAGTGTTACCATGCAACCCTGTCCCCTTTGATCCATCTTTGACCTCTTAATCAAGAGCTGTATCTCCTTCATCCTCCATCTTATATCTTCCCATTCTAATCCCCCTTCCTTGTCTTTCCTGCCATGGTCTACCACCTCACTCACTCTCATGGCCCCAGCAAACATTATAACATAAATCGTGTGAAATAGCTGGGCCTCAGCCTTTGATCTGCATATTGCTGGTAACACATCTTTTAGTTTCGCAAGCCATTGTTCCCCTATTGGTCTTCTCTTATCCACCATCCCTTGTTTTAATCTACCCCAGCCCTGCATTATTCTTCTAATGAACATTGATTTTGTCGGGTCCTCCCATCCTTTTAAACTGCAAATAGCACTAATCCCTGCCAAATTGACCCCCATTGTGGTGTGGGCTGTTCCTTTTTGCCATTGCTCCATGGTGAACTTCCCCAGTTGTTCTTCTGTGAGTGGCCTACTTACCTCCATATGGTGTGTTGCTCTGAATGTTTGAAACACTCGCCAGGCCCCATCGTAGGCCTTCAGAGTCCATGGTGCCCATGAACTGCGAAACAACAGTTCTGCTCCTTCTTGCCAATGTCCCAGATGTTCATTGGTATGGGCAGTTTTGTTCCTTCGCTATTGCTGCCAGCATCCTGAAACGATCCAGCTGCAGACGGGAAAGGCTGTCAGCCAGGGTATTGTGTACCCATTCTATGTGTTTCGTTCTGAATGACATGTTCAACTGCAAGGCCCTTAGCACTAAAAGTCGCAAGACTTGCATTACCATTTCTGACCTGGCTCAACTGTTGTTTAGGACCTCTACCACTGCTCTATTGTCACACCAGAATGTTACTTTCTGATTCCGTAATTCTTCCCCCCAAACCAGGGTGCATGCCCAGATGGGCATGATCTCTAGCAATGTTATATCTTTTACCTTACCGTCCCTCACCCAGTCTGATGGCCACGGTTCTGCAAATCATCTGCTCCTGAGATAGCCCCCCCAGCTGCGTCTGTGTAAAGATTGAGGTCTGTGTTATACACTCATTCCTCCTGCCAGAAGGAGCAGCCATTATATTCCCTGAGGAATTCCTCCCATACTTTAAAATCCTCCTTGACTCCCTTTGTCATGTCTACCCAATGGTGTGGTCTGGTCAGTCTGGTTGTAGCCCTTGCTGACCTTTTGGTGAAAGCCTTCCCTGGCCCAATAACCCTGCATTCGAAGTCCAGATATCCCAGTACTTGTTGTACCTGTTTTAGTTGTATTCTTCATCTACTGGTATATATCTGAATCAGGTCCTTCAGTTTTTCCAATTTTTTTGTTATTTTTGGCAGCTGAAATATTTCCCCCAGAGCATCTATCTCAATACCCAGAAATTATAACGCCTTACTGGGCCCTTCTGTTTTTTCAGGTGCCAATGGAACCCCTAGTTCTTTACACAGCTCCTGGAAGCTGGCTAACATTTTTTTTTCTCTTTTCCCACTGCCTATAAAAAGGAAATCATCCAAATAGTGACTCACTGTTTTATAACCAGTTCTTTCTTGAAATATCCATTGCAAACATGTGCTGAAAGCTTCAAATGTCACACATGCTATAGAACAACCCATGGGCATGGCTCTGTCAAAATAGTACTGTCCACCAATTTTAAACCCCAACCGGTCCCAGTCCTCTTTCCTAACCAGAAGTAATCTGAAAGCAGACTCTATGTCTATCTTTGCCATCTATGCATCCGTGGTTGCCCAGATGATCCAGACTGCATCTTCCAAAGTGGAATATGTCACTTTACTATATTCCTCCCTGATAAAATTGTTCACTGAATCACCTTCCAGAAAGGATAGGTGATGAATCACCCTGTATTCCCCTTCCTGTTTTCTGTGGACCAAACCCAATGGAGAAAACCTTATATTCTGCAATTGGGGGGGGGGTATCATATGGTCCCTCTACTCTCCCTGTTGCCTTTTCATTCTCTATCTTTTGTCTTAACATTTCTTCCCTCCCTTATTACTGAACCAAGATTGTTCGCCTCTCTGGCTTGCCTGGGGCCCTCATACTGCAACAAAAAACCTGTGCAAAAACCTTTTTTAATCATTTCTGCTGTTTTCCTATTTGGGTATCTGTCTAACCATTCTTTCCATACCTCTATCCTGATGGGGGTTCTAGCTTCTTTAAATTGCTCCCTTGTCTTCTTTTCTTTTTCTCCGCCAAGGTCTCCCCCTCTGATTGATGTCCGGCCTTGCTGATCAATGATTCTGACTCCCTCTATTTGCATGTCCCCTGCCCCTCCCCCCTCTATTCCACATCTGCCCTTTATATCCCTGGCCTTCATGAAAAAACTGTTGACCCTACCCTTGCCACCCAGATCCTTGGGCTCCCTGGACCCATGTCATCCTGCATCTGCTCACTGAATGTGATCCCCCACATTTGAAACATGCTTGCCGGAAATGGCATTGTGGCCAGGAGCAAAAGGCCCTATTGTAGGACCAGCAACATCTCTGTGGCATGGCACCTTTCTTCTCAAAATCTCCCCCTGATGTGGACTGATTGGTTACGTAGTCTGTCCACAAGTCTAGTTGTTTTGTGTCCCATCTTACATCCCCATATGTCACCATTCTCTGCCAAAAGAATTCATCCTAGTATATCCACCCCACACCCCCTTTTGCTTTTGCTGTCCTTATTATCAAGGAGTATGTGATGAGTGAGATGCCCAACTCAGGCCTCTTTTCCAATACTATGACTGAGAATGTGGCAAAACTTACAAGCCACCCTTCCAAGGTCTTCCCTTTAGTGAATTTGTCCTCCTACTTCTTGCCTAACAAAATTACCGCTGCTGCCATTTTACTCTTCCCTATATTCTCTGCCGTCTCATATTTTGCTGCTGCTTCCCAGCTTACCAAGGCAAAGATATCCACATACTCTCCCTTCCATATTTTCTCTTTCATGGCCAATGGTATGTGTTCGCCTACCCTCACCCCAGGAGCTCCTATCTCCCTTGTTCCTTTTCCTTCTTTCTCCACCCCTCCTTCCTTTTCTTTCGGCACTTCCTTTTCTGACCTAATCTCTGCTAGTGCTGACTCCATCTGCCCTAAACCCCCTGTCCTAGTGCCAAATCAATTTGGTTATATACTCTTTGATGCTGTCACCCACAGCACCAGGTGTGTTACCTGTGGCCTTGTCCACTCCTTGTTGCCTGCCATCCTCCTGGTGCCCAAGTATGGTGCCTTGTGGTTGAAGGGGTGGTAGTTCTAGTAGTGGCTGTGAAGGAACCACTATGAGCTGGGGATCTGGTCTGGGTTCCACTGGGGGAAACCCCAACTGGTCCTGGGGAGGTACTGGTGGCACCAGGTCAACAGGGTGCAGGGGTACTGGACTAGCCACCTTGTTGGGTCCCACTATCGGTGGCTGTATCCTGGCTGGGCTGCTTGGACCCTCAGCCAGCCATTTCCCTCTGCCCCTTTAACCCTTCTCTGCTTTCCTTTCCTCCCCAGATCTCCCTGGTTCCTCCCCTTCCACCAGCTCCCTCTTTCTATAGGCTTTTTCCGGCTAGCTCCATTATAGCCCTGTAGGTGTCTTCCTTTGAAGGCCTACTCGTCTTTGGTGCCATGCTCCTTGCTTCTTGCAACTGTGAAGACAACTGAAGAAAAGAAAAGACATATTCCATTATTAAACCTATGCTTGTGGTTGTGTCTCAAAATGGCAAAGCCCGCTTCCTCGATAAACAGTCGACTAACAGTGAGGAAACGTGCCTTTTTAGCCCTGCTGTTACTCCTGGACATCAGATTATTCATACCCAGCCATCTAATGCTGTCAGTCGAACTTCTCCCCTAAATGCTACGCCTTCTCCTTCCTGTGCTTGTAGCGATGCTGTATGCGTACGGCCAACCCTCTTTGTATGCCCCCACCTCTTGTGGCCGCATAGAACTCTTATTCCACCTTTGGAGCCTCTGACCCTCTTTCACAGCCTTTTCAGGCCTGTCTTGTGCCCCCTCATGTCCTGGGTTCCTCTGCCCTCAGCCCTCCTGCCGGGTGGTGGTTGTCCCCAAAAACTGATACCCCCCAAGTCATGATCCCTAAAAATCCTATTTCTGGGCCTCCTTCAGTTGCTAGGCCCTCCTGGCATGTGACATCATGCCACATGGCCAGGCCCCTCATTACCAGCCCTCTGGCCTGCTCCTGCTCATCCTTGCCTCGTGGCTCCCACGTGCTTCTTTCTTTTCCACAAGACACACTGTCCTGTATCCTGACTGAACCCTCATCCCATTGTTATCACACAAACTTTCCCCTGCCTCAGGAACTGGCCAGCTGCTCACTTTCGGCCTACGCCCTTGGCATGTGATGTCATGCCATGTGGCCACTCGTCACCCTCACCTGCTAGTCCTTGTCGTAGGCCTGTTCTTGCCCTACTGGCTCTGCAGCATTCGAATGTCCCCTTCTGAAATGCTTTGCAGTGTTTTACTGTCCCCTTCTGAATTGCTAGTCCCTGTACAGTTCTGCCTAGCCATACACGTAGGCCCTTTCAGGCAGCATGGATCCTGCCGTGTCGCCCTATGGGGCAGCGGGACTGCTGCTGGCACCTAAGTAGCCTCCTAGGTGAGGAAGCCTTGAAATCCCCCAGAGAAAAAAGGTGGGGATGTAATCTCCACCTGCAGACGCGAGGAGGTAGCAGGGTGATTGGGGGAGGGGAAGGGGTCCATTTTCAAGCCATGCAGTAAGGCTGGCATGTGTAAAGCTCTGTGGAAAGCTGCTCAGCCCACATAACTGGAAGCATCAAGGGAGAGTTTCTCCCCAGACTTGGCCACTTTGGGACTTCTTTAGGGAAAGCGAGTACAAAAGGCTCTGTTATAAGGAGCGAGTGATGCTCCGTTGTACCTGCAGACCAGGGGGCTCTTTTCCATTAAATTCCTGGTGCCCAAACAGCTGAAATCCCCCAAACAATTTAGGAGTAAGAGCCTACCAACACTGTAAGGCTTAAAAATCCTGTTCCCATCGACTAAGCACAAGATCTACTCAACAATCAATTTAAAAGGTCCCCGTGGAGTCCTAGTCAACCAGCTTCTTAAACAATCAGGTTTTCGCCATAAAATAAGCTCAGCTTTTTAGCTAAATGGCCCTTCTCTTGGCCCAAAGCACTTTTTCAACAAACCTCACTCATTTAAACCAATTTGCCTCACGATTTAAAAGCCAGAGCAGACAAACACAGTAAAGCTTCCAAATTCTGCTCCAAATAACTAAAATCACCTTTACTCGAGCCAGCAATGCTAAAGGCCAGTGCAGGCCTATTTAGTACAGCTTCCTAGACAATCTGCATTTAAAAAGAAAACTAATCTCATGGAGAATCTTCACACACTGCTCCCAACAAACCATCTCCACCAAATTTCATTAAAGCGACATCATAGCATTTTTTTTACATGTCTAACCTGTTGTAGCTGTTATTTTCTTACCTGCTGTATGCTGTTGCACAAACCTTTCAAACAATACACCAATCTGATGTGCTGCAGTTTTTTGTAGAGCAAAACTCCAGAAAAAGTGGCTGAACCACTCTTGTGTTGCCCATTATGTACCTCCACTTGCCCATCCCCTTCCTGTTGCTTGGCCATTGTTCTATCCCCTGGCCTTCCCCTCCCTTCCCCCTCCCCTTCTGAGCAAACCATCTTGATGAAAAGGGGAAGGGGTACACCAGGACAACCTGGTCTGCCCCTTAAAGGGCAAACTCCATTGTACTAAATGAGAGTTGACTGCAACCACCAACTGCTTCTTTGGATTATCATTAGCATACTGTTTAAGGGTTTGTTGTATTTGGGGTTTGCTGTAATACAGTACAGTCTTATGCATAAAGATACTATACAAACAAACATTGCCATCTCATGTAGTCTACAGCAGTGTCAGAAATCTTTGCATTCGGTAAGTTTCCTCCAACACACATATATACTCACACATGCAAGCACACTCAAATATGCGTGCATGCGCATACACACACACACACACACACACACACACACACACACACACGCGCACACACGCACACGCGCACACACGCACACACGCACACACGCACACATGCAGGCATTTTTTTCTGCTTCTCCAATTACTTGTCCCTACAGACAGGGAATGGCAATAGAAAATACTGAAGATGCCTGGCCAGCCATTGCTGCATCCCTTCAAAACTTTCCCTTTCTGGTGGTGGCTTATGTAGGGACCATCAGTGGTAATGCCAATAGATTTTATTTATTTAGTTTTTGTTTACCGGGTAAATGCACTAGACAAATCCTGCCTATTTTCAGGCATGACCCAGGGGAGGGGGATACAGATGAATGCCAACTGACCTTGAACCAGATTAAGCTGTTGGTGGTATTTTCAGTGAATGAGGGAAATTTGGCCAGGACACCAGGGAAATTCCCCTACTCTTTTCAATAAGTGCCATGGGATCTTTAACATCCACCTGAACTACCACCAGTCCAGGCAGATGGGACCTTGGTTTAATGTCTCAACTGAAAGATGGCACCTCAGATGTGCAGTACCCATCTCATGCTGCACTACAGTGTCAGTACTGGGATATTAACCCAAGTGCCAGATGTGGGAACTGAACCCACAGCCCTCTGATCTCCTGACCTCAGAGGCGAGTGTGCTACCTACTGAGCCACTGACACTGGTGACAGAGATGGTGGTGTGACAGAGACTACATGTGTTTGGGAGGTACATTTGATGTATGTGTGAGGGCATTCCTTTCTTTGTCTGGTCCCACTCCAATTCCTTAGTCCAGCAGACACAGTCCTGGACACTAGTAGAGTCAGCATGGCCTAGCAAGCTCTTTTTACACCTAGTGTGATATCTTCCCTGTGGTGGCTGTTTTGGGAACTGACAGCATGTCTTCTGGTGGGTGGTAATGACCATGTGTGTCTGGGAAGATGAATTGCCCTATGACTCTTGGAAACTAATACCGTTGTCTTGGTTTGCAGTGGGACCTGTGGGGACATTTAGCAGGTTTTCTAGTTGGTGGTGCTGTGTTGGGGTTCTTGTGTTTGTGTGTGTGTGTGTGTGTGCGTGTGTGTATATTTATGTTTCTGAAGTATGGGATTGTGATCCTATGCATGATTTGGAAGTGTGCATTAGTGGGTGTCTAATGGGGATTGTCTATTCTTGCTTCAGACCCCGCTCTACACTCTCTGTGTTGTACCTCAACAGGAAACAGACATATCCAGGACATACTAGATGCCAGCAGAAGAAAATGCTCATACTCACAGTATTTTAATGTCTATACTGATCCCCTCAGTTGTTACTGAATAATTTTTATTTTTCTGTTCCTCCCCATTTATCTGCCTATGTATACTGCTTTCAGCTTTAAATGTTAGCATGCAAAGCACACAAACATATTTGTGTCAATCTGAACTGTGAGAGGGCTTTTGGTGGTGCACCCCTACTTCATCTATTACACTTCTAGAATACTGAATTGCCTTCCTAAATCCACCCACTCTCAGACTTTCACCTCCTTTTCACTTTGAAGTCCTTGCACAATCACAAGGCTAAAAATGCAAGGTAGAGGGTTTTCTTGTGTACCTCTTAATTTCTGCTTGAACTCGTACCTCTGTTTTTCGTTCCTCATATGCTACTGTTTATTACTTTCATATATGTTACTGCTTTGAACTTTGTTTCACAGGGGCTGGAAAACATGTTGCACAATCCATATAATTTGCATACCTATGCCACAGTACTTGTAACTGATGGAATTAACATGTTCTCATACATGGTAAAAAGCAAATAAAACAAATGTTCAACCATGCTCCTTTCAATCATTGCTGACTTTAGATAAGAAACTGTGTTATACTGCTTACCTGTGTCTGGAACACTAACAAGCATTTGCCAATGCTGAATGTTTGCTTGCTGGTATTGGCACTGGTAGTGCAGGAGTTAGAGAGATGCATAATAGGAATGGCAATGAAGTTTTGAACTAACTCCAACCGCCACCTCCACCCTGCAAAGAAACTGACAGGTGTTTGGGTGTGCCTTTGGGTCATCAGGCATAACGCTCATGCCATTCCACCTCACCCCACCCTGCAGATACTGATAGGTGTCATGGCATGCCTTGGGGTCTTCAGCCCTTAGGCTCACCCCATTCCATAAGGAAATAAGCTGAGATGGGTGCAGTGTAGGATAATGGGATGAACATTAGGGCTGAAGACCTCGAGGCACACCTCAATACCTCTGTCTGGCTGCTGGATGGGGGTGGGGGTGGAATGGGGTGAGCATTACGGCCAACGACCCAAAGTCACACCCCAAAGACTGTCAATCTCTACAGGGTGGGGCATTATGGTTGAAAAGCCTAATTCCTAGGGTGTTTGTTGGCATTTGTGCTCCAAATTTTCAACATGGGCATTTTGTGACCCCACCTCATGAATAGAGGCACTATCATTTTGTTTCTCAATCCCAAAAGGTGATTTTTCACAGTGACTGCACCATTTGCACCACAGGAGTGAAAACACATTTTTGGGCAGGATGTGAAAAATGACATCTGTACTGTTCTTGAGGAGGTGTGAAAAAATGGCAATGCTGGAAATCTGGAGTGAAAATATGAACAATTGACGATGTTACTAGCATGCATAGAAACTCTGCATCGCACACCCGTAATGCAATCATTTTTGGGAATTTTTTCAACACGTTTTCAAAATGGGCTTTTTGGGATGCCTCCTCATGAAAAGTGACATTATCATTTTGGTACTCCATCCCGAAAGTTGATTTCACACACTGACTGTGCCATTGTGTGTCACAGGTGCAAAAACATGTTTTGGGCAGGATATGCAAAACAACAGCTATACTGTTCATAAGGAGGTTTGAAAAAATGGCAATGCTAAAAATCTGGAGGAAAAGTATAAAAAATTGGCTAAATTATGAGTGTGTAGAAACTGCACAATGCACATTTGTAATGCAGTAATTTTTTGGAGTTTTATCACCAGACTTGCAACATCGGCTTTTTGGGACCCCACCTCATGAACAGGGCCACTGTATTTTCATTAATTGGTTCTGAAAGGTGATTCCATGCAGTGACCGTGAAATCACCTTTAAGGACTAAGAAACAAAATGACAGTGTCAGTGTTCATGAGGTGGGGTCCCAAGAACCACATGTTGAATATTTGGGACCAAAACTCCACATATTTGCTGAGATATCAACCTAAATGGAACTCCACCCCCCATTCACTGGCGTTATAGGGCTTACCATCATTTCTTCAGTTACTGGTTGGTCTTTGAAGAGTGCAGATGTGTTCCCGGTCCACAGAAGATCACTGCTACCAACCTTCAGAGGTAAGTATGGAGTGAGGGGGATGTGGGGAGGTGGGGTGCACAGAGGGTGGGTGGGGATGAGATGGGGGCCTAAGAAGATGAAGAGGGATTGTTTTCTTTTTTACAGGTAAACAACAAAACAAATGGACATCAGTGATCATTTTCTTTATTTACAGGTAAATATTTATTTTTTAGGCACACTGGGGTGGGCTCCCAGTATGCCAAACTCATGTGTGTGTAGGGAGGAACACAAGCCAACTCAGGGATTGGGCTCACCAATGTTGGCTTAGAAAGAACAGGCTTGGTGGGTGGGCATCCAACACTGGAAGGGGTGGCATCCTGGTGTTGGAAAGATTTAAGAATTATTACAGCACACTGGTGTGGGCTCTCACTGTGCCACATGAGTTGGGGAGGGGTGGGCATACACAATGCCAACAGAGGGATTTGGCACCCTCATCAGCAATGAAAGATGGTTGGGGCAGGCATCCGACACCGGGAGTGGGCATCCTGGTGTCAGAAAGTAAATAGAAAAACATTTATCTGGGCACATTGGGGTGGGCTCCCAGTGTGCCACAATAGTCGGGTGGGGGGCATGCCAACACAGGGATTGGCAACCCCGATTTTTGCTTTTGGGGGACTGTGTGGTGCGCAGCAGGAGCCACCATTATGCAAAGCCATGGCACAACTTGATTATTTGATATGCGTCACCATGAAAGGCACACTGAGCAAATGTGTTGTTAATGACTCCAGCCGTGTGCATTACTGTGCATTGTAAAGCGCATACTTGAAGTCTTCTCTGTCGCTGTGTGCCTGGTTGTGGGGAGCTGCTGCTGCAATCAGGGATGATGAAACTGTCCATGATTGGAGTGGCAGATTTCTTTCAAGTCCAGCGCTTGCTCTAAAACTGCCATCATCAGTAGCTTCCCTGTTGATTGGTGCCTGAGGGACATGTCCCTGAAAGCATTTGTTGGATTGGACCAACACTGCCACACCTCTGCAATGCTCTACTAACCTCATTATGTTTCTTGTGCACTGCATGCACAAACAAACATAAAAATTAAAACATTTTGATCATTATATCATAAACAAACAAGGCTGACACATGTACTCCATAAATAAAATGAATATGTTGGCCACAGCATACCCCTTTTACACCAAACACAGCATCAGCATACTGAATTTCCTCCTGAATTATGACCACTCTCTGCCTTTCTCCTCCTTTTGACTTTGAAGTCCTTGCTCAATTACAAGGTGCACAAGTCACGATCTGAGAAAACAACAACAGTTTATGCGAACGTCTCCAACCATGACAGTTTCACCAACGTAACTCATGTTATTAATTTGATAATTTTAACTTATTTGCATCTGCTAGTCTATGCTTAACAGCTATACAACAAACACAAGAATGTGAACAATTGGCATTGGCTAGAGTTTGTTTTTCTCTCTGTCCTACATCCTCCCACCCACCTGCACCACTTCATTCATTAATCTATCTGTGCTGTCTTCCATCAGTCTATCTGTAGTACCTAATGTCATTTGTCTGTCTGTGCTACTTCTGTATTTGCTTCCCTGCATTGATTTATTTCATGTGCTGCTCCTCTCAACTTAATCTCAGTGTTTATTTTATTATTATCTTATGTGAATGTTGCAGCAAATTATGTGACATTTGGAGGCAGAATAAGATCTAAAGTGTCATATTAGGATAAAGGAGAAAATAAGGCAGACTTGGTGGCCCTTGAGGCCCTTATCTGCCATCACCTTCAATATTTCTATGTTTCTATGTGTTGCTAGAGGGTGTGTAAAATATTTTGAATATGATTAATGACATCAGATTAATAAAAAGTAAGCTGTAGACTACACAGTTTCTATTTAAATAATGTTTAGTATTACTAAATTTAAGAAAAGTAAAACAAAATGTTTATATTTATTTAAATTGTCATGCAATTTTATTTATTGATATAAAACTGTATTAATACAGTCTGATGATGCAAAAAGAATAGTATGGTTACAATGTGTTTCTCATTTTTTGACTAGGTCAGCAATAGAATCATAAAGCAGTTTTACGCTACCTAAGTAGCATAGCAGTAGAGCTTTCAATTGTTGCTCTACTGACCAAGTATCAGGAATGGACTAAGGCTGCAGGAGGTAAGCCAAGGAAGGCATGGGAAACATCCTACTAGATGACTCCTCTCCTTCAAGTGGGTTCTATCCCCCACTTTTATCTGTCACCCAATGTAGGCTTGTTGGTAGTGGAAACAAAAGATAACACAGGAAAGTTCTGCCAGATGCTAATTCATGCATGCACACTGCATCATTGAGTACACCAACAAGCCCCAGGGAAAAAAATTGTTGAAACTCACCAGATGGTAGGATGATGGCGGACTCCCAGCAGGCTCTGAATCACTGACCTGGCACCTGAACCAGATCTGGTAGGGAAAGTTGGACTCCTCTGGGACCCCATCATAGGGATGCAGGCCAGGGAGGAAAAAAAGGAGGCCAGGGTAAGTACCTAGAGATGGTGGATGATTGGACTTGGGGGTCAGGCAAAGCTGGGGGCCACATGGTCATCAGGAGGAATATTTTATTTTCATAAATTTAACTAGTTATGAGAGACTGTGAGCAACAAGTGTCCATTTTTACAATTGACCAATGTATCACCGATTTCAGTTTTACAAATGTCTACAGATTTGGAAAGCAATGCAGGGCACTATTCTACTCCAATATGTTTCCCTCTCTCTCTTAAAATTCTGAATAGTCTCAGTCTGTGAAAATATAATCATGGGAGAAAGGAGCAAACCTGATCTATAAACTGTTAGTATAAAACAGTACATTTCTTAGTGAACTATGCAGAATGTGGTATTCTGCTACAGGAATTTGCATGGAATGGACATTCTGCTATGAGGAACAACATTCAGAATTTTGGATTTATTCCATGGAATTCTGAACTGTATGTGCAGAACAGCATTCATTTCATGCTCATTTTACCCATAGATAAATAGTCTGCAACCATCTCTTTAATTTTCAATATAAACGTATTGGTGAAACAGCATTACGACTGTATACGTTTTTATATGCATTTTTATTTTGCCATGACTACTTGTTCTGCAACACTTGCATGTAATTTCTATTGAATCAAGTGGGTAAATTTACTTGAACATGAACCCACTTAATTCCTAGGGACCCTGTAACACTGTCTTTGGTCCATATGTTAAAACTCAGCCCAGCAGCGGAGACTGAATTCGGGGATTGCCAGAGCCTGTAAGAGGTAAAGTGTCCCGCACTACAGCCTGACTGTTGTGAGGCACTTCCCGCCCAGGGTCGACACTCCATTTATTGCTGCTGGCAGGTTACATCACGTGACCTGACCTACCCTCCTTATTTACTAAGTGTCCACTTTCCCATTTGCAGGTTATAGACACCAACCACTAGAGATCACTGCACTCTCGCTGCTCTTTTCAACTCTATACCCCTCCTAGTTACTATTTCAAAGCTGACCCACTAGAGGTCACTGCAGTTCCCTTTGAAGCCTTCTACCATCTACTTTTCTTACTCCTCCACCAGCCTATCTCTAAGCACCTGCTAGCATCAAACCTGGTACCTTTCTATCCAAATTCTACTGACTATCTGCTAAGCCAATGAACCAGACCAACAACTGTCTCTACTTTCATACTCTTAACCCTCCCTCACTCCCTCCTTTTCTAAATTAAAAATTAAACCTTTCTACACTCTGTCCCTGAGCTGTGATCAAACCCAGTACCCTTGCAGTCAGAGTCAGCAGCTCTACCTCTGGACCACATTGCCTACCTATTTTATTCCTACTTTCTAAGCCTTTTAGTCTCTTACCCCCCACCTGCCAAAATATAAGTTTACCACTTCTCTCTTGCAGGATTTGAACCCTGCACCCTTACTTCCAAAGTCCACAGCTCCACTACTCAGCTAGCACACCTGCCTATTTTTACTGCAGGATTTCAAAAACTCTAAAAACGCACTAACCCTCTGACACAACTAAAGTGTTATCTAAGTGTTTCTGCAGACCTTGAACCCAACTCTCTGCTGCTACAGCCACTGGTCAGGCTCTTTCCTACTACCCCAGTCAAGACTTGAACCTGGTACTTTATGCACCTCAGGCACATGCACTACCACTACACCATAGCAGCAACTAGGCTCAGAGGTGACCTCTCGCTACTATCTCCCCTCTATCAGCCTAGTACCCCCATTCTTTCCTCACTTCAGCTCCCCCACCCTTTCCAACTATGCATATGCATCCCCTGCTCACCAGCCTATCTCTTCTCCTCCTCCTTCCTTTGCCTTCCACCAACCCTAGTGTCCCTATTAACCCTCAGCCTCACTACTCCAGTGTTCCTACCTACCCTCCTGTCTTCCCCTCCTCCTTACCACTGCTCCTCCCTCCCTCCTCCTCCACATCCCATATGCTCCTCTCCACCTCACCCCTGTTCCAGACATTACCTTTCCTCCCCCCAGCTCCCTTGCACTTCTGATCACCAGGCCTTTCTGCCTGTGCTGCCTCTACCCACCCCTTGTGCAACTAAAACCCTCCCTCATTCTATCCCCGCGTGAACTCTCCATCTGCCTCCCTCTGACCAGAGCACTTCTCCTCCTTCTACTCCTAACAGGGAACATACATCCCAGCCCAGGCCCTGCCCCTCCCACCCACCCACCCAGCCCACTGGTCTTCAAGTAGCCTCCATGAACATATGCAGCCTGCTGAAGAAATTTGGCGCCCTACAGTGCTGGGCCTTGGCTCATCAACCAGACATCATAGCCTGGTTGAAACCTGGCTGTCAAATCCACCCTGACTCATTTGTCTCCCTCCCAGGCTATACCTTATACTGGGAGGACCGAGGTGAACAAGAGGGGAGGCTATGCAATCTACACCAGGGACACAATACCTGGACACGCACCCCTGCCCTTATAAATGGGGCCCAGGCTCTTACCCTCAAACTCACCCCAGACCCCTCTAGGAGCCCTCTCTATCTCACCACAGCCTACGTTCCCCCAAAGAACCAGCACCCGGCCCTGGTATCTTTAACGGACTACCTGGCCACCTTCCACCATAAGGCAGAACAAATCCTAGTGGGGGACCTTAATGTAAATTGGCTCAGCACCTCCTCATCCGTGATCAGAGACTCATTTGCCGCCCAAGATCTGACGCAACTCGTCACCCAGCCCTCAAGACTTAACCCTAAGAGAGGTACCAGCACCCTTCTGGATGTTATTATAACTAACCGACCCCATAAAATCCAAAACATCCAGGTCCTCCCAGACTCCCTAAGTGACCACTCCCCTATCCTATTTCATTGGGTAGTCCCCAATCCCAAACCCAAAGCCCAGACCACCCTCCGCAGGCGCCTCCACCCTGATGGGCTGAAAAAACTTAAAGTACTCCTCACCCAGATAAACTGGTCCCCCATTCAGCATGCAACCAACATTGACACTGCCCTCGCCTTCTTCACTCACACCTTCAACATGGCCTGTGATCTCTTTGCACCCTTCACCAAAATCCGGTCCAAAAAACAGAACGCACCCTGGGTTAGCCTGGCCCTCCTACAATTACTTAGAAACCGGGATAACCTCTGGCACCTTGCCACTGAAACAGGTCGTCTGTCTGATAGGCAAGCCTACAATGCAGCCCGGAATAAGTGCTCATGGGCCATCAGGAAAGCCAAGGCAGACCATTACCAGGCCTCCCTTACCTCCTCCTGGGGCTCATCCCGGACTTTCTGGGATAATATTAAGCAACTTAATGGTAAAGCTTGCTCCCCTGTCCCATCCCAGCTCACTAGAAATGGCACTACCTCCACCGAGCCTGCCACCATAGCTAACTGGTTCAACACCACTTTCACTGACCTTAGCTCAGTCCTCCCTAGTAATTTCTTTGACCCTCCCCCCAACCAACCTCCCCCTGTCCTCCAGCACCCCAGCTTCCACCTGCACAAGATTTCCACCCGGGAAGCCAGACCCATCCTAATCAAAGCTCTCAATGGCAATAATCCCGGCAGTGACTCACTGGACCCCAGCGTCCTCAGGCTGGTGCTAGATGAAGTCCTTGCCCCACTCACCAGCCTAATTAACCAGTCACTCTGCCTGGGACAATTTCCCACAGCTTGGAAAACAGCCATTATCACACCTATTCATAAAGGGGGCGACAGGTCATTGGCCAACAACTACCGGCCAATCTCCATCCTCCCTCTAAAGCCCTGGAGAAAGTGGTGGCCATTCAAATCACTGATTATCTGGCTAAGCATAACATTTTATGCCCAGAGCAACATGGCTTCCATGCTGGTCACAGTACCAGCACTGCCCTTATTGAATTCTCCAACTTTCTACACTCCTCCTTGGATACCAGCTCCCTAGCTGGTGCAGTGTTCATCGACCTCTCAAATGCTTTCGACACTGTCTCCCATCCACTTCTGCTGAATGCACTCTGCCACACTGGTCTCTCAGCTGGCCCCCTAGCATGGTGCACTAGCTATCTTGACACTCGATCTCAGTGTGTAAAAATTAATAGCACACTCTCCGATACCCATCCCATTCTCTCTGGGGTCTCCCAAGGCTCCATCCTGGGCCCCCTTCTCTTCTCACTCTATCTGAACACCCTGCCCAGTGCATGCCCTGGCAAAATTCTACTGTATGCAGACGACGCTGTCCTTTTTTGCCACCCACCGCAATCCCATCTCCCTTCAGGACTCCCTACAGCAGTCTTTCTACAGTGCCGAGGCTTGGTTTAAGGAGTGCAGACTCGTCATCAATCTTAATAAAACCAAAGCTATGCTCTTTTCCCACCCCAAAACAAAGCTAGCAACCACCCACTCTATATCCTTCCAAGTACCAATCAGCCACTGGAACAAGTCTGCTCCTACAAATACCTTGGGGTTACCTTGACTCAGCCCTCACATTTCACAACCACATACGGCCTAACATCCGCCACTAACACACGGCTTGGCATCCTCTTCCGCATAGAACCTGCCTTCCCCAAATGCTCTCCGCTCGCTGTTACATCATCCGTTCTGTCACTTGTAGACTATGGTCTACCAGTATATGGTGCTGCCGACACCACTGCACTCAACAAAATTCACTTAACCCTGAATAAAGCCTGCAGATTGATTACTGGTGCCCCCAAGCTCACACACACCTGTCAGCTGTATGTCGAGGCTAACCTGCTTACCCTGGATGAACAGCTCCGATACCAAACCTGTCTCCTCACAAAAAAAAACCTACTCGGGCTCTCCCCCCCTGGGGTAACGGCATCCATCCACCAGAGCCCTCCCACTATTGCAATACGGTCTTCCTACAAGACCACTCTAATGGTCCCCAGATCAAGAACCAGCCATTGCCAGAGGTCCTTCTGCTATAGAGCCCCAACCTGGCTTAACTCTCTCCCTGCCCCCATCACCAATGCCACCACCATCTCCAAGTTCAAAACCACCCTTCGGAACCACATCTTCAGCACTCGTAACTGCTCCTGTCTCTGAACATAGCCTCCACCTCTGCTTCTCTTGACAACGCCCCTGGCAGCTCTCCACCTAGCCATCCCCACCACCACTTCCCTGTACAAGCGTGCCTATGTTTTAACCTGGCCAGTGCCAGCTGTTTCAGTGTTTACCAACTGGATTGCTCACTTGATACCAACTTGTGTAACACCTGTTATCAATTACATGTACCCTGTAACCTAATTGTATTTGTCTGACCACAGTGTGACGTGGCGCCTCTGTTGAACGCCTATTGTTTTGCAAATCTATGCTATGTAACCAAAAACACAATGTATGTCTTTATGTGACGAAGTACCTTTGGAAATGAGCCTCTGGCTCAAAGGTTGTAAACTTGATTCTTAGAAATAAATAAATAAATAAATAAATAAATAACAATGTCCCTGAATATGCTATTGTGTCTGTGCTTACAGGAAGTAATCACCACATGGTGTGGTTTCACCTGGACATGAAAAGATTGATGGTCAAGACCAGCACAAGGGTCTTGGACTTTAGGAGTGCTGACTTTGGAAGAATAAGAGAAGTTTTGGTAGGACACCTTGCTAGGATCAGAATGGGGATGGATGTGGAACACAAATGGGCCATAATAAAGATGGGACTGATGGAGGTCACTAATGAGTGTGCTAAATCAAAAGTAAGGAAACTAAGGCCAAAAGCCCAGCTGGTTCAACAAGGAGGTGGTAAAAGTGGTAGGAGACAAGAGGACACCTTCTAAAACTACAAACATACTCAGAAGGATGATGATAGAAAAGATTACCCTGGAAAATCTAGGAAAGCTAGCAGACCAGTTAAAGGGGCAAAGGCTGCAATGAAAATACAGCCAGCATAGGGGTAAAATCAGGTGAGAAAACATGTTTTCAGTATATAAGGTAGAAAAAGGACATAAAGAATAAGTCTGTGAGATTAAAGAGGGAGGGGGTTGGGCAGAGGGTATGGAAGAAAAGGCTAAGGCACTTAACAAGTAATACTGTTCAGTCTTTACTAGGGAGAAGGACAGACCAGTGCCAAGAGGGAACAGAGGTGTGGGAGCTTAGAGGGAGAAGTCACTGATGGCGTAATATAAGCTGAGATGGTATGTAAGGGTCTAACGGCCCTAAAGGTAGAACAATCCTGAGGGCCAGATGGCATGTACCCAAGGGTTCTAAGAGAACTGTGATGGTTCTGGTGGGTCCTTGGCAGATACATTTAACACCTCTCTGGAGTTGAGGAAACATGCCCCAGAACTGGAGAACTGCACATGTTGTACCTCTCCACAAAAGTGGGTTCAGGGAACTACACACTGGTCAGACTGATCTCAATAGTGAACATGCTGATGGAGACCATCTTGGAAGAGAGATTGGTTGTCTTTTAGGATTAAAATGGGCTCCAGGATGTGAGGCAGCATGGGCTTGTTTCAGGCAGATCCTGCAAAGTAACCAAACTGACTTCTTCAATTGGGTCACAAAGACAGTGGACAAGGGCCAAGTGATAGATGTCCAGTATACAGGCTTCAGCAAGGCCTTCAACTCTTTGCCTCTTAGTAGACTGGCCAGGAAGCTGAGAGACCTGTAGGTGGAGGCTAAGCTTTTGGGATGGGTCAGGAGCTGATTGCAGGACAGAAACCAAAAAGTGGTGGTCGGGGTGGAATTCTCAAAAGCACTGGGTATGACCACTGGGGTTCCACAGAGAGCTCAGTGCTTTGTCCAGTTTTGTTTAACATCTTCATACGTGACATTGTAGATGGAATCAAGGGTAAATTCTGGCTGTTCACAGATGACACAAAGGTCTGCTGGATGGTCAACATGGAGCAGAGGATACAGGAACCTAGGGAAAACCTGTCTTGGCTACAAAAGTGGTCTGGCATTTGGCAACTGAGGGCTCAATGCTAAAAAGTGAAAAGTTATGCACTTGGGGGCAAAGAATGCAGGGACCAAATACTGGTTGGGTGTTTTACAGGTAACCAGGTCAGAGGAAGAAAAGGGCCTGGGAGTAATCATCCAAGGTGACCTGAAACACTCAGCACACTGCAGAAGACCAGCAGTCAAAGCAAATTGGATGCTGGCCTGTATGGCAAGGGGAATTACCAGTCCAAAGGCAGTGGTCATTCTGCCACTGTACATGTTTCTGGTGAGACTGTACCTTAAGTACAGTGTGCAATATTTGTGCCCTCATCCTAACAATATCAACTTGCTGGAAATGGTCCGGGGAACAGCAACCAAGATGATCCAGGCCCAGCAGGGCAAAACATATGAGGAGAGGCCCAGGTGTCTCAACATGTACTCTCTTGAGGAAAGAAGGGGGGGATATGACTGAGACCTTCAAGTACCTTAAAGGTATAAACAAGGTGAGCACTGAGGGCCTCTTTAGCCTTAGTGGGAACAAGACCACTGGGGGCACAGCCTAAAGCTGGTGAGGGAATGTTCAAGACGGAGATGAGTGGGCACTTTTTCACTAAGAGGGTGGTGGCCAAGTAGAATGAGCTGCCAGGGGAGGTAGTGTCCCTAAAAAGGTGGACAGCTTCAAGAGGGGATGGGACAGGGTGATGGGAAAAGTTGCAGGAAAGGAGTGAGTGGGGGAAGGGGGGAGTGGAGAATGGGGGGAAGGTAGTTGAGAGACGTCAAGAGGGAAAAGGGTAGGAGAGAGTTCCCTCCACAAACACTTTGGGAACTGCAGAATTAAGCAGACTATATTGACCACAATACCTTTATCTACTGGCATGTTCATATGTTCTGTGGATCACCAGAAGACCTGAGCACATTTTACTGACATATGACATGTGCTAGAATGTTATTCTGTGGCTCTCTTATGTTAAGTAATGTGTGAAATAACTGGAGTATATTATCACATTTTTGCACATGTGCACATGTTACTATCATCTGAAAGGTAGAGAGAGAAAGTGTGCAAGACAGAAAAGCAGTGAGGCAGGAACTTTTTTAAAACTTAAAAGAGTAATTTTAAATGGTCAACTATTTTTTGTTTGACAATATCTGTAATGAAACAGAGCTCACAGAGCTTGGAGAAGCCCATCAGTCTCCTGCACATGTATCTTTGCAGGAGGAAGCCCGCATATTTGTATATGAAGTGACCAAATGTAAGTAGTCATTTTGATGTCAACAACTTAGAATGTTTTGAATGAGAACACATTGCGTCAGCAGTAAACAGTGGGGGAGATAGACCAGCACAGACCATGAAGCAACAAAAGTGTCACGGGAATGATATCAGTGCAGAGAGACTCATCTTCCTGAATCTCTTGGGGTACCTGCAAATTGTCTAGTGGTCAGAAACACCATTGGGTTCCTGTTGGTGAGCATTACAAATGATATTTGTAAAAAACAGACTTCCAATCCAGAACCAGAACAGATCATTAAAATCCTGACTGATTTATCCTGCTACAACAGTTGCTGGTCTGATCACAGATATCAGTGTTTTACACCAGCCCAGGATGTGTGGGAAACCAGAGTACTGAGAATAGACTACACCAGATAGTTTGGCGAAAACCAGCCTGCTTGGATTAGACCACATAAGTAAAAGCCAGACTGTTCCAAACATCCTGAGAGGCCAAGTAAGCCCTATTACCTCAACTTTTGCCCTGTCCAGCTGCTCTGTCAGAACTGGACAGTCCTGATTGTACATACCAAGATACAAAAATGCCAGCAGAAAAAGGACCAGAAGTCTATCAAGTATGCCCAAGTTTGCTGCTCGCGTATACTTTTACTGCAGCTGCCCCCCATTCCCATCCCATCATCCCTACCCCGCAGCGTTTCCCTCCCTAGGTCCTTATCTGTAATTTCTCTCCCTTTGACTCTATCCCACCCCCTTTTAAAACTGTCTACTGTCTTCAATGAGATAAATTGTTTCAGCAGTTTGTTCCTTTGAGCCACCAGCCTTTCTGTAAAGTAATTCCTCCTCATCTCCATCCTGAATCTTCCTTGTTTCAGCTTCAGACTATGCCCCGTCATGACCCTCCAACCCATTAAGCAGAACAATCCCCCCATCTTATCCCTGTCTTTGCCTTTAAGCATTTGAAGGTCTCTATCATGTCCCCCCCCCCCTTCAATCCTCCAGGGAATAAATGTTGATCTCCCTCAATGTTTCCTCATAAGATTTATCTCCCAGACCTAAAATCATCTTTGTCACCCTACTGTGTACGCCCTCCGGTAGACTTACATCCTTTTTTAGGTATGGGCACCAGAACTGCACACAGTACTACCAGTGTGGACTCACCAGTGATCTATACAGTGTCAGAATGACCTCTTCCTTTCTAGAGGTGATGCCCCTGGAAATACATCCCAGTATTTGATTGGCCCTTGCTACCACCCTCCAGCACTGTGCTGATATCTTCATGTCTCCTGTGACTAGTACCCCTAGGTCCTTCTCTTCCTTAGAAATAGATGCCTGCACTCCCCCCAGCCAGTAGCTAGTATTGGGGTTTCTGGCTCTGAGGCGCATGACCTTGCACTTCTTAGTGTTAAACCCCAGCTGTCATACGCCTGACTAGTGCTTGAGTTTTGCCAGATCTTCCATGAGTTCTTGCCTCCATCCTCACTGTCAACTGTCGCACATATCTTTGTATCTGAAGTTTACAGGTTGATCTTACTCTTGATCCCTTCTGCTATATCCCCTGATGAAGATGATAAATAAAATAGGGCCTAGCACCAAGCCCTGTGGTACCCCACTGGTCACTGGCCTTCATTTGGAGGTTCCCCCCTTACAATTAACCTCTGCTGTCTGTTCTGCAGCCAGCTCCTAACCAATCCCGCTAGCTTATCCCTGTCCCCCAGGTTCCTCAGCTTGCCTACCAACCTTTTTTGAGGCACTGAGTCGATCGTCTTACTGAAGTCAAGATACAAGACATCCACGGCATGGCCTCCATCAACCGTCCTTGTGACCCAATCAAAGAAGTCAATTAGGTTAGTCTGACAGGATCTTCCCAAGACAAACCTGTGCTGTCTTTCATCCTGGTGATGATTTTTATCCAGAATGGTTATCAATCTGTCCTTTAGAATGCTCTCCATTAACTTCCCCACAAAGGAAGTTAAGCTTACTGGCCTATAGTTACCTGGTTCATCCTTGGGACCACTCTTGTGGAAGGGCACTATTTGGGCCATCCTCCAGTCCCTGGGCACATACTCCATCTCCAGTGAGGTGTTAAACAGGTCTGCCAGTGGGCCCGCCAAGACCTCTGCCAACTCCTTCAGGACTCTTGGATGGACTTCATCTGATCCCTGGGCCTTGTTCAACTGCAGGGCTTTAAGGCCTTTTAGAGCCCTATTCACCAGGATGACCCCATCTGTTACCTCTGCCCCTCCCTTGCCCATCCCTCCTTTTCCTTGTGGTATCAGCCAATCCTTTTCTTTAGTGAACACAGAACAGAAGAACTCATTGAGTGCCTCCACCTGGTCTTCCTCATTCTCTGCCAAACTCCCCTCCTTCTGGATCTGGACAATCTCATTGCTACAACTCCTTTTCTCTCTTATGTACTTAAAGAAATCCATTCCTCCCTCCCTGAGCCAATTTTAGCTTCCTTGCAGCTTTAGCTGCCCAGTCCACTCTTTTCACCTCCGTGGATTTCTTTTAGTACTCCTTGGTCTCCTCGCGCCCATTTTTTTTTGTGCCTGTTGAAGGCTAATCTCTTCTCCTTTACTATCCTTACCACTTCCCTACTGAGCCAGCTTGGCTTTTCAGACCAGGACTGCTTGCTCTGAGTCTTGGCACACCTGTTAGTGGCCTCTGCTAGACCCCTCGTTATGATGGACCATTTCTGTTCTGCATCCATTCTCAGGCAGACTGAAGAAAGATGCCCCTCCAGGATGCTACCCATCCTGTAAAAATCTGTCCACTGAAGTCTACCATTCTCATACTGGTCCTGGCTGCTTCCTTGCCTGTGTGAAGGAAGAACCACACTGTGCAGTGTGTGTTGTCTGCTAGAGGATCCTACACAACTACATCCTGGAAATGGTCCCCGTTTGCCAACACAAGATCCAGAATGTTACCCTCTCTGGTGGGCTCTGTCAACCCCTGCACTAGGTAGCTGTCCTAGATAGTTTCCATCAATATCTGTACCAGTTTAATTTGGTCCAGGTCTGGAGGGTTAGTTACTCAAAGCTGAACAGTTAATAAATATATTTTCTTAGTTCACTAGTTAATTAATGCTATTACAGGATGAGGATGTGCTTTATTGGGGTATTGAAGGGATAAAAAACATAGAATTTGACTTCAGGATGAGAATGAAGATTCATTGACTAGTCTGCCCTTTCTATAGTACCCTTACACCCACTAACCTACTGTGGTGGCAAGCTGTTATCCCCTTCCCCCTGGTCCCCCAGCTGATGGTCATACATACATGGTTATACATGGTCGATGTATTTCCTTTGGTGAAGACTACAGAACTGTGCTCAGTACTCCATTTAAGGCCTCACTGGGATCTGTATAGTTGCAGACTCATCACCTTGCTTCTCCAACTGTCATGTCCCTGGCCACTCCCTTTACACTTCAGAGAGGGGGAGACAGGTTTTATGATTCCACAGGAAATGAACAGTTCTTGATTAATTCCAAGCTGCCTCTCCCGATGTGATGTTAATGTAGAAAGATATCTGTTTCAGAGCGGGGGGTGGGGGGCATTGAATAAATATTACAGCAGATAGTCATTTCCTTTTCCAAGTTTTGTCTTTATATTTTAAATATGGCAAACACCTCAATGTTTCACCTACAATGTAGGCTTCTTCAAGAGATGCCTTTCTAAATAAATAAATAAATATACAAAGTTAAAATACTGTCCACAACCAACCAATAATTCCAACAAAAGAATTCTTTGAAATAAATTCCAAAACATCCACTGGTGCTACTTACATTATGTTATTCACAAAAATTTAAAACTCCTTTATTCAGTCTCTCAGTTCTCTATATTAGTGATTCTAAAAAAATACAAAATTCAATATTTTTTTTGTAATTCACACCATTTCATCAAAAACTCATATCTTAAATAGTGTAACCCAACACCAAACACCATACAAAGTGAAATGTTCACCAAACACAAAATATTCTAGAGATCAATACTTTAGTATACCTATATCCCCACTTGTAAAACACATCTATATTTTATTATCTGCTCTGATGTTCTTTCTCAGTCTTTCACTTCATTTAATTATTTGTCTCCTGAGTTTCCTGGCTAGAAACCAAACAGGGAAAACCATTTGGAAAATCCACAGCAATATGCACAGCAATGTACAGTACTATTCATTCTCTTTTACACTAATTCTCTTAATTCATTTAATTATTTGTCCCCTCAGGTTCCTAGCTAGAAATCAAACAGGGAAAATCACTTAAAAAGTCCACAGCGATATGCACAGCAAAGTACCATTCATTCCCTTTTACTTCATTATTAACCCTCCCAAGTTTTTAGGCAAGGAGACTGTCTGAGAGTCCACAGTGGCAACAATAGCAGCATGTAATTCATCTCTCCTCATTTCAATTTGAATCCCCTCACACCTGTTTAGGACAGCCACATTGGAAGAGCTCTCTATGAAGTAAGCAATGCAATATTACATTCACTTCATTTTCTTTCTAATCACTCTGCAAAATATTATGCACCTCATTTTAGTCCTAATTATTTATTCTTATGCACAATATTTATAATATTGGGCACATTAGCACTGTATTAATTTTGCTTTTCTCTTACTTTGATTGCAGCACAGCTTTTTAATTTGCTCTTACTAGCATTTCTTAGTTTAATTAAAAATCACATGTCTGCATTTCAGCTACGACTATTGTAGTATACTTGCAATTTCCACAGAACAGAAACTACTGAAAGCTTCCACAGACTCTGAATCTAAAAATCTCGTAGCATCATTATCTGCTGCCAGTACTTGCATTTAATCCTTACTTATACTAAAAACAACGTAAAACATTCAGAGTCCTTACCCTGTTGCCATTCCTTCTGCATCAGATGCCAACTTGATTTTCTCGTGTGTCTGCATGAAACGCTGTTACTCTTTAGCCTTAAGAGGCACTCTAGTTACTACGTTACTCGCTCACTTGTTTAAAGCAACAGACCCATTCATCTCTAATCTATGTTGGTTTATGACCACTCTCTTTCCTTTTATTATTTCATTAAAATACAAAAGGAGCTCTTTCATGAGCCACTGGTGCTAAACTTCCCACACATTATTGTTATGCAAGTTGCGATTTCCAATCTCTTATTAGCAAAGTTATTTAACTGTAATTTCAGTCCATTCAAAACAGTGTTCACTCACTAACTCCCTTAAAGGAAAAAACTCACCTATTCTTCCACTCATAAGGATCTTGAATGAATATTCTGACCAATCAAGGACTAAAAAACCAACTCCTAAATATCATTCCTGTGCATATCATAGTATTATATTTTTTTTCTACAAGTGTGTTTATCTTGCTGCAATCTCAGTTTTTTTAGGGCAAATACCAGACACTAATTTCTTTAAAGAGATAGACCCAAAAAGTGTCTCTTAGAGCCTCAATCCTTTGGTGCAGGAGCTTAACACATTTTATCACATTCTAACACAGTTTGTCTATTATGATTCTCTTTACACAATAGACACCTATACCAACAAACAGAAACCATCAGCATTATATCCCAGTTCTGTTATGACTTAAAGGTTAAGTCAATGTATAATCCACCAAACCAAGAATTGGTTTAAACAAGGATATAAATTGGAAATGCTGCCATAGATAGCTCTTTATAACCAAACAGGGTTGGAAACATTTAAGAAATCTGTGTATATAAAAATGAGAGTTACTGAAAATAGAGTGTTGACAAATAGGAACATTACAGTGACTGAGATGTAATAGCAAGAGACATTAGAGTAAATAAGTCATAACAGAACTTGCATAAAAATAATGTGTGGGAGGTTTAGCACCACTGGCTCATGAAAGAGCTCCTTTTGTATTTTAATGAAATAATAAAAGGAAAGAGAGTGGGCATATGCCGACATACATTAGAGATGAATGGGTCTGTTGCTTCAAACAAGTGAGTGAGTGACGTAGTAACTAGAGTGCCTCTTAAAGCTAAAGAGTGACAGTGTTTCACACAGATACAAGAGGAAATCAAGTTGGTGTCTGACACAGAAGGAAGGGCTGAGGTAACAGGATAAGGACTCTGAATGCTTTGTTTTGGGTGTGAATAAGAAGAATTAGATGCAGGTACTGGCAGCTGATAGTAATGCTATGAGGTATTTAGATTCAGAGTCTGTGGAAGCTTTCAGTAGTTTCTGTTCTGTGGAAATTGTAAGCATACTTCAATAGTCATAGCTGAAATGCAGACATGTGATTTTTAAATAAACTAAGAAACGCTAGTAAGAGCAAATTAAAAAGCTATGCTGCAATTAAATTAAGAGAAAAGCAAAATGAATACAGTGCTATTGTATCCAATATTATAAATATTGTGCAAAAGAATAAATAATTAGGACTAAAATGAGGTGCATAATATTTTGCAGAGTGATTAGAAAGAAAATGAAGTGAATGTAATATTGCATTGCTTACTTCATAGAGAGCTCTTTCAATGTGGTTGTCCTAAATAGATCTGAGGGGATTAAAACTGAAATGAGGAGAGATGAATTATATACTGCTATTGATGCCACTGTGGACTTTCAGACAGTCTCCTTTCCTAAAAACTTGGGAGGGCTAATAATGAAGTAAAAGGGAATGAATGGTACATTGCTGTGCACATTACTGTGGACTTTTAAATGGCTTTCCCTGGATGATTTCTAGCTAGGAACCTGAGGGGATAAACAATTAAATGAAGTAGGAGAATTAGTGTAAAAGAGAATGAATAGTACATTGCTGTGCATACTGTGGATTTTCTAAATGGTTTTCCCTGTTTGATTTCTAGCCAGGAACCTGAGGGGACAAACAATTAAATGAAGTAGAAGAATGAGAAAGTACATCAGAGCACGTAATAAAATATAGATGTGTTTTACATCTGGGGATATAGGTATACTAAAGTATTGATCTCTAGAATATTTTGTGTGTGGTGAACATTTTGCTTTGTATGGTTACACTGTTTAAGATATGATTTCTGATGAAATGGTGTGAATTAATAAAAAAATATTGAATTTTGTATTTTTTTCAGAATTACTAATATGGAGAACTAAGAGACTGACTAAAAGAGTTTTACATTTTTGTGAATAAGGTAATATAAGTAGCACCAGTGGATGTTTTGGAATTTATTTCAAAGAATTCATTTGCTGAAATTATTGGTTGGTTGTGGACAGTATTCTGTATATATATATATATATATATATATATATATATATATATATATATATAGTATATTTATTTATTTAGAAAGGCATCTCTTGAAAAGCCTACATCGTAGGTGAAAATTTGAGGTGTTTGCCATATTTAAAATAAAAAGACAAAACTTGAAAATGGAAATGACTGTCTGCAGTAATATTTATTCAGCATCCCCAACCCCCAGTTCTGAAACAGAGATCTTTCTACACTCCCTATACACACACCAGCATCCTTGATGCCTTGCTGTATGCTTTGCTACAGTGATTTGTTTGTTTGAGGGAGTCACTGATGATGGAGGTACTGTATGGCTGAGAGGTATGTAGTTTCCTGGATCATCCAATCACCAGTCATGAAGTGTCACTATATTGGTGGATCTCCAGTCCACTGGCCTCATTCAGGACTTCAGCAAGTCATTAAATAGATGTGTTAAGGGTACTTCCTATTCTGCGGCAATTTTCTATTTTATTAAATTATTTATTTATTGCAGATTCTGATTACATAATCTTTGACCTAGAGAACTCAATTACAAAGGTTCCCCCAGTAGTAAGTAAGTATCCAAGGGTGCACAACATCCTGGCCTAATGCTTTGTCTATCATGAGAACTTCTATCTAGAGAGATCCTTTGGCACTGTAAAGTGAAACCAATCCAATCTGCCTAATATATTGTGTGCATTGATGTGCACTTCCTGACTTTCCCTGGCAGGCCAGGAACCTGAACAAATGTTGAATTTGACTTTCTTGTCACTGTTTGTTTATCATTTCTAATGTCATGTTGCTCATACAGTCATACTCTTTTGTCTCAGCAGCAGCTGTGCAGAAATCTAGAGAGGAAGGAGCAGGAAACACAAGTGGGCTCCCAACAGCTGGTGCCCCTCATGGTGGTTCTGGTGAAAATGGTGACACTGTTGAAGTTGTTCCTGGCACAAAGAAAGTGCTCCTCAAAACTTCAGGTATGACATGAGATGCATAAATAATAAATAAAATAATTTCATCTGTGAATTAAAAGGACTTATTTGTACTGTTGCTAGTGACTATGCACTATGGTTGTAGGCACAAGCTAGCTGTCACATGTCAATAAATGACCAGGTACCATTGTCATATGAGTCAGTCTGTAGTATTGCTGTTCAATGGAGTGATAGCCAGTCAGCGGCCCAGTGATCATGAGGGACTAGCGTCATTATTAATGCCTACTGAGACACACAACATCATTAATAACACTACTGTCCAACCCTCCCTCATGTTCATCATGTGCCTAGATTGTTCACATATTGAGAAAGCCTGCAGTGGATGTGCAACAGGAGAAGCTAGATAGGGGGCTGTAATTGAAACCACTGAGCTCCTGGCATAGTGCCATGAGCTGACAATTAGAAAGCTGCATTTTTATTCTGTCTCGTAGAAACCATGAAAGGGGTGGGTTGGTGGAAAACATTTAGAACTGTGTGGGAGCATATCCCAGAATTAACCCAGAGCACTTAGCAATTTCTAAATAAATCAAGAAATAAATAGTTATTATTATGCTACTAAAGTGATTATCTTTGCTGATATCTGGATAGACAAGGAATGCTGTTTATAACTTCAGTGTAAGTTAACTGTAAGGCCGCGGGGGTGGGGCACCATATGACTCAACTGAGGCAAGAAAAGATGAGCAAGTTTTCAGTAGCATGTATGTTTTTTGGTTTTTAAATTCAGATGCACCGGCTAAGAAGATAAGCACCACAAAGACTATCCATTTTCTTGGTATCAAGGAAGCCTTCAAGAAATACAAATCCAGCAAGAAATGTGCAACGGAGCATATTCCTGGAGCAGGTGTTACATATCCAGCCATTCCCCAAGGCATCAGTCCCCTGGACAGTGGCTTCTCACAGGCCATGCTGGCCCACAGCTGATTCACAGCCTGCAGGAAACAGTGGTGAACTGCAGCTGATTCAGCTTAACCAGCATATTGGGCAAATAGAGCATCAGGTGAGAATCCTGTTTGAAAATCAAAATAAAATCTTTTCTGGTGCCCGAAAGGCTTGAGAAGAAGCTCAGTGATGCTTTTTGCCTCTTGTTTCAACACCCACTTTGCACAAAGGGGAACAGCAACAGTCCTAGTGTTGTAATTACTTTAGCATACCTATAGTATGTCATTTTTTTATTATTTCTGTCTGCATTTTTGTATTGTATAGTATACTTTTTTTAGCATAATTTGCAGTGCATATTCATCATTAGTTTTTATACAGCGTGGTTTTATTTAATACAAAAGAGCTTCTGGCCATGGACAACCATTTGTGATGCACTGGAAACTGACACTGGCAGACACCGGCTTTAGTTATTTTCTGATGCTCTAGGTCTCCTACTATCCTCCTTTTCTATACTTCTGATTCTGGCCCTCACTTTCATTTTCAGTTTTTCTGAGATAGGACCTGTCTCTCATTTTATGTAGTTCTCCTTCTGGCCCTGGATCCCATTTTCTGGTTTGATATGATGGGACCTTGTGTACTTCTCCTTCTGACCATGGCTCCCATTTTTTGGTTTTCTGAGATGGGACCTGCCTCTCATTTTCTGCACTTTCCATCTAGGCCCTAGCTCCCATTTTCAGTTTTTTTTGAGGTGGAACCAGCCTCCCATTTTCTGTACTTCTTCTGGCCATGGATCCCATTTTTTGCTTTTCTAAGATGGGTCTGCCTCCCAGTTTCTATACTTCTTCTTCCGGCCCTGGATCCCATTTTCTAGTTTTCTGAGATGGGACCTACATCCCAGTTTCTGTACTGCTTCTTCTGGCCCTGACTCCCATTTTCTGGTTTTCTGAAATGGGTCTTGCCTCACATTTTCTGTGCTTCTCATCCTGTCCCTGACTCCCATTTTCTGGTGTGCTGGCTTTGGCTCTGCCACAATGGTCTGATGCTATCTGCCTGGCTCATGCTATCCATTTTCATACTCGCTGTGTCTTGCCATTGCAAACATTTTATAATGCCCTTGGTTTGTCTATTGCCCAAATTTTCTAATGCTTCAGGTTTGTGTCTGCAACCATTTATAATGCTTTATGTTATGGCTAAGTGGTCATTTTCTAACAACAAATTCTATGTATTTGAGTTTCTGTGTTAAGGTCCCCATTTTCTGATGCTCTTGGTATATCCCTAACCACCACAAGCATTATTTCTTGCTTAGAAAAATGTTTTAGTTGTCCTTTAATGTTATTGTCCCCGGATTTAGCCACATTAGATGCTTGGGTTTTATTTAATTTGTTTTAAATGCTCTCAGATTCATCAACCTTGACTAGAGGTGTTTAATTTAATTTGTTTTAAATTCCATGGATTCACAACCTTGACTGCAGGGGTTATATTTCATTTACTATTTAAGCTTATGTCATTTTGACTTGTAGTTTTGTTTACAATATCATTTAATATGTTGCTAATTTACACATATGCATGAGCTTGCATTCTTCTTGAGTCCAGTGCTGCCTATTGCGTTGACACTGAAAATTGTTTAGTGCATCAAAACTGAAAAACTGTTGCTGGCGCATAGGCACAGTGGTAGGGTTACTGCTTGTGATGTGGGTGACCTGGCTTCAGGAACAAGTCTGGGTCATTGGGGACTGTCCTGAAGGAGAAAGATCAAGCATCTCAGAGGACACTCTTCTCTGGGGAGGGAGGGTGCCGTGTTCCACAGCACTACTGCTATCTGTAGATGTATGTGTTGCAGTGCACTTAGGACACAGGGAGGGAGGGATGATATGCTGCATATTGCTGAGTGTGTGTAAGCACTCTCATGTCATGCACCTTGGTCCCTTCATGCTGGTGTCCCTAGGGGGAAAATAGCACAAGAAGAAAGGGGCAATCATAACAAGGGGTAAACCCTCACTCAAGAGAGTAGAGGAAAGTCAAGCCAAAGCACTTTTAAATATAGCCAGATAGCATATGATAAACTTACTAACACTGAAATGCAAATACAGAGAGCAAATGCAAGCAATAACACTCAGATGTATGGTGCAAAAGTCCACCCTCATGAAATGGGGTTTAACCACTGAAACATTGGTGGTGTGTGGGACCTACAGTACTATGGTTCTGAGTGGTTTAATAAACCTGATATTAATAATAGCATAAATCTGGATGACTGGTCAAAATATTTCTACAATTGTAGTGGTAACTGATCCTGATAGAAACAGATAGCTCCCTGGGGCCAGATTCGTAAAGTGACCCTTGCATTGGTACAAGCTGTGGCAAACAGCAGGTTGCATCAATTGCTGTGTGCCAGGGAACCTGCACTGAATTCAGAAACAGTAGGTGTAGCACCAAACTCTGCACAGTTTTTACAGTTACCCCTGTCTGCAAAATACATGGTGCACAGGAGTTTGCCACAAGCTGTGAGGTGGTTGGGTGGAATCGGTGGCTATTGACAGAGACCCATTGGCTGGTCCCCCTGGAGGCTAGCAGGGTCATTGGGGATGGAACAGGGAATGTGGAGGGCAGGTTGGGTTAGGATGGGAGGAGGGGGTGGCAACAGACCCTGATGAGGACAGTGTATGGCTGCTACTGTGACAGTACTGTTCATGTGGGAGGAAGCTGCATGCCTGGCACTATGGGGAGGACCCTGAAGGCATGCACTTTATACAGAATGATACCGCCGGCCGCTCCACTGCTGATTTGCAACTGTCCAGATACTGTGTGGACATGGGATACTGTGAGCAACCAGCTTCCACAGGGGGGCACAGGTTCCCTCCCACCTAACAACGGCTCTTGGGGTGGTGTATAGGCTGTTAGATGACCTCTAGGCTGGCCTAACTGCAGTGGACTGTGCACCCTGTGGGGGGGATTATTGAATTCCATTGTATGTGAAGCTGCAGTGCTGCTATGGTGCAATTCCCCTTCTACAATGATGGTGTGTCCATTGCAAAGATGGCACAAACTCAGCTGGTGAAGGTGGTCCCCCAACTGGTGCAGGCTGCATTGCAGAATCAGGAATAATGCAAGGTATGATGCAGATGGCTCCTTGTGTCACCTCTCTTTGCCACAACCACCTTTTGTCATTTTTGATGCTTTGTGAATTGGGTCCCTGACCTTTTTTCCTGGTTCACTGTGCCATGGGAGGATCTGGTTCCTATTGATAATTCCCCACTGTCTATAGCCACATGATGGCCAGCACACCTGTCCAGAAGTTAGTATATCTGCAGCACAGCAGCAGAGGACACAAAAAGTATAAAATAAAAAAAAACAATTACAACTTCATGCATTTCATTAGAGTGAAAATGTATACTCTGCCAAGAAAGCTGTGCGATAAACTCTAATTTAAAGCAGAAATCAGAAATATCTGCCTTAAGAGACACTGTCAACCCCCTTATGTCTCAAATTGTCCCTCATTTAAAAAAACATGTTTCATGATTGCTTACATTGCTTACATTCTGTAAAGATTGTTGGTGAGGTTGGCTGCATGATTCTGGTCCTTTTTTTGTTTTTAAAAGTGAAAAACAGACTGCAAACCATACTGGTGTTACCACACAAAAAGAATGTTTGTTTACATTCTTTGATCAACTTCTACTGCATCTTTCCTGGGCTTGAGAGCATCTTAACACAGTCTAGCCACTCATTATGCAGTGGGAGTAGAGGAGACTATTGCACTATGAGTGGCTGCACTGTTTGAGGATGTTCCTTATGTTCAGCATATACAGAATAAGAGCTGATCAAGGATTTAAAACAAAACAAATGTAAGTATAAGTATACCATTACCACACATTTCAGTTCTACTAAGAAAAGAAGCATATAAAAAATAATCAACATCAATGAATTGTAGAGAAGGTAAGCACTCGTAAAATATGGGGTTTTAAATAGAAAAGGTATGATGCAAAAGGAGTTGAGAGTACCCATTTAAATGTGTGTTTTTGTAACATACTCTAGGATTGGTAGTTAGAAATGGGTTGATTTTATCTTCCACCAGCAGAATTGTGGAGAGATGTTAATTTTGCTTCTGTGAAATTTCCATGACAATTTCAAAAATGTTGTCAAAATTGTGATTTTGGTTATTTCCAGCTAATGAAAACAGTATTTGTCTAAAGGGCACTAAATGTGGTACTTTGACTTTCCAAGTGGCCATACAGAAGTGCACCATGTGTCAGATCTCTATCTTTAAAAATGACTGCTTTATAAGCCTCCAAACTATCAGAAATTTTAAAACGACAGTTAAAAACTATGTAAACTAAAAATGCTTGTGCAGATTAAACCAAATTTGATATGCTGACATTCACTTGCCCAAACACATTTGTGCCAAGTTGCAGATCTCTGGCCTTAAAGATGACTAAGTTATACGCCTCCGAACTTTCAGAAATTTTAAAATTACATTTTGCAGTTATGTAAACTGCTGAATTTTAAGCCCCTATAAGTTTAAAGCTAGAAGACAGAATATCACCAATGTTGTTAAGTTCAGTGATCATAAATATTAGCCTTTAAGGCAACTACCATGGTCCAGCATCAGAACGTCATGCTGCCATGCTGATGACCCGGGTTCAGAAGTGAACCCCTGGAAGTCATGTCAGGATGCAGGTCATAGATAAACCTTACAATTTCTATTTAGCCTTTTCTGTGAATCTTCTAAGAAAGTATGCATCTACGTTTTCAGTTATCTGGCTCCAAAGGTGGTTAAGTTGTAAGCACAGAAATATTTTCAGAAATTTTCTATTAATCTTAAATTGCTAGACTTTGAGCCCCCAAATGTCATGAAACTTAAGATTTGTTTAGGGCCTGTACCAGACATTATGGATGTCAAATTTCAGACTCCTAACTTTAACACACTTTGAGTTATAGCCGATTAAATCATTTTGGAAAATTCTGAAGAATTTCATTAAACTTTGTGAAAATTCTGTGAATTCAGAATTTGATAATTTCAGTCACTTCTATTGGCTGTTAATTTTTTGATTATAATAATAAAAGTAAAACACATAGCCTTCTCTGTGTGGTACAGGGCCTGTTTATGCATAGAAAACAATAGTCTCTCACTGTCATTTTCTGTTTATTTTTAGTTTCTATGTCTCTGCTGCAGCTAGTGCAGAGCAGCACCCATTACCCCATGACTGGAAAAATGCAGCTGAAACTAAACTAGTCCAAAATGAAACACACAAAAATACTAAAACAAAAAACTATAAACACACCCACAATGAACACTGCATATAACTACTGTAAGCCTGTAATAGAAGTACTGTACTTGTCACATGCCAGTTTCAGTTTTTTTATAAACCAAAGCAGAGCAGATGCTTCTGTGTGAAATGCCCATAAAAGTCTACAGTAGCTCAGGAAGTCACATGGGTAGTACACAGTTGCTCTGGAATGCAGCAGTAGTACTATGTGATTGTGATCATTTGCTTACCTGCCCAATAAACCACAGACATTTAATTTATGCTTGCATGGATGACAATGTATAACAAATTAAGTGACATAGCAGAGCATTAAATAAAAACACAGAGGACAAATTAAATTATCATGGTAGTTTTTTGCAGGGTTAAAACAAGCTAATAAGTGCAGTTGTCGAAAAATATTCAGGTTGCATTCCTTGGAATCTATCAAAACTGGCCACAAAAAGTTCAGCAGAATATGTAGAAATGTGCAGAATTTTATTCCACCATAATTAAGGGAGGAACATTTTCCACATTTTCCACTGTGGATTTCTGCCATTCCACTTCATACAAAATGTAATGTAATTTAGCAGAATTGTTCTAAATTACACAGAATTTCATTATACTGTAATTTTAAATTCTGCACAGCACTATTACTTATCAATAAGCTAAAAAGAATGTGAGAGAGAACTTTAAATTACTAATACATGAGAGGACTGGTCTTCAGTCTGGGTAACACATATACTGTAAGAGCTGTAAGGAGACACAATGCAGACAACTATAGTTCGAGTCTTAATTTTTTTATTATTATTCCCCAAAAAGATTAGAGGCAGTGGTTAAATTGGAAAGGTTTAGGTGGGGGAAATCTTATTTCCAAGTAGTTGAACTCTCATATAGTGGTCAATGGAAAAAGATGACAGAGGTTATAGAACTGTTATACAGATTTTTAAGATGTAGTGGAAATTAGTTAATGTGGGCTCCTGCCCAATTTAACCTCTCATTAGAGGGCATGGACTAGTTACATAATGGGCCATGTTGGAGGTGTCATCATTTACGTGTTGATTTATTTTACATGCTGAGGAGCTGCACTCAGTTATCTGGTATTTTTTTTTTTTTGGCAGTGCATAATGCTTGTGCATGGCTAGTAGGAATAAATGTCCCTTTTTCTCCATCCCTATTCATGTTAGGTTATGCACTGACCCTGAAAGCTGTAGATCACTATCAGCCATGTTATGTCTTAAAATAATTATTTTTGAAAATTGTAAATACTCAGCATTTCATAATATAACTGAGTGGCTTAAGTCTCTGGGTTTAGTAGCCAATAATGAGAGATATTTATTTACTTCTAATTAAAATGGATATTTTTGAAAGTTTTCTAATAAATATTTTTGATAAGATCTAGTTCCCCCTTTTTTAAATTTAGGCGACCATTAATAATTTTAAGAACCTGTAAAGAAAAATAGTGTTCTTCTATTTCTGGTTAATTAAATATGTACAGACATTTTTTTATTGAATGCCTTGAAATGTTTGTTTTTATAAAATTTGTTATAGAACAAAGTCAGATGTAATAATGTTTTTATTTTACTGTCAAACTCTCTGAAAGTATATACTGTATATACAGTGTTATAGAGGTGTGGTAGTGCCTCTAAATAGGGCTGAGTAGGGTGTTCACTGTTAAACATGTAACTTTGCACTTTAATAACTATGATATTGTTCAATGAAATTGCACCAAATTTTGTTTAAATGGTCTGGGTTGCAAAGTCTCTCCATTTGGTAAGACTCGTTCTGGTCAGATTTGTGGATTCTGAGATCTGGATAGTGTAAAAAGATGATACAATATAAGGGGGGAATTATTTTTTGATCTCACTTGCAGTCCAGAAAGTTTAAAATTTTATTCTGAAATTTTCAGGGTAGAAAGGGCCTTCCCTAGAATGGTATCTTTTGTTGTTGTTTTTTATAAAAATATTAATCCATTTCAGAGTTATAATGATTTGAAATTATGGTTCTGAGCCTGTTCAGTAGGGACTTTCAGATGGATGTATAATAAGAAAGAAGTATTTCCTGCTCATGAAAGAAGGATCTTCTTTCATGTGCTGAAATTTTTCTTTCATGATGAAAAAAAATCTTCTTTCATATGGCAGCCATCTTGTTTCTTTTTTTTAAATTGAAAACTCATAAAAATGATGCCCTGGAGAATCTAGCTAAACGGAAACCGTTTAGCTTGATTCTGGAGTTTGCTGTTCAAAAAATGGACCTGAAGTATGGATTTGGGACATCCACAAAATCCTTATCGAGGCTTGTTTCATAAGCTGAAATTCTTATTTCAAGATACTCATGAAAGAAGATTTCTGTCTCATGAAAGAAGAATCTCAGCTCACAAAAGAAGTTGGTGGACTTTTTTTTTTTCAAATTTCTGTCATTAGCAAACCTTTTTCTTTCATGATCAGGAAAGAACTCACGAAAGAAGAATCATATGTGATAAAAGAATTTATGAAAAAAAATAAGTCCACCATCTTCTTTTGTGAGCTGAGATTCTATTTTTGTGAGTTCTTTCATGATAACAAAAGAAGAAGGTCAGCTTACAAAAGAACAATGGAAAAAATAAATAAATCCACCATCTTCTTTCATGAGCCAAGATTTTAGTTTCATGAATTCTTACATGACTAGTGAAAGAAGAAGGTTGGGTTACAAAAGATAAGGGTGGGACTTAGATGTCTGTATATTTCTTCCATGAGGTTAAAAAAAAAAAGAAGCATTGTTCTTTCACATGATCTCATGAAAGAAGTGTGACTGGCACCTTCTATCTATCTATCTATCTATCTATCTATCTATCTATCTATCTATCTATCTATCTAGGTATATATCTGTCGAGTTATCTATCTAATCTATCTAATTTATCTGTCTACCAGTCTACCTGTCTGTCTGTCTGTTTATCTATCTATCTATCTGTCTATCTATCTATCTGTCTGTTTTAAAACTGTTACGCATACCACGGTGACCACCCCGGTACACTTCTTTCTCACCCTCCCCTCCTGGTTGTCTGGGCCCAATTTTTTTGTTAAATAATAAGAAGACCACAGTGCCCAATCCCAGGTAGCACTTGTCTTGCCCCTTCCCCTACAGGTCACATGCTACCCCAGTTATATATATATATATTAGTGATGGAGAAGTGGCCCCAATTCACTCCGCGAAATGATACGCGGAGTGAAGGCGACCATGGAGTGCTCCGCAAACAAAGTGGAGTACTTCACATTATAATGGGTAACGTGAAGTCCATTGAAACAATCACTAGCGCTATTCCGCCTTCCACTTTGTCTCACTTGCCTTGTTTTAAGCTCCAAAGGTGAATTTTGCAGTGATTCATGGGATTTCAGGTTACATGGACTCTAGATTGTTCTGCACAGCCTCAGTTTGGGGTAGTGTGTGTAGGAAGCTGTAGGAGACAATCTGCTCTGACAGCTCTCTGCAATCAAACCTTCAAAAAGCTGTTAAAAAAGCCTTTTTGAGTCATTTTTTTTTTGCTGAAACTTTAGTTCATAGATTATAGGAAACCCTCCTGTGCTCATGTCATGGAGCATTTATTATTTGTGTGTGGATTTTGAATGTAATGTACAAAATTCATTCTGTGTACTGAGAAATAGTGGAAGTGTGCTTTGGGGAAGGGGTATATCTCTGGTGTAGGTAGATTAACTTGGAGAAAAAGACAGTGCTTTCTGTTTTGGTGATATTTTTGTTGTATGACTGTGTTAATGTACACATAGTAATATTTTCAATATTTATTGCCATTTATTTGCTGATTGTTGTGGTGCAGCAGTGCATAATTTTAGTTTGCTTAAAATATGTGGTTATATTACTGAAGATTTGAATTTGCTATGCATTACTTAGTGTGTGTGTGAGTATGTGTGTGATGCGTGTCATCAAATCAGATGCCTTTTATTGTGCCACATAATAACTTCAGCAATGTGAAGCTGCCATCCACTACAGCTGTGTGATTTTTCTACTTCTTTGTGGTATCTTTACTGGTACTAGTACTAATGACTTACTGCCACAGTGCATAATTTTAGTTTGTTTAAAATATGTGGTTATATTACTGAAGTTTTCAATTTGTTATGTATTGCTTAGTGTGAGTGTGAGTATGCCTGTGACACGTGTCATCAAATAAGACACCTTTTATTGTGCCACATAATAATTTCAGCAATGTGAAGCTGCTATCCATGGCAGCTGTGTGATTTTTGTACTTCTTTGTGGTATCTTTACCGGTACTAGTACTAGTAACTGCTACTGCAGCAATGCAATACACTGCCCCCCCCACGGCCTGCCCCAACCAGCAAAGGTATTCTTTTCCAGATTTGAATTTCTGATGGTGAGCACTGGTTAGGTGTTGTGCCTTTGTGTCTGCATCTCTTCAGTGGCACAGCGCAATCATAATCTGTCTGTGCATTTGCATTTCTTTAGGGCCCAATCTCCATCTGTAACTTAAGTCACAGTTGTTTCTTTGGCTTCCCTGCAGAGTACTGGACAGGTGTGGTGCTTAATTCTGCATGAACATTATACTCATTAATATGCATTTTTAAGTCAGGACCATCAACACAAGTCACGTGTGTTACAAATCACATTCTTCATCATCATGGTCACAAATGCAGTTACAAATCACGATTCACGATCATTCACTTTATGAATTACAACATTAATTTTTTTCTAGTTACTTGGATCTATTGTAAGCCTGTTTTGTAGTATCTCTCCATGCTTCACCACCCCACCATTGTACTCATTCATGTTTGTTTTTAAGTCCAGGAGTTTCGTGCCACACCTCATTGGGGCCCGGGGAAGTACAGCCATAGACAATCACGTTTCTTCATCATCACGGTCACAAATGCAGTCACAAATCATGATTTACGATCATGTCATGAATCACAACATTAATTTGTTTTAATAGTTACTTGGATATATTGTAAGCCTGTTTTATAGTATCTCTCCATGCTTCACCACCCCACCATTGTACTCATTAAAGTTTGTTTTTAAGTCAGGGAGTTGGACAGTGTCTGCAGTACATACGCAGATTGGAAGGAAGACTGACTGCACACATGCAGTTTAGAACAGTATACTTGCACCGCTCAGAATACAAAGTGTCACGCATATGGAAGACAACAAAAAAGGTCATAATTACATACAAGGGTCGAGGATGGTGGAGGAATACATTTTATAACACAGCAAGGAAGGTGTGGTGGGGTACATGGTGTGAGGGGAAAAAAAACTAATGTGGGATCCCATGGTGATCCAGCAGCAGTTCCAGCATGGACATAATTTGCAACTGATGTCCCTCTATGTGATCCAGCCACTGCTCCACAGCACTCACCCTCTCGTTGTTCTCCTCGACAGCACTCCAGAGAAATGCCAAGTTAGCCTGTGTTACACGTGGTTCTCTGGGGTTCACATGTTCTACAGGCTGACCTGCTGGTGGTGGTGGTGGTGGGGTGGTGGGGGTGCTGGTGAAGCAGAAGGTGCTGCTATAGCCCTCCTTTTCTTAGGGATGCCGCAATGCACAGCTGCACCCTCTGCTACAAAATGTCCAGCAGGTGCAGGCATGGTCCGTTCTGTGTCAGCCTGTCACTCCAACTGCTGGTGATTGAGCATATGGGTGAGCTGGCCCCCAGTCCCCAGGTGAGTCCCCAAGGGGCCAAGGTGCACATCCACCTCACATAGGCGGCACTTGACCACAATGATGTCCCCCCCGACACAGTCAAAAAACTAACAAACAACAGAGGTGAGGGGACAACCAGGCACAGACAGGGGATGGCTAGATGAACTGGCAGCCAGCTGGTCATGGTGCTGAACAGGGATGGGATCCAAACCTGGGCCCAGGGGAACAGGCACATCCTGCTTCAGAGGACCTGGTTCTGGACTTGGTGGTGGTGGTGGTTCAACTGCCTCAGATTTAGGACAGGAGGCAGTGCTGGTTCTGCTTCTGGGGGGGGCACTCACATGTTTTGAGCAGTCCAACAGGAATGGGTGCCCATGCCCTCCACACATGCACATGGTACGATGCTTCCCACTACCACACTCTCCCAAAGCTGCCCCCACCCCAGACATTCCCTCACACTGGTCCATCTCTCCTACTGAGCTCCCTCAGTCTGAGCAATCACTACTCACACTGTCACACAACACATACACAGAGTGACACCGACACAGACAAACAACTAACTACTTATAAAGGTAAGAAAAATAAAATTTACAGAAAGAACAAATTAAGTAAAAAATAGTACAGAAAAGACAAAAAATGTAGCTTTTAAAAAAGCTGTTGGGTCTAAATCAGAGTTTAAATCTCCTCCTTCCTTTGATCTCAAAGTATCAGCAGTCACAAAACACACTACTGTCTCTCCGTCTGCACAGGAGAAAGTAAAAGTGTCTGCTTGTTTGACTCACTTTCTTCCTGCCTAGCTAAAGAGCATGTGACTTACAGTACTGTAAGCCATGTGATGTGTGGGAGGGCTGCCAAATCTGAAACACCAAGTGGATCACTTAGAATCATAATGAGGAATGCAAAGTCCATTAAAAACAATGACTTCACCTTACTTCGCATTGCCATTCTGCCTTAACGTGAAGTGGTAATGACAAGGCAGAGTGAGCACTTTGCATTGCCCACTCCATGTAGTGGAGTGGCAACATGAAGTGCCCACTTTGCATTCACTTCACCAGCGGAATTTAAATTCGCTGCATCTCTAATATATGTGTGTGTGTATATATATATATATATATATATATATATATTTAGTATGTGTGTGGCAGCACCAGCATGCCCACCCTCAGTGCTGTTGAAGATCATCCCATCACTGGGGTGCCCAGTCCTCAATGTCTGCTTCTTTCACCCTTCAATAATGAAAACTGTCCCTGTTAATCTTTTTTCTAACTTGTTTTCTGACACATGATTCCTGACTCACATGTGGTTGCGACAATATTCACAAATGACAAAGAGTATGACCTCATAGATTTGTTTAAGAATCACAAGTTTTTCCCAAAGCTCCATCCCATCCTGCAAAGGCATCTGGTTGCATTTGCCACCAATAAGCATGATTGTAGTAAGATGCATACTGTCATCGTGGTGACAAGCCCAGCCCACGAGAGGCAAAGGCAATACCCCTTTCCATCCAAGGCCTTGCCTTCTCTTAGGGAAACAATCAAATCACTTACATAGACTTTGAAACATAGACTTTGATGGCAGATAAGGACCACTTGGCCCACCTAGTCTGCCCATAATGCAGGTGCAAGGTGTAATCAGGGCGTGTTTCCACCACAAATTCCCCCATGTGGACTGTGAAAAAACCCATGAGTGCATGGAGACTTACAATTGACTGCAGGAAACTAAACCAGGTCACCCCTAGTTGTGCCCCAATGGTGGCATCAGCACCTGACATGCTATGACTACTGACCCCAGATCAACAATGGTTTAGTGCCCTGGATGTTTCCAATGGTTTCTGGTTATTGCCATTGGACCCCAAGAGACAATATAATTTTGCCTTCACCTTTGAAGGTAGGCAGTACACGTGAACCTGCTTACCATAGGGGTTCCATAACAGCCCCTCCCTATTCTATCTGCACATGATGGATTCTCTTGAGGGTTTCTCTACACCCCACTACCTCCTGCAGTATGTGGATGACCTGTTATTGGCAACAGTCACACAGGAACAACATCTGGATCTCTTGGATGAATTGCTAACCCTCATTCAGAGGGCAGGCGGAAATGTAACCCAGCAAAAGCACAACTGTGCCAGAATGGGGTACTCTTTCTTGGTCTGAGGATAACAGACAAAGGCAGACACCCTACCTGGAAGAAGATACAGGGATTACAGGACTTGCCATTCCCCACCAGTGTGGCCACTCTTCGAAGATTTCTAGGGATGGTAAATTATTCCAGAGATTTTATTTGGGATTTTGCTCAGAATGCCACCCCCTGTATGAACTACAGAAAAAGGATGTTCCCTGGACTTGAGACCCCATACATAATCAAGCTGTGACACCACTGAAGCAGGCCCTGGCCTCAGCTCCAGCTTTGGTCAACCCCAATTCAGCCTTGCCATTCCATCTAGGATCTGCCACCTCTGATGTTGCACTGTTGGCAGTATTGGCCCAGAGGGTCTATGGCACCCTATGACCCATTGCATATGCATGACAGCTCTTGACCCCAGTGGAACAGAAGTACAGCCTTTGTGAAAGGAACCTTCTGGCCATCTACTGGTCTGTCAAACATTTTTTTGTATCATTGGATATTCCCCTTTTATCATCAGTACAAACCACACCCCTACAACCTTCTTACTCTCAGACAGAGTAAAGGATGGATCAGTTTCTAATACCAGACTGACACACTCTTCCCTCCTTCTCTAGAACAGGGACATCAAGGTTCACCCAACCAAAATGCCATCCATGCTGGTGCATGGCCTCCTTTTCCAAGAAGAACCACATGACTGTACACTGTAGCTACCTGATCTACCAGATCCAGGCCCATTCCTTCCTGCTAGACCACAATTACTTGAGATTACCTCATTGTGTCATAATTTTATAGACAGATCAGCCTCCTATTATCATGGAGAACAGACAGCAGGTATAATAAAAGTAATAATAATTACTTTATTTAATATAGCACCTTTCAAAATGTCAAGGCGCTTCACAAATACAAAGAAATTCAATAAAACAATAAATAAGAATAAAATCATAGAAAATCAAGAAAAGTTTTTTCCCATAGAAAAGTCTTCATTGACTGCTTGAAACTCCCCACTGTCTTGCACTCCCATAGCTGATGTGGTAGAGAATTCCAGAGGGTTGGGGCAACAAACATAAAAGCCTGAGCCCCAGATGACTTCAAACTAACCCTCAGAATCTCCAGCAACCTCTCATCAGCCAAGTGGAGCTGTCATACAGGGGTGTAAGGAGTCAGAAGTTCTTTCAAGTAGTCAGGACCCTGTCTGTATAGAGCTTTGTAAGTTAACAAACCTACCTTAAAGGTGGTCCACCACTGAACTGGCAGCCAGGAATGGGTATATTCATGATTTACTCCTTTATTAACACTGGTAAGATTTCCAAACATTGCAGTATAGCATCATCACAGTATGCAGAGATGGCAGCGGTGGCCTGTGCCCTCGAGTTCATCCAGCATAGAACTGGGGATACCATCATTTTTACAGACTCTAACTGGATTTGTTGTTCTATAACATAACTTCTCCCTTTCTGGCAGAAGAACTCCTTTGTCTCTTCTGATGGCACCCCAGTGAAACACAAGGAACTGGTAATATACATTCATTCACTGTCACAGAAATGTGCACACAAACTCTATGTACACAAGGTTAAGACCCACTCCATACATGACCCCTATCATGCCTTCAGTGACACTGCAGACATCCTTGCTAAGGAAGGGGCCTGAGGGGGGGGCAGCTGGATGATGGCCATCCAGAAGCCAGAGCAGCTGTGCACATTACAGCAGTCAGGAAGAAACCTGAACCCTTCTTCCCTTTGGATTTGTCAGAAGCCCAGCATGCTGACTCTGAAGTCAAGGATGTGTTCAGACTTCTGGACAAAGGCACTGAGAAGAATCTACCTGCTCATAACCCATTCCAAAGTCATGAAGGTAAGTTACACTTGTCCCCAGATGACAAGCTCATCTGGTACCAGCCAGATGACACCATCACACAATTGTGGGTGGTCCTTCATCATCTCAGGTCTGAATTTTTGCACCAGATGCATGACACCCCCACTGGTGGACACCAGGGAGTGGAAAACACACTCCAGAGGCTCAAAACCACCTCTTGGTTGCCTGGTGTCACCAAGGATGTCAAACAGTACATAGCTGACTGTCTTGTTTGTGCACAAAACCACCCCATCCCTACCAAAAGAAACACCAAATTACTACCAAAAAGGCATTCTGGCCCTTGGCATGCTTTACATATTGATTTCATTGGTCCCCTCACCAATACCAGTAGAAATAAAAAATACTCCCTTGTGATAACTGATCTCTTCTCTAAGTGGGTTGAGGCTTTCCCCACCAAGACATGTAATGCAAAAGCCACTGCCAAAATCCTTGTGGAACAGATTTTCTCCAGGTGGGGCCTACCTCTTAAGGTAGACTCTGACAAGGGAACCAGTTTTACAGGAGAGTTGATGAAAGAAGCCCTTGAACTCCTTGGAGTTCACCAAAAGTTCCACATACCGTACCACCCACAATCACCGGGCCAAGTAGAGAGGGCCAACAGACAGAATAAGCAAATGCTTTCAAAGTTAATTGAGGACAATCCCAAGGATTGTGATTCCCTAATGTTGTTACTCCTTATGGCAATTAGGGCCACACCCTCAGCCACTACTCAGTTGACAATCTTTGAGGTGATGACTGGCAGAAGTATGCGATTATCTGAACACCTGTTGTTTGACCTGCACACTCCCACCACAGATCATGTGTCTTTAGATCAATATGTGGAAAAGTTGAGAAAAGACCTAATTCACTCTCATTTGTATGCTGCAAAATACATGGGCAAGGCCCAGCAACAATCCAAAATTCAGTTTGACAAATATGCACAAGAAGTGGACTGGCAAGTTGGAGATCAGGTAATGGTTCTCAGATTTGCGCATCCACCACACTCTTTTTTCAACAAATGGGAAGAACCCCAGCCAATTGTCAACAAGCTCAGTCCAGCAGTTTATCAAATTAGACTCATGCAAAACAACAAATTGACTGACAAATGGTTACATGCAAACCAGTTGAAACTGTATAAAGGAGTATAATTACTTTTTCTCACCCCATTGGATGGAATAGTACTAATCTTGCTAATGTTTGATTTTTCTTTTCAGGTACACTGACAAGATGGCTATCTTGTTTCATTTTCTCCTCATCTCAGGAGTAATCCCCTGCATCCAAGGCATGGTAAAGCACATCCTTCCTCATTTTGTTCTTCCTGCAACTACCCCAGAGGGAGTCTCCATCAATATTCCTAACAATTTGATTACAGTCCAGGAAGGTTCAGATGCCTACCTCACTGCCTCAGTTGTTGCTCCTGATAAATCTACCCTACAAATTGAATGACAAACCAAGTCTCAAAGACAAATACTCCCCATGGCCAAACTCTCCAAGAAAACTTTCCAATGGATGGCCCAATACAAAAGTATCCCAAATTGTACCCTGTCCTTGCATCAAACCACTTTTAGACATTCAGGTTATATAATATTACTGCCTTAATTGACCCATCATATTGTGATACGCTTTCTAAGGATTCTGCCAGGAAATTTGTGCCGTACACAACATGGCCTCAGCTGCCATGTATTTATGTGTGTTACCCACCACTGAGAAGCAACTTTTGGAATGTCCAAAACAAAACCCTGGTCCTTGTAGTGGTCTCACAGCCACTGCTTTACCTGGCACATTATTAATAACTTACAATATATGCATATACCTGTTTTGTTTAATTTGACTTACTGGAATATGAAGGATTTTGGTATGCGTCATACTACTAACACATCATTATTTTATAGTACTTTGTTACTTGATAGTTTAGCAGCTTTTCAGATTCATAACCAAGACCCTATTGCCGGGGTACACACCACCGAGCATAGAGGCAATTTTAGGAGAAAACCTAGTTCTCAGAATCCTGATATGCAAAGTCATAAACAAAACACACGTGACACATCAGATGTCACTGGTGCCACAGACACCCTTACTGGTCTCTTTGGTACTACAATGTGTTTCTGGAATAAAGCAGACATTGCTACTATCAAAGCAAATTCACAAAAGTTTGAAGCTGGTATGATAAATGACATCATACCCCCATTATTGCATGGTGTGGCTGGCCTTAGTCTGGAAGAAAGATACACTGTATATAATATGCATGACATTGCTAAGGCATTTACAGATTCTAAAGAAAAGATTAATGCCTTTATTGCACAGAATAATAGGGAGGCAGATAAGCAATATATTGCCCATGAAATATTATGCTCTGCCTATGAGTCATACATTATTACTATCATCAACAATCTCTTCCATGATCTGGAATCTGGAAAAATCCCTGATATCATACGTGATAGATGTATCTCTAAATGGTACTGCCTTCACTGCAAATCCTATAACTGTGTTGCCATATGTATGTTACAATCTGTTTCTATTTCCATTTCTACTGCTAGGAATTTGGAAATTGTGACCAGGCATCCTAATACTGTTCCTTGCTTTACTTCTAGGAAATGTTCTATTAAGGATACTATGTTTGTGTCTTGTACTGTTTCTTTACCACATTTTGATCTCAATACAGCTATATTTGATAAACTAACATCCACACACTCCATTGGGCACCTTGATGAAGACATCTACAGAGAATGCCTTAACTTGACACCTCTTCTGGTTTTTCATCTTCTTCTGGGCGGATAGGTCTCACCGCACATGGACTGTTGTGCTAAGAAAGGGTATATTTATTTGTGTCAATGTGATGTATTTAGTGTTATTAAACCTGTATGTGGATATTCCCCAGACAGTATCGATTGGTCCTTTACCATGGACAATGACATCCCACCAATGGCACAGAATATAAGGACTCAACATCTGCTCCAGATGCTTCTCGATTGTACCGGTCTTACCGGAAGGAAGAAGAAGAAGAAGAAGAAGAAGAAGAAGAAGAAGAATCAGCATTTATATAGCGCTTTTCATACACAGTATCCCAAAGCGCTTTACAAGCAATGCTAGACTGGTAGTGAAGTGAAGGAGATTCACCACTTGTCAACATAGCTCTCCAACCAGACTTACACTTGCCCAGTACAACTAGAAAAATGGAGACTACCTATTGTGAAAATGCAATATAATTCGGATGGTGAATTTTGTGCGGTAACTAATTTTAAGCAATTTACTTACGGAACTGAGTTATGCGTTATTACCAAACCAATTTTTTTTGTATCTCACCAGACCACTATTATTGGGCACACAGTTATCACCCCAGTTCCCCTTGTGAAACCAGATATCATTGATGGTAACCCTGGTTATCTTCTTACTCTTTCAGAGTATTTACCTTACTTTAATGTACACATTGATCCTCTGACTGTAACACTGAAGTCACTTTTAGACAGGAAAGATACACACCTCATCCACATCAGCAATAATATGACCAACGCAAATGAAGCAATATCTGATCTTATTAATGATGGTGATTTTAATAATGCAGTTACTAATACTTGGTTAGAGATTACCTTTAAAGGTTTTATTATTATACAAGCATTTTTGATATTCTTCCTTATCATTATGCTCTGCTGCCTCCAGTGCACACACCTCCTACACTGCAAACAGCTTGAATTCCTTTACAAGGCTCATGCGTCGGGTCTGTAAATGACACCTGCTCTCTCTCTCCATTTCCCTAATTTTGTTTGTGTTGCCCCTTCTGAGACAACAAGGGGGGAATTTTACATGAGGTCCCTGCACCCTAATTGATACCCCAGAGGTACACCGCAGATACTAGCATTTATGTATATGTCATACTAACTTAGATAATGAGTAAAGTCAAACTTGCTTCCTGATTGACTGAAACAGCCTGCCACCCAAGCTGTTATTTCTCAACAACGGCCCGCTCATTAACAAGCTCCCCCTAGCAGCACCCCTCACATCGTGATATCCCTGTGCCCATGCACTGCTAGCTGCTAATTTTCACAATATTGTTACTGACAGGATGACCTAAAAGCACCCACACATAACCAATCCTCAAAGCAGTGAACAGTACAAAAAAACAAAAACTCTTCTTTTCGTTGTTTTTTTCCCCTAGTAAGTCAGTCCTGACTCGATGCTGGCAAGGCTCAGAACCTCACATCCTCTCCCAACTGCCACTACCCGGCACCGCAGCTCCATTGCAACCAAAAATTAAAATTAAACTCCCGCTCCTCCATAAATAAAAACAAAGTACCTCTTTGATTTCTCAGCCCAGACATCATCGGCTGAGTTCCCGAATGTTGTCACACAACACCGCGTGATTCCTGCTCTACAGCTTACCCTCTCGCTCCCGCATCGACAACTTAATGATATGTTTCAGCGAACAGATAACTGATGATGATGAAAAATTAAAAGCAACAACAATTCCCCTGACATTGCTGTCAAAAAGATGGCACTGCAAAACACTACCAAAAAATACATACAAACAGCAGCACCCTCTAGTGACACTAAATGGACTATTTTACAGAACCCATCATTTTACTAACTTTTTACTAATATTTTACCCTATTTTTAATTAAATCATTATTTAAAAAAGCTAATAATATAAACCCATTTTCTAAGTGTAATAATACCCTCCAGGGTGGGCGTTATGGGATATAACGGACCTTCCAGGGTCTATAAGGCCCTCCGCCTGCAACATCGGGCCTCATTACACCCCTGGGTGGTCCGTTATATCCCAATAACTCCCGCCTTGTAGGCTATTATTACTTACATGTATGACTAAGGACATCTACCATACAAGGGTAGATGTCAGGATGTGTATGCACATGATTGCTATACACTTTACTTTCTAATATACATATGTATTTCTTGTTTACAAAATGTTAGGACACTTGTGTCCTTGTAGTGTTATGATATATGAGCTGGCATTGCCATCTTCTGATGATCTGTATTACTACACGGCTATGTACAAACTGTACTTTCTTTGTTTCCACAAAGTGATGACTTTAACAAAATTGTATAATGTTATCTAGGGCTGTGGAGCCACCTCTAATTTAGCCAATAGGGCTCATCTCTGTAACTAGAAATGTTTCTATCTTAGAGTAACTATGGTAATAATCTTAGGTATATAATGTAAGACATTACGTCTTTTACCTCAGAGACTCAGGGAGACCTGGAGACACGGAGATTCCTCAAGGTATAGGGAACGCATAGCACTGGCTCCCAGTTCCTAATGGTAAGAACTACTTAGAGTAACTGTGATTTTTTGTTGGTTGTAATAAACAAGATGTATTACTCTTATGCAACGTGTTTGTGATTCCTTGCATTCCCATTATTGTCAAGAACCTGAGAGTTAGGGTTTAGACCTCCTGACACTATGCTATACATTTGATGAGCTGAATGAAAAGAACAGAACAAAAAACAGTTTCAAGTAATACTGATACATATAGAATAGTATTGGAACATATAAACCACATAGATGGGACTGATTTTTTATGAACTGAGTCTAAGCTCTTATTAAATATAATCAAGTTTCTATCCCTAATTGTTGTATCGTTAGAAATTTCACAAGATAATGTCTTTGAAATAGCATATGTTTAGAACTGTTAGGGCTACAAAGTTGTTTTTTTGTTAAGAAGTTTTGGAGTTATATAAGTTAGTACATTAATACAGTATATTATATGGCTGAATCTTCCATACTGTATATCAGTATATGAAAACATAAAATGGTTCAGAATTGCTTTTTTTTAACTCTGAAATGTGTAACATCATATTATGTTGACATGTGTAGACATACATCAACAAATGAGAGCTATATTGTTATGATCTGTTCATGCTCATGAGATATCAAACTTTCATTTAAAAAAAAAATAAGTCTGTAAGCCTAGCAGTTAAGACATGGTTTCCAAAATATAATTTTAAGCATTATAAATATGTGATTAAAATTGTTTTTGGAAATGGTTTGGAAGATATGTGTTGTGTATAAGAATAAATGCATTCTTGTCTAGTATGTGTTTGCTCTTGTTGATTTTTGTAATGCTGTGCAAAAAGAAATATTGCTACCCTAGGGCTGCCACCTTTGGATGATGGGATAACTGGATGCTAAACCACACCCCAAACTCTGCCACCTGGTTCCACCTCTTTTATGACAGATGAGTACATTGCTTTCCTTCCAAAGCAATTTATAACATCAGAGAAGACTTTAAAAATTATAGAAAATCATTTGTATAGTGCTATTGTTTGTTTATTTTTTTATTTTAATACTTTGGTAACAAGGTAAGGTCCATTGGGTACAGAGCTCTTTTACTGGTGTGACCCAGGAGCACAGGGAGGTTAAGTATTTTGCTCAAGGTCACACAGTATGCAAGTGGAGGCTGTGTGAGTCAAACCCAGCCTAGTCTTCTGCATGTACCAAGCTCATTTACAGCGCATTGTTCTAAATTTCTAACCCTCCTATTTTGCTTTCCATGTCACTTATGTACTGTATTATGATAATCTTCGACCATTTTTCATAACTGAATTATCAATGTTTGTGGTACCCTCAGTTATGCATTGTGTCCCCTTTAACTGAGCAGTTACTGTTGTTTCTTTTCATATTTCTAAGTCTTTTACAGGTTCAGATGTACCTTTCCATGATATTCATCTGAATGGCCTGTAATGGCGAAACTAATATGGAGTGTTCAAGTAGTACAAAGAATGAGAGCAGTAGCTGCTGAGGACTCGGGAAAGAGGGAATCAGTGCAGTGATAAAGGTAATGGAAAATACATAATTGAACAAAATTGGGTCCAAAACACACCAAAATATAGGACAAATAAAAAGGAACAAAGGAGTGCACATAAAGGTATAAAATGTTTCTTATCACAGCAGTAAAATGCCATGCTTAAAATTCAAGATGGAAAAGATCAAGTAGAATTACTGCTAATGGTCTCAATGGCCATACTTTACACTTCCCAAGCAGACTGGTTTTACAAACAAAAGTCAGTGATAGCAGACCTCTGATTGTAAACAAAGGTCTGTGATAGCAGAACTTCTTTGTAACCTGGACATGTAGTCAAAAGAGTGAATGATTTGACAAAGTGTTTTAAGAGTTCTGTATCTGAGCACTCAACATAGCCCAAACAATTTATTAAATGTAAGTAAAACCAGATGACCAGATAACAACCGTAAAAAAGAGGATTATCCATTCTAATAATGTACAGAAGGCAACCCTGTGTTACCCTGGCCACTAAATCAATCCAACTTTGCTACAGGGCCTCCTTGGTTTGTGATCCTCTGTATTTCTAGAGTACTACCAGAAATATTTGACCTCTTTTCAAGTTTGTTTGGTCCTGGTTTTGTGTCTGCCGCTCTGGTGGATCTACTCCTATTGATCCTGATACCATTCTGGACTTCCTTCCTCAGCTATTGTAAACTAAGTGCAAACAAGCCATCTCTTACATTTTTTAACCTTTTTCTACCTACCAACATCCACTGAGGGGAGTGTGGGCAGAAGCCTGGAGTAGGTGGAGCTCAATAGGTCAGGTTGCCTGTCCAGGTATGAACTATCCATCCATGATTAGAGGTGCTGCAATGTTTTTAGTTCATACACAAAGTTGGTGAAGTTGAGAACTTTACACTTCACAACCATTTTGTGAAGTTCCTGATGGCCGCATCAACTTCAACTGCATTTTTTAATTTTTATTAAAAAACTAGAACAAAATTACAAAACCACCCCTGCATTTTGTGGCAAATAGTTAATCACACTCCCAACCCACCACATTCTATTAGTTATTATAATATAGTTCAGCCAAGTATCCCCCCACTAGTCCCCCACAACCCTCCTCCCCCAATACCAGGAAACTTTTAATTGTAATCAGTCAGTTCTGCTGTTCCATTCCCCCACCTACAAAAGCAAGTTCTCTTCCCTTCTCCCTAGCAATCACTCTTTTTAGTCAACTCCCCTCCTTTATCCCCTTGCCAAAAAAAAGCACATCCACCCCATATTATCATACTCCAGTTTTGAATGTAACACCTGTAAAAACAAAAACCTGTTCCCCATCAGAGTGAGAGTGTCCTGACACTTTGAAGTCTATGAGCCAAATAAATAGTGATTGATGTTGATTATACTAGTAATACTTCCTGACTGATAACCAGCAAATCAGGTGTTACTACAGGGATATACTGTACATCACTCACTATTTACTTTGCTTGGAAACTTGTAACACAGAGAATGTGTTCTCTCTGACAAAGGATGTTTTTCTTTTTTACAGGTGTTACACTTGAAACTGGGGTTTGGTGCTTGGAGGTAGAAGGGGGGTTGGCAAGAGTGTGGTACAGGTAAGAGAGTGTATTGATAAAAAAGAGACAGGTAGGAGGAGGTGAGGAACTTGCTTTTACTGGTGGGGGAAACAGAATGTCGGCACTGGCTGATCATTATTAAAACTTTCCTGGGTACTGGGGGTGTAGGACTGCGGGGGCCTATGGTGGATTCTAATGAACACCATGTGGTGTCATGAGAGGAGGGCTTGGCTACTTGCCATAGAGAGTAAAGATGGTTTTATTGGTTTTGAATTAAAAAAAGAAAATTGTCATGCTACTTTGCATTGTACTTCATGAGCAAAGTGCTACTTGACTCAGCAAAGTAGGCTCTTCAAGAGAGAAAAGCTATGCAAGTTGTTGTTTTGCATTTCACAAAGTTGCAAAACCTTGTGATGTATTTCAAGAAGAGAAGTTTCCAAACTTTGCGTATTTCTATCCATGACCTTTAACGGCTTACTCTCCTGTACTTCTGCATCCTCTTGACAGTCTCCATCTCTTCACATTCACTCTGAGAGACCAGACGTTCTCTGACTGCTGTGATCACTCATGTTTGCTTTCCTGCAGCGCTGCTACTGTATGTACTGACTACTTATCCATCAAGCCCCCATCACTAAACACCTGTTGTCCCCCAGTCCATCAGTAATCCAAAAAATGATGCTCAGTGATTACCACCTGCTACTTGCTTAGCAGTGACCTTGATGAGAGCTGCCATGTCTGCAGCCCATCATCTGGATGGCAGTGCACTAGGCTAAATGCATGCAAACTAAATTAACTTTGCTACTTGGAGTGCTATACAAAATGCCACTACTTTGCATGATCCAGAAGCAAATGATTTGATACCTTTTAATGGACCAACATAGATGTAACAACAAGAACAAAGTGCTCTAGCTTTCGGACCAACCAGGCCTTCTTCAGAAGCTAATGGCAGTGGTTTAGAAAATACAATACTTATAACAGCTAGATCATGCAGAAAAAAAATGAAAAAATCCCCATTGGTTTAAAATACTCATTTAAAAAATATAGAAGATGATGTCAGAGAAGTTTAACAGCACCATACTGCCTTCAGCCAGGAGGGTTCCCCGGGTCAAAGGTGCTTGGTGGAACACACATACAAAGAATCCTACTGCACATAAATTTAATTGACATAAGATAACACTGCTGAAGCAGATGACTATTTAATCAAGCTATGAGCGTCACAGTTTGTATAAGGATGTGATTACTGAAAGGCAACCCCCACCCAGATTAAAAACAAACTAAGATTGTCTTAGGGCTCCAAGAAGTTTCAATGCCTGCACTGTAGACAAGAATTTACCAATAAAGTTGTCTTAAAAACATCAATGCACACTGTATGATGTGTAAAACCTAGTTGGACCTGTCACCCAGCTGTACTCTCAAGCTAGATATAAGGCCCAAGAAATTTCAAAAACCTCTAGTGTAGTAACAAGACTGTATAAATGATAACCTAAATATAAATTAAAAATATTAGTGTTAAACAAAAAACTGTAGTCGAGGAACTTCAAGGAATTAAGACCATGTAGCTTGATATGTACTGATGTCAATATACATTGAGAATGTAACAGCTTGATGTACCACAAGTGTCTAAGGAATCTGAAAAAGAGATAAAAATTTCATTTCTCTCCTCCTCATCGTACAAACAATACACCCTACCCCACCCCACATCACCATAATGTGGGGGAGACACCTACCTTTAAGGAGATGCTCTTTCTCTCTCTCTCTCTCTCTCCCACAGACACACACACACACACACACACACACACACACTCTCCTAGTGAACCTTTATTCACATCAGTCACTGCAATTGTTCCCCAAAGGAATTCAACTTGTCATGAAATCCTAAGTAAAAGGGCTCATGACTCCTAATACCTACAGAGCAAAAATGTGACACTGTTTAACCATTCTACTATCCACATAGTAACATTTCCAAGGATTCTGGATAGAACTACCATGAAATAAATCTGCCACCCTCCCCAGGATAAGGTAACCAGAAGTAAATATAAAGTATGTGTGTAAGACCAGAGGTCTAACATACCTACATATCCACAAATTCCTACAATATTAGCCTAATGTAAAAAGATCTGTCCAGGACCCCCATGCAAATGAGATCACACACCCCAATATGTACAGTGTTAAAAAAAATGATATGTGACATTATATGATAACACTCCTGTATGTACAGTAACAAGCTAGGTAATCTGAATATGGTGCAATGGAATCAATCCCACCCCTGGGCAAAGATAAAAAGTAAGGAAGAATTAATATTCATTATGTGTGTGAAGTCAGAATAGTAACACACTATAACTCCATATATCTAAATAGAGGCCTACCTCAAGGTGACAGCAAGCCCCACACCTGTTAAATCACATGCCTCACAACACATACCCACATACATGCATACACACATGCACCCACATCCCATACATGCTGAAGTCCTATAATATGCCAGTCTGAAGAAGAAGAAGAAGAAGAAGAAGAAGAAGAGGTCTGTGGATGTCAGTTTCTGTAGTGTCCATGAAACCAAGATCGACATTCATCCCATCTGCTACCATATTGAGATGTAAAATAAGTTTTATCTCAAAAGCTTGTCTCTGTTGTGTGTTTTTGAGATTTCCTTTTAAGACCATTACTGACATATCTGAGATTGAGTGGTCAGGCTGGGAGAAGTGGTGCCCCACTGGTTTTTCAGTCTTCTTTGCTGTAATAGTATGTCTGTGCGAGTTCATCCTAGTGCGGAGCTGTTGGCGTGTCTCTCCAACATAACCTGTTTGTGGACATCTCTTGCACTGATTGAAATAAACAACATGTTGTGACGTGCATGTATAACTCCCATGCACCTGGAATTGTCTATTTTGTGATGTAACCACACAGTCTGAGGTAGAAATGAGCTCACACGTCTTATAGGGGCATTGACTGCAGGGTTGTGTGATACTATGTGACATGGTATTCTGTTCTGGTGAAAGTTTGCTCCTAATAATTAGGCTGGCTAAATTCAGTGGTTGTTTAAAAGATAGTAGTGGGAGTTCCTTAAAAATACAATTAAGGGTTTCATCCTCACTAAATATTGGGTGGAGGTCTTTAATAATCTTACGCAGATGTTCAAGGTCTGGATGTAGGGTTACCACCTTTTAAGAAGCCCAAAGTAGGACATTTCTTACTGAAACATGATGTTTCGCAGGACAGTACATAACCTCGACCAATGCAACAGACTTGTTTTCTCTATATAACCAGTATTAAGGCTAAGTATTGTAGTTTTATAGTAGCTTGTATTGTTTCTTATTATTTTAAGGTATTTTAGTTAAGGTATTGTAGTTTTCTGCAACATTTAGTGGAAAATTAAGAAATATTTTTTCTACTATAAAATCAGGACATGTAGTATTTTTCATGGTTTTTTGCAGGACACAGCTGCCCAAATCAGGACTGTCCTGCGAAAATCAGGACAGGTGGTAACCCTATCTGGATGATATGTGACTAATAAGGGTATTCTTTCTGTAGTTGTCTTTTCTTTATATTGAAGTAGTTGTTGTCTTGGTACTTGCATTGCCCATTCTGTTATCCTGTTGACTTCCCTGGAAGTGTGTCCCTGCTCAATAAAGGTGTTTTTCAACATAGCCAAATGCGTATCTCTGTCATCCTCATTTGAACAAATATGGTGACATCGGAGTGCTTGACTGTACATGACAGATTTTTTTGTATGGTTTGGGTGATTACTTTTCTTGTGCAGGTATCTCTGTCTGTCTGTTGGCTTCCTATAAATACATGTATGTAAGGTTCCATCCTTAATGGTGACTGTGGTGTCCAGAAAGTTAACCTTGGTGGTAGAATACTCCAGGGTAAGCTTTATGGTAGGGTGGAGATTATTAAGTTTGTGATGAAAATCCTTGAGTGCATCTGTGCCCTCTTTCCAGATGATAAACAAATCATCAGTGTAACGGAAATAAGCTAGTGGTTTGTGGGGATACTGAGTTAAAAAATCCTCCTCCATGTCAGCCATAAAGAGGTTAGCATACTGTGGAGCCATTTTGGTGCCCATTGCTGTTCCCATAGTTTGAACATAATGTTTACCATTGAAGTTGAAGTTGTTATGTCTCAAAATGAATTCCATAAGTTCCCCCACCACTTCAGGGTTGATGTTTTGTTCTGGTCCTTTCTCCTGTATGTATTTATGCAATGCCATCTGTGTGCTGATTACCCACCACTGATTTGTTTAAATATGTAGGCCATTTTTGTGACTCAAAACCTGACAAAAACAATACCTTTAAGTGATGAAACTGGGCCATCACCACAAAACTGATGTTTGTCAGTTTGTAAATATTTTGTTATGAACTGAATGTTGAAAACATTCTGTGCATGTACCACAATCATAGTATTTTTTTTTTTGCAAACAGTTCTAAAAATGCACATTTTTCAGTAAAGCCACATATCATAAAATCATCCTTAGGCCAAACACTTTAGAATCTGAACGTTTCAGGTTTCAACACCAAGTCATTTTTGTACTAGCCTACTGGTGAGCAGAATACAGGGCTTGATTTCCATATTTTTTGTGTTTTACACCTTCTAGGGCTTCTAATCCACTGAACCAAATGTTACCAAATTTACAGGATTCAGTGTATCTCCCAAAGAAATGTTTTATCTGAAAAAGTACCAGATCCTCTAATTTGCCCCAGTACAGTAGAACTTCTATTAAGGATACCTTCAGGACCATAGAATCTGTCCTTATGACTTTTCCCTTAATATGCAGACTGCACATTACTTAAAATAATGCACAGAGGGCTGCAAAACATGCCATTAATACCATGATCTCTTCAATATGCAATGTCCTTAAAATGTAATCAAAAATGGGTTGGGGAAATAAAAGAAATGATTGACTGAAATGGGTCTTTGGCTATGTCATTTATATAAACTATACCACAGATAAAACCAAGGTCCTGAACCACTGACTGCTGTACATTTGGTATCTGTATACCAGCCTGGTACTGAATTTCAGACTGATTCAGAACCAATGTTGTTTTCTGTTGGTGAGCCGCTCACTATAGCATCTAAGTTACAAAAAGATTTACAACACTTTAAAAGTGTTGTTTGTGCTATAAAATCTCTCTGACTGTCCCTCCCAGCTCATTCATAACTGTTCCTGAGACACACACATCATAGAATTCAAGAACTCCCTCCTGCCTAATAGTCACATAGAGACCACCAGAAGAATTTATGTTTCTCAACATGTACCCATTTTGTAAGTGCAATAACACACTCTGGGTTCTTGGAGCAGGAAGGCACTTGGCCCTCAGTATGCCCCTAGGCATGCTTTTATCCACACTAACCCACACCCAATTGTTTAGTATTGCCTATGTGTCACTGTGATTCAATAGCTCCAACTCTGGCAGCTATAAAATAACCTCCCAATGTGTTCCCTGCTTTCTATTTAATGTGTTTTCTTCTATTTTAATCTTGTGGATATGTGGACTGTTAGTCATTTTAATATATGACTTTCCCATGCATTTATTTCTACATGGTGTCTCTTTACAATAAAGATCTAAGCATGCAAGCAAATTAAGTTATTTGGGCCCTGATTCTACAAATAATTTAAAGTGTTCATTTGAACTGAATGTAATATGAGGGAATGTGCATGCATTTTCTTGGATAGGCAAATGAACCATTAAATTAGGTAATTAGCTTACAGTTCCAAGCAGCCTAATTTGCATTTGAATATAGGTTCATGCAACTGCAAGGTCACTGTATACCAGTAAAGATAAAAGGAAAAATCGCACTAACAAGAGCTCTACTTTATGTTAATTACTGTCAATGAAGTCTTGCATAGTAAATTAAATACAATTATTTAACACTTAATTCAGCCAAGATACCACAGCCAAACTGCAATATTTCATTTTCTTTGGACATATGCTACTGTCCTACACAGTTATGGTATTTAGTTATGAGGTTGACAGTGAAGATGAAGAGGAACTAACAGGCATGTTTACACTAACCTTTTGACAATGGAGTGAGTGATGCACAAGGGTTGCACTGGCATCAGTTCTTCTGTGTGGACACAATGGTAGGTGATCTGTTAATGTGCAGTGAGATACTGTGGAGCTAAGGAGTTGAAATGCTGCAGATATTTTACATCCGTGGACTCTGCACAGTGCTTGCAGTGTTGCAGAGAGCAAAGGGTGGAGGGTGGAAGCTAGGAAAGGGAGAGACAGAAAGGTGATTTTAAAAAAATAAAAGGACACCTGAATTGGGATCAAGGATTGGGAAAATGGCCTGCAGAGGAAGGAAGTGGGAGGGATTGTTTTTTTAAACATCACCTGGGGCTCCTTGATGGCCAAGCAGTAGTGCCATGCTGTAATACCTATAACATTGGTTCAGGAGTGGAATCAAGACATAGGAGCCATTTGGCCTGGGCAGTGCTCGAATTACAGGGGGCCTGAGGAGGCCACGCCCCCTTCCTTTTTTTAGGGCCCCCTGAGTTCTGTGTAATTGAAAGATGCTGGGGGGGGGCATGTTTTGGCCCCCTTACTTCTCACTGCTGAAGCTACTGATCTGCATTCAGTCAGGAACACACATTGCAGCAGACCTCCCTGAGTGAAAAATTGTAATTAACACCATGTTTTCCCTTTTAACAGCCATCCAGGAAAACAGTAGCCTCCCCCAACCCATAGCCACACAACTGACATCAAAGTGAGTTAAGTAGTACTTGAGACAGATATTTATCTAAAGCCATGTTTACATGACTGCAGCTCTCGTGCATTTGGACTGCTCCTTTCCCACTGTGCTGGCTGCTCCTCCATCATTTTAGTGTTTACACTGCCTGCCCTTGCAGCATTACAGATCACTTTGAGGAGGGGCTATAAATTCTTCAGAGGATGCTAGAAGACACTGGGACAGAAGGCTTCCCATCAGAGTGAGCACATCAAAGGGTTTACAACAGCAGTTAATGTGGTCACTCTGATATGGGTACCCACAATTGAGCTCTAGCTGAAAAGGGATCTGAAGTGCATGTAGGGCACTCCAGAAGGTGTCTACAAAGCAGATTTTGCAGTGCATCAACCTGTGTGCATAGACTGATGCACTACTAAGTCAGCGGTGTAAACAAGCATTAAGTGATAGCATACCATTGCTTGACTGTTCTGATGGCTACCTTCCTGGAAAACAAGTAAACAAAAGTCTCCCGCAGCTAAAAGTAGTATCCACAGCTAGCACCAAAGTTAGTCCTTCACAGATACTTTAAAAAGTTGATCATCAGAGATCCTTATCTTTATCCTTATTTATTGTAAAAAATGCTGCTGTGCTTGCATTCTTTGATGTCAGTGTGACACCTTCTTGAACAAGCACAGCTGGGGGTGTTCATTTCAGTTCAGACTATAAATAACTTAAACCAGAGGTAAAAGTAGTATCCAGTAGCCCCTACACTGAGCCCCTGGGAACAACTTATTTGTTCACTGTAGCCAGGGCCCCTGGTGTTCTGCGGCAGAATTTTTGATTTCTGCTTCAGGGCTCCTTGACTTCTGCGGCAGCATTTTCTGATTTCTTCGGCATGATTTATTCATTTCTCTGGCAGAATGCAGTCCTGTCATTGGCTTAATATGATGTGATGTCATCAATGGCATCATTTGCTGAGCATAGAGGAGGGGCTTCAGGATAAACGAGGTGGGAAAGAAAGCCTGACACTATGGAAAAACAGTATATTTATATGAAAATTCCCCAAAAACAATGAATTATGTGGCACTATATATATTCTGCGGCATGATGCAAATTCTGCAGCAAATTCTGCAACCGCAGAACCGCAGAATTCCAGGGGCCTTGACTGTAGCTGAGTTGTGTGTGTGTGTGTGTGGGGGGGTGGGAACAAACACAGTTTCAGGAGTCCAGAGGACTAGTGTGGCATCTCTGCTGTACTGCCTGTTGAAATCAGATTAATATTGACTGTTCTACTGGGAGGAGTCTTGGTGTTTTAGACAAGATAAGAAAATCAGGAGCAAGCAACTCCAGATGGTACATAAACATGTTTTTTTGTTTGTATAATGGCAGGGGATAGGCAGGAATTAGGATGAGTAAGTCAGGACTCAGAGAAACTTGGGGCGGGCAGACAGGCAATGCTAGTTGGCTGGGGCTGGAGTATGGGGTTGGGCCAGATGCGGAGCTGTACTAGATCCTGGGTCCTCTGGCAGTGTAAACACAAATTGCTACCATAATGAGAGCTGAGAAACAGAGAGAGAGAGAGAGAGAGAGAGAGAGACCCTGAATGGGCCATGGTTACACTCTTTTGGCCTCCTCAGTCTGGCCTCACATACGGGGGGGGGGGGCATTTTATTCTCCAGAGCCCATGTGCAGTAGGAGAAGTTTGGAGAGGAGGTACTTGTGTCCACTACCAATGTGATGTAAGGTAACGAGGCAAGAGAGACGGTTATTTTTTTTCTCTGAGGAACCCAAGTAAAGTAAGGCAAAGCTGGTGGGGGAATGTTTTGTGTCTCTGAGCCCCATGTGTAGTAAGGCTAGGTTGAGGAGGGGGGCATTTGTCTACAGAGCCCATGTGAAGTAATGCAAGACAAGGCTGAGGTGTATGTTTGTCTCCAGACCCCATCCGAAGCATGGCAAGGCTGGAGAGTGTTTCCAGAGCCCATGTGAATTATGGTAAGGCAAGATGTGTGTGTGGGGGGGGGTCCTTTGTGTCTCTGGAGCCCATGTCAAGTAAGGCAAGAGTAGTGGTGGGTGTTGTGAATCCCTGGAACCCATGTGAAGTGGGGCAAGGTTATGTGTGCTTTGTGTCTCCAGAGTACATGTAAAATAAGGCAATGCTGGTGGGGGGGGGGAGCTGTGTGTCTCTGGAACCCAAGTCAAGTAAGGCAAGGCTGAGGGTGCCATGTGTCTCTGAAATCCATATGATGCAAGACTCTGAGGGGAGTGCTTTGTGTCCCCAGATCCCAGGTGAAATATGTATAATAGAGAAAAAAGACATTGTGTTGCTTTCTACTCGAGTAATGCATCCAAGGGATTTGCATAGTGTAGCCGAGGCATATCTGCAACATTCTCAGATTTTTTACCAGTGTATCAAGGAGAACTAGCCTGTATGTGTATAAGATGACAGAAGTTCAGTGCTAGATCCAGCAAAAGAGAAAATCCTATAAATTATGGATATTTTGGATAGTGGTGTGACTGTGTGAGATGTGTGGGGGGGGTGTGGGGTTGGTCAAAATAAGGGGGCTCCTAAAAATGGGGAGACTTGGAAGGAAATATTGCATGTGTTAGGAAAGACACATGTTAATGTCTATACCTGCCAGTAGTGACCTCTGAGAAGGTGGGACAGCATGCCATCAGCAGGGGATTCATTTAATTATTTAAGGGAGATGTATTTGACTCCTAATAGTAAAAAATGTAGGTGACTTTGAATTTTGCAGGCATGGAAGTCAAACGATGGTGTGATATTTTTCTGAATAAATGGGGGGGAGCATATCATTATCTGTATTGTGTATATTACAAAATTGTCTCTGACAGCGTTATATTGGCTTCCAAAGTTGTAACCTGGGAAGTATTTTGACTTCCCCAAAACTGGAAGGACTTTCAGATTTTGATCACTGATGTTTTTGACATCAGTCATCCAAAATGAATTGAACCTCTGAGACCATAATATATAACAATCTTATTTAAGAAATAAAGTGTGTGTGTGTGTGTGTGCTGTGTGTGTGTGCTCGTGGCGGGAAATCTCAATTTTAACTGGTGTAGGACTCATCCACAAGTTTAATTTAATCTTTTTCAATACTTTGCTCATCATCATAATGCACCAGAAACCATTTGGTTGTCCCTTAAAAGTAGAGCACTGGGTCCCTTCCCCTCTGTTTTTATTGTCTGTTGGTCTAGTGCTCTGCTGCTGTCCCTTTTTTTTCTTGTGCTCAGATCAGAATTGTAGCTCATATGATAATAATCCTTTGCATAAGCTGCCTTGCTTGTCCACTTCTTCTGATTCGAGTATGGTGCATAACGTGCAGGCAGTGGGCTGGCAAAAAATGTTGTGGGGGCAGTGTTGCTGGAAGAAAGGGGTAATTAACAAGGGGTGTGAGTGTGATCTGGGGGTCTATTTCCTAGAGTGTTGGAGAAATGGAGTGTGAGAAGCAAAGAATGCAATTTCATAACCAGTTTAATTTTTAAAACATTCTTGCAGGAGACAATAACATCCTTATCACAGAATGTTTAATCCTGGTGGGCTTTAATGTACCTTACTTAGCTTTAAAATTCAGGAAAATGCACTGTTTACAAAGATATTTTAAAAAATGTCCAGGGGGGCATGTCCCCTTACGCCTAGCTTTCTGAGGATTTTTGCATCCCTTTTTCACTGACTCTGGGCACACCTCTGAATATGGGCCATTGGGCACCCCTACTTTTTTCATCATAATTTGAACACTGGGCCTGGGCTGGGTAGTGATTCCTTGCACAATGTTCTGCCTTCACAGTAGCCCCTGTGGTTTACTGGGGAGCATTCATTCTTTGCATAGGCATGTTTTGGACAGTAGTGAGCTTATGCCAAACTAGACTTTGGTGTATGTACTGAAAACAGTAAATTTCTTCTTTGGAAATTGGATGTACAAGTTCTGGGATATTCGTGAGACACCTCAGCCCTTCTGCCACAAAAATGTTTCTTTTTTAAATCTACCTCTCCCCAGGTGGCATGCACAAGTGCTGTGACCACCCTCCTCTCCACAAAAATAAATTTTACCCTCTCCATTCACCTGGATTTATTTTAAAAAATGACAGTTTCTTGCACTGTTTCAGGAAAATCCCTTGAGGGAATCAAAGGTATATATTGGATATAACTGTGTGCTGCATCAAAATGATGACACAGAGTGAACTTGCATCCTATCCTGCAGCAGGCTACTGCATAAAATGCTGCTGACAACCCAGGTTTGGGAATGAAATAGGAGCATTAGAGTACCATCTGGAGGAGGTGAGAAGATCCAACAGACAGATCACCTCCTCCAAAGTGGGTATAGAAAAAGCACCAAGCAAAATGCTAATTCCTGGCTTAGGCCAGGTAGAAGTGAGCCTGGGTCTCTGCAGTCACAAGGTACTGCAGGTTATGGCAGACATCAATGCATCATGCATGGAAGCAAGCATGATATGCCAGGACATCATTGTATTCCAGATCCCCAAGGGGAAGCTCAAAACATGAAAAATCTCCTTGACTGCACAGCATGAATCTAGAGCACCTCAATCTCCCTGCATGCCTGATAGTCCAGAATGACTGGCCAGGATCCTAGGGATCTCAGTCACTCCCCATCACTCCCTGACTAGTCCTGCCTTGGGAAACAAGACACGGGCAAATATTCCTGTGCAAATAGATCAGAAACCTAGGGATCTTGGTCACTCACCCCTGGTGGGAACCTGCCCTGGGAAGCATGTCATAGGCAAATATTCCTTTGCATGTAGCCCAGCAGGGAGAGGAAGATGGCGGACAATGGTGGTTGGAGAAGTCTCAAGTGGGCTCATATGGGGTACATCACCCCTGGAATGAAGGAGTATAAAGAGAATTGAAACCAAAATCAAGAAATTGCACAAAATCATGACATAAGACACAGTCATGGCAAATATGAGGCCCAACCAAATTCTCAAACATTTGTATCCAAAAATTTACTCTGAAAACAGATGCAAAATCAGACTAGCCAACGCGTTGTCTGAAATAATCAGCAGATATAAAAATAGACAATAAGAGGAAAACTAACAGGAGGGTTAGAAGCAGAGAAGAGTATAGCGTGCCCTAGAACCTAAAACACTTAAGATGCAAAAGGCACACACATACAGCACACTGCAAAAAACACACACAGACACTCCCACACCATTTGTAGTTACCACACACACCAATGGTAGTTGCAGCTGAAGCCATAATAGAAATAAGGAAGAGGAGAAATGCACAACAACACAAGCCCAAAAGTGAGAACAAGCAAAGACATGGACAGCACCATCAATATTCCCAACATGTGTACCGACCTTGCAGGAAATACATGGAATACATTGATGAATAGTGTATTGTCAGGTACAGACTGAACAGGCAAGCTATACATGACGTATAGTATACCAACAATATGAGTGGAGTTTGGCACCCACCTCAGCACACAACCATGCTTTTCCTACCCAAGTAAGGATGACACTATGACTGGGTTTTCTGGCAACTAGAGCATTTCAGACACTATCAGAGGATCCAAATGATATTGGCAATGTATTGATAAGCCATTACATACACCAGTTGAAAGATAAACAAGTGCATAGATGCACAGTTTACATTGATGCAACAGTAAATCAGCTTACCAGCACACAACCAGTTGATGTACTAGTCAATGAACCCACTAGGGATGGGGCAGTGTTGGGCCTGGTACTTTCAAACAGGGACAGCATTGCAGATGTCATAGTGGGGAGTCCCCTAGGTCCCAATAATCTCTGTAAAGTGTAGTTTAACATAAAGACAGGTGCAGAAGCAAATCACAATTCACACAAGGATGAGGGTCCTGACTATAGGAGGTCAGATTTTAAAGAAATGGAAGACTGTCTCAGAAACTGCCTGGTAGGGATTGCCAGGGAGGGGTAGAGACACATTGTTAAAAAGAGGAGGGCATAATTAAGAAACATCCATACTCTGCATGAGGCAGTGCATAAAAGCTGAAGGAAAAAGAGACTGTTATGATTCTCTAGAAAAGTGGCCAAGGTGGTGAAAGAAAAATGGGTTGCATCCAGGAGGTACAAGGAAACACAGAGAGAGAAGAACCAAGAGGTATACCAAGTAAAACAAATTGAAGCAGGAGAGACAGTGAAGGGATCAAAGGTGCTAACAGTGGAAAGGATAACCAAATGGGACAATAAATAGTACAAGTATTTTTTCAAATACATAAGTGAGAAGAGGAAATCAAGGAGAGGGTTAGGATTAGAAAGACAAAAGGAGAAGCATGGACCAAGAAAAAGCTGCTGTCTTGAAGAGGTAATTCTGCTCAGTCTTCACAGCGGAGGCAGCGGAGGGAGGGGAGACTGGACCACCAGGGAGTAGCAGGAATGGGGGTGGGGAATCAAGTAAATTTTCAGAGAAAAGAGTCCTGAAGGGACTTGCAGCTCTGAATGTGAACAAGGCTATGAGCTGGACAGGATATTCCCAAGGGTACTAAAGGAACTCAGGGAGCTGATAGCTGCCCACTAACTGCTTTATTCAACAGCTCACTGAAAACAGGTGTGGTTCTGAAGGACTGATAAAGACCTAATGTGATCATAAGATGAGCAGCAGCAGGTAGGAGGCTAGCAACTGTAGGTCGGTCAGTCATCAGTAGTGGGGAAATTAATGGAAACCCTGCTAAAGGAAAGTAGACTATTTTGAGTCCAATGGGCCATATGACCACAAGCAGCTTGGATTCATGGGGGGGGTGGGGTTCACGTCAGACGGATCTGATTGATTTCTTTGCCTGGGTGATTAGGGAAATACATCAAGGGATGGCAATGGACATGCCTTATTGAGACTTTAGCAAGTCCTTCAACACTGTGCAACAAAGGAGACTGAACAGCCTATGGGTAGGATCCAATGGGTCAGGAACAAATAGGTTGTTAAAAGAGATATCAGGAGGAGCTTTCATGGGTTTAAGAGCCCCTTCTTTTACATGCAGTGAAGTGAAGTGAAGTGAAAATGATAATTAAGCCAGTAGTGGACATCTTTCCCTTTCATGTACCTTAGGAGAGGAGAGAAAAAGCATCATGTGTTCAATTTTCATTATTGAGGCATTTGTAATGTGAAGCAACCACCTGATGAACATATGGGTACTGGTACAGTTAAACAAATTGAGTGTAGCTGAGACAATAAACAGACACACCGGATTGTCTGGCACTGTGTCAACCCCGGTGATGTTGCTTGTTCTTAAATTTCTATTGCTGTATATATTCTTCCAGGTAAAGGTTTGCTGGGAGTCCAGAATGGGTTAATTGATTATCTGTCTTACTTTCAGTGAGTAAAGCTCAGGACCCATGCACTGAATGCAGAGGGACACCTGCACCAAGTATCACACTTCTTCTTGCATCTAGAGAACAATGAGATGTGTACTCTGATGGGAAAGTCAATAGCACCTACCACAAGTCTGCCATTTAAGACCAGAGTTGAACAATTTCTAGCCACATTTTCAAGCTGGTGTGCTCAAGACAGTGAAGCAGCACCTCTACAAAATGGCTAGCTTTGAAAGCTCAGAACAAGGACAAAATAGAGGGCAGAAACCAAGTAGGAAGACAAAACACAGTCAAGCTTTTAGTTATACAGACATAGCACATCTAGTTTCATTCAGTCTACACAAAGAATTGAACACTGACACAAAAGCACTCCCATATGACTCCAGCTAATCCCAGCAGCTTCATGCCACACTGGGTCTTCATCTAGTGACAGGGACAATTTCTAGCAGGAATGTCCTGGCCAGCTGGGCGGAACAGTGGACTGACCAGTGCTAGGCCAAAAGCTTTGTTCATACATAATGAATGCCAGAAACTTACAAACCCATCAGCCTGCAGGCAGCTATCAGGTTGCCATCATTTTCAAAAGAATTTTGGTAAACAGGCAATGCAGTCATTATGAGTTAGAAGAAAAGTACAGTGCAGCCCGTTGACTTGCACATCCTTGGGATATTGTTTTTTGTGCACTTATATGGGCTCTGCACTTAACTGAAGAACAGATTTTCAGACCTCGGTTTTAGGTTAAAAGCACTTTATTACATACGGGTGCCACATACAAAGTTACAATGCCAACATCACTGACATCGAAGAAACATGAACAACAACACTCCTTATCTCAGACATACATGCTATTTCAAAGTTTTCACTTAACACCGTGACTCTGAAAAAATGTATGCTTACATTGTGGTTGACTCTGTTCCTTGCCAGAATATAAATGCATTTATTCACTAATTATTAAGAGGCTTTTTTATACTTAAAATTTTGATAAGTGCAATAACTGATTAAACTTTATTTTTCCTTCTGGGACTGGATGGGATTGCCATGTCAGCCACCAACAACCCTCTTAAAGGAAGTTGAGCCACATATCAGTGAGATGGATTTTGAACTTTATTTGTAATATAAATTTAAAAACAGGGTCTAGAGATAACAATTAAGTGCTGCTGTAATTTTAAATTGTTCTTTGTACCAGTTGTAGTTAGAAGTGTCAAAAATATTGTTAGGAATGTTAGAATTGTGTTCTATGTTGTTTGATACACTTTGCACACCTATGAGGACTGTTACACTCAATACACATAATGGCCACTATGAACCAATGGGGTGGGATGCTCTAAGGCAGTGGTTGTCTACCTTTTTTAATCCGGGGACCTCCTGGCAAACTATCAGCAATGTCAGGGATCCCCTACCAAAAATCTGTATATATAGTTCCACATTTAGTACTGCGATAGCATTAGCTTTGTGCCCAACAGCATTTATACAACATTCCTTAATTAAATTGAATAATAATGACAGAATAACAATATTATAAAATGACAGTATAGTTTATTTAAATACAAATATAAAAAATATCATAATTAGCAAAGTACACAAGTACACTTAAATGTCCATAAATGTAAAAAAAACAACATAGTAGCTTAACACTCAGTGTGGGGTGGGGGGAGACCTAACTGAGCATTAGGTACACACACCACAAGACATTATTTTCTGCCACTGTATAACCTGAATCACAAAATCTGCCTATATAATCACAAAAGAATTATGCTTTTATTATCTTATTGTACAGCACAAAAAATAGCTTAACACTCCAAGCCTTCTTTGGGGGGTTGAACTTACTGAGCAACTGAGACAGGTCCGGTGCAGTGAACCGAGAAACTGGAGCAAGCAAGCAGCGTGGAGCGGTGATCGTCAGCGAGGAGAGAGAGAGAGAGACTGCACATGGTGATATACCAAGCAGCTAATAATGATCTGGCAAGTGATTTCACAATTGAAAACAACTGGGGAGCAATTACGCTTTGCATGCAATTAATAGTTTGTCTTAAATATTGATTGTCAGTGTGAAGTTAAGTTAATTAAGCAAATAATAGTACAGATCAGCAACATTCACAGCAGTTCCCACCTTACTCACATTTACCCGCATTTACTCGCTTTCACTGAGCCAGTTTATTTAATTACACTTCACAATCAACTGATTTCTTGACAAGTGATGAATTTCGGGCTAGCAATAAAAGTGTTTGATCAGAACAGTTTACTCATGGTTGCGGTTGTGATTTAGGGCATTTTACTAAAAACTGTACTGCACTACTATATACATGCACAGCTTCACAGACCCCTTGGTGGGTGCTCACAGACCCCCTTTTGGCCATGGACCTCCGGTTGACAATCACTTCTCTAAGGGGGGCACACAGCACATATGCACCCGATCCCCCAGACGCACAAAGAACAACATGACAGGGTGGGCGAAGGGCATGCCAGCACCACGCACCATGCACCAAGGCTCATAGTGCTGCCCGTGGGGGTGTGGATGGGTGTGCAGGCTATACCAGGGAGAACCCTGCCATAAGCATGATAGACCCCCCTGGCATCCATCTGTGGAATGGCCGCCAACATCCGGGACCATGGCAGCCATACACCCTCCCCCACCATGTCTGCCAGGCAATGTCTATGAGGTGCACCCCTTGCACAGTGCCCGGGGTGCAGGGGCATCTGCACATGTAAGGTGCAGCACCCACCTGCATGGCCATTGCACTCCAATACCAGTACCTCAGGACATTTGGAGGGATACAGTCCCCCCCTCCAGGCAACATACCCACCTCTCACCCCACAGCAGCTGGCTATCAGATATCTGTGGGGCATGCTGCCAATGTGTGCCTTGACTTGCAAGGGATCTAGTGAGGGACCCAGTCTGGGCTTCCAACTGGATGCCTGCCAGACTTGCAACCCCCTCCCCCAGCTGTACTGCAGAGTCCTGCATGCCGGGGGCAGCAGGGTCATAGACAGGTGGCCAGCAGTCATGAATGCCTTTGGTGCACACCTGTCCTCAGGTGCAGTGCTCCATGGGAGGGTAACACGCCTCTGGTGCATATTACTGGCCCATTGGTGCATAGTGCCCAATGTATTTAAATTGCACTGTCACTTTCAAAATGTCTCTATTTAACTGGTATTATGTGAGCAAGGAATCACCCCATGATGATGTACGGTGTACGAAACCAGGTGGGGTAGTAGTGGGGTTCAGTTTCTTTATGCTTCTTTGCAGTATGTTTTAGCATTCTTACATTTGGAAGTTTTTTGCATCAGTGAGGTGTGTGGCTACTTGCTTACTTTGATTTGGTGTACTCTGTATACATGCTGACCCTCCAGAAGTTATTTAAAGCTATTTAAAAAATCAGTTATTTTCTTCTGTTTACAGTTTTTCAGGGTTATTTGCTGAACATATAAATCAAACTGAAACAGGGTGCTAGAGTCAGTTTTTTCTTTAGAGAGAACATATTTCCCTACTGTCTCCATGAATTGTAGGCCTTCCACCAAAGTCATGGGCTCCTTATCTTGTGTATTTTCATTGTCCTCTTCCTGGTCCATTTTCTTTCATTGGTGTTGCCCCTAATTTCCCTGCATATCTCCTACTCGCTTACAGGTCCCACTGTTGGAACTGATTCATCTATTGCTGTGTACTCCATGAAATCATTGGCAGTCGTACCTGCTGGCAAGATGGTAATGGGTGGCGTGTCTCTGTTATCCACTTCCTAGTTCCCAACTCCCTCAGACAGACTCAGTGACATCAGCCCGGCCTTGCAATAGCAACTGGCTATCATTTCTGGAGTGAAAGAAGACAGCGCCCAGTCCAGCATCTGAATGGTGTCTAATATCGTCAACTTCTTTGCCAGGTCATCAAAGTGCAGGGATGCCTCAGAATCAATGTGGACTAATATTTTTTCAGTTATCTACATTTGGACAAATAAGAGAGATAAGGTTAGCAGTTGGGCCGAGATTAGCGGTTGCAATGCTTATGACTTTGATATGTGTGTGTGTATGGGAGGGGTAATAAACCTTTCTACAATAAAAGTGTTTAACACTTTTGATTATGCCCATGTCCATTGGCTGGATAAGCGATGGCATGTTGGGCAGCAAGAAGACAAGTTTTATGTGAGACAGCTTAATGTTTGGGTGCACACTGCAGTTGTCTAACAACAATGCTATTTTTCATTGCTGTTTTCTCATTTGTCCATTCACTAGCTGCATCCATCTGGTAAAGACATCGGCTGTCATCCAGGCATTACTGTTTGTCTCATAGATGACAGGGAGAGCACTTAATTCAATTCACTTGAAACATCTCGGCTTTTGAGATTTAGCAAAGATGACCAGCTTTAATTTCTCAGTTCCCAGCATGTTTGTGCAAAGCAGCACAGAAATTCGCTCTCTGAACTTTTTCCACCAAAGGTAGCCTCCAATCGAAATGTTAATGTGCCTTCTGGTGTGACCCTAAAGTAAAGCCCTGTTTCATCTCCATTGAAAATATCAACAGGTGCAAACTCTGTTAAAATTGCTGGCAGCACTTCATTTATCCAACGATCTGCAGAAGCTGCGTCCACATCTCTTTTTTCTCCATGGCGCTGTTTATGCACAATGCCGTGCCTTTCCTTACAACGGCACTGCCATCCACTAGTAAGGGTAAAAGGGATTTCCAGCATGTCAGCAAGTTGTTTTGCCTTTTGCAAGAGAACTGGCCCAGTGATAGTGGCATTGACTGCTCGGTTGGCTGTGAACCAGTGCAGTAAAGCATTCTTGACTGACTCACTTTTGCCAGCTCTCTTCCTTTTTCTCCCCATATTCTCCCCCTCCTTCCCACTCAGAAGGCAAGTGCTCCTGTGAGGCATAAATACAGAATACAGCAGATACATCAATCCTGTATTCTTTTGCTACTTCAGAGCGCTTTGCATCTGAATGGGACAGTCAGTTTATCAAAGCAACTTTCTGCTCAAGAGTGGGCTTAACCTTCTTTGTGTGCTCCATCAAACAAAATGAATTGTAAATTCAGCACCATGAGTGTAAACTAAGGCACATTTAAATTCTTTCAGTCTGGAACATTGGATAATTGGTGTTACGTTTTAATTAAATGTTTATTAAGTTGGATTAATTAAGGAGGATTTCTATTATTTTTTTTGGAGGGGTGGTGCCGACATGTGCTTTTACAAGTGTGCTTGCATGAAAATCAATAGGAAAATCAAAAAAATAAATGTGCACTTAACCAAAATGTGCACTTATACAGTGTGCATTTACCAGGTTAATTTAACACTGAAAAGACAGGAAAAAGATCGGGATACTGAAAAAGTGTGCACTTAACTGGGATGTGCACTTATCTGATATGCACTAAAGTGGGTTGCACTGTACTAGAGGTTTTGGCTAGAAAGACCTGGAGATCAGCAAAGTTAGAGTAACCAATTCCCCAAGCAAGCTGCATTCCAAAGGAAGCCATTTGGTTATCCAGTTCCACATACTGTATATTCATCAATAACTTAAGTGCAATGCAGTACTTTTTAAAACTGCTTTAATGGGCCTGGTTCATTAGTGCAGTGGCAGGGTTACTGCATGTGACATGCGACCCAGGTTTGGGAATGAACTAGAGGTGCTGGAGGGCCAGCAGGGGAGAATGTTTAAGTGTCCTAGCAGATGCAAAGCTCCTCTGGAATGAGAGTCTGTGTGTTACGACCATGTTAGTGCCACCTGGGGTACCACAGGTGAAATGGCTGAAGGGACATTTGCATGGATGCAGATGAACAGTTAATGTCTGCGAATGCCCAGTTTATGCCTCCATACAGTAGTCAGTTGCTGCCATCAGCTCAGTGAAAGTAGAAAAGACTACAAACCTACAGTCTAGCAGGATGGCATGACTCGGCTGATCTGATTCTTTCTGATTTAGTCAAATAAACAATCTTATGTTATGAACCCCCTGCTTAATTTTCTTGATAATGAACAGATCCCAAATTATGATTATGGACAGCACAGAGATCCACTTCATGGTCCAAGAACAGCACAGGACAGCAAAAACCATCTTTTTTTCATTTTCTTCACTGACCTTGATTTTTTCTCTTTTAGATAATTCCAGAAGAAGACCAATGGTTGAAACGTTGATTCTGAATCTAATTTCAGCATGCATTTAATATTACCATTTTATTTTGTGTTCAGACCACATGCTAACACAGCATCTTTTTATTTCTCTTGTCAGCCAAGTGCAGTATTAAATACCACAGCTGGGCTGTGAGTAAGGGATTGAGGATTGAGGTTTCTTCTCATGATGTGGAGTAATTTGTAAATATAAAAAGCTGATTCACTAGCAAAAAACAGCAGCAGGGAGCTTGATGTGATGGGACCATGCACCTAGAGAAGAAGAGAAGTGTGCAGAGAAACTCCAGGAACTTGTTTCCCACCACCCATATACTGCAACAGGGGCTGGATAACAGAGAACTGCCACAGTTTGTATTTTCTGGTGTACCACAAAACATGGAAAACTGTGCCAAGAGACTGATTGTTTAAAATAAAAAAGAAAATAGGCCCAAAAGCATGTGCAGTGCCATACTGCTTGCTCCTGACCCACGGGGCTCAAATAGGAATCAGGAGAATCCTTGTCAAAACTGGAAATGTACTGGAGCAAATCAGGAGACAACCAGACCTCCCAGGATCTTAATAGCCAACCAGAGAACATTATGGAGAACAGTGAAAAGAGGAAGTTCTCCAAGAGGATTCTGAGACTTGGAGTTTACTCAGAAAAAAGGAACCTATGAGAGAGTTCCTTTTCCCATATGACTGTTTCAGTCAATAGACCTTGTAGCTAGGTGGGTCAGTCTCACATCAGTGGTGGGGAAATTAATGGAAACCTTGTTTGTGGAAAGTTTGGTATAGTATCTTGAATCCAGTTGGCTACAAGACCGAAGCCAGCATGGATTCATGGAGGTGTGGGGTGGGGGTCATGCAAGACAAATATGACTGAGTTGTTCAAATGAGTGACCAGGAAACAGATCAGAAGAGAGCAGAGTACTGTTCATGGCCTATCTGGACTTTAGCAAGGCCGTCAACACTGTGCCACCCAAGAGACTGACAAATAATTGAGCAGTCTATGGGTGGGATCCAAAGTGGTGAATTGGTTAGAAACTGGTTAACTGATAGGCGACAGAGGGTAGTAGTTAACAGCACTCTCTCAAATGATGGCAGAGTGACCAGCAGGGTGTGACAGGGCTCAGTATTGCAACTGGTGCTCTTCAATGTCTTCATAAGTGACACAGCAGAAAAACTGGAAATGAAGGCTTGCCTTTTTGCAGAAGATGCCAACATTTTCAATTGGGTGGACACTCAGTAGGTGTGTAGAGAATGGTCAGGGATTTTATGAAACTCAAGGAGATGTCATGAGCATGGCAGTTGGGGTTCAATGCCAAGAAGAGCAAAATCATGCACCTAAGTCAAAGGAACCCATGAGCTGAGTATAGGATGGGGGGGAGGTATTGACAATCACTAAGTAGGAAAGAGAACTTAAGGATATCATAGCTGATGACCTCAAAGTGACGGGGCAGTATCATAAAGAAGCTGGTAAGGCCAGTGAGATGCTGTGGTGCATAGGGTTGCATATGTCCAGCAGGAGGAGGAAGGTGGTGTGGCCACTGTATTGCTTTCTAGTGAGACCCAACCTGGAGTACTGGGTGTTGTTTTGGAGGCCACACCATAGAAAGGACTTAGGCAACATGGTTGAGGCAGTTCAGAGCATTGCAAATAAAATGGTGCATGGGTTGCTCAAGAAGTCCTAGAAGAAGAGACTAAGGGATCTCAACATGTACACCCTGGAAGAGAGGAGAGTGAGGGATGACATGATAGAGACCTACACATACCTCATAGTGGTGAATAGGGTGCAGTAGGGGAGTCTCTTTCAAATGAGAAAGAGCACCAGGACCAGGGAGCATGAGATGAAGATGGGTGGGGGGAGTTTAAGAGGGATATGAGGAAATACTGCTTCACTGAAAGGGTGTTAGACACCTGGAACAGACTGCCAATGGAAGTGGCAGAGGTGAAAACAGTGCAGGGGGGTGAATTCAAGCATCCCATGTTGCACCTGAAAATTGGCATTTGATTGCCCAGTGTGCCTACCTGGTAAACAAACTACCTGGTAAACAAAGCATGTATGGGATAGACATATTGGTATCTTAGTAAATAGACAAGGAGTACTGAGGGTGTCAGAGACCTGTTAGGGTCTGCAGAAACAGATTAGGCAGGGAACATATTGGCAGACTGGGTGAACCAAGCAGTTCTTTTCTGCCAGAAAATTCTACATTTCTAAGTTTCTATACAAAAAAAGCAGAACTTCAAAGCTGTGGTAGGCATTCCAAGGGCTGTGGGCATCATTTATTATACCCCAAAGCCATAAAGGCACTAAATGAATCTTGGGAATGAGCCCGGGTTGTCAGTGGTTGGCCTGTGGTTGGCCTGGTGGGGTGGGGCAAGGAGAGAACAAATTACAAGAAACTCTGAAGTTGGCTGCCCCAACAGCCTTGTCCTACTTTAAAAAGCTATTCTCTCACTCCTTTATAGAATCCTGTAACTGCCCCCCCCAGAGGCCTGTGAAATAAGTGTCAGACATCCATCCCCAGGCCTTGTGAATCCTTGTTCATCACTTCTTCTCCCCCCATCATCCTTCCTTCCTCTTTTTCCTGAACTGTTCATGTACATACTGTATAATAATGTATATTGACAATGTTTTTTTTTGTCTTAGCCTCTTGTATATTGCCTGTATAGATCTTGCCTAATACTGCACTATGTTTTATGTCCTCTTCCACATTGTATTCCTTGATTGTACACTCATCTTTTTCCTTTGTATATTGTTTACTTTTGTGTGCATTTGTCCAGGTCCACCTTGCAAATGAGGTTGCTCAATGGTGCTTCACTTGGTAAAATAAAGATTGATTGATTGAAATCAAGCCACTGTAAGGTAGCTCTCTCCTTCTGGGAGGGATTGGAGGCTCACCAGTCACTGACCACCCCCTGGTGGAGGACAGATGGTGGTGCCAATCCCAGGAGCTCTGGCGTCAGCCACCGGGAGGGGTGGAAGGGACTGACTGGCATCACAGGGCATGTGTGCGCCTCCATGCAAGCACGTTGCCCATGTACTGGGGCCCCAGGACCAGGGGAGAAAAAAGTGCAAAAAACAAATATAATATAAATACAAAAATCAGGAAACATTCATCAACAGGAAAGAATACCACACCATCAAAGTACAACTAGTCAGTGATAGTGATAGTACTGGGTCCAGTCCTCTTTAACATCTTTATAGGTGACATTGCAGAGGGTCTGGAGGGAAAGGTATGCCTCTTTGCAGATGATACAAAGATCTGTAACAGAGTTGATACACAAGGGGGGGTAGAAAGGATGAGAAGGGACTTGGCAAGGTTAGAGGAATGGTCAGACATATGGCAACTTAGATTCAATGCAAAGAAGTGCAAAGTAATGCACCTGGGAAACAAAAACCCAGGAGAAGAGTACACAATAGCAGGTGAGGTACTAACAACAACAAAAATGGAACAGGACTTGGGGGTAGTCATAAAGGTGGGTAAGCAATGTGAGAAGTCAGTGAGGAGAGCCAGGGGGATACTGGGATGCATAGGAAGGGGCATCACAAGTAGAAAAGGGGAAGTGGTTATCCCTCTGTACAGACAGTTGGTGAGACCCCATCTGGAGTACTGTGTGCAGTTTTGGAGACCTCATCTACACAAGGACATAGACAGGATGGAAGCAGTCCAGAGGAGGGCAACTAAAATGGTGCAGGGTCTGCATCAGAAATCATATGAAGAGAGACTGAGAGAGCTTAATATGTATACCCTTGATGAAAGGAGGGACAGGGGGACATGATAGAAATGTTCAAGTACCTCAAAGGAATCAACAAAGTCCAGGAGGGTAGCATCTTTCAGAAAAAGAGATGTGTAAGAACAAGGGGACACAATTTAAAGATAGAGGGGGGGATGGCTCAGGGGTAATGTGAGGAAATCTTTTTTCATGGAGAGAGTGGTGAATGCGTGGAACTGCCTTCCTGGGGAGGTTGTTGGGGCTAAAACAGTGGGGGGAATTCAAACATGCATGGGACAGACACAAGGCAATTGTAGTGGAGGGTGGCAGGAAGTAGGCTGTTGGTTAACTAGAATCTGCAGCTTATCCAGTAGGTAGGGAAATGGCAGACTGGGTGGGCCAAGTGGTCCCTTATCTGCCGTCAAAGTCTATGTTTCTATGAGTGTCACATCCTTGATGCTGTGTCAAAATACTATATCAAGGATTATTTATGATGTATGCATATTGAGACACACTGGTCTGTGCACACACTTCAAATGAGGGAGAATTCAAGATGCTGTGCTGCTTGTTGAGAAAATGCAAATGTCATTAATTAAACCTTACAATGTAACATTGCCAACAATTATATAATAATGTTGGTAATGTGCAACCAGTCAACAATAGTTGTTGTCTGGATGATGAGTGCAGTACCACACAGAAGTGACACAAGTAAATCATATGTACAGGTTCTATAGTCAAAACAGCAATGCAAGAGCAGTTGACTTCTCCACGTGTTCCACATGAGCATGTTTTACACACATACAGGACATAGAAACATAGAAACATAGAATTTGACAGCAGATAAGGACTGCTTGGCCCACCTAGTCTGCCCATTTCCCTACCTAACGGATAAGCTGCAGATCTTAGTTAATCAACAGCCTACTTCCTCCTGCCTTCCACTAGAATTGCCTTATGCCTGTCCCATGCATTCTTGAATTCCCCCACTGTTTTTGACTCTCTGACCTCCTCAGGAAAGCTATTCCATGCATCTACAACCCTCTCTGTGAAGAAATACTTCCTCACATTACCTCTGAGGACAGCTATGTATTCAACCAGACCATGAGACACTACATTGGTCTAATGGAGCAATGTAGGTGCTGCAAAATCACCATGCATGGACACTAGAGAGAATGAGCAGGCAATGTTGGATCATGCATACTATGTCTTCTACTGCATTCCAGCCCTTGCTGAAGGTTGTGTGAGTGACCATCTATAGTGGTTACCCATAGTTCTGTACCCACAACATGCAATTGATGTGAGTCAACATCACTGTCCCATTGTCATGCCCCAGCAAGACCAGTAGTAACATGATTAGTCACAGTTTGCATGCAGTGGGTATGCCATCAGTACATCTCTACATTTGCTAATATGATGGTGAGACATAGTTTGTACCCTGAGTGTGCAGAACACAAACAAGCCAGTACAAGCCATTGAAAGGGCTGCATACATGATAAAGTTTATTGTACCAGTTATTATATTGCAATGTTTGTAGCAAAATGCAGTAGGCTGAATAGTGAAATAGTAACAATTGATAACCGTAAATGACACTAACAGTGCATCTGATTGTACATGTACTCTACTTTTAATACATATGTGACAGTAGACACCACCTAAAGAAGGGTCTGAAGACACCAGTGACACATTCACAGATAGAGGCACAGCAGCAGTACAGTGATTCACATCCTAAAGCCCCACCCAGCCAAGCATAGAGCAGAAAACTGGCCTGCTGATGATGCAGTTCTGCTCTTTGGAAAGGTCTAGGGTGTCATTATAATATAGCCCTGAACTGGCATGAAAAAATCCTAATGGCCTGCTGCATGCTACATAACCTGGCAGTGATACAGAGGATCACAATGCCTGATGATGTTGAGATGTGACATGATTATCAAGATAAAAATCAATAACAGGAACAGTCCCATCTAGTGGCAGCTGTGTATCACCATGAAGCATCAAGGGCTTGTGCAGTATGTGATATCCTTATTGAAGGATTCTTCCAGTAGGGGGCTGAGAGTGACAATGTGCAGTGAAAATGACGTATGACATGCCATCCATTCAACTACAGTGGAACAAATATAAGATACTGTACTAATGCAAGCAAGGCACACAGTTCAGACTGTACATGTTAAAACATTTGTGTACATGTGTGAATTCTGACATTTCACATGCAAAACATTTTTGAGGTTTACGTGATCTGCAGAAAATGGTTCCATGGTTTACATGGAAATGCTTTCAGAACTCAGTTGAATTGATAAACAAATTCTGAAAAACGTTTTGGAAGCAGACTTTCCATTCTGCACCAGTTGCCATTCTGCACCAATTCATAATGCAAATTTGGTATTCTGCACTGCCCTAGTAAACATGCATGACACAACATATGTTCAGCAAGGTAAACATCTAAGAAAGCCTCTGGAGGAAGTGCAGTGCTTGGAGGTGCAGTGAGAGGCAGGCACAGGGCTGATACTCTCTCATGAGAGTTGGGTGTGGGCCCTAAGCCCTCCCTCCCCTGAACACAGCACATTTATAGGGGAACACCTGCCCTGAGATTGGAGGATGGGACTTCAGGTGCAGCTCATGTAGTTCCTATCCAATAGTGCAAACACAGGGTGGGGAAAAAGCATAGATCAGTCTCAAATAGGAGTACAGCATCCACAATGGATTGCTGATTGGTGTGATAGGTGGGAGGCCTTCAACTAGGCAATATCAGGTACTAGTAGTGTTCAACTGGGAAGGGGAGCAGTCAGAACATAGGGCGTGGAAAGCTGAAGGGGAATAGATGACGTAAGAAGTACAGGGAGTGACAAGAGCAAACACGACCAATGTTGATGAGAGGAGACCAGCATGGGGGAAGGGTCAGAACAGGAGAGGGTCCACTCAATGGGAAGTGAGGAAGGAGACTGGCAGTCAGCAAGGGCTAGGTAGGGTAGTTTTTTGCCAAGGATGCGGAGCAGCCATGTTCCTGGCAGTGGCATGGAGGGCAGGGGCATGCTTGGTGTGCTGGCAGATGGGGAAAATGAGGGAATAAATTAGGTGGCTGAGGAGGGAGCTGCATGCATGGAGAAGCTGAGGTAGGGAAGATTGAGGTCATAAGGGGAACCTGTTGGAACACACAATACAGCCACCAGCAGGCCAGCACAAGGTAATTCCAGAGGAATTGGGAGTTGGGCTGTAGAATCCAGTGCAGTTACATGCAAGGCATGGGGACGAGGGTTGGAATGGTCGAGGAGACAAGACTACAGCAGGGCCAGTGCATGGTCATAAGCCTCAGGATGGGGGCCTGGGAAAAAACAGGGAAAGGGGATCACCAGAGCAAATCAAGTCAATGGTATGGCTAACTGGGAGAAGCAGGATGGGGAAGGTAGTTTAATCATTGAGTAGGTTAAAGGAGGGTCACTACAAGGGAGAAAGGATTCATCATAGAAGTGGCAGGCACTACCTATAGCCCTAGAGACAAGTGGCAGCAGAAAGGAGGTAAGGAAGCAAAACCAGGGACAGTGGGGAAGGGAGGTGCAGCGAAGCTAGAAACAGAAGGCAGCAAGGATAAGGATGGAACAAGGCTGAGGAAGGAACCTTGGGGAGAAGGCACACGCCACTCGAGAAAAACACAAGGAAAACCATAGTGGGGAGGGCTGCAGGATGGGGGGCAGAGGAAACTGCATGAGGGGAAGGTAAGGGGGCACAAGAGGAATGGTCCAGTAAGCAAAGCTGATGCACCAGCCATAGTTGGCAAGGGGAAGAAGTCAGGACACAGAATGGAGGAGGCAGAAGGGGGGAATATCTGGGGGGATATGGGAAGGGAGATTTTTGGGGGGAAGGAAAAGAGCCCACAAAAAGAAGGAGCACATAAAGGAGTCAATCATAAATCTGGTGGACTCCATAGTTAAGGGAGTCAGACATGGGGAGAGGGGGCCAGGAAAAGCAACATCTGGGTAGAGTGCATGCCTGGCATGACAGGTGGTAAGGTGCAGCAGCACATTGGTAGATGTGTACAGAAGGTGCGGGGGAGCCACACATCATTGTTCACCTGGGAACAGATGATCTGGAAGGAAGACAGATAGAGGAGGTTCAGGACAGCTTCAGAGAAGTGGGGAAGTTATGCAGAGAGGAAGGAAGCACAGTGGCATTCTCAGAAGTTCTACCAGTGCCAAGGGCAAGTACAGATAGAAAAAGCAGAATCATGGACTTCAACAAGTGGCTGAGAGAATGGTGTGAGTCCATGCGGTATGGCTCGGTGGGAGAGTGGGGCAACACATGGGAGAACCCAGATCTATATGCAGGGGGAAAGGCTACATCTAAGTAAGAAGGGTTCGGGGGTGTTAAAGCAGAGACTGAGGGAATTTATCACCACAAAGTATCTTTTAAACTTGCTGTGGGGTGGGCTGGGGAGGTGGAGTGAATCAGGAGAAAAGGTCCAGAGGACCACCTGCCATGGCAATAATAGGGCCTACTTTGTCTAGGGGGGGGGGGGGGGAAGGGGAAAGTAAGGGGGCAGTTGGGAGAAAGTCAGGGTGGAGGGTGGTATCACTAAATGCTAGAAGCCTGGGGAATAAAATGGCAGAGCTGCAAGCACTACTGGCAGAAGGAGAGGTGGACATAGCAGCCATCACTGAGATGTGGGCAACCCAAGACCATGACTGGTACTTGGCCATCCCAGGATTTAAATTATTCAGGAAGGACAGAGAAAAAAGTAAGGAGGAAGGTAACTGTTTACATAAGGGAAAGGACTGGATGCATCAGGGAGGAGAAGGAGGAAGGTAGGTCAGAAGTCATTTGGATGCAACTCCATGCCCCAAAGGGGGCTAGGGTCCGATTGGGGGTTGTTTATAGGCCCCCAATCCAGAAAGAGGAAGTGGATAGGGAGCTAGTGGAGCACATAAGGAGACTCTGTGGCAAAGGGAGCACTGTGGTGGTGGGAGACTTCAGTTTACCTGGGGTGGATTGGAGCATCCCAGCCAGCACATGTGCCAGGGAGCAGATCCTCCTGGAAGCAATCCAGGATGGCTTCCTGACTGAAAGGGTGACAGTGTCAACAAGGGAAGAAAATATTCTAGACCTGGTGCTGAAGGATGGAGAACAGGTCACACATGTGAGGGTGGAGGAACCACTGGTTGGTAGCGATCACCACACAGTGTGGTTCTCTATCAGTTTGGGTAGAGAGAGACCCACAACACAAAAACAAAGGTCCTGGACTTCAGAAGGCAGACTTTGGCAAGATGGGGAAATTAATGAGAACACACATAGATGGTATCCACCCTGACATGGTTGCAGAACAGAAAGGGGCGATCATAAAACTAGAGCTGATTGAATCCACTAACGCTTGTGTCAGGAACCAGCAAAAGAAATCAAGGACTATGCATCCAACCTGGATGACCAAAGAGGTAACAGAGAAGGTGAGGGGTAAGAGAAGGGCCTTCTGAACCTACAAGAGAACCAGCAGGGCAGAGGATTGGAAGAACTATGTGAAGAAATCCAGGGAAGCAAGCAGAGCAATCAGGACTGCAAAGGTTGCCAAGGAAAGGAAATTAGCACAGGGGATTAAGGAAGGAGAAAAGGATTTATTTGGGTATATCAGGGAAAAGAGGAAGTGCAAGGATCAAATAGTTAGGATTAGGAAAGGCAGTGGGTGGGTAGACAAGGGAGCTGAGAAGGTAGAAGTACTGAATGAGTACTTCTGTTCAGTGTTCACAAGGGAGAGGGATAGGCCCATTCCTGCAGAGGAAGGGGGCACAAGCATGGGGTGTTAGATGACCACAGACAGGGTCATCACAGTGGAAAGGGTGCTGGAGGGCTTTAGGTCCCTGTTGGTAGGCAAGGCACCTGGGCCATATGGGGTACATCCCAGGGTGCTGAGGGAACTGCCAGAGGTCCTGGCCACTGGTGGACCTGTTCAACACCTCATTAAATATGGGATATGTGCCCAGAGATGGGAGGGAGGCACACATGGTACCTCTCCACAAAAGTGGGCCCAAGGATGAACCAGGGAGCTACAGACCAGTTAGCCTCACCGCAATTGTGGGAAAACTGATGGAATCTATCCTCAAAGAAAGGCTGGTGCAGTTTCTTGTGGATAATGATCTGCAAGATGACAGACAGCATGGGTTCATCGCTGGCAGATCCTGTCAGACAAACTTGGTTGATTTGTTTGACTGGGTCACAAGGGGGCTGGACGAGAACCATGTGGTAGATGTAGTCTACCTGGATTTCAGCATGGCCTTCAATTCAGTGCCACATGGAAGGTTGTCCTGCAAGTTGAGGAGTCTTGGTATAGTGTGGAAGCGAGCCTGATGGGTAGAAAACTGGCTGAGGGACAGGAAGCAGAGGGTAGTTGTGGTGTCCCACAGGGATCAGTACTGGGATCAGTCCTGTTTAACATTTTCATCGCAGATTTAGCAGTTGGGATCAAGAATAAGATCAGCCTCTTTGCTGATGACACCAAGATCTCTGCTGAGGTGGATGAGGAGGAGATTGGCAAAATACTGCAGGAGAACTTGGCAAGACTTAAGGAGTGGTCGCACACCTGATAGCTTGGGTTCAATGCCAAGAAGTGCAAGGTGATGCATTTTGGAGCCAAAAACCCAGGATACATCTACTGAATGGATGGTATCAAACTGTCCACATCCAATGAGGAGAAGGATCTGGGGGTGCTGGTGACTGGGGAATTAAACCACTCTGCCCAGTGTAGGAAGGCAGCAGCTAAGACTGACAGGATGTTAGGGTGCAAAGCAAGGGGGATTACATCCAGATGTAGCGAAGTCATATTGCCCCTGTACAGGCCCCTGGTGAGGCTGCACTTGGAGTACTGCATGCAGTTCTGGCACCCGTACTTGAAAAGGGATATAAAACTACTGAAGGCAGTGCAGCGAAGAGCAACAAAGATGATCCAGGGGCTGGGGGACAGAACTTACGAGGAAAGACTAAAAGAGCTCAACATGTATACCCTGGAGGATAGAAGAGAGAGGGGGGACATGATCAAGACCTTCAAGTACCTGAAGGGGATGAACAAAGTTGGCTTCCAGGGTGGGTTCACTCTCCAGAATGGAAGAGATACCAAAGAGCACTCCCTGAAGTTAAAGGGGGGCAGATTCAGGAGGGAAAGGAGGAGGAGGCACTACTTCATTGAAAGAGTGGTAACAGGGTGGAATGCAATGCCTGAGCAACTCGTATCAGTGCAGACTGTAGGGTGCTTCTTCAAGAGGGGGTAGGACAAGTTCACGGGGAAAGTACATACCAGGGGCAGTTGGGGGAAGGAAGAGTTAATGGGATAGGGGGCAGCTGCAGTCTAATGGGCTGAAGTGCTGCACACTCGGGCAGACTAGATAGACCATGCGGCCTATATCTGCTGGCAATTTTGTATGTTCATATATAAACATTCCATGTATGATTATAGGTACACAAGGGTGCTGGTGCATTCCATGGTAGTCCTGCAGACCACAACTGATAATGTGTTGGTGAACAATGCAATCACTGAGGTATACACTATTACAAAGGCGTAATGAGGATTGCTCAAAGTATCAAGCAGCCTGCTGAAATGTACCATTTAAAACATGCAGAGTACACCACTGTTATTGTGTTGTGTTTGTAAAATCATTATATGCATGAGTTGTATTAGGTTTCAAACATCATAATACAACATTAACACATTTTGAATATGTATCTGGGGACAAATCCCCATGGATATACAATGCTAAGTTAGAATACATGCTGTAGCATACAGAGTTCAGTAATGGCGTGAACTATGGATTACATCACATGTTTAAAAATTAAGCAGTAATGCATGACGGGGCATGTGTCGTGCTGGGATAATGTCACACCTCAGGTAATTCAGCATGGGGCTGAATATGTCCAACACCAGAGAAGTGATGTAATCCCCACAACACATGCCCTGGTATGAACTACTGCAATTATAAAATTGATTGCTTGTACAAGAAAAGAAAAAAGGTTAACATTACATTTTTAAAATGTATTTTTATTTATTTATTTATATTTATTGAAATAATGGAATTATAAACCTTTGAGTCAGAAACTCATTGACAAAGGCTCCACGTCGAAAGATTAACAGTGTTACAGTGCAAGATTACAAGGTGATTACAGTGCAACAATACAATAAAAACAGTGCAAGAATAACAAGCATTTGTCAATGCCGAATGTTTGCTTGCTGGCATTAGCATTAGAAGTGCAGGAGTTAGACAGATAAATAATAGGAATGGCAGAGGAAGGACTGAACTGACACCACCCCCACCTTGAAGAGACAGACAGGCATTGGGGTGTGCCTTTGGGTTGTCGCCCATAGCGCTGATGCCATTTCACCTCACCCTACCCTGCAGACACCGACAAGTGTTAAGGTGTGCCTTGGGGTCTTCAGGCTTTACACTCACTCCATTCCATAAGTAAATATTCTGAAATGGGTGCAGTATAGGAGAATGGGGTGAACTTTGGGGCCGAAGAGTCCAAGGCACACCTCGTTGCCTGTCAGTGGCTACAGGATGGGGGGGGGTGGAATGGCATGAGCATTGCTGTCGACAATCCCAAGTTATACCCCCTGATTGCAGTCAGTCCCTACAGGGTAGGGCGTTATGGTCAGAAACCCTGACACCTCGGGCATTTCTTGGTATTTTCACTCCAAGTTTTCAACATGAGTTTTTTGCAACCTCTCCTCATGAACTGTAGCACTGGGATTTTATTACTCTGTCCCAAAAGTTGATTTCCATTGTGCATCACAGGTGCAAAAACATGTTTTGGGCAGGATGTGAAAATGACTGCAGTACGGTTCATAAGGCAGTGTGCAAAAATGGCAATGTTGAAAATCTGGAGTGAAAATATAAAAACTGGACGAAGTTACGAGCGTGCATTGAAACTGCACAACTCACGCTGGTAACGCAGTCATTTTTTGGAAGTATTTTACCAAATCTACAGCATGGGCTTTTTGGGACCTCCCCTTATGAGCACTGTCACTGTGATTGTCTTAATCTGTCTGGAACGTTGATGTCTCAGAGCAACCGCGCCATTGTGCACCAGATGTGCAAAAACATATTTCTGTCAAGATGTGAAAAATGACAGCTGCACTGTTCATAAGGAGGTGTGGGAAAATAGCAATGTTGAAAATCTGGAGTGAAAATATTACAAATTCTAGAAGTTATGAGCGTGCATGTTAACTGCACAACGCATGCTTGTAACAGTCATTTTGGGGAATTTTTTCACCAAATTTGCAACATAGGCTTTTCTGGAGCCCACCTCATGAACAGTGACAGTGTTGTTTCATTAATCAGTCCTGAAAGGTGATCCTGAGCAATGACCACAAAATCACCTTTTAAGAATGAATAACAAAATGACAGTGACTGAGTTCCTGAGGAGGGGTCCCAATAACCCCATGTTGAAGATTTGGAGCCAAAAGTCACAAAAATGGCCAAGATATCCACCTAGGTTGACCTCCCCCCATTGATGCCATTATACAGCTTACCATGATTTTCTTCAGTTCGCGGTCGACTTTTGAAGAGAAGAGTTCAGATGTCTGCCACTCCACCGAAGATCGTCACGCCGGACTCCATTGGTAGGTATGTATCTGCCACAGTGCCACCAACTCCAGCCCCTACTGAGCTCAAGCTGGGGCCTGCTCCATAGTGAGGTAGGAGAGGGAGGATGGGAACCAGCATGGGTTGGAGCCCCTGAGTTTGATGCTGGTCCTGTGGCTGGATCAAAACTGGTCCCCCACCCTTGTAGGTGCAGCAGACAGTAGTGACACACCACTGACACTTCTATAGCTGCCTGCTCCCCCCCCCCACTTCAGTGTACAATATAAAGTTAATATATCTATGCAGCTAGCATTTCACCACTGGAGTCATAGTTTCAAATCTGACTCAGGTTCTCCTATAGCTGCCAACCCCCCTCCCCCCCACACGCCAGCTTGTTCAATCATGTACAATACAATGACCGGGAGTGGGGATGGAACTGAAAGCAGCCAAAGTTTTATGGGATGGGAATGGGATAGGCAGGTTTGAACATGGATAGACTGATCATGTCGGTTGGGTATACATCTATTAGTCTGGTAGTCACATGGCTAAGTGAAGGCAAGCAAGCAAAGCCTCACAGAGTTTTTCTGATTTCTTGTACCATTTTAACCATGCTGCACTAAGATTGAGTTTGTTGCTTGCCTGTTTCCTTGCAAAAATGGTACAAGAAATCAGAAAAACTCAGGCTGTCCTTGCTTGCCCCTTGCAGTTGCAGAAATTCTACATTTTTCATTTTTATGTAGCCATGTGATGAAACTGCCAGATTCAGATGCATACCCGACCACTGACCTGATCAGCCCCTCTGTGTTCAAACATGTTTGTTTGTCTGAGTTGTCCCGTTCTTCCTATAAAAGTTTGGGTGCTCAGTTTCCCACCTGGCCATTGTATTGTACATGACTGAACAAGTTGGGGGGGCAGGCAGCTTTAGGAGAACCAGAGTCAGATTTGAACCTGAGGCTCCATGGTGAAATGCTAGCTGCATAGATATATTACTTCATATTAGCCACCTGCCATTTAGTTTTATTTCATGTCTAACAGAACTGACTCACTGCTTGGGAAAAGGTGCCTGAATATTGATGAAGAGAAAAAAGTGAAGTTAACTGGCATTTAAAATAGATCCAGGCTTTCCCTATAAGGATTTACATAAGGGTCCGAATGTCTATAAATGGTTCACAGGATGTAGGCAAAGAAACGCTTGTAGTTGCAGTTTTTTTTTTTTTTAAACTTGCTTCCTGTTTTTGACTTTAAATTAGCATCACAGCAGGGAGATGCATTGCGGTACATTTGCGATGCATTCTGTTCAGTTTTAGTTACATTTAAGGTCAGAATCTGTATAATAAAATACCCATAGTTGTAATAGAAGGATTATACATTAAATAATAAATACATTTATTGATTTAGCTTATATAGTATATACATACTGTACATATATACAGCAAAATCTCGCTTAATCGAATGTGCTGGGGGACAGAAAATCATTCGGATAAGCAGGGGACCATTGAAAATGTTGTACAATGCATTCAAAGATGACTGACTGATGGTAAGCAATGGTCTGTATTTAATAATACAGCAACAATGTTACTTAAATTAAAACTACATTCTAGTAAAGTTCATAAAATGCTGTCTCTAATTTCAAATTCTGCTCCCAACAGCCTGCCACATAGCTGGATGTGTAAAGTGCGCACTACAGGGTTCCAACATTTGTACAAAAAATATTGAGCGCTTGAACAAAATACAAAACAGGTGGTCTATGCTTTACCCCAGATTATAAGCACATCACCTCTGAAATACTGTTTCAGATTAATTTACCAAAGGTGGAAGTCACAGGTTCACATGTAGAACTCAAGCCTTTCATATCTGCTTTGCCACTGTCGGCATGGACGCGAATGTCACAAATCTACTGTACATGTTTTCTTTTCCTCATCATGGCATGGTTTGGTGTGAGTTGTGGATCTTTGTGAGCCAATATGAGGGAAACACCACTGTCCACCTGTGAAAGACAGTTCATGCTGCAGGCTATAGCAGAAAAAAACGTAAAGGACCTTGTAGAGTTCATAGGCTTGGAATCATCATTTGTACTCATTTGTTAGTTGTGAGAGTACAAAATAATAGGTCAACTGGTATTTAATACTTTCTCTTTGCATGTTTTGTGCTGCTACTGAATTTAACCAGCCAGATAAACAGCAATGTCAATGTCATTCTGTAAATGAAGTTCAAGGTCAGCGATCAAATCTGCAGCCCCCCAATATGCTGGCTAGCTTCAGTGGCTTAAGACTCATCATACTTCATGAATTAATAGAATAAATTGGCAACGACAGGCAGCAACCCTGTAAGCAGCAGCACATTGGGTGGGGGCAGGCAACAATAGAACAGCCAGAAGCAGGATATTTTCACTGACCTATATCAGCACTCCTGTCCTGATCAGACTCCTGATCACAGGAGAGAGGGGGGCCGTTGGGAGACCAACGCTGGTTGCTGTTTTATTCTGCTCAGCCATGATGATAATAATGTTAACAGACAGTCTGACTGTCTGAGAGCCCCGAGCCGACTGATGCAGTCAGAACTTCAGAAGAGAGATCAGAAGTAAGTACGGTAATGGCACCTACCACTACTGTAATTACATTTTCTGTAACAAAGGGTACACTTACTTGACTTCTCACTTACTGCCACTGTTGAACTTCAGTAGGAGGTGTGCTAGTGAGAGATTGGGCACCATTTAACTTAATCGGAGGATACTAATTTGTCCCCTAGCAGCTGTGTTGGCAGTCAGGTTCGATCTTTTATTTAAATTGGAGGTGTGAGATCTGGGCACTTAATTTAATCAGACACCAATTCATACAAACTCAGATCAGGGTGTCGGAAGGCAGCCAAACAAAGGAAAGGATGCTGCTACCTGATTGAGTGTCTATTAACGTTATGTGCCTTATCTAGCAACTAGCTAGCATACATTCAGAAAAATAACACATTATTATCACAGTACTGTTCCATGACGGTGACAACGATGGCAGCGGGGGGGGGGGGTTCTTCAGGGACTGCAGGCTCTATCAGTCAGAGATGGGGTGGAAGGGTGACTTATCAGTAATGGCTAACCAATATTGCTTATTAAAAAAAAAAAAACAAGGAAGCTAGTAGCTTTATGGGGCCCCCCCTGCAGTTGGAGGCCCAAATGCAGGGGTACAGTTTGCACAATGGTAAGGCTGGCCCTGACTGCAAGGGGGGAGAGAGAGCACCGGCAAACACACAACCCCAGGCTCTGCCACTTGGAAACTAATTTACTTCAAAATAATTAGTCTGCAACAAAAAGGGAAAAAAAAACCACTGGAGACTGGAAAACACATTTAGGATTCTGCGGAGGAGGGTGATATATATACACCACAAAACACAGAAAGATGCACTTTTCTCTTCTACCTTTGCACTGAAATTGGAAAGGAAAAAATGTTTCCTTTTAGAATTCATCTAAAGAGGACTCAAGAGTTGGTTTGGAGGGAAGGAATGCAGAGAAAGCAACACAGGTAAATATTCCTAGCTCCTAGAGCTCAAGCTGGAAGGCTGTTTGGGTGGGGGGCAGTGGAGCCGAACGTGGGATTGGGCACCTCCGTTGGCCCTTACACTGTGTGGGGGGGCACATTAGCACGCAATGTGCGCATGCATGTGGAGTACGCGCAGGCAGTAGTTTCTCGCTGCTCACTGAAGCGGAGCTCTGCCTTTCAACTGTACAGCACTGCATTTTGGATGATCGCACTATGTTTCTTGCACATGCGTGCAAGCAAACATAAAAATGAAGTACTAATAAAGAGGCATTATAAAGGGTTATGCAAACAAAATGCTAAGTAGAACATACCAAGTACCAGAAAACAATAGTCAGGAAATACAATACACAGTGAGGAAGCAAGCAGGACAGGAGGAAACAGGTAAGAGGAGAGGCAGTCCATGGGACCTTGTTAAACATTAAGGAAGGAGGTAGCAGGTAATTGGGTGGGGACTTGGGGAACCATATATGTAGATTGTTGAAAGAAGGAGGGGAAATGAGGAAAACATAAGGTTGTACAGTGGAAGGGGGAGACAGGAGGAGCTGGAAAGTCAAAGAAGGAGGAAGAAGATAGGGAGAGTTGAGGGTAGGGAGGCAGAGAGTAGGCTGAGGAACAATAATGTCAGGGGGAAAGTCAAGAAAGGGAATTAGGGAGGATATACATGAAGAGAGGGGTAAGGGTGCTTGGAACAGTCACAGATGTTTAAAGATAGAACGTGTTGCCATAGTTTAAGTTTAAACGGGCCTATTTTATTTTCAGAGAGAACCTTGGTAAGTAGACTATTTAATTAGAGAGGAGCCCTGTACATAAAAACATGTTGTTCATGAGCTGTTCTGCAAAATGGGATAAGAAAGGAGACTTTAGTGGAGCTTTTGGTAGCCTGGGGAGCAGGGGTGACAGTGCGGAGTTGCCTGGCAGTGGACTGTGAGGGATTAAGGGTAAACTTGCTTGCCAGTAGACAGGTATGGTATTGAAGTCTCCCTATAAAATTCAACCAGTTTGCTTGTTGATAGAGGTCACCGGATTTACTACAAGGTGACAAGCTTTATTAAGGGTGATGTTAACCTTATTTTGATGTGCTTATGCAACTGAATGAGATAATATGAGATGATGCTTGTGTAACTGATTTGCTTTGTGGCTTTCTGCCTCTCTATCCGTGGGATATACCACCCTGTAGAGGTATGACACAAGGAAACCTTGAGGAGGGTTCCCATCCCTACAGGTGTCGGGAATTAATGCATTGCCTAAAGGTAGGTTAGGAAGAAGCCCACGGGGAAGAGAGATGAGCCACTGGAGGAGGGGGGGTGGATGGTGGGCAGCAAAAAAGAACCCTGGCAAAGCTCAGGATGTAGTGACCTTTTAAACTCAAAGGGAAAGTGACGTTGTTGCTCCGCTCATTGAACCTCGGGCTTAGAGCCCTCCCATTCGATGTGCTTATGCAACTGAATGAGATAATATGAGATGATGCTTGTGTAACTGATTTGCTTTGTGGCTTTCCACCTCTCTATCCATGGGATATACCACCCTGTATGGGTATGATGCAATGAACCCAAGAGGAGGGGGCCCCCCACAGGTGCCAGGAATGAATGCGTCAGCTAACGGTAGGTTAGGAAGAAGCCCAAAAAGAATACCCAAAGATGTCAAGCTTCGAAGAGGTAAGGATGGTGAATGAATTCTGTGAAGAGAATGGCTAGCTTCCTAAGGAGAGAGGTAAAAGCTGGGACACCATCCATCTCCATCCAACAGTGGAACCTAACTAACGAGAAGAAAGTGCTAACTCTGACTAATATTATGACCATTGGCGTGGAGGAAAGGAAAAACCCCCTTGAGGACGAAACCTCTGGGGATCCAAGGCCTAGCTTGCCTTCCCTCCAGGCTGATGACATTTGATTTGAAGACATATGTAGGTAAAGAGAATGGTTCATAGATGAGGGGTATAAGTAGGGAGAATGATGATGGGATAGAGGAAAATCCAAAGAAGCACAGATTAAATAGGGAACATGAGGTAGCTTCCTGGCCAGTGCCCTTTGGGGTAACCATTGCCTCTGTGCTTGCGTGCTGAGTTTCTTTGTCTTTTACCTTGTTTTTTTGTTTTAATTGGGTTCACCACAACATAACCCAGATAGACCATCTTAGTGTAGCTGGTTCATTCCACTGGAGCGTCAAACAGACAAGGCACACTGATGAATCCTGGTAGGATGAAACACGTGTCTGTGTCTTCTGTTGGCACCCTTTGCAAACTGTGTGAGAGACTGTTCGGCACCATGCATTTCTGCTTAAAGTTGAACCAGCATAATATTCTGTGGTGATTCGCATATGCAGCCCATGATGCTTTGCATTATGGGGCATGTGTGATTTTGTATTTTTTTGAAACTTGGCTTCCCAGCCAATGGCCTTTGGGGTAACCATTGCCTCTGTGCTTGTGTGATGAGGTAGAAGGGACCCAAGGAGGGTATGCTCGAGTAGTCAATGAGAGATAGTAGATCAGAGGAGCAAAGATGGGAAGGAGTAAATCCATGTGTAAGTCAGAGGAGCAAGGGGTATCCAGATGTGCTCACAAGGAGATTCCAAATGTGCTGTTGAAGAGACAGATGATAATGCAGACTGGCTAGATGGAGCACTGCACTTGATTGAGCGATGTGAATGAGCAGACACTGAGGTTGAAGAGGCATGCTTGATTATAAGATGTAAACTATTAGACTCTGAACGATTAGACCCTGAGGTTGTAGTCGATGAGGTAGTATGGAATTAAGTGATAGGAATGTCTGAGTAAGTGACGTAAATAGATAAACCTTGAGGTAATTCTGAGTGAATGACAGGATTTATGAACCAGATATGACTAGAGTTATGAACTAGATACATGCAGCAGGATGGCTGCAGTTGATAGGTGGCATAGGAGTTATGGTAGGTACGCCCAAAAAGAATATCGATAGCAGGCCACAAGTGGAGTGAATCCTGGATGGCCAGTATGGAATAGGAAAATGAGGAGACAGGGAGGAACTTGAAAATGAACTAAATGAAGGAAGTGAAAGGAAGTAGGCTCCTTGAAAGGAGGTAGACACTGAGGCCAAGAAGGGAGCTCTGAAACGAACCAGAGGGTGCGCTCAGGAGGCGCATCAGAGGAGCAACTAATGATGAGTCAGCTAAGAGCAAACTGGAAGATGTACGATGAGGAATGAAGCTAAGAGTGGAGGGAAGCCATAAGGGCTGGTACTAGAAAAGGCTCTAGGACAAGGAAGGTAAAATGAGAAAAGGGATGCGGTATGATGATAGATTGATGCCAAGAAAGCAGGTACGGGAAAGTGAGGTAGGAAAGGACATAGGATGGTAGGGATTGAATCAGATGAGCAAGTTGAAGCAAGGTAAAATGGAAGGGAAAGAGCTAGGTATGAGGAAAGAGGGAAGCCCTGGAGGCTGATGAGGAGGGAAGCCGGTAGTGGAGAGAATCTGTGAAGGTTGGGGCAAGAATAGTTGCAAGGCTGAGGAAGGCAAAATAAGGAATAGATGAGGTACAATGAAGGATGAAAGCCTTGGTGGCCAGTAAAGGAAAGTGAGAACAGACAGGACGAGGAAGAGGATGAAGTGCAGGGGACGCAGCATCGAGCTACACATTGTTGCTGCTGAAATGCAGAGCCAGGGTGCTAGACATAGCACAAAGTGCAGATAAACAAGGCATTTAGATTGCAGCTGGCATGAGAGGAGAACTGCAGGAAGGAGATTATCCATGAGAGGTATTCCAAAATGAATTATTACATGGAGATCAAGGCAGTTCAAGGAGCAGAGACAGGGTAAAAAACAGGAAGGGACAAGGACAGAGTGAAGCACTGCTAACAGGATAACTGAACTGGATGGCCACAGGTTGAGGAGGGATGGCTGTGGTTCAATGAGGTGGCATAGGGGCCACAATAGGCAATTGGAATGGAACCTTGATGGCTGGCACGAGCAAGGGAAAGAGGAAATGACCAGAAAAGTTGAGGGAGGGAATCCCAGAATGTTGGAATGGGTAAGGGTCATGATACAAGACAGAAAACAAGGCAGGAATAGCCTGAAGCCGATCATGGACGATCAAACAGCACCACGTGCTGGGCAGTGCAAGAATCCCCCAGATTTAGGCTTGACCACAGTGCAGCAGAATAATAAGCAAGAAGTACAGAATTACCATTATGGTACTTCAAATGAGCAAAACAGCAGAAACAAGCATTAGGGATATCACAGACCACAACCCAGGTTATACCGTGCCATAATTAGAGTTGGTAGAGAAGGAATCAACAGGAATACTACAGCACACATGGGAGCTCGGGACCCAGAGAGGTCAGGAGAGGACACGCTTGAAACGAAGCACAGAAAAACAAACAAACCCAGCACGACCCCAAAATCAGCATTGCAGCCAGCAACACAGAAGCAAAGAGATGAGTGGGGATAAATGTAGAAGAATCAGGAGCAGCAAGCATAGTTTGTACATGTCCTCTGCATTGCGAACAGGTGAGAAATACATGTCTGAAGCAGCCATTATTGTACTTGCAGGGCTGGAACTCAAGGGGCTTCCCGTTCACCGACTGGATCAAAATGACAGCATTTGATGTCAGGCTAGGTGTGGTCCGAGTCCAACTGCCCAGATGGCAGAAAATAGACAACCAGGTGACCAAGCAGACAAGCAAGAAGGGCACAAGGCAACAAGGCAGGAGCCAGCAGAGCTAGGCTAGGGATGGGACAGACCCCATGACACAAACAGATCAAAAGGAAGGCAACAAAGGAGGAGGCAGCATCCGAGAGAAGCCCACAGCACCAGCAGGCAAGGCGGGGGTGCAAGCGATCAGCAAAGCAGGGTAGAACAGCAGCTGAAGGAGTGAGGGAAAGAGAGGAGCAGCAGAATGCAGTGGAATGAAAATGAGCAGAAACAGGAATGGACAGGCTGTGGGAGGCAGCTGGCAGATACGAGAGCAAATGCAGCAGAAACCATACAGGAGAAGGAGAGCAGCACCTCCGGCTGCAACGAAAATGAATCCCTGCAAAGCCCAGGATGTAGTGATCTTTTAAACTCAATAGGGAAGTGACGTTGTTGCTCTGCCTATCAAACCTCGGGCTTAAAGCCCTCCCATTAGCATGGTGTCATTCACACTGCCATTGATCGCTATTCCATAGCCTACAATGGAAAGGACCGAACTGGCAATGACCAGCTTGAGGGTATTTGCAGAGAAACATGACCTGTGTCTGTACAGTAGGCCAATTCTAGTTTTTACAGCTCTGCAGACCTGACTGATATACTGTAATCCTGGAAGGAGAGGGAGGGGTCTAGGGTGATGCCGAGGTACTTCAAGTTTAAAACCTGTTCCAGAGGCTGGGATAGGCTATTGAGAATGGAGAGAAACACATCCTTATGTTTATTTTGAAGGTTAGCAAACAACATGACTTTGTTTTTTTATAGCCTAAGATGAGCTTGTGTAAGGTTAACCAAGGTTCAAGTTCCTCAAAGTTCTTTTGCAAGTTGCACTGCAGGGGGAAAGGGGCTGGGTGACTAGAGTGTATGATGGCATCATCTCCCTAAAGGTATGGGTTACCACAGCGTGCTGAGGGAAGGGAATTGAGGGAGAGACTGAAAAGTAGCTGTCACAGTATGGACCCTTGTGGTACACCAGAGTGAACTGGTAGACTGGAAGACAAGAGTGCCAAGAATTCTTACTCGCTGTGATTTCACACTAAAGTTGTAGGAAAACCAGGAGGTGGCTTCTTGGGAGAGGCCCAGCACTGAGAGGGACTTTATAAGAAGAGCATGATTGACCATGTCAAATGCTTTTGTAAGGTTTATAAAAACAGACCCTACTAAATGACCACGGTCCAGGGCTTTATGAGTAAAATCAGTAAATTTTAAAAGGGCAGTAGTGGTGCTGTGTTCCTTCCTAAAACCATGTTGCTGTTTGCATTGTAGACTGCACTTGGTGAGGTAATCGGTGAGCTGGTCTTAAATTATCCATTCAAGGACTTTGGAAATGGGATGGAGGATTGAGATGGTGTGGTAGTTATCACAGGAGGGTCTATAACCACTCCTGTGTACTACATTTTAATTGCTTTTTGAATGATGTGCTGGGATAACATCACTGCTGGAGGTCAGCACTGCGCAATCAGAACCTAATAATTGTTCTTGTAATTTTAAAATAATAAATAATAAAGACTACAGAAAAAAGAAAGGATTACTCAACCAATTGTTTCTATTTTACCTATTTAGTATCTGTAAACGAACACTATGAAAACCGTAGTAAAATTATAAGCTAAGTATGTTAACAGTTTTAACAATTTTAAACCTCTGACTTTACATTTCTGGAAAACTTTTAAATAGAAGTTTAAAAGGATCTACTTACTATTTATTTGTCACAACATTTAGTAACTTGTAATTCTCATTCTGTCAGATCATAGGTGAGGTGCTAATCATGCACATGCAGATGCAGTAAAGTGAAGATGCACTAGTTCATTCTGGTAACAAATAAATGAGAGTTACATTTATCTGACGATGCGGAGTGCAGCAAAATGGCAAAGTAGTTATGAAGTTGCAAAACTTCAGGTTCCTGAAGCTTTACTAAGTTTATTTATTTATTTTAAAGTTTGTAATCGGGAAAGGCACCAATGAGCCTAGACTCATTTCCAGGTGTGACCTGGGGGAAAGGGTTACATAGGGATGAAACAGACATAAAAGACATAAGATAACAGTAAAAAAAGAATAATTCAGGTAGTTCACTCACACGGGTCATGGTTACAAGACCCGGGCAGCAGCTATAATCAAAATAATGAAGTACAAATAGAAAACACAGTGTGAGACAATTGTAACATTGTAAATACTGTAACACAACCTACAGTACAACATGGTGCAGCAGTAACACTGCACACAAAACACAGGAGCAAAGTGCATTTTGACACTAGGGTGCCTCTGGAAAAAAGGAGAAGGTGTGATTAAGAGGAGTGAGGAACTAAGATGGGAGGGGAGTCATTTGAAATTTTAGGGGGCAGGGAACTGGAAGCACTGACAGCACTGTGGAAAGATTAAACGTTGGATGAGCCTTTTGAGCGAGAAGGAGGAGGAGGAGGAGGAAGATAGATGGAGGTCAGAGGGGAGTTTTTTCTACAGAGAGGGAAAATGAAAGGAGAAAGCAGGTTGGCCAGATGCAGAGTTTGGGCAAGGGATGGAAAAGGTGCATGGGTCTCTGTGGCGAAGGGAGTAGTTTGAAGAGACTGCTTGGGAAAGAAGGGTGGAGAGGTAGGAGGGGAGGATTCCAAACCAAAACTTAGCAACAAAAGAGGTATAGTGAACCAGTCTCCTGTGAGATAAAGGTGCAAATGGAGAGTGAAGTAAAGAGACAGTGGTGCGTAAGGGGAGAGGAGGCAGTAGTGAAGCAGCAGAAAGAGTTTAGAAGGATGTCTAATCTAGCAAGTGAAGACTGGGATGCTGTGCCATACACCATGTCAGAATAATCGAAGACTAGTAAGATAATTTTGGATACTAATTCCAGGTGGGTGGGGAGGGGGAGGCTGTTTTTATGTCGATAGAGGACAGCCAGTTTTGGACATAGTTTAGTGCAGATGGCATTTATATTGGTGGAAAAATCAAGGTGGCAATCCAACCAAATGCCCAAGTATTTGAAGGCTGGGACATTCTCGAGGAGTGGTGAAGGTGGGAGAAGACTGGAGGGTGGTCAGTTTCTGTCTGGAATCAAGTCATAGCTGCTGTTTTTTTTTTTGGCACTGAGTTTGAGGTGGTTTTCCTGAAACAATGACTGGACTGTTTTGAAGCCTTCCTGGAGGGGATACTGTACACTGATGGCAGAGGGCGGGAGATGAACATGATAGTGTCATCCACATACATATGCATTTTAGAAGATTTACAGACTGAGGGGAGGTTGTTTATAAATAGAGAGACAAGTATGGGGCCGAGGATGGATCCTCGGGGAACCCCAGCGAGAATAGGGAGAGGGAGTTCCCATTGTCAACTCCAAATTTGAGTTTGCCGACTTTACAACAGTTTTCAGGTGAAATTGCACTTTTCTCCCATTGAAATTTGGTCACTTTGCTGTTGCAAAATCAACACTTTGATCTTCGCGAAATTTACCAACTTCACAATGTTTTGTCGAAGTAAGATGTTCTCAACTTCTCACATCTCTACTGATGATATTCAAGGAGAAGAGGGAAGATAGCCTTGAAAGGAAAGACAAAAGAAGATAGAAAGCAAGAGAAGAGTGAGGTAGCTTATCTGGTCTGCTGGACTGCATATAGCTCTCTTATAAGGATTGTTGCTCGCCCCTGCCATGGATGTGTCCAGGCCACGTGTGACATGCCTGTGCATAAAGCTCACATTTCCCCCTGTATCAGAAGACAACCTGCATGAATGCAGCTGCTCTACTGAGAGCCTCCTCCCAGTGTTGTATGGAGAGATTAAGAGACTGCCTTCATTTCAGTAACAACTAATGCTTCACCTCAATGGAGGCTAAAGGTAGAAACATTTTAATAGGTCAGCAAACCCCCCTGAATCTCCAAACAGCACAGACAAAGGGGTTGCAAGGAGTCTGGCTAGCAGTATATTAGTGAGGCTAGCTCTGATGCTTTTCAGGAAATGTTTCACTACCAGGTAGTCCCACCCTTTGTGTGCTATTTAGAGTTGGGTAAAAGTTGCAAATTCCACTTTAGCAAGCCTTTCACAAAAGTTTTCCATCTTTCGCAGAATTTTCCAAATTTCCACCTTCGGTGAAATGAGAACTCTTCCAAATGTGTTTGGCGCATTTTCACCATTTTTCAGGAATTTGCTTGCTGTTGTACAGAATAATACACATGAACTGCAGAACTAATACATTAATCCACAATTCGTGTAATTATTTCACAGTTCAGTTCAGTGCCTTCCTGATAAATAGGAAAAAATAACTTTTTCCTGGTGTCCAGTGGCGCAGTATACAGCAGACAAGGAAGATCTTGCAGGTTGTTTCTGGACTGTACTGTAGAGCCCCTGACAATCTATCAGTGCACCTGAAACGTGCCTTCAGAACACCGAAGGTGCGCTCAGTGATGCACCTGGTATTGCCTGCCAGATTTGTCTGCTGGGGAAAAGAGGTACACCTTTAGGGCTCAGTGTTGTTGGGTTTGAAGACATCTTCAGGTAAGACACCTATGTTTTGATGCTGCTGTTACTCTGAGAAGAGCCTAGTGAGATTCTGAGTCTGGGGTCCCCTCCCCAATACACCTGGCCCCTAGATTTTCGGAAGATGGGGCTGCACCTGTTAGATATATTTTACATCCAATGCATATTTTAAAGCTTGTTTAAACACATTTGCTATTTTTGCAGTTACTGTATTTCTTTAATGCTTTCTATTATATTGTTAACAATAGAGTGGTACAGTATCACCGTTCTTAGTGAATTGACTTTGTTATCGACTTGTTTTTTCAGTTATATGTGTATTAGACTTCAGACTTCCTCAACTGTGTGTGCAATTTTGTGTTATGATGAGAAACAGAAAACAACTGTGCATCTTGAATGCAGGAACAGGATCATTCCATCTGAAAGCACCATAGCTGATTGGCAGCAGCTGCGTCGACATCCCATACAGTGACATGGAAGCACTGACACAGAGCAACCTGAAGTGCACCATCCCAACTGACACAACCTCGATGAACAGAAACAAGCAGCCCAAGTGTCCCCGCCATGACTGGCCACCCACTGATGCACAGCAAAACAAACACTGCCAATAGCAAATGGCTGTGAGTGCTCCCCCAGCCCATGGCCATCACAGTTATGGCAACAGACAAGCACACAGTGGTCAGATACTGTAGGGTGGACTGTGCAACTGCATAGATGGACATGACAGTGGTGCACAGCAAGGATGAACAGCACATGAACCTAATGACATGCCACAGACAGTCCACACATACACCAGCCTGACAGTGTAGGTTCATCTCCACTGGCATTCAGTGCTCACCCCATGCAATGTCCACCGCTGTACTCAACACATTTCCAGTAAGTGCAGTCACCTTAGTCCCGCTGGTAGCTGGATCCCCTGAAGACCAGGAGGTCTTTCCACCTAGCACTCTTCACAAACTCAGCTGCAATCGATCCTCCTGTGTGCACACCAGAAATGGGTACACACCTGTTGGTCCCAGATTTGTAGTGCTGCATTGGCGCACCTGTCAACTCTCTGGTGGATGTGTCGAGTTCCTCTACATTCTGCTTTGGTTGCAGTCGGCATTTGAGTGTCACTGTGGTGGGGTTGCTTCCGTGGAGTCACTGTAACTATGTGCTTTCTCCCATCCCACTGTGCAGGTACAGTGTAAGGTGTTACTCTCCAACACTGATTCACAAGTCTCAAAAAGATGAAACTAAGATGGAACTTCAGAATGCATAACATTCACTCTGTCCAAACAATGTTGAATGTGCCTGATCAATACTAGATCTGCCACCTCCACCCTCAGCCACTGAAGGCATACTACAATTCTACCTGTCCTATGTGGCTGGGAATTGTAGCCTTATGCTCTGATGACTGCCAAGGTACTGAATGGCATGAGGATCTGGGGTTGATTACCAACCATGCACCCCAAATCACTTCCCTGTTACAGAAAGCCAGGCTTTGGGGGGATTACTAGCCTTATGCCCTTGATCAATGCCTCTGCCTGGGGCCTGCCATCCTTTTCCCCCAATCACTGACCCCTGTACTGAATGACAAGCTTGAGGTGGATATTGCATAGCCTTAAGTGTGATCCCAATTGCTGCCCATTTACTGCATAGTGTTTGGGGGATAGGCATTACCAGTATACTTCATTGCTCAGCTTGTACAATTCTGCGCCCCTCCCCAGCAGTCTAACCTTGATGGCAGCTATAAGTTTTAGGTTAGATGTTTGCTGCAGATTGCCTTTTATTAAAACAATCTGCTCCATGCCTGTGGTGGCTGTCATCAGCACTACTGCCCTGCAAACACTGCACATCCCTTCTGCTTGATTTCTTTACCGCACCCCAGGCAATGTCCTATAAAGTTTACCTGCATAAATCTTTAAATAAATATTAAATTATATTCCATGATCCACTGAGACTCATCATGTCATGGTCAAGATTCCAAGTTGTCAGCTGGGAACAGCAACAACATACCTTCCAAGGGAGCTCTGAACCTTAGCTGGCTTTTTGAGCAATTTTGCTGGCTATTTGCTGATTTTGCTAGAGGAGATAGTTATATATATGCCGGGGCTCTGGGGGCCACTAGGCCCTGAGAAGCTCTGGGGTTTTTACATCTTCTGTTGTTCATTTTGGAGCTTATTTTGAACATACAACACACTTCTGTTAAGTACCCCACCACACCAGGTTCCATGGAAATAATTTGTCTCTTCTTTATGTAATATTTTTTTCGATTGTTCTCTGCAGACCCATTTTATTATCCAGGGTATGAGTGGAAGACCTTGCACTGTGATGATAGGCAAGATGATCCAGCACTTTATGACAAAATCTCTTCATCAGGGCCTCTCTCCCTCCCACCTCCACCCCCCATCAAAAAAGTTGCACGTTTGTGATTAAAACTAATAGTGTTTGGGAGTGCTTCCCCAACTGTTGGTTCTATCTGTCACTGCTGCCACATAGTCGCTCCTCTCCTGCCACTACTTGTATACCCCCATCAAACCGCACTCCAGCACCAACCACACTTTATCCCATGCCACTCACCCTCCAAAACACTGGCAACCCTCGGCAGGCTCCTGACATGGGTACCCTCCTTCACAACCAACTGCTACCTAATGTGTTGAAATAAAGTAAAAAAAAAAGCTAAGTTAGAAAATGCACTAACTGCACATGTGCACATACGTTTTTCAAACTTCAATTTTCTTTTTGTAATTTTTTTCCCAGAAATGTCACAAATCTTCCCATCTCCATTGTCCCTCACAACCACTTAAGTGGTAACTTTTAAATCCTATCCAAAATGTGTGGGATGGGACTTAAAATTTGTTTGTGAGGGATAGTGGTAACTTGCCCATCAGTGAAATTTCAGTAAAAACATATTTAAAAATGTTAAGATTATGAGTAAAAGAAAAGTGAGGTGGAAAAAAAGGACTACATGCACTTGTACCTTTTTTGCTTTTTCAAACTTAGTTTTTTTTTTGCATCTGTGAAAAAAAAATAAGTCTTCTGCTGCTACACCAAACCCCTGGCAGCTGTAGTCTTGAGGTGCACCAGCCTCTAGCCAGTGCCAGGGGTCAGAATGTTGCCTGAACACACAACTTTCCCTCCCTGAAGGAGGAGAGCTGTCCCTGGCCAACCATCCATGTTCATTCTCAAACTTGAGTCTTTGGTGCTGCAACCAGTGTTGTGCCAGTTGGCTGGCCTTGAAACAATCTACTGGTTAGGGACAGCATCCCACATCTTAGCTATTGAGACAAGGTGGCCTAAGTGGAGGACTAAGGATCCCACCATAGGCATTATGCGATTGCCACACTATGGTATTAGCATTCTGCATGTTGTCCTAAGCTCTGGGTACCCATTTACAGGAGTGTGGGGGGGGGCGTAGTTCGTTTTGGTAAACCCTAATTCATTTATTTTTCAGTCTTCTCTGCTTTGATTACTATGGATAGCACAACAGCACAGTGTAGCATAGTATGTGCATTTCTAATGGCCCATAGTACAGCTACAGAACTAACAGACACTCTTTTAGTTCTATGAGTACTATGGCATTGGTTGTGTATCGGTACGCTAAAAAACTAGTGGGGCCCTAGTCCTCCACTTACAATGACAAGCTAGCAACAATCACTGGCTACTATCTATCTCAAAAAGCCAGAAACATCTTTGCAAAAATCTATGTTAAAACACAAGTTAGGACTGCTCTAACTAGGGCACACAGACTAACCACCAGATTTCTAAAGTATTTCTTGGTATTTTTTTGTATTACTGGACAGACAGTGGTGAAGTTGGAGCAATGCCAGTGCTGCACCACATTATCATTCAAACCTCGAGAAACATCATACCACAGCGTCAACAAGGCTCAGTAGACTTTTTACACTAACACTGCATTTCTCTATGTTTTACACTTAGTGCTGCAACACTAACTTGTGCATTCATTTTTTTGCAATAATTATATAATCAGTGAAAATGATGGCTTGTATAGGGAAACAACAGAAATGTCATTGAATGTAACACAAAGTTGCTTTGCAATCAGTTGCTTTGCATCTGATTTCGGCATAAAGTGGCACTTTATTACAAAGTTCATTTATTGTGATCTTGGATTAACACCTTTCGAGAACAAGCTCATTACAATCTCACCATAACTTCCCTCTCCCCTCCAAATCTCTTAACTATATTCTTTCCCTGGACACCACTGCAGACCAGACTCTGAAATGGCCGCCCACGGAAAACATAGCTGCCATCACTGGCAAGTGTAGTGGGTCCCCAGCTCTTCTAAATGGACAATGCCAGCCGTCACCATCCATACAGTCCCACCCTTATTCCACCCAGCATGTCCTTTCATCTTAAAAACAAAGCTTTGGATCACTTATGGTACAAAAATAAACCTTAATAAAATACATAATTTGAAATCTTAAAATAGGCATTCCCTGGGGTACACAGATCTATATAGAAATAGAGCTAGTACAGCATTATGCATTTGTACTGCTTCCCCTGGCCTGATGAAAGGACAATGTTAAAGAAAAATCTTTTATTGTTAGGGCAGAGCATATTAAAATCAATCCTTCCAAACATAAAAATGTCACAGTTTTCTATTTCCCAAGCCCCTTAGGTTTGTGTAGACCCTACCCCAAAGAGATCTTACATGTGCTCCTGGCTCACTTGATACTGTATAAAAACTTCCAGGAGTTCAGGTCTCCAGTTGACTATAGGGTGGGGGCTGAAAGTGTCTTTCTCTGCCTGACTCTGTTCACTGCCCTATGGGTGGTGGTGACAGTGTGGTGAGGTGCATGATGATGCCAGCTATTGTGTGTGCAGAGCAAGTACTACTTAAATGAACATTTGTGGTTGTGATGTCATCTGGTTTGGTGGGTGGGGGGTGCAGAAAGAGGAAGAGAGGAGGCCCTGGTAGAAGACAAAGGAGGGTGCTCACTGTGTGTGATGACATTGCAGTCTGTTTTTCTGCTGGGGAGCTGGAAGCAATGTGGGAGAAGGATAAATGTACAAAAATCAGAGTATTGCTTGCCTTGCATTGTTTCCTGTAGAAGTGATCAAAATTTACCATTATAATTGAGGGCTAGTGCAACCATCTGCAGGCTAGTGCAATTTTGAATTAATTTGCCCTGCTGGCTAGTGCAAAAAAAGATAAAGGTTGACCCCTTCCTTTATCCCAGCATACCCTCTCTGTTCACACTGCCCTGTCTACCCAACCCCTTCTTCCCCTTTTCCCCTACTTGCCCTTCTGATGCAGGTTTACTTTGTACATCACCACAGTTACTGGTTTGGCTTGAATTTATGTTCCCTTATATTAATATTGTCATTATCTATTTACTGTACTCTCAATGTTTTATCTGTATATTGTCCTGAATTCCTTGCATTGTTGTTTATGTACATGACATGGAACCTCTCAATGAGCATCCATTCACAGGTATATCCCAAGATTTCAATAAATAAAAAAGAAATGAAAACATAAGTTCCATGTCAGAATTAGACAAACAGTGTAAACATATGTGATTGCTGTTAAGCAGCAATAATTAAATACCAAGTAAACAATACATACAATGTTAAACTTAGGCAAGTAAGGTAACAAGACATCAAGCTGGTATTGTACAATGTATGTGAAAATACAATTAGAAGCAAGAAAATGGGGGTAGTAAAGGTAAAAGTTAGGTAAGACAGGCTAAGACATACAAAAGAGATTGGAAGACTTACATAGGGAAGGGAGAATACATCAGTTAGAGAGGCTTCGTCATAAGGGGTAGAGGAAGAGGATATATTTACAAGTTGTGGAAACAGATCCAGGGGGTGAAAATTGGGGGGGAAGATAAAGGGAGGATTGTAGAGAGATCTATTAGAGGAGTGGATAACTAGGAGAAAATTGTTTTTGAAGCCCTAGGACATTAGGAACCAAGAGTAGAAAAACTTTGGGCCATCTAAGAGTTACCCTGGGAGAAGAGTATACAGTACCAAGCCTCTGTAAGAGTGAGGGGGATTAGTGAAAGCAGTCACAGCTGGAATTTGCAACAAGATGTTTCTTTAGGTTTTGTTTGAAGGAGCCTAATGTGGCTATGGAAAAAAATGTCCAGGGTAAGGAGTTAAGCCAATATGTAGCTCGATCGGAGAAAGCCCTCTGTCCTTGGGAGGTATGATAGTGTGGGATTTTGAAAACCATACTATTGGTACTTCTGGTGCAGCACTTATTATTGTGTAGAGTGAGGACATTGGCACCCTCCAGTTGCCCAATATTGACTGTGTGTTTTCCTTTTTCATTTGAATATGGTGCTTTTAAGCTACTTTATGTATGACTTGCACACTATTCAGTAAATCACATCAAGGAAAGGGGAAGGTGGAAGCCCAGGCTGCCCTGTCAGGTTGTATGTTTCATTGCCACACAAATGGGAAGAACGCTGTGGTTGTTGCTATGTCAGGACCAGAAATGGGTGTGAGAACCAGAAGTGTTGTTAGTAAATGGTCCGACATTCTCACAAACTGTATGTCCCCAAAAAATCTGTCTTCCATGAAAAAAAAAATGTAAAACATTGCTGCAGATGGACAAACGTAACATGCAGTACTGGGGTTGGCGTAATCACAGTGGCAGCTCTAATTTAAAGCATAGACTTCTCAATCAAAATAGAGTAAAAACTGGTGGAAGGTATCCTGACCTCCTACTCAGTATGCAGCAGTTATTTATGTTGGTAGGAGGCCTGAATGATGCATATGCAACAAGCGTATAAACACCCTAAGTCATCTTTTTTTCTAGTCTACTTGTTTTTCACAGAACTTGAAAGAAAGACAGGTCAGGAAGCATTGAAGTATCAGACTTCAAGCCCAGAAGCCCATGAAAAAGATAGGGATGGTTGGTCGAAAGGAGAGGATATGGAATGTAAACGGCTGGCTCAGCGCAAAAAAACAAACTCCAGGAGTTAAACAATGAAATACTTGAATGAGTGAAAAAACAGACACCAGTGACACCAAATATGCATAGGTGAGAAGCAAAACAAGAACTGACGATCAGAGAGAGCAGTGTGGCAGATATACCAGGCCATGCAGCATTACAGCGACAGTACTGTGCTGCTCCCTTACATACTGTAGTGGGGAATTTAATACCAGATGGTGTCTATGCATCTCAAAAACACAAGTTAGATGAAATAAAGGCTTTACACGTGTTTGATTTTGGTTGGTTGATATTGCACATTACAGAAGATCCCTGCTGTGAGTGAAAAGTGCTAAAACATTAGGCCCAACAGGGGGTTAAACCAGAACTGCAAAGCTTGGGTTGGGGTGAGGAGGGGGGCAGAGCTGCCAAGTTGGGGATGAGGGGGATGGGTTCACCAGAACTGTGAAGGTGGAATGGGGTGATGTAAGGAGGAGAGACCAGACCTATGAAGTGGGGGATGTTGGTGATACAGACCTGTAAAGCGGCAGGGGTTGCGGGTAGAGATATGTGAAATGGGGATGTTGAGAGTAGAGAACTGTGAGGTTGGGGAGTAGAGACCTGTGAAGTGAGGGGTTGGGTGTAGAGACCTGTGAAGTTGGGGTGGTGTAGAGACCTCTGAATTGGGGGCGAGGGGTAGAGGCCTGTGGAGTTGGGGGTACTGAGCGGTAGAGATCAGTGAAGTGGGGATTTAGGGAGTAGAGGCCTGTCAAATGGGGGGTAGGGGCAGTAACAGTGCTGGGGGTTTTAAAGCATTGGTCGTATCGGACATGATGTTAAACATGTTGGACAAAAAAGGAACCTACTGAGTAAAAAAATCAGTAGATTTTGTAGACTTCACATTCCTTTAGATATGGTTCTAAAGGAGCTGCATCAATCTAGACCCACTGTCAGATAGAAAAGGGTAATTTCTAGTCAGGCTGCAACTTTTGCCTCTTTGGTGCATGTTGGCACTGTCTCTGTTTGGGGGTAGAGACCTGTGATGCAGGGAGGTTGGGGGTAGAGACCTGTGAAATGAAGGGTAATTTGGGGTTAGAGACCTGTGAAGTAGGGAGGAGGAGGAGGAGGAGGTGGGGGTAGACCAGACCTGTGAAGCAGGAGGATGGTTTGTTGGGGAGTAGAATGGACCCCTGAAGTGGGGGGGGGGTCATGGGGGTTGGGGGTTAGACCAGACCTGTGAAGCTGGTGAATATGTCGGAGGGATGGTAGACCAGACCTCTCCACTTTGTTCCCACCCAAATATAGCTGTACACTCATATTGGCAGCAGAAAAAAATATTAACATACAAAATGCAATACATTTCTGGCATCTGGCTGGACAGGGACCAGCTTGTAGCTGCTCAGGGTTGCAGAAAGGGAAAGCCAAAATCGAACAGCCATATTACTGTAGCAAACATAAGGATTTATGTTTGAAATGCAGAGTGTTCCCTCCTGCAGCAATTTAGACATGTGTCTCTGAAATGTACACTGCAGGTTCATTCTGCCGTTGGCTGTGCACAATCACAACACCACAACAGCACTTCCCTAACCACTGAAGTTGGCACAAAGTTGCACTATATTAGTGAAAAGTGTCTGAATTGTACTGAAGGCATATTTTTGTATTTTGTAGGTAGAAACATCTTTTTTCTTTGCTAATATGAGTCTTCAACAGTCACAGTGAAACTTGTGCCCATGTCAGACATAAAAACACTTCTGGTGACAGAGCAGCTCTCTGATTGGTGCCTCATGCCCCACCCGCTCACAGTAACTTTTTACCACTGGGGTGAAAATATATAGCCATGGAGTGCCTATAATTCTAGCTCCCCGCCCCCCCACACACCTAAATAGGTTTTGCCCTTCTGCATCATTTAAACAGAGTCAGTAGTGACTCAGTGGTGGCTCCCAGCTGCAGCCATTCTCCTCTCCTGGACCTCTGTGGTCTAGCACCAGGGGAGAAAACGATGCATTTGCATTTCTATTTTTGAAGCAAGCATTCATTTACCTGGACCTATGTTTCCTTCATTTAAGAAACAGTCAGAGAAAGGTGTCCAGCAGCCTGAGGTGGGAGAATCCCTTTCTGGACCCACTACACCAGAGGTTCTATTAGATAAAATGGACCATCAGGGAACCTTTTCCCATAGCTGACAGGCCACCTTGTAAAATTATTACATAAAGTCCACCAGGGAACTCCCGCCCTGTCAAAACAGCTACTAGGTGCTGATGGGGTCTAAGCTAAGTGCCCACCAGACTTGCACATCACCTGTTTTTCACTGACTTGGTATTTTCTAGGCTTCCTTTTTGCAATTTCCTTGCTTTTTCTTCCCTTGGTTCCTGCCCCTATTTGTTCTTTTCTTTCTATTTCACAATTTACTTGAAATTATTTTTGCATGCATCTTTTGCCCATTGGGCCTTCCTGCTACTGTCTTTCTACTATGTGTTCTCCTAATTAAACCTATTTTCCATTATTTTACAGGTCTGACCAGACATCAGCCCCTCACCTATCTCACCTGATGTCTACCCCTTTCATATCTCACCAGTATAAGGTAAGTATAATTTATTTCCTACATGCAGCTATTTAACTGTTTCCCACCACTAGAACTGTAGATCCATTATGGGTCGGCAGAGCTGAGCAGAGACAGGACAAAGGAACAGACAAAAGCACAAAAACCCATGCGCTTGTGAAACTTCAGCCTGTGCTGGAACATATCCTTAGAAATAAGCACACAAAACAGCACTCTGTCAAAAACAAACTGAGCAAGAATGCAAGTGAAAGCTCAGTTTTTTCAATGAAATTCGGGAGCGCAACTCAAAACCTTAGTGCATCGGGGACTCTGACATGTCTCATCATCAGGGGGCGTCCTGCAAAACTTTGCACACTAACTGGACTGGCTAGTCTGGATTATACAGATCTGGTCTGGTTTCAGCAATCGGATTTACCAAGTCTCCCTTCATTAATCCAACTCTTTCCATATACAGTAACCCCTCACTATAACAAACCTCGTTATACCAAATATCGGTTATAATGAATGTTCATCATGGCTTCTGACACATCCAGCACTTTTTTCAGCAGCCTGCCAATCTGCTCACAAAACCACCACAAAACTTACAGATTCTACAATGCCCGATGAGCCACTGACTTTCCACCCGCAGTTCCGGATCATGCACATACTTGCTGGGATGCTCAGTATTTTTCAGCTATGCTTCACAGTACAGTACTGTACAACAGAACTTATTGTTCACAAAAAAAATAAATTAATCAACTTTTTCCACACACTCCTAAAGATTCTCCCATGCTATTAGGAAACTTGTCAGCATTGCTTCCTGTCAGTAGCTTGTCAGCAGTGCTTCCTAGCAACGGGAAAGGTGGGAGACTCCACCATAAGCAACACTGATAGAGCATAAACTCACTTCTGCTTCCCCTGCTACCCCTGTTCCCCCTGCTTCCATGATCCCACAGCTCTCCCTGAAGCTGAAATGTTGTAAAATACAGCACACACGGTACAGTGAAGCAAATAAAAAAACAAAATGAATGCACACACCAAAGCAAAGTACATTACTGTAGCGGGCCCCATGATGCCATTCATCCCCATACTGCACATCAGTCATTGCGCTCAAAAAAGAACTTTAATCAGAATGGCGTCCCTCGCTTTAACAAACTATTTCCTATACCGAACGTTCCATATGGCTCCCAAGCCATTTGTTATAGCGAGAGGTTAATGTATTTTTAGACACTCCAAAATAATTATGTTTGTTATTTTCCCAATGAGGAAACATTAGTGTCGAGATCATCCCCAATATATTTTTACTGCACCTCCACCCCAAACTTCCTGATGCCTCTCTGTCCCCCAAAAATGTCTGGTGCCCTGGGTTTCCTCTGATATTAGACTCCAACCCCCCCCCCATCCTCCCACCTCAATCTCCTCAATGTCACTCAGATGAATGGTTCCTCTTCTCTGAATTAATTTCAGAAGGTCTCCCCAAGTCTTCAGTCTTGAGCCCCAACTTCAAACTAGCTGATCAAATCACCCCTCTGGCCCAAACACTGAAAACTGTGTACTGTATCTGCTAGTAAGAAATAGAAGCAAGCATCCTGCCAGCTACATTTTTAGTCATAACCTGTATACTGTTAATCTCACAGAATCCCATGCATGCTGTGGCATGCTCTTCATCAATGTGTTGGGGGGGGGAAGAGTGTGGCTCCTGTGCTTTGGGGGGAGGGAGGCACAGCTCCTGTGTTGAGGGTAGAGGAATGCAACTTCTGGGCTAAGGGTGGAGAAGTGCAGTTCCTGTGTGGGGGGCAAGCAGCTGCTGTGTGTGGGAGGGGGAGAAGTGTAGCTCCTTTTTTGGGGAGGAGTAGGAGTGCAGCTCCTCTGTTTAGAGAAGCATATCTTTGTTTTGGGGGCCTAGGAGAGTGCAGCTCTGGTGTACATTTCACTGTATTGATGCAGTGCATTTTATGGGAGTCAACTGGATTTTATTATCTCCTACCAAATTATATTGAATCTGGAAGCTATTTCTCATCATTAAAGGACAGCCATTTGGCAGATGTTGATTGCAAAAATTTGAAAAGATTATTAAAAAATATACAATGGCCTAAAAGTTATTGGGTGATGAGTAACACCATGCTAAAATAATGAATTGGAAACACTGAGATCTTGCTTCACCCCACCATCACCACCATAGGTAGTGGTCATGGAGAGGTAGGATTTAACTGTTGTAGGCCTTTGGTGCTGTAGAGTTGTACGGGGTATTGTGATTAAATAATGAGGTGTCAGTACTCTGCTTTTGCAGCCTGCATAGGAAGATGTTATAGTAGAAGCCAGGTCTTTCACATGGTAGGTCGGTGTAGGGTATCTTTCTGTTGATTAGCCTTGCCTTTTGCACGTTGGATCTAGACAGATTCATGTATGATATAGAGGATAATGGATGAGCAACAGTAAACAACAATGCTGTGTTTGCTTCCAGAGGTTGTCACAACAACTAGTAGACCTCAAAAGTGAAACTTGAGAGGTCTGTGGTTGTCATAACCTTGAGAAGTAAACTGAGCATTGTTAGCCACTGTTGCCCATCCATTATCTTTTATAGTATATAGACAACTCTGTACTGCAACAGAGAGTTTAAAATGATCATGGAAGCCATTGCTGGTCACTCATTTCCTCATTAGAAGTGACAGATGAAACTGACAAGGGGAAAAAATAAGTGATCAGCATGGCTGACAGGGAGAGTTGAGCCCATGCACGGGCATTCTATGTTGTTGTACACTTGTAGTCATACTCAAGCTGGTACAACAGACGTTTGACATCACTACTAGTATACAACACTAGAAATTCAATGAATTCCATGAACAATAGTCCTCTCCCATAAACTATTAATGTTTACTCTGCTTGTACCTTTCAGAAAACACCAAACAAGAATACTAGGAAATATGTGTTTTTTACCTATGGTAATACCATTGTGGAATAAGTTACCAAAGGAATTAGGTTCTGTAGACAGCTTGCTGGAATTTAGAAATAAACTGTATATCTTGATATAAGATAGGTGTTTGACATAGCTTGCCCACTGAATTGTGTGGGGGGGGGGAATCATAATGGGCATATGCCTACTATTGATCTATTACCTGGCATAAGACCTAGTATGAGACTGAAATTGTGGCACACAGAAGAAAGAAAAACACTTGGGATAAAAAATTTGATGAGATAAGTAACTTTTGACTTGTTTGTTGAACAAATATGTCTTCCTTCTTTCAGATGCTAAGTTCACCTTTTTTGGAAACCAGATTCTTTAGATGTTTTTGTCCATTCTTTTTTTCAGGTGCAGTCATTAGGATGTGGAGGACACCCACAAAAGAAAATAGTGTGAGATTTCCCTTTTATTACTTGTTTCATTTCCTTTTTATTTATACCTCTCTTGAATTAAAGATAATGTTTCACTACAGTGTCAAGCATGTGGGAGTTTGACTAACATAAAAAAAATTCTGCTTGCCCGTCTGTGTGACATCAGTTACATAAAATAGACTCTGGCTTCTCACTCTGATCATCTGTATGGCTGCACAGCTCATATGACTGTATGCACTTATGCTGACTGTACAGTGCTTGGATGCACATGTTCAAAATAGGCTGCAAGCCAAGCAATCACCTGTTTGACACTGTAAGAACTCTGTCTCTGTTTAAAGGGTGAGAGAAAGGATTATGAGTGCAACAGCTGATGGCAAACTGGAATAGCAGTTTAAAAAAAAATAGCAACTGGTGAGGAAACAGCAGAGCGATTATTCTCACTTACAATGATTTTTAGCAGCTATTTATTTAAAGGAGACCTATTGCACAGATAAAGCAGCAACTGCTGCACAGATCTGGGTTTCAGTACCCTGATCCTCTCTACAGGCACAATCTTAACTGAAATGTGTTCTTACCTGAATCCTCATAAAATCTAAGAAGGCTCTTGTAGAAGGCAGGATTTTGTAACATCCTAGTACTCACCCCCCAAGATCACGCTGCCAACAACACAATATCACGACATGCCTCTGCCCTTTCCTGTATTGTGGCCTTATGCAGGAATACTTAATAATCTTTGTATCTCCCATACCCTGTGCTAGTTTCACAGACTTTGCCTTAATGTTATTTGTATGCTATGATACAAATGTAATGGTTCCATGTGAGGATAGTGACTGAAAAACAGCTATTGCTATCATTGCGAATGTATATTGCCGAAAAGCATTTCTGCGATATACAATTGTCAGCGACCAACTTCTGCAAAAATAAAGTGTTTTTTTGGGGGCAACGCCCCCACCCCGCAGGGGGCTACACACCCCGCAACTCCCTCAATTAACATTCTCAACTCTGGGGAAGGGGCATGTTAAGGAGGAGGTGAAATTCTATGTTGAAAAAAAAATATACAGCCGCAAGCAGCATCACCAAGCAGGTCCCGAAACCAGTGCCTATTGCACCATAGCCAGCCACCCTCACCACCACACCACAGGGCTTGTTGCAGCATGCTTGCCTCCCCTTCTAAACCCTCCCTCCTATCCTTCCCTTACAGCTCTCCAGCCCTCCCCTTCTGGTCACTGTATGCACTATACCATCGCTACCATTGCAGGGTAGCTGATGATGATAGCGTTATAAATGAGCCGCTGTTTCTACAGTCGCTCATTTATAATCGCTATCATCATGGGCTTCTAAATTTAACTATACTTGATGTTTTGTAAACAGAAGTACAAGTCCTGCAACACTGGTTAAGGCAGCCACCAACAACCTGAAATGCATGTTGGTCATGAACAAAAATAGTAGTTTTATACTCAAAGTTGTCATGGTGCTCCTTAAGATTACAACTATTACATGGGAATACTCCTTGTCCAGTTACAAGCAACCTTGCAGTCACAGTTGGGCTTTGCACTGCAGTGCCACAATGATGGCTGTAACTAGCTAGTGATAGCACAGTGTTGAGGCACAGTTTGGTCACTATGACAACAATGCTTAACTGCTGTTTGGTAACTTTTTCAATAACGTAATATAAAACTGTACACTGGGTGTACAGGGCCTAAATGTCAGAGTTACATGATCTTTTCAGTGTTGATTGAAAGAAAATAAATCTCACTGGAAACAAAAATGAAGTTTTCTTTTTTCCTTTTAAATAAATCATAAAATTTAAACATTTACCAATATTTGCATTAAAAGGAATACAAAATGTTTCTGTTCTTGGAACTGACATGGAGTGGAAATTTGAAGTTACAAGTATAAGATTCAACAATTTAATGAACACTATCAGCATTCTCTGAAATGCTTGCTAATTTTTAAGATAGCTTTAAACTGCTGACTACAAATGTTCATGAAAAGGTATCAAGATTTTATTGCTTTTATCTAGTGTATCTTTTCATACTCTTACAAGCCAGCCCCATTGGTCCGGACAACTAAAACAGCCCCATCACCCACCTACCCTGGAACTTACTTCTGCCTCCTACTGTCACCCCCCCACCTCCCCGGGTGAAGCCATCAAGAGGGGCTCTACCACAGACAAAGACTCGGTTGGTGCTTTAGAGGGGGGGTGCCTCAGTTGGATGTGTGGCACCTGCAGTGAGGGGTGGATGTCCTCCGGCAGCTTACCTATACCAACCTACCTCCCAGCTGCTAGAAGTACCACTGCACCAATGAGCTGGCTAGGAATTGGTTATTCTTAACTAATAACTATGCATTACACATGTGGTGTAGTTAATTATCAGCTTATGCTCAACAATTTGAGAACTGCTCGTAAATAAATTATTTATTTAAAGGAAATGCTGACCATTGCATGACGTATCTGCTCTCACTTTTCAAGATCTGGAAAGGCCCGTGACCAACTGCAGCAGTTGCAGATACAAAACAGCCTGCCTCAGCACCGCTTGAAGCTGGAAGTTGTCACCCGATGGAACTCCAAGTTATGCATGGCAGAGAGGTTGTATGAACAATACAAAGCCATCACAGAATATCTTGTTATGCACATTAGCCATGACAGTTCTGAGGCCTCCATGTCTATGACAACTGAACAGTGGCACCTCATGGACTCTGTAATAACAATTTTGCGGCCTTTTGAACATGCTACACAGGCAGTGAGTGGCAAGTCTGCCTCCATTAGCCAATCAATTCCACTGCTGTAGGTACTGAGGCAGACATTGTTGAATGTACAGCATAGCCTTGATGTTGCCGGAGACGGTGGTAGCAGTATGTTGCTGCAACACATGCTGACAGTATTCGACCAGAATCATCACATTGTGAGCATTCAGTGTAGTGACAACTTTGGCATGGCAACAATGCTGGACCCACGATACAAACGTAGAATTGCATCAGTACTGGAGGTAGGGCCTGAACAGGTAATAAATATCAGTGGTCAACTGGTTCGCTGGTTCATGGGGCACAGAAGTCACTTGCCAAGGTTTGCAAACCTCAGCAGCATAATCCAGCTGAAGGTGTTGCTGGAGGACCAGCAAGCATATCATGCAAGGGTAAGGGGACTGTAGTTCCTGGTGGTCTGTCATCCAAAGTGGTTGGTGTCAACCCGCTTTGGGAGGCTTTGTCCCAAGTGGGTATTTGTGACATCAATGATTCCGTGGAACAGGCTGATGCATCAACAATCAGACTTAGTGCAGCACAGAGAATGGTTGTGTCATATTTGTCTGAAAACAGGCATCTGACAATAAGTGAAGATCCTCTTTTGTACTGGAGTGGAAAGGTCAGTGAATGGCCAGAGCTGACTGCAGTGGCACTGAAGTATCTCCCATGTCCACCCTCCAGTGTAAGTGTTGAGAGGTTATTCAGCTCAGCAGGTGCAATAGTCAGGGATTGTCAGACAAACCTGTCTCCTGCAAATGTTAGTTGGCTAACATTCATTAAAGTGAATGAGAGGCACATACCAGCAGAGACTGCAGCCTCAGTATTTGTATGCCGGCCTAGTCATGGTGGTCTTGCTGATGTGGAAATGGAGCATCCTGGTGGCATTGGCAGTGGCTGCCTGAAACGGCCCACCACTGATATAAATGATGACACAATGGAGAAAGAATTTCCCAGTGGTCAGACTTCAGACATCGATGACTGTGAGGGCAGTTTTCTTTATGAGGATAATGATGTGATTAATGTTGGCAGGTTTTAACTGCAGTATTTAAAAGGTGGTGTGCCCCCACCACAGCCCACCACCACTGGTACTGATGTTATCCAAGTCTGCTGCCACCATGAGTCTGTCTGCCCTCCATGGACCACCACCACCACCGGGACTGATGTTATCCAAGTCTGCTGCCACCATGAGTCTGTCTGCCCACCCCAGACCACCACCAACGGGACTGATATTATCCAAGTCTGCTGCCACCATGAGTCTGTCTGCCCACCCCAGACCACCACCACCGGGACTGATCCAAAAAAATTCATCATCATGATCAGGCACACCCCTCCCCAACCCGAGCTTGGGCACACATGCAACATGTACAAGTCATTTCATTCCATGACCATGACCATCATTAAAAACCGGACTCCAGAAAAATGCTGATGAAATCTGTGAAGAAATAAAAAAATAACAAACCATTACAGACAAAAATGAAAATATGATCCCCCCCCAAAAAAAAAAAATACTTAACTTCATGTGCTTGAGACTTATCCAGCTCCATTTAAGTGCAAAAAATTCTCATTGAGCACTGGACGGTGTGCAGCAACAGTTCGGAGATGGAGTCACCTGTGTGTGATGCAGAACAATAGCATGAATACATGTCCATGTCAAGTTCAACCCCCCCTCATCATCACCTACAAAATACACAACCATATATCTATATATATATATATATATATATATATACACATATATATGTATATATATATATACTCACCAAGGCTACTACTACTGTACATCCAAAGGGCACCTTTCAATCCAGTTGAGATGATCAATTTTCACTTCTCTGCACACAAGGAGGATACATTTTGGGCCTGCAGAAAAAATCTGGGGACTCTGTGCCACTATTGTGCACATGACTGAGTGCGCCATAAATTCTGGGGGACTTTGTATGTGCTGAAACATTCTCATTTCACTGTGTTACCACCTGTCAATTTTCTGGACACATGGAGGATGCATTCTGGGCCTGCAGAAAAAATCTGGGGACTCTGTGCCACTGTTGTGCGCATGACTGAGTGCGCCATAAATTCTGGGGGACATTGTATATGCTGAAACAGTCTAATTTCTCTGTGCTATCACTTGTCAATTTTCTGGACACATGGAGGATGCATTCTGGTCCTGCAGAAAAAATCTGGGGACTCTGTGCCACTGTTGTGCGCATGACTGAGTGCGCCATAAATTCTGGGGGACTTTGTATATGCTGAAACAGTCTCATTTCACTGTGTTACCACTTGTCAATTTTCTGCACACATTGAGGATGCATTCTGGACCTGCAGAAAAAATCTGGGGACTCTGTGCCACTGTTGTGCGTGTGACTGAGTGAGCCATAAATTCTGGGGGACTTTGTATGTGCTGAAACAGTCTCATTTCACTGTGTTACCACTTGTCAATTTTCTGGACACATGGAGGATGCATTCCGGGCCTGCATAAAAAATCTGGGGACTCTGTGCCACTGCTGTGTGCATGACTGAGTGCACCGTAAATTCTGGGGGACTTTGTACAGGTATGGGCTGAAACAGTTTCAATATGAGCAACTCAATAATATCACTTGTGTTTAGGGTGACACCATCTAACAGAGTGAAGGATCCTGTATAGCGAGTGCAGCAGTGAACTACTCTCACTATGACAGGATATAGGCAGGTGAGTAGCCAGACCCTGCAGAGCTGGCCATTTAGTGTAGTGGCTAAAGCCACTGCCTACAGAGCCAGAGGACCCAGGTATATGTCTTACAGTAGGACACTAAATGTTCTTTTTCTTTTAAGTCCACCCCTCCCTCCGGAGTTGATTATATTATTTTCTGGGGTTGCAGGGGGCTTGCCCCACCAGAAAAAAAGAAAAAAATGTGATTTGTTTTTCTGGAGTGGCTGAGGACCATCGCTGTTTGCTGTGGTCTCTGTTTGTTTTGGTCACCCTTTTGCTTTGGGCAATATTTGTGGCACTCTTTTTGTATGGCGCAATAGAGGACTCACCTTTATCACATTATTCCTTCCTGTAGAGGACAGTATTTGGGGACATAATTTTTTTGTCGATGGCATCAATGTGAACCAAGATGTTTAGATGCCTGACTAGCCACACTCCAAGGTATTTGAAATGAGGGGCTGACTCAAGGGGTTGCCATCAAGGATTTTAAAGGCAGGAACCAGGATAAGTCTGCTGAGATGTTTGTTGGTACCAAATAGCATGGTGACTTTGGGGGGGCATTAAGGGAGAGCTGGTTAGCACAGAACCAGTACTGAATGGTGTCAAAGTCACACTGTAGTGACTGTCCCTGTAGAGGAATGGAGGTTCCAGTGGTAAATAGAGCATATGTCATCTGAATATATACTTATGTTAGCCGAGACAGAGGCTGAAGGGAAGTCAATGAAGAAATGAAATGAGCCCAGGGTAGATTCTTGGGGCACATTGGAGTTGATTGGAATAGGGGATAGGCAACGCAAGGTAATTTTATTCATATGGCAGCCCTTCCCAAGGCTCTGGGTGTTTAAAATAATCAAAACAATGCAATAAAACCATGCCAATAAAATAATAAATTTTAAGTTTTTAAAATAAAATTAATTCTGCAATAAGATTAAACACAGTAGAGAAGGATTCCCCCAGATGGAGCTACTGGCTTTGACCAGAGAGATAGGAACAGAACCAGACAAGGATAGTGACTGAGAGCTCTGCAGCCTGCCTTGAACTTGTTACGGAGTAAGGGGTGGTACACAGAGTCAACTGCATTAACCAGTTCAATAAAGACAGCAGCTGATACTTGTCCTTTCTCTATCCCTTGAGGTTGATATCAGTAATACATAGAAGGAGGAGACTATGGAATGGGCTTTAAAAAAAGCCAGACTAGAAGGTGGAGAGACAGAAGAAGGAGTCAAGAAAGTTGAAAATCAGTGAGAAACCCACCTTCTCCTACAGTTTAGCCAGGGAAGGGAGTAGAGAGATAGGATGATAGTTCCAAGGTTTGCAAGTATTACCTCCCTTGTGAAGATGGAGGACTAGCAAGTTTCCAGCAGGCCAGAACAGAACAAAAATTAAAGGAGAGATTCAAGAGTAGGGAAAGAGGGGCAGCAATGGCAGGAACAGAAAGGTGCAGGAACTTTGGGTCAAAACCATAAGGACTGTGCCCTTTGGAAGGATTCAAGGGATGAGGATGGACAGAACATTGTAGGCTGCATACCTCTCAACCTCCCCTCATAAATCAGGGACAAGGCTTAAAAAAATCAACTAAGAAAGAACAAGTCTGTAACTTTTATGTTTGATATTATTTTGTACTTATAACCCCACTGTTTAGTCACAGAAACACAATTTTAGGAGGGCAGAGTAAAATTTTTAGACAAATCAAGTCCCTGATTTTCAGGGACAGTTGAGAGGTATGGTAGGCTGTGACTGGGGAGAAGCAAATGTGGTTGAAAGAGGTACAGGAATTGCAGGGAAGGCAAGACAAAGGCAGTAGAAGTGGAGGCAGTGCTGATGGTGAAGTGCATGTTGAAAGCAGCTGCCACCTCAATGAATAAAGGATGACTTCTTCATCTACATCAACACTTGTGTAACCACTTGACAGCCAATCTGATATTACTATAGGTGTTTGCATTCTCTTGCCCAAATTACTCTTTTAAGGGCCTAGATACAGTACATCACAATTAGCTGATATCCTTTGTCTTACTGAGTCCTGATTATCAGCTAGAGTTCACACCATTTCCATAGCCCTTCTTGGCTATTCTGCCTATCAGCATGAAAGGAGAAAAAGGGGTGGTGGGTTTCTAATTTATATTTCAAGTGGGCTATGTTTATCAGGTCTCCATTTTAAGCCTGTTCTTAAATCCTGTGCAGTTCTTATTAATAAGCTAATCTTTGTCCATTGGCCCATAATTTTGAGTAGAACATATTGTGTCCCTGGAATGGACATTAATGGCAATACTAAAACCATGCATTAAACAAATGAAGCAATTAAAAACTGTATTGAGCATACAGTTCAATGTTTGTGGAATAGCAATAGGGAGAGATGGGGTATATAGTGCTTGTGTAACTTGTAGTACTTTTTGTGGCTTTACTCAATTCGAACCCTTGAGTAGTAGGTATGTAGGTAGTAATTTGTAGGGAATAGAAGACCCATGAATAAGGGTGAGAAGAGCACCACAGAAGGAGGAGGAGGAGATGGTGGTGGACAAAAAACACTCCCTAAGCAAAGGAGGTGCATTAGAGGAGGGCTTAAATAGAGGTTGTGGGAGGAGCTATTCCCCACATTGAACCTTGGGCAAGCTCTCCCATTCAATGTTTGTGGAATAGCAATAGGGAGAGATGGGGTATATAGTGCTTGTGTAACTTGTAGTACTTTTTGTGGCTTTACTCTATTCCCAGCGTTGAGCAGTAGGTATGTAGGTAGTAATTTGTAGGGAGCAGAAGGCCCCAAAAGATACCTCCTCCCACTCATGGAGAGTATGACCCCCTCACACTCAGGAGAGGACTCCCCCCGGTGGAGGAAGCCTCTTAGAACCCATGGCCAGAGGTCTGCCCATTCTCTGAGCATACTAAATGGAGAAGGACCTAGGTTCTAGTAACCATAGCTAATTTGAGGTTAATGAGCTGCTTGGAGGGACGATGATCCATCCTCGATCAATGGATGATGCTGATTGTACAATGATCCTGAGGTGGAAGGGTAGGTCTTTTCTGCATGAGCGATAGAATCTGAAGTCAATTAAAGTGAAGGAGGGCAAAGGAAGTCCAGTTTTCCAGTTTGATGAATGGTGCTTGCCCAATGGAATTGCAAGGGTGTAATGAGCAGAAGGAGCATGACTGGATCGATAAGGTACTACACTGGAAATGGTGGAAATGCAATGGTACAAGAAGTCATTGGTGAATGATCCAACTTGTGAAATGTATGAATATCAAGGTATGGTCTGGAGGCAAGGAACTGAACAATGAACGAGGAGTCACTAAGGAAGCATCCGTGAAGTACTAGACAGTCATTGCGTACCCTGGAGATGATGATTCATTCTCAATCCAAGGGCAATGCAGACTGAATGATGATACTGAGGATGGAGGGTACTTCTTTTCTGTATGGATGATAGAATCCTATGTGCAGAGCAAGTCCAGTTGAAGAAGGGCTAATGTAGTCTGTATTTCCAAGGTAATGAAAGATGCATATCCAAAGACATTGTAGGGGCATCATGAGTCGGGAGAGCATAATTTGATCGATATAAAATGAGACAGTACACTGTGGGATTTGCGATGATTTGTAAAGTTATGGTGACTGCTTCAATTCATGTAAGGTTTGATGTTCAAAGTAGTTTGGCAGTAAGGAATCAATTAGTGAATGATGAGTTGCTAAATAAGCATCTCAGAGTGAAATAAGTAGAGGAGAGATTGATTGACTGATGAGAGTAATGCCATAAGGAAGTAGTAAATAAATAGAAGAAAATTTGCAGAGCAGTCCAGATGGTAGCCTAAAGTATATAGGAACTGATTGGAAATTCAGTATGAGGGATGGATGGCTTCTTTTGGACATTAGATTTGTGATTTGCCGATACGCTGCCTGAAGTAAGCGTGGTTATTTCTGTGGTGTGGTCATCTAGGAGATGCACATGGTGGCATAGGCTGGTTAAGTGTACTGGTAATCCTGATACCAAAGTACTGAGAGAAACTCGGAGGCAGATGTAATATAGAGTCTGTAAGCTGGATTGGCAGTGAGATTGATTAGTGCAAGATGTTATAGAATCTTAGTGCTATGGTTGAGTAATACTGAGGGGGAGGCAAGGCTGAGTTGGTGGATTTGTCTTGACTGTTACGGATTGCCACTTTAGAATTTAGGAGAGCTAGTTCTCAGGGATTGTCTTTACAGCAGAGGTTAACTAAGGTAATTTGAGAAGGAAGAGGCTGAAGGGTGCACTGGAAGAGCAGTTAACCCACTTAAGGTGCTAGGTAAAAGGTGCGGATGAGTGTAGTGCAGAATAGCGATGTCCAGGAGTGAAAATGATGGTTTGGATGGCATGGAGTTAGTAATCATCTAGGTGGTGGAGATCCCACATCAAATGTTCTTAAAGATATCTGTGAAATAAAAAAAAAAATTAACAATGTCTGTTGAGAAGTAGGAGTCAAGTAACTTGATGAACAGAGATGCTGTTGGAAGACAAGGCTGAGATGGAAAAATGGATAATGTCCTTAGCTGAATGGGTTCTCTTAAAATTCCCAGCATCTGTAGAAGCGATGCTGACTACTATGTCAGAGCACAGCAGAAGGATTTAAGTTTTCTCCATGTATGAAGATAGTCAGTGAGATGAGGCAGTCCAGGAAGTCACAGTGATTGAATAATTGGGATTTGATTTGTACATCCAATAGAGATGAAGAAGAATGTACTAATGTCCAGGCTAATGGGATTCACTGAACGATCGTGAGGAGCTGATTTAGGCAGTGTAAAAACTCTATAATGGAGTAAGAGTTTATGCTGCATGTTTGCTAAGGGATGTTTGCTGACAGGAATACATCTCTGGAGTAATGAACGAGTGATCCAATGAGTAGTAGAAGGATACAGTTAAAATGGCCAGAGTAGTAGTATGAGATGGATCATATGGAGAACAGATAACTGGATATGAGTATCTGTAAGAGATAGGGTACAAGGCCCAAAAGAGCCACAGCAAACAGTACAAAGCCCCAAGCCTGCAAGGCAAAGATAAAAAAGCAGCCATCCAAATGGGAAGGAAGCCTGGAGTGGATCCCAAGGAACTGAAGGAATAAGCAGGGAAAACTATGGGCTAGGTGAAGCCAGAGGACATCCAGAGCAGGAAGATACAGGACCGGGTCATGTCAATGATGAACAGCAGTGAAATGCAGGAAAGCTGAAGCAAGGCATCAGATGAGCATTCACGGAAAGCCAAGGAGCCAAGCCTTGCAGCATGAGCAACTGAGGTGAGACACAGGAGTCCTACAGCTGACGAAGTCTAGGAATGACTAGAAAAATGATGGAAGGTGCTGGAATGATGAAGGAAAGGTCCCAAATCTGCAAAAGAAGACAAGTTCACACAGCAGCCGGACGGGTGACCTTTAGACAAGAAGTCCATGAAGTAGTCAACCTGGAGTAATAAAGGGACTGTACAGGCCAGCATGAACCATATGATGAGGGAAAGGAGGCCAAAGGGGCTAGAGAATGAAGGTCCATGGAACAGTGGGATTGCAAATGGAGTCATTCAAAGCAGAAGGGTCCTGTGAGTGAAGGGAAGTGGCAAACTGGCAGGATGGAGATAGACAAGGAGATCAGGTCCTGGTTTCACGGTCAAAGTTGCAGGGAGAAGAAGGAGGTCCAGGTCCAGAAGGGTCATGGCAGCTGGAAGCAGGTGGAGAATAACACTTGTGAAGCAGCGAAATGGAAGGACATGCATCCAGGTGGGACATTCGAGGCAAGATGATCCAGATTGGATACGGCTAGTGAATGTAGAATGATGAGAGAACTTGGTTAAAGAAGTTCTGGTCCTGAATGGAAATTACAATCCACATTGGTGTAGGTGCAAACAGTGGACAATCCATGTTAGAGACAAGCTCCCAGCCATGGAAGTCAGCAGATAGGATGAAGAATCTAGGTTGCAGACAAAATATGATGGAGAAGCAAGTCGGGAAAAGTCCTGTTCCTGAAGGGAAGTGGCAGCAGAGTAGCAGGCTGAGAACATAAGAGATGAAGCAATAGACTGTAGACTCAGACAACCATAAGGGATGGCAGAGGTGGATGATAGGAATGTGGGGCCTAGTTAGAATGACGAGGGTACATGGGGTGTAGGAGTTCAGAAGCGGCAACTGGTATGAGGTAGATAAGGTACTGTAACAATCTGTAGATTGTAGACATTGCTCCCATCCCTGGTAGCTGGGTGAGCTAACCTGCACTTGATGCTGCCAAGCAGAGTTAGGGATGGAGGGTGTTAAAGTGGTAAGCAGAAGGTAGTTCCATTCTCGAAGGGAAGTGGCAACAGATATGAGGCAAAGAAGACAATGTAACAGTCCGTATATTGTAGACATGGCTCCCGTCCCTGGTAGTTAGGGCGTGCTGAGTTTCACTTGATGCATCCAGCAGAGTTACAGATGGAGGAGTCTGGTTAGTAAGTAATAGGAGGTAGTGAAGGTAATGGAATCCCATCTCCAGTGGACAGGGGAAGCCTACCTTCACTCGGCACATCAGAAAGTGTGAGTTAGGGATGGAGTCTGAAATACTGCTGGTATGGGCTGGCCAATGCATAACTCTGCTGTAGAGAGAGAAAAGAAGTAATGGAGCAGGTATAGGATGGTAAAATATATAGTAAATGAAATAGAAAGTATAGTAGAACTAGTAGAAAGGATGAGAAACATATAACAACGAGGGTATAGGATACACAGATGATGGAGTAAATAGGGTAAGAGCTCTGGAATGTATTGTGGGGAGAAAACTATGGATAATGAGCGGAGGTCAGACACTGAACCGTGAAATATGCTTTGAAATTGCATTTCTGAATTGGGCTTTCCTTTGCTGAGGAAGCTTCACTTCCTGGTGGTCCAGTTTACCTGGCTGAGGAAATGTAGAGAAGAAGAAGGACATTCAGATGTTATCTCTCGCTTGAACTGTTTTTGTGAACAGAAGGAAAAGCTGATGAAGCAGGCCCCCACTGGAATAATGCTCCTGTGCATCCAGCTATGAAAATAGGCAGAGAGGGCATCATACTGGAATGAGATTGTACTTCCCAGGTGGGCTATCATGGGGCATAAATCATTTTAAAAATTGCAGGCAGTCACTTGGCATCTAGCAGCCAACCCCCCCTCCCCAAGGCAGAGAAAGCAGAGTGTCTTAATTGTGTGAGGATGATAGGAATGAGAGATGGCAGATGCAAACCTCATGAAAACCACATTCTTAGTGTGTGGTCTACAATGAGTTTCTTAACCCCCTAGTTTACAGGTCCATCCAGTTATGGAAAATACAGATGCATCCCTGAATAACTGCCATTATAACTGTCTCCTTCGTGTCATGTTGATACCTTCATTTGCATTATAAGGCATATAAAAGCAAATATTGTTGCCATTGACTAGAGTTTGAGAGATTTCTATGCTTGAGGGGATAATGGGAGCAATGTAGTAAATGCGGATAGGAGTTGAAATTGTGAGTACTTACAGCATGGCAACTGGCACTTGAAGGGAGAGGTCTGTTATGGCCGAGAGGTAGGAGATGAGATAGAGGAAGGGGTTTAAAAGCCTGGGGTGATGCGTGAAGGTCATACATGCACGAGGATGCACATGTAAACACTTACTTGCTGGAACTAGAAGAGCAGTGCCGAGAAACAGGGAAGTTGTAGAGAGACTGAAATGTCGACATAGACCAAGGCTGGTGCCGGAAGGGGAAGTAGTGCTAGAGGTAGTGTACGGGACGAGGAAAACAGGAGGCAATGCAAGCACTAAAGTGGTAAGCAAAAGCCCCAAAAATGGTGACAAAAAGAAAAAGAAACCCCAGGACTAAGACAGGAACAAAAGGGAGGCGGGAAGGAGAAGAGGCAGAGGTAAAAGATGCAAACAAAATGAGGGGACTCACATGACACAAGAGGCGGGGGACAGAAGAACAAACCAGACAGCAGAGCGAACAGAAGGAGCATAGCCACACAAGCCTCACAGGAGCCCAGGGAAAAAAACACTCCCTAAGCAAGGGAGGTGTGTTAGAGGAGGGCTTAAATTGAGGTTGTGGGAGGACCTATTCCTGACATTGAACCTTAGGCAAGCCCTCCCATAGCTGTTACTGTACTTCCAAATGTGAACATATCTTACTTGGTGAGAGTAATGTTAATTTATCTGCCCCTAGTACAAAGGCACTGTATTGCAATAACAAATCCACAAACCTAACACAATTAGTCTCTGAACCCACAAGGCATACTATGCAAACTGCTAACTATACCTTGCCAATTGGGATGTCACCTCCCACCCTCACAGATTTGTGTCTTTGTGTGCTTTTCCTGTTGTCTTTAGTTGTCACGGCATGATATACTGTGGTACTAGAAAGATTAGGAATATATAGGCTTTTCCAATAATTATTTTGGTCAGATACTTATGCGTGTTTGCTCTTGATGATTTCCTCTGTGATTTAAGTAATACAGACTGGTATCCTATATTTTGTTCTACTGATCCATAACTAGCCTTCAGTAATTTCCAGAGAATCATTAATCCAGTGTATGACATACACACTCCTGTCAAGAAGTTCAGAGTTAGAGGGCACACCTCCATTGGCCTATCACTGATCTGACTGATATGTTTCAGCTAAGAAATGCAGCCTGGCACAGTTATAAATCAACTAATGCCCCTACTGACGTTGCATGTTGCTAAGTTATGAAACCTCTGTATCCATTTTGCCAGGAAAGCCACAGCTGTTTATTTCCAGAATGAATTCCTTTGACTTTGCTGTAACCCTAAACATTTCTAATTAGTGGTACATAACCTTTTAAACCCAGCTCACAAATTTTCTACTATGCCTGCATCTATCAGTAGTCCTATAAATGGGCAGAAAATCTTGCTATTTCTTTTTTTTTTTGCATCACATGTTTATTCAAAATGTTTCAGTAATAACATGGACACAACAGTTAAACTGAAGACAAAACAAAGACATACAACATCAGTTAATAACATATACATATAGATCCAGATCCTTAAAAAACATGGTAAGATTAACAAGGTTCTTTGTGCAAGCAATGAAATAAGGTAAAACAAAGTTAATACACTTTGTGCTCAGTTCAGTAGACCACCGGCTGTAATCAAAAGTAGGAACCAGTGATAACATTCCCCATAATTCTTCACATTCTCCCCTTTATACCCATCCTTCCCCAAGTGTCAGGGACTCTGCAGGTGATAGGGCTGCCAAGTATGGTTGCCAAGCGTTATAAAAATATTTCTCCCTATCTTGCATTACAAAAGTGAGTCTCTCCAGGGAAAGAGCTTGTAACATCAGGTTATTCCATTGTTGTGTGATAGGCCTGGTGGCTGACACCCATGTATTAAGAATACAGTGTCAAGCCATAATAAGTAGGACTCTGAGCCATCATGGGAGGGGATCCCATTCCGCCCCTCCTACATCTTCCATCCTAAACAGCATTGTCATAGGCTGCTGTGGTATTGGTCTGCCTGTCAGAGTTTGTACCTCCTACTTCACCTCCTTCCAAAACTCCTGTAAAACAGGACAAGACCAGAAGTACTGAAAATAGAAGGCTATGCCAGTGTTGCATCTGGGGCAAACTGAGGAAACCTCAGGATAAAATTTACTGACAGTCAGAGGAAGTTAATAGAGTTTGTAGTAGAACTTGTAATAGGATTCTTTATATTTATTGCAAATCAGGATACCCTGATGGAGCTGAGCCATTACTTTCCAAGTGTCTTCTGTAATATGGATCCCCATATCCCTTTCCCACATCTGCCTTGTTTTTGTGTCATATCTAAGAGCAATTGCCTGCCCGTCTTGGCTACCCTATGTATAGTACCCTTAGGGTTCCTTCGCCTCTCTTGTATCAGTTGTTCAACCTGCCCCAGCATAGATTCAGTATCAAGTGATAACCACCCCAAGAGTCCTACAGTATGCGCTGACCTGCAAGTACCTGAAAAAATGTTGATGTCCCAGCCCCGTCCTGTCTCATATGCCTTCAAAGGAGTCCAGCTTCTCCTTAGTATACAGATCCTGCAAGCATCTAATGCCTCTGACTTCCCATTTCTTAAGGCCAGAATCCGTCAGGCCAGGGACAAAAAAGGGGTTTCCAGCTAAGGGAAGGAGCAGGGTTTCCTCCTGTGCAGATCCTCTCTGGTGAGTTGTGCACCCCCAGCTCTCTAGCACAGACTCTTCCAGTGAGTTCGGCCTAGGCAATCCTGTGTATGCTCTCCAGCCTCTTCCCGACAGATATGCTGAAACCCTACCAGGACAGCCCCACTCCTCAAGGTCCAGCCAACCTGCCTCAGGAGGCCTGTCCACACAATCTTGCAGGTACCAGCACTGCACAGCTTGATGGTATATACCCAGGTCAGGGAACTGCAAGCCCCCTCTCTCTATAATTGCCTTCAGCCAGGCTAGTCCCACTCTTGGTCACTTCCCCGCCACAGAAATTCTGAAAAGGCTTTCTCTAACTGTTTAGTATCTGCCTTTGTTAGTGCCACACAAAGCATTTGCATATTGTACAAAATATTAGAGAGAATATTCATTTTGAGCAAATGTATTCACCCCATCCATGTGATGGGTAGCCTACCCGATCTACCCAGGTCAGCTATAATTACTTGCAATAGTGGGGTGTAGTTAAGATTGTATAGGGTCCTAATATCTTTCCCAATTTTAATGCCCAAGTACACAAAGGAGTCCTGAACTCTCCGGAACCCCCAATCTCCCGCCTGTCCACCTTTTCCCGTCTGTGTCTCTCCCAGCCGAAGTTCCTCCAACTTACTTAAATTTAACTTATAGCCTGAAAATTGAGAGAACCGGTCAATTAGTTGGAGGAGCAGAGGCATAGATTGATCAGGCTTGGCTACATAAAGCATCATGTCATCTGCATAGAGAGATAGTTTAGGAGCCCTGCCCGATGGCATGCTATTTCTAATGCACTAAACCAGAACTTCATTGATGGCCATAATTCTCTGGTATTTTGTCCATAGGCTGGCATTTCTAAGTTGCAGCTTTCCTTCTCATCAAATTCTACTTAGAACATTTGTATTCTCCACTATTAAATACATACTGTATTTGCTTTCAATGAATTGGTTGCTGTTGACCCAAATGCATGTTCTAGGTTTGATTAATTATTGTCTGTTTCTAACATTTGTTGCTGCATCAGTTACTAAGCAGCCAATATACATTTTTAACTGTTCATTTGCAACTGATTCTTTTCATGTTGCTTGGAAGAGAGCTCAGGTCCTCCCCCTTCATTAGGGTGGTGTTGATGATAATCTTAACAAGTATCAACCAATCTCTGTGTTCTCCAAAATACCACACTGGTTAATCAGTGTGCATTTTGCTACTTTCAATAACAATTCCTCTTCTCCCATTTTTATTCTGTTTTCAAGGTAAAGGAAGACGGTAAGCTATGGTTCCATGCCATAATAGCGATTGAAGAAAGCGATCCCTATTACAGCAAGGTGCATCACCGAAAAGCAAAATGGCGATGTTTCACACCCCAGCGAACCCAACAACAGCGACCAGGGGAAAATAAACACCTCTATGAGGGATGGCTTTGCCCCCTGCTCTCCCCTAAATTACTATTTTCAATTCCAGGGGAGTGCATGTCAGGGAAGGGGAAAAACCAGAACACAAAAAAAAATAAAATAAACAAAGTCCCACATATGGAAAACAAGTAAAAATATTACCACTACTGAGTTGTGAACCCTGGACCTCCCTTACTACAGGCAGCCACCCTCACCACCACACCAAAATGTTAGCTCTGCAGCACATCCCCAACGCACAGCCTATATACCTCTACTTCCTGCCTGGACCCTCCTGTTTCTGTCCTTCACTGTCTTACTCCTTCACCATTTTCTCTCCCTACCTGGTCTCTCTAAACATACTCTCTACCCTTTCAAGGTAACTCAAATCACAAGCGCTCAAACTGAGTCACTCAAAATTGAGTTGATCAGTTTGAGTCACTAGAATAGCATGATACTGTCAGCTGTTGGACCACATTTTTTCTCACATACAATAAAATCAACCAGTAAAGCCTTGAGTATGTATTTTATATATTTTTTATTTATTTAGTACTAGGATTATAAATACCTTTGAACCACCGATTCATTTACAAAGATTTCATATCAACATGAGAAGTATAAACAAACATAGGGATCAAATAAAAGAGAAATCCATACAGTTAATAATTGATCATCATAAAACACTGACAGCAACAATTTACACAAGAAGTTGGTTCAGGTTGCATGTAATGGGTACAGAAGACATTGAGAAAACTGACATCATATGTAAAAACAGTAGCTACAGTAGGCCCAAGTAACATACAGTCATTTGGTACAGGTAGCATAGTCCTAAATTACAGGGAGAACATAATCGAGAAGATGTACAACAAAGTGAGAGGAGGGGAGCAGAATAGTGAGGGGTTTGATGAACACCACGAAACGTGTGCAGTGTAGAGGGAGAACAAGGAGGAGGAAATGCTGCCAAGATTGTGAAATTGTCACTAAGTGCTAAGCAACAGAAGTGCCATGGCAAGGAGGGGTGAGAAGAGGGAAAGGGGAAGGAGTATGGGAGGGAACCAAGGGTAATGCAGTGAGGATAAGCAGGTGGTATGTCGCAGGGAGGGGGAGATATGGAGGTAGAAAAGGATGGGAGAGGGGGAATGGAGGAGTGTGGCAAATGGAGGAGGGTAGTTGTGGAAATGGAAAGTGTTTGGGCCAAGGGTAACTCAGGGACAGTAAGCAGTCGGGAGGGAGGGTGAGCGAGGAGAAGGATAGGAATAGAGGACCAAGTGGTTAGAGGAGGAAGGGGGAAAGAAGCGGGCAGGAGGGGGAAAGTGATCTAGTGTGCAGCAGGGGCCTGAAGAGAGAGTGGGTGACCCATAGGCCTAGGGGTTGCAGTCACACTTGCTGAGATTAGTGAGGTGCTGATGTAGTTTGTGCTTGTATAGGCCAAGTTTATTCTCATCTGAGACTACAGTAGGGAGGCCATTCATTAGTGTTGGGGCCCTGCTAAAGAAGGCATGCTGATCCTGGGAAGTAGTGCAGAATGGAACAAGATATTTGGGTTTGAGTGTCTACGTGTGAAGAGTGCATTATGGATGGGTTGCATGAAGGCATACATTACAGGAGGGGGTGAGGCAAAGGCAGATTTTCTTTCCAGGAGGCAGGTCTGATAGGCTAATCTGCTATCAAGATTGAGCCAGTTAGATTGTTTGTATAGATCACATTTATGTGTACACATCCCTTTTCCTGTGACAAGTCTGCATCACTTATTAAGAGAAGTCCTGATTCTTTTTAGGATTGTGTCTGAAGCAGCCCCATAAATGACTAGCCCGTAGTCAATAATGGACAGGATAGAGCTAGTTACAGCAATGAGCATGGCTCCGTTGGTTAGGCAGTGGTGGTGGTGGTAAAGGACCCCCAATCCTTGAATTAATGGCTTTGGAGATGAGATGGACATGCAAGTTATAGGAAAGAGTGGAGTCAAGGATAATGCCAAGATAATTAAACTCATGCACTTGGTTGAGTGGTAGTTGTTGCTTGTTACAGATGGTAAGGCTGTCTGTTCTAAATTTGCTGTGGGAGTTATAAAACAACATTATTCCATCTACCTTCTTTTTAGCAATGCCACCTGATCAGTGATAGTTAATGTTTAAAAGTACAGGGTCGGGTCACCCGAAATCCTCAGCTCATCTCCGCTATATGTGAGTCTCCTTATTCAGTCTCATGCTTGGCAGCCAATGAGGATGAGCCAGTATGGTCTCACCAGCAAAAGTCTAGGGCAGAGGATGCGCTGTCTCAAATTAGTGCACAACTTGTCAGTTCATGCAAGTGGCAGACTGCCAATGGATAACATTAGCCTATCTAAGGTGAGTCTTCATGTAGCCCCTGCCCTAAAAGTATCTTGGTATAGATTTTATTTAGTTAAAGAAATGTCATCTATTTTAATAAAGTGAATCATTTCATACTGTTACGAGATGCCATATCTGTTACTCTTTTCTAAAGCAACAGTGTTTCAAACAGCAACTTCTGTGAAAGTTTGTGCAGTGTAAGTGCAGTCTCCATGGCTCATGCCATTCCTGCTTCAAGTGTAAAGTTTAGAAATCAACAGTAAATCTTTTCTCCATGGCAATATTTAGTGAAATGCTGTTGAAGATCAAAATAAGGTAATGCAATATTTGTGAATGGCTGCTATTACATTAAAGACAGAGCTTTGCAGCTGGTCTGTGAAAAGTTCTCAATCATCTGTCTTGTAGGGTAAAAGACTGCACATACAGTGGCGTGAAAAAGTATTTGCCCCCTTCATGATTTTCTCTATTATTGCATATTTGTCACACTGGATGTTTTCAGGTCTTTAGACAGAATGTAATATTAGATAAAGGGAACCTGAGTGAACAAATAACACTTGTTTTTTTATTTCACTTATTTAAAGAAAAAAAGTTAACCAACACCAATTGGCACTGTGTGAAAAAGTAATTGCCCCCTTACACTTAATAACTGGTTACACCACATTTAGCTGCAATGACTGCAACCAAACACTTCCTATAATTCAATATCAGTCTTTCACATCGCTGTGGGAGGAATTTTAACCCACTCTTCCTCGCAGAACTGCTTTAATTCAGTAACATTTGGTAGGTTTTCGAGCATGAACTGCTCGTTTCAGGTCCTGCCACAGCATCTCTATTGGGTTTAAGTCTGGACTTTGACTAGGCCACTCTAAAACTTTAATTTTACTTCTTTTTAGCCATTCTGATGTGGACTTGCTTTTGTGTTTTGGATCATTGTCTTGCTGCATGACCCAACTACGCTTCAGCTTCAGCTGACGGAAGGATGACTGGACATTCTCTTTAAGAATTTTCTGGTACAGAGCAGAATTCATGGTTCCTTTAATTATGGCAAGTCATCCAGGTCCTTAGGCAGCAAAGCATCCCACATCACACTACCACCACCATGTTTGACTGTTGGTATGGTGTTCTTACTGTGGAATGCTGTGTTTGCTTTACTTGAGACATTATGGGATCCATGTTGTCCAAAAGTTCCACTTTGGACTCATCTGTCCATAGAACATTTTCCCAAAAGGCTTGTGGATCATCCAGGTGCTTCTTGGCAAATGAGAGACGAGCATTTATGTTCTTCTTGGTTTGCATGGTTTCGCCTTGCTACTCTCACATGAAGCCCATTTTGCCCAGTCTCTTTCTGATTGTGGAGTCATGAACACTGACCTTAGCTGAGGCAAGAGAAGCCTGCAGTTCTTTGGATGTTGTTTAGGATCCTTTGAGACTTCTTGGATGATTTACACTGCGCCCTTGGAGTAATTTTGGCAGGACGCCCACTCCTGGGAAGGGTCACTACTGTTCAAGTGTTCTCCATTTGGAGATTATGCTCTCACTGTGGTTCGATGGAGTCCCAGAGCCTTAGAAATAGCTTTGTAACCCTTTCCAGACTGATGAGGGCAACAAAATGTTTTCTGATCTTTTCAGGAACTTCCTTTGATCATGGCATAATGTGCTTGCTGAATCTTTGTGCTGGCAATGTGACTCTGATGGTAAGGGCCAAAATAAGTGAGGTTTATATTGAGCAGGGCTGGCTGTAATCAAGCCTGGCTGTGTTCAATCAGCTGACTCTAATTATCCCTTTAATTGGGCTGATTTAAATAGGGGCAATTACTTTTCACACAGTGCCAGTTGGTGTTGGTTAACTTTTTTCATTAAATAAATGAAATAAGTAAAAAAAAAAAAGTGTTATTTGTCCACTCAGGTTCCCTTTATCTAATTTTTTATTTTGTCTAAAGACCTGAAAACATCCAGTGTGACAAATATGCAATAATAGAGAAAATCAGGAAGGGGGCAAATACTTTTTCACGCCACTGTATAATACTGCGGCATTATATGATGCTGTCTACTGCTAAAGAGAAGGCAAGACAAGACAATTTTATTTATGATGCCCAATCCCAGGATCTTTGGGTGCCTCACAATAAATACATAAAATAAACTAAAATAATAATTAAAACATTAATTCACAGAGCCAGACCAAAGCTTTAAGTAAAGAGATACATTTTAGAGATTTTTTTAAAATGGCCAGCACAGGAGCACCTCTTGTCCTACGGGAATCAGGGCAGTGCCTCCAAGCACCCTATCACCTAATAACTTCAAGGAAGACCTCAGTACTGACAAGAGGTCTACCTCTGCTGACCAAGAGGGGATGGCCAGGAGCATAAGGTATCAGGATGACTTTCAGGTATCCCAGCCCCAACCATGCAGGGCCTTGTATGGTAACTAGCACACTTCGATGCTGATTTGCCACTGTACACCATACCACTAGAGAAGGGATCTCTTTAGTCTGTTTTTACTCTTTCAGTTTTCAAAAATCAGACAGCCACCTTGAAATGCTGCTTATTAATCTTAGTGGGGATCAACATCTAATACTGAAGTGTGCTGTGATATGCACACTGATGAGACCCCACTCATAGTTGCTTGTTGTCATTATAAAAACAAAAAAATTAAAAAATCTCATGGCATACTGCTTGGAGGATTATCTGTAAAAAAATGAAATAAATAAATAAATAAAACAGTTTGCAGCCTGAATATAGTAAGCTTTAATAAGGTGGGCACAAGAGGGTAGCATAACACTAGTGTAAGGCCCTCACCCCTGCCTTTTTGCAAATGACAGGTCATATGCTGTTGAAGCTGACAGCAGTACCTGGTGGGGACTGGGTTCAGGGAGGACTAGGTTACTCGGCAAAGGGGGCCTAGGTTTGGCTACTCTGCACAGGGGCACCCAAGTAAATCTGAACACAGGAAGCAATAACTGTAATGTCCAATACCAGGAATGGGATTCTAAAGTGTGGCTTTTATTCACATCCAAACTGAACAAATAAAGCATAGACGGACCCCCATGGGGCTACATTCCTGGTAATGCAAATAAGAGCAACAGAACACTTCTTCACTATTTCAGCCCTCAGGCTCTGAACCCACCAGGCACACAGCCAAGACTTGCATGCAGCTTTGGGTACACAGCCTGACTTGTACACTACTTGGGTTTTTCCCCTTGCCCAGCTCCCCCTCCGGCCACTCGATCGCGGTCCTTATGGCAGTGAACCAATTTTCTGTTGGTGGCACCCCAAACCACCTTAGAGCCTTCGACTCCTTAAGGGAAATTTCCTTCCAATCCCACATCTGGGTACTTCCCTCATCACTGGCCAAGTGCATGAGGCAAAGTAGAAATCCACAGAGCAAATCCGTAGAGGTGGACCTGTTTACTAAAGGTGGGGGGTCTTCCACCTCCAGCTCCCACAATCCATACCCGGCCATTTCTCTGGACACTAAATAACTCTTTTTGAAAGCTTGGCAATGTAGATTAAAGGGTAGACGTATAGCACATCTCCTCTACATGTCTTGACTTTCCCCTTCTGCTGGACGTGAACATACTTTTACTTTGGCTAAGCCTATTCCTCTAGGCCTTCCACTAATTCAGTAGTCCAATCCCCACTTTAACACAGTTCAGATGAAATATGGGCCCTTTGAAAAGAGCAGAACTCACCCTTTGGTTGCAGGTGCCCCACAGGCGAATCTTGAAAGCTTCTTGTGCCACAACACATTTCAGAAAAATAGGCAGCTTCTTCTCTAGCAGTATCCAGGGGGTTGCCCCTGGAATAGCAGACAAACCTTCCGCCCCCATCCCCTGAGGGATGGGGCACAAAGACCCGTATCAGCGGTCTCCACCACTTCAAGAACAGCTTACTGTGTTCCTCTTTAGGTAGAAACACACACCTTTCCCTAGAAGTAGCTCCAGTTTAGTTTAGTTTATTGTTCTAGGAGTTTACATCAGAGCTTAGGCTCCAAGAGCCTGTGCATAGAACTGCTGTGCTCCTCTCCTCTCCTCTTGACTGCTCACACAACACTCTCCAACTGACTACTGACTGTTCAAAACTCCCAACATTCTAATCTAACTCCCTTCCTCAGATTCCAATGTGGCTCATGCAGCTGGGATAGTTCTATGGTGATGTCATCCCTCAGCCTCAGCTGAGACTGAGAACAGAGTGAGACAGTGTGAAATCCATTTAACTGGAGTTTCACAAGCTGCCTTCCCTGCCAACCACTAGGTCTTACTGGGATTCTAGTAACCCCGGGTAACAGGGGGGGGTTACACTCACCTTGGGCCAGGAAAATGACTGTCTGCAGTAATTATTTACCCAGCTTAGGCCATCCCACCCTATGTGCTACCTGTGGAGGGGGGGGATCAGGCCCCCTCCTACCATGTGCAAGCACAGGCAGGCAACACTAAGGGCCTAGAGGCCTTTAGCTGACATATCAGCCTCTACTCTACCCACTTACTATGGATGCCTAGTGGCTCTGGTAGAACTGTCCAGAGCATAGCCCTAATAGCTCAGCACTGCAGTCCCTATGGCCATTCAGGACCACAGCCTGTCTATCCCCCCCTAGCCCTCTAGGGAAAATCTGTCTGCCTCTAATTTAACACCCCAAAATAAAAACAACCTGGGGACCTCCCTGACCTTGGGCACCCTGCAACCACACACCAAGAAACTAATACCATCTATTACATCACATTACATTACTGGCTCCCTACCCCCACAACCACACCTGTAGAAAGAAAATGTTACTACAGTAACAACAACAACAATAACAACCACAGTACTTTAAATACTACACACTAAAGTACTATTGAGGAACTCCAATGACCCCCTCCTCCTCTTCTTGTCTTCTCTTCTATCTTCTTCAGGAACACCTGCAAGAAAAAGAAAGACAACACACACTCCTAATCTGCATGCACAGTCTATCTAAACCCCTACCATCAAAACACTGAAGAATACCAAAAATAATTTTTTTTTTTTGAAAAGGTAGAAAAACAGTTTATACACTAGAAAACAGTAGAAACACAATGACATTATTTACAATACACCTTTGGGGGATGGAGTGCCCTAAAAGTCCCATCTAGTGACCACAGTGCCCGAAGGCTAGTCCATTAAAGAGTATCTCCTGGGCCGGAGCCCGGTGAAGCACAGTTCTAGCAGGCCAAAGTCCTGAAGGGGAGAGTCTTTGAGGACAGTTCACACATTCTGGAGTCTGCTAGTGTAGGGTGTGTACTGGAATGTCATAAGGATATTAAAGTTCAGACTTACCAGCCCCTTGTAGAAGGATTAAGACACACCGACCTGCTCCTCAGCCGAAGACTCTCCCTGGCAGCATTTCTTCTGATATAGCTGGGCGGACATCTTCCGGGAACTACAGGAAGGCACATCTGGGAACTGCTGGGCTGATATCATCTCTGGAGATGGAACCTTAGAACAGGAACAAAAAGGAAAACAGCTGGTCTGACGTCATCTGATTACCAGGCGATGAAGCAGGATACAGCTGGGAAAGTGTCCTCTCTGGATCTGAAGTCATCTGTTGGGCCAGTCAATGGATTCTGGAAAGGCCAGTACACTGTAGAACTGATGAATGTGGGGCACCTGAGTCCTGGATGTCCATACTGGTGGATCAACAAAGGCACTGCAAAGGCTGGTGTGGCAGTATTGACTACCACTGCTCGGCTTTCTATCTGGCAGGCATGGGCACATTTGCAGGGAGGTCTTTGCATTGAGGCCAATAGTACAGGGGGTCAGGAGCTTGAATTATTACCCTATCTGGGTGCACATAATTCACACTGTAGAAGGTTTCACGTGCCTCTCCATCCACTATTCGCACAGTGTCCATAAACAGTGTCCTGCCTCTCTTCCACTGGGTGTATTTCTCATGAAACAGTCTGTTCTTGACAAGCTTGTTTGCACCAGGATGCACACATTTCATTGCTTTGGCCCAGATCCAGGATTTCCTGCTGTTCTTAATCTCCTCCCAGACTTTCCGAGGAAAGGTAGGAAAGGACATTCCATAGAATTCATTCACCTTCCTACGGACCAGTCTCTCCTCTTTACTAGCTTTGGTCAACCTGAGACCACTGGCCTGGCTTGGGGGCGGCCAGTCCTGGTTCTGCCAGCTACACATCCTCAACGAGATGAAAAACGGATCCCTGACTTCTTCTTCTTGCACAGCCAGGGAAGTGGCATCACCACTCTCTTCCATGCATTCTTCTGAGGGAAGAGCTTGAGGCTGTGTACCCGTTCCTTTTTCACAATGCCACATAGGTTCCCCCTCATCTTCTTCCTCACTGAGAATCTGTGCCCAGGAGTGAGCAGTCGTCCTCACTCCTGAGACTATCCACTCAGCACTAGGCGCGGAGTTCGACACCTCCCATTCAAAGGCCTTCCTCATCTCATCTTCTCATATGAGACTTGGGCTAGACCCCCCCTCCAGGGGTCTACTGATGCTTTGTCTGAATTATCCTTCTGCGATCCAGCATCTGAAATATCAGCATCTGGTTCTGTCTCTAAATCTGCACCCTCTGGCTTTGTGCCACACTCCCCCGAGGGGCCTTCTTCAACAGGCTCCGCCTGGTGCTGTGTGCTGCCAACTACAGATTCCTGAACCTTTGTCCATGTGGGAGCCAAATGGACCTGGGCTGCTTTACACAAGCCATATTTCTCTAGGCACCCAGAACAGTGAGGTATCATGAAGACGCCCCTTCCAGCATTTAAGCATATTTGGCACACTTGCACTGGATATCCAGGAATCGGCACATGAGAAGGCAGTTGTTCTCCATAATAACACTTTTCAATGTCCCTTAACCTATTTACTGCTGCTGTACTGCAGCCCGGGCATGATCCAGGTAGCAACCTGGTCCTGAGGCCATAACTGCAGGTAAAAAAAACAAATGCTCACTGTTACTGAAAGTCCCACTTCACTGAACACTTTCTTTACTTTTAAAATGGCTCCTCTGTTGCTGTGTTTACTTTACTACCCCACCCTGTAATGGCGGTGGCAGCACTCCTGCGCATCAACATTCAGAAATTGGATCAAGCCACTGTGCATCTTATTTACACACACTACTGATAACTTTTGCTCAAACTGCACAAACTTGCACTATTCTTGTTCTAACACATTTATATGATTTGCCACAGACTTTTCACTTGCTGAAAACATTTCTTTAGTTCACAGTCCTTTAAAACCTCAGGATTTCAAGCACAGGATTACCTGTAAACTAGTGCTGCACATTTGGCTACAACTCACAGTCTCTTTCTGGCTTTGAAACATTAAACTGATGCTGAATCCATAACTATGCTCACAGTCAATGGCTTAACAGACTTGCACTTGCTGGTAACACTTGACAGTCTTTATTTGCAAAGCGACTACACTGCTGCACACATATTCAGTTGGCTTTTGGCAGAAAATCACTGTTTGAGCAATTATTACTGTTGGTACTCACTGTTATTAGTAGCTGTTTGCTGCAATGGGAAAACGGCCTGCAGCCAGTCTTGGAGGCCTCAGAAAGGAAGCGGGTGGGCAGTCCTGCCGATCGTCTATCCTATCACCATACTCACAATCCAGTCGATCGAGATGCGGGTTGAGTCCGATTTTAAACAGCAAAGGCTATTTTTAAAAGTTTTACAGAGCTTTTTAATCACCACGATGCTCCTCCACCAAGCCAGTACACACACTCCACTCACACTCCCTCTCAAATGCTGGGCAGTCACTGTAGAGCTGGCTGAGGGTGGGACAGATTGCAGCCTCACCAATCACACAACGCCATGCAAATGAGCCACTTCTTCCTCACGAGTGCTCTTCTCCTCACGGCGATCGTCGAGCAGGCAAATTTAAACTGCAGAAACCACTTTTTTTTTTCTTCAACTGCTCACGGCGGGAGCTCATTTCAGCCATTTAGCATGGCCATTCACACAGCAAGTCTCTCAGTTTACTCAAAAGCATTTCCAACGTTCAGGGCACAATTTTCCTGTTGCTACCCCTAGTCTTCCACACTTTTCTTTATCACACACAGTTCTTTAGAAAGCTAGCAAAAATGCTCTAAACAATTGATGCAGGACAAGGGCACACTCTTTCAGCTTTACTGCTCTGTGGTAAACAGTTGACATTTTAACAGCAGCATAAGAACCACAGCACACAGCGACATGCTAGTTAAATTGCTTCAGCTTTTTGGGCTACCCACTGCCAGATAGCCAAAATGCTAGCCCCTTGTCCGAGCACCCTTCCTCCCAAAATTAAAAATACAAAGCGGTGCCTCCATTTTGTAAGGCCCTCACACCTGCCTTTTTGCAAACAACAGGTGGTATGCTGTTGAAACTGACAGCAGTACCTGGTGGGGACTGGATTCGGGGAGGACCAGGTTACTCGGCACAGGGGGCCTAGGTTTGGCTACTCTGCACAGGGGCACCCAAGTAAATCCAAACACAGAAAGCAATAACTGTAATGTCCAATACCAGGAATGGGACTCTAAAGTGTTGCTTTTATTCACATCCAAACTGAACAAACAAAGCATAGATGGACCCCCATGGGGCTACATTCCTGGTAATGCAGATAAGAGCATCAGAACACTTCTTCACTATTTCAGCCCTTAGGCTCTGAACCCACCAGGCACACAGCCAGGACTTACATGCAGCTTTGGGTACACAGCCCGACTTGTACACTACTTGGGTTTTTCCCCTGGCCCGGCTCCCCCGCCGGTCACTCAATCGTGGTCCTTATGGCAGTGAACCAATTTTCAGTTGGTGGCTCCCCAAACCACCTTAGAGCCTTCGACTCCTTAAGGGAAATTTCTTTCCAATCCCACATCTGGGTACTTCCCTCATCACTGGCCAAGTGCATGAGGCAAAGTAGAAATCCACAGAGCAAATCCGTACAGGTGGACTTGGTTACTAAAGGTGGGGGGTCTCCCACCTCCAGCTCCCACAATCCATACCCGGCCATTTCTCTGGACACTAAATAACTCTTTTTGAAAGCTTGGCAATGTAGATTAAAGGGTAGATGTATAGCACATCTCCTCTACATGTCTTGACGTTCCCCTTGTGCTGGACTTGAACATACTTTTACTTTGGCTAAGCCTATTCCTCTAGGCCTCCCACTAGTTCAGTAGTCCAAGCCCCACTTTAACTCAGTTCAGGTGAAACATGAGCCCTTTGAAAAGAGCAGAACTCACCCTTTGGTTGCAGGTGCCCCACAGGCGAATCTTGAAAGCTTCTTGTGCCACAACACATTTCAGAAAAATAGGCAGCTTCTTCTCTAGCAGTAGCCAGGGGGTTGCCTCTGGAATAGCAGGAAAACCTTCCACCCCCATCCCCTGAGGGATGGGGCACAGAGACCTGTATCAGCGGTCTCCACCACTTCAAGAACAGCTTACTGCATTCCTCTTTAGGCGGAAACTCACACCTTTCCCTAGAAGTAGCTCTATATCAGAGTTTAGGCTCCAAAAGCCTGTGCACAGAACTGCTGTGCTCCTCTCCTCTTGACTGCTCACACAACGCTCTCCAACTGACTACTGACTGTTCAAAACTCCCAACATTCTAATCTAACTCCCTTCTGCAGATTCCAATGTGGCTCATGTAGCTGCGATAGTTCTATGGTGATGTCATCCCTCAGTCTCAGCTGAGACTGAGAACAGAGTGAGACAGTGTGAAATCCATTTAACTGGCATTTCACAAGCTGCCTTCCCTGCCAACCACTAAGTCTTACTGGGATTCTAGTAACCCCGGGTAACAGGGGGGTTATACTAGGATGTGAACAGTTAAAAACAATGCACAAAAAATCTGTATTCACTATGATCATACATATGAGTGTCTGTCAGTATGGTGAAGTGAAGCATTGCTTTGCACAAATCATTGTATAATGAGGATATTCTTATAACTATTCATTGTATTATGAGGACTTTTTTTATAATTATTCATATACTGCTCTAACCAAGCTCACATTGCGTATAGTGGAAAGGTTACCCTGTAAACTAGAAATTATGTGTTTATCTTGTAAGTGTTATGCTACCATCTTGTGCCCCTTCCAACCACATTTTCACAGCTTTGTACTATATTCAGGCTGCAAACATTTTCTTTCTTTTTTAAATTACCCTTCAAGCAATACGCCATGTATTTTTTTTTTTTTTACAGCAAGCAACTATGAGCAGGGTCAGCATCAGCATGCATGTTACAGCACAGTTCATTATTAGACTGATCCCTGCTGAAATGACTAAGTAGCATTTCAAGAGGATGATCGAATTTGACATTATTGAAAGGGTGAGAGAGGCTGTTGAGATCCCTTCTGTTTAGCACAAGGCAACATCACATGTCATGATGCAGCCTTTTCACTGAGCACATTCTACAGACCAGCTGCAAACCACTGGAGACAGCACTGCAAATCTTTATTTTTAATGTAAAAATATCCATTCACAAATATTGCATTGCCTTATCTTGTTCTTCAACAGCATTCGACTAAATATTGCCCTGAAGAAAATATTTGCTGTTTATTTTTACTCTTTGCCCTTGGAACTGGGATGAAGTAAGACTACACTCATGTGCTGCACTTGCATTCACAGTAGTTGCTGTTTGAAAGGCTTTCTAGTTTAGAAAAGAGTGACAGAAACATTAATGGGTAAGAGTATGAAATGATTCAGTGTGTTAAAATAGATGCCATTTCTGATACTAAATGAAGTCTATACCAAGTCACTTTTAGTGCATGGACTACATGAAGTCTCACCTTAGATAGGCTAATGTTATCCTTTGACAGCCTATCACTTTCATGAACTGACAAGTGGGGAACAGATTTGTGATAGCATGTCACCTGTCATTGACCACATTTGCTCATCCACATTGGCTGCTGGGCTAAATAAGGACATACACATGTAGCAGACATGAGGAACAGATTATGAGAGGCCTGACCCTGTGCATTTGAACATTAAGTATCACTCGTAAGGTGGCACTGCTCAAAATAAATAGTTGGAATAATGAAAAATGACACACACTGTTGATTTCACTTGTTGATTTTATGTATATGAGAAAAAAAAGAACGCAGTCTGATAGCTGACCATCTCCCTTTAAACTCCACTACTACTTCTCTCCTCAGATTTATTGATACCTTTACTAGTAATATTTATTTATTTATTAAAGTAGATAGCTGGGAGAAGCACACTGAGCCAAGGTATGATTCCAGGTGCAACCCGGGGGAAGGGATAAGAGAAGTACAGTACATACATATATGAGAAGCAAGCAGGCAAACAATGGAAATTGAAGGCAGATTACAATAAACCTGCATAACAGACAAGAATAATATTATAATGAGTCAGCCAGGTTACAAAAGCACCTGAGGAGGTATAAGCCAGTCTAATAATGAGTGATAAAAAATACAAACTTGGAAATAAACTGAAAATTGTAAAAATACTGTATACAAGTCAAGCTAAATAGCAGTAACCAATTATACAAAACACTCAAATTAAAACAATATGACATAACATAACATAATTTAAACAAAAACAGGAGGAAAAATACAAGGGGGTACTCATGGCAGACACAGGTGAGGTAAAGGGTATAAAGAAGATTTGGAGCAAAGGCAGACTATGAAAATTTATGGATCATGCAGACAAACTAAAATTAGCCATGATTAGCTGGGGTATAAGGTTATGCCTAGAGGATGGCAGGGGGTAATAGGGGTGCAGTAGAGTGAATGTTTATTGAGGTTTAGCGAGGGTAGAGAGCAGAGAGAGGTGGGAAGGGAATTCCATAGATGCGGGAAGAAGAAGAAGGAGAAAGCAGCCATACCAGAGTCTGAGTGGGGGTGGGGGAGGGTAAAGGAGTGAGGATGATGTGAACAGAGGGAATAGTCTATGAGTGGGGAGGCAGATAAGAGGGAGGCGAGGTTGGGGGGGGGAAGCAGACAGAACCAGAATTTTGCAGAGATGATGGAGGTGTTGTGGCACTGGTGAGAGGATAAGGAAGTAATACATAGTGAGGAGTAGTGTGCACAGTGGTGAGTCCTAAAAGGAACGTTCAAGGTAAAGTGACAGAACACAATGAAAAGAACATCCAATCTAGAGAGAGTGGATGCAGAAGCAGACCCATAAACAACATCTGCATAATCAAATGGAGGTAGGATGATTTTAGTAAGAAGTATCTGGCAAACAGGGAGGGAGTGGGCATCTTTGTTTCTGTAGAGTGCACCAAGTTTAGGCAGAATTTTGAATGCATGTAGTTGACATGAGTTGAGAAATCAAGGTAGCTGTCAAGCCAGACACCCACTGCAAGCACTTGTAGGAAGGAACAGTATCCAATGGGGTGTCATCAAGGGTTAGGAAGTAGGGGTTGTGGAAAGTTTGGCTAGTTTTTGGTGTGTACCAAAAAACATAGAGACTATTTTGGTAGGACTGTATTAGCCTTGAGTTGGCTGGCTTGGAACCAGTTTAGGACATGAGTAAAGTCTGATTGTAACTGAGCAGTCACCACATGAGTAGAGGGACCAGATGTAAACAATATAATATCGTCAGTATAAAGATGGATTTGGGATGAGGAAGATAGAGGAGGAAGATCATTTAGAAAGATAGAACAAGACAAGCCCAAAAATGGAGCCTTGAGGTATACCAGCTAGGATAGGGAAAAGAGGGGAGCGGAGATTTCATTTTCAGCCTGGACACATTTGGAGTGGCCCATAAGGTAAGATTTGAACCATTTGACAGATAGGGGGAAAAACCAGTGAATTCAAGTTTAGTGAGCAAAAGATAGTGGGAGACACAGTCGAAAGCCTTGACTAGATCTATAAATATAGCTGCAGTAAGATGGCCTTGATTTATGCCTGTAAGAATGTAATATAGACTCCAATTGGGGCTCCAATTAAATTGTTATTGATTTTGCTAAAGCTTTGGACAGTGAATTGTCACATTTTGCTCTGTGAGCATGACACTTCTCGTTTTACTGCATGCCACTATTCAGGCTTAGATCACGTTTATCTGGTTTTCTGCAGGCTGTGAAAGTTGGACAGTCACTATCATCTGCATTGCCTATTAACCTGGGCATACCATAAGGTTCTGTGCTGGAGACAACTCCTTTTCTCTCTCTTTGTAAATGACCTTCCTAACTGTACTAATACTGGCCACAAACTACACTTGTATGCAGATGATACTGTCCTGTGTATCTCTAGCCTTAGGTCTTTGAGCACTGAACAAAACTTACAAAATAATGTTTTTTTCATTTACAAAACTGGTTCTATTCCAATCAACTTAGAAGACTGTAAACTAGCCATTTGGATACAAACACTGACTGAGTACTATAACTCTGATTGTCAAAGTATTATTTATGTTGCAATGCTGAGTTAGATATCATAAGTTTATTCAGGAGCTAAAGTAGCTCAGTGATTGTCTACTGCGACTGGTGATAATCTCTTAGACATTCATGGCACAGCTGCCACGCTCAGCTAATGGCACACCTTACAATGACAGTGCTGGCACCAAAGATCAGCTGTTGTATCCTCTGCTGTTACAGAATCTGAAAGTTCTGTAGTAATGAGTAACTAATAAGCATTTTATAAAAATCATCAGAAGAAGCCAAAAATGTCAGACTACATATTGCATTTCAACATATTTGTTGAAAACTGGCCAACTCAAATAGCCCCTCAGTTTTTGCATGCTGAGCATGACAATGCCATCTCTGTGCTGTCACTTCTGTCAATTCCACCGAGGTCATCTTCTATTGTTCAAGTAACAAAAAATACCACAGAACCGAGAGAACAAGGTGAATCCAGCAGTCAGTATTCAAACTTGTCAGCACCTATACTAGAGGAAATTAATTTTTTTTCCCTCTCACAGCCATGAGAAATTTAAATTCAAATACTTCTTCCAGTGATGAGATCAATGTCCCTGATGTAAACTTTGAATCTACTAGCATTACAAGAGAGGACTCTAAGAAACAGTTACTTGCTAATGAAACAGTGCAAGCTCCTGACTATTCCTCCAAAATCCAAGACGCTGTAAGCTCTGCAGCAGAGGTATGATTATGTACTGTAGCATCCCTGTCGTTTCCAGACAAAATACACACACTGAACTGGCTACCACCAGATGCCCCCTATTCATACATAAGAATGACTAAAACACTCTTAAAAATGAGAAAAATGAAAAATATTCCCAGACACAAAGTAGGTAGTCATGTCTTTAAAAGCTGGCTTGTTGCCAATGATAAAACACATATTTTGAATGTTTGTTACCAAGTGAACTAAATGCCACTTTGAGACAGTTTTCTGTAAGTAGCTAAGTAAGTGAGTGAGTAAGTAACCTTTATTTTTCAAGCTCCCATTTCAGGGGCCCCAGAACGCTGTACAGCATATCATTTTCTTTGCATAAAATAAATTCTCTGCAAAAAAGACTGTTTTAATGCAACATTTTGGGTTGAGGCTAAAGTGACAAAAGTAGGGAAATGTTGTTTTAGGGTTTTGAACCATAAAACCCCACCACCACCCCTAAAACAAATCAGGGGTGCAATCTTCTTTGGAGTTATCAGCCCTAAAGCTCACCCCATTAGATGTGTATGTTTCTGGAATGTATAAAATTGCCTGTGGAAGCACCCTGTGCCCTACGCTGCCTTACCTCCACAGAAACATAGAAGTTGTTTGCAAAGAATGACCTTATTGCCCTCCTAGTCTGCCTTATTTTGTTACCTACTTTGCCACCACAGACCCTACTTGATCTCTGGTCTTTCCCCCTTCTCTTATTTCTAAGTTCCCCTTGTGTCTATCCCATGCATGTTTAAATCTTATTATCATTTTAGCACCCACTGCCTCTGCTGGGAGGCTGTTTCTGGCATCTACCATCCTTTCTGTGAAGAAGTATTTACTCTCACCTCCTCTGAATCTTCCCACCTCCTGCTTCGACCGTGATCATGACCCCTTGTCCTCGAGCATCTTTTTCAATGTAAAATGCTACCTTCATGCACCGTACTAATACCTGTGAGGTATTTTAACATTTCTATCATGTCCCCCTCCTCCCTTTCCTCTCGAGAGGATATATTTAACTCCTTGAGTCTTTCCTCATAGGGCTCTTGATGCACATCCTGCACCAGTTTGGTTGCCCTCTTCTGTACCACCCCCATTCTATCTATGTCCATCTGGAGATGGAGCCTCCAGAACTGGACAAAATACTCAAGGTGGGTCCTCAAAATTGATTTATACAGAGGTAACACTACCACACTCTTTCTGCTAGTAATAACCCACCCTATGCACCCAAGCATCCTGCTAGCTTTCCCCATTGCCTTATCATATTGCTTTGCTATGTTCAGGTCATCAGAAATGATTACTCACAGGCCCCTTTCCTGTTTTGTGGTAGCCAATACCTCCCAACCCAACTGGTACATTGCCCCTGAGTTCCTGTGCCCCAAGTGCATGATTTTGCACTTTTTTTGCATTGAAACCCAGTGTCAAACCCTGATCAGTCTTCTAGCTTTTTAGATCCTACCTTTTTTTCCACCCACCCCCAGTCTGTCCCTCTTTTTTGCAGATTTGTGTCATCCATGAACAGGCATACTTTCCCTTCCAGCCCTCCTGCAATGTCACTAATAAAGACATTGAAGAGGAATGGGCTTAGTACTGACCCCTGTTGCACCTCACTAGCCATCTTGGCTTCTTCTGCCTGAACACCATTTACCACCTCCCACTGACATCTGCTGCTTAGCAGACTTATTACCCATTTTATTACTTTTCAATCTACTCCTAGGCTGGCCAGCTTACTCACCAGTCTTATGTGTGTGTAACAGTGTCAAAGGTCTTACTGAAATCCAGGTAGGCCACATCCACTGCTCCTCTGTGATCCACTTCCCTGGTCACTCAGTCAAATAACTTGATTGAGTTTGTCTGGCAAGATCTACCTACCTGTAAAACCATGCTGCCTCGGATCCTGTAATCCACTGGTCAAGTGTATTGTATATGTACTGTATGTTGCTGTGTAAGCGCAGGGTCCTTGGTGCCCTGTGCTTCCATTTGTAGGACAACAGCAAACAAATTATTAGCATAGCCTTCTTACTACCCCACCTCATGTACCTGGTACTGAAGATGTTCAATGCTTGGCAAAACATGATTCCTCACCAATGCAAAATCATTCCATACCACAGGTACAAAAATACACAGTTTGGCCTGCATTTGAAAAATGACTGCTGTCATGTTCATGAGGTTGTGCAAAAAATGGCTATGTTGAAAATTTGTGGTCAAAATATTTACAATTACCAAAGTTACCAGTGAACATTGCAAATTTTCAACGGATGCTCATAACTTTGCCATTTTTTAAATATTTTGACCCAACATTTTCAACATAGCCTTCTTATGACACCATCTCATGAACACGTGTGGTAAACATTTTCAAATCCTGCCTGAAAGATAATTTCACCAAACAACCGCAAAATCAACTTTCAGACCAGATTTGCACAATTCCACCACCAGTACGCATGAGGTGGATTGTCAAAAAGGCCATGTTGAAGATGTGGTATTAAAATATACAAAAATGGCAAAGTTATGCATTAGAGTTGAAAACCCCATTGTGATACATTAGTTTCTCAAAATCCAATTGGCAGTTCCAGCAACAAGACATGTCTTCGATCGGAGAGTGGATCTTCACCCTAGGATCTGTTCAAATAAGTGTGTCTGTGTTGGTGTTGTGTGTGGGGGGGGTGCAGCATGGTGGGTACTCAGTGAGAAGTTGGAGTGGGGGGTTTGGTCAGCAAGGACCCATTTTCTTTTCTTGCAGGTTTAGAAAAAAGAAGACATTGAGGAACAGTTTTTTTTTTTTTTCAGATAGGACAGCAATCAGAGGGTGTGGGTGCCATTATACACCAGGGAAAGACAAACCATTAATGGGGACGGTGATCGGAGGGTGAGGGGGTGCCACTAGACATCAGGGAAAGACAAACCATTAATGGGGATACCACTAGACACAAGGGAAACTTAAAACAATATGGGGTAGGTGATTAGAGGGGAGTGCCATAAGGCACCAAGGAAATGTTAAACAAAATGAAAATATTTGTACGAGAATGTTCATAGGAATGAAAATATCATTCTAAAAATGTTAGTTCTCATGAAAATTTTTTGTATGATATTTCCATTAATACGAAATTTTTTGTTCAGATGGAAATTTTCATTTGATTTTTTCATTCATATGAACATTTTCATACCAAGTCCAAATGAAAAAAGTGGAAGTGAGTCATGAAAAAGAATTTAAAATGTGCAACACCCCCACACACACACACACATTTCAGAAGCATTTCTACAACAGTTAAGTGCAGATTCCACCTAACGGGGTCCCAATAAGTAAGATACATGTCTTGGTCTCAATGCAGGATGTTTTTGGGGAATTTAGAAATAAAAAAAAAACAGAAACAATATGGCAGCAAACAAAATTATTTTTCTCTCACGAAAAAGGATTGAACTCATACAATTGTTTCATACCACTATTTTGATGTGCTTACTGAGCATGATCATGACTGAAATTTAAAAATGTTATAACTTTGAATGGATTAATATTTTTTTAACCAAACCAGCAAAATGCACATCTGTGGGCCAAGCCATTTCTACACTAAAAGTTTCAGACCAAAATTCAAATCCATTTAGGTGCAAGGTGATGAAAAAAATACAAAAAAACTGTGATTTTTTTTTATGTTTTCACTATCTGGGTCTCAGAATCTGCACATCTGACCAGAACAAAACTTGGCACATCAAAAGATCTACCACTTGACGCTGCAAATGCAATATTTTGTGCAAATCTATTGCACAGCTGTGAAGATATTAAAGTGCAAAATTTGAGGTTTAACATAAAAACCCTTGCTCAAGCCTAAATATAGTGGCACCACTATAATTAAGCAGTAATGAATGACAGGGTGTGGAATATCATGGGACATCATCATGCTTCAGGTGGTTGGACATAGGGTTGCAGGCCGAGTGTGTCTAACAACCGAGAAATGATGATATCCCATGATATACCACACCCTGAAGTGCAGTATTGCTATTATGAACTGGATCTCATATATGTGTCAATAAAATATATAAAAAAAGTTTCTAAATTATTTTAATAATACATTTTCTAATGTGTAGGGATGCATTGATTGCATATAGTCCATTTAGTTTTTGCTCTGGGCAGTAGGTGCTGTTCTTACAATGCTTTTTGTAATATAATAAGAAAGAAAGCTATATGTACAGTAGTTGAATGACTTTGTTTTTCATTTGTTTACATTTTTAGTAGCTCTTCTTGGAGATTGAGAAGGTTTACCTGAGTAGTAGTGGTGCCAGCATCACAGCACGGTCATGCATGCTGAAAAATGACTTTTTTAATGGCTGTTATCCTAGCGTAAAAGTTAGTTTCTGTGTTGACCCTGATCTCAAAAAATGGTATTTTTTTTGAAACAAGGCTTATTTTAGCTAGAAACTGCTTTTGCAAAATAAAGTCGTGATTCTGAGCATGCGCATCAGTGTCCACCACAGATGTGCATGCTCAAAGTCATGTCTTTAGTTTTTGAATAGCAATTTATAGGTTAAAAGTAGTCTCATTCCAAGCAATAAACTAGTTTTTCAACATCAGCGTGAACTTAGAAACTGATTTTTATGTTTGGGTTATAGCCATTAAAAAAGACATTTCATTATCAGAGACAAACAGGAGTGGTTGACCGCAGGGAAAACATTTGGACTAAGCTGAAGTGTATACAAAATGGGAGTCCAAGTGTAACAGCTGTGGTGGGTTGGGACTTATAGTTCCTGACTGATTTTTGTTTAGAATGAGACATTTCCATTGCTGCTACTAACCTGTAATTGCAATTGTGCTGTGTGGCTTCAGAAATCTACCAGTGCATGGATAGGGAATAGCAGTGAAGTTGGTAGGGTGCTGTTCCTTTTTCTTTACCGTGAGTATGTTGTTGGATATAGACATAGTTGAGACATGCTGTCAGCCAATCAGTGAACCACATTTTTTCTATCCAGTTCATAATATAAAATAACAAGACCATCTTTCCCTAAGCCAAATACTGTACAACAAACGAAATACAACAGATTAAATACATAAATAATAATAATTAATTATATAATCAATAAAATCAACAGCCATCAACCATTAAAAATTTAAGAAGGTAGGACTTTAGACTGCTATTGAAGGCCTCTACTGAGGGGGTCCTCCCTCAGTGGTCTAGGAAGAGAGTTGCAGAGGGCTGGGTTGGCTACTCCAAAAGCTCTATCCTTGGAAGATTTTAGCAGAGCCCTAGGAACCACAGAAAGGCTCTCCTCAGTGGAGTGGAAAGGATGGTAGGAGAGGGGAGGTGAGGTGTCAGGCGATCACTCAGGTATCTTGGGCCTTGACTAGTTAGGACTTCAGAGGTCAGCAATGCAACCTTAAAGATGATTCACCACCACACCAGCAGCCAGTGCAGATGATGCAGAAGAGGGATCACATAGCAAAACCTAGGTAGGCCTCACAGCAACCTAGCAGTCACATTCTGCACTAGCAGCAGGTGCCATTTCTGCCACTGTCTGAAATACAAGGACAAACATACTCAATCCAGAATTTTGTTTCAATTAAATCAGGCATAAATTGACATAAAATGGTCCACCTTTTAGATGCACCCTAAACATACAACAGAACACTGACTAGTAATGTATTTTGCTGCTGTGATAAAAAAAAAAAAAAATTAGCAGTTCAAGATAAAACTGTAGTCCACCATGCAATTCATGGAGCTGTCCTTAAAAAGTTAAGAACCTCTGTAGCTATGTACACTGACACTCTGCAGGGGCTTCTTAGTAAAGTTTGATTCAGTACTCATTAATGTTTGGTAGAAGAGGGCATGAAGGACAGTGTTAAATGTAAGCAGATGCTTTTCAAATAGTATGATGAAAATAGGAAAGAATTTTCAACATTAAGCTACAGTACAATGAAAAAACTAAGAGTCAGTCTGATTACCTTGAGACTAACAGACATACTGTATGTATAGATGGGCAATGTATGCAATACCTGCATCTCCACATTGTCTCATTTTATCTCTAAAGAAATACAGAGCAGAGCTTCTCACTTCACCTAACACTTTCTACCTAAGGCCAAAAAATATCAACGTAGCACATTTCACAATTGCACAGTTCAGGTATGAAAATGTACCTATTGACAAAAACATCTGCACATATCGGCCCACCTATCAAAGATCTACACAAACAATTTCATCCCCTCCACAGCGATCACAATTCATTCAAATGCTGGACTTGAAATTTGTGAAGTAATTAATGTAACAGGCCACAAAAAATGAAGGGTCACTTAAAACTACTGGGAACTGTAAATGCAAAAATTATCTTGGAGCATGATCCCAGAAGATCACAACAGTGAATCCACCTCTTCTACTGCCTGTACCCCCACAAGAAACCAACCCACAGGACCAAAAACTGTTTCCAGCAATGACCTCAGACCAACCTCTAAAAAAACACAGTTCCATGAGGGGGAGATGAAGGCAAAAATGTGCCCTCTAAAGAAACTGGCAGCAAAAGTTTTGAGCAACAAGAAATACAAAATAGCATGAACAAAGTGTTTTATAACTGCCAATGCTATTTTGCTGGCAATGTGTCTTTTTTATTTGTGAATCAGTAACTCAACAAATGTGTAAAACTGTTATATCATATTAAAAACTGTTTTACAGTTTTTTTCTTGCATTGCTATAATGATGAGTTCATTATGAACAATGAATCTTTGATGAATTAATTTAATCTATGGCAGGATTTCAACTGCAAACTACAACACATGTTCAGGTATTGCATGTTTTAATCTATTTCATATTTTCAACAGAAAAACTCAATTGCAAATTAGTAATATATGCTATGTAAGAGCTGAATGTCTATTTTTACTGGATCTTGTATGTTTGTATGTTTGTATCTTGTCTGCAACATTAGTTTAAGGATCACACAGGTCTGTCTTGTAAACTGGACAACTGTCCAACTGATATCTATTACCTGTATAAAAATAAACTTTTACCTACCTACCTACCTACCTAATAATATTAAAAATGAGCATCTTATATAGTTATTTAGGATATTTAAAACCAAAATTGCATAGCTTTTTCACTGTTCTAAGCATTACTAATGCATCATTAGCAATTGAATCATTCATGAGGTCAATGATGACATTAGCTCTCATTGGTAACATTGGTGCCATTTAATAAGTAAGCAATAACCCATGACAGGGTGTGCAGTTATTGGGGATTGATCAACACCCCAGGTACATTGTGAGGCACAACGCTGCAGGAAAAGTGTCCACACAGCACCCGGGGTGTTGATTAATCCTCAATAACCTCAAACCCTGGAGTGGGTTGTTGTGCTTATAACATGGGCCACATGTGAAGGGAAACTGACAAAAAACAGTGGAATAAGAGATCAGATAAGTGGGAACTCTTCTGTATTCTTCCACTGTTTATGGCTGCAGTACCACACTTTTCTGTGTTCTGCCACAGCACAAATAGTGCAAGACACAGAAGTTTTTGGTAAACAGGCCTGTAGAACAGAATCAAGTAACTACCTGAACTTGATGAACAAACTGTGCTGTCTCTGTCTGGGGAAGTGAACAGAGGACTGTGTGTGTCTGTGGGTATGACTGCACAGGTTGTTGGTTTGACAGCTTGTGTGTCTGTGAAGTTAAGCAGGAAGTAAAACTGTGACACTGTCTCTTCATGATAAAAAGAAATTACAGAAATGCTGCTGGTTATTTAACATTCATTATGTGGAGTTGTATAAAGAGTATTGCAACATTTGCAGTGTGCACCTGTCACTCACCTGGAATACTGTACTCGCGCTGTCGGGGCGGGTGTCAGCAAATACTATGAAGAACCGTCGTCCACTCATTTTGTCTCTGACTACTGCTCTGCTATGGGAAGCATTCTGATGGGTGGGTGGGTGGGAAGTTTCTGCACTGGCTGGCTTAGCACACTGGTGAGGGGAATCTACTGTGACTCCATGTCTCGCTCTGTGTTCCGGTGGGCATTGCTGATGGCTCTGCACCGGGGAACAGAAGCGACCTTCTGGCGAAGCAGTAACACCAACTGAAGGTACATAGGGTGGGTCAGTGACAGATGCATACCAATGGAAAAGGAAAGCACATTGCAGGACTTCCCAGTCCTGCAGGTTTTAGAATCAGTGAGCAGCTTTTTTCTGTTTCTGTTTGTGCAGGTCGTGATCTGGTAACGACGGTGAACTGACAACAGATTGTCTCTCTCTGTCTGTGTGTCTTTCAGAGATCTGTTGACAGGGTGGATAACTCGCCACCATTAGGAGGAACTCTGGGCTCTGTTACGGGACTTCCCTGCAAGTTGTGAGATTTGGAAGGATTGTATTCTGTGGGGTAAACTATGCCTCACTTAGCGAGATAGTTAAAAGGCTGCCAATAAGGAAATAAATCGGCGAGGAATAACAAGTACAGCTGTCTCCCTAATGTGTCTTTCTATGCAGGAGACTGATCACCACAAGCAAAGGACCTCAATGATTAACAGAGATTAATCAACAGTCAGATGATCAAGCTCTGCCAATCAGACGGCAGAAACATGATTGCCCATGTTATAATTCCAAGTATTGGTTTTGGCCTCTTCCTCCCTACCTCTTCTTTCCCCTAACCCTCCTTCCTCTTATGGTCTTCACTCTACAGATTCGTGTACCTTCTCTCTGTCCTACTTTTACTCTGCTGCTGGCAAATCCACTGTCAACTATTATCTTCCCTCCAGCTAGAACAATCTTCTCTCTGCACTTCTCCTTTTTCTTTCCCATGTCTCTCTCAAATTCCAGCTCATATTTTCTGTGACCCTACCTGCTCTTTCCACTAACTTTCTGTCTCTGCTCCTCTCTCTTGTCTGATGTTTTGACGGATCATGCTCCCAGCTTATGGTTACCGTCTCCTGTTCATAAAAGTATTTTATTTATTTATTTATTTATTTATTTATCCATTGATTCTTTCATTCATTTGCTTGCCTGTTAACAGGGTGATGCACTGATTCCAAGGAACATTTACAGGCATGACTCAGGCCATAAAGAAGGCACAAACAAGGTTAAAAACAAGCACAAAAGATACAAGGTACAGTAATTGTTACAATACATTAAGTGATATGAAACAAAGGGTGGGCCATTCAGAAGGGTTGCACAAGGCGCAACACAGTTGCACCATGTGCAACCCACTGATGCACCCCGGTGCGATATTCAAACAGGGATTGAGCCTGGCAGAAATCTCGATGCACCAGAGTGCATCAGTAATGTATGAGGCGCAGGGGGCGACGATGCACAATTCCGCACATCCCGGTTATTCAGCCTGGGATGTGCTGAGCCCATGCATGTGCAACCTCACCTTTGCTGCACACAGGTGAGCCAAAAAAGGAGCAAGAGCTGGCCACCTACAGGTGAGCTGCCATGTTGCAGGGTGCAACACGGCAGCTGCCACCTGGGGTGGCCACCCGAAACCGTTGCACTTTCATAGCGCCCATGCCCGATCACAGGCACACATAGAATAAGGATAGTCCCATATCCCTGGTGGTCCAGTGCACCGCCAGCCTCATCGCTGGTCATAGGTAAATTTAAATACAGTTAACTCCATCCCTGGTGGTCCAGTGGACCGCTTGCAGCCCGATCGCGGGCATACATAGGAAACATATTAGTCCTATATCCCTGGTGGTCCAGTGGACCACTCACAGCCCGATCGCGGGCATATGTCCTTATGTTCGGTCCTATATCCCTGGTGGTCCAGTGGACCACACGCAGCCCGATCGTGGGCATCAGTAAAACATAATGCCACACCAATCCAACCCTGGTGGTCTAGTGGTACCCCTCCCCACCTGCCCACTGAACCCCACCACCCCGCTCCCCCTGGTCAGCAGCGGGCAGCAGCTCCCCACCCGCTTGCCGCCCTGCCATCCACCAACTGACACCGTACGGTAGGGCTATATGCCCATTGGTCCACAGCATGAGCCAATGGGCATGCAGTCCATACCATGCTACACAGTCCAGATATGTGAATGGATCCATTCTACCTCTAGTCTCTAGTTCACACACCAGACTGTGAGTGTGATGTGGTCAGAGAATGTCAGGGGAGGTTGACAGTGCCTCACTAAATGCTTAAGACATTACCAGTAATTTGATTTTTCTCTGCACTTAGCACTGAAATGCTGTTCTTGCTTTTTACCACCTGCCTGAACATTACATAGCACCATTGTGTCATTTTTGCTTTGTATGTTATCTCCGCTCCCCCTCCCCTAGGTTACACCTGGAAATGAGCCTCAGCTCAGAGTGCATTTCCTGGTAATCAATTTTCAAATGAATAAATAAAAATAACTAAATATGCATGACAGCAGTCCAACCACAAATCCTTAGTGGTTAATTGAAGGGTTTGTATGCCCCATGCCATATTCAGAAAGTTTGGAGGGGGCAGCTGAAGGAGGAGGTTGTGCTGCATTCTCTCTCTCTCTGCCTTGTGGAGGAAGACAGAGAAGCAGGGGAACATTGTGAGTTTTATTTTTTGAACAGGTATACTACCGTTGTCTAAAGTCTATGTTCCCTTTCCAGAATTTCTTACATGTACCATGTTAGGATTCCTCCATAAAGTGTTCTGTGTTTTTGTTTCCCGGCAGGAGGAAGGCTTTAGATTGTGGTAGCCTGGGTTGGTGTCCTCCTCCACCCCCCACGGGAAGATCCAGAGCTGGACTGCTGGAAAGCAAAGCGATCATCCGGACCAACCGAAATGGAGACTCAAGGAGGATATCCCCATCAAATGAGAGTGTTGCTTCAGCCCTAATTGAATGTTATACAATATGTTATATATGGTATAAATATACATTTATATAGCTACACAAAGCTTTTATACAGACTTTAGAAAGAGTTTGGTGGAGCTGAGTGGCGCTTGAAAATTAAGAAGTTTTAAACCAACTGAGTTTAATATTTTAATGTGTTCTTTTACTCCAATGTGATTTGGTAACTTCATATAACTGTGAGCTGATATTGATGTTCCCAGACATTGATGGTATTCTTTGCCCGGTGATTTTATACTTACAGCCATAATGTAGCCGTAATACAGCAACTAAAACCCTTTTTCATCAGCTATTCAGATTTTCTAAAAATTGCTAAAAGACACTGTTGCTCAGGGGTTAAACCAGGGTTAATTTGGCTACTTTTGGCCTCATGAGTTTAAGACCCTGTCCACACTACATCGCTCGGGCCCGGTAACGGATGTAGACCGTTACCATGGAAGCAGTGCAGTGCATCCACACCGTGGCAGTGTCTATTACAGGACCAGCACCGCTTCGGTCCACACATTGGAGCTATGGGTGACCCGGGTCCACGGCGGCGCCTGATCACACAATGCAGCTCGCCCTGCACTTCCTGCCCTCAGGAGCTATTACCGTCCACACGCATCATTGCAACGCTAATAGGTGGGACTGGCTCGATATCTGTTGTTGAAAACCACTCATGTGGTTTCAACAATGGTTACGAAAACACCTCCTGTAATGTTACAGGTGTAAATGCAAACCGTTGCGGTAATGGTTTGGGCACTCTGTAACGTTACAGAGGAGTAGTGTGGACAGGGCCCAAGCGTTTTTGACACTGTTGGTACTCAGGATCTAATTATTCTATTTACTCCAAGCTACTCTAAGCTGCCTATTTAGGATAACAGCCAACTGAGTTTGATTTTGGACCATTCAAATTTAAATTAGCCACTTTATGCAATTAAGTATCTACCTCTTTTAATGGCTGATTGGCTTAATTTAACTTAACTAATCTAGAGGAGCTCATGGAGCATGTAAAACCTGAGAATGCCTACTGCTGAATTGCATATGTTTGGCGTTGTAAAAACAGCTCCGAGAGCTGAAGTGATTCTTTTGATTTCTTTTGACTGCAAAATCTTGAGAGTGAGGAGGTTTTTAGGTTGTAACATAAGTGAGTGAGTGAAAGAGCTTTATGCTAATAGATTTTTAGACTCGATAGCTCACAAACATTAAACTCAGAAAGTGATTATTGCCAGAAATAATTTTCTACCACTGACCGCCTTAAGATATGTCTGCAATAAGCTAGAACCAATAGAGCTTTTTGTTTTCCAGCACCCCCTGTACTGACTATTTTGGTGACCCAGTGGGTCGGTGGCTCAACGGCTCAAAGGCTCGACAGCTCAAAATTGGCTCCTTTTTTTACCGCAGCTAGTTTGATAAACTTAATATTACTAGCAGTCGGGTCTTGGTTGGCTACACTTGCAAAAGTGGAAAGTAGTACAAGTAGAGAACTCATTGCTGAGAGTTACCTGTAAGTTATTTTTTTTTAATTTTAAATTGTAGCTTAAGATCTGGATATTAGGTTATTATTATAATAGTAGTATAATAATAATAGTAGGAAAGTCGGGAAGGTTTACCTATAATGAAGTGTGACTTTTAACTTTTAAAGAACTGCAATATATCAATATATTTGGAATAATTTACAGTACCTATTGTGTCTAGTGCAATCTTCAGTGTGGCATAGATTTTAATTGTTTTAGTATTGTATAAAGAACCATTGGGGTTTAGAGCATTACTTTAAAGGTAATTTAAAGTGATATCTACTTAGCTATTCTTATTTTATTTTATTGGATAAAGAAACCTGACATAAACAGCCTAAACAGTCTTTCAGGATTAGAAGACCCTTCAGTTTGTGGATATATCATTGTTCTTTGCCTGAACACTCTCTTACCTTGGATCTGTTTTACACTTGGTCAGTATACCTGATTGTTGCAGGGATCTTTACCACAACATTGAATTGCCAAATAAGTACTGTCCTACAATTCAAACTTGAAGATGATATAAGTAAAAAATAATTTTTTCTCCAGAATATTTTGGGGCATTTGAGAAAAGCATTAGAGACTCTCAAGACACCGGACATTGCATTACATATGGGTTTTTATTTGTAAATTATTTATAGATATTTGTACTGCAAAAGTTCTCTGCCTTTTCCTTCTTATTTTTCAGGTATTGTTGAATCTTCATCTGAAGTGTGCTGAATTGCATCCTGAATTGTATCTCTGCTTATAACTTTATTCCAATGTGCTTTTTTCCTTCGGGACCTCAGGTTTACGACTTGTGGTGCTGTTGTCTGGTCATTTGGTTAATACACATTACATTGGTTATAATTAACCTCTGATTGGTTCACTTCCAATCCAGAGCTAACAAATTAAGATAAACCAATATAAATAATTTGCTTTACAATGTAGTCAACTTTTTAAATAGAATTATAGAGACTTTACTCTGTTAGCTCTTGATATAACTATCTGGTGTTTAGTACTTAGTGTTTCTATCGGGGGATCATTTTAAAGGTAATAATCAAAATGAATTGACTATTCAATACAGGATCCATTTAACTATATTCAATTATATTAACATGAAAGGTTGGTTCCCTGATCAAAAGAGACCTTAAACCTGGTAGAACTGCTTTTATAGCACTTCAGAAGTGGGCTATTAATCAAAGTACTATAAACAAGGACTAAGTGTCATTCATCTAGATTTCTTATATAAGTGAATTGTGGTAGTTTATAATGGTCAATACAAAAAGTGGATTGTTGGATTCTCCTAAACAATTGTCCAAAAGAAAAGTTAGCAGTTGAATGATCAAAAAATTACAGAAACCAGAAATAAAGATGGATGTCAAGAGAAAAGTCAAAAATACCCAATCTAAAATTAAAACATTTTTTTTAAAAAGTCTCCTCAGCCTAATTGAGATAGTTCAGCTCCTGTCAACCCAAATGAGTATAATGATTTTAAGGAGACTGCTGTGAAAAGCCAGCACAATATTGGGGAAAAGGAGAATGTTCCCCCAGTATCAAATAAAACTGGCCAACAAATGATTACATTAGATGAGAATAGTGCCAATAGTTGGACAGATGAGTCCAATAAGTTCAGTTGAATCCTATGTCCAACCTTTAGTGCCTGTTGTTTTATTTGATCTGGATTTTGACTCCCATAATGAGGAGGATATGTCATCAGAGTCCCCAATTCAAGCTTATACTAGAGATTTTGAAGCAATTCATACCCCGGAACAGACACCCATAGACCCAGGAAAAAAAATGTCAGGAGTCATAAAACATGATTTAGAGACCGATGTGCAACCTATAGTACAAAATGGCATGGTCGGAATTGATAGCAGGCCTCATAGCATTGATACTGTTAAAAAAATGATGTATCAGGTGCTCATAACACATTAAGAGTACTGGAACATACTTTGCAAAATTTGAAACAGCTGGTTGCAACTAATGACACCTTAAGTGTATTATCAGCCTCACCTCAATTTTCTCCTTCCCCTATGCAACCTACTGAAGGGCAGTTAGCTACTCAAAAATCAGTACATCTCAAGGAGGTTAGTACAGCAATAGGAGGCCATGCTTTTAATACATTTCTGTCCCCTCAACTGATAGAGGCAGTCAAAAATCAATATCTTCCAAATGTGATGTTATTGGAAAATCTATGGATATTAAAAGGAGAAGTTAAAAATTTAAGAGGTGAAGTAGCCTGCAACAAAGCCATTTTAGACACTCTAAACAAGAAACAAGATAAACCTAACACTGATTCAATAATATTTGAAGATACCTTCCAGGATAGTAACCAAAAGAAAAGAAACAAAGCAAATCAGGTTAACTTACCACCGCCTTTTCAAAAGGGTATGGAGTATATAGCAGAATTAAAAGTATTAACTGAGACAACAATAATAAAAAGACAAGTAAGAACCAACAAAAGAAATTAAATCCAGCCAAAGGTAAAAATAAAAAATGAAAAAGGGCAAGAATGAAAGTCAGATAGATAAGAATAGAGAGAAAGGGTTTGAATAATAAGCTTAAATCTAAGCAGGATCAAGGTATTTTACAAAAAACAAAAGGAAACTCAATCTAACAACCCTATATTTTGTGCTACATAGGAACTGATACAACTAAAACTGACAGAGGGGAGACTAAGGCTACCACATTGGAGCCACAACCTGAGGCATGTCATAACCAGGAATGAGAAAATTGTAAGTGTCCACCAAAACTGGTTACAGACCCAGGGGAAGACTACTTAATAGTGGTGTATGGAATACATAGTTTGGGTTTTGAAACAAGATCTAAACTAACAGATTGGGTAATAAACCTATTACATTTGAATGAACAAGCTGAAGATATATTCATTAAGAAACCTCCAAACCAGTAGCACAAAAAATGCCTACTGGGTCATAATGTCATATGCTTAATAGCATACGACATTATAGCTAACATGAAAGAGTGTTGTCCAGGACAGCAAATGGTACAATACTGTGTATCCTGCTGTACGTGGTATTGCACCATTCACACATTGCCAGGCAGAGGATAAGACCTCTGCTGGGAGTGGGTTCTGCCAAGCAGCTGCCATGGCTCACTGGACTGAGCCACAGCAGCAGGAACCCAGGTGCTGTGTCTGGGACCAGGTTTGATTCCCAGTCTCAGATAGTATATTTTTCTTCACTATTTGTGTGCTGTCCAAGTTGGATCCCCCGTAGTTGAAAATCTTTAGTAGGGGATCTGAGAGTTGCAGCCCCACAACAGGTGTGGGGTGCAGCCCCACAGAAAAGATTATGCCGCATGGCAATATCACGCCTGTATTGGCAGCGCATTCTTCTGCCATACAGCATAATGTCTTGCACATTATGACCTGCACTCAAAACTGAGTATTGTTGTATTGTCAGTCATAGAATACTGCTCAGAAAATTTGAATCAAAAAGGGATATTGTATGATAAGGGCATTTATATTTACTCCCTGCAGCTGGTCCCAGATCGCACTTCAAATAATAACTCTGATCCCGAATTACAAAATGAGAAATCAGAAAAAGGAAACAAGGATTAGAAATGGTTATAGAAACTTACTAAAGTAATTGACAACCAAAATAAAATAAGGGTTAAAGAATGGGAAACTAAAACACTAACCCTTTTTAGGTGGGAGGTCGAAAAGGGTCAATCTATAGGTTCTATTATAAGAGACCCTACTGGGTCAAAATGTCACACACACTCTACAGTGCATGACATGACTGCCAGGTAGGAACAGCAAGGTTGGTAACAGAGAGAGGCAGTGCAAAACCGTGAAAGGAAGTATGCACAGTAGTGCACCCTCTCACTCTTCCCAGTGCAGGATAAGAATCCTGCTGGGACAGGAGTCTGTCAAGCAGCTGCTGTGGCTCAGTGGGATAAGCCACTGGCTGCATGGGAGGCAAGCAGTGTGTTTGGGACTGGGTTTCAATTCACAGTCACAGACGCATGGAATTTTTTTATTTTTTCACAATTTGTGAGACATTAAGTGTTAGCCTCCTGAGTTAGTTATATTTTGGGGGCTCAGGGATGTAGCCCCCCTTAACAAACAAGAATTATGCTGATTGCAATATATCATGCTATATTGGCAGCACAGTATATTGCTATGGCATAATGTCTTGCGACATTATAACCCCATGCCAAAAGAGACATAGGTGTATTTTTGTCATGTGCTTTGGGTGTGAATATTAATAGAAGCTCTATAAACTATATTCATGTGCACCCAATTAGTTTAAAATACCCACAAATAGACATTACTTTTTACTCAAGTCAAATGGCAGCTCAAGTAGTACAGTCTTCACAAAGTTTGGAAGAGTATGCAGTTTAACTACTATTGAGTCAGTTTTTGGAGCTAACACTCAAAATTACAGATCAGGCATGGGGGCATGGGGGGGAACTTACCCCCTAAAACCAGCAACCAATTTTCCACTTTGGAGCATCTCAAAATAGTTTGGCAAAAAGAGACACAATGTATGGAGTCAAAACTTACACTACTAACATGAAATATTGAGAGACTGATTTTGAAGTTAGCAGATCAAAAATGCAAACAGTTCCTTATGAAGATAGACATTGTATGTCTACAAGATATCTGGATGATAGAGGATAATCCACCCTTATGACCAAGTTATTCTAGTTTTGCCATCCCTGCAGTAAAACATAACAGAAAATGTGATACCGATGGCTGGTCTGGCAACTTTTATTAAAATTGCTCTTAATTGTGTGATTACAGTAATAAAGATTCAATTAGAGAACTGCCAGGCTCATAGAATTATAAATGACTGTATAAAGCTAATATTAGTTAACATTTATGTTTCTCCAAAAATTAAAATTAACAGAGAAGAATATTGGACACAGTTTAAATTGATGTTGGAGGAAATAACAGACACATATGAACAATTCTCAATAGTAATACAAGGGGATTTTAATGCTAGAGATTCTCAAAATAATTCCAAGATATATACAGATAGTGATTATTTAGGGAGACTTAATTTATTATTAAACCCCTTTCTTCCATACTGAAATCACAGGATAAAATAACTAACCAAAATGGGAGATATTGTCAGAAATCATGAAAGATCAAAATTTTTGCCTATATAATGGTAGAACACACAGGGCTACAAAGAGTAACTATTCCTATATATGTCCTCTGGGATCATCTTGTATAGACTTGGCATGAGGACATATGGATGCTACAGTTGCCATATTAGATCTGAAAATTAAAATAAGAAGAGAATTGTCTCATTTACTTATAATAACTACATGGGATGGTGGATATTTAACGGAAAATCAAAATGTTCATATGGTTGCACAAGAATGGAGATAATAAATATTAAACAAATACGTTGGCAAAGAACTGAAATCATGAAGTTTGATGCGGTACTAAATGCAGATCATTTACTTAATCTTAAAAACAAAATACTAGAGACAGACTATACGGTGATTATTAGACTTTGGAAAGATATACATTTTTATATAATACTCTTTTTTACTCGACTGCGTTACACAAAAAGTAGACTAACACTTGGTTTAATTATAATTGCAATAAAGCAAAGAGGAAATTGAATGGTTTAATTTGACAAAAGAAAAAAGAAACAGGATTAAAAGATACCAATAAAATATTAAATGATGCCAGGAGAGAATATAAAAAATTACTGGAAAAGGAAAGATTGAAATATCACGCCAATATGCGGGAAAAATGAAGAAAAGCAATTATAAAAAATTATGCAAAACAGTTCTGGACCTTGTTAAGCAAAGGTTATGATAAATACGCAAATAAGATTAAAGCAGCAATTACACCATTAAACTAGGAAACTCATTTCGGAAAGCAATATTTGTCACAAGCAGAAGAGAAGAGGCAGTATATTAATAAAAATGATAGAGCAAGATTCTGCCCTAAAGCAATCTGTATAAATGAGATGGAAATAAATAATGCTCTCACAAAAGCTTCTAATAATAAAGCACCTGGCCCCAATGGTATTTTGGCAGATATATATATATATATATATATATATATATATATATATCATTTAATTATTGGTGGATCCCTGTTTTACATGCACTTTTTAATCATTGTATACAGGAAGGACATTTCCCTGATTCATGGAAGGGTAATATAATCTGTCCTATCATTAAAAATGGAAATATAAATGACCCAGCCATGTACAGGATGATAAGCCCTCTTGATGCCTCTCAAAAGATTTTCTTTAGAATCATTTTAGATCAACTACAGCTATGGACAGAAAATAACAATTTGATATCTAAAATCCAAAATGGATTCAGAGCAAACCATTCAACAATTCAACATTGTTTTGTTTTAAGTCACCTTACATGGAAGTATGTTACAGTCAAAAAATCCAAATTGATTTGCTGTTTTATCGATCTAAGAACTGCTTTTGATTCTATTAGCAGAAAGATATTATGGGGAAAATTTGAAAGCTATAATATTGTTTGAGATTTGTTAGACATATTAATAAGACTCCATGACAGTACATGGCTAAGGGTTAAATATGACCAAGATGGGAATTTAACATCTAACATTAACACAAATCTGGGAGTACAACAGGGATGCCTGACAGCTCCATTCTTATTCAATATTTACATAAACTCATTTCTTGAGTCCTTGAATAATCCCGATTTTCATTCACCAAAAATAAGCAGCTACACTGTCACCTTGTTAGCATATGCAGACAATGTGATATTGATTTTGACTAGGAAAATCTTTGTTGGTACTTCAAAGAAAGGTCTCCCACTTTTTAGAATTATGTAAAAAAGATAAATTGGTAATAAACATGGAAAAAACTAACTTAGTAATGTTTGGAAATAGCCTTAGCAAACAATATACTTTATATAGTGATAGAAACAAAGTCATCACAGCAGCCTATTGGAACTATTTAGTGCTAAAATTTGTTAATAGTTTGTTGTGGTCTCTACATGTTAAAACTATGTTACAAAAACTAAAAACATCCTTTATGACTTTCAAAAAATTCAATAGGAAATTGGGTCAATCCTCCATACAAGTATTAATTATGGTAATTAATACAAAGAAAAAGGCTGGGATTTTATATGGTACAGAAATCTGGACCCCATCAAATATTAAACCTTTAGAAGTAGAAATAAATAAAATTTATAATTATGTCCTTAAAGTTCAGCAGTCAGTCCATTCCTAAATTTTAAGGAGAGAACTACTGTAGGCCAGTTTCCTTTAAGTACTCTGGCTACAGGAAAAAAAATCATATTTACATTACGACTATTTTTTCTTCAAGATAACTGAATTCTTAGGATGTGTCTTGAAGAACAAATAAAGTATCGTGGCATGGGCTTTACAGCCGATGTAATCAAAACCATACATGATTATATTCTTCCCATGGGTCTGGAAAATACTATGTATGAAATTCATAAACTTCCTCTTGTTGCAATTAATCAAATGGTAAAGACTAGAGTAAGAGATGTAACTGTTCAACAAGATCAAGTAAGAATTGCTTATTTACATCACTACAGTAAAAATGGTACAAAAAATCAAAGGAGAACACAAATTGGAGCCATATTTAACCATCTTAAAAAAAACCTGAGCAAAGAAGAATTATAGTCAGGTACAGATTTGAACTTTTTAAAGCAAGATATATTTTTCACGATCAAAGACAATTAAACATAACTGATTCAAATTGTATCTGTCAAATAGGTGTAGAGGATGACCTTAAACATATGGTATTACATTGCCCTCAATCTGAAATAAAGAGAAGGAAATTGTTAGCCCCAATATTTACTACCATTGGTCTCTGCTCTAATCAACTTGTAATGTATCTATTTAACAATAATGACCTGACTATACTTGAAAGATTATATAGATTTCTGAAGTCACTAAACCTTTAGGTAGATGGAATTAATAGGACTGAATGTGAAATAGATGTGACAAGCTAAAGTGTTTGTAAAAAGGCATGTGCAATAATGTGGAGTCTATGTATGTAATTTACCAAATGTTGGTTAACCTTTTATAAGAAATTGCATGTATGATAATTTTGTAATGACTTAAGTCGATCAAATAAAAAGTTTACCTACCTACCTTCAGAAAGTTTGTGTACACTATGCCAAGCTAAGTTTAAAAGACTGTGTCTGTTAAAAATAAAATAATTATAAAAGACAGCAACATGTAGTTCAGTTTGGCACTCTTATTCTTTATTTTTTTTAAGTATTCATCCGTTTCCTTATTGCTTGAGCCTGAGTACAGATTACAGCAGACTGTTTCACTGGGACCGAAACAGTAGCACTTGAAGGCAAGAAAAAAACACATAAGTTAAAACAGGCTGTTTAAAAAATATATATTTTTGTGATTAGTGTAATTTAGGACCCCTCAGGCATTAAGATGCTACATTTGGGCTGGGCGGTTCTGGGTATATAAATTGTAATGTTGGACACCACTGGTAATGAGATGCAGCATCTCAGCAGAGCTATCCTGGGTAAATAAATTGTAAAGCAGGACATCACTGCAAAATAAGGTGTTGCAACTCAGCATTGCTATCCTGTGTAAATAACTTGTAATGCAGGACCCCAATGTTACCTACAATTTAATGCAAGACCCCATTGGAAACAGGATGATGCATCTCAGCTGGGCTATCATGGGTAAATAAACTGTAATGCAGAACTCCACTGGTAATGAGATAATACATCTCAGCTGGGCTATCCTCGGTAAATAAACAGAAATTCAGAACCCCACTGGAAATGAGATGATGCAGCAAAGCTGAGTTATCATGGGTAAATAAACTCTGTATATGACCCCATGGGAAATGTGATGCTGTACCTCAACTGGGCTATCCTGGGTAAATGACTCATAATACAGGGCCCTCATGTTACATAAAATTTAATGCAAGACCCCATTGGAAACAAGATAGTGCATCTCAACTGGGCCATCATAGGTAAATAAATTGTAATGCAGGACCTCAATGGAAATGAGATGATGCATCTCAGCTGGGCTACCATGGGTAAATATATTGTAATGCAGGACCCCACCAGAAATGAAATGCTGCATCTCAGCTGGGCTATCCTGGTTAAATAAATTGTGATTCAGGACCCCAACGGAAATGAGATGTTGCATCTCAGCTGGGCAGTCCTGGGTAAAAAAAATATAATTCAGTACCCCACTGAAAAGGAGAGGTTGCATCTCAGCTTGGCTATCCTGGGTAAATGAGTTATAATGCAAGACCCCACTGGAAACAAGAAGTTGCATATCAGCTTGGCTATCCTGTGTAAATAAATTGTAATTAAGAGCCCCACAGGAATTGAGTTGCTGCATTTCAGCAGGGCTATGCTGGGTATATAAACTGATATGCTTGACACCACTGGAAAAGAGATGCTGCATCTCAGCAGAGCTATCCTGGGTAAATAAATTATAATGCAGTACTCCACTGCAAAATGATGTGTTGCAACTCAGCAGGACCATCCTGGGTAAATAAACTGTAATGCAGGACCACACTGCAAATGAGGCACTGCCTCTCAGTTGGACTATCCTGGGTAAAACAAAAATGTAATGGAGGATCCAACAGGAAATGAGATGCTGCATCTCAGCTGGGATATCCTGAGTAAATGAACTACAATGCAGTACCCCACTGCAAAATGAGGTGTTGCAACTAAGCAGGGTTATCCTGCGTAAATAAATTGTAATGCAGAACCCAAAAATAAATGAGATTCTGCATCTCAGCTGGGCTATACTGGGTAAATAAATTGTAAAGTAGGACCCCAGTTTAAATGAGGTGCTGCAGCTCAGTTGGGCTATCCTTGGTAAATAAATTGTAATAAAGGACCCAACAGCAAACACAATGCTGCATCTCAGTTGGGCTATCAATAAAACCTAATGCAGGACTCACAGGAAACAAGGTGCTGCATTTCAGCTGGGCTATCAAGTGTAAATAAAATGCAATGCAGTATGCCACTGGAAATGAGATGCTACATTTCAGCTGAGCTATCCTGGGTAAATAAATTGTAAAGCAGGACCTCATTGGAAAAGAGGTGTTGCATCTCAGCTGGGCTATCCAGGTAAATAAATTGTAATGCAGTACCTCATTGGAAAAGAGGTGTTGCATCTCAGTTGGGCTATCCAGGTAAATAAATTGTAATGCAGGGCCACTTTGGAAATGAGATGTTTCTAAGCGGTGCTATCTTGGGTAAATAAAATGTAATGGAGGACTCCACTGGAAATAAAATGATGCATCTCAGCTGGACTTTCAAGCATAAATAAGTCATAATGCAGGACCCCACCGAAACTGAGATGCTACATATTAGTTGGGATATCCTAGATAGATAACTTGTGAAGCTGGACCCAAAAGGAACTGAGATGCCACACCTAACTAAATTAGGCAATCGTGGTTAAATAAATTGTAATGCAGGACCCCACTAGAAGTGAGATGTTGCATCTCAGCCAGGCTATCCTGGGTAAATAAACTATAATGCAGGACCCCATTGTATACAAGGTGTTGCAACTCAGCAGGGCTATCCTGAGTAAATAAATTTTAATGCAGAACCACAGGAGAAATGAGATGCTGCATCTTAGATGGCCTGTCATGTGTAAATAAACTGTATTGCAGGAACCAATGGAAAATGAGGTGTTGCATCTCAGTGGAGCTATCATGATTAAATAAATTGTAATGCAGGGCACCACAGGAAATGATATGCTGCATCTCAGCTGGCCTTTCCTGGGTAAAACAATTGTAATGCAGTACCCCACTGAAAATGAGAGGTTGCATCTCAGCTGGGCTATCCTGAGTAAATCAGCTGTAATGCATGACCCCACTGGAAACAAGATGTTGCATCTAAGCTGGGCTATCCTGGGTAGATAAACTGTAATACAGGATGCCACTGGAATTAAGGTGTTGCAGCTCAGCTGGGCTATCCTGGGTAAATAAATTGTAATGTAGGACACCAACTGTAAACAAGCTGTTGCATTTCAGGTGGGCTATCCTGGGTAAATAAATTGTAATGCAGGACCCAAAAGTAAACAAGATGCTGCATTTTAGCTAGGCTATACTGGGTAAATAAATTGTAATGTAGGACCACAGCTGTAAATGAGGTGTTGCTAATGGGCAGACTAGATGGGCCAAGCAGTCCTTATCTGCCATCAAAGTCAAAGTCTGTGTTGCATCTCAGCTGGGCTATCCTTGGTAAATAAACTGTAATGCAGGACCCAAAAGTAAATGAGATGCTGCATCTCAGCTAGGCTATCCTGGGTAAATAAATTGTAATGTAGGACACCAACTGTAAACAAGCTGTTGCATTTCAGGTGGGCTATCCTGGGTAAATAAATTGTAATGCAGGACCCAAATGTAAATGAGATGCTGCATCTCAGCTGGGCTATCCTGGGTAAATAATCTATAATGTAGGACCCCAGCTGTAAACAAGGGGTTGCACCTCAGCTGGGCTATCCTGGGTAAATAAATTGTAATGCAGGACCCAAAAGTAAACAAGATGCTGCATTTTAGCTAGGCTATACTGGGTAAATACATTGTAATGTAGGACCACAGCTGTAAATGAGGTGTTGCTAATGGGCAGACTAGATGGGCCAAGCAGTCCTTATCTGCCATCAAAGTCAAAGTCTGTGTTGCATCTCAGCTGGGCTATCCTTGGTAAATAAACTGTAATGCAGGACCCAAAAGTAAATGAGATGCTGCTAGGCTATACTGGGTAAATAAATTGGAATGTAGGACCCTGTGGTAGTGTGGGTTCCAATAACAGATCATACAATCAGGTAAGATGCATAAAAAAAATGTATAAATCTACATTTATCATTTTATTGCTTCCAAATAAACAACAAAAAACAAAATAAAAAGTCCATTTTATACAGAAAGGAATTTAAACGGTGTTGATCCTTTACACCCTCAGAGTACAGGATATTATTCTTCTTTTCTCAAACACAACATAAAAGAATTCCTGCAGTCTCTCCTTTCCTTACTACTGTGTGAAAACCTGCACACCTTCTCTCGCTGTGGTCAGAAGACTACTGACCACCACACCCTCCTCCTCTATCTCCTAACTCTACTAACTTTAGTCCCCTAGACGAACACTTTTATACTAACATGAGGTGAACTCATGAGTCAGGTGACACCATAATTGCAACAAAAAGGTTGTCTGGAGACTCTCTATTCATCACACATATGTTTTAAAAACATTTAGCAACATACTGTTCTTTTCAGTATTTAGACAGATGATCATCCAAGGCATTACATTTAGATAAAAGAAAGCTAAAAGCTTAATTATAGGGATAATGATGTCAGAGCCATAGCTTATCTCCTCCTGCTCATGACATCACTCTCCACTGAGTCTACAAAACCTGTCACTGTTGGGGCTGCCAGCCCTACAGCAGGACCTATTTCATTCTACTGCAGGACTGGGTAATTATTACTTAAATTCTTTTAAACAATCATAACAACATGATACCTTTTGATATTACTAGGAGCAGAGTCATTAGCCTTGGAAATGCAAACAGACAAGGACGCGCTCCTTTATGTTTATTTTTGCAAGGGTATGACTCTCCATTTTACAAATGACTTGGCTGCAATGTTAAACTTGTTTTATTTCTTTTAGTGGAGACTCGGAGACACTTGGTAGCTTTATTAACAAAAAAAAAAACACCTAGACCCCTCATTATTTTGAACATAGCACCATACTTCTACTTCTTTCAGGGAACTTCCATTCATTTTAGACAGCTGAAACCTTCAGCCGTCGGCTGTACATTTAATTTGTAGCCTCACTATGCAATGCTTGCATTGTCACCTTTTTCTCAAAACATTCTAACTTTCTCTCCCACATAAGGCAAACACTATGGCAGAGGGACATTTTCCAAGTCCCCTACACTCACCAGTATGTTTAATTTCTGCCTTTTCTGGCAATTTTATCGGGTGTTTGACCACCGCCCACAAGCACTGGAACTGAGCTCTGTTACTCGAGCCTGAAGCGGCTCCTTGCATTTGTTAGAGCTCTCACTGAGATGCAGACTCTCCCAGACTCTCAATAACTTTAACCAATGGTTTATTTCTTTATTTTAACCATTTTTATTTCAGGCTGCAATTCCTTCTCAAGCATGCACTTAAACAGAACTGTGCAATAGTGCGATAAATACTTGATCTTGTACTAGGCTGCATGATCGAGTAATGCACACATTTATAGGAACGCCAATTAATTACATCTTCTCTATTTAGCAGCACTAGGGAACTACAAACAGGGCAATAAGCTTACAAAACATACTGCTACGGCTTCCAAACAGTCAGGAAGATTTCCAATTAATTGGGGGGGGGGGTTGTTTTCCAGGGCAAAAGGGATAGAAAAGGTAAAGTATATAAAGAATATCAGATTGGCCACCCTGACATGAATTAAAGGATAGTATGAAATAAGGGAAGGAAATAGGACAGAGTGAAAGAAAATAAATATTGTCTGAAGGAACAAAGTTATTATGGCACAAACCCCAGCTATAAATGAGGTATAATTACTGGGTAGCACTTTTCCCATAGGGAAACCCGGTTATAATTTGCCGTTATAACTAGTTATAATGGCAAATTATAACTGGGTTTCCTTTGGATTGCCCATGTCCAAGTGGCGCGCTCTTCCTTCAACTGCAAGGGTTAGAACATCGCCCAACCACAGTTGCTCGCAGTCATTGATGAATATTTTTTTAATAAAAAAAGAGGGAAAACCAAACTGAAAATACTGAAGCACACCGTCTGGTTTCGGTTTCCCTGCCAGCACGCAAGAGCCAGCGGATCTGCCCACCTCTTCCTACCAGAAACTCTTCAAAGCTCAACTGCCATTCCTGGTAAATTAGAAAAAAGCTTAGAACAGAACTTGCTCCATAACTTGCCAAAAAAGAGAATTACTGTCAGTTGACAGACCAGGGACCAGGACAGTACAAAATCCTCACTAGTCCCCTCTGCCTAAAAGCCAATCTGTTTCATGATTTTTTTATAATTGCTGAGGTGAAAAAGTGCATGCCAGCAATTATAAAAAATAAAATTGGGGTAGTGTGTGTAAAACTCAATTTTACACACACCCTCAATGTGGGCTGCATTTCATAAACCCCTTGGACTTCACCCTCAGGGTTTATGAAGCATCCCACAACTTGGGTGTGTGTAAAATCTCATTACACACACCACCCCATATATTATTCTCTATATAATTACTGGGTAGTGCTTTTCCCATAGGGAAACCTGGTTATAATTTGCCGTTATAACAGCAAATTATAACTGGGTTTCCTTTGGATCACGCATGTCCAAGTCGCGTGCTCTTCCTTCAACTGCAAGGGTTAGAACATCGCCCAACCACAGTTGCTCGCAGTCATTGATGAATATTTTTTAATAAAAAAACAAAATCTCCTCTTTTCCTGTACTCACTGGCAGGGAAAACCAAACTGAAAATACTGAAGCACACCGTCTGGTTTTGGTTTCCCTGCCAGCACGCAAGAGCCAGCGGATCTGCCCACCTCTTCCTACCGGAAACTCTTCAAAGCTCAACTGCCATTCCTGGTAAATTAGAAAAAATCTTAGAACAGAACTTGCTCCATGACTTGCCAAAAAAGAGAATTACTGTCAGTTGACAGACCAGGTACCAGGACAGTACAAAATCCTCACTAGTCCCCTCTGCCTAAAAGCCAATCTGTTTCATGATTTTTTATAATTGCTGGGAAAAAGTGCGCCAGCAATTATAAAATAAAATTAGGTAGTGTGTGTAAAACTCAATTTACACACACACACCCGATGAAGCTACATTTATAAACCCCTTGGACTTAGCTCTCGGGGGTTCTGTAACATCCACAACTTGGGTGTGTAAAATCTCATTACACACACGACCCCATATATTATTCTCTATATAATTATGGTGGCGAAAACATAGAAGCCGGTTATAATTTGCGTTATAACTGGTTAACAATGGCAAATTATAACTGGGTTTTGATCGCTGCATGTCCAAGTCGCGTGCTCTTCCTTCAACTGCAAGGGTTAGAACATCGCCCAACCGCAGTTGCTCGCAGTCATTGATGAATATTTTTTTAATAAAAAAACAAAATCTCCTCTTTTCCTGTACTCACTGGCAGGGAAAACCAAACTGAGAATACTGAAGCACACCGTCTGGTTTCAGTTTCCCTGCCAGCATGCAAGAGCCAGCGGATCTGCCCACCTCTTCCTACCGGAAACTCTTCAAAACTCAACTGCCATTCCTGGTAAATTAGAAAAAAGCTTAGAACAGAACTTGCTCCATGACTTGCCAAAAAAGAGAATTACTGTCAGTTGACAGACCAGGGACCAGGACAGTACAAAATCCTCACTAGTCCCCTCTGCCTAAAAGCCAATCTGTTTCATGATTTTTTTATAATTGCTGAGGAGAAAAAGTGCACGCCAGCAATTATAAAAATAAAATTAGAGGTAGTGTGTGTAAAACTTCAATTTTACACAACCTCGATGTGGTGCATTTACAAACCCCTTGGACTTCCCCCTCAGGGTTTATGTAGCATCCCACAACTTGGGTGTGTGTAAAATCTCATTACACACACCACCCCATATATTATTCTCTATGTTGCATCTCAGTTGGACTATTCTTAGTAAATAAATTGTAATGCAGGACACAAAAGTAAATGAGATGCTGCATCTCAGCTGGGCTATACTGGGTAAATAAATTGTAATATAGGACCCGAGCTCTAAACGAGGTGTTGCATCTCAGCTGGGCAATCCTGGGTAAATATAGTGTAATGAAGGACCCAACGGAAAACGAGATGTTGCAACTCAGCTGGGCTATCATGAGTAAATAAAATCTATTGCAGGACCCACAGGAAACAAGTTGCTGCATCTCAGCTTTGCTATCCTGTGTAAATAAAATTTAATGCAGGATGCCACAGGAAACAAGGTGCTGCATCTCAGCTGAGCTATTCTGGGTAAATAAATTATAATGAGAACATAAGAACATAAGAAAAGTTGCCAGCAGAAGGAGACCACTTGGCCTATCTAGTCTGCTCGTGTTGTTGATGAGACCCAGCTATTCACCAGTGCCTCATGCCCCCTTCCCACTCTGCCCTCTCCCTTTCTCCCATCACCGCCACCTCTGCACCCTTGTTTATATCTGTGCCTGTCCCATGCCTTTTTAAAAGCTCTGACTGTCTTAGTCTCAACCACCTCCTCTGGCAGCTCATTCCAGGCCATCACCACCCTTTCTATGAAGAAATGTTTCCTCACGTCGCTCCTGTATCTCACCCCCCCACCAGCTTGAGACCATGCCCCCTTGTAGTGGTCATCTCACTTTGTTGAAGAGACTTCCACACTCCACCTTATTTACACCCTTCAAGTATTTGAAGGTCTCAATCATGTCATCCTTCAGCCTTCTTTCGTCCAGGGAGTACATTCCCAGTGCTGGCAGCCTTTCCTCATATGACGTATCCTGCTGTCCCTTGATCATCTTAGTTGCCCTCCTCTGCACCCCCTCTAGCAGCTTGATGTCCTTTTTTAGGTGTGGGTTCCAATACCGCACTCCATTCTCCACATGCAGCCTCACCAGTGACGTACACAAAGGTATGATTACCTCGCTGTTCCTGCTGCTAATTCCCCTTGCTATGCATCCCAGCATCCTGTTTACGTTTGCCGCTGCCTTTTTGCATTGAGATGCTTGCTTCAGGTCGCATGTAAACATAACCCCCAGGTCCTTTTCTTTTTCCATCCCAACTATCTGCACCTTTCCAAAGTAGTACTCAGCCTGTGAGTTCTTTGCCCCAATGTGCATCATTTTGCACTTTTTGGCATTAAACCCCAGTTGTCAGATCCCTGCCCATTTTTTCAGTCTGGCTATGTCTAGCCTCAGCTCTTGTATCCCCTCCTGTGTGTCCACCCTTCCACAGAGCTTGGTGTCATCCGCAAACAAGCATATTTTGCCTGGATACACTCCCCTATGTCTCTTATGAAGACATTAAATAGTACTGGACCCAATACTGACCCTTGTGAAACCCCGCTGGTGACCTCCTGTGGCTCGAGGACTGCCCTCCTACTACCACCACCCTCTGTGTTCTCCCTCCCAACCAATTTTCAACTCAACTTGCTACTCTCTCCCCTATCCCTAGTCACCTCAGTTTTATGATTAGCCTCCTATGTGGCACCGAATCAAAGGCTTTGCTAAAGTCAAGATATATGACGTCCACTGCCTGCCCCTTGTCTACTGCCTTCATAACCCAATCAAAGAACTCCACTAAGTTTGGTTGGCATGATCTGCCTGCTACACCCCATGCTGTTTATTGTCCTGTAAGCCATTTCCCTCCATATACCTCAACAGCCCCTCCTTTATTATTGACTCCATAAGCTTACACACTATTGAGGTCAGGCTGACTGGCCTATAGTTGCCCGCATCTTCCTTGGTCCACTTTTGTGGAGTGGCACCTCGTGCGCAGTTCTCCAGTCCACTGGCACCACCCCCAAGTCCAAGGAGCTGTTGAACAGGGCTGTTAGCGGGCCTGCCAGTTCATCAGCCAGCTCTCTGAGCACTCTGTGGTGTATCTCATCTGGCCCTAGAGACTTTTTCACCTTCAGTGCCATCAGCCCATCTCTCACCCTCTTGATTCCTATGGTCCCAATTTGTGTCACCCCAAGCTCCCTCCTCTACTTTTTCTACTTCTGGCATTGGTCCCTGTTTCTCCTTTGTAAAGATGAAGCAGAAGTATTAGTTTTTAATATTTTTGCCTTGGACCTGTCCTCTGTGACCCAATCATCCCCTTTCTTGAGTCTGACTATGCCATTCTTTTTGTCTCTCTCTTTTCTCTTATGTATTTGAAAAATACTTTTTCACCCTTCTTTATTCCTTTAGCTATCTGTAGCTCTTTCTGTGCTTTGGCATTTTGTACCTCCTTACTTGCTTTCTTAGCCAGCCTCTGGAATTCCTCTAGGTCCTCCTCCCTAGCTGTTCTTTTGCTTTTCTTGTGTGCTGTCCTCTTTTGCCTTATTATTCCTTTAATCTCCCTATTGAACCAGCTTGGTTTTCTGGACCCTCCTTTCTTGCCATTTATTCTCATGCAACTGCTTGTTGCTTTCTGAACTGCATTTTGATGGCTTCCCATAGTCTCTCCACCCCCATTCCCTTCTCTATGCTCGCCATGTCTTCCCTAATCATTTCCCTCATTTTGTTAAAGTTTGCCTTTCTGAAATACAGAGTCCCAGTCTTTGATGGGATTTCCTCCCTGCCCATGTCTGTACTAAACCACACTGTGCTGCTGTCGCCTCCACCCATGGCTCCCTAACTTCATGCCCCTTGATGTGCTCCCCATTAGTGAGCACCAGGTCCAGGAGTGCCTCCCCTCTGGTGGGACCCATCACTAGCTGTGTCAAGAAGCCATCCTGAATTGCATTTAGTATTACCTGGCTTCTTGCACAGGATGTGTGGCAGGAGTGCCCCAATCTATTTTGGTCAGGTTGAAGTCCCCTTTCTCAACCACCTCCCATTTCCCTGCTGCATTCCTCAATTATGTACACAGTTCTTCATCCATACTACCACCCTGATAAGGTGGTCTATATATGACCCCAACCTGATTTTTCTTCCTTATTGCTCTGGAGTTGCAACGACAGTGTCTCAATGTTTCCCCTTCCTTCTCCTTCTCCCTTGTGCACATTATTCCCTCCTTGATATAAGCTGCCACCTCCCACCCCTTTTCCCTGTTGTTCTGTCTTTTCTAAACAGCTTATATCCTGGGATTGATAGATCCCAGTCATGATGTGCAGAGGCCCAGGTCTCTGTAATAGCTGCTGTATCCACCTCACCCTCCACCAGGAGGGCTTGCAACTCTGCCATTTTGTAATGCAGGACCTCACTGGAAAAGAGGTGTTGCATCTCAGCTGGGCTGTCTTGGGTCAATAAATTGTAATGGAGGACCACACTGGAAATTAAATGCTGCATCTCAGCTGGGCTATCAAGTGTAAATAAGTGGTAATGCAGGACCACACCGAAACTGAGATGCTACATCTCAACTGGGCTATACTGGGTAAATAAATTGTAATGAAGGACCCCACTAGAAATGAGATGCTGCATCTCAGCTGGGCTTCCTGGGTAAATAAAGAGTAATACAGGACCCTACCAGAAATGAGATCCTGAATTTCAACTGGGTAAACTGGGTAAATATTTGTGTATATATATATTAGTTAGTGTGTATGTGTGTGTGTGTGTGTATCACAACAATCAGAAAGTGCAGTTACGTGGCTCAGTGATTTGTGCAAAAATTGCTAGTTTACCCAGTGCTCACTGCACACAATACCATAATTTTGCAGCCATATTGGCCCTTACTTGATTTTGTTTATATTAATTGCTGCAAGGTTTTGACAGAGACAAAAACAGTATGCTGTTTTGCGTGAGAGAGTGTGTCTCTGAGCAGCCACCATAATCACACAAGTACAGTGTGCTTTCTTTGTGCTTTAGTGAAGTGAAAGTGTATGAAAGAAAATGCAGTAATAACATGCTACTGAGTTATTACTGAATTCTGTTGGTTTTTATGGCATTTTATTAGGACTGGATATCCAGTTAGTATAGGGGGTCATCAGTTATTATATCAGTGTCTCAGTCTGCTCCATGATCAAGAGTTGCACAGTACTGCACATATTATCTATTGCAGCTAAAGTGGCCGACATCAGGAAGAACCTGGGTCCGGCAAGCTCTATGGGTGAAGCCTCTGGTCAGCATGAGATGACAGTGCCTCATTTCTCCTGGAGTTCCTTTCGACGACCTGAGCTCGTGGACATTATGAGGATCATCCATTCTATGCGCCCCACAAGTTGTGGTTTGGATCCTGGTCCGACTCCCCTTATTTTGGGTTGTTTGGATACCATTGGTCCGGTCCTGGTGCAAATAGTCTGGTGCTCCTTGGAATCGGGTGAGTTTCCTGCTCCTTGAAAGAGGCTGTGGTAACTCCTCTTTGAAAAAACTTCCTTGGACCGGACTCTTATTCTAGCTATCGACCTATCTCTAACCTTCCCTTTATTGGGAAGGTTATCGAAAGATAAGTGGCGGTCAATTGGATGACCATTTAACCACCATCCATAATGTCTACGAATCCTTCCAGTCGGACTTCCGTAAAAGAGACATAGCACCGAGGACTGCGCTGGTTCGGGTGTTAAATGATCTTCTGATGGCGAGGGATCAGAAAGACGCCTCCATTCTCGTTCTTCTTGATCTCTGCAGCCTTTGACACAGTGGACCACATGGTGCTGTTAGCTCATCTGGGCATATTTGTGGAATGTCTGGAACCGTTTTGCAATGGTTCATGTCATTTCCTTATGGAGATCACAGAGAGTTATATCGGGAATTTTTTCCTCTGATCCAATCTCTCTGTTGTGTGGAGTGCCCCAGGGATCCGTGCTGTCGCCCATGTTGTTTGCAGTGTACATGCTGCCTCTTGGAGGTATCATTAGACGATATGGGCTGAGGTTTCACTGCTATGCGGATGACACACAGCTCTATCTGTCCTTTGCACCTGACCAGGATGGAGGTCTCTCGGTATTTAATAGCTGTCTGAGGGAGATCCAAGACTGGATGGATTCTAGTTGGCTAAAGTTGAACTCGGAGAAAACAGAGGTGCTGGTGGTGGATCCTGGTGGTCGGGTGGTGAGGCCGGATATCGGTGCTCCGTCTGGAATTATTCTTGGTGGAGTACCTGTGCCGTCCTCAGAACAGGTGCGTAGTCTTGGATTTATTCTTGACGATAAGCTGACTCTTAAAGTTCAGGTGTCTGCTGTTGTCAAGACTTCCTTTTATCATCTTAGGAACATTGCCAGGGTGAAGCATCTTGTTCCGTCTGACTCCCTGCCTACTTTGGTTCATGCCTTTGTATCCTCACGCTTAGACTATTGCAATGCCCTGTACTTTGGGCTTTCGGGTTGAAATCGTCACCTGCAGCTGGTGCAGAACGCTGCAGCCCGGGTTTTGACTGGGACAAGTCGTTTTGTCATATCACCCCTGCGGCTGCGCGAACTGCACTGGCTGCCTGTGTGGTGGCGGATCACCTTTAAAGTCATTTTGTTGACTTTAAAGCCCTTCACGACCAGGGGTCCAGCCTACCTGAAAGACTCTGTACCTTACTGCCCTGACCGATCACTCCGCTCGGCCGACATGGGGTTGTTAGAGATCCCGAGAGTGAGTTTGAAATCCTCTGGCAGCAGAGCATTTTCATTTGCTGCACCCACTCTTTGGAACTCTCTACCATGTCTGCTCTGGCAGTGCTCCTCCGTGGAACTCTTTAAAAAAGAGCTGAAAACTTATCTGTGGAGCATGGCTTTCTAGATAATTAATTATTTATTTACGCTCTGGATTTTATTATTACATATTTTATCTTGTGGTATGCTGATTTTATGTATGTGTTTGTGTATGTAATTATTGAATTGTTAAATTGTTCAGCACCTTGATATGTTGAAAGGTGCTATATAAATAAAATTATTATTATTATTATTATTATTATTATCTGTGTCATTACTAAATGTTTTGATTCGTTTGGAGCACTTTATAGATAGCAGGAAAGTCTTGTTCTTAATGCAGGAAATACATTTTTGAGCAAATTATCATTCCAACTTTGGACTATGGTGATGCTCTGTATGTGACTGCCCCAAACTGACATTTTTTAAACTTAATTGATTCTATAGTGCCCTTGGTAGCCTTGTCCTGAACTGTGCAGACCCACACACACACTACTACCCAATGTACAGTACGTAACCCCACACTGGGCTATTCTGGACCTCAGGCATGCAAGCCACACTTCTGCACTAATGAACTCCTTGCTGTTCTCAATTATTTGTTTACCCCACTCACCAATCCAGCCTACTTACTATGAGCAGAACTGAATAATAGATACATATCACTCAGAAGATAATAAAGTCTGGGCAAGTGATCATTACATTCTTGCTCACACAAGCTAGGAACAATCTGCCCCCTGGCTTAACCTGCTCCCCCAATCTCCATGTATTCAAACTGAAAATTAAGAAACTCATACTCTCCTTGTATACTTGCCCAAATTAATTGGTGTTTGGTTTCCAAGGTATTGTATAATCTATTTCTTATGCTCAAGCACAAGCAGATCAGAAGGTTGTGGGTTTTAGCCTCACACCATGTACTTTGGGCAATATCCATAACTGACACTGTAGTGCTCTACTAGAGGGGTGCTGTGGAGATCCACTGATGTAGTACCACTTCACAAGAGGGTGGAGGACAGGAGGGATCTAGCCAAGTACATGCCTGTCAGCCTTACCTCCATTGTAGGTAAGCTGATTAAGACAATAATGGAGGAGAGTTTGGTGGACTACCCTACAGGATGATAGGCAGCATGGGTTTGTGTAAAGGAGGGCTTACCAGAACAACCTGATACTGTTTTTTGATTGTGTCACCAAGGTTATAGACAAGGGACAGGCAGTAGTTCTACTTTACTTCGACTTCAGTGAGACCAGGTGTTTGATTTCAGTTAGCCCCCACTGGATGGTTTTAGCAACTTATGTTATTCTGTTTTATCTGCTTAATTTATTTTTATTTTAATTGCAATTATATTTCTTTTTTTCATGATTTTTGATTTATGTTTTTAACTATGTACCATGCTCAGAGCCTCTGGGATTGGGAACTAAATAAATGAATGTAATACTTTTACTACCACCTTTGATTCAGTACCACATAGAAAACTGATGAAGAAGTTGGAAGACATGGGAGTGGAGCCGGGATTAGTTAGGTAGGTAGCAACTGGATAAGGTGGAGGCAACTGACTGTAGTGGTTAACTGGGCTAAATCAAGGGATGGAGAGTTGCTGCAGGGATCAGTTCTGAGACCTGTCCAATTTAAATATACTAATGAGTGACATTGGGGAGGATATTGAGAGAAAACCATGTCTCTTTACTGAAAACACTAAGCTATGCAGAAGGGTGGAACATGAGGATGGGGTGCAGAAACTCCAAAAGGACCAAAAGAAACTAAAAAAAAAAATAGTCTAAGGTCTGACAGCCCAGGTTCAAAGCCAAGAAGTGCAAAGTAATGCAGTAATGCACTTAGGTAGATGGAATCCATTCATGGAACACTGGATGAGAGGGATTAGATTGGCCACTTCAACAAAGGAAAGATATGGGGGTCATAATCAGTGAATCCATTAAGAAACAAGTTAATGCAACAAAGTATACAGTAAGGCATAAGGAATGCTGAGTTGTGTAGGGAGAAGTTTTGACAGCAGAAGAAGAAAGGTGATTTCATCACTGTGCAGATCCCTAGTAAAGCCTCATCTGGTGTAATGTGTCCAGTTCTGGAGTCCTCACCTGAGGAAGAATATCAACAAACTAGATCTGGTACAGCAAAGGGTCACCAAGGTGATTTATGTCTGGCAGGGCAGATCCTATGAGGAATGACTGGAGTCTCTAAACATATATTTGCTGGAGGCCAGGCAGGAGTAGAATGTCCTCATGGTTCTCCTGAATTTGTCCCTCCAGCAGCCTCCGGTCATGTCCCGTAGTGACTGCATCCCTGTTTCACACAAATAAGTCTTCAGTGTTTGCCTTGATTATACTCCTGAGAAACTGAATGTGTTTCAATCATGCCCCCCCCCCACCTGACCTCCAGCAAATTTATTTATTTAGTTAACTAACTCATTAACTAACTAAATTTATTTTCTGGAGAACAGGTGGGAGCAGAGGAACATGACTGAAATATATAAGTTCCTCAGTGGTATCAATAAGGTAAACAGTGAGGACTTATTTGTTTGAAATAGGGATTCAGTCACTAGGGATGTTAGTGGGGCACAAATTCAAGAGAAACCTGAGGACATTCTACTTCACTGATAGCGTGGTAAAACCATGGAACAGGCTGCCACTGGAAGTGGTGAGGGCAGAAACCCCTAGCTGGTTTAAACACAATTGGGAACAGGACATACGGACTCACATTCTCCAGTGGGGGCAGCAAGGGTTTGAGTGATGGGGTAGAGGTGGGGGTGGGGGATACAGCCCACTAGGGAAGTAGGTCAGTGGGGTGAGGTAGTATAGCAAGGGAAAACTCCATAGACCTGTCTCCTTCTGTAAAGTCTATAATTTTATGTTTCAATTTGATGCTACTGATGTTTGAATTGTTACTGCTGTTATTTTATTTACACCTGTACAGTCCACTGCAATTATTGTCTGCAAGGGGTTTTATGTTTCAATCCAGTACTCTAATGCCATGATCCTGGACCCAATATAAATTTCAGTGTGAGGGTTCCTTTCCATTGAGCATCTTCCCTAGACAGAAAGGTTCCATAGCATTATCCTAGGATAAGGAGGTGCACCTTGATGAGTTTTGTGTAGCTCACAGGTCAGCCCTAATGTTGCTGCACATACATTTTCACAGCGAGTGTCATGCCACACAGCAGTACTGTACTCTTGTTCAACCAAGGTTTAACCTCAGAAGTAAAGCTGGACCAGGACATGACATGCATGAGCTTTCAAATGCTACTAGATACATTCAATTTAGGTGACTCTCCCATGACTTAGCCTTATCACTGGCTTCTGCTGCAGGGGATTCTGTGTTGCAACAAGAATGGCTGTATTATCATCTTTTCTGTGTGATGGACAGCAAGATCAACAAGATAAATGGCAGCTTAAAGGGTACATAAATGCATTTAATTTTTCACAAAATTACTAATTAGGGGTATTTCCATACGGAGGTGTAGGGCTTTTAATAATAAATCTTCTCCTTCAATATTCAAAGCCTTTAATAGAGGAATGTTGTGTTACTATAAAAGTGCAAAGACAGGTAATTCAAATCCATTGAAGTACTATAATAAATGCAGTATAGATGCAGATAAAATATAACCAAAGGAAATTAACATAGTTTCTGCATTATTGCAAATCACAGAATCATAGAATTGGGTACGAGTTTGTTGGCATTAGCCATTGTTAACATGCAACATATCAGTGGTAGCAGGTAAATTTGGATTCTCCCATATGTGCATCTAATACAGTAGTTTTTTGAACTGGTCTATGTTATTACTGTGAACAAGGTTTTCTGGTAGGGAGTTCCATTGCGACACCACACTTTGTGTGAACCATTTACCCCTCTTTGTTGTTTTAAAGTTTCACCCTTTAATTGTAGGTCATGGGACCTGTTTTTTCTATCAGTGTTCTTAATGCATAATCCTGTTGTTTCCCATAATTCCTCATTATTTAAGGACTTGTATACGTAACACAGATCCCCCTTAGTCTTCTGTACTGTAAGGAGTATAGATCCAGATTATTTAATCTTTCTTTGTATATCACATTAGTGAAGTTATTAATCCTTTTGGTCATGGTCATTTATACTTTCTCCAACATTTTAATACTATTAATATTTTGTTGTGAACACATACAGTAGGTGCACTGTATTCAAGATGTGGTCTAACCAGTGATGTATAAAGTGGAGTAATTACTTCTGCCCTTCTACTTTTAATATGCATAAAAATATACCCAAGAATCTCATTGCTTTTTTAACCATCTCTCTTGTACGTTTATCAAATGAGAAGTTGTCTGATATGTATACTTGTAAGTCTTTTTCATTTGTTGTTATGGTTAAAGTCTTGTAGTTAATTTGTAACTTGATTTGATGTTGTTTGATCCTAAATGCATCATTTTGCATTCATTAACATTAAATTCTAGTCCATGACTCTTAGCCCAATTTTCTAAAAGTGTTAGGTCCCCTTGGAATTTATCTGCTGCATCCCTGTTATTAATTAACCCTCTGATGAAACCTCACTTTTAAGGCAAAGTGCTGGGTGGGGATACGACTTGTTCACTTGAGATGACTGGCTAGCAGCCGTATGGCATCAGCCAAATAAATGTACTTTGATTTTGCATTAAATTTGTGTCTACTTCCATTCTTCTGGAGTGCTACCTGGTTGGATTTATATGCCATTGGAAGTGGTGAGGGCAGCAACCCCTAGCAGGTTTAAACACAGTTGGGAGAGAACATATGGACTCACATTCCACAGTGGGAGCAGCAAGGGTTTGAGTGATGGGATAGTGGTGGCGGTGGGGGATACAGCCCACCAGGGCAGTAGGTCAGTGGGATGAGGTAATATAGCAAGGGCAGACTTGATGGAACTGTCTTCTTCTGCAAAGTCTATAATTCTATGTTTCAGTTTGATGCAACTGATGTTTGAATTCTTACTGCTTTTATTTTATTTACACCTGTACAGACTTCTGTGATGATTGACTGCAAGGGGCTTTATATTTGAACCCACTACTCTAATGCCACGATCATGGTCATGGGACCTGTTTTTTCTATCCATGTTCTTAATGTATAATACTGCTGTTTCCCATAATTCCTCATTATTTAAGGCCTTGTACACATAACACAGATCCCTCCTTAGTCTTCTGTAGTTTAAGGAGTATAGATCCAGATTATTTAATCTTTCTTTGTATGTCATATTAGTGAAGTTATTAATCCTTTTGGTCATGGTCCTTGTACTTTCTCCAGCATTTTAATACTATTAATATTTTGTGGTGAACATATAGGGACACAGTACTCAAGATGTGGTCTAACTAGGGATGTATAAAGCGGACTAATTACTTCTGCCTTTCTACTTTTAATATGCCTAAAAATACACCCAAGAACCTTATTGCTTTTTTAATCGTCTCTCTTATATGTTTATCAAATGTCAAGTTGTGAGATATGTATACACCTAAGTCTTTTTCATTTGTTGTTATGGCTAAACTCTTGTTGCTTAGTTTGTAACTCACTTTGATGTCGTTTGATCCAAAATGCATCACTTTGCATTAATCAACATTAAATTCTAGTCCATGACTCTTTGCCCAATTTTTTAAGTGTCAGGTCCCCTTGGGATTTTTCTGCAGCTTCCCTGTTATTAATTACTGCCCCTATCGTTGTGTCATTCACATATTTGCAACACCATGACACTTTGGAGGTTTGCATAGTGGACACCAAGATGTTAAAAATGGTTCATCTCAACACTGATCCCCTGTGGGACCCTGCTTGTAGCAATACCCCATTTAGAGTAATAACCCCTAATACACACCCTCTGGTGTCTGTTATCTAACCATGAGTTTACCCAGCATATGACATTTGGCTGTATATTCAAATTTAACAGTCATGGAATAAATCCTTTATGTGGTACTGAGTCAAAAGCCTTAACATAATCTAAATCGATTATATTGACCGGTAGCCCTTTGTCAAGGGCACAACTGACTGGCTTGAAGAACTGTGATCAGTTTGTTGGGCATGATTGACCTGGACAGAATCCAAGCTGTGTAATATCAGTTAACCCCAACTGTTTGAAATCTTCTTCTATGATCTCTCGGATGAAGCCTTACATTTGTTTACCAATAATGGATGTCAAACTGATGGGTCTGAAGTTTCTGACATCTGTTTTGTCACCCTTTTTAAAGACTGGGTCAGATTTGCCTCTCACCATTCCTGGACTGTCATTCCCTCTTGCAATGACATATTGAACGTCATAGCTAAAGGTCCTGCCAGTTCCTCCACCAACTCCTTAAGAACCCTGGGATGGATTCCATCTGGCACATGAGATTTAAACACATTTAGCTCTTTTCATTTTTCCTAACATCCTCATTTAAGATTGTACAGTATATGTGGCTTCTTGACCTGTACTCATAGCATGGGGGATATTGCTATTTTCTTTTAGTTTAAAAACACTGGTAAAGAATTCATAGAACTTATTTGCAACCTTAACCTCGTCACTTAGGTTAGTACCATTCTATTTTAGTTCACCTATAGTTTTCTGACCCTCAAACTCCCAGTATAATTAAATAATTGTTTTTTGTTGTCCCAAACTGAATTTACCATCTGCATTTCTAGTTTGGTTTTAGATTTTTTAATCAGTTTTTGACATTATTTAGCTGATATCTTATATTTGGTCCAACTATTAGGTGTGGGATTCTTTTTATACCTTTTATATGCTTTCATCTTTTTCTTTATGCGTTTATTTATAGTTTTAGAAAACCATTTCGGAATTCTTGATGTTCTATACTATTTTTGATAACTGGCACATATGTATCCAAGCAGTAATGGATTTTTATTTTATTTATGAAGAGGAACAGAGCCACACAGAGTGGGCTGGGGTGTTCTGTGACAATAGCAAACTAGGGCAAAATTGACTGCTTTTGCCCTTATTTTTTTATTTATTTGTTTCCATATGGAGTCCAAAGTTTTACCTTCTAAATTTTTTTTCCAGTTCCATTCTTGTAAATATACTGTCATTTCCTCAAATCTATCCTAATTATAGCATCTGATATATGTTACACCACCATAAGTTTCATTATTCCAGGGAGTTTTAGCTTTAACCATGTTATGATCACTATCTCCAAGGGGCTCTATCACAGCAATATTACTAAGTTTGTCTTATAGGTTGGTCAGGGCCGGATCTAGTATATTTCTACCTCTGGTTGGTGTATTCACCTTTTGTTCAAGGTTTTTTTTTTTCCAATAATGATATCAAGGAACTTATGCAAACAAGTTAATGCAATAAAGTATGCAATAAGGCATCAGAGATGCTGGGTTATAATTGGAGGAATGTAGTTTCAACTGATCCTGTCCCGGTTGATGTTGCTCAATTAATTTTCAGGAAGTTGAAGTATCCTAGCAATATATAGCCTCCAACAATATCAACGTAATCAATATTGTCCAGGAATACTGTGCTATCCTTGTTATTCAGGTTTTGAGGTCTATAACATAACCCAGTGGTTAGTTGTTTAAATCTATATTAAGCTGTACCAACATACTTTCTCCACATTCCTTATTATGATTGGTCTGAACATGTTTGGCTTTAATTTTATCCATTATATAAAGTGCTATACCTCCTCCTCATTTTTTCACTATAGTCCTTATGTAATAGAAGAAGAAGAATTAGCATTTATATAGCATTTTTCATACACAATGTATCCCAAAGCACTTTAAAGCAATGCTAGACTGGTAGTAAAGTGACTGGATGTGTATTGGTGGCCATATAGCACATCAACACCAACACACAGTCTGGACAATTGCATGAACCAGTTCTATGGGAAGGGACATGTTGGCCAAGACACTGGGAATGTCCCTACTCTTTGTGAATAATGCATTGGGTTCTTTTACTTCTACCTGGACACCCACCAGGACAGCACCAGAATGGGTGGAAGGGATGTTGGTTTAATGTCTCATCTAAAGGACGGCACACCCCAGCAGTACAGCACCCCCCCTTATACTACTGGAGTGTGCAGTCCTTTAGGTGAGACATTAAACTGACATCCCTTCTACCCATCCTTTGAGTACCAGTGTTTTTAGGCACAAGTCCAATCCCAGTGTGGGATGAGAACCCATCACCTTCTGGTCGAGAGGCAGCTGTGTTACCAACTGAGCCATGCTGACACAATAGTTGATATCTAGGTATATTAGTAGCCCAATCATCCTCCTCAAACCATGTCTCAGTTTTAACTGATTTCTTTTTAGCTTTTTGAAGAATAAGCCAGCTTTTTAAAAAGAGAAAAAAGTATATTGCCTATGTTTTATAAACAATTTTTTTGCACTCCATTGGCCCTATGCACTAATGAATTTTGGCCATAAGTGAAAAATAGGGCCAAGATTTGCATGTCTAGGGTGTTCTTTACATACAGAGAAGCATTAATTCCTCTCCACTGCCACATTGCCCACCTAAGTGCAATCCATACATGAAACCATGCTGCTGTGCTGCCTGTCTGAGCAGGGTGGGAGAGTGGTACTGCCAGCAGTGGACCAGCACAGCACACATGCATGATGATATTTGTGCACTGTTAGACCTGCCAGGGAGGATTTTGGTATGCCAGCCAGTTGGCTGCTGTAACAGGTGTACTCCTTCCATGATAGGCATCTGGAGGACTCAGTTTTGCACCTCAGTCACTGACCTAGTCCTTCTTCATGCCTAAGACTTCTAGGTTGAAGATGATGGCTGTGGAGAACAGTTCATAGAGAAAAATAATATTAAGCATCTCACATGGAGTAATATCAGTCCTAATGAGGACTACCATATCTCATGATCGGTCCTTATCTGCCGTCAAAGTCTATGTTCTATGTTTCTATGTTTCATGATCCCCTACTTCCATGGCACCAGGATATATGGTGGTACTGGCTGCAGCTTCTACTTGGAAGATAACAGTCTATTCCATAAAGTATCTGGGAACAAGACAATTCACCCCCATCTTTTCGCTCCTGGACTTTTAGCTCCCAACAGTACGCTTCCACGTAAACTCGCTCCTATGTAATTAAACTCCCTGTCAGTTCGCTCCCTCGCTCCCAGTGTGAGCTCAAATGCGTTCAATTTAATAGCTCTTACCTTAGCACAGGTAGTGATGGAAACTGCAGTGATAATAGCAACTGTAGTGATAGAAACTATAGCAACAAATGCAGCCCATAGTAAAACGTGACGTGCCATCATGACGCTTTCGCATTCACTGGATGTTACTGGGTGAGTTTTAAAAACAACTGATGTCTTTATTTAATACAATTTAAAAACAATTTAAAAACACTGACAGGGGCATTAATATTATAATCCTTTGGCCACTTGTGCATTCACCGGATGTTACTGGGTATTTAATACAATTTAAAAACAATGACAGGGGCATTAATATTCAAAGCCTTTGGCCACTTGTGCATTCACTGGATGTTACTGGGTGAGTTTTAAAAACAACTTATGTTATTATTTAATACAATTTAAAAACAATGACAGGGGCATTAATACTCAAAACTATGGGCCACCCCACGTAAAAATTCTTCGGTTGTGCGATCTGCACTATTCTTCAAAATACAGGCTAGTCTGGAAATACTGTCATGGTACACATGCTGTGATGCAGTTGGGGGGTTGCCCACAGTGATTTGCTCCACCTCTGGGTCTCTTTTTTTTTTTACTCCCCTCAGGCCTTCAATAAATTTCCACACCGTGGGATGTGCCATCCAAAGGATACTCTGCTCTCTCCTTTGCTTTGTATACTGCATCATGTTTTTCTACTGCACGGGGTCTGGTGTGTGGGTATGCTGTGAAAACTGCAAAATTATGGCTGGGTCATCGTATGATACAGTGTGCACTCTGGCATTGCAAACCTTGATTTTTTTCACTGCATGCTCACACTGCCATATCGCTTTATCATTGTGCCCACGTTTATGAAAAGTGTACTGGTAGTTACGGTCGTCCACAAGTTTTTTCTTCGACCGAGATGACAGGACAAAGCGACAAGCCATTCTAATAAAAAAATGATGAGAAGCAGTGTGCTTTAGTGACTGTATTTATAACTCCAGAGTACAATTGCTTGTGGTTGGCCAATGCAGGTAATTGATTAATTGATTGATTTAAATATTTAATTTTCTGCACCATACACTTGCAACAGAGCTTTTGGTGTCTGTAGGAATAAAAAAAAACAAGGTGAAGTTTATTAAAACTACTAATATTACAGGACATGTCTAAACTCTAAAAGATTTGTATCACTAAACTACTGTACTGTAAAATCAATTGCACCACAGACTGTGGTATTGCATTCTAAGCCAGCCACCCTAGTGCATCTAAATGGGGAACCAAAACAGGGGAATCAGCTGTTCAGGGCAGGGAGAAACACAGAACAGAATACAGTCCAGGACTGTTCAGAGGCTTCTGAATCTTTGGTTGATGGCACCCTGGACCACCAAAAACAATCACTCCTCCAAGAACTAGTCTGCCGCCATCACCCAGCCACAGCCCCATGTGGGCTGTTGGGACCTCAGGCAGACAGGATAGCTGGTTGGGGAGGGGGCAGGACACCTGGGACCACATGCTGGTAGAAGGATGGCAGCACAATAAAACATTTATTAAACCTTGCGTCTGTTTATAGCAAATATTACTCAGTTGGCATGTTACAACTGTTAGTCATCTGATAAAAAAAAATGAGTGGCCACTGGAAATGGTCACTTCTCCAGGGACTAGTCTGCCTCTAGACAGAGAGATAGACAAGACAGCTGGTATGGGGGAGCCGGTAACCTTGCACCACACGCTGGCAGCACAATAAATCATTTATTAAAGTTTGTGTCCGTGTTTATAGAAAACATTCAGTTGCCATGTTACAAATGGTTTAAGTCATTCGATTAAACAAAAAAAAAATCTCGGTCACCTTTCTGGTACTGTACTCTAAGCCAGTATACCTAGCATGTCTAAATGGGGAACCAGCTGTCCAGGGCAGAGGAAACAAAGAACAGAATACAGGCCAGGACTATTCTGAGACTGGTGAATCTTCACCCGAAGTCACCCTAGACCACTGGAAAAGATCACTCATCCAGTAACTAGTCTGTCACCATTACCCAGCAACGTGGGCTGCTGGGACCTCAGGACAAACTGAGGCAGAGGACAGCAGGTCTGGGGGAGTGCTGCATCTGGGAACACATGCTGACAGAAGGGTGGCAGCACAATAACAGATTTCTTAAATCTTGTGTCTGTATTTATAGCAAACTACTCAGGTGGCACATTACAACAGTTTGCTTCCCATTTTAACGCATTGATTAATGTTACTGTTCAGTTACCATTCTGGGCCACTTTTAAATCTGGTAGGTCTGTCATTGCCCCTTTAAGACCTCTAGTCAAGCAGCCATAGATATTCATTGCTGCTTTAAACAGTTTCTGCCCCTCCATTACTGTCTGTGGGGCTTTTTCATTTTGTTCTGCCCTATGGGCAGCCTTAAGGTGGGACCTGGCCCGCCCCAACAGTTCTCTGGCTCCACAGAGCCTGTTTTGCACAGCCATGTGGGCGGTCCAATTCAGGGGCCTTTGCCTGCCCCAAAGTCACTGTGGGAACTCACAAGCACCAAAGATTCTTTATTTTATTTTGTAAAACAAAGTATGTGTCTATCCACCAGTGGTTAGCACCTTTATCTGGTGCTGCCGCCACTCACCCTGCCCCTCCATCTGTTCCTGTGGTGGGACTGCTGGCAAGGAGTGTGAGGAGGCCTAGACCTATCTCCAACCACTGGCCTCTTTGGAAACTGATGCTGGTGCTGCTGGTAGAGGGGACTGCCTCCTTCTGCTGCCACTGCATTCCTGATGGACCTCCAACTGCTTGGCTACATGGGACAAGCCTGGACTCTCCTCCTTCCTCTGACCTCTAATGATCTGTTAGGCTACTGCTAGAGAGGCTGGCATGAACTTGCCATCCCTCCAGATGGGATCTCTCCACTGCCATGAGCACCAGAAAACTGAGGCTGCTACCACCACCAGAGAAGAGGAAACCATCAACCGGGACATTGAGATGGATGCAAGACCACAGTAAAGTCCTTCCCTTTTGCTCAGCCCCAAACAGCCCAACGCTCCCCCTTGCTCTTGTTGCTCACTTCTCTCCTCAACAGAATGAATGGCTGTAGCCATTCAAAAGGGTGGAGGATTCTGTTTCTAAATCCTCAGGAGCCCATCCCTGCCTGTGTGACCAAGCCCATGAGAGCAGGTGCCCGGCATGAGGAAACTAATGTGGTTCTGTACAAAGTGTAAAGCAGGGGAATTAGCATCAAAAATAAACTTTAAATGCAGCTCATTGGGGCTTATGTTGGTGGGGTACCTAACTTAGGGGCACATCCCTATACCCTGGGGCCCACCCAATGCTGAGGCACCTTCCCTACTGAGCCAGCCCCCAAAGCACCTGGATGCCCATTTTTAGAGTGCACCAGGAACTCTGTGGCACTACACACATTTTCCAGAATGGCTTGTGGTTACAACAGACACAGGTAGGGATTTTTAACACTGCAATAATATTTTGTTGTTATTTCAGGAATAACCAATGAGCGAAATGCTCGTTTCCAATGGTAACCTGGTGTGTACATAAAACACACTTAACATGTACAACAATATACTAATCTATCGTACCCAATGTATACATAAACATATAAACAAATTTCATAATCAATCATACATTACAATACAAATTCACATTCAATCATTTACACATCACTGAATTATTTACCTATTTAGCTAAAACATTCACAATCCTTTTTGTTTAGGAGCAAACATTTCTTGAGTTTAAAAACAGATGAAGATTTTAAAAATGTGTCCCTAAAACAGGACGGTAATTTATTCCAAAACCTCAGAACCAAATTATTGAAGCATTGCAAGGATCTTTTAGTATAAGACCTAGGAGGTATTGTGTTAACTGGGAATTCCTCAACAATGGCACCGGATGCCTAAATACTAACCTATCACTCCGGTACTTCAGTATAAGCTCCAAACCTGATTTATAGTCAAAAAGGGTAGTGTGCACCTCCCTCCTTGTGGCTAAGGAAACCCAGCCCAAAGATATATATATAAGTTACAATGGTGAGTGGTTTTTGGACATCTCAAAATTAACCTCGCTAGTTTATTATACAGTACATCAAGACTATTTAATCTGTCTTTTGAAACACCACCATTTAAGATATCACAATAGTCCAATAAGGGTAGTACTTGAACTTCAATAATATATCTGAAGATATCGAAATCTATATGTTTGATTTCTAAAAAGACACCCTACCCTTTTCCCCACCTTGCCAATTAAATTATCAACATGATTATTCCCTGTTCCTGACTGGTTCAGCTAATAACCCAGATATTTGTATGTTTTCACTGCTTCTAACAGAGCTCTGACAGGTCTAGTATCTCTAACTTTGTATCCATTTTCAATTTAGCAACTGGACCAAAAAGCATTGTTGTTGTCTTAGATGTATTTAATTTTAATTTTAAATCTCTAAAGTAGTTCTGTGATGATTGAAAGCCAGTCTGAAACTAGACTGCATCTCCATCACAGAACTAGTAGAATAAAGAAGTGTGTCATCTGTGAAGAGGTGGTAGCTTGCCTACTCCACGCTGTTTCCACTGGCACTGCCATTGGCACCAGCACTTTAAGATATGGGCAGATGGTGTGTGCTGTTCTCTTTACAACAGGTGGCAAGTGTGGAACTAGACAAGCTGGGAGGGGTGACATACCTCACCACTATTAGCACGATAAATGGGTATTGGCAGGTGGAGTTAACTGCCAGAGCTAGGGAGAGGTCGGCCTTCATCATTCCAATAGGGTTATTTGAGTTTAAAGTAATGCCTTTTGGAATAAAGAAAGCCCTGCCACCTTCTAATGGTGGGTGAGCCAAGTTTTAAATGGTACTGAAGAGTATGCCATGGCGTAACTTGACAATATTACCATCTTCAGTGCCAGCTGCAAGATACACCAATCCCACCTTAGGGATGTGCTGGGAAGGATACAGAGGGTTGGGCTCACTGTCAAAGCTGAAAAGTGTCAGGTGGCCATGGCTGAGGTGGCATACCTTAGGCATGTAGTAGGCCAGGGACAGCTCTGTCCTAATCAAGCAAAAATTGTGACAATTGAGGCGTGGCCCAGACCTGAAACACAGAAGTAGGTTCAGATTTTTCTAGAGACTGCAGGATACTATAGACAATGTGCATCAAACTACAGTGCCCTGGCAGCTCCACTATCTGGCCTGTTAAAAAGAATGCCTAAAAAGGTAAACTAGGAACCGGCCTGTGAACAAGCATTTTCACAGCTTAAGGAGGCACTGTGCGGTGCTCCTGTATTAGCTAGTTCAGACTATAGTAAGCCATCTGTAGTCTAGACAGATGCCTCAGATGTGGGTATTGGGGCAGTACTTAGCCAGACTTCTAACCAAGGGGAAGATTACCGAATAGTGTACCTCAGTAAGGAGTTACTTCCCAGGGAGCATGCTTATTCTACAGTGGAGAAAGAATGCCTTACAATGATGTGGGCACTAAAGTAGCGGAACTATACCTATATGGGCAGCATTTCGAGGTACAAACAGCTCACAACCCCTTGGTTTGGCTGGCACAAATGGGTAAAACAAATGGTAGGCATTAAAGATGGGACCTTTCCTTGCAGGGGTTATGACATGACTGTCACTCACAGGGAGGGGCAGGAAGCACAATTGCAGATGGGCTGTCACAATACAGCAGTGAACTGAATTTGGGAAAACTCATCCCGGCACCTTTCCACACCTTAACACGTGTCCGATATAGGTCCTTTATCAAAAAGCATGCAGATGGTGTGAGCAGTTTCCTTTACAGTATATGGATAGTGTGGGATTTCTCTTAGTATATAGTTTTATCCCAGCACCAATACCTAGTGCAGTCACTAATTGATTGATCCTTTTATTCTGAAATGCATTGCTTATTTGAAATTCACAGCAAGTCCAGTCAGTGTCTTTTTGACTTCATTGAAGTCCTCCTCTTGAAAGCACAACTGGTGATCCACTTTTGAATACAGTGGTTCACTAAATTTATGTATAATATCTTCGACTGGCTCTGTTGAATATTCTGCCATGTCATCATCTGGAAACTGGTATGTTAGTGTCGGGTTCCTCTGTAGGTATTTTATTTTAATGTCCATATCTGTTAAAGCAATGACTGGCCACGTAGATGTGGACTGTATTCTTTTTCCCAGATCTGAACTGGACAGCGACAAAGTCCCCTTTCTAGAATGCACTGCAACAATTATGAAAAAAAGTTATAACCGACTTGATTAAAGTTAAAAAACAGACAGCAAATTATATCATCAATACTTACATGGAGACTGAAGTGTTTGAGAATACAGGTGTTAGTGACTTTAAGAAAGTGGCTGCCAAGGTTGGAGAGGTTGAACGTCCATCATGCCCAGCATTAGATTTCAATTGTGCTGCTGATGGTTGTGGTAGTAGTGATGGTGGTGGTGTTTGAGTTTGAGAAGCTGACATTAGTGGCTGCATTTGAGTCACTGAAGTTGCTTTGTTCTTGTTGAACTGTGATAGAGGCTGCAGAGTTGGATCTGTTGTTGACCTAGACCACAGTTGTTTCACTGTAGGCACTACATGTCTTTGTGGTATTTCAGATCTTGACTCATGTGGGGGTGTTTGAGGCAGCAAATGGCTTTGTGGTGATAACCTGGACTTTGGTGTTGGTGCTTGAGGCATTGAACGTGGTGGTGGAGCTGGCGATCTTGATGGTAGTGGTGTTGGTGACCTGGACTCTGGCAGGGGAGGTGGAGTTGGCGATCTTGATGGTAGTGGTGTTGGTGACCTGGACTCTGGCAGGGGAGGTGGAGTTGGTGATCTTGACCTTAGTGGTGGTGTTGGCGACCTGGACTCTAGCAGGGGAGGTGGAGTTGGTGATCTTGACCTTAGTGGTGGTGTTGGCGACCTGGACTCTAGCAGGGGAGGTGGAGTTGGTGATCTTGACCTTAGTGGTGGTGTTGGCAACCTGGACTCTGGCAGTGGAGCTTGAGATCTAACAGTTGTTGGTGAAGTTAACTCTTTTCCAGTTTTTAATGAAAATACTTTCCAACTACTAGTGAAGTGTTCATTGCTGCATTGATCATCATTTATACAACTGAAACAAATACAGCTTTGTTCTTTCACAGAAGCCACATAAGGCTACATCCCTCGTACACAATGGGTTATATGAGTGTTCGGCATGGTTTTGACTGAAGTTCTTTGCACACGTCTGTGATTTATTTCTCCTTCCTTAACAAAAAAAAAGGTTTGTTTTACATGCAGGTGTTCATCTTTATTTTTAGGACAAGTTAGGTAGTTTTTGCCATAGATGTACAGTTCGTGTGCATTGGTGATGATGGCTCTTCAAGAGGTTAAAGCCATCACTGAACTTTACTGTAACACACCGACTTCACCATCACATGATCCTTTCCCATGACCACTCCCAAAGTAATGTTTTTCTATGCAAATTCCCAAATCTTTGGTTCCAAAAGAGGCATCAGTGAAGTTTCCCTTGCTTTTATATTGTGATGGAGAACCATCTGAAAAATGTATTTGTTTTCAGATCACAACTCCTTGTTGTTGCAGATACATTGTTGCACGGCTAACAAAATGTTGAACAGAATGAAAATCGTGTTTCCTGTCATCACTGATAAAGATCAGTGAATTGTGCATATTGACTCCACAGTTGACTTCTGACATTGGTAGTATGCCACAATAGGATGAATTGTGGCTTGATTATATGACCAGTGTGCACCTTGTGCTTCATCCTGATAATGGCACTTGTAATTCTCTCCAAAATCAAGGCACAATACAACCCAGTTCTCTGGTACATCCTGCCGGATATAGTCAAATTGCTTTGACTGCCATTCAGCATTTATTAGGTGTTTAGAAAATGGTTCAATTTCTTCCTCCAATTCTTCAATTAGGTCTTGCATCACACCCCTGACATACCTCACCTCATCTGCTTGGACAGTGTCACTTTCTCATAATTTTTTATAGGATATGTCTTCACTTACGTATTGTCTCCAAGTTACTGGAGAGTCCATGTGATCCCTTAATAGTGGCATTAGTTTTTTCGTATACCATTCATGCCACATTTTGAACATACCCTGTCGATACACCGTTTCAAATTAAAATCACCTTCTTTTTCACATAGTGTAAATTCTGAAGCCTTATATTTATTCTTTATTACTAATTGTGGGGCCTTGAATTGGTTGCACTTTCCTGCAATGCTGCTTAGTTTCAGTTCAATGTTCAGGCAGTATTCACACATACACTGCATTAGTTTATGTCGTGACTTTGAATAGACATTTGGTGAATGCAGTTGAACAAATTTATTGTAGCTGATGCACACATCTGGGTACTCTTCTTTGAACAGTTCATATACTGTTTGTATGGAAGATTCCAAAGCTCTCTTGGCCATCATGTCTTTCTTCCCCACAACTCTCGAGACTGGTAGCTCTCTTGAAATATCTTGTTGCTGATGGAAGTTTTGTAAGAGTTCAACTGTAGAAAGTGGTAAGGCATCACTTCTTTTCTTTCATTTGTTGATGTAATCTTCAACAGAGACAGAATATGTACAGAGGAAGTTCCAGCTGAAACCAAACTCCCTATGCAGATCTAATTTATGGAATTTCTTTCTTACCAGTAGAGACTTATACAGCAACCTTCTCATTCTCAAATTGTCCTTTGCACTAGACTTTTGATACTTTGCAGAATACATTGTAAACTTCTCGTGGATTCCAGGAAATCTAATCTCTTCTTTTAGAAGTGTGAGTATACATTTGTCCTCCACTGTCTTTTTTTTTGTGGTGTGCTTGGACAGGACTACTTATATGACATCAGCAAATTTTATGAGGACTGTTTGGCAATGCTTTCATAGTGGATCTTGAAATTGCTTTCCTGCTAGCAGATGTGGTAATGAAAGTAGTTTGTGGTGTATCAATGACCATCATCCGATGTGTGTCATCCGATGCCATATCCAAACTAGGTGAAATCACACTAGTCACCAAAAGCATGTTTGGAACTTCTGAGCATTCTGCATTTTCTTCATCTGCGTTATGCAGTGGTTGTACACTTCTCTTTTTCTGTGCATAAATGAAATGTCTTTTTCCATTTATTCGTGATCTCTTTTGTGCTGTCATATTTCTTCATTGTTCCCTCTTTTCCTTCCTCCACTGTAATCGCATTTTTTCCATCTCTGCTCTTGTACTTTTCCTTTCCACACATTCATTTATTGATGCTTGTTTTTTCCCATACTGCCTCATGCGCATCTTTGTCTTTTCTCTGTATTGTGCTTTTTATCTTCTGACATGCTTTCTATACAACTTCACCTTTCTGTTTCCACGTTCACAGTGTGCTGTATACTTCATAGTCTGCTTTAATTCTTGCCCTGTATTCACACATTCTTTGCTTACTGCTCTTTGCTGTTTTCTCAGTCACTACAGTAGAAGTTTCATTAGGCAGCCTTGTCTCCTCACCACCACAACCAACACAGCTAATGACTGCTTGAATGTGCCGAGTTGGTTGCTGCTGTTGCAGTGTGTGTCTCATGACAGTCATCTAGCAAAGGAAACTAAAATTAAAAAAAATCTTAGCATCAGCAGTCTCCTTTGAATCTCAAATGAGAACAACAAAACAATGGTATCACCACAGTAACACCGAGGTGTAACGGCAGCTCACGTGAATGTTCATTACAAAGACCCCAAGCACACCATCATCCTTGTGATGAACATTACAACAGTGCCTCAATGCAGACCAACTGCATAAAAGGTGAATACAAATGCAACAGGAGTACTTACACACACCTGTGCCATCTGTGACAGGCCACACAAGCAGTACCTTCTGATGCAAAATCTTTGCATAGCCACAGTTCACCCCAGGTTCACAGCTGAGGTCATTGTTCATCAAATGGCTCAGCAGGTCAAGCAAATGAAAACATAGCCACTGTTCACTGATTGCAACCCAATGAGGCTTAGCAGAAGTGGGCACGGGTACCCATGCCATGCAGGGAAATCTCGGCTGCACTTGGAGGAAAACCAATCCAAAAAATCAACACTGAGGTGTAATGGCAGCTCATGTGAATGTTCATTACAAAGACTCCAAGCACAAAGTCATCCTTGTTATGAATATTATGACAGTGGCTCAATGCAGACTGACAGCATGAAAGGTCAAGACAAATGCAACAGGAGTACTTACACACACCTGTGCCATCCGTGACATGCCCCGCAAGCAGTGCCTTCTGATGCAAGATGCAGGGGTAAATCCTTTGATCTGTTTTGGAAGTGGGCATAGAGCATTGTCTTTTTTTTTTTTAAATGTTTACCACCATTCTGTGTTCAGCAGACCAGTGCAATCTGAGAGAAGAATTTTCGTAAGGTAAGGAGGGAAGGAGGGAGGAGAGAAAATCAAGATGTGAGGCATAAAGAACAGTGTCGGCCATGAAGAAGTTGTCAGGGGCAGGATTTAGCAGGACACTAGGTAGATGCTAAATAGCAGGGGACCAGGATAGATCCCTAGGGAACTCCTGTGTAATGCTGAGGCAGCATTGTAGATGTGGTATTACTTTTAGCACATTTGGTTCTAGATGAAGATAGCTGAAAAGAGAACCATGAGTGGACAATAGAGACCTCAATTTGTTGTAATGTATTAAGCAGGGGTGAGAAACTTGTAGAATGCCTTTGGAGGTCTATAAACATGGCCCCTGAGACATGTCCTTTGTCAAACATGGAGTAGGGAGTTAGTGAATCTGTGATGGTATTACAGGCTAAGGACTAGTTTGCAAATCACATGCTGCTCCCTACATAAGAGGTGTGTGTGTATGGAGGTAGTCAGTTAGCTGATTGGCAATAATCTTTTCAAGGGTTTTAGAGAGTTGGGGGAGAATTGAGATGGGCCAGTAGTTTGGGAGGGAGCTGTTGCCACATTTCAATATTGGTGTTATCACTGCCGTTTTCCATGAGGCTGGGAACTGGTCCAGGTTCAGGGACAGATTTAGAAGGTCCATGAGTGGGGAGTTAACCAAGTTTAGTGTAAGGTGTAGAATACCATATTGAAGGCATCATTGCAGTAATTGGAGCTCTGGAGGGCTTTGGACAGGTAGGCTTTCACTTCTGTAGGGGTAATGACTGAGTTTGAAGTGGGTGGAGGAGCTCAGGCAGTGGGGTAGGCTGAACTAGATCGAAGAAGTTGCTAGGGAGGACTGAGCTGAGGTCTAAGAAGATGGAGTTGAGGCAGTTAGCTATGTGAAGTGTCTGCGGTGGTAGTACCGTTAACACTAAATTATGTATGGGGGGGAGAAGAACTGGATTTACCATTAAGTTTCTTGTTGTTATCCCAGAACTTTCTTGTGCTACCCCAGGAGGTGGCTAGGGTGGTTCTGTAGTGCTCCGCTTTGGCCTTGCAGATTGCCCAGTTACACTTATTGCGGGCAGCACTATAGGCCTGCCTATCACTTAGCAAACCAGAGACAGTGGCGTGATGCCAGAGGTTGTCACACATTTTCACCTGTTGTAGGAGTTCTGTGGTGATCCAGGGGCACTACGTTTCTTAGTGGTCACTTTGATATAAAGATGAGGAATGGCTTAAGCAGGTGACCATTACAGATAGGGAAAATGGACAAGACTTGATGGGCCTGTGGTCAATTTCTGCTGACAACTTTTATGTTTCAATGTAGGGTATGGGAGTCTAGGCATTTAATGCATGCCTGTGGTACTGTGAGGACATGGCCTGTGGTCTTGTGCCTTGCAACACACACCAGGCATGTATTAAATGTATATAAACAGACACCGTACCGTGGGTTATTGCTTACATCTCCCCATGTGTGTGCCATGAATTGTGTGCTAGAAAATGTAAGCTGAGACTCTGGCTGCATAACCACAAAGCCAATGGCTAGCTGCATACAATAAAGAAATACATTTGCTCAAAAATCATATCTGACAGTACTCAAGTCAGAAAGATATATTGCATTTCTGAGGCTGCATTAACCATGTCATAAGGCCAGAGGCTAGTTACCCTAAAAAATATAAACACACTTTGCTCAGAAATGGATCAAATCTGCTAATATATATGGCCCATTAGCCAAATGCTGGTATTGTATAGAGGTAGTAAGATCTTCATTTAACTAGCCCTGTGTGCTTGTACTGGAGTAGGCAACACTTCTGAGATGTTCACTAACTGGGCCTGTATTGGAGTCTGCGGAGCTGTTGAATTTTCTGAGTCACTAGCCCTGCTAGCTAACGACTGCAAAACTTAATCATTTTAACCCCTGCATCAATTATTTCAAGTACATTTAGGAAGACCTAGCAGTTGCAACTGAGACCCCTACAATTTGTTTGTGACTCTTAAATGCATCTTGCAACCCCTATGAACCACCAACGTGAAGTAAAGTCACTAGAACCTAAGGTAACTCAGTGGCAGTCACCAGTTGCAACCCAGAAAGAAAACACTTTTACTGGTGGTGATGGTGGCCACTGCCACCGAGTAACCCTCCAGTCAAGTAACTTTGCCTCATGGGGAGGGTGTGCACTTTTGGTCTGGTTTGCCTATTGCAGTGAACAACAGTAATTGTTTAGTGTGCCATGAGCCTGCATATTAGGCCTAGCATGGCTTCTGTTGGAGTAAACAATGAAGATGTGGTCCTTGATATGTCATGGACTAATTCATTCAAACAATAAATTGCATCCATTGACATATTTAGTACAATTGGAAATAGACCCATTATATAAAGCTATCTAAATTAAGGAAATCTGTGAAGGTACCTATGAATAGAATTAACAGGATGGGGGATATGACATTCCAGAATAGCTTGGCTAAAAATTTGAATAAATTACCTCTTGAATTAACAGAGATTGTTGATTTGCACAAGTTTAAATCAAAGTTGCATAACTTTTTGAAAGTTCAATATCAATGCTTTAGATATATATTTTTTTTAGTTTAGTGTATCTGAATCTGTTTGTATGTTTGAAGAATATATTAACTATGTAATTTTGTAAATTCCCATTTGTGATTTATGTTCATGTTTCTGTATTGTGTTAATTAACTTGCAACCTTTTAAAAAAACTGGAATATGTTGTAAATGGGGTATTTTCCCCAACACAATTACCTGCATAAAAATAAAACTTATCAATCAAGATGTTTACTCCCACAGAACCCATGACAGGCCTACCATGCAGCACATGGCACAGAAAACAATTACTGAGATTCACAGCAACAGCCAAAGGAGCCTAGAATTGCATACCCCCCACACTCACAGGAGGATAAGTTCCTGGAACAGAGGGTGACTGGGTGGCAGTTACCACCAGCATCACACCCAGTAAGAAAACCTTTTCTTACTGGGGGTGACACTGGTGGTTACTGCTATCACAACACCATCTATTCCAGTAACACTGCAGAAGCTATGTCCTACAAGTGTTTGACAAAAGTTATTTGTGCTATCGTGTACATCTATTTCAAAGAATTCTTCTCCACAGAGCTTATGGTGGAACCATGGAATAGCCTGCCGGAGGGGATGATGGGGAGACAAGACAGTGGGAGGAATTCAAGTGGGCATGGGACAGACAATGTGAGATACCCAGGCAGTCAGCTAAGTAGGGGGGGGAGTTGGAAACCAAGGGCAGACTTGATGGCTCATACAGTCCCCATCTGCCAACAATGTCTGTTTCTATGTTTCTAAAACTGCTAGCATTCCTCCTGTTCGGTACTTCTGTACAGTCTGCTCACTTTATTGAATGTAATCAAAGTGATCTATATTGTGCACCAAAACTCTGTATATTATGCCTCATGTTCCCCTACCCCACAGGTCTCACCAGGAGACGAGCAACTTCTTGCTCAGCGTGCCTTCCTGGTGAATCATTTCAATAAATAAATCATTGTGGGCTTTTGGTGCACTTTTAAGCTCATTTCGCTACTACAGTGAATCTCAGTAATTGTTTGGTGTGCCATGTGTTGAATGTTAGGCCTAGCATAGCTTTTGTGGGACTAAACGATTACTTTACATCACATTTATTCCCACAGAAGCCATGATAAGCCCAACAGTCAGCACCTGGCACACAAAACAATTAGTGAGATTCAGAGCAACAGTGATTGGAGCCTAAAAGTACAGGCACACTCCCACCCATGAGGTAAAGTCACTGGAACAGAGGGTGACTGGGTGCCAGTCACCACCAGCATCACCCCCAGTAAGAAAACATTATTCTACAACAAGTCTAATCCCAAAGAAGTCATGCTGGGCCCTAGGCCTAACAAGCAGCATGGCACAACAAGCAATTACTAAGATTCACTGCAACAACAAAAAAAAGAACCTAAAAGTGCACAATGAAACCCAAGTGATGCAAAATTAGAACCAAAGGTGACACTTTGGCAGTCACAACCAGCAACCACATTGGCTTAAAAAAAAAACAACATCATTTTACATCATTTGTACTACCAAAGAAGCCATTGTAGGCATACAGTGCAACACATGATGCAAACAATTACTGAGTTACATTACAGCAGTAGCCAAGCAAGTCTAAAGTGCACAAATACAATGAAAATTAGGAAAAATTACTGGAACCAGGGGTGACCCAGCATCACCCATAGTAACAAAATATTTGCTTACTGGGGGTGATGCAGGTGGTGATTGACACCCAGTCACCACTCAGTTTCAGTAAGTTTGCTTCATTAGGGGGTTGCGGTGCACTTCTAGGCTTGTTTGCCTGTTGCAATGAATCTCAGTAATAGTTTGGATGGTGTGCTGCAAGGTAGGCCCAACATGGCTTCCATGGCAGTACATGTGATGAAAAATAATGTTTTCTTGCAAGGGATGAAGCTGGTGGTAACTGCAACCCAGTCATCAGTTCCAATAATCTTACATCCATTTTTTGAGTTTGTGTACTTTTAGGCTCCTTTGGCTGTTGCAGTAAATCTCAGTAACTGGTGCGCCAGGTTAGGCCTAGGGCATAGCATGGCTTGAGAGAGTAAACATGATGTAAATTTTTTTTTTCTTACTGGTGGGTGACACTGGTGGATACTGCTACCAAGTCGCCCTCTGTTTTAGTAACGTTGCCTTATTTGGTGGTGGTGAGCATGCACGTTTAGGCTTATTTGGCTGTTGCAGTGAATCTCAGTAATTTTTTGGGCCATGCAGCAGTTGTCTTACATAGTGCTGATTGACCAGGGCTACTGCAGTCAATCCTCTACTTGCCCATCTTGACTAGTGAAGATTTTTCTTGGCTGTTAATTAAGTTGACAATGTCCTTTCTAGAACTCATACTAATCTCCCTCAGTGTGCCAGATGGCCTGGTGCAATTAACAGCTCTTTAAGAGCTGCAATTATCTGGTAGTTCAAGAGTGGGATCCCACTAAAGACTCCATGCAAGTCATTATCACTCCACTGTTAGGACATTCAGCTAGTGCCCAGGGTGTAGTCAAGCATAGAGTGTTGCTAAGTAACTAACTTCCAGTTTTCTGAAATGTGTCTGGTAATATGTCACACATTGAGACCAGTGCCTTTTGTGCCCCTTGTTTCCTTGAATTCTGAATGTCTGTATCCAACATGTCAGTGACAAAATGCCAACAAGCATACAGGGGCTGCTGTACAGGTGGTGGAGTTTCTCCAAGTCTCAATACAGCTGCTCCCTATCCCCTCCCTGTCTCAACCATGTACACTTCATTGATGCCACTGCAGGCAGACTGAAATGATCACCAATAGACCCACAGCAGCCATTACTGGTGGGTGTTAGTGTCCCCAGCACTTCCTAATGGGCAGTCAATGCAGTTCATGCTGTCACACTCTTATCCAACCCAGCAAGTCCTTCCAACCTAAAAAAAAAATGATTTTGGAGAATGTATGATACAAACTCTGTGGGAGTAAATGTAATGTAAAATAATGTTTTCTTTCTATGGGTGATGTTAGTGGAGACTGTCACTCTGTCACCCTCTGCTCCAGTAACTTGGCCTCATTTTGGCGGGGAAGGTTAGGCTTGTTGCAGCGATTCTCGGTTATTGTTTGGTGTGCCCTAGGTGTAACATGCAGCACATGGGGCACTAAATAATTGCTGAGATTCACTGTCAATGGAGCCCGCAATTGCATGCCCCCCCCCACACACAAGGTAAAATTGCTGTAATTGAGGGTGACTGTGTGGCATTCAGCACCAGCATCACCCTCAGTAAGAAAACATTTTACATCATGCTTACTCCCACAGAAACCATGCTAGGCCTGGCATGCAGCACCTGGCACACCAAACATACTAAAATGCCAGCAGAATAGGCCTAACGGTCTTTCATGTCAGCTCGTTTGATCAGCCCCCACCATGGGGGCTGACCTTACTTCCCCCCTTGCCCTCTCTGACTTCTCCCTTCCCAGTCCCAGATATTCTTGCTGCACTTCTCTTTGCTTCCAGAACCCTTCCCCTGTACCTGTCCCACCCCCTCTTGAACTCCTCCACTGTCTCTGCCTCCACCAGCCCCCTGGGCAGCATATTCCATGGCTCCACCACCCTCTCAGTGAAGTAGCACCTCCTCCTTTCTCCACTGAATCTCCCCCCCAGCTTCCACCTATGCCCTCTAGTTGCCCCCCTCCTTCATTTGGAGCACCCTGACTGCTCCTCCCTTATTTACCCCTTCATGTACCTGAAGACCTCTATCATGTCCCTCCCCCCGGTCCCTTCTCTCTTCCAATGTGTACATATTTAACTCTTCAGGAGTTCAATGTCCCTTTTTAAGTGTGGCCTCCAAAATTGCACACAGTACTCGAGGTGCAGCCTCATCAAGCAGTTATACAGAGGGAGTATCATTTCCTTCCTTCTGGATGTGATCCCCCTAGTGATGTATCGCAGCATCCAGTTGTCCTTGGCCGCTGCCCTCCTACAAGTCTCTGAGTTGTTCATCTTGACATCCACCACCCCCAGGGCTCTCTCAGCCATCGAGACTTGTAACATTCCCCCCATCAGGGTGTACACTTGGCCCGGGTTTCTGGCTCCCAGGTGCAGTACCTTGCATTTCCCTGCATTGAACCTCAGCTTCCACTTTCTAGACCACCCTTTCCAGAGCCTCCAGGTCCCCCTGTAGGGCCACCCTCCCTCTTCCCAGTGAGAATATCCAGGACTGGGAAGGGAGAAGCCAGAGAGGGCAAGGGGGGGCAGCAAGGTCAGTTCACAGGGTGGGGGCTGACCAAATGAGCAGACACAAAAGAACGTTGGGCCTATTCTGCTGGCATTTTCATATGTTAGTATTCACAAGAACAGCCAAAGGAGCCTAAAAGTCCCCCCCCCAAGGACTTAAGTTCCTGGAACTGAGTGCAACTGGGCTGCAGTCACCACCAGTATCACCCCCAGTAAGAAAATGTTTTTACTGGGGGTGATGCTGAAGGTCACTGCCCCACCGGCATCCTTGGTTCCAGGAACTTTGCACCATTATGGGCAACAGATTTCTTTTAGGCTCATTTTGCTATTGCAGTGTATCTCAGTAATCATTTGGTGTGCCATGTGCTACATGTTAGGACTAGCATGACATATGTGGGAGTGAAGGTGATGTAAAACTATTTACTTCCACTGATGCCATGCTAGGCCTAACATAGCACACCAGATAATTATTGACATTCACTGTAATAGCCAATGGAGCATTAAACAACAAAACAGCCCCTAATTACGCATGGTTATTGGAACAGAGGGGGTGTCTCTGTGGCAGTCACCACCAGCATCACATCCATTAAGAATTTTTTTTTTGTTTAACTTGAGGTGTTGCTAGTGGTGACTGCCACCAAGACACCCTTGGTTCCAGTAACTGCATAATTAGGGGCAAGTTAGTTCTTTTAGGAATGGTTAGCTATTGCAGTGAATCACAATATGCCATGTCCTGCATGATAGGCCGAGCATGGCTTCTGTGGGAGCAAATATTTGTTTTACTCCCACAGAAGCCATGCTAGGCCTAAAATTCAGCATCTGGCAGACCAAACAATTACTAAGATTCACAGCAACAGTAAAAAAATCTAAAAAGTACACAAATAAAAAACAAAATGAAACATTACTAGAGCAAAAAGTGATGCTTTGGCAGTTACTGCCAGCAATCACCCAAGAAACAAAGAAAAGTTTTAAACTACCATCGAAGTAATTTTAGGCATACCATGCAGTACATGGGCAGCACAATTACTGCGATACACTACAAAAGCCAAACAAGCTGAAAAGGGCACATAAACAGAGCATGATGAAGTTAATAAAACACAGGGTGACTGGGTGGCAGTCACCACCAGTATCACTCCCAGTAGGAAAACATTTTCTTACAGGTGGTGACTGCCACTGAGTTATCCTCAGTCCCATTAACTGACTCATTGGGGCTGCACTTTTAGATTAGTTTGACTGCTGCAGTGAATCTCAAGAATTGTTTGGGCCATGCAGTAGTAGTTAACATAGTCTGACTGTCCCAGAACCTTGTGCAAGTTGGCCAGGGCTAGTGTAGGCAACCCTCTACTTGCCCATCTTGACTAGTGCAGGTTTCCCATGGCTGTTAATGAAGTTGACAAAGTCCTTCTTTCTTGAGCCCTCACTAATCTCCTTCCGCTTTCCAGATGGTCTGGTATGATTAGTAGCTTTTTAAGAGCTGCAATTATCTGGCAGTTCAAAAAGGGGATCACACAAAAGACTCAATGAGTCCTTATCACTGCACTGCTAGGAATTTCAGCTAGTGTCCAGGGTGTGGTCAAATGTAGAGTGCTGCTTAATCACTAGCTTCCAGCTTTCTGAAATGTGTCTGGCAATATGTCGCACATTGAGAGCAGTGCCTTTTGTGCCCCTTGTTTCCTTGAATTTTGAATGTCTGTATCCGTGATATCAGTGACAAAATGCTAAGGAGTATACAGGGTCTGCCTGAGAGGTGGGGGGTTTGATTCCAGCCTCACCATAACTGTTTCTCCTTCCAGTATCAACCATGTACGCTCCATTGACACAACTGCAGAACATAGTAGCCTCTTTGGAGAATGTATGATACAAACTCTGTGGGAGTAAACGTGATGTAAAATAATGTTTTTTCTAGGGGTGATGCTAGTGGAGACTGCCACCTGTCACCCTCTGTTCCAGTAACTTGGCCTCATGGGCGGGGAAGGGTTGTGCACTTTTAGACCTGTTGTAGTGATCTTAGAATTTGGTGTACCATGCTAGGCCCTCAGTGCAATAAGCAGCACATGGCACACTAAACAATCACTGAGAGTGAATTCAACAGCCAGAGGAGCCTAAAAATGCACAAAAAATGCCAAATGATTAAATGTTACATGAATTGGGGTACTCTGTGGCAGCCGCCATCAGTATCTCCCCCAGCAGGAAAACATTTTACATCATGTTTACTCCCACGGAAGACATGGTAGACCCTAGGCTTAACATGCAGCATACGGCACAAAGGACAGCCCGGCCCCCCACCCCAGATTTTGTGCTACATGACCCTCCCACCACCAAGGAGTATACTGACAAGTAGAAAAGAATAATGATTTTTCCCCCGCAAAGGTTCAATTTTAAGTTTTAACAGATGATCCTACAAGTAAACAATGCAGAGACCATGTTCACACAACAGGAGCCCCTGCAGAGTCTATATCCACACAAAACAAGCCCCTACAGAGAGCAGGTTAAAACCATTTAATTTCCCAAGACTGCTGTTTTTCTCTTGTGGCAAAAAAAAAAAAATTAAAGATGGTGAATGTTGCCACCCAGTCACCCTTGGGTCCAGTAACATTGCCTCATTTGTTGCATGGATGCACTTTTAGTATTATTTGGCTATTGCAGTGAATCTTAGTAATTGTGTACCATGTGCTGCATGTTAGGCCTAGCATGGCTTCTGTGGGAGTAAACATCATAAAATAATTTTACTTGTGCTACCATAGATGTCATGCTAGGCCTAACATGCAGTACCTTGGGCCAAACAATTACTGAGATACACTATAACAGCTAAACTAGTCTAAACATGAACAAAATCAAGTGATGCAATATTAATGGAACCAAGTGTGATTGGTTGGTAGTCCCCACCAGCATCACCTCCAGTAGCCAGTTCACATCACGTTTACTTCCACAGAAACAATGTTGGGCTTAGCATTGCAGCACATGGCCCAAACTTTTATGGAGATGCACTACAACAGCCAAACGAGACCAAAAATGCACACCACCGCCAAATAATGATTAAATGTTACATGACTTCAGGGGACTCAGTGGCAGCCACCATCAGCATCTCCCCCAGTAGGAACACCTTTTACATCATGTTTACTCCCACAGAAGACATGCTAGACTCTAGGCCTAACATGCAGCACACAGCACAAAGGACAGAACCCCCCTCCAATGTACTGTATTATAGCCACACACACACACACACACACACACACACACATGATTTTTTTCCCTACCAGGATTCAATGTTAAGTTTTTACACATGATTCTACAAACAAACAGGACAGACCCCAAATGTATTGTGTTACAGGACCCTCCCGCCATCAAGAACCACAAAGGAGTACACAAACAAATAAAGAATAATTATTTTTTTTCCCCACCAGGATCCAATTTTAAACAGATGATGCTACAAGCAATCAGGCAGTTAATAAACTGTGACCCCTGCAGAGACCAGGTTCACACAAAACAAGCCCCTGCAGAGACCAGGTCAAAACCATTTAATCCCCCCAAGACTGCTGTTTTGTCTCTCTCATGGCAGAATAAAAAAAAAAAAAGATGGTGGATGCTGCCACCCAGTCACCATTGGTTCTAGTAACACTGCCTCATTTGTTGGGGGAGGTGGTGGCTAGCTTAGCTTTTGTGCTAGCAAACATCATGAAAGAATTTTACTTGGAGTACCATGGAAGCCATGCTAGGCCTCACATGCACTAATTGGGTCAAACAATTACTGAGATATACTACAACAGCCAGACAAGCCTAAAAAATGGACCACATTACCCAAAGCGATACAAGATAAGTGGAACCAAGGGTGATTGGTTGGCAGTCCCCACCAGCATCACCTCTAGTAGCCATTTCACATAACGTTTACTCCCACAGAAGCCATGTTGGGACTAGCACTGCAGCACACGGCCCAAACTTTTACCGAGATGCACTACAACAGCCAAACAAGTCCAGAAATGCACAGCACCACCAAATAATGATTAAATGTTACATGAATTGAGGGGGACTCAGTGGCAGCCACCATCAGCATCTCCCCCAGTAGGAACACATTTTACATCATGTTCACTCCCACATTGCACAAAGGACAGAACCCCCCCCCCCCCAAATTTATTGTCTTACAGGAGGACCACAAAGGAGTACACAAACAAATGGAAAAGAATAATGATTTTTTTTTCCCCACCAGGATCCAGATAATAAACTACTACCCCTGCAGAGTCCATATTCACATAACAGGAGCCCCTGCAGAGTCCAGGTCAACACAAAACAATCCCCTGCAGAGAACAGGTTAAAATCATTTAATTGGATTCAATTAATCCCCCAAAAATTGCTGAGAAAAAAAAAGTGTTGTGTTGCCCTTGCGGAGTTCAGGTACAATTAAAGTACATGTATTACCCCTGAACTACAGTTTTCCCCCCCTACAAAAAAAAATTATGGTTTTCTGCCACTCACACACTAAAAGCCCCCTACAGAGACCAGGTCTACACAAAATGGTCAAAATACTTGAATCACCCAAGCTGCTTTTATTTTTTTTTTCTTTTTAATCCAGATATGGGATTGTAATGGGATTTATTCCCCTCAATACAGAATTTCTTCTCCCCCCATTACAGAACAAACAGCAGCTATGAGGGACTAATGCTTCACACAAAAAACGAGACAAAACGAGCCCCTAAACAGACCTAGTCCAATTAATTTTAACAGTAATCAATTCATTTAATGCAGCAACCCTGCAGAATTGGTTTTAAATCAACTCTCCCTGCCACCCACCCCACATACACACAACACAAGCTTCTACAGTGGCCAGGTAGAACAGGTAAACGAGACCTGTTTTTTTAAATTAACTCTCCCACAAAATAAAGTTCTGCAGTGTGGTGCTACATATTTTTAACAAACCCCCCTCCCCACCCGCATCTCGGGACCATGAGGCAAGGTCCAGCTGAACTAAAAATATGCTTTTCAATGATGTCCCCACATACTGTACCTTGGCAGTCAATGTAGCAAGGTAGACTTGAAGAAGGTTCAATGCAGCCATAATGTGCAAGATGCAGAACTCACAGCGGACAACGGGTCTTCACAGCAATGCAGGCAGCAGCAAGAAAAATGCTGAACCCCCAGACCCACACATTTAAAGAGCAAAGGCATGAAGAAAAATGGTGCCCACTTGTATTTCTGGTTCTCCACATTCTGGGCCAGCTCACAAACCACGTACATAACCCTGCGTCCACAAAGCCGGATCTTGAGAGTACCAAGCGGCACAAAAGTGAAAATATGTAAAAAACTGGGGAGCAGAGGAAACGCAAGGTTTTGGCAGCTTATTGTTGTACAAATAAGGCAGACTACCACACAAATTCAATCGGACCACAGCAGTTACAACTTAAAAGAACAGTCTGGTTAGGTATGGGCTCAAAATGGACACTGCCTGTCAGGAACATGATGGCAGTACAAATTAGTAAAAAACAAGCATAAAACATTTATTTTGCAAAGGGATTCATGGGAGGAAACTAAAATGAAATAATTAGGCAGAAAATTAATAACAGTTGCTTTTCTGGTGCACAGTAATGAACAGTACATAAGTGATTTAAAGTGGGACTGGTAGTAATGTCACAAAATGCAGCCCTACTTACCAGTGTAAATAGGTGTTTGTGATAATACAGGATGAATACAGTAGAACCAAACTCAGTGAGTTTATGTCTAATATCTCTCCTAGTAGGGCACTACAAATAAGAGATTTTATGTGAACATTAAAACAATTAAGAAAAAAGTTACAGGGTGTCAAAGTGCAGTAGGAATGAGTCTCTCGACTACTGTATTTATGCCTATATATATATGTAATAGATAGACCACTCTGAGATGTGTGGTTGCACTCTGATATATGCACACCTTGGTGTACATTGTACGCATGAGACCACAGGCCGAGTGCATCAACCACCCAAGGCGTGCATACATCAGAGCGCGACCGCACACCTCAGAGTGGTTTATCTATCTTATAAAATGTCAAAATTGTTTTGGAGGGAAGTAAAAGTGCCTGTGTGTGGTCACGCTCTGATATACGCATGGTCATGTGATGCTTTTCATCCTATATGATAGCAACATTTTCCCTACCCATTTAAAAAATATATATATATACTATACATATATATACATATATATATATATATATATATATATATATATATATATATTGCAAAAAACATCATTAATGCATCAGTTAGGGTAGAAGTGACAAAAGTAGGGAAATGAAGCATTAGGGTTGAGACCCTAACACCCCCATCCTATCACCCCGCTCCACCCACATCCACCACTGACCAACAGGTGATGGGGTGTGCCTTGACGTTGCTCACCCTAACACTCACCCCATTCCATGTGTAAGAAAGCTGATGGTACAGTATAGGAAAATGGGAAGAGAGTTAGGGCCGATCCCGAGTGGGGTGGTAGGGCGGGAGGATGTCAGGGTGTTAACCATAATGCCTCATTTCCCTACTTTTGTCACTTCATTCCTAACTGATGCATTAACAAAGTTTTTTGCAATGAATTTCCTTACTTTTTGAGAAAGTGTAATCTTACCCTTATATGGTTTGGGGAGCGCAGGGCCCATGGGATCAGATTTTTGAAGGACAGGGCCCTGCACTCCCTTCTATTCATAAGTGCACAGAAATTGTAATGAGCTGTCATCTCTCTGTGGGAGTGCAGGGCCCAGATATTGCATAACGGATGGTCCAGCAACCCATTGCTGCATAATGGTATCCATATATGGCTGCGCAGGGCCCACCTACCTATAACTGTAGAGACGCAGATTAGGCCTAAACACATTACAAGTAATCCTTGTGCTGCAAATGGCACAATATATCAGTAACCACAGCAATCATGGAAAAAAATGCCACTGCAGTTGTAATCATGGACTGGTAACTTGCACACGTGCGTCATACACCTACAGGTGAACTAAGCTGCATTTAGCAAAAAATCTGTATCTCAAACCATTTTTGAGATATACAGTAGGCACTGCATTCACCACAATGTTGTCCTATGGGAAATTTCTTAACTTCAGATTGCCATAACTATGTAACGAATGCAAATATTTACACCAAACCAGCATAAGTCACATCTCTGGGACACCCCCTTTGTACCCTACAAATTTGTAGCCAAAAGTCCTAACTGTTTCTTTGCAGTGAAGTGGCAAAGAAACAGTAACCTTTAAAAATCCCTGTTCCTGAGCCAATCTCTGTTTGCGAGGTAGGGCCATCTGGTCGTCCCCTCATGAGCATGGATTTTGACAGTTCACGAACAGAGGTTGGCTCACAAACAGGGAATCTGACAGCTCTCAAACAATAATTTCTCATGAACAAGGATTTTGGCAGCTCACAAACAGGGATTTTGACACCTCACAAACAGGGCTTCCTTTTTAGAATACCTCTTCATGAGCTGTCAAAATCCCTGTTTGTCGGCTAAATCCCTGTTCGTGAGGTGTCAAAATTCTTGTTGAAGAGAAATCCCTGTTCTTGAGATATGGCCATCTGGTTGTCATCTCACAAACAGGGATTTTGACATCTCAACAACAAGGATCGGCTCGTTTACAAGGATTTAGACAGCTCACGAACAAGGACTGGAAGCAAGCCACAAACAAGGATTTTTAAGATTTCAAAACTACATTTTGGGGCTGAACTAAAGTAAACCAAAGGCATGGGTTTGTAGAAGATGCCACCCTGAGCAAAACCTATGACTGGTTTACCTCACAACACTTCCCTAAGTCAACTTATAATGTTTTGTTTGATAAGGAAAAGTGAAAACAAGATGGCGGCTTGCAAAAAGGAAATTTTTCTTACAAACAGGGATTTTATACATCCCTGTTCATGAGCAGTCAAAATCCTTATTTGTGAGGCAAATCCTTGTTCGCATTTTATATACCTATCCAAAAGTCTGAAATGAGCATGCTCAGAACCCACAGTTTCAAAATTTAATACCCTTGAAACAAATTAATATTTTTTTTTTTTTTTTACCAAACCAACACTGGCTTGTTTGGGTAACCTCTTTCAACTCTGAGCATATCAGATCAAAATTCCAAATGGTGTTGCCACAGTATGATGGGCAAAAATTAGCAAAAACTAGCGAAACAAGTGAAAAACACACTTTTTTCACTATGCGCTGTATGAAAACTGTGCTTCCGATCAAAACAAAACTTGGAACATATAGAAACCTACCTAACAGAACAGAGCATGCCAAATTCTGTGCAAATCTGTTGAATGGTTGTAAAGTTATTAAAGTACAAAATTTGGGGTTTAACATTAAACTGCTTTCTCAACCCTAACTATAGTGGCTCAACTATTCACTATATATATATATATATATATATATATATATATATATATACACAAACACACACACACACACATACACTCACATGCACACACACACACACCAAGAGATAATATTAACATTTCACATCTATTGTTGAGTACACTCACAATTTCCTTAATTTTTCTAGTTTTCTCCCACTGCAGAAAACACCCTACCAACCTGTACAAAACAGCATTATGTGCTCTCTAACCTCAACAATGTACAGCTGTCTATTGAAATCCAGGTGTCATACAGATCCAATTGTATTTATCCTTCCTGTCACTTCATGACAGAAACCTTTGACTAAATAGTTGAACAACAGGTAAATACTTTTGGAGTGGGAGAGGGAAAAAAAACGCTTGACATAAACAGCATGATGCAAAGAAAATTGGCTGGTGGTGTGGAGAGACAGTGGAATAGTATAATAAATCTGAAGTCAAATCCCAAAAGAAACAAATTCTGGTCATAGCCAATAGGGCTACAGCTGAGGAATTTGGGGTACAAATATTAAAAATTAGCAAAGTTTCAAGCCTGCATTAGCAAATTGTAACATAGGCTCATAAATTAGTTGTATTGTAATATTTGTACACCTCATTTTCAACACAGCCTTGTTATGACCCTGCCTCATGAGGAAGGACAGAGCAAATGTTCAACTCCTGCCCAAAAGGTGATTTTTTCACAGGAACTGCGAATCAACATTCAGGATGGAAAAACACAGTTTGGGCAGCAGTAGAAAAATGACAGCTATCTCATTCATGAGGTGCTGTAAAGAAATTTCTATGTTGAAAATTTGGGGTAATAATATTGAATATTACTGAATTTATGAGCCTGCATTTGCAAATTCAACATAACCTCATAACTTTTTTGTTTTTAAATATTTTTACACCAAATTTAGAATACAGCCTTCTAATGACCCCACCACATGAACAATGACAGAGAAAAAGTCAGCTCCTGCCTGAAAGGTGATTTTGGACAGGGACTACAAAATCACCTTTTGGGATGTAAATTAAATTTTTTTGTCAGGATTTGATAAATGACAGACCTTACATTCATGAGGTGGTGTAAAGTTATGGCTATGTTGTAATTTGGGGTAAAAATATTGAAAATTACCAGTTACGAGCCTGTGTTTGCAAAATTCAATGGAGGCTCATAACTTTGTTGTTTTTTAATATTTTTAAACCAAATTTTCAACATAGCCTTCTTATGAACCCACCTCATGCACAAGGATAGAGAACATTTTCAACTCATGCCCAAAAGGTGATTTCACACAGGGAGCACAAAATCACTTTTTGGGACACATTTGCCTAATGTCAGTGCAATTGTTCATGAGGTGGGGTCCCAAAGAAGTCATGTTGAAAAGCTGGGCCAAAAATATGCAAAACTGCCCAAGTTATGCCATTAAGTTCAAACTCCCATTGAAATACGTTGAACCGCATACCCAATTTCCTCAGTTCATGGTCCAGCTTTAAAGACTGAAGATGTGTCTGTGGTCCAGGGATGATTACAGTGTTTGACTCCCAATTAGAAAGTAAGGCTTGGGGGGCTGCAGTGTGGTGGGTGATGAGTGGGAGGGTCAGTGGGAGGAGTCTAATGGCTGCAAAAGACATCGATGGACAGATTTCCTTTTACAGGTAAAAAAAGAAGAAAGAAGGAGGATTCCTGCACCGGGGGATAGGGCACCCCTCAGTGCACTGTTAAATTTCTTGGAGGTGGGGAGTTGGGTGTTGGGTGCTGAGCGGGAGTGTCAGGTGAGCAATTAAAAAAAAATAACCATTCATGCACAGTAGTGGACAGGGCCCCCCCCCCAAAAAAAACAGGATTGGTGATTATGACACTGGGGGATGGGGCACTCCCAGTTTCACTGTTATGTTTCTGGGGGATGGGTGCTGAGAGGGATGGCCAGGTGTGGGATATGTACAATTTAATTAAAAAAATTGGTGGTGTTCTGATCATGACATTGGGGGATTGGGCACCCCCAGTGTAACTCTTATGTTTCCGGAGGGGGGGGTTCGGGTGGTGATTGTTGAGAGTGAGGTTCAGTTGGGGTGATATCTATAATTTAAAAGAAAATAAATTGGTGGACATGGAGGAACATGACACTCTCTGCCATGTAAAAAATGGCTACTGCACTCTACTACACATGCATGACTACTTGCGCATGAGCAGTAGAATTTGGTGGCCATCTCAGACACTGTGGAGTGTGCCATGTTCTGCCATGTCTGCCAATGTTTTCTTCTTTTAAATTATAGATATCCCCCCAACTGACCCTCCCTCTCAGCACCCACCCCCCAAAGAAACATACAGGTGACACTGGGGGTGCCCAATCCCCCAGTGTCATGATCAGGACACTGCTGATTTTTAGACTATGAAATATTGCAGTGCCACTGGAGACAACGAGTGGAGTGTGCCACAGACATATAAGTCACTGTGTTGCAACTCCAACATGTTATTCAATCAGAAGGAATGTGGGAGTCCTTTTCTCATAGCAAGAGGTCTGCAGGACTATGCTCATTGCAGCCCTAAAAAGCTATCTCATAATGCATTTTATCTCAAGCCAGGCTTCACTTGCAGCAGACGTATTCCCCACCTTTGGTCACTCATCCATTCCTTTTCTGAAAATGTTGACTGCAGGAGAAGACTAAAGGTAAATTATTCCTGTCAGAGTGTGTTGCTTTTCCTCAGCTTCACATGCTGTTATTTTCACTGTTCCTCTGCCTATCCTCCCCACACATTCATTTTCATTCTGTTGTGGAAACAATATAGTATGTCTGCATGTGAGGGCTATGAGAAAACATTTTGTGCCATGTTATAAACAATATAGTATGTCTGAATGGTATGGCTAAAGAGTAAATCCATTTTTTGTCATGATAGAAAATAGTATGGTAAGTCTGCATGTGAGGGCTATGAGTAAACAATGTTTTCTCTGATTTTTTTTTTCATTTTTTTTTCCAGTCTTTTTTGCATTTTGAATACATTCGGCACACTCTCTGGACTGCTTAGAAAAGTGATCAGATCATATATTAATGCTGGTGATAAACATTTATTGCCCTTATTTCTGCTGCTTTGGGTGCAAACATTTTATTTTTCACACGTTTGTCTTCACCCCCCCCCCAAAAAAAAATAACGTTTTGGCATTGAAGTGCCAGAGTCACTGCCTTTTATTAAAACAAAACAGACAAAAAAAGTTTCTTGGATGCCCAGCTACTTGGAAAAATAGCAGAACTACATTGAAGTGCTTGTTGTAAAGTATGGGCTTTGGGGTGAGTTTGATTGAATGTGTGTTTGGGGGTGGGGGTTACTGCATCAACAATTCTTGCTTGTTCATTTTTTCTTGATGTGGAAAAAGTTTCACATTCTTATAGCAAAAGCCATTCCTATAAACACTGTACAGAACTGCTTCTAACTGTTCTGTTCTAGGAAACAGTATCAGTCATTTGCACAATAGCCTTAAGCATCTGTATCTATATAAATGCAAGACATAATTGTGCAGATATAGTTTTCTTATGATGCCTTTCTGATCCCAAAGTGGTTGAGTCTATGTAAAATTGCAATGTGATTGGAACTGGTCACTCTATCATAAATTTATAACCTGGGTCCTATGGGAGGTATTTAATTACATAATATACTATATGTTGCGAGGAACTGGGTGGAAATTATATACAGTGGGATGGTGTGTTCATAACATCCATTTCCAATTACCAGCTTATTCTAACTGTGTAACAAAGTCACATTAGAAAATGAATGCTTTCAGAATTGTCTTCTGCAGCTCACTGACACTGACCCTGCTTCTGGTTTCCTCATTAGAGATTAATATATCTGTTATATCTAAGAGAACTCATTTATCTTTATGTCATCACTTTTTCTTCTTGCTGCATGAGATTCATAAAACTAATTTAGTATACTACCACATTCCAGTTCTTTTGTAATTTTACCACTCTTGTTCATCCTACCAAAAATCATCATTGACTTCACTTATCCCCATTATTTTGACTCTGCTCCCCATTACCATCTGTAAAATTATATTTACCCTTGTACCCATTCCCAATGCTTTTTCTGGCTTCATCCCTCATCCCAGCATCCATTCCTAAAATATATTCTTTGTAAAGTAAGAGTGATATTATGTTTTTTATTTTTATTTTTCTGTAATTTTACATTTTATTTTTTATGTTTTTTTTCTTCGGTATCCAGGATGCTGATGTGATCTTCTTGGAACATTATAGCTTCACTCACTATTTAGTTGTGATATCCTCACTTGCAGGACAAAATATTCAGGAAAAAAGGCAAATAAAAAAATGAATTTGTGATATAATAACCTGGAACTGTTCCTGAGTGTGTCTGGGAAGCTGTCTCCAATCAGGAGTCAGGGTTGACTTTTAGTCAAGTCATCGCAAACTGGTGGGAGTTTTAAACTCACAGCTTGTGTGTTTGAATGTCTGTGAGAGCAAAATAGTACAGGGTGGAGGGCTTGATATCTGGAAAACAAATACTGTACATCAGCATCTTATTATTTTTTTTTTTGGGTGGGTGGGTGGCTTACTAGTTAGAACCTATACACTGGGCCATTATCATAATTATGACAGACCTGTGCATTCATTAGCATGCCTGATGCCAGTCTCGACCCTCACCCAGCTGATAGGAGATAAGTGTCTAGTGGAACCCTATACTTCCCCAATGCTTCAAACTTCAGTCTCCCAGGTATCGCGTGGAAAATGCTTCCTGCCCTTATGCCCCCAAACAAATCTTTCATTTTCCTGGTGTCCAGTGGACTCTCAAGCCTCTTCCTGTACCTAACCCTCTCTACTTGGCAAACCCACGGGTCCCAATCCCCTCATGACATTCCGAAAAACCCAACTTCCCTGTATAGTTAAATCTATCAGAAACCCAATCATAATGTGTCAGTACTAGTGTTACATTATGATCAAGCTTAGTCTTCTCCCTAATTGCAAATCAGTTTTCTAACAGGGTGGTATATAGAACGGTACACTCTTGCAGATTGCATTCCATTGATTTTGTTGTAAACACGATTTCTGATTTTGCCATTAGATAATGCCAGTCACTGAATGATCTCTGCTGTCCCTGCTTCTATGAGAAAATACTCAAGTGATCCTCATTGCCCACTAGACAGAGCTGTAACAGGCAAAAAATTCATCGAAATGCAAATGCTGTCCAGTAATTTGTTCTGCTTAATTTCATTAAAGATGCTCACAGCTGAATGTCATAAGATGTTTTTTTTCCCTTTTTTGTAGCATGTTATAGTTTTTCTGTTAGTTTCATGTTTTTGTCATAAGGTTCCTTGATTTCATGTACAAATCCATGCACCCCTTTGAAATTGACCAGGGTCAGATAGTTCAATATGATAGGTATGTTATGCTCATCACCCCTCATCTCTCTTTGTACTTTGTATTAATTAAAGTAGCAACTAAAATAGAGTAGCAAACTACAATAAAAATTATACAAAACAAGATTCAGTTTGCCCTTTATTTATTTATACATACCTAAATAACAAAAAACGACAGAATGAGACAGAACAAAGCATCACCTCTACTTTTTTAACTTTTAGAAATATAGCATCAACCACTCTTCTATGAAACCTTAATCTTTGTGTCCTTGTCCATGTGTAATGTGCTGCATAACCATTTGGCCTAATAAGAAAAGAATAGAAAGGCTTAACTAGACATACTGGGTCAGATTTTCAAAGGGTGATGCACGGCTTGTGTCAAGCCCTTCATGAAACCTTTTTGTTGGCACAGCTGTGTCAACACCTTTACCAAACTGCACCCAATTTTAATAGGTATGGCACAATTACAATGCTTCACCCAATTTATGGCAGCTTATGACAAATATTTGGTGCAAGCCCTTTAAAAATGGTACTGGGGATTTCTGCAAGTTAGACCAGAAAAAGTTGTTCTAACATGTGGAAAGTGGTGAATGGGTTTGAAAATCCCAATTGCCAGCCAGGAGAATGCCACAAGCCCCATGTACCATATGTTTGGTGCACTGGGACTTGCGGAACTCTCAGCCATTTGGAAATCTGGCCCACTGTATTTTAATAAATCCTTGTTTTCATCAACATATATTCTGTACTGTACAGTGTGTTATTGTATAAAAATAGCTTGTACTAATTTACTGTACTAAGCTGCTTTATGGAAAATGACTTTTCACTCCTTCCCTGAACACCTTCATCTTCAATCATTGGGGACCCCAATCCTTACACCTGCCACCTGGTGCAGCTGTTTTGGGCTTGTAGCTATGAGGGTACTCAGACCCTTTGGAGCTGGAGGACTTCAGGTGCTGTTATTCATCTAAAAATAGTGTTTATCCAGATATAAAACATGGTGTGGTGTGTTGCATTAGTGTTATACTGTATTATGATCAGGCTGAGCTTTTCCTTTTAATTGCAAGTAGGTTTTCTAAAATGAGTTACCTTAGCAATGCTTTTTGTTTAATTATTTAAAATGCACACACACACAAACACACTCACACACACACACACTATATATATATATATATATATATATATATATATATATATATATATATATATACCTCTACTAGTTTCCAGCCTTGACCAAGCAGTTCTTTGCATTTTACAAAAGAAAACCTCTCATGCCAGCCACTGCCTGAGTACCTCAGCAATTTTATATTATTTATTTATTTATTTTTAACATCAGTTTAACAACCTTTGAGCCGGAGGCTCATTTACAAAGGTACCTCATCACAAGGAGGACAAAGACATACATACATGAGACAATCAGCAATACAGTACAGCAATAAGGCACAGTCAAGTTACAAGTAATGCGAGACAATCAGCAACACAGTTCAACAATAAGGCACAGTCAAGTTACAGGTGATGCGTGACATAACACTGTTATCTGCAAAAAATTAGGATAAGCGATCCTTTTTTTTTTTTTAATGATTAGGAGGTAGGATAGAAGAGTTGAAAAGAGGCACAGCAGGGGGGGAGAGAGCTGGGATAAGGAGAAGTGCAGCTCAGAGAGCTTTGTCACGGGGTGGAGGTGGGGGGTCAGGGGCAGTGGCAGGAGTGTGAAGTGAGCAAGTGAGTTTTCAGGCTGTATTTGAAGCTAGCGAGTGAGGGGGCATCAGTGATGCCAGCTGGGAGGGAGTTGTACCAGGAGGGGGCTCTATAGGGGAAAGCCCTTTGGCCCTGGGTGGTTTGTGCCACAGTATGACTGAACCAGCAAAGCAAACATACTTTTTGAGGTATTGGTGCTTGTAAGGGCTGGGCAAAATGATATCTTCTTCCAGCAAATTTCTGGTGAAATGCTGATTTTGCTTCCATGAAATTTCATACAATTTACTTGAAACTTTTGTGACATTTTGCCAGAATTGTAGTTTTGGATAATTCCACCTAATTTAAAAAGTGTTTGTCCAAATTGCACCAGATTAGGTATGATGGCTTTGCAAATGCCCATACAGAAGTGTGCAGATGTGCACCTATTTTCATAGTTCTATCTTTAGAGATAAATGAGTTATAAGCCTCCAAAAGTGCAGTTAACAGTTAGTCACTTAAACTAAAAGTATTTGTACAAATTGCACCAAATTTGGTATTGTGACTTTTCAATGCCCATACATATGTGTGACAAGTTTCAGATCTCTGGCTTTAAAGGTGACTGAGTTATAAACCTCCAAAGCTTCAGAAATTTTAAAATTACATTTTGCAATTATGTAAACTTCAGAATTCTAAAGCCTTATAAGTTTAAAGCTAGAGAATGGATTATCCCCAATGCTGTTAGGTTCATTTCCCTTAAATATTAGCCTTAAGGCAATCCCCATTGCCCAGCTTCAGAGTGTTAGACTGCCATGCTGATGACCTGGGTTTGGAAACGAGCCTGGGAAGTCACGTTGGGAGGCAGGTCATGGCTAAAACATACAATTTACATTTCCAGTACTTCTCTGTTACCTAAACAGTACTTCTCTATTTAGTAGTTTCTGTGACTCTTCAAAGAAAGTATGCATCTATATTTTCAATTATTTAGTTCCAAATGTTCACATGAATATTAAATAGCCAGACTTTGAGCCCCATAACTTCTCCACTATTCATTCAAATGCTATTGAAGTTGTCACTCCTTTATGGTCCATACCAGAAAGTAGCACGACATTAGAGCGAAGTTATTTGGGTGATTCAATTAGTGCAACTCCATTAGAGCGAATGTAAACACAGCGACCGTGTCAATACAGCAAACAATGATTTGTCCAAATGTGACTTTACAGTGATCCCCCGAGGCAATGTGTGCCTCAGAGTTAGAATTCATTAGATAGAGGGATTTGGGGTGCAGCCCCCTGTTGGGGTGCTTGGGAGCATAGCCCCCCAGCAATAAAAGAGACCGTTAATTAGCCCTGATGTCCATGTGATGCAGCGGACTGTTCAAAGGCTATGCCAGTCAGAGCTGGTTGCTCCTGTGATCACTGCAACAGTTGGTGAGTTGATTATCCCCTAGGCTATACCAGTACATTCAGAGGAGAGGTTTCTGTACTCTGATGGAGTTATTGGAAGCGAGCTCATAGTCATCTTTTGTGCGGAGAGGAGCCTTACCTTTTTCAGTATGTTTGAGTATTTAACATGATTGGCATACAATTTCCAGCTTCAACTGTAAAAAAATGAGCTGGTTTGATGTGCACTGATATTGCCGGATGCCGAAATTGCAGTCGCTACAAAAAAAATCACCAAAATTGTAGTCACTGTTATAGAGTCACTGAAATGACATGGAACCATACTAGATAATATACATGCCAAACATCAGACCACTAGCTGCAAAACTGGCCAACATATAGCCAGTTAAAGAAGTTTGTAAATTGTCTTTTTTTTCAACTTTCTTTTATTGATTTTATGTATAGAACATACATATCAATGACAGTGGAAGATGACATCAAATACAATAAGGCAGTCCCATAACAAGGTATTGCATTCACACTTCCCAAATGTTACTTTATTGGGGGAGGTAAAGAATACACAGTGCTAGAAAGAAAATTCAGACATATTGCTATTAGTAGTAATAGAGCACAAAGTGCCTATGTGGTTCAGGTAAAACACAGGATTACTTCTCCTCTAGACTGTATTGGTCTAAATAGGCACCAAGAAGGGTATCCTTACTAATTCCCGACACTACTTTGCCAGACAAAGAAAAGACTGACACCTAAACCCTAACTCATTTTAAATCCCGTCATTCAAAATCCCACATCTGTAAATCCTGTATATTTATATGCCCATCTCTTAAAATCCTGACTGATCTGTGCCGTTCCATGTATGTGGCACAGCATTGCATCACAGCAGCAACAAGACCATCCACCAATGCCTCTGAATGATAACAGTGATTATTTCTGTCAATGCAAAATACAACATTTTTAATATTTTGAACACCTTCTGTCAGCAGGATAACAGAGTGGCAAAACATTTCATCACAGTGGCATCAGTGCTTAATGCAGCAACAGTTCTTACTGCGATAACAGAGAAAAAAGAAGTTTACATGTGGCTATGCATCCATGTTCATTAGAGAATCCCTTGCACCAATTGCCCCCGGTCAGAATCCTAGTCTCAAGTGGGTTCCCATTCCTTCCAGTCAAATCTTTGGACCCACAACACATCGGACATGACACCAGTATGTTTGAGCTGCTACTGACTACTTTTAAAAAGTGGACTCCTCTGGCCAGGCATTGGATACTGTAAGTTCTACAGAAGTACCTTTTACATTGTTTGTGCATTTTTTCTTATGCATCGCAGTAACGAATATTAGGGAGGTAGATGAGAAACTGGATGGTATGGATTGTAAGTGGGCTAACACTAAGGTATGCCACAAAGGAGACTTGCTTACATTCACACAGAAGCTGACATCAGCCGTGACAGTAGCCTCCTGACATCATAAAATGATGACCCATGTTTCACATGGCTAGAAAAGCATAACAGGATGGCAAAGTTGTTTATAGCGACTGCCATCAATATTTCTTGGGGAGCACAGATCGCACAGCAACTGGGCATGCAGAAACTAACACAAAAGAAAACTGAAATGGCAATCACAAATAGGACCACTGACAGATGCTGGTCACTTCAGAAATGGAAACAATATGAATTACAGGCACTCTGGAATGACACATTGCCTCACTAAAGTCAGGGACAACCTCGGCAGCAAAGATAGCCCATGAAAATTCAAATTTCATTTCCCATCTCCTTTAAGGTGGGAATTGCATTTATAATTGTAACAGATTGATGCAGGATTGCACAGCCCCTTCGATGTTACAATAACGTCATTTGTCGGGATTTCAAATGTCAGCATTTTGTAACCGTCGGCATTATGTTTGTCAGGCACACGTAGTCGGGAAATTGAATTTTGGGCATACTCATGTTGGGAATTAGTACCTAACCCCCAGCAAGCTATACCTAATCAAGTCACTTTTTTTCACCTCCGAGACAGGCCTTAACCACAAAATAATGAACAGTTTAGAAATTAATGCAATATTTTACTATCAATTTAACAGCAGTTAAACAGAGCTTGACAGTATCCCATGTTAACCCCTGACTAGGAGCTAAGCAATATGACATAGAATCTTTTGCACAGAGGGCCATGCAAGTAGAAATACATTATTTTAAAACAAATAAACTTGTTAAACATTTAAACATGAACCTTATTAACACTGAAATACTATGAATGATTGCAGAATTATCTTACCGATATGCTGACTTAGAAGTTACTCCATCATTAACACTTACATCAGACAGCCATAAAATGTCTGTAGGCAGTGGTGGGACAAGAGACAGTGAGATAAGAGGGGCGGAGGTCAGCCAGGATGATAAAAGCAAAAGTACTCCATTTTTAAAAACTAATGATACAGGACCTAAAACAGTAGATGCTTGCTGGAGTCACTCATATCTAACCTACCAAAAATGTCTCAAGTCCAAAAGGACTGATGCTGGCTGCTTCCCTACCCCACCCAAGTTCCAGATCCCACTGTACTCATGTAGTGTCCAATTGATAAGAGAAACTACCATCAAGTTCAGTCTTTGTCTCTAGACTCTGTATCTTCATCATCTTGTTGCTGCTGGTTCATAGCATCTTTTGTTAAATACTGTTGGAGTGAGCGTACCTCTGGAGAGAGGTGGTGAAACCTTGTATGCAATTTACTGTGGTTATTTTATGAAACTGTATTACAACTGTTTAGTGTACAGGAAACTTTCAATGTTGGGGTCATATTAGTGTAGCACAGCACACTGGGATTGTAGAGGTATTCCTTAGTGACTGAGATCGCAGAGGAGCACAAACATCTTGTACACAAATCTAATAACATCAGTAGTGTGTTTGCAGCATAATAAACTGCTACACTGAGGTTTTTAGACTAAAAACAGTGTTTGTAAACAATATATTTTATATTTGAAACATCCAGATGAACTGGATGTCAAGGAATGCTTGTTTCCGGCTTCAGTCAGTAAAAAGAACTGCACTAGTGAGCAGGGCGAGTATGCGTGGGGCCGTGCACGGAGATGCATGCAGAGACACACGCATCCTGAATGTGTCAGCTGTGTCCACTGCAGGAGCTTGGAGTTTGGGCCAGAAAATAATTGATTATACTTTGTAAGAACACCACACTGAATAAGTAGAACCACCATGGATATTCAGGATGGGTTCATAACGTTGAGCTCAGGTGAAATTGCCATGCTCTATACCTTTTGTAATAAATTCTGCTTAGAATCTCAGGCAGGGTTCAAAGGCCTAAAATGTTTACAGTGCTTAGAGATTTTGGATATAAAAGCTTAAAATGATAAAATTAGAACAACACATTACTGACATGAAAAGAAATATTATTCGGGATAACATAGACACCACCACAACTAGGGTATTACAACAAATTAATAAATCCCAGGATGATTCACATACATGAAATAGAGAAGTAGATACCAGTAGTGATGATTAGGAATGGAGCCCTGTAAAGATTAAAAACAAAGCCAAAATGGGCAGACGATATATGGAATTTAATATTCCAGCACAAAATAATTTATCCCCTCTTGCATCTGTTAAAGAAACAGTTGACACTGCACAACTGAGAGATAATACTGACAATAATATCCTTTCAGCAATCACTAAAGAAATAGAAACCTTAACTACACATGATCTGAGCTCATCTTCTGTCACTAACAGTACATTGCATAACAAAACTAAACTTACAGTAACAGCTCAGGTTCATGCATTAGCTGATGAAGTATGTAATACTGAAAACTCTCCCAGGACAAAACTCAACATAAACATGAATGACAGTAAAAATAACATGGGAGATAGAAATAGTACTAGTCCTGATATTGTAAACCCTGTGCTGACCATAAGTGGAGAACAGGATATGGACACCATACAATCTACAAATACTTCAAAAAGACAAGTTTTTGTTTTAGGGGATTCTATAATCAAATACACTGATGGATATATTTACGAAAGCAATAAGGCAAACACTACCTGTTCTAGCTATAGAGGAGCATGGATAAGGGATGTTGACAGCATGCTCCCTAATATCATCAAACATGATGGAGATAACCCACTTGTGGTACTATACATTGGCACAAACAATAATGATAAATTTACAGTGGACAGTATCAAAGAAGATTTTATTAAACTTGCAACAACACTAAAACAAGTGGTGTGTGACTTTTGCATTTCAGAACCACTACCAGTTCCTAGGGCTAACATCACGAAGCAAAACAAAATTAAACAAGTGAATGAATGGCTACTGAAATGGTGTTTACTCAAAAAGATCAAATGCATTACCCATTGGGAAAAGTTCTCTTGTGATAATAGGCTTTTTAACTGGGATGGCCTCCATCAGAGTAAAAAGGGTGCAGCTGAGCTAGGGGAAATCAATTGCAGAAACCATTGAATCCTGTTTAAACTGAATAAGGGGGCAACAGGGGAAGGCTTCAAATATAAATCATAATTATAATATACAAAAACAAGGTATCTACAAAATATTAGTAGCCAACACCAGAAGCCTGAATGTGCTTAAAATTGCAGAACTAACAGGGATATTGATTAACAACCAAATTGTTATTGTTGCATTGTGCGAAACATGGTGGGATGAAACTTCAAATTGGTATAACTCCATCCCTGGTTATACCCTGTGCTACTAGACTAGGCACAATAAAAAAGGTGGTGGGATTTGCTTTTATGTAACCAATAAAATTATAGCATCAGAATATTCCTTACTCAATAACTTGGTAGAAACAGAAGGATTATGTATTCAGATTACCCTGCAAATGGAAAAAATGCCTCTTGGCAAGTTTTTATAGATCTCCTTCCTCAGATTTAAATAATGACATTATTATCTTAGCAGAAATAAAAAAAAACTTGCATCTCAAGCTGAAGCAGTGATAGTTCGTGACATTAATCATCCAGGGATTAACTGGGACACATTAACCACAAGAACATCACTGAAAGGTCTTTTTTTTAGATTCCATGATAACAGCAGGACTTGATCAGCTGTTATATAAACCCACTAGGGAAAAGAACATCCTGGACCTTGTTACAACAAATTTCTCAATGGTTCTAAATAACCTTAGTATCACTAGTCCAATTGGTAATAGTGACCACCATTCAATCATATTCAAAATCAAAAGACATAAAACAAATATAGGTTGGACACATTACAGATACAACTACAATAAAGCAAATTTTGATAAAATCAATAAAGCATTAAATGTGTTTAATTGGGAAGATCTTTTTTTTTTTTAAATGAACATAGAACAATGTTGGGAGTTATTTAAATCAACTATTGATGAACTAGAGAAATGATATGGTCCTATAAAAAAGAAATGATAATAAAAAAGGCAAACTTCCCTCATGGCTAACAATGCAATTAGGTAACAAATTCATAAAAAAGAAAAGGCATTTAAAACTATAAAAAAAACACCATAGCCAACGTAACTATTCACAGTATAAACATGAATTAAATATAACAAAACAGTTAATCAGTAAAGAAGGGTGGAAAATAGAATTGAAACTAGCTGTCACTAAAAATTCTAAGGCATTCTACTCTTATATAAATAATAACAAACATAAGGTACATGGCATTGAAAAATTGAATGATAATGGGAATGATATTACAGATAATTTGGATACGGAAAAAAAATTTAACTCTTTCTTTGGGTCTGTATTTAATAAACAGCAACATATAAACTACACAAAATGTGAGTATACTCCAACTATGGAGATCAGTGAGCAGGAGCTCTTAGAAGCCTTAAAGTTGGTTAAACCAAATACAGAACCAGAACCAGATGGCATAAATCTAATTTTTTTGTCAAATACTATTAACTATATTTGTATTCCTCTTAAACTTCTGTTTAATGTTTCACTACATTATGGAGAGATGCCTGTAGGATGGAAACATGCAGTAGTTTCCCCAATCCACAAAAAAGAGAACAAAAAAGTAGTTGAAACCTACTGCCCCATAAGTCTCATGTCGGTAATATGTAAAATAATGGAACGTATTTTAAAAAATAGAATAGATGTAGAACTGGAAAAAAAATGAACTTAAAGATCCAAAACAACACGGTTTCAAAAAACACAGATCCTGTACCACAAACCTCATTGTTTTTTTTGAGAAGCTTAGTCAGTCATTAGATCAGAATATTCCAGTGGATGTCATGTATGTCGATTTCAAAAAGGCATTCAATAAAGTTCCACACAAAATTCTTGCAGACAAAATCCAGAGAATGAACTTGGATCAACACACAATAATGTGCGTCACAACATGGTTAAAAATAGGACTCAAGTGATTAAAATCCAGGACACTTACGCAAACCCTATCCCAGTAACTAGTGGGGCCTCCCAGGGCTCGGACCTGGGGCCTACCTTATTTAATATTTTTATATCAGATAGGGGATAAAATGACACATTAGTAAATTTGCTGATGACACTAAAGTATGCAGTGAGGTGAATTCTGTTGAGAAATCCACATCACCACAAGAAGATATTATCACATTAGAGAAATGGTCAAAAAGTAATTGAATGGTCTTTAATGAAGAAAAATGTGTCATTATGCAACTTGGGCCCAAAGCCCCCAAACAAAATATTACTTAAATGGTATACAGTTAAAATCTATGAATTCTGAGAGAGATCTGGGAATTTTAGTAACTGACCAATTAACATCAGGGGAACATTGTAGACATATCACACAAAGGGCAAACTGAATAATAACAGCTGTAAACAACATTTGTCAATGCCGAATGTCGATTGCGTTGGTCTGTTGAGCTCGCTCAGTGGCCCTCTGTCACTGGCTCAGCCTGTTTGTCCTGGTGCTGCTGGCTGCTCTTTTGTACTGGGCTGCTGCCAGCATTGGCATCTTGTTCTGCTGAGGAAGAAATCTGCATCTGTCCTGATAGAGCGCCATTGAGGTGGCTCACTCCCCCTCTCTCACTCACTCATTCTGTTTCTCCTGGTGCTGCAGGCTGCCCTTTTGTACTGGTCTCCTGCCTGTGTTGGTGGATTTTTCTACCCTCAAAGAAATCCACAGCTGTCCTGACAGAGCTCCGTTGATGGCGCTCACTCCCCCTGTCTCACTCACTCATTCTGGTTCTTCTGGTACTGCAGGCTGCCCTTTATACTGGGCTTCTGCCTCTGTTGGTGCCTTTTCCTGCCCATAGAGAAATCTGCAGCAGTCCCGACAAAGCTCCATCGAGCTCGCTCACTCCCCTTCTCTTACTCGCTCATTCTGTTCTGCCGGCGCTGCAGGCTTCCCTTTTGTACTGGGCTCCTGCCTGCGTTGCTGCCTTCTTATGCCCACAAAGAAATTTGCAGGAGTTACAATACAGCTCTGTTGAGCTCACTCACTTGCTCATTCTGGGTTTCCTGCCACTGCAGGCTGCTCTTTTGTACTGGGCCCCTGCATGCATTACTACTTTTTTCTGCCCACAAACAAATCTGCAGCAGTCCCAACAAAGCCCCGTTGAGCTCATTGACTCCACCTCCCTCACTTGCTCGTTCTGTGTGTCCTGGCACTGCAGGCTGCCCTTTTGTACTGGGCTCCTACCTGCATTGGCAGCTTTTTCTGGCCAGAAAGAAATCTGAAGCAGTCCTGACACAGCTCCACTGAGCTCGCTCACTCCCCCTCTGTCACTCTCGCATTCCGTTTCTGCCGGTGCTGCAAGCTGGCCTTTTGTACTGGGCTCCTGCCTGCATTGACGCATTTTCTGCCCACAAAGAAATCTGCAGCAGTCACACTAGAGCTGTGTTGAGCTCACTCACTACTGCTCTGTCACTCGCTTGTTCTGTTTCTCTTGGTGCCGCAGACTGCACTTTTGTATGGGGCTCTTGGTTGCTTTGGCACCTTTGTCCACAAAGAAATCCACAGCTGTCCCGACAGAGCTCCATTGAGGTTGTTCAGTCTCCCTCCCTATCTCATCGCTCATTCTGTTTGTCCTGGCACTGCAAGCTGCCCTTTTGTACAGGGCTCCTGCCTGCATTAACACCTTTTTCTGCCCACAAAGAAATCCCAGCAGTCCTGATAGAGCTCCGTTGAGCTCACTAAGTCCCCTTGTCTCACTCGCTCATACTGTTTCTCCCACCACTGCAGGCTGGTCTTTTCTACTGGGCCCCTGCCTGTACTGATGCCTTTTTCTGCCCACAAAGAAATATGCAGCAGTCCTGACAGCACTTCGGTGAGTTCGCTCACTCCCCCTCCTTCACTCGCTCTCTGGTTCTGTTTCTTCCAATGCTGCGGTCTGCCCTTTTGTACTGAGCTCTTGTGTTGGGGCGTTTGTCTGCCCACAAACAAATCTGCAGCAGTCCCGACAGAGCTCAGTTGAGCTCGGTCACTCCCCTCTCTCACTCGGTCGATCTTAATGTGTCCCAAACACTGATTTCCCAGAGTGACTGTGCTATTGTCCGGCAGGAGTGCAAAAACATATTTTATCCAGGATGTGAAAAATGACAGCTGTAGTGTTCATAAGGAGTTGTGAAAAAATTCCACCATTGAAAATGTAGTGTGACAGTATTACAAATTTGCGAAGTTACAAGGGTGCATGAAAACAGTTCAACGCACGCTTGTAACACAGTCATGTTATGGAGTTTCACCACCAAATTTTCAACACAGGGATTTTAGGACCTTTGCTCATGAACAGTATCATTGTCATTTTCTTAATCTGTCCCAAACAGTGATTTCCCACAGCGACCGCTCTATTCTGCGCCGGAAGTGCGAAAACACATTTCGGCCAGGATGGGGAAATGACAGCTGTACTGTTCATAAGTAGGTCTGGGAAAATGGCAATGTTGAAATTCTGGAGTGAAAATATTATAAATTTGTGAAGTTACGAGCTCCATTGAGGTCGCTCACTCCCCTTCTCTCACTCGCTCATTCTGTTCTGCCGGCGCTGCAGGCTGCCATTTTCTACTGGGCTCCTGCCTGCGTTTCTGCCTTCTTATCCCCACAAAGAAATTTGCAGCAGTTACAATACAGCTCTGTGGAGCTTACTCACTCGCTCATTCTGGTTTTCCTGCCACTGCAGGCTGCACTTTTGTGCTGGGCCCCTGCATGCATTGCTGCCTTTTTCTGCCCACAAACAAATCTGCAGCAGTCCCAACAAAGCCCGGTTGAGCTCATTGACTCCCCCCTCCTTCACTCGCTCATTCTGTGTCTCCTGGCGCTACAGGCTGCCCTTTTGTACTGGGCTCCTGCCTGCATTGGCGGCTTTTTCTGGCCAGAAAGAAATCTGAAGCAGTCCCGACACAGCTCCACTGAGCTCGCTCACTCCCCCTGTCACTCTCGCATTCCATTTCTGCCGGCACTGCAAGCTGGCCTTTTGTACTGGGCTCCTGCCTGCGTTGCCACATTTTTTGCCTACAAAGAAATCTGCAGCAGTCACACTAGAGCTCCACTGAGCTCGCTCACTACTGCTCTGTCACTTGCTCATTCTGTTTCTCTTGCCTCAGACTGCACTTTTGTATGGGGCTCCTGGCTGCGTTGGAACCTTTGTCTGTCCACAAAGAAATCCGCAGCTGTACCGACAGAGCTCCATTGAGGTCACTCAGTCTCCCTCTCTCATTGCTCATTCTGTTTGTCCTGGCGCTGCAAGCTGCCCTTTTGTACAGGGCTCCTGCCTGTATTGGCACCTTTTTCTGCCCACAAAGAAATCCCAGCAGTCCTGATAGAGCTCCGTTGAGCTCACTAAGTCCCCTTGTCTCACTCACTCGTACTGTTTCTCCCACCGCTGCAGGCTGGCCTTTTGTACTGGGCCCCTGCCTGTATTGATGCCTTTTTCTGCCCACAAAGAAATACGCAGCAGTCCTGACAGCACTTCGGTGAGTTTGCTCACTCCCCCTCCTTCACTCGCTCTTTCGTTCTGTTTCTCCCAGTGCTGCAGGCTGCCCTTTTGTACTGGGCTCTCGTGTTGGGGCATTTGTCTGCCCACAAACAAAACCGCAGCCATCCCGACAGAGCTCAGTTGAGCTCGGTCACTCCCCCCACTTACTCGGTCGATCTTAATGTGTCCCAAATACTGATTTCCCAGAGTGACTGTGCTATTGTCCGGCAGGAGTGCAAAAACATATTTTATCCAGGATGTGAAAAATGACAGCTGTAGTGTTCATAAGGAGTTGTGAAAAAATGCCACCGTTGAAAATGTGGTGTGACAGCATTACAAATTTGCAAAGGTACAAGGGTGCATGGAAACAGTTCAATGCACGCTTGTAACACAGTCGTGTCATGGAGTTTCGTCACCAAATTTTCAACAAAGGGATTTTAGGACCTCTGCTCATGAACAGTGCCACTGTCATTTTCTTAATCTGTCCTGAACACTGATTTCCCACAGTGACCACGTTATTCTGCGCTAGACCTGTGAAAACACATTTCAGTCAGGATGTGAAAAATGACAGCTGTACTCTTATAAGGAGGTGTGCAAAAATTGCACTGTTGAAAATCTGGTGTGACAATATTACAAATCTGCGAAGTTACAAGGGTGCGTGGAAAGTGCACAATGCACACTTGTAACACAGTCAATTGATGGGCTATCCTCACCAAATTTTCACCATAGGCATTTTATGACCTCTACTCATGAACAGTATCATTGTCATTTTCTTAATTTGTCTCAAACAGTGATTTCCCACAGTGACCGCTCTATTCTGCGCCGGAAGTGCGAAAACACATTTCGGCCAGGATGGGAAAAATGACACCTGTACTGTTCATCAGTAGGTCTGGGAAAATGGCAATGTTGAAAATCTGGAGTGAAAATATAAATTCGCGAAGTTACGAGCGTGCGTGGCAACTGTGCATCGCACGCTCGTAACACAGTCATTTTATGGAGTATCTTTACCAAATTTTCAAAATAGGCATTTTAGGACCTCTACTCATGAACAGTGTCACTGTCATTTTCTTAATCTGTCCTGAACACTGATTTCCCACAGCGACTGCGCTATTCAACACTGGAAGTGTGAAAACACATTTCAGCCAGGATGTGAACAATGACAGCTGTACTGCTCCCAAGGAGGTGTGACAAAATGCCAGTGTTGAAAATCTGGTGTGAAAATATTGCAAATTTGTGAAGTTACGAGTGCGCATAGAAACCGCGCAATGCACACTCGTAAAACAGTTGTTTTTTGGATTTTTCCCACCAAATTTGCAACATAGGCTTTTTGAGAGCCCACCTCATGAACACTTTCACTGTCATTTCGTTAATCGGCCCCAAAGGGTGATTCCACGCGGTGACCGCGAAACCACCTTTCGGAGCCAATTAACACCATGACAGTTCAAGAATTCATGAGGAGGGGTCCCAAAAACCCCATGTTGAAAATTTGCTGAAAAAATTCCCAAAAATGCCTGAGATATGCACTAAAGTTGAAAAAAACCCTATTCATTACATTATACAGCTTACCGGCATTTCCTCAGTTTGCGGTCAGCTTTGAAGAGTGCAGACGTGCTCCTGGTCCACAGAAGATCATCAAGCCAGACTCTGGAGGTAAGTATGGGGTGAGGGGGCTGGGGAGGCAGGGTGCACAGTGGGTGGGTGCGGGTTGTGGGAGGGGGCAGGGAGACTATGGGGGACCGTTTCCTTTTTTTCAGGTAGAAAAAAACAAAAAAAACATTGCGGGACCATTTTCAAGTTCACAGGGGCATGTGGCATGCAGGGGTGGGCTCTCAGTGCCACTGGATTCTGGCTTTGGGGGGACAGCTGTAGCCAACGGGGGATTAGGCACCCCCGTCAGCAAACAACAGGGCAGGGAATTCTTTTCTGCCGACAGGGATTGGGCACCCCCATCAGCAAATAACAGGGCTGGGAATTCTTTTCTGCCAGTGGGGATTGGGCACCCCTGTTGGCAAACAACATAAGGGGGGAATTCCTTTCTGCCAATGGGGATTGGGCACCCGTCGGCAGACAATAAAACGGGGGGAGGGTGACAGTATGTCGACAGGAAGTGGGCTCCCTCATCGGCAAATAAACATGGGGGCCGGGTAAATATTGTTTGTGAATATGGCGGCAAGATGCTGCCATGTTCACAAACAATATCAGACATCCTACACCCCACCCTGCAATGACAGGTCACTCCCTCAGTGCAGCGGATGGCTGACGCTGCAATGACGAGGTGGCCCCTTATTGCAGCGGCTGATTTTTTAGAAAGTTGTGGCAAGCTGGCTGAACTAGTGTCAGCAGCAGTGTGCCACAGCATTGGGGGACGGGGGACAAGCCTTTTCAGGCTTTGGGGGCATTGGGCACAACAGTGCCACGCCTCCACAACCTGCTTGTGGAGAAAGCTGACGCAACATGTTTCTTGCGCGTACGCGCAATCAACATAAAAAGATTGATTTCTTCTAGACAAGAAGTAGGCATCCTGCCGCTTTACAATTCAATCATTAGACCTCACCTAGACTATAGAGTAGGCCTTTGGACACCATACCTCACAAAGGATAAAAACGTACCTGAAAATCTCCAGAGGACAACAACCAAACTCATTCCAAGATTAAAAAATTGACACTATGAAGACAGGTGTAGGGCACATAATCTATATGATCTAGAGACTCGTAGGAAGAGTGGAGACCTTTTATTATTGTTTAATATATTAAATGATAACATCCTCAAGGAGGAATGTGGAATAAAATTAGCCAACAAAATAAAAACATTACGCTGTAATAACAAACAATTATATGTACCTATGGTGGTTAAAAACAAAAGAAAGTACTTTTACACCATAAGGGCCATTAAACTTTTGAACAAATTGCCTCAGCACATAGTAGATACAACAGAATTTGAGCAATTTAAAAAATATTTAGATGAATACTTTCTTATGGGCACCTAATTACTATACTCCCTGGTGTGGGAAGGTAGACTTGATGGGTTATCTGACTTTCTTTCCTACCATGCCATAATGTCATATGCTTAATAGCGTACGACTTTATAGCTAACCTGAAACAGTGTTGTCTATGACAGTGAATGGTGTAATACCGCGTATACTGCTGTACTCGGTATTGCACCATTCACACAATCCCAGGCAGGGGATAAGACCTCTGCTGGGAGTGGGTTCCGCTGAGCAGTTGCTGTTGCTCACTTGACTGAGCCACAGCAGCAGGAACCCAGGTGCTGTGTCTGGGACCAGGTTTGATTCCCAGTCCCAGACATTTTATTTTTTCACACATTGTGTGCTCCCCGAGGTAAACCCCCCTGAAGTTGAGAATCCTTAGTGGGCGGGATTTGGGACAGAGCCCCCCATTATGAGGGTGTGGAGGCAGAGCCCTCAGTGGAAAAAAGACATGCTGCATGGCAGTAATTGCGCTGTATTGGCACCACGATTTTGGCATGCGACATAATGTCTTGAGACATTATGACCCCGTGCCACTTTCTTTTACCTTACAAAACTGAGTAAAACTGAGTAAACTGAGTAAATCTTTAGGGTCTGAGTAAATAAAAGTGTGAGCTCCATCCACTACCAACAGTTTTGCCAGCAATACCATTTGAGGATACACCTTTAGTTCTCGGAAATCTCTTTGAATGGAATCAAATTGCTTCTGTTGAAGTCTGGTGCTGTAAGATAAATCAGGGTAGATAGATACTGTAGTCCCTTAAAATTTTTTCCCCCACTGTTGCCTAGACACTTTCAGAATCTGTTCTTTGATGTGGACACCCACACATACCACCAGCATTGTTCGTATATTAGATGCCACTGCAACCCTCCATGTGGTAATACTATAAGCTCTCTCAATTGAGAGCTGTGGCAGTTGCTCAGTCATGTGAAGAGCATCCCCCAGCCATGTGTCATTGCTTAAGGTCATCACCTTCAACCCCTCAGGAAGTCTCATCTAAGTGGCAAGCCCTGGATAAGTTTTTAACGGCTTCCAGTTTTGACGCAGGAGTTAATTTTCCTGCATCAGTTTATGTGTTACATCATGGGCTTTCTCAGCAGTAGATTCCACTTTTTCTGCTATAGTTTGCACCACAATCACTTGTGTTTCTAACGTGCAGACCATCCCTGAGAGCCCATATTTTTTTTTGTCCATTTCACTCACTGTGTGGCATAGCTGTTCCAAAGTGTGGTTCATGGTGACGAGTGTCACTTTTTCAGTTTTGGGGGTTGCTGCGAGAGCAGTGCTTCTGCTGTCAGCTGTGTAGGTTTGGCTTGAAAACATTTGTCTGGGATGCTGATCCTTTCAGACAACCCATTTCCAATCACAGAAATACTTGCTGGACTTAATTATCTCAAAGTTCAGTGGTAAAACTTACTTTAAAAACAATATTTAATACATATAAAATGACCTCTCTCAGCAGCCGATACAACACGTGTCCACTCCAGTTGACTGCCTAGCCCATACCTCTCAACCTTTTGTCACTGAAATGATGGACATGGACATTTTTGGATATTCAAAATGAGGGACAATGAGGGACACAGACCCTCAGAATGAGGGACACATCCTCAAACATGGAAATACAAGCTAAGAACACTGTGAAAACCATAGTGTTCACCTGTACAAAGTTTATTTTGGATTTAGTATTTTAGAATATTAAGAGTTTCTGCTTTAAAGTCTGAATTTACAGCACATTCTCTGTGTGGGCAGCACCTTTTCCATGAGGGACAGAGCAATTTTAGGGGCCAAAATGAGGGATGTCCCTCATAATGAGGGACATTTGAGAGATATTGCCTAGCCATGCACCCCAAGTTTGGAAATTAAAAAAGAAAATTGTGAAATTTTGTAGAATTACACAATAATTCTACAAATTCACAGTTTGCTAATTTCACCCAGCTCTAGTGCCTGTCTTCTTCTGGGAGGGGAAATAAAGTTGGGGCCATCCTGCCCATTCTCAAAAAGTAACTGCTGTCATTGTATTCCCTCATCCCATTGCCCTCTTTCCATCACCCTCCCTGTCTCTCTAGTTTACTTACCAAATACAGTTGAACATTTTCATTTGGAAGTTGCATGAAGTTGTCATAGATTTTAAGAGGCTTATTTTTACATTTTTGAGTGTTTAATTTGTAATTGCTAGCTCAAGCAGTTCCATGTCATAAAGATGAATGAATAACAGCACACATCAGAAGGGTGCCGAACCCCCAGGGAGACAACTTTTAAGTTAGTGTTTTCATGTGGGTGACTTCACCCCCCCACACACACACCCTTACTATAGATTCCTACTCCGGGGGAGGTCACAACTTGGGGATAGGGGCAAACCCTGGTTGCCAAAATGTATCGGTGCCGTTGTTCCATCGCCCTTTTGATGGGTCACCGTTATTCAGTCACCCTTTTGACGTGTTACTGCACAAGCTGACCTTCTCCAACCCAGTAGCATTCATGTAAAATCCTCCCATGATTATGTCCATATCATGTCCCTTGTCACAGATACTCAATGTCCAGCAGATCAACTGTTCAATTTACCGTGTCATTCTTCCATGTGTGCACTTAGATTGAAAGAATATCACTTTAAAGAATATTGATGAAAAACTGTCTTTGATTTCTGATTAACTGGCTTTCAACAACTCTCCCTGTGATAATTTTCACTTTGAATGGCTGCAAGCAGCATACCCCTGTCTTTATAGGGGCTAGGCAGTGTTTTTCAATTATATAAATGCATGACTGAGGCTGATGATGTCTCACTTTCCAGTTGATTTAAAACCTTTGCTTACCCATGCATTCCCAGTAAATTCAGTAACAGGAGACAAAGTGCATTGTATTAATATGACAGTTTTGATCTATGAGAACATACATTTAAAAGCATTGCACTGTCATACATTGTAGAGACATCAAACAATTACTATATTAGCAATGTAAACTCATACATTGCAAACAGTCACAAAAAACTGGCAAAACAAGTCTAGCTTTATCTGAGGTAACCTGTTCATATCAGTTTTCTTTTTAACTCATTTGCAACTACTCAATAAATATTGACAGCTACTGAAATTATAACAAACTCTAGCAAGAGCCAATATAGCTGCAAAATTATGTTATTGTGGGCAATGAGAAATGTGTAAAAAAGAGGGTATGATAAATATTGGTAATGAAATAATAGAATGCTGTTATGGCAAAGTTAAGTAATGCTGGAAAAGATAATAGCAAAATATGATTGTTGTTATTAAGCAATAATGAATGATGGGGGTTACGTTAATGTTCTTGATAATCACCCCCGGGGGTGTAATGTGGCACAAGGCACAGCCAAGTGCCATATTGCCCCCCAAAGGGTGATTAACATGAACATTAACGTAACCCCCAGAGTTTACTATTGCTACAATTAAAAGGGAAAAAAAACAGTGCGAAAGCATACTTTTGCCTATGTTTTATTCTATTCTGAAAGAGGATTTAAATTAAAATAGTCCATCCACCTTACAGGACCTGCTGATTCTTGTTTGGTGCTTTGAGCAGCGTCAGTATGGTGTCCATGGCAACCATTGCAGGAGGACAAGTTTGGGCTGCAGGTCATTTTGAGGCTTTTGATGTAATTTTGTAGTTCCAGTTAAAGTTAAAATGACAATAAAAAATGTAGCCATTTGTAGCCCCCCAAAAGTTTAAATATGTTTTCAGTTGCTGCGTGGTAATGCTTCATTAGGCAGTTAAAACTCACCAGAGTCCGGCAAACACACACCGGGAATGCAGACTAACAGCAGGGGACAGGTAGATGACCAGTCGGTTCTTTGACAAGAGGTGCTGCACACTGACCAACCAAAACTAAATCACAGACTGCGTATGTTCCCCTCGCCGGCTGGGAAAAATAATTATACACAGCTGCAGGGTGTGGCTCATTACTGGCCTCCTCTTGCTGCTCCAAGCCCTTCAGGGCATGTACAAATTCTTCCCCTTGAGCGCCGGTTCTGGAAGGTGGGGGGAGGTGCTTCCACTATTGCCTCCTCTATGTCCCGCTGACTCATTCACCTCTCCAACCCATGCGGAGAAGGCTAAAGCCTGCACTCCATATGGGCTGGCAGTTGAAAGTGCTTGGAGGCACCCTAACTTGTAGCACGATCATGCTATGAGGCTGTCTGCTAGACCACTCATTTGTTGAATTGTGGGAGAAAACAGATGCGGTCTCAGTCATGCTCCTTGCTGTGTCATAGAAAGAAACTGTCAGAGTATGTGACTCACAGATGCTCCTTGCCATGCAGTGCCAAATTTTACCTTTGTTTAACCACTGATTAGGTGATAGTGGAGAATATCAGATTACTAGTGGACCTGCAAGCTTTGCGCTACTCAAGTAGCAGTGGTATTCTCCACTATCGTCAGCTGTTCCACTGCTGGCTTTCTCTAAAGATTGATAATCTGAAGCCTGAGTCAGATTGCTATAACTGACTGCAGCGAGACTCGGGCTTCAGAGAGCTCATGAGAGAGCTTCTCCTCTGTTAGTTTAGCTTCCCCAAACCACTTTAGTATATAAAAAATACATGCAAAACACAAGGTACTGGCTACTATTTTATTATCAGCTAATGAGAACTGCCTTTGTCACACACCTCATCTCACTACCAACCCAACTTGCTCTTTTTTTGTAGTTAAAAAATCTTTGTTTTACATTAGTGGTAGGACTATTGTTTTTGTTTTTAATGGTGGCTCACAATTCCATCAATAGAACATCTACCGAATGTAGAACCAGGCTGCCAGGTAAAGCACTACTCTGGTAATCAGGCTCTACAAGTACATTAATAAGGAGATTAACATAAGGCTCTCGGAATGCTGACAACCAATCAGATTTCAGCATTCCTGAGACCCTTTTAATAACAAACAATGCTGTACATGTCATAGTAGTGAATACAGTTTGAGTTTATTTATGTTTCATTTATTTATTTAAATGTTTGTGACTGGGAGAGGCACGCTGAGCCATGACTCGTTTCCAGGTGCAACATGGGGCTAAGGCAAAGAGAATATGTGTACAGAGGTAAACTAATTTACAGAATTAGATTAACCTGTTGGTGGTATTTTACTGAATGGCTAATTTTAGCTAGCCTAGTTTAGTCTGGGAGCAAGATCTGTGGAGGGTATGCAAGTGCCCTGTTCTGTGTTGTGTGGAAGCACAGGGAGGTCAGGGGACTTGTTCAAGTTCACAGTGAAATTGTTTTAACCTAGTGTAATATTTTACACAGTGTTACATTCAAACCACTATTCCACATTGCTAACATTTTGGTGTTTACACACCTCAAAAATGTCAATTAAAAGAAAAAAGCAGTTAAAACTAAAGCAGAACTACACATTAGTAAATTTTTCTGCTGAAATAGTATTTCACAAAATACAGCGAACTTCGACCACGAAGCCAAATACATTACTTGCCATGAAACAGAGGGAAAGAGAGTCAGTCACTTGTAAGTGTGCAGGGAGAGAGAGCTTAATTAATTTCACCTTCCCTTAATGGAAGGTTCCTACAATCACGTCTTGAGACACAGCGAATGGTGAGTTACTCCCACCCCTCCTCCAAGTCTGTAGATGTTTAAAAAGCTTTTTAAACAGGGATACAACAGTCCTTGGATGACTGCCATATCCTGGCAATTCCTGTTCCATGCATAAACATCGATCAGCCAGCAAGACCATCTGTCTGGCATCTCCCCCATACCAGCCATGATCCTCCATACAATACTCTGCATGTGGTTCTTGGGGTGCCGGGGTCTGTGAATGCTGGCAAGCACTCCAACTTCAATTCAGCTGTTTAGGGGTGTAGATGAAGGGAGGGTGCTGCTTCAGTCACTGGTAGGGGCAGCGGGATGGGTGGAATGGCATTGAGCAATGCCATTCTCCCATCATGCCCCCCCACGAGAAACCTGAGCAGCCTCCTCCCCTCCTTTACACCCCTAAACAGCTGAGTAAATCACCAGGAGTTGACAATGAAGGAGTGCATGCTCATACAAGCACACCCTCATTCATTGAGCTCAGTCCAGTGGGCTGCCAGCTGTTGAGATGAGTGGAGGGCTGTGCCGGCGGCTATCTCTGGTCAGGGTTGGGGGCAGTGGGGTGGGGGCACTACTTGCCAGTGTGGGGGGTGGAGGGCCACTAGACACCAGGGAAGTGATCAATGATTTTTTATTTATTTATTTTTAAATGAATCAGACTCGGGGTGAGAGGTAGATGGGGGGATACTACCTGACAGGGTGGGAGGCCACTAGACACCAGGAAATTGATAAATTATTTTTTATTTTTAAATGAAGCAGACTCATGGTTGGGGGACCAGGGTGGGGATACTTTCTGACAGGGTGGAAGGTCCACTAGACACCAGAGAAGGGATTAATGAATTTTCAGACTCAGAGTTGGGGGGAAGCAGGGTGGGGTTACTATCTGACAGGGTGGAAGGTCCACTAGACACCAGGAAATGTTTGTTATATGGTCTGTGGGCTGCCTGTGGCTGACTGGCCAGTGATCCTGTGGGTGTTTTGGGACAGGAGGGTGATTGTCATGATTGCATCTGGTGGTGGGGGGGGGGTCCACTAGACACCTTGTGGCCAGAGTTTGTGTGGGAAGTGTGGAATTTCATGGGCAAAATTCCACACTTCGCATTTGATCTGGCCTCAGTGAGTTGGGTGAATTTCATGAATCACGCTTCTCATATTGAGCGCAATACATTAAATATTTCATGGAACAAAGTTTGCCTACTTCGCCCACCTCTAGTTATCGTATTGGTCACGTTAAGAGAATGCCAATTGAATTAACAGTTCTACATAGGCATTTAAGGTGATGAAGACCATGGTGCCCCCTGATACATGTGAAAGCATTTTTTTTTCATAGAACCTTTCCTGTAAACATACAAGTTTGCCCCCCCCTCAACATCCCGCTCCTACCAGGATACTGTATAATATGTTATTACTCTGGTGGCATTCCAGCTCAACACATCTGCATATTATGGCCCTGCTCCCCACTTACAACTTTGAGAATGAATGTGTTCTTGTTCTCTTGTCTTTTTACATCTGTATTTCTGTTTGTTAAAGAACAGAGTTTTAAGACTGCAAGGAGAGGTAGAAGAATGAGCATGAGCACAAAAATTACCATACATGGACAGCACAAAGACATTAATTATGACTAATACAAAGAAGAAATACAGATACACACACACACACACACACACACACACACAAAACCCAACAAGTGCAGGTAACGTATAGGGATTCCTTCCTGGGTACTAGGGAGTCAGAAGCAGGATTCTTGAATGAATGACATCCGACAGACCTGTAAAATGAAATATAGGAAAGGGGTCACAAAGGAGCTGTAATTCTTAAAGATTAAATTTGTCTGCTGAAATTAATTTGACCCTCTCCTGCTTTACACAGCTTGTTGCAACCTTCCTTAGTTATGTTTCACTGTACTCTCTACTGCTTTTTTTCTTCTTTTTTAATCTCTCACCACTTCTGCCTACACCTAGCTTTCTCTCCCTGCCTTCACCTCGATCCCAACCTAGCTGGTTCTAAGTTGCCACTTTGCCCCGATTCCTCATTATTGTAGCCCCACTCTCTGCTATCTTACCTCCCTGTCTCGACTGCATTTGGTCACATGATAATACCTCTTGTGAACACCCACCTGCTCACTCTCTTAAGGCCACTGATACTAACCACAGTCCACTCTTTTCTTCTTCTACCCTCAGGAGCTGCTTCCTCTCACTGGACCACTGCCTCCAAACCTGTGGGCTCTCTCCTGCCTGATTCTGTATGGCACCTTGAGCCACTCCTCACTTGCTAATTTTGAATTCTGCAGCTGCCTGTCTCTTTAGGTAAGCAGATCCACACTGCACCAGTGATCCATCACTCAGAATCCCGCTGCTGCTTTGCGACAGCTCCCCATCCTCCTCCCACCATGCCAACCTGGACAGTGTTTCTATTATAGTAACATGACGTGGGGGTGGAGCTCAAGTATAGTGACTCATCCATGTTGCACCTATCGGTCTAAAAAGTATCTCCCCAATTTACCATTTGCAGAATATAATGAATCACCACTAGAGGGTGGCAACACTATTACATCAACAAAGCTCACTTCTGTTCTCTTTTCAATAGTTAGAACATTCACCTGCTTACTCCTCTAGTACCTGAGTGACACCAAGCATCTATATTCCACTGTATCATCCTAGTATAAAACCCCAGAATAACAGGTTCAATATCTGTTAAGTTGATATTTAACACCTCCTCTGTTTCTCATCATCCATTATACACAGTTTCTGGCCACTCCAAACAATGATTATCAACAGCATCAAGGATCTCCTAATATTCTGCATTGCACTAGCATGTCTCCCTCTTGACTTACATAAGAAAGGGTGGACAACTGTGTCCCCTCACTCACATGGAACTAAACTACCATGCCTCAACTCCCTAATTTTATGCACAGCAAATGTGTTCTCATCTTTCTTGGGATTATTGGCTCTTGCTCAATGCAATTAACCTATATTAATACAGCTTTAGGCTAAAACATTCTACAAGACTCCATTTCTCCTTCCTCCCTCCTCCCTCTTCCCTCTACCCACTCCCAGACTTATTTCCTGATGTTATCTGGTGATATTGCATTGAACCCTGGCCCTCATAGGTCAGTAACTCAAAACCCCATCTCTTCACCTCCTTGTTGGTCCAACATTAAGGGACTTAAAATAGACCATTTGAACATTCAAAGCATCAGACATAAAATGCCTCAGCTTGAAGCTTGGGTCAGCCACTACAAACCGGATGTCCTATGTATCACAGAAACCTGGTTCCAGCCCAGTGTACCATCAGCACAATGACAAAAGTACAGTGAATACCACCACAGTGACAAATCTCACCAGGTCACTGTGGCGGTCTGCTATACAGTGATACTGCGATTCCCAGTGTTTCACCCCCACCACAAACCAACTCCGACTTGGAGTTGGTTATTTAGAGATGGGTGGGTGTGGGGGGCAAAGTACGTGCAAAAAAACACTTTTTCTCAACAGGAACAATGCTGACGCTCGGCATTGTTCCCATTGCTGTCAGGTATGTTGACAGCATTGTTGTCGATATCTTGATGTGGAACCCTCAAACCCTACATCTGTTCCCAAGAAATCCTACTACCAGGCTTCACCTCTTACAGGAATGATACTCACCAAGAGAGGTGGAGGGGTGCTGTTCTGCACAAAGGCAGAGCTTAAATGCAGTAAACTACCTTGGATGGGAATTTATTCATCAATAGAAACCCTATTTATCTCAATCACCCTAGGTCAAGTTAAACAGATAACTATAGGATGTGTCTACATACCTCCAACCTTGTTTCCTCATCCTACTCTTAACTCTTCTCAAACCTTGACAAAACCCCCCACAGTGATATTATACTCAATGGAGACTTTAATCTAGACTGCTTAGGTCAAAATAGAACAAACTACCTAACATCAATCTCGGATGTTAACATAGCACAATTGTAAATAATTGATCAGCCAACTAAACTCAATCTGAAAACAGGGAAAACATAGCCTGCTGGATTGCATATTAACGAGTAACGTTCAAAACATCAAGGTTGCAGGAGTTCTCCTTGATGCCCTAAGCAACCACTCCCCAACCTTCTGTGTCTGGAAGAATAACTTCCATAAAACATCTCCCAAAATTATAAAAACACAGGACCTTACAAACTTCACTGCAGCTGCTTTTATTCAGAGCCTTAACTTCATTGACTGGACACCAATCAATACCCATCCTGATGTAAATCAGGCACTAGATTATTTCATTAATATGTTCTCCACCACTCTTGACTCCCTTGACACTTTCAAGTTAAGGAGAGCCAAAGGAATCCACTCCCTCTAGCTTTCGCAGAACTAAGACACAATATAAACACATGACAGAGCTTGGAAAGCATTTAAAAATTTTGGACTGGCATCCAACTGGCTATCCTAGTGACAACTTAGGAATGCCTGCAAAACAACAGCCAAAAAAGCAAAGCATGACTATCAACAATCCCTACAGGAAAAGAATCTTGCCAACCCAAAACGTTTCTGGTCCCAAATCAACTACCTACTTAAGGGTAAGGAAAGTAACCTGCCTCAATCCATGATCACTAAAGGCACCACACTAACAAACTCCACAGAGATAGCTGCCAGCATTAATCCATTTTTCACAGATCTTGCCAAATACAAAGCTAAACTGCCCACTGTTCCCAATGACCAAATTATCTCCAACTCTGATGACTCTCTTCACCCCTTCCATCCAAAGCTTGCAATGTGAAAAGAGGTCCTAAAGCTGATAAATAGTCTCAACCCAGATAGCTCTGCAGGCTTTGATTCCCTTCAGCCAAAATTCCTTAGGAAGGGAGCAGCTGCCATCGCTCACCCAGCAATGATTCTTTTTTTTTTTTGCATTATTTGTTTTTCCACCCCTGTACCGGAGCTGATCACTCCTTCGGGCCCCTCAGAGGATCTTCCCAGCCTGGCAGTCTCCTGACCCCACCACCCCACATTTTCAGCCTACCATGATATCCCCGATGTATCCCTTCATTGGGTGAGTCCCTTACTTACATGAGGGATGAGCTTTTCGGCCATACTTCATGACCCTGGGTGCTGCTGAGGCAGCAGATGGAGGTCCAGGAGCCCAGAGCTGAAGATCCAGGAAGGTCATCACCCAATCGGCCCAGACACCATTTTCCCATTTTCTCCTAATGAGCGACGTGCAACTGATGTCATGGCAAGCACCAAACAACCATCGCTCAGCAGACGTCGTGGGTCGGAGGTTGTGCTGTACCCCCAGCCTCTGCCAGGGGTCAACAGATGCTGAACCGCATCCCCACCCTCCCTACGGAGAAGGTGAGCTGTCAGTGGATGCTCCTTCCTTCTCCCCCCAGCTGGCCCTCCAGTGACCCGAGTCCATTCCTGAACACGGGTCACCAGTGTCACAGATGGAAATCCAACTGCTGCACCGATGGGCTGGCTCTGTAATGATTCTAATTAACAGATCTTTCCTCACTTGGACTATACCAGATTATTTGAAAATTGCAATAGTTGTCTCTGTGCACAAAAGTGACAGAACAAACCTAGTCAAAAATTACAGACCTAGTTCTATTCTATGTCCCCTAGCAAAAATTCAAGAAAGAATCCTCTATAACCAGCTTTACTCTTACCTAGAGCAGACCAATGCCATAACAACCCATCAGCACATCTTCCAAAAACTATATGGCACTGAATGTGTTCTCCTGCAAGTAACTACTGACATCTTTCAGGCCATGGATCAAGGTGAGGCAACTGGGTCAACTTTTGTGGACTTAACTAAAGCCTTCAACCTCATCAACCATCAACATCTCCTGACAAAACTCCAGAACCTGGAGCTCAACAGCTTCTCCCACTCTTGGCTATCCAAGTGCTTGAGCAATAGGTAACAGTGCATCAGATGGTGTGGTGCTATGTCATCCCTATCCCTGATCATAGATGGTGTCCCCCAGGAGTCCATATTGGATTCTATCTTATTTTCCATTTTTATAGACAAGGTCCCCCTAAGCTGCAGAGGTGCATCAATTTAACTTTACACGAATGACGCCATACTATATAGATCCTCTAAGGATATCTCCTCCCTCACCTGCAATTTAGAGAGGGACTTCAAGACCTTGGAGGCATGTTTCAAGGCCAACCTACTGGTGGGTAATATAAAAAAAAAAACATGCTATTCCACCACACCTCCTTTGACCTGTGTATACATCCTCCACTTGTAGGTAAAACATCAACTGGTGAGGCACTCGAAGGGGTAAATTCCTTCAAATATCTTGGCATGATCCTCAATGAGCACATGCTTTTTGAATTACTTGTAGATAATGTAATAAAATGAACCCATCAGAAATTAGGCCTATTATACCGTACAGCCACCTACCTTACACAACATTGCAGAAGGACCATTCCCTCTGCAGCTCTGCTCCCAGGCCTCCTTTATGGAACCCCACTTATTATCATGGCTAAGCCCACAATCTTCAACAGACTTAGACAAACATATCACAGGATTGCATGATTTTCTGCTACTGCCCCAGTTCAAACCTATCACTGTGATGTGCTCAACTCCTAGGCTGGCCTCACTTCAAAGCAAAAATGGATTGTCCCTTACTGTGCATCACATACAAACTCATCCACCTCTTCTCCCCCCAGCCTCTTCAATTTGCTCACTCAGAAAACATTCACCATGTCATTCTGATCCTTCCGCTGTCTATTGCTAAATCTCCCTAATACTCGATGAGCAGTTGGTATGAGGTCCTTCTCATTTGTAGCCCCCCAAAAATGGAACAACCTCCCACATAGTTTACTTACATGTACATATCTTCCTCAGTTTAAAATAAACTTTTCAAGGAAATATCCTTTCCTTCCCCCATCTGCAACTGTAAGCAACCTCTACCTTCATTGCTGGTTACTATCACTAACTTTCTCTCCCATCCTCCTGACCTTCATAATTCCCAGCCTTGACCATCTCTAATGCTTCAATTTCCTATGACTTTATTCCACATTCTGTATTATACACATGTACATATATTAGGCCTACTCTCGATTATTTATTAATCCTCTGGCTGTTTTATTACATGATGATAAATCTGCTTGTGAAGATATAGCTCCTGTACCTCTGCACCAATAACTCCGGAAGCACTGTCTTTGTGTGTTACATTAGATTTTGGTTGAATTTAAACCAAACAAAGTTATTAAGTCAATTATGCCATTAACACTGTGTCAACATTGTATTGATATTTCAATATTTAAATATTGCTGTATATTGGAATATTATTATGTTCATTAACTACATTATTGAATTATATTAAATATGGAATGTTCCCCAGGTTGACCTTGAAAAAGGGACAATTTTCATCTTAGAGGGCCCACCCGGTCATCAAAATTCAAATAAATAAATAGGAAGATTAGGACAGGTTAGACGTAGAGTAATACTTATCTGATGGGGAAGGCATCAGCATACTATTAGACTTGTTAAGGTAAAGAGAACAAATGGATTAATTTGGAGAAAATACAGTAGCAAGAGCAGAGACAGAGAGTGGAGAGATAAGAAAAGGGTATAGGACTACACTGGAGTAAATAAGGGAGTTTCAGATAAAAAGTCACTGCTAGGGCAAACTATAAAGAGATAGTAAGCAAATGAGAGAAGAGAAGAGGAGAGGAAGAGAAGAGAAGAGAAGAGAAGAGAAGAGAAGAGAAGAGAAGAGAAGAGAAGAGAAGAGAAGAGAAGAGAAGAGAAGAGAAGAGAGAAAATGTTTGTGGGGAGAGTCAGGAAAACCACTGATCGTCACCTAGATGGTTTAGTTGCCAGTAATTATAAGTGGTAGCTCAGGCAGACTAGAGATTATTCTTTTGGGATAGTGGCCTTGAATTTTTTAAATAATTTATCATTGGTAGTCCAGGGGCTAGAGTTGTCCCAGGGAGAGCAGGGTGCTACGAAATGTCATAATAAACATACAGTTGTGATATCACAATCATGTATTGTGGCACAGCACAAACAGAAGCAGTTTCTCTGGTGTGTATAGTGCCACTACTGAAAGAAAACCATAAGAAAAAGACAAAAAAAATGAGACACTCACCACAATCTCTTCTGTATTTAAATATGATATACCCGATTCAATGGCAAGTGGCAGCTTTACACCAGGGCACATGCCCTGGTAAAAATAGCAAGAAACAGTAGAAGGATTGGTGCAGAGAGAACAGGTATGGCTACACTACAGACTGTGAGCCAGCATGGAGGGATTAGAGCTCATGTGGGTTAATCAGGTACAGGAGGGAGGTAGTTTTTAGAGAGAAAGGTGGTTTAGAACAAGGGGTCATGATATGAAAATGGAAGGGGGTAGATTCAGAAGAGATGTGAGGCAGCACATCTTCACAGAAAGGGTGTTGGATTTCTGACACAGCTTTTCATCAGAGGCCGAGGGGGAAAAACCAGTGGTGGGTTTGAAAAATCCTGGGATAAGCACAGGGGAATCACAGGAAGAAGGAAGGGGGTGAAAGAGATAGTGCCATGGATAGAGTATGATCTGCAGCAAAAGTGATCATAATTAAAAATGGTCAGACTAGATGGGCCCAATGGTCATTATATGCTGTCAGTTTCAATGTTTCTACATCTTACAGGTTATGTGATGCAAATGGATATAGTGTAAAATTATTAATGAGCACAATGTCCATTCTGTAAACTGTGTGACACACATAATTTATGGTGTACTATGCTTCACATGTATGATAATCAAATGGACAATAATATATGCAATGAGCAAGGGAGAAAAAAAGCAAGGGGAACATGTTTGAAGCAATATTCTACTTATAGAGTGGTGACACCATGATAGGTACATATCATATGAAGAGGTGGAACCCAGCTATATACCAGTGTTGAGTAATAGCTACATAATGGGGTTTTGTTTATTTATTTATTTTTAATAATCCAGACATTGTCTACATACTAATGACACATACTGTAGCTAAGGATGCACCTTAACAATTTTTGACCTTGATTTTTTTTGGTATCACTTTATTCATTTTGGGGAAATCACTTGCAATGTAGCAAATAATAAAGAAATGCATAGACAACAGATTGGCAAGAACAATTTGACTTGCATTTTCGAGTGACAAGAACACCTTAGGCCAGGAGTAGATTCAGGCCTTAATGTTGACTGTATTCCTATAAATTACTGAGGACAGGTTCAGAGTGATGTGTCCTGCAAGGTGGTGACCCCCTGGTGGAAATTGTTATCCATGAGTGTACTTGGAGTACCTGAAATATCATTCTGAGGACCAGAAACCTGATTCTATTCAGTGTTAAGGGCCAATTAAAAATGTCCTTTTTAAAATATAAGGAAAGACATTCACTTCATGTTGCAAGGCTTGGGTCAATCAGAGTCACATTGGAGAAAAACATCAACATATCATTTTTATTATGTTTTTGTTTATTATGAAATCTTCAGAAAGACCTTTGAGTCAGAGACTCATTTACAAAGGTTCCATGTCATACATCAAGGGACAATACAGACAATTGATACAACACAGAATGGTAGTACAGGATAAATAGATAACGAAGAATTACATTACAATTCAAAAACATGAGCTACAGGGTAGATAAGGAGAGTATTAGGTAACAAAAGTAGAGGGGTCACAGTAAAGCACAGCTGAAACAGTTGCAGAGGGGTCTGCAACAGACTGATAGTCGGTAGAGGGTTTAGGAGTGTTTGAACCGGAAACAGGGAAAAAATTATAGGGGATGGTGGGATGGGAAGAAGTAGGGTAGAGCTAGGTGCAATCACATACGTTAGAGTTTAGGAGGAATTCCCTCAGTCTAGCTTTGAAAGAGCCTAGCCTTGTTTCATTTGCTATTTAGATAGGGAGGGAGTTAGTTAGAGTAAGGGCTTGGTAGCTGAAAGTCCTTTGAAGTTGGGAGGTATGTGGGTGGGGGAACCGTAGCAGCTGTCTGTTCGAGTTTCTCATGGATCTTGCTGGGTCAGCTGTGCAGATAATAGAGGAGAGAGAGGAAGGGGCGAGTCCTAGGAGGATCTTCTCAGTTATTAGGAAAGAAGGATACCGGATTCTGCTATCAAGGTTTAGCCATTTAGAGGAGTTGTAAAATGTGTCAGTGTGGTTGCGGCGATCACAACCTAGGATGAGGCAGCAGGCTTTGTTGAGAACAAGGTGGAGACTGTTTAGGGCTGAGTTGGGGGCAGCACAGTATATGGTAATACCATATACAAGGAGGACAAGGACTGAGGAGTTGACAGTAAGCCGTAGGGCTTCCGGGTTGAGGCAAAGTTTGTGTCTAGAAAGCACTCCTAATCTCAAGTTTAGTGCCGAGGCAAGGAGGAGAGTGTGTTGCTTATAGTTGAGGGCTTGGTCCAGAGTGATCTCTAGGTATTTAAAGTAGTTCACTTGCTCGAGGCGGGTGTGGTTGATGGTGAGAAAAGGGGGACAGTGATTCTTGCGGAGGTTCTGTGGGTGGGAGAAGATCATGACTTTAGTTTTCTTGTAGTTGATAGTTAGCCACTGGGTGGAGAACCAATGTTCTGCTTCGTGGGAGTTATGTTGAAGTGTTTGGTGGAGATTAAGTAGGTCAGAGTCAGAGGCGAAGAGTACGGCATCATCCGCAAAGAGGAGTAGGTTTTCGTGGACAGCCAATGGGAGGGAGTTTAGGAATAGGCTGAAAGTAAAAGACAAAGAATTGACCCCTGCGGTACTCCAGAGTGGACCAGGAGGCAAGGAGACAGGACAGTGCCTACCTTTACCTGTTGTGTTCTGTCCGACAGGTAACTGGGGAACCATTTTAAAGCATCGCTGGAGAAGCCAGTGGAGGCAAGATTGTTTAGGAGAAGGGTGTGGTTGACAGTGTCAAAGGCTTTTGAGAGATCTATGAAGATGGCACTGTGAGGTGACCATGATCCAAGGTGGAGTGGACATGCGAAGTGAAAGCGAGGAGGGCAGTGGTGGTACTGTGACCCTTATGGAAACCATGTTGTTGGTCGCAAAGAAATTTGCATTCAGTCAAGTGGTCAGTGATTTGGTCATCAACAATTCGTTCTAGGGCTTTTTGGGGGGGGGAGAATGGAGATTGGCCAGTAGTTGTTGGTGGAGGTGTGGTCCCCACTCTTAAAAATAGGGGTGATCCTGGCCAGCTTCCACTGGAAAAAAAAGATGAGTACAAGACTAGGGAAAGGAAGGTGGGTGCAACAGGAGGGCCTTGCCTAGCTAGCACTCCCCCACAGGAGGAGGCAGGAGAAGTAAGGAGTGGTGCAGTTATATGACAGTCCCCTTGCTACAGTCAATACGTTTGCCTTCGTGTGGAGCCACTGAATGCTATGAACAAGGGCGTCATTCTGAGGTAGCTAGGTGTTGTGATTTACACCCCTATGATTTCTGTTTTGTTACCTCTGAAACCTCAGAATCCCTTTCAAATCCTTGAGCTGTTGAATTTAAAAAATATTGAACAGCCGCCATTTTTTTCTTGTCGTTACCGAGGAAAACATTGCTCTTAAATACAAAAACTGACCATTTCACCAGTAAAAAATGTAATAAGGGCTTCAAAGAAACATAACTATCCAAAAGCTTTCAGGAAAACGGGATGAGTACAAGACTAGGGAAAGGAAGGTGGGCGCAGCAGGAGGGCCTTGTCTAGCTAGCACTCCCCCACAGGAGGAGGCAGGAAAAGTAAGGAGTGAAAGAAAAGGGGGGAGAGAAACATGGTGGAGGGGAATGCCAGCCAACACCAGGAGTATAGGCAATAAACTGGTGGACTTGGAGGCCACAATGGTGGACAAGGGACTAGACCTGGTAGCCATAATGGAGACCTGGTGGACGGAGCACAAGGACTGAGAAGTGGTTATCCTGGAGTATAGTCATTTTAGAAAGGATAGGGCAGGTAAGGGGGGGTTGCACTTTATGGGAAGGATGGGATAAGGACAACTGAAGTGCAGGAAAAACAAGAAGTGACGGAGGTCCTATGGGTCACACTTGAAAAGTGAATTGATGCGACAATATGCCTAGGCGTGATCTACAGGCCTCCTATGCAGGGAGAGGAAGGGGATAGGGAATTGATGCAGACAGTATAAAGGATGGCACAAAAAGGGGAACTTTTGCTGGTAGGGGACTTTAACCCCCCCCCCATGTGGACTGGGTGATCCCGTCAACAACATCGGCAAAAAGCAGGGAGTTGCTGGATTCCCTGCTGGGAGTGTTCTTTGATTAGCTGGCCAGGGAACCTACAAGAGGTAGCACAAGTTTGAACTTAGTATTGAAAAATGGGGAAAGTGTAGATGATTTAGCAGTGGGAGGCAGTCTGGGGTCAAGCAACCATAGAGCTGTTAGGTTCAGGATTAGAACAGGGACGGAACCGAGTCAGACCACCACAAGGGTACTAGACTTCAGGCATACGGACTTCATCAAAATGCATAAGATCTTCAGGGAGGCTATGAAAGACAAGGAGTAATTGGGGAAAGGGGAGGAATTGTGGGGCGGTAATAAAGGGGGCAATGCTGAGCACCACTGAGCTTTGATTAAGGAGGGTAAGCAAAAATAAAAAAGAAGAATGTCACTCTAGTTCACTAAAGAGGAAGCAAGGGCAATAAGGGAAAGGTAAAACGCTTTTAAGATATGTAAAAGAATGCAGGGAAAGGAGGACAGAGAAGTATACAGGGAGAAGCTGAGGGTGGCAGGGCAGACAATTGGGAGAGTAAAGGCAGATAAAGAGGAGAGGATAGCTAGGTAGATTAGAAGGGGGGGATAAAACGTTCTACAAGTATGTCAGCAAGATAAGGAAATCTCAACAGGGGATAGTGAGACTTAAAGGGAAGGGGGAAGGTCCAGTAGAGGGTGACTTATAGAAGGCAGACTTCCTAAACGGGTACTTATGTTCAGTTTCTATAGTAGAAAAGGAGGGTAAGGGGCCAGAGTTGTGTGGGGGGTGGCACCAGGAGTAGGTGAGTGGACTCTAGCCTGTTCTGGGAGGACAGGGTATGGAAAGAACTGGGAAGGTTGAAAGTGGACAAGGCAATGTGTCCAAATGCCCTACATCCTAGAGTACTCCAGGAGCTAAGGGAGAAACTGTCAGCAGCACTGGCTGGACTGTTCAATCTATCATTGGACATGGGGAGGGTTCCTGATGATTGGAGAAGGGTGAATGTTGTGCCAATACACAAGAGCGGCAGCAGGGAGGAAGCGGTGAATCATCATCTGGTCAGCCTTACATCAGTGGTGGGAAAGATGATGAAGGCACTCCTTAAGGAAAGAATAGTCGACTACCTTGCAACCAGTGGTCTCCAAGACAACAGACAGCATGGGTTCACAGAAGGGAGGTCATGCCAGATGAACCTGATCAAATTTTTCGATCAGGGTGATGAGGGTGGTTGAACAGGGAGGGGCGGGAGCTATCTTGACATCAGTAAGGTCTTTGACACCACCCCTCACAGGAGGCTGATAAATAAGTTAGATAATCTAGGGTTGGGGCCAAAAGTAATTGAATGGGTGAAGAGCTGGCTAAGTGACAGATGGTAGAGGGTGGTGGTAAATGGGGTACAATCAAAGGAGGAAAGGATGACAAATGGGGTGCCCCAGTGGTCAGTATTGAGACCCATCCTCTTTAACATCTACATCTGTGATATTAAGGATGGACTAAATGGGAAGGTGTGCCTATTGCAGAAGATATGAAGATTTGCAAAAGAGTGAACACAACAGGAGGAGTGGAAACTATGAGTTACAGTTAGAACACATAGGTTAAATCCTGATGTTAAGGCATTTCTGTCACTGCTCTGCCAGGACTGTAGTCATGAGCATGAGGCACCCAGGGAAGAAGTGAATTGTAAGAGGAAAGCTGCCCAGTACTTTTAAATGCCTACAGTGTGCACTGATAAGGAAGTTGAAATTTTCCAGCTGATCTTGTTGTTCAGCTATATTGTATTTACCCACGTAATGTATCATTTTCTATGACTGATGGATTTCTTAGAATTTATTTCTATTTAGTTTTCCCAATGTGAGCATGGCAAACCTGAGTGAGATAGGCTGTCAGGGAAAAGAAAAGGTCACACTGTGCAAACTCAGAATTTCTTCCAACAGTCCGGATGAGCATGCCAACTAAGTCAGACATCTCTGTCATAACAAAGACAAGTTACCCTTTTTCTATATTTTCCTCAAAAATTAAAAAATCCACTGTACATAAATAACTATTTAATTTACAGGCTGAAATGATGCTCAGCCCGCAGGCACAATCACACTGAAGCTAATTGGATCTGGTGTGTCCTTTCCCCCAACAGAGCACGGAAAAAGTGGATTACATTTGTGAAATGAGACAGTTTCAGTAACAAAAATTGTTTAAATAAAAACCTCTCTCACCAGTCTTCCAGTAAATCCTTACCCTGGCAAGCCCATATCACACAGAGTATGTGAGCCTCCTATAATCGATGTGAACGTGGCATGTTGCTGCACTCTTAGTCACCAACTGCTGTTTGAGGTGTCGGGTGAGAGACTGTACAGGAAATTCAAGTATTTTGACACTGAGTTTTCCCCCCCTGTAATAATGTGATCACAACCCATTCAGAAACTGTGAGTTAAGTTCAATGATGTAGCTTTAAAGAAAAGGGGACTAAGGGTGCAGCAGCATGTCATGTTCAAAAGAACTGATGGCTCACATGCTGTGTGTGCTTTGGGCTTGTCAGAGTAGGGATTTACTGAAAGACTGGTGAGGGGGGTTTTATTTATTTAGTTTTTTATTAGATCCATCACCTTTCACAGATGCAATCCACTTTTCAGTGCTCTGTTGGTTTGGGAGCGAAGGAGACATCTGATTTGATTTGCTTCAGTGTGATTGTGCCCACAGGCAGAGCATCATTTCAGCCTATAAATTAAATACTGTAGTTATTTATGTACAAATGATTTTTTTTTTGAGGAAAACATTAAAAAAGGGTAAGTTGCCTTTATTATGACAGAGAGGTCTGACTGAGTTGAAATGATTGTCCGGTCTGTTGGAAGAAATTCAGAGTTTGTACAGTGTGACCATTTCTTTCCTCTGACAGCCTCTCTCACTTGGTTTGCCATGAAACCCATCTGTTTTAGAGAACAATACATTAGATAAGTAAATACAATGTAGCTGAACAATTTCAGAATTCCCCGACAGTGTGCCGGCATTCAAAATGTGTAAGAGTATGTGTGTGGGGGGGGGGGGATAACCGTGACTGTCCACATGAGTGAAAACACAAAATACAAGTGCCAGAAGTGCTATGATACAGACTAAAAGACTTTAAATAATAAACTTATTTTCAATCAGAACATAAGCAAGAAAAACCCACACACCTCTCACTGACTGACAGCAACTTCACCACCTGCTGTGCCGCAGTCAAATCCAAGTAAAACAGAGAATAAATATGACAAAAATTGCAATAAAAGAACAAAAGATTTGACAGATAAAACAAGCACCCAACAGTTAACAATTGCCTACTTTCTAACTTAAACTCAATCCATTATTAAATGTTTTCAAGTAGGACTGAACACCCAGATGGCTAGGCAAACAGAGACTCAGGATGATCTCCCACCTCCCCCAAGATGTCACTTCTGGTTTCTTTGTGGTCTGGCAGCATTCTCTGCAGCTTGACATACCAATGCTATGTAAAACAGTGAATATATCAAAAACTACATTTCAGACAGTCATATGAACTAAATTGTAGGTTAGTTCATGTCTGTTCACTTCATAGTTGAACATTAAATAACATATCTGCTCCACTAGCTCTTTAAAGCAGCAGTCCAATGAAATTGGGCAGAAAAAAATGACCCTACCTTTCCCCCTACTATAAAGGCAGCTTCCAGTTTTATTTGGTGCTAAAATGTCTACCACATTCTGGTTATTTCATAAAAACATTTTTAACTTAGTTTCTTTCTCAGGAAAAAGATGGCTGCCACATTTGATTTATTTAAGCATCGTAGACCTGGCAAGGATTAGGATCATGAAAATGATAAAAAAAAAATCATGGTGTGCAGCATAGGAGGCACCTAGGACAGCAGATCTTGAGGTGGTGCAATCATTCAAGTACCTTGTTGTGTGGCTTGACAGCAAGTTTGACTTCTGAGCCCATACTGATGCTATCCATGTGAAACTTCACCGTAAGCTAGGTGCCCTGTATCTTAACAAAGACTGCCTACCCTTGCTGCACTGTCATGAGCTGGTTAGTAAAATGGTGCTCCCGATCTTCCACTGTGCAGACATGGTCTTCAGTATAACCCCCTCCACCTCTGTAGCCAGACTGGACACTCTCTGGAATGCCTTTTGCCACTTTGCAACAAACTGTCCTCCATGTACACAGCACTGCGCCCTCTACTCTTCCCTCTCTTCATCTGCTCCTTGCCTTCACATCAACAGCTGCACTGCTCTTCCTTCATCTCAAGTATTGATCTGCCTCACTTCATTACTACCTCTCCTCTCTTATCCCCCACTGGCTCCATTTTCCCTCCTTCCAGAGACCAGGGAACCTTCTTCACTTTTCACCCCCTTTCTTCTGCAGGGCAATTGTCCTTTTCCTATTGCTTGCCAGTACTCTGGAACCCGCTTCCCTTTCTCCTTTGCCATTTTTCCTTGTTGGGCTCCAGTTGATGCTCCTCCTGCCACCCCCTCCACCTGTTTACTGTAGGAGGTCCCCATAGATATTTTTGGTAGCCCAGGTTTCTGTGTCCCCTATTAATTTGTTTATTTGTAAATTTAATCAGGAAAGACATGCTGAGCTTAAGACTGCTCATTTCCAGATGTGCCTTAGGGGGGAGGGGGAGAAGGAGATAGCTAGACAATAAAACTACTGAAGATAAGTCAAATGCAGTAATAAATACTAAGCAGTATAATTACAAATATTAGAGGCTAATTAATAAATGAATACAATAACATTAAAACACTCATATGTATAGGGAAAGTGAATAAGAAGAAGAGGGAGTCATAGACAGTTGCAGGTTTACTGTATTACTTACCCCTGTACTGCTTTGTTATGGAATTCCCAGTTTTCCACCTGCACATGTATTTGCACAGCCTGTTTGCACTTTAATTTGTTCCACATTTGTACCAAAGATGTATTAATGTTTTGCTCTTTGTCTGCACTTTATGTTCGGCATGCTGACTGCACATCAAAACTTTCATGGTGAAATCCCTTACAGTGACAATCTCAACAGGTTTTGAGATTGTCTCTGTGAGGGACCCGTGAGTGAAATTTCATTATTTCGCCATGTTTCACCCCCCCTCTTCAAATCAACTCCGACTTGGAGTTGAGAATCTATAGAAGGGGGTGTTTGGATGTCCACCCACTCTCGGGGGGGGGGTTGAGGGCACAGCCCCCAAGAAAAACAAACCAATGTCAGACAGGCAAAATTTCACCTGTCGACATTGGGGATCTCTCTATGCCAAACTTCGACAACAGTGTTGTTGATTTGGCTTAGGTAAATCTGTGTTCTGCTCCATGTAATGTACTGTATTAGGTTTTTCCCTTTCCTCCAGTAAACATTCCCCAGGGCCACACCTGGAAACAATCCTCAGGTTATTGGGCCTCTCCCAGTTACCACTTTTCAAATAAATAAATAAATGACAGGTATAGCAATATTTCTAATAATTGTAAAAAACAAGTTTTTTTGGAAAACCATTTTTTTGTTGCACTGCCACATCAGTGTGCGTAGCACTAGAAAAAAAATGCGTATTATTTGCAAGTAACCTTGTGCAGACCAACTGTACAACCACTTTTGGGCAAATTCAGATGTTTAGTGAATGACTGCAATACATAATTTTGTATAGCAGGTGATGAAAATTGTGTATTTTACTACACTACACTTGGTAAAATATTCTACGTCTGCCACATTTGGCATAGAAATGGTGTTTTAGACCTGACAAGGGTTAGGTTCAACAACATTAATAGTCTCATGGTGCACATCATAGAAGATGCCTAGTACTGTAGATTTGACAGTTAAACTTATATTTTTTATTATGTCTAAAGCTAGCATTTTTCATTGCATAGCTGCTTTATCATTTATTTAGTAAAGAAAATGCAGCCTTAGAGACACTGGCAGTGCCCCTTTAAAAAAACAATGGTATTAATCAAGATACTGCACCCAAGGGTATTAATCAAGACCCCCCCCAATTCATCTAGTCTAGCCTGTAGCATAAAGGGTTGAGAGCATCACTGTGTGAGATCAGTTTACCAAATCTGCAGTTCAGTTTCCTGTTGGTCAGTGATGAGCAGATATTTCAAATGAAGCCAGTGATGTGGTTATGAAAATATTACACCCAGCTGCTCTACACTGTGCAGGCTGCTCCACTTGCTAAATGCACAGAAAATAATTAAACCTCATGTATGAAGATTGTCCCCCCCCCCTTTTCCAAATAATCAGTAGCCGTTATGTTGGGTACAGAACTCAGCATCCCCCCTTGTGGTGTGTCTCTTAGTTAATCAGTCTCCATACCCAACAAGCATGCTATGCTCCAGGGACTGGCAGGTAGGCCAGTTATCCCATGTGCAGCACCAACTCTCCATGGTCCCAACATGCCAGTCCACTGGTAGGGACAAGCACAGAAACTCAGTCCAGCACTTTTTATATTACACCACCTGTCCTGGCCTCAAAACTTATAACAGGATTCCTTTTCGTTCCTCTCCTTGGTCCTGTTTTCAGTTAGCATCTTACACATGAATCTAAACTACCAGCAATGTGCACTTCAGAACAGCTTAGACTTTCAATGGGGAATTTTTATGAGCGCAATGTCAGTGCAGGTAAGAACTGTTCCTTTGGGCCAACCAATCCACACCTGTAGCCATGTTACAGAACTTGTGCACTTCCAAGTGTGCACAGCGAGGCATCCATAGCCAATAGATACTGAGACCTACACACAAGAGACCATGTCCTCGACTCTTCCTTACCTCACCACTGCAGCTCCACCAGCTTCTCTCCTTCTTCCTCCTACCGAACACTGCACCACGTTCTAAATGAGAATTGACCATAGGATATTATACGGAAGAAGGAAAAGGCAGTGCTTAGTCAGCCAATCAACTAGTGGCAGGAAGGAGTTAAAAAAAACACTCTTCTGTTCAGTAGCTAGCAGGCAGATAAAACTACTGCAGTAAACAAACACAAACATGCCGTGGTTATCATTAACAAAAATGTATGTTTTGCAATGCATCTTAAATTGGCAAGGTTATCTCCTTTGTTAATTGTTTGTGTTCAGATCTTAAGATCTCCAACCTCCACCCCAAACGGACTCTATGAGAAAATAACTAGATAGCCGCTGGAGTTCCCTGCGCATGTGCGAGTTATCACACATGCGCAATGAACTCCAGCGGCTATCTTGGACATGGTGAACAGTACTGTGTTCTACAGTCCAGATATATTAATAGTGCGGTGAATGTGCCATGATTGCCATTCACCTCCACTACTTAAAAGTCTGGTCAGTATCCAGAAATCCTCCTTTTCTCTACTGTGCTCACAAGACATCTGCAGGGCTATGCCCACTGCAGCTGTAATAAATGAGTCAAAATGGTTAAATGCTACCATCTTTGTTTCAATGCATTTGCAGCAGTTGTAACTGTTTTATTGCAAAATAATGAAACATGCATAATATTTTGATACATGCATCCCTTGTGTAACCCCCCCTACAAATGGGGGTTCCTGAAAAGTCTTCCGTGAGCTTGCCTAATTGCTCACTGCCAGGTTGGTGTCCTGCATTTTAGCCATTTTAATGGTGATGCTAGAGAGTGCCTTTAGAGCCTCTGTGTGCTGTCTCTTTAAGAGCTGCCTGATTGCAGTTATATTTGATCCGGGAGGGGGCTGAAAGCTTACCTGATTGAGTCCCGGCCAGGCTGCCTGATAATCACTCCATTTCTGCCATTGCTAATTGAGCAGAGGGAGCTCTGTTAGAGGATGTGCTTGTTTACTGATCATTTGTTAGAGCAGTAATAATATTGTAGTTTATTCTAACCTGCCTTCTTTGCAGCAAGGGGTTTTCTGTCTGTCTCCACCATCTTGGTCCCGAACTGCCGAATTGGACCAATCAGTACTTTGAGACTCTAAAATGGAGCCTGCTTGAAGGGGCTGTGTGGAGTAAAAACTTGGGAATTGTAGTTTTGGACTGTTGGCACCTTCTTGCAACTGAAGGGGAGCTCTTGTTTTGACTGACAGCCGAATCAGCCAACCGAACCTTTTGGATCTGAGGAAAATCCTCCAGCTGCCTGCTTTTTAGGGCAGATCTAAGTTGGAAGCTGAGGAAGCAACAGCTCAAGATAATTCAAGAAGTCGTCTGCACAGTTTCGTGTGGGGGAACTGGGGAAAGGCCTGATTTCTGGCCTGCATGTCTGTCTACTGCCCTGAAAGGGAGAAGGGAATAATTTTGGACTGAATCTGATCTTGTGAGGATGAAGTGCGCTACTGAAGTTTGACCAGGCTCCAACCTGAAGGGGACCAAAGATTTTGCTGAATGTGATCGGCCTGCCAGGACTTCCAGACACCCTGCGAGCTCCCAGTTTGTGCAGAGACTTTGAGATCGTGACCAGAGAGCAGTTTGCCTGGTACAGTACATTTCCCTTACATGTAAATGTGCTGTGAATTGAAAGTGGGTTGTGAATTGGTTCCCCACTGTGTGAACTGTGTTCTGCTTGCTGGAAGCTGTATCCAGCCCATTTGGACTGCATCCGCGGTTACCTCCATGTGGCTGGGCCTTGCCACGAGGACCTTGCCAGACTACCCCACTGTACAGAGAAAGCCATCAATGAGAGACCTGCCTATGGATCAGCCCTCTGCTCCATGCTTGAACAGGAACAATGCCTCGGTGAATTGTGTGGGCCCTGCTTCTCCTGGCACTCCAGATTGACCACCTACTGTCTTGATTTCTGTCCATCCTGTGTTCAGTTTTGGGTATTGTGAGTAACCATCAGGGTAGCTCCCTGCAACTACAGTTTAATTTAAGTGTGTCATCTGATTTCTTGGTTATTTGTCTTTCTTCACAAACTGAGCCATCTGGCTCCGGATTACAAGTAATGTATGTTGTGCAGTTTGTTTTTTCATCACAGGGCCCCAACCAGCTGCAACACTGGCCTACCCCGGGCAATGGTCCTGGCTAGCCCACCTTTCCTCCACCTGGGTACCCAGAGGATGTGACTGTGTTAGGGACTCTGAATGCATGCACAGCTGTGTGATTGAAAGAACATTTAAGCTAATTAACCTGATTACACCCCTCACTTGTTCAAATCCCCTGAATAAATCAGATCTACCTTTTTCTGCTTTCAACTTGACTGTGATTCCAGTTTGTGCTTGAAGTACTGTACTGTTGCTATTTGCTTTGTCTAACCTTGTTTCACAGGGGATCCCCAGGGTCGAACCGGAGGAACCAGCCCTGGTGGTAAGTGCAACCAGTGTGGGTACTTGCAAGGTGTATTGGGGTATTGTGAATGTAATTATTGTACAGTGTCTAGGCCACTAGCAGGTAAAGAGGGGGGTTACAGTGTCCCGGAGGGCGGTGCCCTGGTTAGCTTGACCACTATCTACCCTGACCTCTGGGTGGAGGCACCCATTACAGAACCTAGGCCCCTTAACCTGCTACCAGCCAAGCAGGCAGGGGTAGTAGCTCTTGGGATAGTGCCACCTAGTGGTTACACCCATTATGCAAGTTTTTGAACCAAAATGCCATGAACTATAGCAACAGCAAAAGTTTACCACCATGAATGTGGTCTAAGGTTTTGTCACAAATTGCATAACTGCACTAAAACAGTGCCACAAATCCTGAACATTCTTTAAAAATCCAGACTCATGAATCCAGTGAGTCTGTTCTGAAGCCCTACAATTTATTACTTCTTAACCTGAGACATTCACTAAGCCCAAGCCTCCTCAGAGGCCTCAATTACCTAGCCCATGCCCCTCTTAACTGTGTTGTTAGCAGCTGGGATTCTTTGATAGCCCATTTTGAAGCATCATTTCTGGTGCAGCGTCACAGGGGTTTCAGTAGTCCACATGGAAGGGAAGTGCTGGATGAACTACAAAATGAGTACCCAATGTTGCGGGGCCAGGTTGCAGACTGGATGCCTGTCCTCTTATCGGCTGTTGTTTACTGTCGTCTAACTCTTCATCGCAAGTGATTACTTGGGAGTCTTCAGGAAAATTCCCTGCGGAGACTGTGGGAAGTGGATGGGATGTAAACTGTGGATCTGTGGAACATGTGGTACCGGAAGGCCCTGATTGCCAACTTGGCTTGAACTTTGTGCGCAGTATCTACGGTTTGAAAAATTGGAACAATTGGAATGGATGGAGCAGACTGTGGGATCTTCCTGAATTTTCTGAATTGTGTGAATGATTCCATTTAAATGTGTGGTGACTGTGGAACATTCTTCCAGGGACTCAAGACTTCAAAGGTTGCATAGTGGGATGTTTAAATCTGAAGACTTTTGTAATGATATTATTTTTTTTTAAATATTTTCGCATTTTATTAAAAAGTCTTACGTAATGTTTACGAGGAGTGGTAAGATGCTTACAGGAAAGGGGGAAGGGGAAGGTAAAAGTATTAGGGGATGGATTAAAGAAAAGGAATGAAAATAATGGATGTATATTTAATGATACATTATGTATCACATCCACCCCCCACTAAACAATTTTTTTTTACTTATGCTGAGGCATTGAAAAATACCATAAAACTGACTATTTTTAGATTATATGGGGGAAAAAGTAAAACAGGAGACAGACAGAGTAGGAAAGAACTTTCATGTAGATAGTAATGATATTCAAGATACTCAAGGACTAAATACAAAGACTCAAAGTTCTTATAAGGGGAAGATAAAAACTGAAGATACACATTATATTAATAAGACTTTAGAGATATTGGATAGACAGGTTAGGCAGAAAAATATCACAGATTTCTTTATTCCTAAAATTAAATTTAATTTAGGGGAAAATAAAGTCCACAAACTTAAATCTCCTCTACAGGAAGTGTCAACTTCGCAACCCCCAATGAAAAGGATTTCTCATAGAAAAGCACAGGACTCAAAATTCGAATTATACAGCCCCATAGAAATTTCATCAGGACTAGATGAAGACTTTGGAAACCTCAGTCAAGACCTAGTGAATGGTATTGGGGCAATCAGAGTTAATTGCTCTGCATTAACAGGTTCTCCAAACACGGTATTTGAAAAAATGGATAGAGAAGTTGAGCAAATAATAATAAATGAGGATCTATTTTGCTCAATGTCCAGGTACATTATCAAAGTATACATTTAAGGCATTAACACATCCTGTTATGGCAAATGTAGTATTGTTAGAGGCATTAAGGAATTTAAAATCTACTTTAGAAAGCTCTATTAGCACTTTATTTGTAAAATTGCAACAACTCGAGGAAAAAATGGATGAAGTTGTTTGCCAAAAAAAGTCTAATAAGTTAACTTTTTCATCAATTTGTATCCCAGATATTCAATCAAAAAATAAGAAGAAAAGGAAAGGTTCTAAGAAACAAAAGGAAAAGAAAAGGGGTGGAAAGAAATACCCAAAGAAAGCAACAATAAAAGTAACAAAGGAAATGAAAAATCAGAAAGAAGTTATTGTAGGACAACATTTAACGCCTGATCTAGTAAAAAAAGAAATTCCAAAGAATCAAGAAAGTCCTTCAAACAATGGTACAGGAAAAGTGAGAGGGATGTCCATAGAAATTATATGTACAGACTGCAATAATAGGCCCATTAACGAGATCATTAAAGTATGCAAGGAAACTGAAAGATTACTTGATGGAAAAGAAGTTTGTTTGCAAATTGATGGTGTGTATCACAAGAGTGAAGAATCACCAGAATCATTAAAGGACCTTATTAAGTATTTAATTGATGCAGAGTTAGGCATCCCTCATGCCAAGGATAACATTATTATGGTTTGTAGAGATGAAAGAATGGAGAATAAACCGGTGTATGCATTAGTTTCTGATATGTCTTTAGCAAAGTCCATTTGGGCTAAATCATATAGGATTTCCTTTTTAGAGTTAAGTTTATGGGCCCCTATCTCATGGAAGACCATTGTAGCCCATACGAAACAGTATTGTGAGACTGGTGATTACTTAACTTTGAATAGCTTTAAAGGGAAGTTATTTAAACTTCAATGGGATTTCAGTAAATTTACAATAGATAGTAGTGGGGATTCCACCCCTTATATTCTGTCTTTATTTGGTATAGACAGACTTCTGGGAGAAAATGAAATCCTGGATGTCTATATAAATTCCCTTATAAGGTCATACCTTCAAAAACCAAAGGGAGAAAAATGTATTAGATATGCAAAGAGAGTGTTTCCAGACAAACAAAATAGTCAAATAGATATATCATGCATATCAGCAGATCTATTTCTTATTATAAAAAGGAATGTGGAAATTTTTGTTAACGTTGGCATATTAATTGTGGACATGGTGAATCTGAATGATGAAAGGATTACAGGTTTGGGTGTAGAACATTGACTAGAAATAACAGAAGAAAATTCTACAGAGATTACCTTTAACTATACACAAAATAATCATTTGCTGAAAATATTATCTTGGAAAATTGCTGGATTTTGTAATAAGCTAGTAGACTGTGAATGTATGGAATGTCTTTCCAAATATGAAATTCTGGCCCTACAAGAGATGTGGGCTTTAGATAATATAAATATTAATGGATATCAAGTAACATTAAATTCAGCAACTAGAGAAAAGACATTTGGTAGAGCAAAAGGGGGGTTGGCCCTGTTTGTTAAAATTAGACCTAGTATAACAATATTAGAAATTTTTAAAAACACGCAATACTATATTATGGCCATTATAAAAATAGATCAGGCTGTGTTAATTTTGGTCAATGTATATCTTCCACCAGTTAATACATTAGAGCAGTTTGGGCAGATTTAGGTGCTTCTCTTCTTAAAAATCCAAGAGGTTTGTTTATTATACTAGGGGATTTTAATGATCGTATTGCAGATCATGATAACTTTTCAAATTTAGAGAATCAGCTAGATCTTAAGTTTTGCAAAAACAGAGCTAGTAAAGATAAAGGTGTAAATGACAGAGGTCGAAGTTTAATAAAATTCCTTGAGGAAAATGCTCTAATGATTTTGAATGGAAGAACTGAGGGGGACTGGGAAGGTGAATTCACCTTCGCTTTGGGGGTGGGTCGAAGTATAATAGACTATGTCATAACTAACCATGAAAGTCTAGAGACTTTTGTCTCATTAAAAATTCTTATTCGAGCCGAAAGTGATCATGCTGCTTTAAGCTTACAAGTGAAGTTAGATAAAGATATTCTTCTCTCTGAACAGTCCACTTGTTTACCATTGGCACAATTATATCTAAAAGGGAAACACCGTTTGAATTATAAGGCAGTTTATGGAAATAAAGTTCAAAATATGTTGATAGAATTTGGAAAAAAAGGGAAATGCAAACTATGATTGGGAAAATATAGAATGGGTAACTGCACAAATGGATAAACTTAATCTGAATCTAAGAGCATCACTCTATACAGATGTTAATATTGGAAGCAAGAAATCTTCTATAACATAGTTTGACAAAGAATGTAAAACTGAAAAAAGGATACTTAAGAAACTTATTAGAAAGATCATAAATCATCCCTCAAAGGAAAATTGTGCATTTTTAAATAGGGCTAGGAAGTCATATAACAGACTTTTGTAGATGAAGAAGTTATCTTTCCAAAATAATACATGGGATGAAATGTTCCAGATTATTAAGAATAAGGATGTTAAAGCATTCTGGAGTATGGTAGCAAAGGGAACTAACCATTACCAGTCGGCCCTCTCAGTATATGTACCAAGAGATACTTGGGTAGAACATTTTAAGGAAATATTTAGTAAGACTTCCTCTTCCCCTGATAGCATAGTTTCGTATAGTTTATGCAAAGCAGAATCTGCGATAATTTTTACTCCTGAGGAGATAGAAGAGAATATAATGAAATTAAAAAATAATAAGGCACCTGGTCCAGATTACATTCCCCCAGTAGTATATAAAGAATATAAAGATTTTTTGATTCCTATGCTTACAATGTTTTTTAATTTGTGTGTTAAACATAACATAACTTTATTCCTATTTCTTGGACTCATATTATTATAGTTCCAGTTCATAAAAAGGGATCATTATATGATCCCTCAAATTTTTGTCCTATTAGTTTATTAGATATAAGTTCCAAAATATTTACAAGACTTTTATTGAATAGGGTAAATGAATGGACTGAACTATCCTCACAGATATCAATTTACCATGCAGGTTTTAGGGAGGGTATTGCTACAACTGATAATTTGTTCTGTCTTGCCCATTTGATGGAAAAAGATGTATTCCTTAGGAAATCTAAGTTATATACAGTTTTTGTAGATTTTGAATCAGCCTTTGATTCGGTAAACAGATTAAAATGATGGGAATTACTATATAAGAAGAGTATGGACCCAAGTCTCCCTAGATTAATTCAGAAACTTTATTCAGATACACTTACATATATTCTGAAATAAAATAAATAAATATATTAGATATGATAATGAGGGTAGGTTCTCCCAGCCATTTGAGTCAAAGTGTGGAGTTAAACATGGTTGCCCACTGGCCCCTGTTCTCTTCAATTTATGTATCAATGAACTATTAATAGTTTGAGATACAGAAGTATTTGACTCTCCTAAAATAAATAATATTTCAATCCATTCATTGGCATATGCAGATGATTTGGTAATATTTTCACTTTCTAGAATTGGGATACAGAAGAAATTTGATATGTTGCAGCAGAAATGTAAAGTGTTAGAACTTCGGAGAAATACAAAAAAAAAAACAATGGTTTTCAGAAATGGGAACAATAAAGTGAAAGACCCGAGGTTAAAAGTAGGAGATGTTAATATTGAGTTAGTAAAGGAATACTGTTATCTGGGGGTACAACTTACTTCCTATTGCTCTTGGACGGCTCATATTAATAATCAAATAAATAAAGCTAGATTAGCCACAAGAGCATTACTGAAATTTTACTTTGTGTATGGAGGAAATACAGTAGTACCAGCGTTAATTGCTGGCGAGGCAAAAATACAACCATTATTGCTGTTTGGCTCAGAAGTATGGGGATACGTAAGTAAGAAGGATCTGGAGAAACCTATGTCATATTATTATAAAGCACTTTTAATGGTACCCTCTTCTACCTCAAATACCATGGTATGAACTGAGTTATGTAGAGTTCCGATTTGTTTTCTTAAATATCTTACGCTGATCTCATACTGGATTAGAATAATAAATCAAAAGAAAAACATACTCCCAAAAATATGTTTAAAAGAAAAAATGCAATGGGCAGATAGAGATTTACCATCATTTTGGCTAAATGGACTTCGAAGTAAATTAGATCAAATTAATATGTGGTCAGTTTTTTCAAAAGGAATAGTGATTCTTCCCCAATATAGACAATTGGCAAAAAAAAATGTATTCCCTAGGGAAAGGTAAAGATATGGTACAAATAAGACAACAAAAATGTACAAGATGGTATAAGGAGAACAAAATTAACCATGAATTGGAACAATATATTTCCTTTTGGATGATTCTTTCATATGGAAAAGCTATTACCTGGATGAGGATGGGGCTAGTAAATTCAAAGTATACATACTTTAATGCATTTAGTGCAGTTGATAATGTAATAGGGTCAGAAAAGTGATGTCAGTGTACTAAAGGACATGAAGAAACTTTAAAGCATATTTTATTGCTGTGTCCTCTATATAACCAGGCCAGAGATCAATTTTTAAAGAATTATCTGTTAATTTATACAGATTCAGGCTATGATGGGATATTTATTTTGCTACATCCGCAAACAGTTGAAGATGCAATTCTATCTGCGAAATTCTCAAATTCTATTATTAATATGAAAAGGAAAAACTATAGGCAGCTAACTTCAGAACAATAACATGTGATTATAGAGTGAAGTGATTGATGTATTAGGAATAATAAACAGTTTTTAAATTATTTAGACAACATTTTTTTATGTGTATATTTTTATGGTTTGTATATCAAACTTTGTCATATGTATGTGTTGAAAATAATCAAGTTACCTGTTATCTTGATTAATCAAATAAAGCATTGAATTGAATTGATTGATTGCCCATTTCCTTCTACAGTATTTTCTCCCCAGCTTGGCCCAGTCCAAAAGGAACATTGTCACCTAGGTTCCCATGCAGTATATAGCTCCAGTCCACCTAAGTTGGGAGGAGCAGAAGAAGATGCTAATTATTCCTTTGTGTGTGTGTGTATGCATGTGTGTGCATGCCCTTCTCTCACACTCACATATTGAGAGTTGTGCCGATTGAGTGCAGAAAATCTCATTACTTGATTTTATCTAACAATCTCCTGCTGGGCATTGCAGTGTTTTCCATCAATCACTCTTCCACTATGATTTCATTTTGATTTTATAAACATTACCCACAATTCCAAACCAGATCCCTGTTCTTGGATACTATTCTGCTGGATTAATCTTAGACAAACAACCAAACTTGTTGCAACTAGCCCAACAGGTCTGGGTTTCACGTTGTGTAATTTTTGTGGTGGAACTAAAATGATTCACAGAATTTCCCTGAAAATATTAAGGTTATAGTGAGAAAAACAGTACACCATACAACATTCCACAACATTCTAAACAATCCTGTTGAATCACTGATGTAAGGTGCTGTTTATATTCTGGTAGAAACAATTATATTTTTATTCATCTCATTTTCACTGATGATAAAAAAAACATTTTCACAGCTCTACTCCAGGCAAGTGTGCTTGTTGTCAGTATCATTCTCTTGGAGACATGTCTACTTTACAGTAAGATGAGCAAACTTCCTTTGGCATTATAAATACCAGCTTGAGCTCAGCAGTGGGATTCAGAGATGAAAAAATGTTTCTGATTAAGATCCACCCACATACTCCGGTGAGCAGCTTTGGATGCCTTCCTGCCTATACCCAAACATTTTGCCCTACTCAGATTCAGGCATAGCACCCCATCCCCAGGAAGCTACCTTGGTTGGCTTATATTACCCAGATTAAATTCCTCAAAAAAAGAGCCACAATCTGTACTAGGTCACAGCTGCAGCCTCATGCATCCTTAGTATAATTGGTTGGAAGTTAGTACATGAGATTACAGAAACATACAAAGATTCATAATACACTGACAATGGCCCCTATGCACATAGGGGTAGGGAGTATGTGCCTGAGGTGCACATCCCGTCTGCACAGCTATGCACTTCTGGACAGTTGTGTACCGGTGGCATTCACCACCTCCGGCCACCTGTCTGTGGCCAGCTCCCTCAGCATGCAGGTCTGTGCAGGGCAGGCATGGGCGGAGTCATGGACCCAACCAGGCATCCAATATGATGCCTGGCATGGGTCCAACAGTAGATCCCTTATGCAGTGGGATGTGTGTTGGCAGCGCACCCTGTGAATGTCTGAGTGCCAGTGGCTGTGGCAGGTGTTAGGAGGGCAATGCCACTGGCCCTCTGATGGCACAGCAGTGGTGCAGTAGGATGGGGAGCTTGTGGGGTGCAGTGGGGGAACAGTACCATTGGTAGCAGGGAGGGGTTCACATGCGTGCTGCTGTGAGAGGCATGGGTTTTGTGGGGGGGCTGCCACACTCACCACTGTGTACTGGGGAGGGAGGGTGGGTAGCATCGGGTGGCCATGTGCTGTGCCCCTGGAGTGTCATTGGGCTGTCTGCCCTGTCCTGCAGCATGTCCCAGGGTGTGCACAGGGTGCATGTGGGGTTTATAGCAGGGTTCTCCCTGGCATACCCTGTGCCCCCTATGCACTCCTATGGTCAGCACTACATGACTTAGTGCATGGTGTGTAGTGCTGGCCTGCCCCATGCTCACCCTCGGCACAATGCACTTAGTTTGGCTGGGGGATTGGGCACTTATGTGCTGTGTGCCCCACGTGGTGCAACCCATATGGAAGGTGCAATGGGTGTGGAGCAGCTATGTGCCCCAGATGCGTGGAGCATGGATACTTCACCAATTCATGCATTGGGGCCAATATGAATAAATGGGATATGTCCAGAGGTGGTGTGAATGTATATTCTCCTAAAAGTTCACTATCTGTGAATAAATAACATATTCCACCTCTGCTGATGTCACAATTAGTCTCTTTAATGAGCAAACAAGCCATTACTCTATCATTGCACCCAGTACCCATCTCTATGAGTTGCATTTACTAGCCAGTACATAGCAGGATTTCACATCTAACAAACTGCTGTAAATAAAGATTGTATTAGTCCAAACTACATCTTGTGTTTTGGGGAAACAATGAGCAGAGGGAAACTAACACATCAAAGAAAACTTTTCTTATTCAGAAGGTTGTACACCTGGAAGAGCATGCTAAACTGGGCATGGCACAGTTTAAGATGCTGCATGACTGTTTTAAAAATAGGAACATCAAGCCAAAAAACTTTCTGGGGGCAAAGTAATGAATGGTCAATACAGGAGCAGTAAATTACACTTTAGTGGGCTTCCTTGGCCCGTGTTTCAAGATGCGTCATGTCAATACTGCACAACTGTTTAAATAATACGGACTTCAAGCCAAGAAACTTTTGGGGGTTGGGGGAACTGGTGTAAAATGCATGAAGTTCTCTAACTTCACTCATGTTGTGCGCTGCTGCTACCTGGGTTGGCAATTACTGTACTCATTCAACACACAGACAAGTCAGGGCAACTTGGATCAACATTCACCTAAGAAGAGCAGCAGAAGGGCTGCTACATTTGTTTCCACCAGTGCCTTCATGGTTCGGAGTTGAATACAATCCTGCCAGTGGCACAGAGAATGGTGGTTTGACAGGAGAGTCGTGCTGAAGGGGCAGTGGTGAAGTGACTGCCTGTCTGGTCCTGTGATGGCCTGACTCAAAGCGAGAAGGAAGTCACATGCTGAGCCCCTGGGTGGACTGCGGGCTGGGAAGGGAATGAGAGACAACTGGTGGAGTCCATACTCTGCCTCTCTTCAAGTGATATGCTAACCATTCATTTTGGTTAGTTTTCTCCATACAAATAAAATAATGGGGCAGATGGAACAGAGTTCCGCTGACTGTCCAATATGGTTAACGGAGTTATCTGTGCATGTTCAGGAACTCATGCATGTGCAGTAAAGCACCCGAAGCCAAATGGCACATGGCAAACAATGCCATGCTCCCACTGCTGAACAAAGTAGTGTGGTGAGACATGCATCTGCCACCACTGCGGGAAGTCCAGAGAAAAAGGAACAGACGGTATCCAGTCAGCTCCTTTTTCCTGAATGATCCCAAAATGGCTGCAGATCTCTTCCCACTGCAGCTGTAAAAATTTAAACATTTCACATACGCTATTAAATCCTTACTATCCAGACTGAAAATTAATGTTTTACATCACCTTACATAGTACAATAATGAAGATCAACAATAAACATTAAGTTCATCAGTACAGATGCTGATGTCCACAGTATATACTGAATTACTGACATGATTCACATGATACTCTGTGGCATTTTTAAGATGTTCAGCAGCTTACAAATACAGCAAGTTAAGCTACTATGATACTTCAAATTACATAATTTTGTGTAACTGCTTTTTTCATATGACAATCAATCTGTCTCTTAATTTTCACTGCAAATTACTACTTAAATAATTAGATAAATCAAAGTATGATACCTTTTGACAATCTACATCAGAAAACTGCAAAGGCATTCACTGTAAGCAATGGAGCTTGCAAACTTGATTTGTGTGAGTGAGAGTGTGTGTCTGTTCACGTGGTGGGGGGTGCTGATGGCAGTGACTGGTAAATCTAAAGGCCACACAACCACATATGAGAGATTATGTAATATATATGAAAATGACAACATAAGTATCTCGGTCATATGGATGACCATGCTTAATTAAAGTGCTGCTTACTTTGCAGTATTTGTATTATATCATGCAGATCAGTATTGTTATGCATTGCAATTTAGAAACATAGAATCTGTCAGCAGAAAAGGACTGCTTGGCCCACCCAGCCTGCCCGGATGGTCCCTGCCCTGTCTGTCTCCACAGACAAGTGTCCTGTCAATCCTTCCATCTGTCTATTTACTAATATTCCCCTATGTCTGTCCCACGTATGCTTGAAGCCTCCTACTGTTTTTACCTCCACCACATCTACTGGCAGACTGTTCCAGGCATCCACCACATTTTCAGTGAAATAGTGCTTCCTCATATCCCTCTTAAACTCTCCCATTCCAGCTTCATCACATGCCCTCTGGTCCTGGTACTCACTCTCATTTGAAGACTCCCCTTCTGCACCCTGTTCTCCACCCCCCACATGAGGAACTTGTGGGTCTTTATCAAGTCCCCTGTCTCTCTCCTCTCTTTCAGGGTGTACATGTTGAAATCCCTCAGTCTCTCCTCATAGGGCTTTTTTCATAGAGTTTTTTTTCCTCCCGCCGTCACCTACTCCTGCTATTGGTCCCAACTGAGGATCCCCCAGTCTCATCTGCCACTCCCCCTGCTGTTTCACCAGCAGGGATCTCTATGGAGCAGGACCAGGGAGTCCCACAGAGCCAACACATATGGTGACAGAGGTACATAGTCTTTTTTCCAGGCAGACTGCACATCATGCAATGGCATAACGATAAGCTCCACCTTTGCTGAGACATCCTCAGTCACCCATGATTGGTCATGTGCTTTTTGCCCAGGATGTGCTACCACCTGGACACCTTCAGTTGGCAGACAAGTAGCACAACACACTAACCCCCTCACTGAGGGAGGAGAGATGTCCACTGAGATTCTCAATCCTCCCTCCCCTAGCTGACCCCTGAGTGACCCACATCTGTTCCTAAACCTGGGTCACCAGTGTGGTAGGAGGTAAGGCACCAGTGCTTTTGGCCCTCCATGCCACTGGGCCAGCTGCCTCATAGGGCTTTTGATGCAACCCCTGCACCATATTAGTTGCTCTCCTTGGGACTGCCCAGGATGGAGTCATCTCTTGGCTCAGGTTCCAGAGGGCCCAGGGCATCTGTATTTGTTCATGCAAGTCCCAAAGGGACCTGTGTGAATGAGGATAAGATTCAACTATATCAAAAAGAAAGAAAATTATTTGCAAATAATTGTGTTAAAGCACAAGTTAGGGTTCAGCTTAATGCCACAAAAGCAGGGAAATGTGATGTTAGGGTTTTCAACCCTGACTCACCATGCCCACCAAGCAGCAAAAGTACAAAACCACGCAAGCAACCACAGGCAGCCATCATCAGGTAAGACAAACAGCATGTAACTGTTTCTGGATGACACAAATGGAGTAGCACTGATGTGCTACCTTTGTGGATTTGTATCTGCATCATGCACACCTCCAGACATACAGACTCACTTGTCACTGTAGATAGAAATCCACAGTATGCAAATCACAGTACTGCTTCTGGGTACAGGAGCACAGACCCCTGCAGCCACAAATACAAATCCATGATACCCAAATTACAAGAGTACATTTGCCTGCAGAAGTGCAGATCCAAGCTGTAGCTGCAGGTAGTCATGCACACTGTAAGACATGCACATTCTTGATGAGCCTGTGCTTCTGCAGCTGCAGGTGTAAGACATACACATTGACCTCTGTCTGCAAAAGCATAGTCACCACAAAATCCATGATACAGTACCAAAATTGAAAGAATATTCCTGTCTGCAGAACTGCATGCCCCTCAGGAGCCTGAGCCTCTTCTGCCTCAGGTGTAAGACATACACTCAGTTTTCTGGCTCCAGAAGGATTGGCTTTTGTGGGGCCTACAGTTACACAGATTGAAGTACTGTTGCAATGTGGGTATTATGGTTTCAGTAGCAGGTCTAGAAATTGTTTCAGGGGTTGTAGTTTTTCAGTTACGCAGTTGCATATTGAAAAGCATTCATCAGCAGATCATGCTATCTAATGAGATAACTTGTACAACCTGCATGAGTACATGTGGCTGCAAATCTGCAGGCTCCATGTGGTCTTATGCAGCTTCACATACTCATGCAAGCTGTACGATATGCACACACAAGTGTGGCTGCATAAGTATAGACCCTGTGTGGCCTTTGCTTATGCAGCCACAGTTACAAATCCATGAAGGTGTGGTGTGTGGTCTGGATGCTGACAGAAATGGCTGCCTGAGCTCAGTATTCCATCCCACCCCTCTTGTAAACTCAAGTTTTCTCCCTATGCAAGACAGTCCTGTGGGCCAGTACTATACACTCTGACGGTGTTTGTTACTTAAAAGTGACTATGATTAGTCTTGGGCCTGTAATCTCTTTAATTTTACATTTATTCATCTGTGTCTGTACTAGAGCAAGGTGGCCTGTACTACTATCTTTCCTGCCAGGACCTGATCAGTTGAATGAGTTGAGATAGTAGAGGTGGGGAATGTATTACTTGGTATTACTTTACTTGGTATGAAAGAACAGAGGAAGGCCAGATCCCATCGAGACTGTTCCCCACACTATGTGGGACATTATTTGTCTATTATCCCTCAACCAAACATCTAATTTGTTTTTAAAGACAGTGGCACTAGTTGCCTCTACCAATTCTTGTGGCAAGGTTTTCCATACAATGGATGCTCTTATTGGAAAAAAGTTTCCCCTTTTGCTGGTTTTATAAGTTTTTACTTCAAGCTGTTTATTATGCAGTCTCGGAACATGTCTCCTTTTGGAGAGTGTTAGACCACATTTTTCCATTAGATCTGGTGAATTTATTAAATTAAAAACCATAAGCATATCACCTCTTAATCGTCTAGTTTGAAGAGAGAAGAGACCAGTAGCTTTTAATCTGTTCTGATAATCCAAGTTTGTTAATCTTGGAATCATTCTAGTTACTCTCCTTTGAACCTGTTCAAGAATTGCTATGTCTTTTTTTTGGTTTGGATTCCAGAAAGGGAGCCATAGTCTAGATATGGTCTAATGTATGCCCTATACAATGGAATAAGGCATTGTTCAGTGCGATTAACAAAGTGCGTTTATTTGCCTCAAAAGTCTGTTGGTCATGCAAGCAGTTCTAACACAGTGATCATTTGATGTAAGTTTATTATTAACATAAATCCCTAAATCTTTTTCACAATTTGATGAGTGAAGTGGTAGTCCATTGATATGATATATCGTTTTTGGATTATTTACACCGAAATGCACTACTAAACATTTGTCTTGATTAAACTGCATCTGGTTTTCATTTGCCCAAAGTGTTAATTTTTCCAAATCCTTCTTTAATGCAGATATATTTTCTTGATTAGTAACCTTGCCCCCAATTTAGTATCGCCTGCAAATTTAACTATGAAGTTATTTGGCCCTGTTTGTAAATCACTGATAAAGAGGTTAAACAATGTTTGTCCCAAGACCTACCCCAGTGGTACACCACTTGTCACACTACCTGAATCAGACAAGATATCATTAATTCTGACTCTTTGAGAACGATTTGTCAACCAGTTTAAGGTTCAGTTGACAATATCAGGTGACAAACCTAGATTGTGCATTTTAATAATGAGTTTTTCATGTGAGACTTTATCGAAAGCTCTACTAAAGTCCAAAAGAATTACATCAGTAGGGATACCCACATCTAGTACAGTACTTATATTATTGTAAAAAGATATCAGACTGGTGGTGCAAGAATACTTGGGAGTAAACCCATGCTGATTTGAATCATAAATTCCTAATTTTTTACAATCTTGATCTATTAGAGACTTCATTACTCATTCCATTAATTTACCAGCCACTGAGGTCAGGCTAATTGGATGATAATTTTGCACAGAACCTCTATTGCCTTTTTTAAATATGGGAATAACTATTGCTGAACGCCAATCATTTGGTACAATGCTTTCTTGTAAAGATTTATTGAAAATAATTGACAAAGGTATATAAATATTTATAGATGTTTCAATCAGAAACCATGGATGAATACCGTCTGGGCCCGGACTAATATTTTTTTTTTAGTTTTTTGATAGCCTGTATAATGTCAAGTTGGATAGAACCTATGATAATCTACATGGTGAACTTTAAATGTACTAATAGGTGATTTTTGAGAGAAGACAGAACAAAAGTACTTATTAAAGAGATTCAAGGTTTCTATATCAGATAGAGAAGAGCCATTGGTTATAATGGGACCAATGGTCCTTGATACGCCTTTTTTACTATTTATATAGGAGAAAAGAGATTTGTGACAGTCTTTTGTGTGAGATAGTTTAAATTCTAGTTTATATTTTGCCAATTTAATAGGATTTTTCAAGTTTTTCACAGGTAGTCTGTATTTATGTAATAGAGTAGTTTTAAATGGAACAGAACTATTCTGAAGTTTCCTAAAAAGTTTAATTTTTATTTTAATCTGATTTTTAATTGTCTTGTTGAACCAAGGGGGAATTTTTCCTTTATTATTAAAGTTCCTCTTAGTTGGAATAAAGGTATTTTCAAAATAACATACAATGTTTTTAAAAAAGTCCCAAGCTTGTTGTGTTGTACAATTAAGAAGATTAGATTCCCAGTTTATGTTTTGTAAGTATTCATTGATTTTAGAAAAATATGCTTTGTTATAATTTCTTGTGTAGCATAACTTCCTTTGTATAGTTTTAAACTGTTGAATTTCAGAAAGAATAGATGAACGATCACTGGTCCCAAGTGGATCCTAAATTTGTAAATTGCTAATTTGTTGCTCTATGTTAGTAAATAATAGATCCAAAATATTAGGACCTCAAGTGGGTTCAGTAACAAGTTGTAATCCAGTACTAACTACCACATCTATTAGTCCTTTCTCGGCATAGGACTGCCCTGAGAATGAGTCCCAGTTAATATGAGGGAGGTTAAAGTCACCAAATATTACAGTATCTTGAGATTTTGAAAAATGTGTAATTTCCTTAAACATATCAGTTGTGTAATCTGAATTTGCAGATGGAGGTCGATAGATGTTACCAATAGTTATATAGGACTGCTCCTTCAATAAGATTTGAAACCATATACTTTCCAAAGGAAAGGGAGAACACACTTCAAAAGAAGGACTATCATTTCGTACATACATACAAACTCCACCACCTTGCTTATCTAATCTGTTGTTATGATATAACTTATAACCTGGAATTTCTCTGGATCAAATTGAGGATGCGTCCCACCAAGTTTCAGTTACTCCAACCACACCTATATTTAAAGTTTGACATTTGGCTTTGAGTTCTGCTAATTTGAGTTGGTTTAAAGATTTTGCATTCAAAGCTAGGAATTTACATTTAGTTGTGATAATATTTTGGTAAGTATTCAGAGACTTGGGAATAGACCTATTCTCCCCCATTGTTTTTAGTTTAAACAATGATTTATGATTTTAGTGATACTTTTCCCCATAAGTGTACTACCCCTATGACTGAGATGTAAACTGTCCCAGCTAAACAAGGAAGAATGATCTGAAAATGTGAGCCACCTCAACATCCACCCAACATCCCTGGACTACATCACCCACCTGTTGGAGTCCCTCATATCCAACATAGCTGAATTTAAAGCCTCCTCCTTGGCCACCTCACAAGAAGTATGATTCCTATCTGACAGGGTCAATGCAGTGAAGCTGCAGACAGGGGACCACAAGGAAGCACAGAAATGAATCTTACAAGGCCTCGATGACAGTAAGAGACAGCTGGGTCATATGTGGGAAGGAGCCAAGGGCCAGGAGAACAGGGAGTGGTGCAACAATATCCAGGTCTTTGGGGTCCCAGAATGGGAAGAAGGAACTAATATGGAAAAGTTTCTGCAGGACTTTCTATTGCAATTGATTGGGCCAAGATGTCACAGTGTTATAGAGATGGAGAGCAGCAAACCATACCAAAGGCCCCCTTAGCCCTGCAGATGCTAGCCCTGGATTGATACATCCCTTCATGAGGCGAGGATACAGTACTACTTTAAAGAACTTTCCAGTTCATGTGTGTCCCAGAATAGTCAGGTATTTGAAGGCAGATCACCAATAGAGGAGTTCAGTTGGATACAGCACATTTGGCCAGACATCAGGCTACAAACTCTCTCTCCCTGAAGGCTCTGGGAGGGACAGAACCATCCCCACGCATGGTCTGGGAGCTACAATGTGGGCCATGGAAGAGAGGGGGAGCTAGAACTGGCACACACTGGCAATTGTAAAATGCTAGTTCCCACTGATACAGACATGGAGCCAACTAAACGAAGCAGCAAGAGCACAGGCAGGCAAAGGGCTGAGGTGCCCAAAAAACACAAGGAGCCAACAGGAATCAGCAGCGCTCAAGGAGCAACTCACTTAGAGAACTGTCAAGCCCTACTGAAACTCTGTTTCCCCTGGTGAAAACGGATATGGATTCTTCAAGGGAAGCTTGCACAACCAAAAGCTTAGCATCATACCATGTTACAGTGCCTATGTCTGCCTCAGCTAGCCCATATTCCTCCTGAACCAGTGTGGTGGGGGCTGCCGATGACATGTATATAAGCCAGCTGGCAGCCCCTGTAATTCATCCTGAAACCAAGTCCTTTGCAGAAGTTGCAGCCACCATCCCAACTTGAAGTCTATGCACTCCTGGAGCTTTGCCCTGGTTTAAGGGAGGGATGCTAACTCTGGACTGTCAGTAGTCAATAATCTGACTTGTGGGTAAAGTCTTTCTGGAGTTGTGCTGTTTCTATTCTGTTAATAAGGGCCTAGTGCCAGTCTGACTTTGTAAAATGCTGTGTTTCTTTCTCTCATGCTTATTGATTGCTGGGAAGGGCAGCATGGAGGGGGGGGTATGTGGGGCTACTTGAGTCATCGGTACCATTTCCCACTGTCATTTTGTTTTGTGCCCACTGTTCTATAACTATCACTATCCTCCTGGCTGGATGGAGGCCCCCCTCCACTGCCAGACTCCCTTCTACATCCCCTTTAACTTCTTGCTTGTTTTTCAGATGGGGCTGCAGATGGGGTAGTAGCACTGGCTGGTTGATGGGGCAGGCCCCCTCTAGAGTTTTTGTCTAGTCTGATTTGCTCCTTGCATGGATAAATGGGGCCTGTATGTGAGGTCGGTCAGAACACTACGCACTGGCTCCCCTACAACCCTCTCTTGGAGAAGACTGGACAGGCTACTCACAGGGCAACAGCAGCTAGGCTTTCTCCCTCCATTGGCTAGCCCTCTGTCTGCCCTTCATAGTTTACCCCCTTCCCTCCCTTCTATTGTGCTTCACACATAGCCCCCCTCCCTAACATGGTCTTATTCTAATCCCTTGGAGATGCAAGAAACTTGCTTGGCCACTAAAGTCACCGGACCCTTCAGAGCAGTTTTACCCCCCCCCCACACTTTTCTCCCACTGATCATGGTTAGTCACTTGGCAGTCAGGGAGCATTTTCCAGAGGCCACCAATGTTGGATTGATGCTCCAGACTGGGGATACATCCCTGACCTTTGGGTGGCATTCGGTCAAAGGCTTTAACAACTAGGGGTTTGGGACGTGTTCACATGTTTGTTTTCCTGTTCTGCTCACCCACTTAGTACCTTTGTGACAATGCATGGAGGCAGCTTTTGCCCTCCTCACATACACACTGCATGCTTTAACTACTAAAATACCAGCAACAGCTTAATCTGGTTCAATTTCAGTTGGTTACAATCTATACCTGGTCGAACTTGAAAGCGACTTTTAGTCTCAGTGGGCCTACCGGTCAATAAAATTCAATAAATAAATAAATAAATAGTTTTTGGTTGTTACATGTGTGCTAGTCCTTGTTCCTTCTTGCTTTACTGTTGTTTATTCTTGTGCACTGTTGTAACTTACTTCTTTGAGACCACAGAACAGGGTTGTTACGGTACCTTTTGAAGTGTATCTCTCATTCCCACTTTGTGTGGGCCAATTGCAGAGCTTTGTGCTATTCTAACTTAGTGATATAAGCTTTACCTAGCATAATTCATGAATCCAGTAAGGGCAGATGGCTGGTGCTAGGTACTGGGGCAGAACTTTGGATAAGGGTTGTTGCTCCTCCCACCACCATTTCTGCTGTAATACAGTTGCATAATCCAGGCACAGGCAATTTTGTGGGCCACTGGTCTGGTTACGGTATCTCAGGTGGTGGGCCCAGTTGTTTAGTCCTTAACATGTGTCAATCCTAAAAGAGTGAGGTGAGGTGCATTTCCTGGAATGTCAAAAGCCTCAATCACCCAGTTAAGAGCATCAAAGTGCTGCAGCACTTAAATTCACTGAAACAGAGATAGCCCTGATCCAGGAAATACATCTCACTGACAAGACTATACACTGGATCAGGAAAGCCTGGGTAGAGCAAGTAATCCACAGTTCAGTGATCTCTAAATTGAGAGGGGTATCTATCCTACTTCATAAGGTGCTGTAGTGGAAGGTAGAATGGACCAAGACTGACACTCTGGGGAGCTGGATAGCTGCCCTTCTCTTCTTCCCAGGAGCAGAGTAATTTTTGTTTATGTTTATGCTCCCAGTAGTGATGACATATTTTCCCTCCCATAAGTCAGCCAAGCAATTGCAGAGATTGGAGGGTAGGATCACTGCACCCCCCCCACCCCTTAATGGGAGGAGATTTTAACATAGCCCCAGACACTTTCCTTGATAAATCTCATGTTTCCACAGATAGCCACCCCAAGGCAAGGTCGGCACTTTTGGTATTAATGGAGTAGTGGGGAATGATTGACATATGGAGAAGGAATAATCCAGATGGAAGGGATTACTCCTTCTACTCCCCAGTACATGCATTCATAGCCAAATTGATTTGTGGTTACCAGATGGAGGGGCATCCTCAGGTCTTTCCACCCAAAGATAGAAACTATACTAATTTCTGATCATGCCCCTGTCAGACTCTCTTATCTGCCTATGGGGATGCAAAGGAGATCGCTGAGATGGGGATGTAGTGCCCTCCTCCTAGGAGATCCAAAATTCTGTGAGTGGATCATTTGGAAACTGATATCTACTTTTCTACTGATGGGAATGGGGAGGCGGCACCAAAAATAGTGTGGGAGGCCTCCAAGGTCTTTTTAAGATGCTGGATCATTTCCTACTCAGCGACACAGAAAAGAGTGAAGGAAAAAGACCTCAATACATTAAAGCAAGATTTGCTGTGCAAAGAAGCTCAATTCAGAAAAGAATCTACCCTTCAACAGGCCTACTGGCCAATATTGTACAGCGCAAATATAAGAATAATATGATCCTATATCACAAGGCTGAGTGGCGATTGCTTTGTGCTAAGCACCATTTCTAGGAGTCAGGGGAGAAGGGTGGCAAGCTGTTAGCTTATAAGCTGTGGAAACAGAAGGCAAAGTCACAAATTCAGGTGTTGCATAACAGTAGGGGGGAAATAGTAACTGCCCCAGAGGATATCAGTGATGTCATGAGACAGTACTATGTACAGTTGTACTCCTCACGGATAGTAGACCCTTCCAATGCCCCCACCAAGTGCAGATGTTTCTGGGCACCACTCACATGCCCACTGTGACACTTGATCTCCGAGAGGAACTGGACCTACTCCTTACAGAAGAAGAGCTCAGGCGCACTTTGATGCAACTTTCCAAGGGAAAGGCATTAGGAGGGGACAGTGCTATTGTAGAACTGTACCAGCTTATGCCACATATCATAATTCCCCACCTGCTAGCTGCACTGCAGAATGCCAGGTCCCAAATCACCCTTCTCCAACAATGAAATAAGTGTTATTTACCCTTCTGCCTAAGAAATTGTCAGATCCCTTGGAGTGCACCAATTTCAGACCAATCTCTTTATTATTCACTGACACTAAAATTGTTGCCAAGGCTTTGGCTAACAGGGTAGAGAAGGTCTTGTCATCCTAAGAGGGGAAAATGGAGGCCAGCGATATCCAAACTGTTCTCAACCTGAAATGATATGTAAACAAATCCAGCACTCCTATGGCTGCCATGGCTATGAATTTCTGTAATGCTTTCAACTCTTTAGAATAGAGTTGTCTAATCTCTGTCCTGGAGGCTTATGGCTTTGCCCCTACTTCTGCAGCTAGATTGTCACACTGTACAGAGCCCCCTTGGCCACCATCCTCATATACCACAATATTTCTAAATCATTTGTCATTTGCTGAGGAACCAGACAGGGTTGCCTCTTCTTCCCCCTCCTATTTCTGAGTACCTTGGACCCCCTTACCAGAAAACTCCTGGACTCAGATAACATACAGGGTATCACAGTTAGAAAGAAAATGTTATCTTGTGAACATATGATGATGAGCTGCTCCTCAATATTGCTAACCCTTTGCAATCTTTATACCCCATAATGAAGTTACTGGAAAGCTTCTCAGCTGTTTCTGGTTTAATAGTTAACTGGAAGAAAACTACCACCCCTCCGAACCCAGCTTGTGAGCCATCCTGCCAGCAAGACACACATATAGTGCAGGCCCCAGAAGGTTTCACCTACCCTGGAGTAATGTTCACCATAAAATGGTCAGACCTGGTGGATGCTAACCTTACCCCTCTCCTAACTGCCCTCAAGCCCGAAATACACAGATGGCTCAAGCTCAGGTTATCTCTCAAAGACAAAATCAAAGCTATCCATTTGTTAATGCTCCCCACACCAGCTTACTTATTTAACAATCTCCCCTTAATTGTGCCAGATAAAATCTTTCACAGAAATGACACACTTCTAGCCACTTTTTTAAGGGAAAGGAAAAAAACAGACTTAGTAAAACTAAACATAGGGCACACTGGAAACAAGGGGGGGGAGTTGGCTTATCATGGTTTCAGGGGTAATTTTGGGATTACAGGGTGATGTAGTCTACTAAGTGGTTCCTTCCATCCACAGACAATATTCCTCACTGTGAAACATTAGAGATGGACTTATCAGACATCCCCTGGTTAGGACTTCTGCTGTGCACCAAGGGTAAGAAAACAGGCATAGAAAACCCAGTAATTCTGAAATCCCATGGGCATAGTGACTTGGCATGAGCATTTCTCACTGCCCCAAAGCTACATGGGTACCTTCTGTGCCTTACACTTATCTGTGGCACAAGCCCAGCATTCAGGTGTGTGGCTCCCTGATATGGTGGAAAGACTGGGTGAGGGCACGGGTCAGAACTGTTGCAGATCACCCTATACAGGGTTCAAGTGACCTCATATTTCAGCAGATTCAGGTTATGTTTAGGTTACCCAAATCTGACTACTGAAAGTTCCTACAAGTCAGAGGGGCCATCAGTGCATTTAAAAAATCACACAGAATCCTGTAGATGTGGGCTATGTTGAAGCAGCTGCATAAGCCAAGCAACTCCAGGGATGTAGCTGGGAAGTATATCGCATGATCAGGGATCCTCAGCCAAGGTTTATGGACAACTGCATGCTGCGGTTGGAAAGAGATCATCTGTTGGATTTCTCCTCAGACTGGTGGGATTGTTGCCTCTGGGGCTCACAAGATTCCTATAAAAATGCCAATGGGCAGTTGATCCATGTGAAAATTCTCCATAGGTGGTACAGAATCCAATACTTCTTGTTTCAAAGAGGTCTCCTACGACACTCCAATTGTTGGATATGTGATATCCCAGCAGCAGGCCTGCTTTATGTGCTGTGTAAATGCCCACAGTTACACCATTTTTGGGAGAAAGTCCTTGAAGACTGCTCTAGAATCCTGGGCTTTCTGATCCCCCACAATCCTGCATTGGTCCTCCTGGGAGGCACTTCACTTCTACCTTGAGGACATCACCTGGTCTCCAATTGATTGTTAGCCATAATTATGGAAACCAAATTGGGTTATCCTGATGAAATAGAGACAGACTACAACTCCACCTCTGGCGGCCTTGCACTCCCAGTAGCCAAGCTGGCAGCCTTTAAAAGACTATCTTTTGCTACCCATCATAAGCTACCTCTTTATTATCAAAAGTAAAATAGGTACCTTAACTCACACCTGTGCACTGTGCCACTCACCCCTAGAAAACCCACCTCTCAACAATTAGATAGTTTGGTGGGTAGCACAGACAGGTTGCATGGCTTCTCAGGATTGGTCTAAACCTCTCCCTCAACCTTCTGTTATAGAGCAATCATGTATGTCCCTCTTGGCTAAGTATGGTTGACCTGGATTAGGGTGAACTTCACCACCCTGTTCTTTTTATACAGGGACAAAGATCACTAACATTTTGTTTCTTTGTTTTTACTTCTTTTACAGGGATACAAATCACTAGCTGTTTGTGGCTTATTTAAAGAGATATGGAGCACTAATATTTCTTGTTGGTTCTTTCTTGTCAGTTCCCATTTAGGTATAGCAGGGAGAGAGACAAAAGCGGCTACTCCCATACATGTTTCCAAACAGCAGTACCTGAATGTTTTTTCTCCCAGCACATTGGTAGTTGGCCAGGAGCCAGGGGACCTCTGCCCCCACCCACAGGCCACTGTGTAAACAACCATTACTTCAAAGGTTGCCCAAGCGGGGTAGTGGATGGACCACAGAGGACTCAGGGAGTGTGCGGGAGGTGGGTCTGAAGTACAGTAGGGGAGCACATGGGGAACAGTGATCAACCATCAGTGAGGTTTGAGATAACTGAGGGGGTGGAATCCAGTCACACAAGAACAAGAATCCTTGACTTTAAAAAGGTGGATTTTAGAAAAATTGGAAAATTCCTAGAAGTGACTGGTCGAAATAGGGGAGAAAAAGGGGATCGAGGAACAGTTGACGGCAATAAAATTGAGGATAACAATGGTGAAACAATTATGTGTTAGAAAGGTTAGAAAGGGGAAGAGAGAGAGGAGACCATTATGGTTTTCAAAGGAGGTAGCCAAGAAAGTTAAAGCAAAGAAGAATTCAGCACAAAAAGATGCAGGGGACAGGGAGGGGTACAAGGAGAAACAAAGGGAGGCAGGGAGGGCAGTTAGGGCAATTAGGGAAGCCAAGGCAGAGATGGAGGAAGGCATTGCAAAATCAGTGGTGAGGGGGCACAAAATCTTTTACAGGTACATCATAGAAAAAAGGAAGGCAAAGGGAGGGATTGTGAGGCTGAAGGGGGAGGATGGGTGTAGTGTTGAGGATGACAACCACAAAGCAGACATACTGAACAGATACTTCTGCTCAGTCTTTACAGAGGAGGGGGCAGGTTATATGCCAAAAATGAATAGGAAGGGCTGGAAGGGCACAGAAATGGATACCAAGTCCTTTTCCAAAAGAAAGGGCCTTAAGAGAACTGGAAGCAATAAGAGTCAGTTAGGCCATGGGACCAGATGGGTTACACCCCAGGGTGCTGAGGGAGCTAAGTGAAGTGGTGGGGGAACCTCTGACAACAATGTTAAATCTGTCTTTGGAAACAGAAGAGGTACCCAAAGACTGGAGAAGAGCTAATGGGTAACCCGTCAATAGAGCGACTCAATATAAGCGATTGAATATGGGCGAAGTCAGAATAGTGAATGAGAATTTGTCGATGTGTGCTTACTAGCTATGGCTATTAAGAGCACATAGTAATTTGAGCTGCTACATTCTGCAGTTGTTTTGGAGGGTTAGTGTAGGTTTGGTTTCTGGCTTGGTTTTGAGCTGGCCGTCTGGTGTGCTGGCTGATGTCGCCATCTGAAGCAGAGTGACAGGTTCGGGACTGGCTGTGCAGAAAATATGCGGTATAGGGCCAAAGCTCTCAAAGTAAGGGGTGTGGGGTAAATTCTGTTACTAAATGTAGAGAAGTAGTTGTTTTTAGCGAGTGAGTGGTAGCCTGCTGCTTGTGATGGCCATGGCACATCGCCATTTTGCATTTCAGCTGATGTGCAGTAACTGCTGTTGCAAGCAATCAAGTATGCTGGTGCTCTTATCGCATGGTACTGAGCTTATGTAGTTCTCTATAGAAAAGTGGTAACAAGGAGGAAGCAGGGAACTACAGACTGGTCAGCCTGACCTCAATAGTGGGCAAGATCATGGAAGCACTACTGATGGAAAGAATAGTGGAACACCTGGTTGCCAATGGTCTACATGACCCAAGGCAACATGGATTTACTGGAGGCAGGTCATGCCAGACTAACCTCATTGATTATTCTTTGACTGGGAGACCAAGGAGGTGGATCGGGGGGGGGGGGCAGTGGATGTAGCCTATCTAGACTTTAGCAAGGCCTTTGATCTTGTGCCACATAGAAGGCTGTTAAACAAGATGGGGAACACAGGAGTGGGTAAGAGGGTGGTAAAAGGGGTAGAGAATTGGCTGGATAACAGGAAACAGAAGGTGGTGCTAATGGCAGTCACTCTGCAGATGGGAAAGTGACCAGTGGGGTACCACAGGGATCAGTGCTGGGTTCAGTCCTCTTCAATATCTTTATCAGTGACACTGCAGAAGACCCCGTCCTGGTGGCACTGAGGGTTGAGGTGCTGAAAGCCACACCTCGCGCCATGCTGGCGACCCAGGTTCGGGAACAAGCCCGGGTTACTGGGGGTTGGCAGGGGAGGGAGAGGATTGAGCGTCCGGAGGACAGCTCTCCTCTCCTGAGGACAGGGGTCCCGGATCGGTGCTCTGTTGCTCTCTGGTGGAGGCTGGAGATACAGTAGGCACTGCAGAAGAGAGAAAGGAGTGGGGGAGTGGCAGACATCGGATGCGCCTTGACATCAGGGCACCAGCCACTCCCCCGAGAAAAACTGGGAAAATTCCTCTTGGCTCCGGTGGAGACGGAGCACCAGGAGCTTGCCCCTGATTTGTGGCTGCCCACCCAGCATCCTCCTGACCGACATTAGTGCTGTGTCGGGCCTTTGGGGCCCACCCGTCCCCACCTGGGGGGTATAACCGAGGCTACATGGGCGACGGAGGATGGCCAGGTAGGGTGTTCCTAGGGGATGACTCATGTGCTCCCGAGGAGACCAGAGCCAGGGGTGAAAGGAGGTACAAATAGAAAAAAATAATAAAAAAGACATTACAGAAGACCTAGAAGAGAAAATGTGCCTGTTCGCTGATGACACAAAACTCTGCAATAGAGTGGACATGCTAGGATGTGTGGATAAAATGAGATCTGTAGAAACTTGAGAACTTGAGGACTGGTCAAGGGATTGGCAGTTGGGATTTGACGCTGAAAAGTGCAAGATAATGCATGTGGAGCACGAAAACCCAGGAATAACATATCAACTGGTGGTGGTGGGGGGATAGAATGCTCTAAGCAGTAAAGGGACCTGGGTTTATCATATCTGATGACCTCAAGGTAGGAAGGAAATGTGACAAGTCAGAAGGAAAAGCAAACAGGATGCTTGGAAGAATAGGCAGGGGAATCACCAGCAAGAGTAGGGAGGTCTTAATTCCACTGTATAGGATATTAGTGAGGCCACACCTCGAGTGCAGTGTACATTCCTGAAGGCCTTACCTACTTAAGGACATAGATAGGGTGGAGGTGGTTCAGAGGAGGGCAACCAAGAAGATGCAGAGATTACATCATGAACCCTATGAGGATAGACTGAAGGACATAAATATGTACTCCCTGGAGAAAAGGAGGGTGAGCGGGGATATAATTGAGACATTTAAGTACCTCACGGACTAGAATAAACTGCAGGAAAATACAATTTTTCAAAAGAAAAAGATGCTCCAGGACGAGGGGACATAGGATGAAACTGGAGGGAGGGAGATTCAGAGGGAATGTGAGGAAATACTTCTTCACAGGGAGGGTGGTGGACAATTGGAACAGCCTGCCAGAAGAGGTGGTAGGGGCAGAAACAATTACATGATTTAAGAATGCATGGGATAGGCATAGGGGGATCCTGGTTGTTGGGGAAGGGGTACAACCTAGTTCCAGGAAAGCTTAAAGAAACTCAGTTACTAGTGTTCATGGGCAGACTAGGTGGGCCAAAGGCCCTTATCTGCCAACAACATCTATGTATGTACCCTCTGTAGGAGATCATTGTCAGCCAGACTTACAGTTCTTTCCCCAGTTGACAGGGAACTGGATTAGTGCCTAGGCCTCTTCCAGTACTGTATAATAGACCACTTCTTAGAAGGAGACTGTAACACTGTGTCCTTCTATTACAATTTCCTTAGGGTGTTCATAGCTAGCACTGGCTGATAGTCTTTTGCTTCCTTTTTTTGCTAGGCAGTTATTGTGATAGTGGCCCCATTTGCAGCCAGGTTCTTATTTGATACTGGCAAGTTAATAGCTAATTCTTCTTATTCCTCTCCTGTATGTTAATTCTACATTACTGTCAGAACATTAGTACAGTTTCTGCCTTGATTGCTATTTTTGTCTTTCCAGCACATTTTACAGTTATGTTTCATATGCTATGCTTTGTTTGATCTGTGTTTGTTATCTTTATTTTGGAAATTAAATAAACATTTTCATGTTAAAAAACAAACTCACAAAGGTGTCACATAAGTGCTACAGCATTTGTGTAATCTAGAGACAGTTGTATGTTGTTTGGCTTACCTGATGATGGCTGTTCGTAGTTGCTTGTGTAGTTTTGTCATTTTGCTTCTCCCGGGGGGGGGGGTAGGTTTGGAAAGCAACCCTAATGCCACATTTCCCACCTTTTGTTGCATTAGGTTGAACCCTAACTGGTGCATTAACAGGTTTTTGCAAAGAATATGTAGTACTGTATATATTATACTGGCACAGTAGCACCGGTATAGTTATGGTGGGCCTAAACTTTTTATGTTAAACCCCTAATTTTGCACTTAATAGCTTTGCTGGTGCTCAACAAAATTGCTGCAAATTTGGCATGCATTGTCTAGGAGGCAAGGTCTCAATATGTAGAAAGATTTTTGTTGGAAGCTTGTGAAGTTTCTGAGATACAGAAAGTTGTTTTTAAACCAATGCCTAAATTGTTTCCTATAATTAATACATATTTTTTTGCTCTCACCTACAGCCTAGAAAGAATGGAATTTGTTTCGGAAACTTTCAGGGTAGAGACAGACTGTGCCAAGGTAGTGCCTTTTGAAAGTTTTATGGAAAAATATTAAATGATTCCAGAGTTATATGAATTTAAATGTTTTTTACTCTGCATCATGTTCTTGGATAACCCTCTGTTTTGCCCCCAAAATTGAGGCTGCAAGAGTTTTTTGCTTTCTCACCATTTGCTTCTCACAACCAGAAAATATAATTTCAGGTCATGACAGCCGCCATCATGTTTTTAGTTTTTCTGAACTAAAAAGCATGAAAAATACATAAAAATAATGATTTAACAAAGAAAAAACAAATAGTCATGACCAGCAGTATATTTCTTACCATGTGATCAGGCAGTGGAGGGTCAATTTGGTGCCATGTTCCTGTATTGCTTATGTGCATCATCTCTACTGCACCTTCCAAGTTTATTTATTTTCATGCTGGTATATTTAGGAGTAATTCATGATCACTACCATGGTGTATCATTTTTAACTGTCACATACATGCATGCACCATCTGTGCTGTGACTCTCAAGTTTTCCCTTACAGTACCTTGTAATATTAATTTAAGTATACTGTACTTTGTTGAATTATTAAGTATGCCTAAATGCCAGTGGTAGGAGCCATTTTATAATCCAAGGAAAATGCGGTTCTCAGGGTGGGGGATGTTGGGTGTTTAAGAAATGAAAGCTGTCTCTACAAGCAGTCAAGGTACATTCTGCTTCACCAGCACCATATACAGTATATGCACCCCTTGAACACTTCTTCATGCTTTTCTTACAAACCTGGTTGCTTGGTGGACATCTGGTAACACCTTGGGGGAACATGTATACTGAATTTCTTGCCTGTTCAAGAAGAAATTCGAAAGTTGTCCAGACCAGTGGTGTGGAAGACTAAGATGTTGAATGTTGTGGGCTCGATTTTCAAAGCCCCGAGAATGCTGCAAGCACCTGGTGTGCTGATTGTTTGGCACACAAGGCTTACAGCATTCTCCCGACCAGCAATCAGAATTTTTAATCCCAAGCACCAAATACCACAAGTTAGACCAGCTTTTCCCAGGTCTAACTTATGTCACTTGGGAGATGCCTTTTACATGGTTTGTGCCAAATCTTTGGCACAAGCTGACATTAAATGAGGAAACTGTCTCAACTGTGCCCAATGTATTAAAATCAGGAGCAGTTGTGTCAGCGGAGTTTGGTACCAAAAAATGGGTGGGATGTAAGGCTTGATGCAAGCTCTACATCACCCTTTGAAAATTGAGCCACTTACCTCCTGTCATGTTGGTGACATGTGTTAAGGAACAAGCACAGGTTGCCAGGGGTCAGTGAGGTGGGAGAGGATTGAGCATCCCAATGACTACTTTCCTCTCCTGAAGGCATGGCCAAGATATCTTGGCCCATGACTGCCAGCTGGTGGAGGCCTGGTGGTACTGAAGGTGCAAGAGACTAGAACATAAGGGGCCATGGCTCTGCAGGATGTACACACCTCAACAAACATATACTTATATGATGTTGTAGCAGGTTCAGGTGGGAAGAATGGAAGAATGAGTTACTGGGCTTTGTGAACCCCTGCCCATGTGCCAGTGGTCCACCCTTCCACTCCAGTCCCAAGGCTGCACTGGACTTTTCTGCTGTGTGTGGGGGGGATGGCCTTCCCCTCCCACATCGCTGGGGTGGGAGACCCATGGGGGCAACTGCTTCTGGACCTAGAGGAAGATAAGGGATGACCATCAGTCATGGTGACAAGACTGATAGCCACACAGATGTGCCAAAGAGGACAAAAATCATGGCAGAAAAAATAAATGCAGAATTTGTAACTTCTTCTGTGTGTTGCTAGTGAAGCAAAGGCATTGGCAGCCTAAAGACAGATTATAGTCCTTGCCTTCAAAGACACCATGAAGACATTACTTTTGAAAACCACTTTACCCTTTTTCTTAGAATGCTGGGCACTTGGGGGGCTTCAGGGAATACCTTGGGGAACATGTATGCTGAATTTCAAGTTTTCTACAACAAGAAATTCAAAAGTTATCACTTCTTCTGTCTGTTGCTAGTAAAGCAAAGGCATTGGTGGTCTGGAGAGAGATTTTATTCACTTTCCTTCACAGACACCAAACAAAACCTACCCTCAAAAAACACTTTACATTCTTTTTAGAAACCTGGGGCCAGATTCATAAAACTTTGACCAGGTGCAATCCCAGTTTGCGGCATGCAAACTGGGTTTTGTGCCATAGTGGTATTTATAAACTCCAGTTTGCACCTACAAACTGGGTTTCTGCTGAGACAAAGTTGTGAGGGAGGGCTGCAATGCAAATGAGGGGGAGGAAAACTGCATATTCCCACAGTCCCATTCATAAAGATTTTTCCCCATGCAAGGGCTTTTGCAAAAGCCCTTGCATGGAGAAAATACTGCCAGCTGAGACCTGGTGGTATTCCATGCAAACCTAGTGGTTGGGGAGGTACAGTGCCCCCCCACCCCTTCTCCATGTTCCGATCACCATTCCATAATGAAAAACTGTAATCCCTGGTAGGCCAGCTGTGCCCACTCTCCATGCTCTGGTCGCCATCCCATAATAAAAAGACATAATCTCTGATAGTACAGTGGTGCCCTCCACCCCTCCCCATGTTCTGATTGCTGTCCTATTAAAAAAATAAACATAATACCTGGCGGTTCAGTAGTGCCTTCCCTCCTCCCCATTCCCTGATTGTCTTCCCATAACAAGAAAGGTAATCCCTGGTAGTCAAGTGGTTCCCTCATCACTACCCAATCGCCATCCCTTAATAGGAAATTCAAGCCATAGCAGTCTGGTGGTTTCCTCCCTCTTCCCCTGTACATCAATTGCCATCCCATAATAGGAAATTTAATCCCTGGCAGTCTAGTGTACCCTCCCCTGTACACCAATCACCATCCAGTAATAAAAACAAGCATTTGTCAATGCCAAAAGTTCACTGTTGGTATTGCTGCTGTACATGCCTCCCATATTTTTCTGTTTATATTCCTCTGCCTTGCATTTTAAGGAATCACTCGCAACACAAATTTCTTATGTTCTTCCAGCACTGGTTTACTTCATTAGATGTCTGTCAATCTGTACAGGGTGGGCGTTACGGTTGGAAACCATAATGTCCTGGGCTTTTGTTGGTATTTTTGCTCCAAATTTTCAACATGAGCTTTTTGAGACGCCACTTCATGAACAGTGGCAATCAAAAAATTCAAGAAATAAACTGCACTGGGAGATACTGGTGCTATGACGAATGTATGAATAAACTATAGAAAGAATCAGCACACAGCCTAAGCCAAATGTAGTAACAAAATATTAATTTAACCAAAGTACATCAGTGCAAAAAAAATGGTTCTTAAAACATAATGCTAACAGGCAAAACACTTCTTATGTTTCGCAAGGCTAAATGCCGAGCTTCATCAGAGATAAATGACATCCAAATTATGTGACTTATATAGTTCTAAAACCACATGCATCCTTAACTAATCTATACAACATCAATAAAAACATCTTGCATACCTGCATTTCATTTCAGGCTTAGCAATTAAAAGAAGCACATCCATCAGTTAATTAGTACAATCACCCAATATGTATTTAATTTATAATTGACAACTATTGTCAAAATACAGAGGGTCTCTAATTAGTAATTAACTTCCAAGATTACCGGGATGTAACAAAGCATGGAGACACTATTAAAAATCCTCATGGTAATATCTTGTAATATGGTAACCTGTAAGTTAAAGGGTATCTACTTTAACTACAACTGCATTTTAAATCTAATTTCATTGAGTCAAAAAGCAAGCTTTCTATTTATTTCTGCATACTTTGCAAAGCTTATGTGGATACCCCTATCCAGACTGTTAACAACATTACATATATGTACATTTCAATAAATACAGAGCTCATATCAATATCCATGTATAATTGAATACACGCTGTACTGAAAAACCTGAGTCGGGACAACCCACTGATTCATAAAAAGCTGCTAAATATATGTATTCATTAAGTCCAAAGCCTTCTCTGGATTTTAACATAAATATCCAGAAACTCTCTCGTTGCCCTATTTTTCTTTTTAAATCACCTCCCCTCAGTCCTACTCTTACTTTCTCCAGTCCTATAAACTTAATATCATGTTTTATTTTCGTATCCTTACACATAACTATATGTTGAACAATGGCATATGACATGTCATGCTTTTCTATAGCTCGAAGATGTTCACTAATTCTGATTTTAAATTCACATATTGTTCGTCCAATACAATAATACCCACAGGAACATTGTAATAAATATACCACAGATGTGATGTTGCACAATATCAAATCTTTAATTTTGAACAATTGACAAGTGATAGGATTATAGAAAGTATCAGTTACTGTCAAAATCAAGCAAAACTTACAGTTTTCACATCTTTTCGTTCCAGTAGGAAGCGGAGCTGACCAAATGTTATTACTTTTATTCTCTTTCAGGTAAAAATTATTTCACTACCCTATCTTTAATAGTTGGGGCTCTTGTGAAAATGACTTGTGGTGCATCTCCAGCTTGTTTAGAGATTTTTTCATCAGGTTTTAATATACCCCAATTATCCTATAATATCTTCTTTATACTAGTGCATCTAGTACTATATTATGTCATAAATCCTACAGAGCTACAGTATATAGGTTATTTTGTCTGTGATTTGGTAATTTTGGAGTCAGGGCTGAAGTTATATCCATACTTTCTACTGTTTCAACAGCTTTATGAATCACTTCCCTACCATATCCATGTTCCTCAAACCGCAGTATCTGTTTCTCTTTAAATGCATCAAAATCTTGTTTCCTAGTGCAATTCCTCAATGTCCTGATCATTTGCCCCTTGGGTATATTCCGACAAGTATGACCAGGATTAAAGCTACTGGAAAGTAATAAACTATTAGGGTCTGTAGGCTTTGAAAATAATGAAGTGCCTATTTCACTACCCCCTTCCATTTTAAACACCCTAAGGTCTAAACAATTCACCTCATTTTCATCTATGGTAAACTTAAAATGCAAATGTTCTTTCATTGCATGCAACCAATCAACAAAATCCATAAAACATTTCCTTCAATCCCTTCCAGACAATAATAACATCATCAATAAAGTGACGCCACAAATCCAAATATTGAAAATATGGATTTGTGGTGTCACTGTGTAACCAATCTTGCTCCCATTTACCTACATACAAATTAGCATAACTAGGTGCCATTGTGGCAGTGTCTTTTATTTGTTTTTAATAGTTACCCTGGAACAAAAACATTTTTGAATCCAAAACTAACTCAGCTAATTGTAGTAAGAAACTAGTTGGTACTAAATGGGGAAGGGATCTAAAGTCCAGATACTGTAGTATTTCAAAGCTTCTAAACCATCCATGTCTGGTACGTTAGCATTTAACGCCTCCACATTTTATTTGTTTTTTTTTATTTCGTTTTTGTTGACCGGGTAAATGCACTAGACAAATCCTGCCTATTTTCAGGCATGACCCGGGGGAGGAGGATACAGATGAATGCCAACAGACCTTGAACCAGAGGAAACTGTTGGTGGCATTTTTAGTGAATGAGGGAAATTTGGCCAGGCACCAGGGAAATTACCCTACTGCATTACTGTCAGTAGGGGGAACCTATGTCCGCAGCAATGGCCAGTCCAGACTTGCAGTAGGAGAGGATGGAGGTACAAGCATTACAGGAGATTGGAATCTCTCAAACAGATTGTGGAATGGAACTGGGGCATTTGGTTGAGAATTTATTAAATTCAGACGACGGAGGTAATACCCCAGTTGAATTTTTTTCTACAGAGGATCTTACAGTAACTGCTAATAATTAGGAAATTATTAAAAACAATGGTGGTTTAACGGAAGACACTGAGCAAAAATTACATCTGATATTGCAAAAAGAAGAACAGAGACATGCTCAGGAAAAAAGTAAATTGCAAGCTAAACTCGCTGAGTTGCAACGTTCAGCTTTAAATGTCAACTCTGCGGAGATGCCTGTCAGTGCAACCTCTGATGCAGCAGGATCAAAGGCCCAGCTGGGGCCAGGTGATTCTTTCAAAATTTGTACTGTTTCTTCAGGAGAAAAAGGGGAGAGTCAGCCAGCTGGCAGTTTAAACGCTGAGAATCAAAGCATGTGCCTACAGCCGAGTCCCTTAGTTACAAATATCAAAGTGAATATGGATAATATAAACAGTTTGAATGGTCCGCTATCTACCTCAGTTAAAAATTAACACACAACTAATGGCCTTGCTGACACTCACCAGTTCCAAATAAATAAACCTCTGTCAAAAACTTCAGGCTTTGTGGCCTTTCCAGATGTTCCGACGGCTGTCAGGTTTCAGACTAACGATTTTGAATCCCAAGCAATGGCTAAGCAGTTTTCATTTACGAATCTGAATAAAATAGGTCAAAAGGACATAAAAAAGGATAAAAGACTTGCTCAAAGTCTAGCTAGAAGACATTTAAATATTGAAGCCTTAAAAGACAAACCGGTATTGATAAAAAAATCAGCTGAGCAGCTAGATTCAATGTGGACTCCGGGTAAAGTGCTCTCTCAGTCAGGTTGAAAGCAAAACCCTGCTGGGACTTGGGTCACAGATCTGAAGTGGGATGATAAAATGCCGTTTACTCCCTCTTCTTCCACATGGGTTCCAGGGCAGGACCCGAAGCATATGACTAAAGCCTCTAACAATAATGATGTATCTTGCCCAATATCTGCAGATTTACCAATTTCACATAAATGTGAAAATGAAATTCCTCCTCAGGAGGTGGGAGCTGAACCCTTAAACCCCATGGGACTAAACATAAGGGATTCTAGTATAGATCCTGAAATGGAAAATTATCAGAATCAAGGTCATCCCATGCAAAAACAACCATTATTATTAGAACTGTTTGCAATCATAATGAAAGAAGCTGCTCCCAGGAGGAACGTGGTACGAATCTGCTACAAAGGTGGTATGGAGGACAGGCCAGACAGACATTTTGTCAAAAAAGTCTTACTTAAGGATTCTTTAAGGTTTTCCCCTCGTGAGGTGTTTACTTTTATAAACATCTCGGGAGAGGATAATTTTGACATAAGTTTTCGTTCAGCCCATTTTCTAGATCCTTTTTGGGAACATTATACCCAGGTTAAATATTCTCCCATTTGGACCCCTTTTGTAGTCATACCACTTTATAAACCTCTGGTTAAATTCATTACAATGATGTTTCGAAATGAAGGAGTTCATGTGGCTGATATTTCTTATTGGTTGTCACAAAGATGTGAACTGTTGGGAGACCCAGAGGCAATATTAGATACTGAGTTATTTTGGACTGGGAGGTGGAGATATAAGGTGAAATTACAAAGTACAGAATCTGGCATTGCACATATGACTAACTCTTTTATGTTGGGCAGGGATGAGGGGGTGCTTTTATGCTGGGCAGCCCCAAGCTTGTTACAAGTGTGGTTCATGTACCCACATCTCTAGCACTTGTGACAAGCCAATATGTGGAAATTGTGGGAAGGTAGGACACATTTCTTTTCAATGTTCATCTCACACAAAATGTGATCTTTGTGATGATGTGGGGCATGCCTTTAAGGACTGCCCATGGGCTGAGAAAAATGCTGCTTCTAGTGTTAGCCCTAATCTACTCATTCAGCAGGCACAATATATAGCAGATGTACCAGAAAAGCCTCATCAAGTTAAAAGTTAAAACTGATATCGAATCCTACCCCTGTACTGAAGTTATCAATTTATGTGACCATCAAGAAGCTAAGGATAGGAAAGGTATAGAAGCTAAAATTAAGGACCCTCCCCCAAGTGTTGGATCATTCGGAGGCCTTACAACAGGAGATCCTAACTCCAGTATGTTACAGTGACCCTGCACAGGAAAGTGTACCCTTAGCAGCATCTCCACTTCAGAGATGTAGGTCTTCTAGAAATTTAAAGTCAGTCAGTATTCCCCCCCCCCCACCTCCCCTTCCGAAAGTGTCAACTCGATTAACCCCTTTGCAGTTTTGGCACCAGAATGGGGGTATTTAGACATGGATCAGGAGGAAGGAGATAGTAATTCTAAAGATCAAGATATGGAAACACAAAAAACGGGATTTGCAGGATATAAAGGTAAAACTAAAAAAAGAAGGAAAAAAGTTGATTATAGTAAGCAGGCTTATATTTACTATTACTGGCTAACTTAAAAATTGGATCACTAAATGTGCACAGTCTATTGAATATGGGGAAATGACAGATTGCGTTTGATTGTGTCCATAGGCTACAAGTAGAAATCTGTTTTTTGCAGGAAACTTGGGCTTTTTCCAATAATCATATCAGAAGCTTCCAGGGAGAATGGATATGGGGACCTTCTTATTGGTCCTTTGGACAAGATGTTGCGGATGGGGTGGGTGTATTATTTAACTCATTTTCATTTCATTTAATAAAATTGGTAAATATTTTACCCCGGAAGAGCTTTGCTAATAGATGGCATTTGGAAAAGTAAGACATATAGGTTAATTAATATATATGGCTCACAGCTGAAAGCAGGGAGAATGGCATTGTTTAATGCTTTAAAACCATATCTTATGACCACTTATAATGTAGTTCTCTGTGGCAATTTTAATTGTGAGATACCCTCCTATACTAAAAACAAGAAACCAAATGCTAAAATCTACTATGACACCAATGCACTATTAGAATTAATATCAACAGCAGATCTGATTGATTGTAGCCAATTTAGGAAAAAAGGACCTAACTTTACTTTTAAAAAAGGTAATTGTAGTTCTACCATTGATTATGTTTTTATTTCCAAGTATTTACCTACAGCTGAAATGGAAACATGTCCAGTTGAATTCACAGATCACGAATTATTAATAGTAAATCTCTTCGATATTCCTGTTAATAAGTCCTTTTCTACCAGATAGAAACTGAATGTAAAAGCTTTGGATGAACCTTGGGTCCAACAAGGAATATGAGCCATTATTAGTGCTAGATGTTCTGTGTGTTTTTTATATTCAGATATTAGACAGTGGTGGTTGGATACAAAACAAGATTTTCAAAATTGGTTTAAAAAATACTGGAAATACATTTTTAAAATATCTCTTTTTGCGCCAACAGCTATATAAGTTATTTACCGGTCAAATACTTCCAGATTCAACTAATCAGATCAAATAAAACAGATTAAATTAAAAATGTTATCCTATCAATATGATCGGGCAAACACTTTGAAAGTGCTGTTTCAAAATGGATTAAAATATCCCCAGCTGGGGATGCTTATTAAGCATGTAGAGTCATTGGGGATAATACAGAGATGGATTAATTATATGACCCTCAGGGGGCATTGTGGAGTTCATAAAAGGATTTATTTCTAATTATTAAAAACCATTGGGCAACACTTTTGCCTGATGGAAGTCCTACAGTTCAGGACATAGAGACTTATTTAAGTCAAATTCCTTCAGAATTATTAAAAAAGAATCTAGCATTACTTTTCAAGAAATTAAATTGGCCATTAAAAAAAATGATACCAGAAAAATCTCCAGGATTGGATGGGTTGCCTATTGAATTCTATAAATTTTTTCTAGATGAACTATCTAAATGTTTAGAGGTTGTTTTTGTTTTGTTTTTTTTCTCAAAAAAATACAATCCCCTCTCCTTTTTTAGATGGGCTACTAATGTATCTTTATAAATCTGGAGACAGACAGAGAATTACTAACTGAAGACCCATAACTATACTTAATTCAGACTACAAAATTTTAACACATATTTTAAATAATAGGTTAAAACAATTTGCTGAACATGATATTTCCCCTGTTCAATTTTGCAATTTACCTTCCCAGAAAATACAATCAGCATTAATGGCAGTAAGAGATGTAATTGAACATCTATCACTCTCAGGTCAATATGGCATAATTATAATGATAGATCAAGAAAAAGCATTTGACTGGGTATTTCATGCATATTTATTTTCTGTTTGACAGTATTATGGGATTTCGGATTATTTAATTACGTTTATCAAATTAATTTATACTTCGACGAATGTATATCCAATTATATGAAGATCAGTGAATTTAGGATTCAAGACCCAGCTAGGGGTACAACAGGGTTGTCCTCTGAGCCCTCTGCTTTATGTGTTTTCTTTAGACCCTTTTTTGAGATTATTAACCGATAATCCAAAATGTAGAGGCATTCAAGGCACTGGCATACAGTCTGCTATTAATGCTCAAGCCTTTGCTGATGATTTATGCCTGTTTTTTTCAGATGTCTCTCAATTCCCAAATGTTTTAAAAATCATGTCTGATTTTACTATAGTGTCCAATTCAAAAATGAACATAACAGAAAGTCATGGTCTATATATAGGAGTGGGATACCCGGAAGCTCAGAGTTTAGAGGTTTTCATATATCCTCAGAACCTCTTAAAATTCTGGATACTACTTTTGGACCCCAAAATATGGCTTTATTTAATTGGGATCAATCCTTGAAAAAGGTAGAACTTAAAGTACAAAAATAAAAATCATGGAGTATGTCTAAACTAAAACGCATTCAAATGATAAAAAAATTCCTAGTCTCAGTTTTGCTTTATGTGGTAATGTTGTATCCACCACCGAAGTCGATAGAGACTAGACTGAATAGTGTTTTCTTTCAAATGTTATGGGGAAACCATTTAAACCCAATTTGTAGGTGTTTTACATGTCTCCCAGTTAATAAAGGTGGGTTGGGTATGATAGAACCTATCGTTTTTATTCACACCTTGTTTATTTCACAGACAGTTAAATGTGGGCTAGGTCCCATGACCACAACACATAAGGTATGGTGTAGGTTAATTTTGGATAGGTATTTTAGGGCATGGGGGATTGTGCCCCCAGGTTTAGGGACCTTTTTGCATGAACCTGATTTTTTCAAATCAGCTGCTACTAAATCATATAAATGGAATCTCACAAAATTGGATATTTTGTCTCAAGTTTGGCCGAAAGTTTTATCAGACAGTACTTGATAAAATATACCCTAATGAATCTAGCTTCAAACTTTGCACTCCAGTTAACAATAAATATGTTTTAGCTCAATTAGTTAACCCCAGAATCCCCCCTCCCCCAGATGTGGGAACATCTCTGGCTTTCCGTTTATGGTAGAACACAGGTGAGAGGGAATGCTAAGCATAAGGTTGTGGAAGAAAGGAACTGTCCCTACCCAGATTGTATTAATTTAGAAGAAACCATGGAGCATTATTTATTTTCCTGTTCTTATTCGACAGCTATATGGGGTTATTTAGCTACTTTCTGGAATATGTCCTGGCTCAAAACAATGTCCTATGAAATCTGTGTATTAGGCCAATATGCCTTTTTGTGCTCTAGGTTTCATCACGATACTCTTGCTATATTTTTGTGTTGTTTAAAATGTTATTTATGGCAGGCAAGATGCAGTTGGGTATTGCGCCAAAAAAAAAAAATGTCCAATGAGACCGTTAAGACTTTAATAAGTGAAGCTATGTGGCATGTTTATGAGAAGGATGTAACATATTCAACACCTCAGCAAGTTCAAAGATGGTGGAAAGGTTTTTAATTTTTCATCAAATCTAAGTAATGAGTTTATTTTATTTATTTATTTATCTATTTGTTTATATGTGGAAATGGGGTAAGGGGAAAAAAGAGAAATGGAAGGGAGAGGGGAAAAGGGATTTTGTTATAATCATTACTAATGTTTAAACAGTTTTGTTTCTTTTTTCCCTGCTTGGAGTGTTTTGTGTTTGTATTTTCGTATGTATTTTTTTTGTTTAAGTTCTTTTCATAGATGGTGTTTTCACAATATTCTTTTTTCAATGTTCTTTTCAATAAAACTACCCCTACTCTTTTCGATAAGTGCCATGGGATCTATAACATCCACCTGAACTACAACCAATCCAGGCAGATGGGACCTCAGTTTAACGTCTTATCAGAAAGACAGCACCTCAGAAGTGGAGCACCCCTCTCATGCTGCACTACAGTGTGAGTACTGGGATATTAACTCAAGTGTCAGATGTGGGAACTGAACCCACAGCCCTCTGATCTCTTGGTCTCAGAGGTGAGTGTGCTACCTACTGAGCCACTGACACTGTCAAAAGTGGCAAGCAAAAATTCACCATCTAAAGACACAGATTCAAGGACATTAATAATGTCCATAGAATCTCTAAAGTATGAAGGCAAATGTTGTATGATAGGTTGTAAATGGGCATCTACAAATCTGGTAAGGTTTCTGTTAATCAACCTGCTCATAAAATAATAGGTCTGCCAGGGGATTTAACGGATCTTTATGTACCTTTGGCAGTATCATTTTGTTACTCAATCCCAAAAGGTGATTTTGCACAGTGAGTGTCCCATTTGACACCACAGGTGTGAAAATACATTTCAGACAGGATGTGAAAAATGACAGCTGTACTGTTCATGAGGAGATGTGAAGAAATAGCAATGTTGAAAATCTGGGGTGAAAATATGAAAAAGTCGTGAAGTTACAAATGTGCTTAGAAACCGTGCAACACACGCTCATAACGCAGTCATTTTTTGGAATGTTTTCACCAAATTTTCAACATGGCCTTTTTGAGACATCCCCTCATGAACAATGGCAGTAGAATTTCATTAATCTGTCCCAAAGGTTGATTTTGCACAAGGACCGTGCCATTCTGTACCACAGGTGCAAAAACACATTTCAGGAAGGATGCAAAAAATGACACCTGTACTGTTCATAATGGGGTGTGAAAAATGGCAATTTTGGAAATTTGAAGTGAAAATCTTAAAAATTGATGACGTTACGAGTGTGCATAGAAACTGAGCAATGGAAGCTCTTAACACAGTCATTTTTCGGAGTTTTTCCACAAAATTAGCAAGAAGGGCTTTTTGAGACCCCACCTCATGAACAGTGGCACTGTGATTTCATTACTTGGTCCTGAAAGGTGATTTCATTCAGTGACCGCAAAATCACCTTTCAGGACCGAGAAACAAAATGTCAGTGACTGTGTTCATGAGGTGGGGTCCCAAGAACTCCACGTTGAAAATTTGGGACCAAAACTCGAAAAAAAGAGGCTGATGATCAACCTAAGTTGCACCCCCCCCCCATTGATTTCCATTATAGGGCTTACCATGATTTTCTTCAGTTTGTGGTCGACTTTCGAAGAGTGCAGACGTTTTCTGATCCTCAGAAGATCACTGCTTCTAACCTCCAGAGGTAAGAATGGGTGCTGGTGATGCAGGGAGGTAGGGTGTGCAGAAGGAGGGTGCTGATTTGGGGAGGGGGGCCAGCAGGAACAATGAGGGACCGTTTCCTTTTTTTTTCAGGTTTAACAAAATTACGTCATGAGGCTGTTTACTTTTTTACAGATAAACTATTCATAACACAGATTTCGGCACACTGGGGTGCACTCCCAGTATGCCAGAGTACTGGGGAGGGATACATGCTGAAACGGGGATTGAGCACCCCGATGTTAACAGGCGGGGGGTTAAAAAAACAGATGTTGTGAGACTGTTTTCTTTTTTACAGGTAAACTATTCATAACACAGATTTCAGGACACTGGAGTGGGCTCCCAGTTTGCCAGAGTACTGGGGGGGATACATACTGACACGGGGATTGAGCACCCTGATATTGGCAGGTGGTGGGGATCCACTAGAACGATCACACTTAGAATGAAAGTACCTTCAGCACTGTATTCTCCCAGCCTGTATGGAGCTTAGGCTGTGGCCTACTCTGCACGGGTGGGAGAAAACAAGCAAAAGGAGTCAGCAGGAAGTGGAGGAGGCAGATGAGGAAAGTGCCTCCTCCCACCTTCCAGGAAAGGACCAGTGGGGTGGTGGGGGGTGGAGACATCAGCAAGGCTGATCGCAATGCAAACAGCTGTCTTCTGTGTGGTGACCTGCAGATGAAAGAAAAAGCCACCACATGATTGGTGCAGCTTTTTCTTTTCAAGTGCAGATCATTTCAAGCAAAACAGCGTCACGACCAGCCTGGCTGATGATTGGTGTGATACTGTTGACCCCCTTGCAGAGCACTCTGCATTGGACAGACAGTGTCACACCCCTCAAAAGTCACTATCCCAAGTAGTTTGATGCACATGTAGGAACTCAATGAGTGTCCCTGGCAGTCTAGTGGACCCCTTCCCACTTGATCACCAGCCCAATAAAGGCAAGAAAATTGACTGGTCCCCCCTCTATCTCAACCCCTATATAAGACCAAGCAATATGTCCTGGTGGTCTAGTGGACTCCCCTCTCCCCCACCCTGTGAAGTTGTGAACCATCACCCACTCCTCTAAACCAACCCCCAGTCGAGACTAGCACAGTCTCAACTCATCACAATGGCTGGCTGCTGACTGAGATCTCAATGAAGCATACTGTATACATACATGCTCATTGAGAGCTCAGTCAGTGGCCAGCCATGGTGATGACCAGAGGGCTGTGCTGGTAGCTGGCTTGGATGGGTTTGGAGGGAGCGGGATGGTGGGTCACAATAACACAGGGTGGGAGGGTCCACTAGACCACCAGAACATATTGCTAGGTATTATACAGTGGTCAGAATAGGGGGGGACCAGTCAGTTTTCTTGTCTTTACTGGGTGAGTGATTGGGTGGGAGTGGGGTCCACTAGACTTCCAAGGACACTAGTTTTTATTAAGGGATGGTGAACGGTTTATGGGGAGGACACACTAGACTGCCAGGGATTAAATATCCCATTACGGAATGGGGATCAGTGTACTGGGGAGGGGAAAGGGAACCACTAGACTGACAGGTATTAAATTTCCTAATATTGGGTGGCAATCGATGTACAGGGAGGGGGAGGAAATCACAAGACCGACAGGGATTACATTTCTTATTATGGGATGTAAATCAGTGTACGGGGAACGGGGGAAGAAACCACTAGACTGCCAGGGATTACGTTTCCTATTACAGGATGGGGGAGGAATCATTAGACTGCCAGGGATTACATTTTCTATTATGGGATGACAATTGGAGTATGGGGAAGGGGGAAGGGAACCACTAGACTGCCAGGGATTAAACTTCCTATTACTGGATGGTGATCAGAGATGGGGAGAGGGGAAGGAACCACTGGACTACCAGGGATTCACTTTTTTTATTACGGAACAGCGATTGGAGTATGGAGGAGGGCAGCACTAAACTGCCAGGGATTACAGTTTTTTATTACGGGACAATTATTGGAGAATGGGGAGAGGGGCAGGATCACTAGACTACCAGGGGGCCTTTTTTACTCTACTCTGGACAGCAATCAGTCCAGGGGGATTGCTACACTCACTGCAGCCCATGCAAATGGGCCCATAATGGGCATGCAAATGGCCAGCTAGTGCCATGAATGTCCAATGGCTCATTTGCATGGCTGTCTTTTTGAATACCAAAATAGCTCACTGGCACTATTACTTGTGGGGGAATTGACATGGCTGCAGGTCGGGGCTGCGCTGGTGGGGTTAGAGGTAGCAGTATTGATGTTATTGCTGCTCAACCTTGCCCTATTCACAGTTCAATTGGGTATCACATAATAACAGCTACTCAATAACAGCAAAGTCATAACAGCGATGACAATTATGGTGACCATGAAATAAAGGCAACCATGTGATTACGGTGACCCCCAATGAAAGGCAATAGTAATTGGCAATGTGCACCTCGGAGTTGGTTATTAATAAATGGGGGGGGCTCAGGGGCGCAGCCCCCCATGGGGTGTGGGGGGCAGAGCCCCCACATTAAAGCTATATTTCAGCATCGCTGTCTCTGAACATTAGTTGTAATGTGGCATCGCTGTTTATGTCCATGATGTTTTTGAATCGCCATTTTGACTTTCACTCTTATTTAGTAGCTGTCATCACATGGAACCATTGACTTGTGCCATACTCTATCCATCTGTGAATAGCAGTTTTTAGCACCTGGGCAATCACAAGGCACAACGAAAACATTTGCACTGCACTTTGCGAGTTTTAGTTAATGCTGCCCCTGGGCACTTAGAGGCTTCAAGGAGTAACTTGGAGATAAATCAAACTGGGCATTTGGGTTAATTTACCAGTAAAACCACAAACAACAAATAAATACACAAGGCAATGTAAACACATACAAGTGTGTTACAGTTTTATCTTTGTTTTAATGCCTTCACACTGTTACACTTTGCTGTACTTAATGTATAGGCACAGTACTGTACTTTTTTATTTTACTGTATTTTTGGGGGGCATCAGGAGAACATGATTTGTACAAAACTGTGCTGTACTTTACTGTACAAAAGACTCCAGAGTTAAGTGTGGGGCTGGTAATGTACCAGTGTACAGTAGATCTGCAAAAACATTTTGTTTTACTTACAGTACTGCGTGATGTACTGTACAATAGTATGCAAGATTGTATTTAATACATTTTGCTTAGTTCTAGGCTGAACACTATCTGTTACCACAAATCCCATAATCCCCACCAGCTGACATCAAAGCAGTAAGCAGAAGTGGGAGATATAATAGCCTGCAGTGCATGTTTGATTTTATGCTGTTTAGTGCATGCTCAGATCATATAAAAGCTCTAAAATGCACTCCAGGCTGCTGAATATCTCACTGCTGGCTAAAGCTGTCATGTCAGCTGGCAGGGATCTGGGTTTTGTAGTAACCAATACTGTACAGTAGTGTCAGCCTATAACTAAGTGAACTACAGAAGTTCCATAGAAACATAAAAACATAGAAGCTGATGACAGATGAGGGCCACATGGCCCATCCAGTCTGCCCTTTTTTGTTGCATTGCTTACACTGTAGACTCCTTCAGGTCTATAGCACTTTCACTGCCACCCCTTACCTATCCCTTATGACTCTTATGTTTATCCCAGGCTTTTTTGAATCACACCACTGTTTTTGCCCCCACAACCTCTGCTGGAAGACCATTCCCAGCACCTGCCACCTTTTCTGTGAAGAAGTATTACCTCACATCTCTTCTAAACCTACCCCCTTCAGCTTCATATCATGGCCCTTTGTCTTGGAACATCCGTTCCTCTGAAAAATATGTCCCACTTGTACCTTATTCACCCCTGTGAGATACTTGAAGGTTTCAATCATATCCACTCTCCCTCCTCTCCTCCAGTGTGTACATGTTTAATTCATATGAATGTACAAACATACAATTAAGCCAGCAGAATTAGACATTTTGGTCTGTCTAGTCTGCTCATCATGCAGGGGTTCTCTACTGAGGCTGGTGTCCCAGCTCCCACCTCCCTTACCTATCCATCACTTTCATCTCCCCCTTCCATGACCTTTATCTTCCTCCTATATCTATCCCAGACTCTCTTGAAGCTGCCCACTGTCCTCAATGAGATCACCTCTTCTTCTGCATGTTCCATTTGCTCATCACCCTTTCTGTGAAGAATTGTCTTCTAACCTCCCTCTTACACATCCCCACCTCCAACTTTAGACTATGACCTCTTGTCGTTTTTCTGCAGCTTAGCCTGAAAAAACACCTCCTTGTTCACCTTATTGATCACTTTTAAGTACTTGAAGGTCTCAATCATGTCTCCCCTCTCCATCCTGTCCTCCAGAGAGTACATGTTTAGGGCCTCATTCGTTCCTTGTATGATTTACACTGCTGTCCCACAATTATCTTCATAGCCATACTCCGGACCATCTCCATCAGGTTGATGTCTTTTTTAAAGTGAGAACTACAGAACTGCACCACATACTTTAGATTTAGTCTCACCAGTGACCTGTACAAGGGCAATACCACCTCTTGTGGCCTACTGCTGATCCACCTGGCTATGTACCCCAACATCCTGTTTGCTCATGCCACTGGCTTCTTGGAATGCATAGAATGTTTCAGATCACTAGTTGTCATCACTCCCAGATCTTTCTCCTCCTCTGTAGGAGATACCTGGACCCCATCTGAAGTAATACACTGCTCTGGGGTTTTGGGCTGCAATGTGCATAACCTTACACTTCTTGGCATTGAAGCTCAGTTGCCAGATCCCAGACCACTTTTCAAGTCTTCTTAGATTATGTATCACCTCAGTTGAATCCACCCTCCAACAGAGCTTGGTGTCATCCATTAACAGACATGTTTTGCCCTTGATGCCATCCCCAATATCATTAATGAAAACATTGAATGTCACCGACCCTAGCACCAAGCCCTGTGGGACATCACTTGTGGCCATCCTGGTGCTAGATAACTCTCCCTCCTCTATCACCTTTTGGGTCATGTTCTCTAGCCAGTTTTCCACCCATCTAACCATCTTGTCTCCTACTCCAAGGTCTGCCAAGTTCGTGATCAGCCTCCTGTGGGGTACAAAGTCAAAAGCTTTGCAGAAATCTAGGTAGAGAATGTTCTCTGCTTGGCTGCTGTCCACTGTTTTGTTGACCCAGTCAAAGAAGTCAATCAGATTCATTTGACAAGACCTCCCTCTGATAAATCCATGCTGCCTTGAATCCTGGAGGCCATGCTCCTCTAGATGCGTTATCAGTCACTCCTTCAGTATGGTCTCTATATGTTTGCACATTATGAAAGTGAGACTGACCGGTCTGTAGTTCCCGTGGTTGTCACTGGGGCTGCTCTTGCAGAATGGCACCACACGTGTGATTGTCCAGTCCTGCAGTACCACACCTGACTCTGGTGAACAACTGAACAGGTTTGCCAGTGGTTCCGCAAGTGTCCACACTGGTTCCCTCAGCACCCTAGGGTGCACTCCATCTGGGTCTGGTAATTTGTCTACCCTCAATGCTAGCAACCCATTCTTCACTCTTTCCACTTCTATTGTCCCATCTGTCCACCTCCCCCCTTCCGGTCCCCTTTTCCCCCTGTCGGCACTGGTCTGTCTTTCTCCTTGATGAAGACAGAACCGAAGTATTCATTTATTAGCTCCGCCTTCTCCCTATTTTCCTCCACCTACCCGTCTCATACTAAGGTTTGCGAAAGAGCAAGTAGGCAGTCACCCATAATGCTCTTATACTAAGCCAAATGATAATAAGAGTGGTTGTAACCCTTATTGACTAATTTATCCAATCCGTATTTAAAAATACTCTTAGTTTCACTGATAATGACATTGTGAACGGGTCTGGGAAGTGATAAGTCAGACACAGACATTTCTTATAAACACACATTTTTTTGTGTGAATATTATTAAATAAAAAGATTAAAAAAACATAAACTTCTTTTAACCAAATAAACAAAACTATAAACAAAACCAGCAATGTGCTAAATGGCTTCTTTTCTCACTTTGAGACAACCAGTACTTTAGCAATTGTATTGCCACAGGGTAGATGAGCTCACCTCAGCACATCTACCATCCTCTGTGCTCCTAAGCTATCTGGCTTCTTGAAAAGATGCTCCACCTTATATAGGTAGACACACTGACATCATTGGTCAGCTGATCCACCCCCCCTATTCTAATACATAAAATATCTATTCTAATACATAAAGTTGGGTGATCAGCATGACCATTCTAACATACATTGCTTAGACTTTATTATATTCTGGGAAGAACCATCTTCCCATTTATTTAAAATAATGAAAGAAAAGCTTGATCGTTTATTAAAGGTTTAGCCCCTCCTTCCTGGTGCTGACATCACACTTGGATGCTCTATAAAAATATTCCAGAAGGGGACCGCTGGCTCCTAGGAAAACAGTACCTGAGGCTAGTGATACAGGTAGAGGACCAGCTACCAGCTTCATTCTCAAAACCAGAGACCAAGAATAACTGATTATTTAACTTAAAACCTACTTCTAGGCAGGTACCTCACTTCCTTATGGACTCTATTTTTATTTTACTAGCTAAGTCTGTACTTTCTTGTTATTTTCTGTCCCATTGCCAGAACACTGTCCATCCAGGCATTCTAAATATTATGGTCTGTAAAAGAACTATTATGGGATTTCTGCCTGACTGCAACAGCCCACAGACATCCCAACTAAGTGATTTAGTCAACCCAAATGCTTTCTTTATTTTCAGTCAGTTCCCAGATTTCTAGGGAAGTAAGTAATGTTTGGTGCCATTTTATGCTGGATCCAAACTGCGCAGAAGAGTCTTTGCTCTGCATTTCATTTCGGAAGCCAGCGCTACCCATTTAGAAGCCGAAAAGGAAAATGGCTCACTGCCCCAGTGCATAACCTAACTCCCCTTTTTAAGTAAAACTTCTGTTTAAAACAAACAAACCCCAGCACTATAGAGGGTTTCTGACAGGCAGGTATAATTCATGCTGGATTCGAAAATTCAGGGGAGACTGCGTTCTGCAGCCTGTTCAGAAACCAGCTTCTACAGTATGGTAAAATACTTCTCAGGCAATTACTTACAGCCTTAATCCATATTTTAGGGTAGATAACTCTCTCAATGAGGAAACCCAGCATTTTGGAGGAATTACTCCAAGAGAGTGAGTGTTTCTAGTTACTACCTTTCTTCTGCAGTTTTTGAGAACGCCCGTCAAAGCAGCGGGACACTTATTTTATTCAAAAATTTTTTTACCGGAGTCTCTGTACTACCAGGGACCTACAGATCAACGTTAACATTCCTTACTTAGAGATCACAGCATATTTATATGCTGTATAGCTCTCTTGCCATGGAGTCTAAGTAGTGCTGTATTTATTTAGTTACTTGTCACCATGTCTTTCTGCAACGGCAACCTCCCAGTGTAATTTAAAAGGGCTTTTGGGCATTTTACTTCTTTATTTCCCAGCCTAACTATACGCTGTATTACTCACTTCTTTCACAACCTAAGTAAGGCTGCTATTCTACAACGAGCAAAACTTTGCACCATAGGGCAAGAAAAAGAAATACAGCGGAGCAGATAGTGTAAGATATCATAATGGGAGGCCACTCCATTATGACAGAAATGTGAAACAAGATAAAGGACAGTGAAGGTATTACTACTGCAGTAGATTTGTAAGGTTATTTTAGGGAATAGAATAGAAGGAACGTCCTGTGGTGCATCATTAAAAAGAAAAAGAAAGGGGGGGTCACATCTATCACACACCCCCAACGTTAAAGAGCAGGTACCTACTGTCAGGCACCCAGCTCCCCTCAATCATACATAAAAGAATATCTGCTCTACTTTTGAGAGACATTAAAAATCCTATGTGCATCCCTCTGGTTAAACAGTTATAGTACCCCGAAGTTGCACCCCCATAGAAACAAAGCCTTGTCTGACATGCCTTCTTTTGTGATGTCAGAAGATGAATACTGAGGGTGCATGTCATTACCCTGTATGTATACGATATGTCTATGGGGTTTAGTATTATTTAGAGGTGCCATAGAAATATCAAAGCAGCTGCTGGAGTAACAATTCCTGTTTACTGGAGTGGTCTCTTTCATTGTTCCAAGTTGCAGCTCTAGATAGTGTTAACAGCATTGACAAATGGCACCAATATAGATCTATGAAACACACACAAGCAGCCTTCATTTTCTGACATCACAAGGCTTTGTTTTAATGGGGGTGCAACTTTGGGGTGCTATAACTTTTTAACCAGAGGGAAGTGCATAGAATTTTTAATTCCTCTCAACAGTAGAGCAGATCTGCAATTATATATGTTTAAGGGGAGCTGTGTACCTGACAGTAGGTATCTGCTCTTTAAGCGAAAAACCCTTTTTCTTGCAAGAAAATAATTAGGAGTTTTCAAGACAACCTATGCATTTTATATGGGTAGGATGGAGTTTCCAAGTGGTTTCCTTCCACCCTCACTTGGAAACTCCACCCTTTAAATAACAAAACAAAACTTTAAAAAAAGCAATATCTATATGTGACGCAATATACTTTAAAGTTGTCACATATTTCTAAATAGGCCTGGGGTGTCATAACTCTACTATATTTCTCTTTAGCATTTTCCTGTGAGTTTAGACAATCAGCAACTCATTTCCTAGTTGAAGAGAGGCTAAGTATCCACTCCAGCCCCATGTCTGGACAAGAAATCTGCACTGACATGTGCTATACCTGCTATGCGTTTGACTGTAAAACTATATGGCTGTAATGCCAGATACCACCTCATTATCAGGTTGTTCTTTTCCTTCTTCTGAGATATGAAGCAATGGGGGTTATGGTCTGTTATTAATGTGAAGGGAGCACCCCATAGATAAAATCTCAAGGATTCAATTGCCCACTTAGCTGCCAAACACTCTTGTTCTGTAGTTGCATATTTTTGCTCTCTGTCATGCAACTTTCTGGAAATATAAAGTACTGGGTGCTCCTCCTCATCAATAGTCTGTCTCAGCACAGCCTCAATACCTTTCCCAGAGGTGTTTGTATGCACTTTGAATGGGTGTTCAAAGTCTGGACTTTTTAAGACTGGGGATGAGCAGAGTGCTGCTTTGATTTTATTAAAGGCTTCTTCACATTCCGGAGACCATTTGATTTGATTCCCAAATCTCTTTTTCGTTAAGTCTGTCAAAGGAGCTGCAATTGTAGCAAAATTAGGGATAAATCTCCTGTAGTGCCCAGCAAGGCCTAAGAAGGACTGAACGTGCTTCTTAGTACTGGGTACCAGGCATTTGGCCACTGCTTCAACCTTTGATATTTCTGGCTTCATAAGACCATTGCCTAATATAAAGCTGAGATATCTGGTTTCCTTCATTGCAATGGTACACTTAGTGGGGTTGATAGTTAACCCTGTCTGTTTGATGGAAGAGAGAACTGCATGTAGGTTTTGTACGTGGGTTTCCAAGGACAAACTAAAAACAACAGCATTGTCCAGGTATGCCGCACACAAATTATTTTGGGGTGCCAGCACCTGGTTCATGTAATGTTGAAACATAGCTGGGGCCCCATGGAGCCCAAACAGCATAGTTCAGAACTGGAAAAGACCCGCTGGAGTACTAAATGCAGTTTTCTCTTTAGCAGATTCCTCCAAGGGAATCTATCAATACTCTTTGGTGAGGTCCAGTGTAGAGATATAGACAGCATTACCAATCCTATCTATTATGTCGTCTACATGTGGCACTGAGTATTGAGTATGCATCAAATTCTGCAACCTGGTTTAGACCTCTAACGTCCAGGCAGAGTCTAATCCCACCTTCCCTCTTTGGAACTATCACCATGGGAGAACCCTATGGACTTTTTGAGGGTTCAATGATGTTTAAGGGTCATAATTTCTGAATCTCCCTTTTTACCTCTTCTCAATCTTTTCGGAAGTCTATAGGGCTTTTTCCTGATGGGGTTGAAATTAGTACAAAAATGATGTTCTACTCCTATGGCCTTACCCAGAGTACTGGTGAAGGTTTTTCTAAAATCATTTAAAAAGGATCTTAAGGCCTGGAGCTGAGATGCAGTGAGGTCTGGGTTTATAGTAACAGCATCAACCCTTGTTTCTCCCTCCAGTCTTCCATATGCTAACTCCATTTCCATGTCTTTCTATTCAGGGACTGCCATTAGTCCCACCCCAGTGGTAGTCCTCTCATGCCACTGTTTTAAAAGGTTGGCATGGTATATTTTCTTTTTTTGTTTCCTATTAGGGGTCTCAATTTTCATACGTGACAGGGCCTGTCTGCTTCACTATCTTGTATGGTCCCTGCCATTTCATCAATAGTTTGTGTGTGGAGATAGGCAAGAGTAACAAAACCTGCTCTCCAGGAAAAAAAACGTTTTCCTTATCAGTGCCCTGGTCATAATATTGTTTTTGATACACCTGTGTTTGATTCCCTGTTTCATGTGCTTTGATAGTATATGATACTAGTCTCTATCTTAGTTACCTCATATACTGTGCTATTCCTGGGGACTTCAGTTCTTTGTTATCTTCCCAGCGCTCTTTAGCTACATCTATGGGTCCTCGAGGGGTTCTCCCAAATAATAAATCAAAGAGCGAGAACCCTGTAGAGGCTCGTGGTACCTCATGTTACGCAAACAAAATGGAAGGGCAGATATTGATCCCACTTGTTTCCCTCTTCCTGTATGAATTTTTTTTAACATTCACATCAGAGTTTGATTAAACCGCTCTACTAGACTGTCTGTCTGGGGATGGTAGGGAGATGTTCTTATGGCTACAATTCCCAGAAGGTGGTACAGCTCTTTTAACAATTCTGCATTAAAATTAGTCCCTCAGTCCATAAGAATTTCATTAGGTATCCCAACTCTGCTAAATAGTTTTAATTGCTCCTCTGCTATTCTACTAGTGGTAACTGTGCACATGGGTATGGTCTCTGGATACTTGGTGGCATAATCACATACCACCAAGTTAAATCAGTTGCCTTTTTTACTTTTTTCAAGTGGTCCTACAACATCCATGCCAATTTTCACAAAGGGAGTAGTTACCAAAGGAAGAGGCAGAAGAGGCACTTCATCTTTTCTGGTGGGTTGTGCAGTAAGTTGGCATTCTGGACATTCCTGGCAATACCGGGCTATATCGTCATGTATTCCAGGCCAAAAGAACCTTTGTAAAATTCTACTTGACATTTTATCCCTCCCCGTATGTCCAGCCCAAGGAAAGTCATGATCTAATGTCAAAATATAATGCCTATAACATTGGAGAACCAATAGCTGTTTCACTATTTCCTGGGTGCTAGGGTTAGTACATATTCTGTACAGTAGATAATTTTTTACTTTAAATTCATGTGCACCTGAATTCTCCTTTTTCCCCACTGTGAAAAGAAGGGTTGTAGGGAAACATCTTTCTTTTGTTGGTCACTCATGTCTGCCTTAACATATATAGCATTCTGCTCCACCTTTAACCCTTGATGTTCTCTTTGCCAGTTTTGTTTTAGCTTTTTCTTTTTCTGCGGGTTTTTCTATCCCTCCCTGGGGATTCCACCACCTCCCCTTCAGAAGGAAACACATCCGCAAAACAGCTTCTTTTTTACTTTGGGCCCTTGGTAGTTACTGCTGACACTGCTTTCTGTTCAATCAATAAAGAGGTAAATCCAGGGAAGTCATGACCAATAACTACAGGAACAGGGAGGGGCAGTACTATCTCTGCAGTCACTTTAGAGTTATTCCCTTTGATATCCATAGATAATTGTGTTGTGGGGTATCACCATGAACACAAACAACATGTATGGGGGCCCCTTTATGGAAGGACTTGACTAGATTCCTGTCTAACCAGGGTGTTTTTGCTGGCTGAGTCTAAAAGACCAACCTCATTCTTCCCATTAACAGTGACTTCTGTAAACATATATCCAGACTGTAACAATGCTAAGTGTACTATGTCAGGTTTCTTAGAGGGCCAAAAATGAGCAATGTGGCCCTGTCCTTTACAGTTATGAAATATTATATCAGATGGAAAAGTTCTCATGCCTTGGTTATTTCTCCTTCTCTTGTCCCATTCCTCTTTCCTAGAATATACAGTCTGGGTATTTCTTATCATACCAGTCTGGAACTTTATAGGTGGATCAGTCTGTCTCTGACCTCCTTTCCAGTAAGGCTGATGGGCTGTCAAGAAATCTTCTGCCAGAGTTGCATCTATCTCAGCAGATTCTGGGTTATGTTCTATTATCCAGATCTGTACCTCCATTGGAAGAATCTGCAAAAATTGTTCTAGTACAAAAAGTTCAATAATGTCAGTGCGAGACTTTCCTTGCGGTTGAATCCACTTGACACATAGCTCTTTTAATCATGTATAGGTCTCTTGAGGGGGATCGGGGGGAATGCTTTAAGGCCCGAAAGTGTTGTCTGTATGTTTCTGCGTTAGTATCATAACGCTTCAATATTTCTTGTTTGACAAGATCATAGTCCTCTGCAAGATGGGTATCCATATTGCTGTAAGTTAACTGGGCTTTTCCGGAGAGGTTGGGGGCTAATCTGACTGCCCATTGTGTTTTAATCCAGTCACATGCTTTTGCAACACTCTCAAATGTTGTTAAATAGGATTCAGTATCTTCATTTACAGTCATTCTGGTTAATTTAATGTATTTTGGCTTGCTAACATTTGGGTTGGAGTTGTTACTTCCGCCAGTTCCTTGTCCAGCCCCCATAGATTGAAGTAATTGTAATGTCTCTGCCCACCTCATGCCTTGTCTTTGTCATTCCTTTTCTCTCTCCTGAGCATAGCTGTCCCTCTGTCATTCAATTTCTAACTGGCGCATGACCAGCCAATGAAGAAGGTCAGATAGTCCCTCAGGAGGTCTTTCACCAGTCTCTGGTCACTGCTCCTGATGATCTTCCTCTTCTCCCTTACCGTCAGTCTGCTCCTTGGGCAATTTCTGTCTTACCGGTGTTCCCAACCCAGGATGTAGGAGTTCACCAGTTCTCTCCGTGTGTGACCGAGTCACAGCTCCCTTTGTTTTTGCTTCATTTGTCCTAGTCACCATCATTCTTTCTTATCACAGTACCAGTTCTGGTACTAAGCTGGTCTCCCCCAATATAACCCGGACAACCAGCTTTATCCCACTTCTACCACCACTTTGTGAACGGATGTGAGAAGTGATAAGTCAGACACAGATATTTCTTATAAACACATATGACTTCACGTGAATTTTATTAAATAAAAAGATAAAAAAACATAAACTTCTTTTAACCAAATAAACAAAACTATAAACAAAGCCAGCAATGTGCTAAATGGCTTCTTTTCTCACTTTGAGACAACCAGTACTTTAGCAATTGTACTGCCACAGAGTAGATGAGCTCACCTCAGCACAACTACCATCATCTGTGTCCCTAAGCTATCTGGTTTCTTGAAAAGATGCTCCATCCTATATAGGTGGACACACTGGCATCATTGGTCAGCTGATCCACCCCCAATTCTAATACATAAAATATCTATTCTAATACATACAGCTGGGGGATCATCATGACCATTCTAGCATACATTGCTTAGACTTTATTATATTCTGGAAGACCCTCTTCCCATTTATTTAAATTAATGAAAGAAAAGCTTGATTGTTTATTAAAGGTTTAGCCCCTCCTTCCAGGTGCTGACATCACACTTGGATGCTCTATAAAAATATTCCAGAAGGGGGACGCTGGCTCCTAGGAAAACAGTACCTGAGGCTAGTGATACAGCAAGAGGACCAGCTACCAGCTTCCTTCTCAAAACCAGAGACCAAGAATAACTGATTATTTAACTTAAAACCTACTTCTAGGCAGGTACCTCACTTCATTATGGTCTCTATTTTTATTTTACTAGCTAAGACTGTTCTTTCTTGTTATTTTCTGCCCCATTGCCAGAGCACTGTCCATCCGGGTGTTCTAAATATTATGGTCTGTAAAGAACTATTATGGGATTTCTGCCTGACCACTACAGCCCACGAACAACCCAACTAAGCGTTTTTAGTTAACACAAATGCTTTCTTTATTTTCAGTCAGTTTCCAGATTTCTAGGGAAGTAAAAGTTATGTTTGATGCAGTTTTATGCTGGATCCAAAATGTGCAGAAGAGGCTTTGCTCTGCATTTCATTTCGGAAGCCAGCGCTACCCATTTACCATCTGTAAAGGTAATCTATTCCAAGTGCCCACAGTTCTAAGTGTAAAAAAGTATTGGTGGCTTGTATGTTTAAATGATTTTCTTATTAATTGCAAGGGGAGACCTCTAATATCATAGGTATGATCTTTAAATTGTAAACCTAGTTCAGTCATAAGGTAAGGATCCTGAATAATGTCAAAGAGGAGTAATAAATCTCCTCTTAGGTGATGGGTAGATAAAGACATAAGATTTAATGTATTTAGTCTATTATCATATTTTAAATTTTTTAGACCTGACACATGTTTAGTAAAGCATCTTTGGACCTTTTCAAGTGAATTCCCAACAGTTTTTTGTAAGGGAACCACAACTGTGAAGCATACTCTAAGTGTGATCTGATCTATGATCTGTATAGAGGCATTAAAGCCTCAGGCTTCCATGATATAATATTTCACAAGATAGACCAAACTGCCCCATTTGATTTATTAATGATGCCCTGTATGTGTTTTTTATGTATCATACCATGTGAAATAATGATGCCCAGGTCTTTCTCATTTGCTGTACTCATGAGTTTAGAATCGCCCAGTTGATATGTATAATTTAAATTATTGGTTCCCAAATGCATGACTTTACATTTATTTGTATTTAATATCATACCTCACTTATTTACCCATGATGTTATGATATCCAAATCCTTTTGGATGGGTATGACTTGTGCTAAGTCACTGCAAGGGCCACCAGTTTTAACATCATCTGTAAATTTGGTGGTAATTGAATGGCAATGATTAGTCATGTCTGCAATAAAAACCTGAAAAAGGCAAGGCCCAAAACTGAGTCCTGAGGCACCCCACTAGATACTTTACCCACCTCGGATGATGTACCATTAATAATAAAACTTTGAGTTTGATCTTGTAGCCAATTACTAATCCAATTAACAATACAACTTTTTATATTGAATTTATGAAGTTTATTAATAAGAGCCCAACAAGGCATGACATCAAATGCCTTACTAAAGTCAACAAAGATGCACAAGGTGTATTATAATCAAGAAAGGAGCTGATATGCTCTTAAAAACATAATAGATTAGTGAGACAACTTGCACCACTTTTGAAGCCATGTTGATCTAGGTCATGACAGTTTAATGTAGGAGTTATAATATTTTTGATAAGGCTCTCTAAAAGTTTGCAAATGGAAGAGGTCAAACATGGGGCTATAGTTTCCCCAGTTGTTTTTTGGTCATTTTTTATGCATTGGTATGACATTGGCCTTTTTCCAGTCAGCTGGAACATAGATTTCTACCAGGAACATTTTGGATATAATCTTTAAGGGAAGGGAAATGTGTTTAGCTAATAAAAAAAAAATGCCCTGCCAGGTTATTGGGACCAGAACTGTATTTGCCCTTAAATGTGAGCAATTTCTCAAATATTATTTTTTCTTGGAAAACTATTGCAATATCCTCTTCCTTGTTAATTGGTTTGGATGGATTATAATTAGTGTTTGTAAACATATTACAGAACTCTTTTTAAATAAGTCGGCCATAGACTTAGGATCATAAATTATTTCATTATCTTGCAAAATTGGACCAACTTGACAAACTTTTTTTAATGAATTAATATGTGAATAGAAACCCTTACTATTGTTCTTTTTGGCACTGCTTGCAAGCTTGTACTCCCATCTTGATTTGGCCTTTTTTGATGGAAGATTTACATTTAATCTGATTTTAGTGCTTAACCTATTTTTTACATAGTTATTGTATTTTTTCCTTTTTAATCATATTAGTCTTTTGATAGAATGGTTAATCCATCTAGGTGATCATTTATAACTATGGAATTTGGGTTTATTCGGGATAAATACATCTCTTATCTTGGAGATAATAGTTTTAAAGGTTAATCAACTTTGTTCTAAATTTAGGTTAGAAAGGATAGAATTCCAGTTAATCTTTTTAACAACATTTTCTATAGAGACAAGATCCACTTTATCATATAAATAGATGTTAGTATGATTATGAGTAGATGTATACATTTTTTTGATAGTGAACAGAATAGAACTGTGATCACAACCTGCAATGGGATCAGTACGTTTTACATCTATAATGGGCAAGTCATCATTACAAATAATAAGATCTAAGATATTGTTTCCCCTAGTTGTCTTTGTCTAACTAGCCCATCATTCTTGTCTCTTTTCTTGCTTATGTAGCAGAAGAAAGCTTCTCCTCCTTCTTAATACCTCAACTAATTGCAGTTCCATCTGTGCTGTTGAGCTATGAACCACCCTTACTGCCTCCCTCACCAGCCTTAGTTATTTTTCCCTGTCATTCTTTCTCTTGGTTTTCTTGAATTTTCTACAGGCCATTCCTTTAGCTCTCCTCATAGGACATTTGATGTAGACCCTGTACCATCTTGGTAGGTCTTCGTTGGATGGCCTCCATCCTGTCTACATTCTTTCTCATATGTAGCTACCAAAACTGGACATAGTACTACAGGTGAGGTCTTAGTAAAGACCTATATAGTGTCAACACCATTTCCCTTTTCCTGCTGCTAATACCCCTACTTGTACATCCCAGCATCCCACTAGCTCTCCCAATTGCTTGTCACATTATCTGGCCATCTTCAGGTCACCCAATATGATTACCCTCAGGTCTCTTTCCTGCTTGGTCATTGCTAGTATTCCCCTTCCCCCCATTTTGTACTGCACGCCCTGGTTTCTGTGAACCAAGTGCACCATTTCATACTTTTTTCTTTTTTTTTACTTTTTTTGTTCAGATAAATAGCAGAGACCATTAATGTAATCAGAACTGAATTCATATGTCAGCTCTGCTTTATTGTCATGACCAGTGGTCTAGGAGTTTACTAACTACCCTATTTTCTTCTTAATGTTTATAAGCAATCTATATAATTCCCTTTTGTATTTCTATATGGAATGGTGTCCATATTTTTTCAAATATTGCCTTCTGATTACTTTTAATATACCAAATCTGTTCAAATTTAGAAATATCTAACATCAGATTCACCCATGTTTTGAAGACTAATGGGGTGTTGTCCTTTCATTTAAGGAGAATGCATTTGTTAGCAATGATGGATGCCATAGATACAAAATCTTGATTCATTAGAATCCAAATAAACTTTTAGAGGATATATCCCTTAAATAATAATTAATGGATTTAAAGTTATTGTTTTCTTACAAACCCTTGATAGTACCTTACCAATTTTACTCCAGAAAGGTGTTAGAAAGGGGCATCAGTGGATTAAATGTATCAGGGTTCCTGCTGTACATGGACATTTAGGACATTTGTCTGTTATAGTATTGTTAAATTGATGTAGTTTAGATGGAGTATAGTATGTGCTATGTGTAGAGTTCATTTGTATTTGTTGAAGTTTAGTAGTTTGTACATTATTAGTATAGGCATTTATAATCCTTTGCCACATTTCTTCTGTTAGCTTAAGACCCATATCTCTTTCCCACTTATTTTTTTATTTATTCATATTCTTTTCTATTTTACTCATAATTGTCTGATAGAGTACATATATTAGCTTCTTACCATCTTTATTGTCCTGTCATATCTTTACTATTGTTGGGAGTTCTATAATCCTAATTTAAGATTTATTTTTATTAAGATAACTTTTAATCTGCTGATATTTAAATTTTTGTGACATAGGCAGACTATATTGCTCTTGTAACACTGTATATGGTTTTATAGTATTTGCATTAAATAGCTTACTACAATGAGTAATACCTTTCTCTTGGAGTATATTCTGTAATACTTCCACCATACCTCAATAATGACATAGTATTTTGCCAACAATTATAAGTAGTTTCTGTAGTTACACAGTTATGTGTATTTTTCTTTTTCTGAGAATATGTCAAGAATAATAGGTCATTAGATTAGAATAAAGCTGAGGTTTCTCTTCCATTTTTTTTGAGAATAATTTTGTCTTATCTCTGTCCATCCAATGCCAGACCTGCACTGCTTGTGTGGCTATATAATATACATACAAATCTGGAAGCGCCTATCTGCCTTTATCTTTTGGGAGAGTTAGGGTGCCCCAAGCTATCCTAGCTTTAGCTTGTTTCCATAAAAAGCTACTTATGGTTGTTTTCAATGTAGCAAAAAAGGTCAGGAGTATTGGAATAGCCAGAGTTTGGAACAAAAACAGGACTTTAGGCAGTATCTGCATTTTTATAATGTTTATTCTTTCTGTTAGAGTTAGTAACAGGGAATCCCATCTTGTTAGATCTTTTTTGTATGTCATTCAGAAATTCAGTAACATTAGCTTTAAACAAATCAGATATGTTTGCAGTAATGTTAACCCCTAGATATTGAAACTCAGTTGCTTTCTGTAACATTGGATATTGTAATGGAATATTAGAGGTGAGGTTTTTGTCTAGTTTTAGAAGTATCATTTTGCCCCAGTTGATTTTATAACCAGAAGCTTTGCCAAACAGTTCTGCTAACTTTAATAATTTCTTTTATTAAATTTTCTCGTTATGTTAAATATAATAATGCATCATCTGCATTAAGTCCTATCTTTTGTGTGCTATTATTAATTTTGATTCCAGAATTTTTTCATTCCCCTAATGGCTATTGCAAATGTCTCCATTATTAGGGCAACTATTAAGGGGACAAGGGGCAATCTTGCCTTGTTCCTATATATAAATCAAATTGTTTTGAGATATTATTATTAGTCTTAATATAAGCACAAAGATTCTCACACAGGAGCTTGCTCCATCCACTGAGCTGTGCATCGAATCCCATTTTTTATATAGTTGCAAAGATATATGGCCATTCTATATGGTTGAATGCCTTTCCTGCATCAATAACCATTATTACGGCATCCATAAATTTATTTAATGAGATAACATGTATTATGCATCTTATGTTTTCCATAAGGGTTCTTCCCTTTATGAAACCATTTTGGTCCATGTTTATGATGGAGAGATTTATGATGGAGGGTAAGATAGACTCGAATGTATTGGAAATGATCTTTGCTAATATTTTGTAATCTGTATTAAGTAGAGAAATGGGGTGGTACAATGTACAGCTCAGTGGATATTTACCTTTCTTAATGAATACTTGTATGATAGCTTGTTTAAAAGTGTCTGAAATTTTCTGTGTAGTAAGGAATGAATTAAATAGCAATTCTAATGTAGCTATTATTTGGGCTTCAAACTTTTTTTTATAAAAATCTACGCCTAGATCACCCAGGCCTGGAGCTTTACTGTATCTGAAGGTAGAGCTTGAATTGCATTGATTATTCCAGCCTGTGTAATTAGTTGATCTAAATTTATTCTGATTTCTTCATTAATTTCTGGGATTTTTAAAGTTTCTAAACATCTCAAAGGTTCATGCGAATCTTTAATTATTCGAGAGGTGTATAGTTCTTGATAGAGCTTAGCAAAGCACTCATTTATGGTTCCGGTCAGTAACATCGTAGAAGAAAATAAAGTGGAGAAAAATAAAGTGGCAAAAACAGTGTCACCATCAGTATTGGCAACACAAAATGTAGTGTGCCAGAACAATGCAGGCCACATGACACACAGGTAGCAAACAACGTCCATCGCATGGAGGCACTGCACTGGAACCACAGGGGCTAGGAGCACAAGCCAGCATGTCAGCTCCCCTGTCCTGTGTGTTGTGTGTGTTGCTGGGGACATGCTGGCTTGTGCTCCTTACCCCTTGCATTATACATGATCATCCCCATGGTGGCCATGGTCCACCTGTCCTCCAGTGGTTACCCCAGTGCATGTTCCCCATCGCTCAGCAATCTAGTTGGGGGTACCCCACCATGTGGGTGCCTGTGCTATTAGATTACCAAGGTAGGTGTCCAGTGGCCTGCTTCCCCAGTGCTGGTTGCACCCTGCTCTGTTCCATCTCCCTGCACTCATGTGCTGTTCCTGTGCATGGATGCCTGCTGCTGTGTGTTCTAGTGCAGTGCCTCAATGTGGTGGACGTTATTTGCTACCTGTGCATCATGTGGCCTGCATTGTTCTGGCATACTTCATTTTGTGCTGTCAATATTGATGCTGACAATGTTTTTGCCGCTTTATTTTTGTCCACTTTTTTTTGTTCCATGATGTTACTGACTGGAACCCTCATTTATTACTGCAGGTTTATTAATTTCCTTTCCAATATGTTTTTTAATCATTGTTATAGTGTGTTATTTCTGTGTTTTTTTAGCATGCTATACAAGTAATTTAAGTGGTTTGTCAGAAAAACATAATAATTTGTTCTGGTATATAATATTTGTCTTTCCGTATTTTCTGTAGTTATTTGGTTAAATTGTTCTCTTTTCTGTACTAATCTATTACATGGTGTTATTAAAAGAAGTTCTATGACGTGCAGTCAAGTTTTGAATTTATTTTTCAAATTTTTTCAGCTTTTATCCCTACCTCTTTTTTCAGAGCTTCTGTACTAATTATATTCCCTCTTACAGTATATAGATTGTAAAGACTTCCCAGATATTTGTTATTGAAGTGTCACTTGTAGTATTATACCTATGATATTCCTGTTACGCGTTGATTATTCTTTCCTGTATATTAGGTTTAAGTATTCTGTTTTGAACCAGACACCATCATTTTAGGTATTTCTTGCCACTCTGTAATTTTAATGGACAAGATGCATGGGAAAAGATCTGATAAAGTGACGCCTAAGTACTCCACATCTGTTATGGCATACATTAATGTTTCAGAAATGAGAAAGAAGTCAATTCTAGAGTAGCTTTGAGGTACAGTGGAGAAGTAAGAATATATTTTTTAGACTTTATACATTACCTTCCATGGGTCTACCAAACCTAGATCTAGATCAAATTTGTTTATAGACTTTCTAGCTGAATTATACAATTTGTCTAGAGCAGTCATTTTATCAATGTGTTGCACAGTAGTATTAAAACTAAATACTAATTACCGGTATGTATGGAGCATCAAAAGTTGATAAGGTTAAGAAGAAATCTGTAAAAATTTAGGATCATTAATGTTAGGAGCATATAGGGTCACACAAGCAATCTTCAAATTATACAGTTTTATTTGATTAATAACAATCCTCCCTTGTATATCAATCATGTGTTTAATATTAGCTGGTAAAGTTCTTTTCTTACTTTATGCAATCATAGCCCCTCTTGAATTTCTGGAGAAGTCTGTAGTGAGGGCTTGACTCCACCAGTTCACAAACCTTGCCATTTCTTTAGATGCTAGATGAGTTTCCTGTAACATTGTCAAATTAATGTTCTTTTTCTCCAAATATTTTATGACTTTCATCATCTTCTTTCTATTCTGTAACCCTTTAACATTCCAGGTTGAGATTTTAAAGATGGTACTCATTATGTATTATATTTTTCTTACTATCTTGCTTCAGCTGTCTAAATTTAATAGAGCCTAGATGGCTTACTATTTGTTTTTCTGGACCACTTTGTCAACATTTTCCAGTATAAATATCTAGATATCAATATTTTGTATTTTGTAGTACTGTGTCTCTTTTTAATTTTTTTATTTAACCCCCCACCACTGCTGCTCAGACCCCAGACCCCTTATCCTTAGAAAGTAAGAAAGAAAAAGAAGAACCCCATTAAACCCTAACCCTGAGGAATCTTGGGACCCCCCCAGAACTGAGATGAATGAATGAATAACAATTTTCATACACCATGGATGACACCATGGCTAGTGTCATCCTTCAGTTCTTAAAAGCTACTACTTTAAAGACAGGAGAAAGGTAAGCTGCAATATAATTTAGTGATTTTAGGTCATCATATAAGAGTAAATTGAAGATCACACCTGGGTAATCTTCGTATTAATTGCTTTGCTAGACTATGTTCTTGTGAAACTTATTCAGCAATTAACTGACTTTCAACATACTGTAAGCCATTTTTAAATAAAGATTTCAAGAGAAATGTTCCCATCTAGGACAATATAGTAAATCCCTTTTTTTTGTGTGTCCCACCCTCTTCTCATTCATAGTATACTATAGTCTGTCTTATAGCAACTATGACTCTTCATATGGAGTAGATTGTTCTTCTGAAGTCCCTTGGTTTCATCCCCTTTCTTCCCCTACGTTTGTTGCTTAAGCTGACTGTGAGGAGCTAGAAGGGGTTGAATAAGGGTTTGTATGTGTCCTATACTCTCTACTAGATGCAGACTCATTCTGATTTTAAAATGCCATTTTGAATGCTTCCATAGCATCCTCAGGAGAATCAAATGTATGCCATCTTCCTTTCAAATCGAAGTGAATTTTAGCTCGGTACAACAATGAAAATCTGATGCCATTTTTGTAGAACAATTGTTTAAAAGGGTTTAACCACCTTTTTCTTTTGGTTATTTCATCAGACATATCTGGATAGGCATTAAAATTTATCTGCTTGAATATTAGCCTTTGGAGACTTGTTCTGTGTAGAATGGCCTTGTGGTATTAGAATTTCAAAGGTTTAATAAACACTGTTCTAGGGTGATTCGAATTACCACTAAATCAGGACGCTGCTCAGTGGGCCTTGTCCAGAATTATTTTATCTTCTGGGTACTTCCTATTTACTGCTTCAGTCACCATTTTCTTGAAGAATGGGGACAGGTCCCTGGTGCCTTCCACTCCATCTGGAATTTTACAGAGTAGTACATTGCCCTTTCTAGCATGATCTTCTTTTTCAGCTATTTTCTTGTAGCATCTGAACTTGCTTCTCAAATTGCAATAATTTTTAGGGGCCTGGCTAGCAGAGTCTTCAAACCTGGAGATTCTTTCTTCTAGTTCATGTGTTCTTAAAGTAAGGTTTTCAAGTTTTGTGTTTAAGTCCCTCAATGAGTCCATTACTGTGTTTATGGAACCTTTAATATCCCCTAATGATTTTAACATTTCATCTTTTAGGGTAACTACTGCTGTTAGTACATCTGAATTATAAGTATTATTTTCTTCTGTTTCAGATCTATTTCCTCCTGCATTAGCACCTAATACTATTGTAGTTAAGGTCATGTTTGTTTTAGGCATTTATTTTTCTTTTGAAAATCTATGCTGACGTTTGCTTTTGTGTCTGTTAAATTTGTATCCCCCCCCCCATGTTAGCACTGTCCATGCCAAATATATTCAGTGTGTCAGGGAGTTTTCTGCTTTTATTTGACTTTATTAAATCCACTATCCCTCCAAGGGGCATTTCAATGTTCTGATCTCTACTGGGAGAATTGCAGTTGGAAAATATCACCAAATTTCCTACCTGCTTGGGGACCTTGCCACTTTTCAGTTCTACCTGCTCAGTTTGTAGTTTTATCATCAGGTTCAGACTCCTTTCTTTATTAGACTTTACTGACTCTTTGCTTGTTAACTCCTTAATTTTGATGTACTGTATGAGGAGATATTACCTTGGTTTAGCTGAAGAGTCCATAGAAGCCAGGGAAGTTGGCAGTGGAGAAGGCAGCAACTGACATTTCAGTGAAATCTCTCAAGTTGGGTAAACTTGGTGAGTGAAGAGGCTTCTGTTGACACATTGCCCATGTTGTGTTTGTTTTTTGTCATCGAACTGGTCATCCAATGACTCTTTTGCATGGTGAACTGCTTTAGACATGCCACTTGCTTAGAAAAAAAAAGAGAAACCAAAATTTACAGGAGTATCTTTTAGAACTAATTGTGGTTATTTTAGAGACAGCAGCTTTTCTGTTCAACATCATTCAGTAATGCAGTACAGATGAAGGTGATCCAGCCAGGTGCGGCCACATGTTCTTCACCTAGCCATCTTGAAACTCTCTACATAGGATGTGGAGAAGTTCCTCACATGTGCTCTCTTATGTTGCACTTTATTGCATTAAACCTTAGCAACCAAACATTTGACAACTCCTCCAGTCATTTCAAGTATATTTTCTTCCTTTGCACCCCCTCTGGAGTGCCCACCATGTTACAGCAAAAGATGCATAGATAATACAGAAAAAGAAAACTGCAGTGCTACATTAAACAGCACTGCAAGTAAATCAGTACTGTATGTTTTTGCACACAAAGTGAAAATTTCTACTGGGCCCACACTTGAGTTAGGGCCCTTGGTGATCACTTATCCCCATCATCATACAATAGTATAGTACAGTGTATTCCAATCTTGTGTATTTTATATTCAGCGGTTGCTTTTAGTTTGTTACTTTGTGTTGTAGTTTTGTACAGGTACTAGTTTTTGTTTTCCATTAGACAGCAGGGGGCCCTGTTACACCCAATAGAAGGCCCAAGTGCAGTACTTTACGTACAGATACAATACTTTACTTGCATTTTTTGTTTTCAATCCTGTAACACTCAACAGGATAGGAGGATGAATAAAATGCTTGACAGTTACAGATGTATACAAAAAATGTGTACACCAGGATCATGTTTGTTTCCACAACTGGCAATACTGTACAAGCATTGTACATCATTACATTGGTTGTTGCCACCACCATGCATGGTTTAATATGGCTGATACGCATTTTCCCATTAGACACCAACATACAGTACCACCCTGGGGCCATCAGACACCAACATCATGTCCCTCCCCAGAGCCATCAGACACCCACACACCACCCCATTCCAGAGGCCACAGACACCAACACACTGTCACATCCAGCAGTACAGCAAACTTCTGTCCCTACAGAACCCTCAGACTCCCACACACTGTTCCACCCAAGAGCCCTCAGAGACCCAAATACTGTCCCACCCCTGAGCCCTCAGGGACTCACACACTGTCCCACCTCAAATTCCTCATACACCGACATTCTGTAAACTAGCAATTTTTGTATTAACCACTGAGCCACCTAACTGCACTTTCTAATTGCTGTGATACACGCACACAATGACTAATGCATGTACACATATATGCATACATATTCCAGTGTAACATAGCAGTGCACTGTCTACACACATTTTTACAAATTAAAAAAAAGACATCACGGGACCATTTTCTTCTTTTCAGGCTCCGAGGGACATCAGAGTGTGGGGGTTGGCCACTAGACACCTAATTTAAATCAGCAATGACATGCATAAGGCTGAAACTGATCTAGGTAGCAGGGGGATGTAGACTAGCAATTTTTGCACTTACCAGTGATTCACCTTATTGCACATTCTAATTGTTGTGATACACACACACACTTACTAATACATATACAAATATATGTATATATATTCCAGTATAACATAGCAGTGCACTGTCTATGATCACAGAGCACTGCCCCCACATACACACACACACGCGCACACTGCCTTATATGTCATTTATTTACTTATACGTCTAACCATAATTTTTACTGTATTTATTTTTTTTTTTGCAAATAACTTTATTTTTCAGAAAAACAGGTTTGACATAGCACATGAAATAAAAAAAAATCACAAAACAAAATTCTATCTTGGCTAGGCAGTCACAGACTTGTTCATATTACAATAAAATAAAACAACATGAAAAACAGAAAAAATACCCTAAATATAACCAAAACAAAGTCCTTCCCACCCTGCAGGAAAGAAAAAAAAAACCACCCAACCTGCAGCAGCCCCTTTACCGTAACCTAACTGCATCTATAACTGATAATATGTAAACCAAATAGGCCTGTGTAAGGGTCCTTTGACCAGTTCAAGTAGAGGTTCATGGCACAGCCCTTAACCAATCCAACACGAAATGTAGTGAAAGGGAGGGAACAAAGAAAGAAAGGGAAAAAACCTCTAAAAAAATAAGTTAAAAGGAAAGTACTGGAAGTTACTATGCCCCCCCATAAAAGCCTAGAAATATATCTATCCCTAGACAAAAGGTCGTCTAGCAAAGTAAACATATAAAGTAAACATAAAACAGAGGAATCATAGGTCTTAATAGAAAGAAAGGGGAAAGGGACTGTTGGGAGTTGGTTCAGTAACCAAATTTGTCCTTAAGAGTTGAGAGAAGTTCACCCCAGCATCCCTAGAACTTCTCACCAGAGTGGGAGAACCAGGCTACACATCTTTCTGCATTTAGAGTGGTAAGAAATTCCGCCCACCATTCTCTAAAAGAAGGTTCCCATTCCTCCTTCCAGTGTCTAAGTATTACTAACTTAGTGACCATAGCCACCAATGCTAACTGCACTTTTTGAGACTAGGTAGGGACCACTGAATACATATCTAACAAACAAGTGTCCTCATTAAAGTACGGGGCAATTTTAAGATAGGACACCACCCTCCTTTTGACCTAGTTCCAGAATTTAACTATTCTAGGGCACGACCACAGTTTATGATGTAATATAGCAAACTCAGAGCCACATTCTTTATATTCTGTTGAAGCCAGCCTCCCTATCTGTAATAATTCAGCAGGCATAAAAAATAAATTGTGGAGAATATTGAACTGAATGTTTCTTAATCAGTCTTGCTTAATTAAAAGATAATTGTCCGTCCAGATCTTTTCCCATATTTTATCTGGGAAGTCCTTGTTGTAATTGTTTTTCCAATAATTGGCTATGGGGGAACCTTTAACACACCATGGCTTATGATTCTCTTGTACAATTTAGCTATCGCTTTCCAACCCTTAGATATTGACCAGAGGTTATTTAATACTACCCCCGTGTTGTCCGACCATGGAGGTTTACCCAGAAAGTGTTTAATACGCTGACGTATTTGAAATAACTGAAACCGATTTTTTAGAGGCACCTTAAACTTTGTTTACAGAATAGAAATAGATAGGTCCGAGTTACCCGAGACAAAGTCAGCTAGGCATAACTCATTGTGGGATCCTCCAAAAAAGGTTTTAATTGTTTTCTTATCTATTTTTTAAGTTTGGGTTATTAAACAAGGGTTGCTTCAGGTCTTTTGTAGTGAAGATTATTGCTTTAGTGTCCTCTCTGTAACTAACTCTGGGTCGCCCCTGAAAAAGGGACCCTTGGTCTCAGTGGGCTTACCCAGTAAACAAAATCTAAATAAATAAATAAATAAAGATTTGAAGCAGAGAGCATAATTGTTGTAAAGCTCTCACATCCCACCCGAGGGGAGAATTTCTGAGTTTTAATGGAATATTTGACCATGGATTAAACAACAAAGCCCCTAGGGCCATATTACAAGAACAAGCCTGTTGGTTGTCTAAGAGCAGCCATGGGGGGCTCTCCAATATACCGGCTGTAGATGTAAACCAATGTAAAAATCTATTAGCATGAATTGCCAGATAGTAAACATAGTAGTCAGGTAATTGAAGCCCCCCCCCATTGCCCTAGGGTGGGTAAGTTTTCTGTAGGCCCTGTGCGAAGCCTTCCCCTTCCAAAGGAAATCCGAATGTATCCTCTGAAGCAATAAAAAAAAAAGATTTAGGGAGGTAACTGTTAAGATTACTAGGGGGTTAAAAAAATCTGGGTAAAATTGACATTTTGAGGACATTAACCCTTCCCCAAAAGGATAATGGTAAATTGTTCCACCTCGCCAGATCTTCTTTAGTTGATTTTAACAGTGGGTCTAAATTGAGATCCTTAAGAATAGAAGTGTCTTTAGAGATTTTGATACCCAGGTAGGTTAGGTATTCTTTCTCCCATTGGAGGCCCATATTTTCAATTAGGTCTCTCATAAGGAGAGGAGATAAGGAATATACCATAGTTTTATTTTTATTGAGTTCATAACCTGAAAATTCACTAAACTGAGAAATAATTTGGAGGGTGCGGGAGAGGGACTGTCTGCTGCTCGAAATATGAAAAAGTAAATCATCAGCAAACAGGGATAATTTAAATTCCAGATGTTCCAATCAGATACCTCTTATCCCCTGTTCTAAACTGAGAACTCTAGCTAAGGGTTCTATGTATAGATTAAACAAATAAGGGGAAAGAGGGAAACCCTGTCGGATACCTCGACGAAGTGGGAAGATATCAGAAATGTGATTATTGCATTGCAATCGTACTGATGGACATCGGTACAAAACCCGAATTTGATCAATAAAGGGTTGTGGTATACCAAACTTTGAGAGGACCTCAAACGGGTATTTCCACTCCACCCTATCAAATACTTTTTCTGCATCCAGGGACACCATGGCCGCTTCCAGCTCGGGGTCCCTGGATGCAGAAATCAGGTGGAACAATTTCCTAAAATGATCTGCTGAAGTACGCCCGGCCACAAACCCTGCTTGTTCAGGGCTTAGTAGACTTTTCCATACTCCCCCCAACCTGTTGGCCAGAATTTTTGCATATATTTTAACATCAATGTTCAGCAGAGAAATAGGCCTGTAATTGCTAATCACTGATGGATCCTTCCCCGGTTTGGGCAGGAGGATTATTCTCGCTTCAACTAGTGACTGGTCCAGAACTGGGAAGGAGCTCCAGTAACTATACAGCTGTAGCAACAGAGGGATAAGATGTTTTTTTAAAGGTTTTATAAAATAGGCCCATAAACCCATCTGGGACCGCTGCTTTGTCTGGTTTTAAAGAATCGATCACTGCTGATATTTCCTCCCCGGTGATTGGGGTGACTAAACAGGTCTGGCTATCTCCTGATAAGGTGGGTAAATCAGCTCTCTCCAAAAATACTAACATTTTCTTAAAATGAACCCCCAGCAACGGGTCCAGAGAATACAATGCCTTATAGTACTCTCTGAAGAGAGTTAGTATCGCCGGTGGACTAACCACCAAGGATCCTGATTGGTGATGTCTAATAGCTGCAGTCCATTTTGATGTTGACTGTTGCTTTAATTGCCAAGCAAGTAATTTACCAGCTTTACTACCTTGGCCAATATAAGAAGCCTTTAATAGAGAAGCTGACCTCTCCACCTTTTCTAGTAATAAACTTGCGTAGTGTGCTCTTAGCCTAATAAGTTCTTGGTCTTCTGAAGGCAAAAGTTTGTCCACCCCTTTATTTTACAAACTCTTAATTCTCTGCAACTTTTACTGTATTTAGGAAAAGCACTGTGTTTTGCACTATCTCACTGTACTAATTTAGTAACTCAGGTAGATGATCAGGGTGGTATGATAGATGTGGCCTATCTGGACTTTAGAAAATCCTTCTACACATCTCCACTAGAAGTCTGACTAACAAACTGCACAGCCTAAGGGTGGATCATAAAATAGTTATGTGGGTATAGAACTGGTTGAATGGCAGGAGCAAGAGGGTTGTGGTAAACAGGGGGAACGTTGGAGAGGGAGATGGAGAGGTGACAAGCAGGGTACCACAGGGGTCGGTGTTGGGGTCAGTCCTCTTCAATGTCTTTATTGGGGATATTGCAGAGTGACTGGAGTGGAAGGTATACCTCTTTGCAAATGATACAAAGGTATGCAATAGGGTGAACATGCCAGATGGTGTTAAAAAATGAGGAAAGACTTTAAAAAACTAGAGAAATACAGTAATCTGAAGAATGGCAGCTGGGATTCAATGCAAAGATGTGCAGGATCATGCACATAAGACACAAGAACCGAGGGGCAAATTACAAACTAGGTGGTGAGGTACTGACATTAATGAAGCAGAAAAAGGACCTGGGAGTTATTATATTGGATGACCTAAGAGAAACTAGGCAGTGTGATAAGTTGGCTGGGAAGGCTAGCCAGATGCTTGGATGCATAGGGAGGGGTATCAGGAGCATAAAGAGGGAGGTCATCTTGCTCATGTATAAGAAACTCATGAGACCACACCTGGAATACTGCATCCTGTTCTGGAGGCCCCATCTGAGAAAGAACATACAGTAGACAGAGTGGAGGTCACCAGTGGAGGGCAACTAAAATGGTGTAGGGCCTGTGAGATAAGACCTACGAGGGACACTAGTAAAGCTGATATTTAAAATATTTATTTCAGTTGAGTAAAGCATTTAATCCATTTTAAATATTGAATTTTTACAGGACATGCCAGTTGAGATAGAATATGTCATTTACAGTGTGATCAAGTTTTTACCCATTTTTCCTAATGTATTTGCACAAATCAGATCTGCTGAGAGACAGTTTCAATGCTGTCTTCCTTTTACACATTTTTAAAATGTGTTTTCCTTGAATATGCCTGCTGATTGCTATATGTTTAGCCTGTATCATACACAGAAGATATGACATCTTATTTTCAGTGAGATTCTTCATCTACACATTATTATGCTGCAGTGCATAAAATCAGAACATGCTGAGAACAATATTTTACATCTGGACTAGGCTACAATTAATAAATACATTGTAAAATTGGGTAAAAGTATGATCCCACTGAAAACAAGATATTGTATCTTCTCTTGGATATCCTGAGTAAATGCATTGCAATAATGTGTAAAAATGATCCCTATGAGAGTGAAATGTAGCATCTCCACGGTGTTATCCAGGATACAAAATATAGGATAGGAAATATTTAAAGGAAGTCTATCATTCTTTCTATATTATCATCATGTAAATCATGTAATTGAGACGTGGTGGAAGTGGGGAAGAGGCTAAGTTGATTAATGTGTTATTTTAATCATAAAACAACTGAATGCAATATATAATAACTGTGTGTGATAACAAAAAAAGCTCCACTGCCTAAGAGGATGCAGCTGCAGCCAAAACCATATAGCAATTTCAAGAAGCCATACTCCTCGGCTGAATAGTTGAATAAATAATATTTTATTAAATAAAGTTCACAAAAAAAAATATAAAAGGAACAAACCATCATGTAGCTCCACAGAATCAATGAAACCCCAATTGGCTTCATTTTCACTATATCATCAGGGGTGTCCCCCCTGGTGATGTAGTGAATATGAAACCAGTCAGGGTTTCATTGATTCTGTGGAGCTGCATGGTGGATTGCTCGTTTTATAGCATCTGTTGTGCATATAATAATTACAGTTACCATGGTAGCAAATTCCACATTGTAAACTGAGCTTAGCTGTGTTCCATATAACCAAGACTGACATAAACAAACATTTTCTCTGTTGTTTAATAACACATTAGGCTGCAGTATTTATTTCAAATGTTGTGGTCATGAGGATGGCGAGTATGTGTGTGTTTGAGTAAAAAGGGTTAAAGAAATAGCTGTCTTCTGATATATTAAACTATGCTGGACATGGTGCTAGAGGCTGTAATATGTAATTAGAGTTGAAATCAGAAAAAATACTATTTACATGGGTAAAAGTTACAGAATGTGTTTACCAGCCATGCTGTAGCACAATATAAATGTGTTTCTCAAAAAGCATAGTAAAAGGAGTAACAAAAGAAAACAATTCCTTTCTTGTCTTAGGGGTTAATGAAACAGAAGTAATCTGCTATAGTAAACTATGTCTGAGATAGAGCTAATCAGTTAGTGTCTTATGAGGTTAAAAAGAAACAGTGTAAATCTTTTTATGAGATTTATTGCTGGGAAAGGGTGGCTAAGCTGACATGTTTATGAGCTATGATCTTTCTTGAAAGAAAATACTATCCAAATTGAAGCAAGTAGTTATCACACAAAATAGTCCATTAGTGGAGTAATTCCACAAAAACATCCAATTTTGTTTAGTCCATTGGGAAGCTGGACAGCTTCCTTTTCTATCAATAGCAACATGTCTGCAGGGCTCTGCCAACTGCAGCCATAAAAAAGAACAATTTTCAGTGTAGTATGCACATCATCATGCACGCATCAAACACTGCAAGTAAGCATAAGCACCAAAATGAAGTACACTACATTACACACACTGTCCCCTAAAAGCTAATCAGATATTAAAAAATGCATTCTTTGAACAGTTCATTAATGCTCCTGGGAGAAAGGGGCATGCATCCAAGGCCATGGTATCCCAGAGATTTCTGACACTGGCATGACAGCTCCATGCTGGCTTAACTTTTAAAGTTTCTGTGGTACTAATTATTAAATGCAATCTGGTCAGAAATTTAATTAACAGGTCTGCAGGCCAGAAATAATGTTCCATTTCTACTTGCTAACACTGAATAGGACTACCTTCACTTTACAACCTCAAACACATTGTTTTTTGTTTTACCTGTTCACCATTAGAACAGCTCATTTCAAAGCAAAGAAGTTGCCACATATTCAGATGTTAATACTTGACACACAGACCTGTGAACTATGAAAATGTGGGAAACAAGATCACTGGCATGGCATGATTTGAGTTTTGAGGACAACTTACAGGTTTCATTTTAACAGGATCAAAGAGAACTTCTTATTTGGTACACAGACTATAGCTTTTATAATAAAAAAATGTTATGCAAATTTTATGTCTAAAGTAAAGTACATCACAACACAGAGTGGAATATCAGTGAGGATGGGAAGTGGGGATTGGTACCATATGACTAGATTAAATAGTGTACATATACCCTTAAAATGCATAAATGCATTATGGGGGCATGTGTGATTTTGTATTTCTTAAAATGTATGCCTACTCAAAAAAAAAACATTTTAATGTTATATATCCAAATGCACAGGATTGGCAAATACTAAAGATTAGAGCTAGTACTGTAATATCGGCATCACTTCATTGAATAACCAACTTTCCCCCCTTTTAGGAATGGTATGTTCTAGAAATTAAAATAATATATAGAATAATGCATGTGGTGGTGTGCTTTATAAATGAATAAATCCATGACAGAGCATGGGTTTACTGAGCATTAATCCATGCTGGGAGGATTGGGGATTCTGAGGATTCTGAGGTATGAGGCTGCAGGCTTTTTGATTGGTTGCCATGGAGATTTACTAAGGAGTTTTGAGGTGCTTCACTTGAGCTGCTGAACAGGACCAAGTCAGACCTCAGAAGGTATTGTTTTTATCTGTTAAACCCCCGAGTTAAATCACAATATGTATTTTGTAATTGTTTCTAGTGATTGTAGTACTAAAGTGTTGAACGACCACTCAGAATGAGCAGCTTTTCTTAGTTGCAGTTTAGTGTGAAGCCAGAGAACAGTGTGTCACAGTTTCGCATAGTACTGGCAAACGATAGTGTGTGCATGAATGCTATAATAACTGGGAGGTTGTTATGAGAAATAATAACTGGTCATCTCAATATACAAAATTCTTTACCAGTTATTATAAAAAAAGACAGTACATACAATAGAACAGGTATTTGAAAAAATGACTGAAACAGGACTGCCATCACCACCAAGCCACTTTGTGTTGGGGTTCTTGGGCCCACAGGAGCAGGTGTTCACCACACCAATTCAAAGCTAGTGGTTGTTGAATGGAACTAGAGTGAGTACAGTGCAATGCAGTACATGCAACATACAGTACTGGTGCTGTATTTCACAGTGAATGCACAGACTAAAACAGTCATGTTCAATATTGTATCATTACAAGATGCTCAAGGGATGACTATGGTTCTGAGGAGGTCACCAGAGGAGGGAGGGCAGTCACCAGTGATTGGCACCCAATGGTGCTGCCAGATGGCACACCATTGCAACCAGAATTGTCACTCAATGGAGGCCACTATACTGACCCATATCACAGGGCATGTCATGGGCTACCAAGTTGTTAGCAACAATAGTAATACTTTATGAGTATAATGACATTTTAGTCTGTTGCCAGTACTAAAAACACATCTTCAACTGGTGTATTGCAGATTGACAATAATGGAAAGGAAGCATGGATCCTGAGAACCACATTTTACAGAATTATATTACCTTACTGTATTATAATAATACAGCCTCAGAGAAAATAATTAACATGTTTGTTGTTTCCCCATACCTTTGCCTGAAATTTCAGAACCTTGTTTCCCATGATATCCCCTAACCACCCAGTGAGACACATATGGGGGGGGGTGTTGATATGATGTCTGATAAACAGCATTCATAGTGTCACAGAAATTGGTCAATATGTTTGTCATTTCTGCATACCTTTGTTTGAAATTTCAGAATCATGTTCCCCAAGGTGTACCCTAACAAACTTTAGAAGTACATACCTGTACCCAAAGAGATAGTTGATGTTGGGGGTCATGTGGTCTCTTACAAGCAATTTTCATCTCACAGTCACTAATGCATTGATGGTGTCACAGACAAAATTGCTATGTTTGGCATTTCTGCATATTTATGCCTGAAATGTTAGATACCTTTTCCCCCAAGGTGTTCCCTAACCAGTCCTGGAAGCACTTGTCTGTACTCCAAGATAAAGTTTACTTTTTTGGGGGTAGGCATATGATCTCTGAGAAACAGCTCTCCTCCCATAGATATGAAGCTTGCCAGGATAAAACCCAATTCTGCAGCATGATGCAGCAGAGTTACTGCAGTAAACAATGTGATTTCAATGGGAATTAGTCCCTTTTGTCATGTAGGAAACTGTGACACAATGCTTCATCCTGGCAGGCTTCACTTTACTAATGCATTTATAGTATCACAGAAAATGGCTGATATGTTTGACATTTCTGTATACTTCCACCTGAAATTTCAGAACCATGTACCCAAAGGTGTTGACTAATCATCCATGGAAGCACTAGTCTACTCCAAGGAAAAGATGATTTTCATGGTGGGGGGGTCATGTGATCTCTGACAAACAGCTTTAATCCACAGATGCTAATGCATTTATAGAGTCAAAGAAAATGGCTGATATGTTTGGCATATCTGCATATGTTTGCCTGAAATTTTAGAATCATGTTCCCCAACGAATCCCCAACCCACCTATAGAAGCACAAGTCTATACTTCAAAGTGAAAGTTGATTGTTTTTTTTTGGGGGGGGGGGTAATGTGATCTCTGACAAACAGGTTTTATTCCATAGACACTAATACATGTATTGAGTCACAGAAAATGACTGTTATGCTTAACATTTCTGCATACATTTTCTGGAATTGCAGAATCATGTGCTTTAAGCAAAATTTCATTTTGGGGGTGTTCATGTGATCTCAGACAAATGACTTTCAGACCATAGACACACATGTTGGAAGAAGAGACTGAACTACTAGGGCCACCCATGGGATGTAAAAGTGACAGCATAGGGGTACTTTCATCACTACAGCACAAAGTGTGTGTTGCACCATTGGCTGATGCTAAATACTTGAAAATCATGTGCCAGCAAAAAAACATGCTGCTGGGCACTACTGTACCTTTTTTTGGCACCCCAAAATTCAGGATGCTCAGTTTAGTGAGAGGACATGTTCACTCACATTCTCTGTATGAGAACAGAGGGAGTTTCTTGGCATATGCAGCCATAGATGTAAACGTGCTGCTGGCTTGTGTGCCAGAAGTGAACTGACATGAATTATGTTCTCTTTCTCTCTCTCTCTTTTTCTATCTGGTGTCTGTCTGCCTATCTATCTAGCTAGGTGATTTATTTTATTCATCCCCTTCCCCCCCAGCTCATCCAGAACTCCCCTGTGTTTTTACCAATATTGTAAGAAGAATTCTAAAAGAAAAGTGTACCTGGTTGCCCATCCCTTGGTGCCACTTGCCAATCCCTTCCCCTCCCACTCCAGGTTGTCCTCCCATCAAATGAATAGGTGCTGCCATGCAGTTTAGAGGATACTGGGGTGCCCAGGAACTGATCAATGCTTATCACATGCAAACACAAAAAGAGTCCCTCAATGTCTTTACTTTTGTTTTTTTAGAGTAGCATGTAGAAAAGAAAATGGTCCTTTTCCTATCTGACCTGCCACCTCCACCCCCAGAGTTAAGCCAACACGGAGGTCCCAATCCCCAGTGTCAGATCCAGTACTGATTATCTACATAAAAGAAAACAGTCTCTTGATGTGTTTTTTTAAGTAATCTGTAAAAAAAGAAAACGGTCCCTTGCCAATCTGACACTACCACTCCCACCTGACCCGACCCCCTACTCAGCACCAACCCCCTCCCACACACACACACCTTATTCACCTGAACATGTCCCATGATGTAGATTCACTCTCTGATCAAAGGCATATATGTCACTGCTGGAACCAATGACTGAGATATAAAGCAACAAGGTAAGTCCACATTAATGTATTTCAATGGGTTTGGAACTTTTACTCAAAATGTTGTCATTTTTTAATATTTTCATAGCAAATTTTCAGCATGGCCTTTGAGGGACCCTGCTTCATGAACAAGGTAGGAGACATTTTTCAAATCTGTTCTGAAAGCTGATTTCATGGTCACTGCACTTGATCACCTTTTGGGTGGGAATTTGAAAATGTTCAGCTTCTGGGGTTCATGAGAGGGGGCCATAAGAAGGCTATGTTGAAAAGTTGTTGTAAAAATATATTAAAAATGACCACATTATGAATGAATTCATAAATATTTCAATGTTCACTCATAACATCGCTAATTTTTTAAATTTTTTCCCCAAACTTTCAACATGGCTATTGTAGGACCCCACTTCATGAACAAAGGCTGGTGAAATGTTTCAAATCTGTCCTGAAAGGTGATTTTGCAGTCTCTGGCAAAATCACATTTTGGGTGGGATTTGAATATTTTCACCTACAAGGTTCATGAATTTGGGTTATCTTTCTATGCTGAAAATGTGGTGTAAAAATATGGTAAAATGACCAAGTTATGAGTGAACATTGAAATAATTCTTTGAATTACGTTTGTGGCATAAAATTACCCTAACTGGTGCATTAAGCTTTTTGCAAAGCATTTCCTTTCTTTCTGAGATAGTGGAATTGTATCCTCAGTCACACAGGTTCTTTCGGGAATTATGTGAACAGGTGCAGCTGTGTAGGGCCTTTTTGTCCCTGTACCTTGGGAAGAATCTGTCTGCCTACAGAAGTACAGGGCCTGTCACATTCCTATTTACACATTAACTCTACACATTCACTCTTAATACATTCACTCTTCATTTATTTATTTATTTTAGTTTATACCCCCAAATGTTCAAGATAGTCATTTATAAACATGGCATGTAGCATTTATAGTATATTGGGCAAAACATAATTTCACACCAAAGGTGAGGAAAGACATCTCATCCAGAGTTTAAAAAACAATACCTGTCACAACTATGAGGGGAATGGAAAATGGCTATTTTGAAATTTTGGAGTCAAAATATTGAAAATTAGAGACGTTATAACTGAACATTGAAATATTGCAATGTTCAGTCACAACCTGGGCATTTTACAGTATTTGTACACCAATCAGCATAGCCTTTTTTTCACTCCTTCTCATGAACCCAGTAGCTGAAAATTTTCAAATCCCCACCAAAATGTGATTCCACACCACTGAAACATGAATCCATGCAACAAGTAAGAAAATACATTTTGGCCAGGATTTGTAAAATGACAGCTGTCACATCCATGAGGTAGTGTGAAAAAACGGCTATGTTGAAAATCTGGGGTCAAAATATTTAAAATTACAAAAGTTATGAGGGATCATAGACAGATTTCAATGTATGCTCATAACTTTGCCATTTTTACATATTTTAGCCCACATTTTCAACATTGTCTTCTTAGACTCCACCTCATGAAAAATGGCAGTGAAAATGTTTGGGTCCTGCCGGAAAGGTGATTTTGCCAAATGACCACAAAATCACCTTTCGGGTCTCGTTGTTTTTATTTTATTTTATTTATTTATATCATCGGAAAACAATCTTTGTGCAAATTTGCTCTTTTAAAAAGGTTCTTCATCATTGAAAACATATAGAACAACAGATAACAAATTGGGATAAAGAATACAACTGTTTCAATAGCATACAACTGTTTCAATAAGATTACCCAGTGGGCAATGTATCATAAGTAATTCCTACTGTACTTGTTCAAGTGGGGAGCTGCAGTAGAAGGAAGGGGGTAGTGAGCAGTACAGAAAATGGGCCTTGTCCATAAGAAGCATTCATCTGCACAGTTGTAAGACTGGGGTAGAATTGAGAAGAAGGTGAGGGAAGGAAGGCATTGTTTATGGAAATATGGGCTGAATAGTAAGTTCAGAATGGAGCAAGAGATTACAGAAGGTAGGTAAGTAGCAGCAGGGAATAATGGGAGGCAGGGGTCCAAGCAGGAAACTACACGGCAGGGGTCCAGGCAGAAAACTGCATGGGGAAGTGGGTTAGGGTATGGCATATGGGATGCTTGAGGGAGGTGGGGGGTGGGAGCAAGTGCTAGGAAGGTTAAGACAGAGTTAGTAAATAGCAAGATGCTTCTCAAAGGGTGTACCTAGAGTTTGATAGTAGAAGGCTGGGTGGTAAAGGCAGGCAATTAAGGAAGTAGTATAAAGGAAGTCAAGTACCTACAAAGCATGCACACACTCTAATGCTGATGAGATGGTGTCTCAATTCACAATTAAATGCCTTGATATTTGCAATATTCCAAAGACCAACTGGAACCTCACTGAGCCACAGGGGTGTTCTATATGAGAAGGAGCATTGCCCTAACACTGTTTTACAGAAAGGCACCCTGAGTGTACACTGCTCCTTGCCTCTGGTTGCATAGGGGAAGTGAGCTGCCAGGGCCATCTCTGAGATGCAAGATGGAGTCTGGCCTAGTAGAGGTTTTTTCCCATGGAGGCTGGTTTGGAACTTGATTCTGTTTGCTAGGTTTAGCCAATTAGTTACATCATACAGCATGCATGTACGAGTGTAGTTGCCTGCCCCCAGAGCAAGTCTGCAGGCCTTATTAAGGGCTACTCCTATCCATTTCACTGCCGTGTCAGATGCTGCACCATAGACTACCAGACCATAGTCTATAACTGACAGGATAGAGCTGGAGACTGAGTGATGTAAGGCGTTAGGTGTTAGGTATTGTCTGTGCCTGTATAGGACACCAAGCTTGATATTAACTGCCTTCACCGCCATGTCTATGTGCTGAGTAAAGGAGAAAGTGTCATCAATTAAAACACCAAGGTATTTAAAGGAGTGTACCTGCTCAAGTGGTACAGCCATGCTATTGTAAATAGTCAGTGACGGGTTGTTCTTTTTCAGTTGAGAGGCTAGAGAGGAGCATCATTTTATTTTTTTTATAATTAAGAAGCAGCTTATGTGAGCTAAACCAATCCTCTAAAAGGTGGAAGGTTGTCTGCAGATCATTCTGTAGAGACTCCATCTGGGAGTTATGATTGAGGATGACAGCATCATCTGAATATAGAACATTTTTACTTGTACAGGCCTTAGGGAGATTGTTCAGAAACAAACTGAAAAGAAGCAGTCCCAGAATTGACCCCTGGAGGATGCCTAGCTTAACGTCTCTAGATTCTGAGACAACTAGTCCTATTTTGACTGTCTGGGTTCTATGTGATAGGTAGCCTTGGAACCAGTGGACTGGCTTTGTGGCCATACCCATGGACTGTAGCTGTTCCAAGAGGAGAGGGTGGCTGACCATGTCAAAAGCCTTTGTGAGGTCAATGTAAACTGACCCCACCAGGTTTCCCCCATCCATTGCCTTGTGCACGTAGTCAGCGAAATTCACTAAGGCAGTGCTATGATTCTTCCTGAATCCATGCTGTTGGTGACATTGTAGGTTGTATTTCAGGAGGTAATCAGTGTCTTGATCAGCTACTATCCTCTCCAGTACTTTGGATAGTGGTGAGAGGATGGAGATAGGCCTGTAGTTGGCACTGTGGGACCTGTCTCCACTTTTGAGAACTGAGGTCACTAGGGCTGCTTTCCAAATTGAGGGAAATCTGGAAACGATGAGCGACTTGTTGAACACTTTTGAAATGGGGATTATAAGTTCATTGAGAGTGAGAGCAACCAGTTTCATATCAATATTGTCACTTCCAATCCTGGTCTTGCCAAGGACCCAAGTTACGTACATCAAAGCCTCTTTGACTGTGGCACATTTAAAGTAAAAATTCGGATGAGAATTCCAGTGTGGTTCAGTAGCCTTGAGATAGTCAGGTGGGAGGACAGCGCTAAGGTCCATAAAGGCTGCATTGAAGTGATTGGCTATGGAGTAATTATCTATTGCATTGGTTCCATTGATGTTGATCAATGTGGGGTGTTTCTTGTCGTATTTCCCTAAGAGATTCTGTCTCCACTTTTGAGAACCTTGATGTTCTCCCAGGATCTTCTACTATCACCCCAGTTCCTTTCCAGCTGTTCTTTGTAAAAGTTAGCCTTAGCTAGCCTGATGAGCCATGTGCATCTGTCCCTGGCTGCCTTGTAGTTCTGATAGTCATTCATACTACCCAATGCCCTAGCCCTAATCCAGAGATTGTCTCTGGCCTTCATATGTTCAAGTAGGTCATCAGTAATCTACCCATTAGTATAGCCTCTCACTTTTCTTTTCCTGATGGAGGCAAACGTGTCACAGACAGAGTTAATGTTGTCGATAAAGTAATTAAATGCAAGGTCAATATCATGCTGCTCATCCAGTAGGGTCCAATCAATCCAGGATAGTGCTGCTTTAAAAGAGCATAGCAGGACTTTCTTTAGTACTCTTGCTTTCCACGATAGTGGGAAGGGCCTTCTTAAATTTGTTGGACCATTGGCAGATGATAGGAGAATGATCACTCAGGGTGTCTGGCAGGACAGATATTTCTGATATCATTGTGGGAGAGCTGGACAGCAGCCAGTCGATCAGTGTGCTATTACCTGTTTGGTAGTTCATTCTGGTGGGGTCAGTTACTAATTGTGTAAGATAGGAATTAGCTACCAGGTCCTTCTGTGGTGTGGAATCATTACTGAGCCAATTGATATTAAAATCACCTGTAATTATTATTTCGCTGTTCCTACTAATGTTAGATAGCACCTTCAGAGCTTTACCTAAACCCTCATTGGCATTCCTGGGTGGCAGATTGACTGAAGCAATAACAAGTGATTTATTACGTTCACCATAGAGTAGTTTGACTGCAAGCAGCTCATGGTCCTCCAAGCTGCCATTTACAAGCAGTAAGCTAACCTGTAGGAAATCCCGGACATAGATGAGACAGCCCCTGCCTCTCTTTCCCTCCCTGTCTCATCTGAAGGCTTCCTACCCCTTCAGATTATTAGCATTGTTCTTTGTCCTAGGATTTAATCATGTCTCAGACAGATTACGTCAGGACAGTGTAGTGATGTCCAGGCTTTGAAATGCACCCTCTTGGGTAGCAGACTGCTGATATTCAGTGCAGCTATTGTTAGGCCGTTGCCCTTGTTCCCTGCTGTGCTGTGGGAAATAGGTGGCCCAGGATTGGGGTACACATTACCAGACAGCAGCAGCAGTATAAGAACAGCCTTTTTCAATGTGAATATCATTGGTATAATTCCACCTCCATTGATCATGAGTTTGGCTGCCAAAAAAGCCATGTTGAAAATTTGGGGTGAAAATATGCAAAAAAGACAAAGTTATGCATTAAAGTTCAAAACGCCATTGAAATACTTTGAACTGCAGTTACCTTCATTTCATATTATAGTTACATGGAAACACAGAATTTGTCAGCAGAAAAGGATTGTTTGATCTACCCAATCTGTCCAGATGTTCCCTGCCTTCTCTGTCTCCACAGACTCTATCTGGTCACTGGTGACCCTTCTGCTTCCCTGCTTCTTTTCTAATATACTTCTATGTCTATCACACACATGCTTGATGCACCCCACTGTTTCAGTCTCTGCCACTTACACTGGCAGTCTGTTCCAAGCATTTAGCACCCTTTCAGTGAAGAAATATTTCCTCACATCTCTCTTGAACTTTCAAACTTCCCCATATCCATCTTCATCATGTGTTACCTGGTTCTGGTGCTTTTTTTGATTTGAAAGAGACTCCCCCTCTTGCACCCAGTTCACCCTTGTGAGGTACTTGTAGTCCTTTATTGTCATGTCTCTCGCCCCTCTCTTTGAGGGTGTATGTGCTGAGATCCCTCAGTCTCCCCTTGTATGGCTTCATGTGCAACTTCTGCATTATTCTATGTGCCCTCCTCTATACTGCCTCCACCATGTCTATGTCCTTTCTGAGGTGTAATCTCCAAAAACTGAACACAGTACTCCAACTGAGATCTCACCAGCAAAAATACAGTGGCAACACCTCCTTGCTTTTCCTGCTGGAGGTATGCTTCTTATGTACCCCAGAATCCCACTAGCCCTGCCCACTGCTTTGTTACACTGCCCAGCCACTTTTAAGTCATCAGATATGACAACCCCAAGGTCCCTTTCCTGTTTAGTTACTGTCAGACCTACCCATATCATATACTCAGCTCCTTGGTTCTTGTGTCATGTGTGCATGATTTTGCACTTTTTGGGATTGAAATCCAACTGCCATGCATTTGATCACTCCTTGAGCTTCAAAGGATCCCTGCACATTCTCTCCACCCCCTCCTGAGTGTCCATTATATTGCAGATTTTAGTATAATCTTCAAAAAGACATATATTCAGTTCCAGTTCAACTACAATGTTACCTACAAAGACATTGGAGAGAACTGGTCCCAGTACTGAGCCCTGTATTGACCTGCTGGTCACTCTGCCATCATTAGAGTACAAGCCATTAACCACCACCCTGTTTCCTATCTGTTAGCCAGTTTCTAACCCCATTCACCACTTTGGATTCCACCTCATAGATACATAGACACTGATGGCAGATAAGGGCTTTTGGCCCACCTAGTCTGCCCAACTGCACATGTAATTTTGCTTTTTCAAGCTTCTCTTGAACTAGGTTGTCCCCTTCCCCCAACTGCTAGGATCCCCCAATGCCTATCTCATGCATTCTTGAATCCCATAACTGTTTCTGCCTCCACCACATCCTCTGGCAGGGAATTCCACTTGTCCACCACACTTTCAGGTCCAAGTCATCATTGAAGTAGGGGTGGTCAGGGGAACCCCCTGGACTAGTGCTGGGGGGTCCCCTTCATTTCATCCTCACAGATGAAGAATCTGGGTGTGATCCTGGATGATGGCCTGACACTTGATGCTCTGGTGCCAGCTGTTGTCAAAAGCAAATATTACGATCTAAGGAACATTGCCCGAACCAAGCCCTAATTCCATCTGAGGACCTGCCTACAGTGGTACATGCTTTTTCTATGTCCAGGTTGAACTACTGCAATGCCCTTTACCTCAGGCTATCTGGAGGAAACCTCTACCACCTGCAGTTGGTGAAGAACATGGCAGCAAGATTGTAACCAGGATTAAAAAGAAATGAGCATATTAGTCCTATCCTCCGTGAACTGCACTGGCTACTGGTCAGGTGGAGGATTGTTTTCAAGGTAGGGCTCCTTACCTACAAGGACCTACATGAAAGGGGACCAGTCTACCTGCAAGATTTCCTTAAGTCCCATTGCTCAACTTGGGCTCTCCGGTCTGCTGAGAATGGCCTTCTTGGAGTTCCCAGGGCTAGGTTGCGGAATTCTGGGGACCGTGCGCTCTCGGTTGCTGCACCTACCCTGTGGAACTCATTACCTACAGTAAACATCTCAGGGAGGCACCCTCAGTAGAAACCGTTAAAGCAGGTCTAAAAACATTTTTATTTCAGCAGGCATTTGATTTATAACTGATATTAGCCTATCTTATTATAGATAGAAGTGTTTTAAATGTAGTTGACCGCTTGCTGACTTTATATGATATTGATAATATGTATATTGTATGTTATGTGTTATTTGTATTGTTTTAATACTGTACAGCTCCCAGTGTCCCTGGAATGGGGCACTTTATAAATAAAGCATCTATCTATCTATCTCTCCATGAAGAAATACTTTCTTGCAACACCTCTGAACCTCCCTCCCTCCAATTTCATCCTATGACCACTAGTCCTGGAACATTTCTTCCTCTGAAAAATAGTGTTTTCCTCTGAAAAACAGTATTTTCCTACACCTTGCTTCTCCCTGAGAGGTACTTGTATATCTCTATCATATTCATTATCTCCCTCCTCTCCTCCAGAGAGTACATATTCAAGTCCTTTTGCCTGTTCTTGCAGGACTTGTGATGCAAAAGTACCATCTTGGTTGCCTTCCTCTGAACTGTCTCCACCCTGTCTATGTCCTTATGTAGGTAAGGCCTCCAGAACTGGACACTGTACTGCAGGTGTACCCTAACTAATGTCTTGTGCAGTGGAATTATGACCTCCTTTTTCATGCTGGTGATGCCCCTACCTATGCCCCTGACAGCATCCTATTTGCTTTACCTGCCACCTTGTCACACTGACTCCCCACCTTTAGGTCATCAGAGATGATAACTCCTAGGTCCCTTTCCTGCTTGGAGTATGCTAAATCTTCCAATCCCAGCTGATATTTTGTTCCAGGGCTTTTGTGCCCCATGTGCATTATTCTGCACCTTTTTGTGTTAAATCTCAACTGCCACACCCTTGAACTTTCCTCAAGCTTCTGCAGGTCTCTCTTCATTCAATCCACTTCCTCTGGAGTGTCCACTCTGTTACAGAGTGATGTGTCATCAGAAAACAGGGAAATTCTCCATTCTGTTTTATCTGTCATGTCACTGATAAAGATGTTGAAGAGGACCAGACCCAACACTGATCCCTGCATCACTCCACTGGTCACCCTTCACTCTGTGGAGTGACAGCCATTTACCACTACCATCTGTCTCCTGCCATCCAGGCAATTCCCCACCCACAACACTACTGTCCTACCCACACCCATATTGCCCAGCTTGTTTAACAGCCTCCTATGGGGCAGTGTCAAAGGCTTTGCTGCAGTCCAAGCAGGCCACATCCGCTGCCCCCCATCCACCTCCCTTGTCACCCAATCAAAAAATTTCAATAAGGTTAGTCTGGCATGACCTCCCCCCAGTAAAACTATGCTGCCTTGGGTCCTGTAGACCATTGGCCCCAAGGTGTTCCACTAATCTCTTCTTCAGTAATGCTCCCATAATCTTCCCCACTACTGAGGTGAGGCTGACCAGTCTGTAGTTCCCTGCTTCCTCTCTGTTCCTGCTCTTGTATAAGAGAACTATATCAGCTGTTCTCCAGTCTTTGGAAACCTCACCTGTTTCCAGTGATCAGCTAAAAAGGGTCACCAAAGGTTCAGCCATCACTTCTCTGAGCTCTCTCAGCACCCCAGGTTGCACCCCATCCAGACCAATAGCTTTATCGACTCTTATTCCTTCCAGTTCCTTTGGAACCCTTTCTCTTGGAAAGGGACTTGTATCCATTTCTGTGCTCTTCCCCCCACTTTGTACTCCCTTCTGGCCCACTACCTACCCCTTCTACTGTAAGGACTGAGCAGAAACATCTGTTCAGTATGTCTGTTTTACTGTTGTCATCCTCAACACTACTCTTACTCTTACCCTTTAGCCTCACTATTCCTCCCTCTGCCTTCCTTTTTTCACTTATGTACCTGTAAAAGGTTTTGTCCCCTCTAACTACTGTTTTTACAATGTGCTCCTCTGTCTGAGCTTTGGCTTGCCTTACTGCCCTCACTGCTTCCCTTTGCTTCTCCTGGCACCTCTCCCTATCCCCTTCTGCCTTTGTCTTTTTTCATTGCTTGAATGCAATCCTTTTGGCTTTTACTTTCTTTGCTACTTCCTTGGAATACCATAAAGGTTTCATCTTCCTTTTTCCCTTGCTAACCTGCTTAATGCATAATTGTGTTGCCCTTGTTATCCCTGTTTTAAATACCACCCACTGTTCCCCAACCCCTAATTCTTTCCCAATTCCAGCTAGTGCTTCTTCCAAGCATTTTTCCATTCTCCAAAAATCTGCCCTCCTAAAATCTAGGATACATGTTTTAGTGTGGCAGAGATCTGCCCATTCAGTTATTTCAAACCAGTGTCCAGTAGTCACTGTTCCCCAGGTGTTTCCCCACTGTGACCCCCCATCACACTGTCCCCATTTGTAAGAACCAGGTCCAGTATTGCCTCCTACTGAGTTGGTTCCATGACCAATTTTATAAGGAAGGATCTCTGGAGGGAGTCCAGGATAAATCTGTTCCTTGCTGCTGCTGCTGCTGGGAGGCTCTAGTCCACATCTGGCATGTTGAAGTCTCCAACCAGCACCACCTCCCCCTTGTCCACCATTCTTTGTATGGCAAGCATCAATTCCCTATCTGTCACTTTCACCTGGGTTGGTGGTCTATAGATGTCTGCCCCTATTTTTCTTTCAAGCTTAACCCACAGTATCCCCCCCTCCTTGTTCCCCTTGGATCTCTGTGGCCTTAATGTTATCCTGCACATACAGTGCCACCCTCCTCCCTTCATACCTACTTCCTGTCTCTCCTGAATAGGTTATAGCCTGGTATGGCCATCTCCCAATCGTGGTTGTCATTACACCAGGTCTCCGTGATGGCCACAATGTCCAGGTCTGACTGTGTCATAGATGCCCCCAGGTCCTCCATCTTGTTGCTAAGGATCCTGGCATTGGCAGAAATGGCTGTCCATGAAGCAACTTCTCTCCCCTCTGTTGTTGTCCTACACTACCCCCCCCCTTCCTGGGAGATCTTTTTGCCTGGACCACCCTGCCTTCTGCTCTTCTGTTGTATTCTGCTCTCTGACTGTCTATTCACTAATTGGGTAAATGTATCCCTTCTATTCTTCCCCTCCTCTGTTTTTTGCACTTTGCATTACTGTGATATCCCCACTTTTGGTCCCCTGTTCCATTGCTAGCTTCTGGGGGTAGTAAGTCAACTTCCCTTCTTGCTGGCCTGCCACCCCCTTGGCTAGTTTAAATTCTTGCCGATGTAGCATTTATACTTTTCATTGAGGATCTGGATTCCTCTACAGGATGGATGCAGGCCATCAAGCTTGAATAAGCTCCCATCCCTTCAGGTGGGTCCCCAGTCACCAATGAATCTGAACCCTTCCTTGCTGCACCAGTTCTTCAACCATGTGTTAACATTTCTGGTGTGGGCACCCCTATGCTCGCCCATGCCTCTCATAGGTAGCACTTCTAAAAAAGTGAAGGAAGTAGATACTTGCTTGAGACCCCTCTCCAGTCTTCTAAACTCTCCCTGAACTGCTTTAGGTTCCTTGTTTGCCAGGTCATTAGTTCCTAGGTGGATAATGACATCCAGCTGTCCTTCCTGTTCTGCCTTCCCAGAGAGCCCAAGGATCCTCCTCCCATCCCTTCATGCCATGGCACCTGGTAGGCACCTCCCTGTCCTCTCCCAACTCCTGTTCCTATCCAGATCCCCTTTAAAATAGATTCACCCATTAGGATTCACTTCCTCCTCCTCTGGGGTCTACTGCTCTCTCATTTGATCTCCACATCCGTCCTTTCCAGAACTACTGGTACCTTGGACTGGCTGTCCTTGTTTGCCAGTGTGGCATATGAGCTATGTAGTGGAATAGGTTTTGGGATGTGTTTCTGCCTGACAGTCCTAACCTTCCCTGAGCCCACTGTTGTCCAAGTGTTCCTCTTACTTGGTGAGTTTAAACTAGAGAACATGGTGGTGGTTACCAGATGGGAGCAGGAATATAGAGCCCCAGTCCCCCCCAGAGCCATGTAACAGCACCTATCGTCAATCACATAGACATAAACAATAGGAGTGCATGAAGGTCGTACAAGTTAAACAAAGTACAAGGAAACAAAGGAGCAAGGATGACGGACTCTGGAAGGCAATGATGACCAATGCTCAGAGTCTGGCTAGCAAAATCCCAGAACTCTCAGCCACAATAGCAGATGCAGGAATGGACTGGGTCACAGTCACAGAAACATGGCTAAATGAGAGCCATGAATGGGATGTTGCAATCCCAGGTTACAAATTATTCGGGAAAGATAGAAAAGGATGTAGGGGTGAGGTTGTGTTATATATAAGGAAGGACATGAAAGCTATGGAGGTCCAAAGGTCCCAAGACAAACCTGAGGCACTCTGGGTCACTCTCGAACTGGGCTCATGCTCAGCCCTCAGACTAAGAGTGATATACAGGCCTCCCTCACAAGGGGCAGAAGGAGACAAATCAATGCTTGAAAACATACTAAAGATGGCTGAAAAAGGAGAAGTCATGCTGATGGGGGACTTCAACCTCCCTGACGTGGACTGGAACTCCTGCACAACATCCACAACTAGGAGCATAAATTTCCTAAAAACCTTGGGAGGGGCTGGACTTAATCAAATTGTCATGGCCCCCACTAAAGAAAACACAGTCTTGGACCTGGTGCTCACAAACAGTGGCAAGGTCCAGGAGGTGGAGGTGGGTGTCATTTGGTGTCAAGTGATCACAAATCTGTCTGGTTCAAGGTCAACAAGGCCAAGGAAATAAGCCACACTAAGACACAGGTCATAAACTTCAGAAGAGCAGACTTCAATCAGATGAAAATATGCTTTAGGGATATCCTCAAGAGTAAGGCAAAAGGAGGGGTAGAGGAATGTTGGATAAACATAAGAGAAGCACTAGTGGAGGTTACTGCAAAATACTCCAGGCTAGTCAGTAAGATGAAGAAAAAAAGAAATCCGCTATGGTTCAGAAAGGAGGTGGCAGCTGCAGTGAGGGAAAAGAGACTAGCATTCCAAAGATACAAGGGCTCAAACAGCGGAATAGATAGAGAGGTATACAAGTGCAGCTTGAAGGAGGCAGGAAGGGTGATGAGAAAAGCAGAGGTGCAGACTGAAGAAGACATAGCATGGGTGGTTAAAGGAGGCAATAAGACCTTCTTTAGGTAGATAAGTGACAAAAGAAAAAACAAAGGAGGCTTTCTCAGGCTCATAAGCAGGGATGGGAGGAGGGTAGAAGAAGGCAGTGAAAAGGCAGACATTTTAAATTAGTACTTCTGCTCAGTCTTTACTAAGGAGGCACCTGCTAAAGGACTCACCCCAAAGGGGACAGAAGTCACCTAGGGGAAATGGACACAAGCCCATTCTCAATAGAGAGGGTAAGGACAGAATTACAAAAACTAAAGGTAGATAAAGCCATAGGGCCGGACGCAGTCCACCCACACATATTGAGGGAACTTAGTGATGAACTGGCAGCACCACTAGTGGATCTTTTCAGCAGATCCTTGAGAGAAGGAACAGTTCCCCAGGACAGAAAAAGAGCAATGGTAGTCCCCATACACAAGAGTGGTAGTAGCAAGGAGACAGGAAACTACTGCCCGGTCAGCCTCACCTCGGTGGTGGGTAAGATGATGGAATCACTACTCAAAGAAAGGATACTAGCATTCCTGGAGGAATCTGGACAACTGGATGCCAAGCAGCACAGTTACGTAATGGGAAGGTCCTGCCAGAATAACCTGATAGAGTTCTTTGACTCAGTTACTAGGGCTGTGGTCCAGGGGGGAGCAGTTGATGTTGTCTACCTTGACTTCAGCAAGGCCTTCAACTCTGTACCACACAGAAGGCTGCTAAACAAACTCGACCATACAGGAGTGGGGCAGGAAGTGGTAGCATCGGTGAGCAGCTGGCTTGAACAGAGAACTCAATCTGTGATGAATCAAAACAAAAGAAAAAGCCACCATGGTTCTCAAAAGAAGTGGCGGGGAAGGTTAGGGAGAAAAAGATATAATTTAGGAAATATAAGGAAACACAGAAGGAGCAGGACAGAGAACTGTACCAGTTAATGCAGAAGGAAGCAGGGACAGAAGTCAGAATAGCAAAGGCCCAAATTGAGGAAAAGATAGCCAACTCGGTTAAGAAGGGGATAAAACCTTATATAGGTACATCAGGGAGCGTAGAAAGACTAAGGGAGGGATAGTGAGACTATAAAATTGACGGTGGGTGGGCAGAGAAGGACAGTGAAAAAGCAGATATACTGAACTAATACTTCTTCTCAGTATTCACAAAAGAGGAGGAGGGGGAGGTGCCCAATCCAATTAACAGAAGCACTCTGGATAGGGTGGTCGATCCCAGTCCTTTTCACAGAAGAAAGGGTTCTGAAAGAACTCCTAAAACTGAAGGTGGACAAAGCAATGGGGCCTGATGGAATTCACCCCAGAATTCTAAAAGAATTAAGCGGAGAACTAGTGACACCACTCACTACCATTTTTAACAAATTATGGAAGGATGGTGTGGTACCTGAGGATTGGAGGAAGGTGGATGTGATTCCCCTTCACAAAAGTGGGAGCAAAATAGAGGCAAGAAACTGCAGACTTGTCAGATTGACCTCTGTGGTAGGGAAAGTGATGGAATCACTTCTGAAGGAAAGAACTGTTGAGTACCTAGAGACCAGTGGGGCACAGGACCCAAGGCAGCATGGGTTCACAGTGGGAAGGTCATGTCAGATGAATCTAATTGACTTCTTTGACTGGGTGACCAAAGTAGTAGACCAGGGAGGGGCTATGGACATGGCCTACCTAGACTTTAGCAAGGCATTTGACACAGTCCCACACAAAAGATTAATAATCAAATTAACCAGGCTGGGAGTGAGTCCCAGGGTGGTAGCCTGGGTAAAATATTGGCTGGACAACAGGACACAGAAGGTAATTGTAAATTGAGTCCACTCTGAAGAAAGATGGGTTACTAGTGGAGTACCGCAGGGTTCAGTACTGGGTCCAGTCCTTTTTAATATCTTTATAAGTGACATTGCAGAGGGACTGGAAGGAAAAGTATGCTTCTTTGCAGATGACACAAAGATCTGCAACAGGGTTAATACACAAGGAGGCATGGAAAGGATGAGAAGGGACTTGGCAAGGTTGGAGGAATGGTCAAAAGTATAGCAGCTTGGATTCAATGCAAAGAAGTGCAAAATAATGCACCTGGGAAACAAAAAACCGAAGGAAGATTACACAATTGGGGGGAGGTAGTAACAACAACAAAAATGGAAAGGGACCTGGGGGTAATCATATCAGATGACCTTAAGGTTAGCAAGCAATGTGAGAAGGCAATAGGGAGGGCTAGGGGGATACTGGGATGTATAGGGAGAGGCATCACCAGCAGAAAACAAGAAGTTGGTATTCCTCTGTACAGACAGTTGGTGAGACCCCATTTGGAGTACTGTATCTAGTTCTGGAGACCCCATCATACACAGGATGGAGGCAGTTCAGAGAAGGGTAACTAAAATGGTGCAGGGTCTGCAAGAGAAGCCATATGAGGAGACACTAAAGGAGCTTAATATGTATACCCTTGGGGAAAGGAGAAAGAGGGGGGACATGATAAAACCTTTTAAGTACCTCAGTGGCATCAACAAAGTCCAAGAGGGTAGCATCTTTCAGAAAAAGAGATGTACAAGAACAAGAGGACACAATTTGAAGATAAAGGGGGGATGGCTCAGGGACAATGTGAGGAAGTATTTTTTCACAGAGAGGGTGGTGGGTACGTGGAACAGCCTTTCCTGAGGAGGTTGTAAGGTCTAAAACTGTGGGAGAATTCAAGAATGCATGAGACAGACATAAGGTAATTCTTGTGGGGAGTAGGAAGAAATAGGCTGTTGGTTAACTAGGATCTGCAGCTTATCCTGTAAGTAGGGAAATAGGCAGACTAGGTGGGCCAAGCAGTCCTTATCTGCCATCAAAGTCTATGTTTCTATGTAGCAGTACATGGGGTAGCATCAGGGGATAGGGAGGTGACAAGCGGGATGCCACAGGCATCCATTCTCAAACCATTACTCTTTAATATCTTCATCAGAGATATCACAGAGGAGCTGAGCGGGAAGGTGTGCCTGTTTGCAGATGACACAAATCTCTGCAACAGGGTGGACACTCCACAGGGGGTAGAGCAAATGAAAAGTGACCTACTCAGGCTGGAACATTTGTCTAACTTGTGGCAGTTAAAATTCAACACGAAAAAGTACAAAGTTATGCATCTGGGCAGAAGCAACACAGAAACAAACTACTACCTGGGAGACCTGGGAGGGGAAAAACTAACAACCACCCATAAGGAGAGGGATCTAGGGCTTCTCATATCAGACAATCTGAAGTTAGGCGGACAATACAAAAAGGCAGCAAAGAAGGCCAGCAGGATGCTAGGATACATAGGTAGGGGCATCACAAGTAGAACAAAGGAGGTGATCCTGCTGCTGAAGAGGTCCCTGGTGAGACCCCACCTTGAGTACTGCACCCAGTTCTGGAGACCTCATCTCAGGAAGGACATAGATAGATTGGAGACAGTACAGAGGAGGGCAACAAAAATGATACACAGTCGTCATAAGTTGCCATACAAAAGCAGGTTACAGGAGCTCAACATGTACTCCCTGGAACAATGCAGGGATATAGGGGACATGATTGAGACATTCACGTTTCTGAAGGCTATAAACAGAGTCTCCACCCAGTAGCTTTTTACAGTCAAGAGCACCAGTAGGACAAGAGGGCATGAGATGAAATTGAGGGGAGGAAGACTTAGGGGCAACAAACAAAGTTTTGTCTTCACAGAGAGGGTGGTTGACCCATGGGATGGTCTACCGGCTGGAGTCATTGACTCCAAAACTAGGGAAATTAAAAGCAGCTTGGGACAGACACAAGGAGATTGTCTCTCAGAAATCCTAAAGAGGGGGTTGGGCCTCGGGGCAGATTAGATGGATCTTTGGTCCCCATCTTCCTTCAATTTCTATGTTTCTGTGTTTCTTTGAAGCAGTGACTTTGGACTAGGTGGTCTCTGGATGGGGCTGAAGGTATATTCAAACCAGTTTACCTCCGCTCTGAGTCTGACAACCTCTTCCCTCAGTCCAGAAAGGTACCTATAGACAGGGCAGCACTTCAGCATCCAGAAGGTCTGCCTGAATATGGATGCCCTACACCCACTGCATTGCACTACTCCCCACATAATGCTACACTTAATCTGCTGTGTATCTAGCTGTCTGCTTCACGAGCCCTTCTTCTAGGTCCCTTTTGTTTGTTGCCTAGCAGTTTTATAGCTAGACCCCTTTTCTAAGTTATTTAGTAGTCCCTCTTTTAAATTTGCTTGTTATTACTGCTGTCTGTATTGCTCCCCTTGCTCCTTATTGTTGTCTGTACTGCTTCCTTGCTCTCCTTCTAGGTCCCGTTTGTTTGTTGCCTAACAGTTTTATAGCTTGGCCCCTTTTCCAAGTTATTTAGTAATCCCGCTTTTAAATTTGTTTGTTGTTACTGTTGTCTGTACTGCTCCTCTTGTTCTCCTCACTGCAGCTTGAACTCTTTTACTCAGTTATTTAGAGGACACCCCTTAAAACATTTTTTTCTCCATCAGCCTTCTGTGCAGTATAGTGCCAAATGCCTTGCTAAAGTTCAGAGAGGCCACACCCACTGTTCTCCTCTGATCAATTTCCCTGGTCACCCAGTCAATAAAATCTATCAGATTCATTTGGTCTCGCCTTCACCCCTATGAATCTATGCTGCCTCTGGTCTTGCAGCCCTCTTAATTCTAGATAATCTACCAGTCTTTCCATTGTAGGGTTCTCATTAATTTCCCCACAACTAAAGTAAGAATAACTGACCTATTGTTTGTCATGGCCAGTGTTATATAGAGGTACCAAGTCAGCACATTTCAAGTAGATTGGAACCTCAATTGTTTCCAGTGAGCTGTTGAACTGGGCCATCACTGGAGCAGCTACCACTTCCTTGAGTTCTTTTAGTTCCCTTTGGTGAAATCTCTCCTGTCCCGTAGCCTTGTCCGCCATCAGAGTCCGGACTCTTTCTTCTGAAATTAACTTTTGTCTTCCTCCCAATTCCCCATTCCTGCTTTTTCCTGGTGATCCATCTCCCCTACTTCCACTGTGAAGACTGAGCTGAAGTGCTTGTTTATGATCTCAGCTTTTTCTTGGTCCTCTTCTGCAAAGTCTCCTCCTTCTGCCCTTCTAATCCTCACTATTCCATCACTTGATCTCAGCTTCTTACTTATGTATTTGAAGAAAACCTTATCCCCTTTTGCCATCCCTTTGGCAATCCTTTCCTCACTCAGCACCTTTACTCCCCTCATTGCCTTGCTTTTTTCCCTCTGCTTTAATTGGTATACCTCCCTGTCCTCATCCCTCTGTTTTTCCTTATACCTCGTGAATGCCATCCTTTGTTCCTTCACCACCTTTGCCACATTCTTAGAGAACCATAATGGTCTCTTTTTCTTTCTGCTTTTACTCAATCCCTTCATACAGAGGTTGGTAGCTTTAATTATGACCTCCCTTATTTTTCCCCATTGCGCCACTATCATTCCATGGCAATGCCCACTAACAGGCAGTCTCCATTTCTTTAAAATCCACCCTCCTAAAGTCCAGGAATCTCATCTGTGTCATTTGCCTTTGTTCCTATCGTTATGATTAAGCACTCTGTATGGTGATCACTTGTACCCGGAACTGCCCAGTGTGATGTCTGCAACTTTGTTCTTCTTTGTAAGCATCAGGTCAAGCTCTGCCCAGTCCCTAGTGGGCTGTTTGTCTACCTGCCTGAGAAATGTCCTTTACAGGAAGTTAAGGATGTTGCTGTTCCTTTCTGAATCTACAGCTGGAACATAAAAATAGGGTACTACCAATTCTACAGCCACTTTCCTAAGTACCCATGGGTGTAGGCGTGCTGGCCTGGCATCTTGTCAACCCTGAAAGCTTCATGATCATTTTTACAGTGTTAACAAAGATCTGTACTCTGCCCTTCTCTTGACCCCAATGTGATAGCCCTGATATCATGCCAAACTGTTGTAGTCTAGCATTGTTAAACAATTTTTGCATTCTGCTTATCATCTTCCATAACCCTCACCCATCAGCTAGCTGCACTAGCCTCCACCCACCCCCATTGTTTTCTCTTTTCCCTTATGTACCTACAAAATTATTGTTCATCATCTTTTACTCCCTCAGCAATCCACAGCTCTGTGTCTGCCCTGGCCCTCCTGACCATCACCTTGCCTCTTTGTTCACTTTGTGTATTTCAACCCTAATAGATGGGAACAGAGTTTTCCACAATATGTACATGTATTACTGTGTTTGTATACACACATACACCAGTAAGAGAGACTCACAGGGAGAGCAGAGAGAAAGAGAGAGAGAGACAGAAGGCATTAGCTCTAGCTGTAAATGACTGAGTAAGTTCAGCAAATGCCTAGATATATGTAGATTATAAGTGTGAGTTCTGTGTTGCGAGAACTGCATACCCTGGGTGGGCTTGAAGTTATGAGGAGCAGAGAATGACCTTCAAACACTTGTAAAGTACAGTTGTCACAACATCACTGAAAACTTGCAGTATGTACAAATCTCACAAAGGTATTACAATGGAAATTACGGAAAATGGGGGCCAAGAATCTGCTGTTACAGTGAGGCTGGATTGTTGTGACTTAAAGAGAAGCTAATGTGTGCAAAAATCTATTTCTTCACTAATATATTTTAATTAACTTTCTCTTTTGTTTTATTTGTAATCAATGCCTCTCATTTAACAGAACAAAACTGATGAATGCCTTCATAACTGTGGATTTACAATATCTATAGCATGTAATATGCAATAACACTGCAGCATGGTTATGATGCTAGTGATTTAGCATAGTACATTATGCTCAGTGACAAATATGTATTCAGAAATTCAATGTTGTTGGTTTTACTGAGCTACTAACCAAAATGCTAACATGCCACTGCAAAAGTAATGTTCAATATTTTAAGCTGTCACATTGCAGCAGTGTCCTTTTCTAGCATGTTAGTTGTGTAGTGTGCATAAGCATTCAGTTACAAATATATATTCAGTCACTGTATAGAAAATTACCTAAAATATAGATGATGAGATACATTTTCATACATTAGTTATAAATCAAACCAGCACAGTTTATGAAAAGTCTTGATTTATAGATGTGAAATTTACTTTTCCAGACTTACTATAATTTATCTCAAACATGTGGATGTTCTAAAGGAAAATGAAATGAATCCTAGCTGTGCACTTGAGGTAAAGACCTTGATGTAGTACTAATCAATAATACTGTCTTGCAGGAAGATGGGGGAATAATTCATTGGATGCACTTGAAGATGGTGTCATCTCACTCTAGCTGACAGATGAAAAGGGAAAAAGAGTGAGTAGAATTTTTTGACTGAATGCTTATAGATGTCAAATATTTTGTATATATATATATATATATACAGTATAAACTTCACATTTTAATTTAAAGACAGTCTACGATGACAAATTTGTTGTTTGCAGATGGAAAACAGTTTTGATGAATAACATTTATTTTGTGCTGATGCTAAGTGATATTTATGAACAACAGTAGGCATGATAAAGTCAAGAACAAATATTGGCACTATTGTATCACTTTAGCCTCCTTAATACAGTAAAAAAATAAAGAATACAGTGCTGTAGTCAGATACTCCTATATTTCAACTAATCTCATACTGGCCAATTTAGATTTATTACTCTTCATATAATGGATGACTTCTTTTGGAGGACATTTCTGACAGTAATGTAATACTCCATTCACATCCATCATGTTATGTCAAATATGTCAGGTTGATGCTGCTTTTTGAACTTGGTTGTTCTTGAAGGCATTGTTGAGCCTTACAGTACACTGCAGGTATACAACTGACATTCCCAGATGAAAATATGTATTCTTTTATATGGTATTCCCTGAGCTCATCCTTTGATTTTGATTTCAACAGTAATTGTTGTTAAACATTTTAGAGCACAAAGCACTTTCAAGAAAATTGAAAAAACATTTATTTTACTGAAAATATTTCATCCTTTGCTTGGGGCTTGGATTACTGACTATAACAAGATCAGTATAACTCATATACTAGCATGTCAGCAAGTGGAAACTGTTTGCACTCTCTATAATCCTGAACAATGTTTTGCATTTCTCTTTTGCCACAGCGGGACTCCATCCCCTTCAACAAATGCCAACATTTTTGCATAACACTAGTGATTGTATGTACAATGCAGAATCCAGATTCAATCTGTCTTGCACCCCAGTCCTAGAAACTGAGAAATGGGCTCCAGAAGTATTTTAACAAAATGCTGTGGAGGTAGAAATGCTCACATTGACAAAACTAAGGTCAGAGTTTGTGAAATGTAGATTCCAAATGAGCACCATTCTTCTGACAAAGTCTTACCTTTACTTAACTGCTGACACTAAATTATTATGATTATGACTACTATTAAAGGAATAATGCATGACAAGGTGTGTGTCGTGCTGGGATAATGTCACGCCTTGGGTGATTAGGCACGAGGCCGCAGGCCGAGTGCAACTAATCACCTCAGAAGTGACGTTATCCCAGCACGACACACACCCTGGAGTGCGTTATTCCTATTATACAATGGGTCGTTTGTGTGAAAAGGAAAAAAAGATTAAAAAAAAATAATTGTAATATAGATTTTTATTCATTTTTTTAATGGGTAGGTATACATAGGAAAAAAATAGTGCAGAATAGATTTACTGTTTTGTCCTGTAGGTAGGGCTGCTGCTTCTAAATGCCTTCTCCACTGTCACAGTCTCTCTGCTTACAGTAGGTGTTAGTGTGTCTGTTTCCTTTGTCTCTCTCCCCCCCATGACTGCATGTTTTCATTCATACACACACACACACACACACACACAAGCAAATTTGGTGTTTCGGGGCTGTTCAAGTGCTATACTAATTCTGTGTGAGGAAGAGGAAACGGAGCCACGAATCGGTAATTAGAACACAGTGATTTACTTTTACTGTCACAGCTTGTTCCCAGTACTGTTGGCAGGTGTTTGTACAGGATAAAAAATGATTTACTGCTATCTGCATGGAAGGCAACATCGGGGTTACCAACGGAACCGGAACCGAGTATCAGTAACTGAAGTATGGTGTGAGCAGCCCACGCGCTCATGATCCATTTATAGACTTGTGTCAGAAATGACAGTTTACAGCCCGGCTTTAACTATATGTGTTTTTGGGGGAGTGAAGTAGTTTCTTTTGTTAATCAGGTGTCCAAATGTGGCCGTTGTTGCAATGCGAGGAGCGAGTCTGAGTACGTCACATTTGAACTCCGCTTACTGCTGCACAGTCCTGCTGGGGGAAATCAAAAGTGCTGGAGTCAAGGCTTGGGTTTGTTTTCGCTTTTTTTTTTAAATTGCGATTCCAGCTGGGATCTTGCTGGGCTATGTGAGCACCGCGTAGTAAGGGAACAAAGTGAATGCTTGGACTGAGTGTCTGCCCGAGGAATGACTGCTGGCTCTGTGAGTAGGCAGTACGGCTACTGAGCAATGGGTAGCGATTTGTTTTACGTGCTGGCTTCTGTGATTCAGTCATGTATGTGCTGGGACTAGACCAGTGATGTTATGCTGGGATAACATCACGGGTCCAGTCCCAGACTGACCAATCAGAGGTCAGCATTCTTCTTTTTTGCCATTGTATAATGATTTATAATGGGAACTTCACAGTGTATCGATGTGTTGTACAACATTTTACATAAAAGGGCATCTAAAACACTCAAATAAAAAGGTCTCATGAGCAAGCTTATTACTCTGCACATTAGCATGAATAGTGCATTCTAGCAGGAACCAGGGTGTAAATGGCTAGTTAGCTGAGACTCTATTTTGGGAGAGCTGAGAAAGCAAAGATGAACATCTTGCCTATTGACAAATGATGCAGTATTTACTATGTAAAGAGGAAGAGATGTTAGGTTGAAGTTCTTTGGAGTGTTTTTTGGGGCAGTACTTTTATTTTAGAAGACAGTGGGGGAACCTGGCTATTTAGAATTTCATAGTCAGCCACAGAGTGAGTAGTCCAGATGGCACTATGAGTGTGTGTGTGGGGGGGGGGGCTTTTGGATTAAAAGATTAGCAGAATGCTGCATCTGTAAAGGGTAAGGGAACGGCTTTCCTGTTATCAAGTGCTTGGGGTCCAAGCTAAGGACTAGGAGGGGTGGTTTTATAGTTACAATTGCACGGGAAATGAGGGGGGAAATTTCCTGGTGAGAGGTATTTGAGAATTAACTTGGCTAATAGTGGAAGAGAGTAATACAATGTGAATCATGAGAAATAATACAATGTGTGTCATGCCAGTCATTTAATTGCAACTTGTTTAAGTGTCTGGATTATCACAAAGAGGAATGTAGGAAGAGGAGGGGCAGGGGTAGGAGATTCTACTGGATTAAGGATTTTCTAGGATTATAGTCCACACACATAACAAAATGAGCAAATATAGTATTTAAACAGTTGGAAGGGTAGTCTGATACCTTTTTTCTTTTCCATATTGCTTTGTAACCTGACAGACATGGCCAGGACTGATCTTTTCCATCTTGCAGCACCCTCAACCGGCTACTGCCTCTCCCTGGTACTCAGCACAATCCAGTGACCCACATGACTTTCCCCCATGGTGGGTCCAGGAAGGAAGGACCATCTAACCCCATGTGGAGATTGATCATCCAGTATGGATCACTGGTCTGGGCAGCAGGACGGGTTGGGGTGGGTTGGTGGAACTTCATGGAGCTGAAGACCACCTTCATGTCCATGTTTTTCTTGGTTCCCCTTACATGCCATCACATCAGCATGCATGCATATATAGAGATGCATGCATGCCACAGAAGCATGACCCATGCCTTCTTGATGCTTGGATGGTGTCATTGCTCCCCAAGCCCCCACCTGGGGGCAGCCAAGGGTTGAAATGGCATACTTCCCACTCCAAGACAGGAAAGCAGTCCTCCAGATGCTCAACCCTCTATCTCCCCCAGCCAACCCCCAGTGACATGCACTCATTCCCAATGTTGGGTCACAAGCTTGGCAACACCTTAGCCCTCCTCACCACTGGGCCATTGGGGGGGGGGGGTCAGTTATCTAAAGAAGATGTGACTGAACCATCTTCCAGAGTGTTATTTAGGGGCCTAGTGTAAGTCAAGTCTATTGAAGGTTCATGGACATAGAAATATAGACACTGATGGCAGATAAAGATACAGAGTCCATCAACCAATCAATCAATCAAACTTTATTTGACCAGGTGTAAACACCGTTGAGCAAGCTAATTTTCAAGGTGGTCCTGGACATTAATACAGATCACAGGCAACAATAGATTGACAAGGGAGAGACATAGTACATATGGAGGAATATTCAGGCCTATACATATACCTATACATACATAGCTAACTTAGGTATTACAGCTGCAGGGTCATAATTAGTTGGTCTATATATACATGGCTAGCATGGGTAACACAGTTTCAAGGTCAAAACTAGTAGACTTGAGAGGTAGAGATTTGATACTTACGTGGTCATTAAGATAAGGCAGCTATTATCTTATAAGAGAGAATATGTATGGAAAAGGAGGAGGATGTATATGAAGTGGGGGTGAAGGGAAAGGAAGGGATAGGGGAGAGAGACTAATAAGTGTCAATATTGACTGCGTACTTTATGTCTGTCTTTATAATGGGAAGTTGTAGACCAATACTTGACACTAGAATCAAATTTGAGATTAAACTAGTCACTAATTTGAGGTGGAATGTGTACAGTATATGAAGAAATAGTACAAAATGTCTGCAAGATATAAAGGTTAAGTACTGTATGTCTCCAGGGCCAGATAGAATGTGACAATGGTGAGGGAGATAAGGCAGGCACTGGCAGCAGATCACTAGCAGACGTACTGTATGTAATGAGCCACAAGTAACAGGCAGTGTAACAATGGACTAGAGGCTGACTAATGTTGTCCTCTTGTACAAGTAAGGGGAATATAGATGGCTGAGAAAATTACTGGCCAGTGACCCAGACATCTATAGTAGGCAAGATAAGAGAGTAATTATAAAAGAACAGATAGTTGAATTCCTTGAAGAAAATGGGTTTATGGATAGCAGTCAACATGGGTTCTTTAGAGGGAGGTGGTGTTCAATTACCTTGATTTGTTTTAAGTTCGTTGACATGGTTGTTAGTGGGCAGGCAGACAACATACTAGGCTCAATTTTCAAAGGACCAAGAACAAGACAACGTGCTTGTGCCAGAAAAGAATGAAGCAAGGAGCAAGCTGTGTCAAAACTTGCTTCAATTCTGATTTTCTAACACTGCTTGTGTCAAAAGCAGAACTGCCTGTACCAAAGTGGCTTACATCAGGCTTGCATCAAAAAAAATGGGTGCACCATGTCACAACTGAGCTTGCATTAGAAAAATGATGTGCCATCCTTTTTGTTTTATTTTCAAAGGTGTAAGCTGTTGACAGTGCACCAAAGATGCATGCTGCTGTTAGACCAGCCAGACCTTGACTAACCGACACTGGAGCATACAAAAGTGAGGGTAGATTATGTAGGGGGCTGGTTATAGAGGCAATATTCCCTTGCAGGACTAGTTGACAGTGGTTTGGGGACATAACATGCTATTGTCTTGGCCATTTCATCTGCAGTAATTTTTGACTCAGCTTGCGTAATTTTTGCTCCATGCATCATTTTTTGAGTCAGTTTGCTTCATTTTTTGACTCAACTTACTTCATTTTGTTGACTCAACATACATCATTGTTAAAGGAGAACTGCACTGAACCTGTACGTCATTTTTCCTGATAAAAGCTGTGTCTCAACTACTGGTTAAAATTATTTTTGTTTTATTTATTTATTGAAATCTAGGATTACAAATATTGCTATTGTTCCATCTGTACAGGCCTTTTAGTAACCGGAGTAGGTGTTTTTGCTTTACAGTCCAGTGGTAAGTACCATTTTAGAACTGCGTGATGTAGTTTATATCCCAAACAACCTCAGAGCTCTTTAACAGAACAGAAATGTGTTGTGCCAACAATAGAAGCATAGAACAAGGACATACACTACATCATATAGTTCTAAAATGGTTCCTACTAGCAGTATGTAAATCAGAAACACCCACTAAAATAACTAAAAAATCCTGGATGGCTAGAGCAATAACAGAATTTGAATCAGTATTTAAAAAAACTGCTTCTAATGGGAAAACTGCTGTATAGATTAAGTGCAGCTCTCCTTTAAGCCCATTTTGTGTCACTTTTCTCCATGCATGCAGTTTGACTCAATATACTTCATTTTTGTGACTCAGCTTGCTTCATGTTTTTGGCTCAACTTGCCATCATTTTTGCTTCATCTCACTCCATGCATCGTGCCTCAACTTTGCCTCGTTTACAGCTTGAATCATTCTCACCCCATTCATCATCTGTTTGATGCTGTGGACCTCTTTTGGCATTTTGGAGAACTTTGCCAGAGAGAATGTGTTTCTTGCAAAATAGGATGTACAGTGTTTGGCACACTTGGATTGGATGTGAGGTGGATACTTGATGCACCTTGTGTCATTCTAAGGGCCCTTTGAAAATCTGGCCCCTTTGCATTGTAAGTAAGGCATTTACTTTAGTGCCACATATGGGGCTAATGAGAAAGATAGGTGACATGGACTAGTGGATGGGCCAACTAGATGGATTGAGAATTAGTTGACAGATTGGACTCTAGGAGTAGAAAGTTCTTCATTGTCAGGGGTGGAAGCTAATGAGGTGCCTCAGGTGTCTGTCCTGGGGTACTATTTGTTTCGATATACAGTAAATAGCTGGTACTATAAAGGAGATGTGGGGGAAGAATGTCTGTTTGCAGATGGCACACAGTTCTGTGGCAGAGTGGATAGTGAGAAAGGAAATAACAGCATGTTAAAGGATGTAGTGACATTGTATGTGGTCCACTATTTGACAACTGACATTTAAAATCAAGAAATTCAAAGTTATGTACATTTTTAGGCATACATCTTCATACAGGGCATCTTATTAATGGAATATATGTGGAACACTCAAAGGAGTGTGTGAATAGCTTGCAGTGAATAGCTCCATTATCTCCATTACTGACTACAGCCTGGTGGTATATAGAGCAGCATCAAACACAATGCTCAAAAGGATCACCACAGCACTTAACAAAGCCTGTAGGCTAATAACAGGTGTCAATTGATGCATCCAAATGTGTGACCTGTACACACTGACTAACTGGCTGCACCTAAAGGGGATAATGAAATATCAGACCTGCCTCCTAGACAAGAAAATCTGCCTCTGCTTAACTCCCCCGCAGCAATCCAGAACCTCCTTAATCTAACAACAACCCCCCCACCAGACCCTAAGCATGACTAGACAATCCTAACGGGTCCCCCACTCTCATACCTCTCAAGGACACTGCTTCTTTACGTACTGCTCTCCCCCTATTGGCTAAATGCCCTCCCCAGGGTCCTCCAGGCTGAACCAAAACAAGGCCCTTTCAAGAGTCAGCTACACCATATTCTCGCTGCACATAGTAGCTGTGACTGTCCTCACTAAGGGGAACTTTCTAGTCACAATTGAGCAAACTCTACCTCCCCCTCCCAACACTTAGCAGCAGGTATGTCACCTCAAGTAACATCTCCCACCTCTACACCTTTAATACTACCCCTTACCTCCCCTATCATCTCCCCCTTAACCTTCACCCTGTCCCTCTTTGCCTCTCTCCCATTTGTTACCCACCTCTCCCCCTTTTGCCCTCCTCCTGCTGCCCCCCCAACTTTCTTTATTGTCCAATACTCCCTACATCTTCCATAAAACTTGACACGGCCAGCTTTTGTCTGTTTTCACCATTGACTATAATATTATTATATCTGCTCCCACCTCTATGTTTTTTCTATTATTTTTACATATTACTGTTGAATTACCTGTCTAATTTGTTAAGTTCAATGCCAGCTGTCTTTTGTGAGCCAGAAATATGCATATTCCACTGTTACCCATCTAAGTCTATGAATTATCTGAACTGTATGTTATGCGTTTTCTCAGATGTGGAACCTTTGCAAAAGAGCTTCTAGCTCAAAGGTATTGTAATCCAAGACTCCAAATAAATAAATAAAAGGAGGAAATGGACCTGGGGGTGATAAGCAGCAATAGTCTGAAAGTGGTGCATTAGTGTGCTTAGTAGTTTATTTAATTTTTCTTAGAGCACTGGCTATGTCCCTGAGCTGAGGGAACAGCTGACCATGGTACCAATCTTTAAACCAAGTGAGTGTACTTCTGTTAAACATTTTTGGTCTATTTCTCTTCTTTTTGCATTGTCCAAGGTCCTGGAAGTGTTTGTGCCTGATCAACTTAAAGTCCATTTGTATTGTTATATTATATATACCCCATACCAACATAGGTTTAGAGCTGAATATTATATACTATCAGCTTTGTTTGAGCTCACTTATTCCCTCCAGGGGGGCCTAGACAAAGGGGAAATTGCATGTGCCTTATTTGTGGACCTGCCAAAGGCATTTGATTTGGTTAACCTCAGTCACCTGTTGACTAAATTCAGGGGCATGGTGCTTTCTAAGGATTCGGGGCTGGATTCACAAAGCTTTCTGAAGGTGCAAAACCTTCCCTAAGACCACCAAACTGCTATAGCTATGGAATCAAAGGGGAAGTTGCACTGAGTGCTATTCACAAAACCCTCGGCAGCTGCAGAAAAAAAAAGCACTACAGAATGTGGAAAAAAGTGCAGCTGCGGAAGTCCCTGAGGAAAAAAAAGGTGTGAGATAAGTAAGGCACATCCCCTGAAAGGCTATTCACAACCAGATTTTTTTCCGCAGTTGTGGAAAAAAATGTTACACACAGTGGAATGAGGTGTACCTTTCCCTCAGCAAACTGCAGTAGTGCCCCAACAATTGGAATCAATTAAGGTGGAGGTGAGGCACAGGTAACAGCATCCCAGTGAGTATAGCAGTGGCTGATATTGCAGCAACAACTACACATATCGCCATGATATGGCAACAAACAACCACCACCAGACCCAGTGCAGCCCATGATGGAGCCCCACAGGCAGTAGATCCTGACCAGCCTGCAGCGAATGCTACCCCTGCAAGCAACAGGAACACCCCAGGGAAGGAGGACAAGCAGTGGCAGTCAGCCAGTGTGGTGCCATGGTATTGCTGGTACCTGTGGTGCTGCAGTGGTCACAGTTGAGGGACTGGTTGCTGGTCTCTTTGTGGGTGCTTTCAGCTTCATGCTATAGCAGCAATGTTAAAGTCTGCTGCTCCAGCTAATTAGGTTCATTGTTGATGTGCCTCCTAAGCTATTTCTGCAGCTGCAGATCTGCAGTTGCGGATTTTCAGCACTTTCTCAATTTCCGCAGCTGCTGAATTTCCGCAGCTGTAGGGATTTTACAGAATTCCACACCTGCTCAAAATTTCTTTATGAATATCATGCAACTGTGTTTCCGCAGTACTGCAGGCCTTTTTCCCGTAGCTGCGGGATTTTTGGCTTTCTTTGTGAATCCTGTCCTCTGTTTTTTGGATAAAAAATTATTTGGTTAATAGAATTCATAAAGTTTAGGTTAAATGGGTAATGTCACCTTTAACTGCTATTTATATTGGTATACCACAGAGCTCCATTTTAGGCCCTATTTTATTTAATATTTGTTTTGAATGATTTACCCTTAATTATGGCTAGTTCTAAGATTATTCTTTATGGAAATGATTGATATTGTTTTGTGTAGTATGATTTTACTTCAAATCTATGATATATTTTTTTGCAGAGGGATTTTGATTTGGTACAAGACTGCCTAATTAGAAATGGCCTGCTGTTAAAAGTAATTATAATGAAATGCACGTCCTTTGGAACTGAAGCAAAATTGCTGTTCATATTTGTGTAATTTTAATTAAACTGATCTGGTTGAAAGTGTAGAAGTAGTTGATCAATTTAAATATTTGGACTTTTATTTGGATAATATCCTAAATTCTAAATATCACTTTGATTCATTAGTTACATATGTACTCATTAGTTTAAACAACTATACAGAATTAACTTATGTTTATCTACAAGTCCCCAAAAGACTCAGGGCCTGATTTTCAAAACAGTTAGAACAATGCAAGGGACTTATAAATAATTAAACCATAATCGAGTAAACTTAACAAAAAACTATGGATTAATAATATGCATGATTACTTTGTTAAAAATGGTTTAACCCTGTACAATAGCCCAACCCTTTGATTCAATTTTCTTCATAAAGAAGAGATATGAGATTCAAAAGACAAGTGAGAATCCAACAAAATTCCTAAATATTTAAAGGTGTCAACCCTCAAAATGACTTGGCCTCTAAGATCTAGTATTGGATTTATATAAGAATTGTGTTTCATCCTGGGTCCCATGAACAACATACATTTGCTCTTTGAGGAATTCAAGACCATACATCGAGAAGTAAGCCAATTTTGAAGATGAGAAACATCATCTTGGACAGCCTCTGATGCAGAGATGGGATCATCAGAGATCCCATAAAGTACTGCATCATCAGCATAAAGTGTCATAGATGTTTGTGTGCAAAATTCAGGGGCTGAATTCATAAAAAAATAAAAAGATCAAAGGACTCAGGATGGAGCCCTGAGGGACTCCACAACAAATAGGCCTAAAAGAAGATAAGATCTCATCTGTCTTTGTACAATGTTGTCTATTGATAAGGTAATTTATTTATTTATTTGTTTTTGTTAACCAGGTAAGCACACTAGACAACGAGTGCCTATTTTCCGGTGCGACCCGGGAGGTTACAGTACAGAGAAACATGGTACATATACAGCGTAGCATACAGGCCCACAACTACAAGTGGGCCAGATGGAATACAATACACAGGACATTGAATAGACAAAGAACAATCTCACCCACACACAGGTGGGGCCGGAGTAAATAACATGTAGACACTAGTACATGGTCAGAGCAACAAACAAGAATACAACTACAGGCTCATCATGAAATAAGTTCACATTGTGGCAGGGGTGAGGAGAACAACAAGTACAGGGGGCTAGATGGAGGGGAGTGGCTGTAATCCGCTGACACCCCATGTGGCGGTCGGGAAAATGGACAGGGGGTGGCGAGATTTTGCAGTGGGCATCATTGAGCTAGAGGGTGAGGAACCCAACCTGGAGGACCACCACGGCAAAGGCAAGCACGAGCTGTAGGGGAGTACTGCCCAATCCAGTGACAGGCCCCAGTGGGCAAGTCTGGGGATAGCGAAAGGACCTTCGGGAGCCCTGAGGGAGGGAGCTAGAAGGGGAAGGGATCCCAGACAGCATGGGGGGGGAAGGTGCTGACCAGAGGGGACGGTGGAGGCCAGGAACTGCTAGAGGGTGGGGAGTAGGGTGGCCATGAGAGCAAATAAGTGCAGGGGAGGAGAAGTGGTTGGGGCCGAACCCTACGAGGTGGAAGAGGTGACGGGCAGCCGGTGGTGGCAGTTACATGTTTCCACAAGGACAGGTGGAGGCCCCCTTTGAGGAATTACCAGAGGGATGTTTTGAAGCCAGAGTGGGAAGGGGCGGCTCAAACAGGAGCAGTGAGGGAGTTCCAGAATCTGGGGGCATAGGCAGAGAAGGCCCGATCCCCAGTGAGGGAGCAGGTCCTGGGGACCTTGCAAGCAAGAGTCGAGCTGGGCCTAAGCAGATAGGCCGGGGTGCAGTGTTGTAAACCAAGTTTTAACCTCCTGGGGAAAACAGAATTCAGACAAAACTAAAGACAATAGAGAATGTTCAACAAGGTCGAAGGCCTTGGTGAGGTCCATGAACAGTGGTGGGCAAAGTGGCTGAGATTCACTCCGTGAAGTGATTCGCAGAGTAATGCAGAATCTGCGAAGTACTCCACAATGTGAAGCGGAGTACTTCGCGTCATGATGAGGAACGCGAAGTCCATTGAAATCAGTGACTTCACATTATTTCACCTTCCCCAAACCACTTCTGCACCAATTTTAAGGCAAAGTACATTGAAATATACTTTGCATCACTTTGCCTTGTTTTTGAGCTCCAATGCAAATTTTGCAGTGCTTCATGGGATTGCAGGTCACATGGGGTCTAAAATGTTCTGCACAGCCTCAGTTGTATGTAGTGTGTGTGTAGTGGAAGATGGAGACAGTTTCTTCTCAGAGCTCTGCCATTCAAATCCTCTAAAAGCTGTTAAAAAAAAGCCTTTTAGAGTCATTTTATTTGCTCAAAATTTAGTACATCGATTGTAGGAAACCCTTCTGTGCTCATATCATTGAGTGTTTGTTGTTTGTGTGTGGATTTTGACTTTTAATTTAGAACAGTCAGTCTGTGTACTGTGAAGTGTGCTTTGTGGGAGGGGCGTATCTGTGGTGTAGGTAGATTAACTGGGAGAAAAAGGCAGTTTTTCTGTTTTGGTTATATTTTTCTTCTATTACTGTGTTAATGTACACACAGTAATATTTTCAGTAATTCTTGAAACTTTTTTTGCTGATTGTTGTGATGCAGCAGTGTATAATTTCAGTTTGTTTAAAACGTTTGGTTATATTACTAAAGGTTTTGAATTTTCTACATATTACTTGTAGTGTGTGTGTGAGTGTGTGTGTGTGTGTGTTTGTGTGTGCGATGCATGCCATTAAATCAGACACCTTTTATTGTGCCACAGAGTAATTGCAGCAGTGTGAACCTGCTATCCACCACAGCTGCATGAATTTTTTAACTGCTTTGTGATATCTTTACTGGTAGTGGACTGTTACTACCATGCACTACCCCCCCCAACCGGCAAAAGGTATTCTTTTCCAGATGTGGTTTTGTGACTTGTGAGCACTAGTTAGGTGTTGTTGTGCCTTTGCGTCTGAATCTCTTGAGTGTGAAGCGCAATCTTAATCTGTCTGTGCATTTGCAGTACACCATTAATTCTGGGAGACTTTTCATTTCTTGTTATGCTCTCATTGCACATTGTCAGCACCGGGGAATTTTCTGGATACAAGACAGTAGCATTTTGGGGATGCACATCAATTCTGGTGACTGTGTTTGACCACTGTGTGCATAACGGAGTGCACCCTTAATTCTGTGAGACTTTGCATTTTTTGTTACCCTCTCATTTCATTTCAGTAGCACTGGGGAATTTTCTGGACACAAGACAGTAGCATGTTGGAGATGCAAATTATTTCTGGTGACTGTGTGTGACCACAGTGCGCATGACTGACTACATCATTAATTCTGGGAGACTTTGCATTTCTTGTTGTGCTCTAATTTCACTTCATCAGCACTAGGGAATTTTCTGGACACAAGACAGTAGCATTTTGGAGATGCACATTAATTCTGGTTACTGTGTATGACCATTGCATGCATGACGGAGTGCACCATTAATTCTGGGAGACTGCATTTTTTGTTATGCTCTCATTTCACTTTGTCACCACTGGGGAATTTTCTGGACACAAGACAGTAGCATTTTGGGGATGCACATTAATTCTGATGACTGTGTGTGACCATTGCGTGCATGACGGAGTGTGCCATTAATTCTGGGAGACTTTGAATTTTTTGTTACCCTCTCATTTCATTTCCTTAGCACAGAGGAATTTTCTGGACAAAAGACAATATCATTTTGGGTATGCAGATTAGTTCAGGTGACTGTGTGTGACCACTGCACTTGTGACTGAGTGCACCATTAATTCTGGGAGACTTTGCATTTTTTGTTACCCTCTCATTTCACTTTGTCAGCACTGGGGAATTTTCTGGACACATGACAGTAGCATTTTGGGGAAGCACATTAATTCTGGTGACTGTGTGTGACCAATGCATTCATGACTGAGTGCGCCATTAATTCTGTGAAACTTTGCATCTCTTGTTGTGCTCTCATTTCACTTCACTAGCACTAGGGAGTTTTCTGGACACAAGACAGTAGCATTTTGGGGATGCACATTTATTCTGGTGACTGTGTGTGTGAGAGGCTGCCAATATTGTTGTCACTACACCTTACTTCATGATTAGATGGAATGACAATGCAAAGTAATTATTACAAGGTGAAGTGAGCCTTTTGTATTGGCCACTCTGTATACCAGAGTGATAACGTGAAGTGCCCACTTCGCATTCACTTTTCTGGTAAAATTTAAATTCACTGCATCTTTATCCATGAATATAGCTGTAACAGAGTGCCCTTTATCAAGGGTGCTTTTTGTGTTTTTGTTTTAATTTGTGATGGGACTCTGATAATAGCTTGTTCTACTCTCACCCACATAGACTGTGTCAGACTGAATGATCATTTTCATGCTACGGCCCACAACTGCTAAATAAGTTTTCACAAATCATTAAAAAAGCAAAAGGCACAAAGCACTTAAAAAAAATGCTTGTATCTTACTATAGTCAAATAACTCACTGCTCCTGTGATAGCATTTGAATTGCACACTTTTTAGAGCTTCCTTTTATTGTATTATTTATAATGTATAAGTGTGTCTTGTTATGTATTCAATGTTACTGTTTTGTACCTTTATGTCAGGCATGACTGAAAAAAGGGCTGTGCCCAGTCATTTTTCCTGGTGAAAATAAATAAATGAAATGAAAAGTTACTATTTAGAAATTCTGTAGTTTGATCCAGTATTATCTTTTCCAAGACTTTGGTAAGTGGAGATAATAGTGATATTGGACGATAGTTAGTAATTTGAGATTTTATTTATTTGTATTTTATTTTATTTATGACTTTGATAACCAGGTAAGTGCACTGATCCCAGGGGGCCATTTTCAGGCATGACCCGGACCATGTCACATGGCACAGGATGGCAGAGAATACAAGGTGAGCAACTAATTACACATGTAGGAGATCAGACTCAGATACAGCAACTGAAGCACAATACATTGGTATGGTACATGTCCAGTGAGTGACAGTGAATGCTGTTTACAGTATGACGCTAGGTACACAAACAGCAGTTGTAAAGAAAGGTAGGTGCATAAGCCAGGTGGGCATGATTGTGACATAGCATGTACAGTGGAACAACTATATAGTGCATCATACATAGAATTAGATATACATTATGTTCAAGGTTGAGAACTGACACATCAGTAACCTACAGAGTAAGAAAACAGGCAGGAGGTAAATTGTAGTAGGGGACAAGTGAGGCTAGGTGGGTAACCCCTGGGGGTAGGTTGACAAGTGTGGCTAGGTGGGTAAACCACTGGGAGTTAGTAGGCTAGTGTGGCCAGGAAGGTACCCCTGGGGGTAGCGGCAGTAGGAGTTTGCCAAGAGCCATGTTTTGAGACGGGATTTGAAGCTGGGGTGAGTGTTGATGGTCCAGAGTTCTACTGATAGGCAGTTCCACAGTGAGGAGGTGGCTGTAGACCAGGCCCTGCTGCCCATGATGGTGGATACCCTGCGAATAGCTAGATGATGGATACCAGTTGAGTGGAGGCTACGGTACAGGGCACGGGTTTTCAGTAGGGTGGCAAGGGGGGATTCTGTGCCTGTGTGGATGACTTTGTCCACCATGCCTCAAAGGGGCAAAGTCAAAGCATCCCTGCAGCAGTAGCCATCCCAGGGTACTGTAGAGTGTGCAGTGGTGGGTGGAGAATGGGGCCAGTAAAGCAAAGCGACAGGCACTATTATAGGCAGTAGAGAGTTTAGCCATGGTGGCAGCAGAGGTCCTGGAGTATATGGGAGAGCAGTAGTCCAGGATAGGGAAGAGATTTCCCTGGACAATGTCTAATCTGCCTTCAGGGGTGAGGTATTGTTTGAACAATTGCGACACCCAATTTCTGATGGAACCTACTGATATTTGTGCGGACATGCTCAGAGAAGGTGAGAGCAGGGTCGAGCAATACTCCTAAGTATTTATAAGTATCAGCATCTTCGAGGACTGAGCTGTCGTGGGAGAGAATGCTGAGGGGTGCATGAGTTTTGGATTTAGCAAGGAAAGGCTTAGATCCGAGCAGCATGGATTTTATTTTCTTGTCATTACTGTAACTAAGAGGAGGTTATTAAAAAAACAGTTGTGGGCCAAGGCATAATTGTGGAGAGTACTGAGGAGATAGCGGCTGTGGATTTGTCACTGTAGAAGAGAACCAGGTCATCAGCATACAGGAGGGAGTGGCAGTTAAGGCTATCAGAGGAAAGTGAGTTGACAAATATGGAGAAGAGGAGGGAGCCCAGGACTGAACCTTGAGGGACCCCTACGGAGACAGGCAGAGTGGGGAAGCAAGTTTGGCCTAAACTCACGAATTGTGAACGGCCAGTCAGGTAGTTGGTGAACCAGTTAGTAACTTCCTGTGAACAGCCTAGGAGGCTAAGCTTGGAGGTGAGGAGGGCATGGTTAACCATGTTGAAAGCCTTTGAGAGGTCAACAAAGACAGCCCCAGTGGCTTTACCTTTGTCCATGTTGGAGAGGATGTGGTCTGTCAGAAGATGATTTACCATTTTTAATATAGGTTTAATAGTGGCCATTTTACAAATGGAGGGAAAAGTACAGGGCTGTAATGAAAAATTAAAGATAAGTAAAAGTGGAAAGTGGAAATACAAAAGTAAACGCAGACCGCCAGGGGCCACATCACTACTTTCAGTCCCAGCTGTCCCCCAACTCCCCATGCCTCCTCGCTTGCCCCTTCTGCCCCTGTCCCCCTCCTGGAAACCAGTTTCAGCCCTCCCAACTATCCCAGCCCCTCTAGTGTTGCACCAGGCAGGGGAGCCAGATCCCTGTGGCAATTCCTGAAGGTGCGTCAACTGTTTGGCACAGCTGTCAGCTTGAGGCAGGCCCTGGGAGTTTGGCTCCAGGACACTGCTTCTTCTAAATTTGGGTACAGCATCCCTGGTACATCAGGAGTTTGCCACAGCCCTTAGAGTAACAAAACTTGTATCACTCTAAGAGCTCTATGAAAATCAGGCCCTCTGTCTTGATGTTTACTTACTATAAATCAGTAACTGATTAAGGATTGACAATCTACTATTTAGTCAACTTATTTATTTTGGTTAGCTTTTGACTTAGATGGGGTGAGTAAACACATGCCTGTTGTTTTAAGTTTTTTACTGATTTATTTATTTATACCATTGTTTTAGATATGTATTCATTGTAATTCTATTGAGTACTATGAAGTGCTATGAACCATTTGGATGGGGTCCTACATAGAGAATAATGCATATGCAGGTGTGTGTTAATGGTTTTTTTTTACATATCCAAAGTGTATAATAATCCATAAACCATGAGACTGAAGCACAAGAGGTTTGTGAGATTGTCACACACGAAGAGGATGTAAAAACCTTCTTGACACACATTTACCTATGCTTTATATATTTTTTTCTTTTAAAATAACTGGTGGAGGTTGTTTTCAGAGACAAAAAGAGATAAAAGCCACTTTTGTTCGGTCTATAACAGATTAAACTGCAATGATTTCAACATTTTACAGCACTTTCCAACTGACTATCATGTCTAGTACTATTGTAGAGATAAAATAAATAATTAGGAAGAATAAATCAACAGTTTTGTTTAGTGTTATCAGATATGGCTCGGTTCAGACACCATCTGTTTGGGTGCAATTCTGACCTCTCTGGTTGCCATTTCTCAAACAAATAGCATAATTCTGAACTTTTAAATCTGTAAAATGGAACATTTTTTTGTTTTAAACACTGTGAACATTTTTAAAATGTCTCTATGCCGATTGTGTGTGGGAACCTCCTTTTCACTTTTCATCTTGTGAAAAAGTGTTCTGACAGTGAATCAGTGAGACTGTGGAGAACGAGCTTGCAAAAGCCATAATAACTCAGTTTGACATCACACTGAGTTACTATGGTGTTTCAAAAGCTGCTGAAGCTAGTTGATACCAGGGATTGTCAGTTGTTATATAAAAATAAATAACTTACCTCATTCTTCTGCCAATGAATTTTCCCTAAACAGAATAAGAACGTTATATACTGTAACACTGTGTGTACTTTTCTTATTTCTTGTCCCAACTTCAAGTTCAAGTTTATTGCAGGAAAACTCCATTGAGCAAGCTCATTCACAAGGAGGTCCTGGTACATGTATACAGACAAGTAAATCAAAACATAGGATACAAAAAAAGAGCATCAGAGTAGATAGCAAAATATAAAATACAATTGTATTACTGTACCACATCACTGTTTGTTCAAGTGTGGGATAGAATTGCTTTTTAAAACATGTCAAGGTCAAGTATCTTTCATTTATCATGCATTAAAGGAATGGAGCACTCTTCCAATTTATTTCCATGGTATCAAATTTAATATTGCTTTTAAATCTGTTATTTGTTCTGACACATTTTCAGGTAATTGTTATTTATGACAAAGGTCTTTTACTGTTTTTACACTGTCTTAAATGTACTAGTGCCCCTTTTGAAAACAGCCATATTATGCCCTTGAGGCTTAGATAACAAATATTAAATTAATTAACAAACAAACAGACAAAAAAACTCTTCCCAATACAGTAAAGGATATGGAAAAGGCATGCAGGATGCTACGATGCATCAGGCTGGGTTTCACATTTTGCAGGATAGAGGTTCTGTAGACTGTATTACTACTGCTGTACACATTTTAGGTTCAACCAAAGTTGGAGTATTGTGTGCAGTTTTGGAGGACATGGGCCTTATTCATGAACGTTGCCACGGGGCTTGCATCAAGCCGTGACTCAAATCCATTTTTGGTGCAGTTGCACCAAACACATTCCTGCAACTTGAGCCTGATTCAGGAAGATTGGGTGCATTTGTAACACTTTTCTACTTTACAACAGGTTCTGCCAAATATTTGTTGCAATCCCCATACAAAGGGTCCCAAGATTGCTGCAAGTCAGACCAGCAAAAAGCTGCTGTAACTAGCAGCAACTAATGAATGGGATTGAGAATCCTAATTAATGGCTAGGGAATACCTCAAGCCCTTTGCAACATATGTTCAGTGCAGAGAATGACAATGAACATGGTCCAGAGAATGCAGGGCAGGTCCTATGAGGAGAGACTGGAACATCTCAGTAATGGTTCTCTGGAATACAGGAAGGATGGGGGGATATGATAGAAACATACCAGTACATAAAGAGATAAAATTGAGTGAACCCCAAAGAGTTGCTTAAATCTTAGAAATGTTCACCCAATATGGGGCACAATCTAAAGTGGGAACAGGAGTTAAAAAAAAACACTAGGAAGTCTTTTTTATCAGGGTGGGTGGTGGATCGGTGGAATAGTATGACCAGCAATGTGGTCAGTGATTGGATTATAGCTGGACTTGGGTGGGGGTGGCATAACAGCCCAAGGAATGGTATCTTAATTCATCTTGAGCTCTTCCCTCTGAGTAAATCTTCACTATCCATCTCAATAAATCACTCAGCTATGGCTCTTCACATCAACAAAAAACTGTTTTAATACCCTGTATCGGTATTTTCCATCTGAAGATCCTGTTTGCCCTGTTTTTCTTTTTATTCTACTTATCTCAGTGTCCCAGTCGGTCTTTACCATGCAGCTTGGACATGATGGGCTTCCCACCTCGGAGTCTTTCTCCTCCACCTTGGATGGCCTGCAAGACTTAAAGAAGATGTTCTCATAATTGCTCACAGAAACTGGCAAAAACTGAATGCAGCTAACCAATGTACTTGAGCAGACATTATCTCACTTTCATAGAGACTATCACACGCCAAACAGCAAATTGATTTACAAGATCTCATGACCGTCCACATGGAGGCCCATCTGAGGGGGGCAGGACCCACCATCCAACAACTCTGGGACCACTTGGAAGATTTAGAAAACCATGATCACCAGAATAACTTGTAGCCCATCAGCATAGCAATTCTGGAATGGCAACACTTGAAAACAGCCCCGAAACACTGCATGGCCATTTATCAGTGACCAACGGTTCTCCCCACCTCTCTGAGTTGTGCCCCCAGAGTTGGTATATATAGTAAGGAGGGTGAGTGGGTACAGCCCTCCACAATCAGAGAGATTGCTGGAAGTGGCCATGCTGTGATTCTAGGCCATTTTACAGCATCACCATTCCAAAGTCACTGTCTTGATGTGGAATTGGAATAACGTGCATATTGTGGGCTTCCCAGAATTAGTGGATGGAAAGAATGCCACAGCTTTTCTGCAGAATGTTTTCCCTTTATTCTCTGTTACCAATTGCCAACCCACTCAAAACTGAACATTCATACTGCTTCTTAATCCCCACCCCACTGGATCCCAGTCAGTGCCCATGGACGATCTTGGTCAAGTTTCTGTGGTTTCCCAATAAGGAACAAATCATGCATCTTGACCGTGAACGAGGGTCTTTATGGTGGCAGGGGCACAGTATTCAGATCTATCTGAATTTTTTGCATGCTCTCACTGAACTTTAATTGGTGTTCATCAGGGCCATGCATGCTGTAATGGACCCACAAGTCCTTTACAGCATCTGGTACCTGGCCACCTTAAGGATTGTATGAAACAGGATTCCCCATTTATTGTATTCCCCTGAATTGGCCAAAGCTTTCATCAAAAGATCCTGGACCTCAATTAAGCTCCCTGAGCAGGCCTACACCAAGAAACTACAAGAGATAGACATGGCATTGGTTATCTCACACCACAAGGCTGAGGCCTTGGCAGGGCCCCCTCAGCCAAACCATGACTTGGGCTTGGCAGTATAGCCTACAGGTTAGAGTAATGAGCAGTGAATCAGCTTGGTACATCTAGCCGACAGATCTGGGTTTGATTCCTACAACCTCAACTTGCATACTGTATGACTCTGAGCAAGTCATTTAACCTCCCCACTGTTCAAGGGTCACCCCTGAAAACAGGTGCATAGTGGGCCTTACCCGGTTAACAAAGAATAATAAAAAAAAATGGTCTACATGAAGATGACCCTTGGCTCCCTACACAACACTGTGGGAGAAGAGACGGCAGCAAGAAAAATGTCACAGCTACAGTACTGACATATGATAAATGTAAGTGTGTGCAATTGCAAATACATGTTACCTAGGCATTAACTGTGAACACTGTACCATTATTTCTTAGCCACAATATTGTTATAGAGCCCAGTTAGCAATTATGCAAATGAAATATTTTTGTGTATAGTTACATACCAATTCACAATATTAGATTGCATTTTTACTAACCTGTAAGTTTATGAAAAACTGTAATAGACATGAAACCACATCTAAGAGTTGCCAGTCAGTAGAATTGCATTGCATTCATATTTTAGTTACCATTCTGATTACACTTTAACATTTTTCTGTGTGATTCGTTTCAAATAAATTTCAGATAGACATAGACATTTGAAACAGTGCACATGACCTGCATTTATATGTAGTTACACTTGTAAGAACAGATTTAATAATGGCAAAAGTAATAACATAGTAGTTGCACAACAGATTTGCTTTTACAATTTGAAATAGCTATTACATGTGTAGTTGCCCTTAAACGAACAAATAGCACAATGCCAGAAGAGATAGAGTGGTAGTTGCACAACAGATTTTCTGTTGTACTTTGCAGCAGCTGTTACATATTTATTAATTTATTTTTTATCTATTTATTTAAGTCTTGGAATTGCAACCTTTGAGTCAGGACACTCCTTCACAAAAGTTCCATGACAGAAAAAAAAAACGAATACAATCTACACAATTTACAATATATACAGTATACAGTTACAGAGTAAAAAGATGCAACAGTTAACAGCAATACAGCAAAACTAAATTCAAGAGTAAAGGGTAATGGCAGAGGTTGTGAAGAGCGAATGAGTAGGGGGACTGGGGGGGCAGGGAAGAGACAAGGGGAGGGAGGTTGAGGGGATAGAGAGAAAAGACGGGGTGAAAGGGATAGGAGAAATAGTAGGTGATGCAGTCAGTAAAGACATTGTCACAAAATAAAACTGATTAATGGGCAGGAGGGCAGTAATTAAGAAGGGGTCGATAGCAGGGCAGGCTAGTGGCAGTTGCAGCTGCTGGAGGCAATGAGATGCAACCAAAGTTTTTGTTTGAGAGGACCAATTGTATTAACTGAGGTTAATAAATAGCTCACTTGTCAGAATGAAATGATTTGTGCTGAAAGGGAGACTGTAGATGTTGCACATGTATGCAAGTTGCATAACTACACCATACCCACATGTGAAATTAGTTAACTACATAGTAGTTACATGTAACTGCACAGTAGTTACAGTGTAGTTACTTCATGCAAATTGTGTTTAACTACTTCACATGCAACAGTGTAACTAGTTAACAACTACATAGTAGTTACATATAATTGCAAAGTAGTTACAGTGAAGTACATAGTTATACAGTAATTACAGTGTAGTTAAGGACACTTAAACTACATTGTTACCCAATCATGTTATACTGGCACTCTCTTACCCCCTCCATTAGACCCCTAAGCAAGATCTACTGACACTGGCAATCCCTCTTTTTTCAGAATTCTACTTGGTCCACTGATGATTTGCTTTGCCTTTCCTTTGTTTAACCACCATTTGTAAATTTTTTTGTCCACCCCTAAAGTACCTGGTACTGCTTGTACATTGTAATGTGGCCTTTGCTGAGAATGAGCATGCCCTCCCTTATTTCCAGTACTGGCACTCTGTGCACAGACTAGCAACATTCCATTTTCAACATTTTTATTCTTACCTTTACACCACCCAGCCACTTGCCTTTAAAGGGGGTCAGTGATGCAATGTTGCTTATGTGCTCCTGAGCAAAGCTGGCCCTGGCCCTGCAGGACACTCCAACTCCTTACTGATCCCCACTACGTGGACAGACATGTTTGCTTTTTAATTTTTCATTTCCCTCCATAAAGAGTTTGGCATGGTCTTTGAACTATACCCTTTTAACCCATACTGCCGAGCTTATGGCTGTCTCAAATGGCACTTAATCATTCCTCCCTTGCACACAGACCCTGCTAGTGGTTTAGGCAGAGTTTATGATTAGGCTGGTCATGGCTCATTGCCCATCCCTCATCCTGGACAGTGCAGGATTTTTCAGGCTCGTATCTAACTATGGCTCCAAAGCTTACTATTCTTGTCCCTTCCAGCTGGAGCCTTCTGCTGGGTCTCAGTCTAACCCAGAAAGGAAGGACAGGTAACCACATCTCAAAATCTTGCCTTGCCTTGCTACTTGGTTAGCCCTCTGGCTTTTCCATAGCTCAATAAGCAATATTCCTGCAGACATTGTTGCTGGGGAAGGGTGAATAGATTTGTGTGTTATAATCTTTTTATTAATGTTATATGTTTTATACTAGTGAGGTATTTTGCAAGACCTTTACTAGTTTTTGGTATTGTACAGTGTGTCAGATTTGAAAGCTCATTGCTGTACCATGGGTTTGGTCTGATTATAGATTTCTCCTGTTTTTGGAATTTAGATATACTGCTTATAGCACGTGGACATCGGTTTTTTTTTGTCCTTCAGACACTGGTGCCCCTGCACATGTATAAAATGACTGATATCTTGTTTACTTCTTGGATTGTTAAAGGGCTCATCTCCCATATTAAATGGAAGTAGGCATTGACACATTTGAAGAAACTTCATACACAGGTGGCATTCCTACAGGAGTTCAAACTCTTCTTTACAGAGGGTCAAAAGTTAAAGAAGGACTGAGTGGGGTTTTAACCCTATTAATGGCAATGGAATAATAATAAATGTCAGGCATTTTCCTATAATTGGGTCTATTAAGATTTGAGCAAGTATTCCATGTATTTTTTTGAGTCAAAACCTCAAAAAAACTATATATTTTAGAATTCCTAACATTTTATTCTTTTAATTTAGCCATACATTGATAGTATGGAAACAATGTAATTGTCACATGATCAAATCCAAGATGTCCACCATGATACCGTCTCATACTACTAGCTCACTGACCATGACCCCCAGCGAATACTTGGGTGTAACATAAACATTTCAAAATACAGGTTTAGTGGCAAAATATGTGTTTTATAAAAAAATATGCAAGTATGACAATAAATTATGCCTTTTTATGGATTGTTGCTTTTTACTGAAATATGTGTGTTGGGCCCAGTTCAGGCATCTGGAGAACCGCCTATATCACTATGTTCTGTATGTCACTGAATCCATGAAGTAATGGCAAGAAATAGACAGAAGTACTTGTCAGGGTGCTTGAGGAGTAAAACAAGACATAGAATGGGCCAATGACTTTGATGCCTAGGGTCACATGACCCAAAACAAGATGGCGGCCACATTCTTGTCATTTACAGTAACAAAACACACCCTTTGCTTATTTACATAGATACATACATGTGAAATATTGAATAGGTATGATGTTCAGCTATTAGTAATCATACGGGTGCCTGGATATACTTTCTGGCCTGGATTATTACACTGCACCCCCAATTTATCTCAAACAGGGTACCATACCTCACTACCAGGGCTGTGACCAGTTCAGGCCTGGGGTGTGCCCCTATGGCACTATGTGCTTATATGCCACTAAATCAATGAAGTAATGGCAGGAAATAGGCAGAAATACTTGTCAGGGTAGTCGACCAGTAAAATAAGCCACAGAATGGTCAAATGACTTGGTGCCTTTGGTCACATGACCCAAAACAAGATGGTGGCCACATTCTTGTCCTTTACAGTAACAAAACACACCTTTTGCTTATTTACATGGATAAATACATGTGAAATACTGAATATGTGTGATGTTCAGCCATTTGTAATGATACAGGTGCCTGGATATAATTTTTGATCCACAATGTTACACTGCACCCCCAGTTTATCTCAAACAGGGTGCCATGCCTCACTACCAGGGCTGTGACCAAATCAGCCCTGGAGTGTACCACCTATGGCACTATGTGCTATATATCACTAAATCAAGGAAATAAAGGCAGTAAATAGGCAAAAATACTTGTCAGGGTTGTTGTGGAGTAAAAAAAGCAATTGAATGTGCAAATGACTTGATGCCTTGGGTCACATGACCCAAAACAAGATGGCAGCCATTTTATAGTCATTTACAGTGACAATAACATACCTTTTGCTTATTTACATGGATAAATACAAGTGAAATGTTGAATAGGTGTGATGTTTAGCTGTTTGCTATAGATACAGGTGCCTGGATATAATTACTGATCTGGACTGTTACACTGCACCCCCAGTTTATCTCAAATAGCATACCATACCTCACTAACAGAGCTGTGACCAATTCAGCCATGGGTTGTACCACCGATGGCACTATGTGCTATATGTCACTAAATCAATGAAGTAATGGCAGGAAATAGGCACATGTACTTGTCAGGGTAGTTGAGGAGAAGAACAAGACATCGAATGGGCCAATGACTTAATGGCTACGGTCACATGACCCAAAACAATATGGCAGCCACTTTATAGTCATTTACAGTAACAAAGCACACCTTTTGCTTATTTACTTGGATAAATACAAGTGAAATGTTGAACAGGTGTGATGTTTTAGCTGTTTGTTATAGATACAGGTGCATGGATATAATTACTGAACTGGAATATTACACTGCATCCACATTTTATCTGATATAAGGTACCATACTTCACTACCAGGGCTGTGACCAATTCAGACCTTTGGTGTACCACCTATTGCACTATGTGATATATGTCACTAAATCAAAGAACTAATGGCAGGAAATAGGCAGAAATACTTGTCAGCATAGCGGAGCAGTAGAACAAGATATAGAACAGGCCAATGACTTGATGCCTAGGGTGACGTGACCCAAAACATGATGGCGGCCACATTCTTGTCATTTACAGTAACAAAACACACCTTTTGCTTATTTACATGGATAAATTCATGTGAAATATTGAATAGGTGTAATGTTCAGCTATTTGTTATAGATACAGCTACCTAGATATAATTACTGACCTGGAATATTACACTGCACCCCCATTTTATCTCAGCTAGGGTACTATACCTCACTACCAGGGCTGTGACCAATTCAGGGCTGGGATGTACCACCTATGGCACTATATGCTATATATCACTAAATCAATGATGTAATGGCAGGAAATAGGCAGAAATACTTGTCAGCTTAGTTAAGGAGTAGAACAAGATACAGAATGGGCCAATGACTTGATGTCTAGGATCACATGACCCAAAACAAGATGGCGGCCACATTCTTGTCATTTACAGTAACAAAACACACCTTTTGCTTATTTACATGGATAAATACATGTGGAATAATGAATAGGTGTGATGTTCAGCTATTTGTAAAGATAAAGGTGCCTGGATATAATTTCTCATCTGGAATGTTACACTGCACCCCCAGTTTATCTCATACAAGGTATCATACCTCACTACCAGGGCTGTTACCAATTCAGGGCTGGGGTGTACCACCTATGGCACTATGTGATTAATATCACTAAATCAATGAAGTAATGGCAGAAAATAGGCAGAAATACTTGTCAGGGTAGTTGAGGAGTAAAAAAAGCCATATAATGTGCAAATGACTTGATGCCTCAGGTCACATGACCCAAAACAAGATGGTGGCCACTTTATTGTCATTTACAGTGACAAAACACACCTGTTACTTGTTTACATGGATAAATACAAATGAAATGTTGAACAGGTGTGATGCTTAGCTGTTTGTTATAGATACAGGTGCCTGGATATAATTACTGATCTGGAATGTTACATTGCACCCCAGTTAATGTTAAACAGCCTACCATGCCTCACTACCAGGGCTGTGACCAATTCAGGCCTGGGGTGTATCGCCTATAGCACTATGTGCTTAATGTCACTAAATCAATGAAGTAATGGCAGGAAATAGGCAGCAATACTTGTCAGGGTAGTTGAGGAGTAAAATGAGACACAGAATGGGCAAATGAGGTGATACCTCAAGTCACATGACCCAAAACAAGATGGTGGCCACTTTACAGTCATTTACAGTAACAAAACACACCTTTTGCTTATTTACATGGATAAATACAAGTGAAATGTTGAATAGGTGTGATGTTTAGCTGTTTGTTATAGATACAGGTGCCTAGATATAATTCCTGATTGGAATATTATACTGCACCTCCAGTTTATCACAAATAGTGTACCATACCTCACTACAAGGGCTGTGACCACTTCAGGCCTGGGGTGTACTACCTATGGCACTATGTGCTATATGTCATTAAATCAATGAAATAATGCCAGTAAATAGGCAGAAATACTTTTCAGGGTTGTTGAGGAGTAAAATAAGCCATAGAATGTGCAAATGACTTGATGCCTTAGGTCACATGACCCAAAACAAGATGGTGGCCAGTTTATAGTCATTTACAGTAACAAAGCACACCTTTTGCTTATTTACATGGATAAATACAAGTGAAATATTGAACAGGTGTGATGTTTAGCTGTTTGTTATAGATACAGGTGCCTGGATATAATTACTGATCTGGAATGTTATACTTCACCACCAGTTTATCTCAAATAGCATACTCTGCCTCACTACCATGGCTGTGACCAAATCAGCCCTGGGGTGTACCACCTATGGCACTATGTGCTTTATGTCACTAAATCAATTAACTAATGGGAGGAAATAAGGAGAAATACTTGTCAGGGTAGTTGAGGAGTATATCAAGACATAGAATTGGCCAATGAGTTAATGCTTAGAATCACATGACCCAAAACAAATTGGTGCCACATTCTTGTCATTTACAGTAACAAAACACACCTTTTGCTTATTTACATGGATAAATACATGTGAAATACTGAATAGCTGTGATGTTCAGCCATTTATAAAGATACAGGTGCCTGGATATAATTTCAGATCCAGAATGTTGCACTGCCCCCCCCAGTTTATCTCAAACAGGGTACCATGCCTCACTACCAGGGCTGTGACCAAATCAGCCCTGGAGTGTACCACCTATGGCACTATGTGCTATATGTGACCAAATCAATTAACTAATGGCAGGAAATAGGCAGAAATACCTGTCAGGGTTGTTGAAGAGTAAAATAAGCCATAGAATGTGCAAATGACTTGATGCCTTGGGTCACATGACCCAAAACAAGATGGTGACCACTTTATAGTCATTTACAGTGACAAAACACACCTGTTACTTGTTTACATGGATAAATACAAATGAAATGTTGAACAGGTGTGATGCTTAGCTGTTTGTTATAGATACAGGTGCCTGGATATAATTACTGATCTGGAATGTTACACTGCACCCCAGTTAATGTTAAACAGCATACCATGCCTCACTACCAGGGCTGTGACCAGTTCAGGCCTGGGGTGTACCACCTATGGCACTATGTGCTTAATGTCACTAAATCAATGAAGTAATGACAGGAAACAGACAGCAATACTTGTCAGGGTAGTTGAGGAGTAAAATAAGCCACATAATGGGCAAATGAATTGATGCCTTAGGTCACATGACCCAAAACAAGATGGTGGCCACTTTATAGTCATTTACAGTAACAAAACACACCTTTTGCTTATTTACATGGATAAATACAGGTGGAAATGTTGAATAGGTGTGATGTTTAGCTGTTTGTTATAGATACACTAGCCTGGACATAATTACTGATCTGGAATATTACACTGCACCCCCATTTTATCTGAAATAGGGTACCATACATCACTATCAGGGCTGCAACCAATTCAGGCCTTTGATGTAACACCTATGGCACTACGTGATATATGTCACTAAATCAATGAAGTAAGGCAGAAAATAGGCAGAAATACTTGTCAGGGTAGTTGAGGAGTTGACCAAGATATAGAATGTGCCAATGACTTGACGCCTAGGGTCACATAACCCAAAACCAGATGGTGGCCACATTCTTGTCTTTTACAGTAACAAAACACACCTTTTGCTTATTTACATGGATAAATACATGTGAAATATTGAATAGGTGTGATGTTCAGCTATTTGTAAAGATACAGGTGCCCGAATATACTTTCTGATCCGGAATGTTATACTGCACCCCCAGTTTATCTCAAACAGGGTACCATACCTCACTACCAGGTCTGTGACCAGGTCAGGCATGGGGTGTGCCACCTATGGCACTATGTGCTATATGCCACTAAATCAATGAAGTAATGGCAGAAAATAGGCAGAAATACTTGTCAGGGTAGTTGAGGAGTAAAAGAAGCTACAGAATGTGCAAATGACTTTATGCCTCAGGTCACATGACCCAAAACAAGATGGTGGCCACTTTATAGTCATTTACAATAACAAAACACACCATTTGTTTATTTACATGGATAAATACAAGTGAGATGTTGAATAGCTGTGATTTTTAGCTGTTTGTTATAGATACATGTGCCTGGATATAATTTCTGATCTGGAATATTATACTGCACCCCCAGTTTATCACAAATAGTGCACCATACCTCTCTACAAGGGCAGTGACCACTTCAGGCCAGGGGTGTACCACCTATGGCACGATGTGCTATATGTTATTAAATCAATAAAGTAATGGCAGTAAATAGGCAGAAATACTTCTCAGGGTAGTTGAAGAGTAAAACAATCCATAGAATGGTCAAATGACTTGATGCCTTTTGCCACACGACCCAGAACAAGGTTGTAGCCACTTTTTAGTCATTTGCAGTAACAAAACACAGCTTTTTCTTATTGACATGGATAAATACATGTGAAATGTTGAATAGGTGTGATGTTTAGTTCTTTTTATAGATACAGGTGCCTGGAAGTGATTTTTGATCTGAAATATTACACTGCACACCCAGTTTATCTCAAATAGGGTACAATACCTCACTACCAGGACTGTGATCAATTCAGGCCTGAGGTGTACTACCTATGGCACTATGTGCTGCAATGACTAAATCCATGAAGTAATGGCAATAAATAGACAGAAATACCTGTCAGGGTAGTTGAGGGGTAATATAAGCCATAACATGTTGAAATGACTTGATACCTCGGGTCACATGACCTACAACAAAATGGTGGCCACATTTTAGTCATTTACAGTAACAAAACACACATTTCGCATATTTATATGGATAAATACATGTAAAATGTTGAAAAGGTAAGATGTTTCATTGTTTGTTATAGATACATGTGCCTGGATATAATTTCTGATCTGGAATATTACACTTCACCCCCACTTGATCTCAAATACGGTACCATACCTCACTACCAAGGCTGTGACCAATTCAGGCCTGGGATGTACCACCTATGGCAGTATGTGCTATATCTCACTAAATTCATGAAGTAATGGCAGGAAATAGGCATAAATACTTGTCAGGGTTGTTAAAGTGTACGACAAGCCATAGAATAGGCAAATGATATGATGCCTTGGGCCACATGGCCTAAAACAAGATGGAGGCCACTTTCTAGTAATTTACAGTAACAAAACACACCTTTTGCTTATTTACATGGATAAATACATGTGAAAAGTTGAATAGGTGTGATATTTAGCTGTTTGTTATAGATACAGATGTCAGGAAGAGCAGCATCTGGGTAGAGTGCATGCCTGGCATGACAGCAGGTAGGGTACAGCACCACATTGATAGGTGTGGACAGAAGGTGGGGGGAACCACACATCATTTTTCTCCTGGGAACTAATGATCCGGAAGGAAAGCAGATAGAGGAGGTTCAGGACAGCTTCAGAGAAGTGTGGAAGCTATACAGAGAGAATGGAAGCACAGTGGCATTCTCAGAAGTTCTGCAAGTGCCAAGGGCAACTACTAGCAGATAAAGCAGAATCATGGACTTCAACAAGTGGCTGAGATAGTGGTGTGAGTCCATGGGGTATGGCTGGTTGGGAGAGTTGGGCAACACATGGGAAAACCCAGATCTATATGCAGGGGACAGGCTACAGCTAAGTAAGGAGGGTTCAGGGGTGTTAAAGCAGAGACTGAGGGAATTTATCTCTAAAAAGTATAATTTAAACTTGCTGTGGGGGGGGCTGGGGAGTAGGAGTGAATCAGGAGAGGAGGTCCAGAGAACCTCCCCCAATAGCAATGATAGGGCCTGCATTGTCTAGGATGAGGGGAGTGGAGAGTAAGAGGATAGCTGGGAGAGAGTCAGGGTGGTATCACTAAATGCTAGGAGCCTGGAGAATAAGATGGCAGAGCCACAGGCACTGCTGGCAGAAGGAGCCATCACTGAGACGTGAGCAACCCAAAACCGTGACTGGGACTTGGCCATCCAAGGATTTAAATTATTCCGGAGGTACAGAGAGAAAGGTAAGGGGAAGGGGGAGTAGTCATTTACATAAGGCAATGCATTGGATGCATCAGGGATGTGGGGGAAGAAGGTAGGTCAGAAGTAATTTGGATACAACTGCATGCCCCAAAGGGGGCTATGGTCCAATTGTTTTTTTTTACAGGCCCCCAACCCAGAGGTTCACAGGATGTCCATCTTCTGTTTCAATAGGTGGGCCTTCAGGGCCTTCAGGTGTCTGATATGAGTCCTGCTGGTGAAGCCTCTGCAGATCTTGCCGGCAGCACTGTTGTGGTCAGGTCCCAGTCAGAAGGTGCACTTCTGGGGGACATCCTTGGATGGAATTTGGCAGCCACAGGCACACTTCATCTTCTTGGGACCGGAGGAGGAGACCAACGATGGTGAAGACATATGCAGGAAAGGAGATCAGAAGAAAAGAGAAAAGGTGTAAAACAGTTTGAAAGGGAAGGAAAAATGTACTGGAACTGCAGTAGCACGCACTAAGGTTTTCCCAATGAGAGCGGGTCTGCAGTGGGAAAAGAACTGAGGTGGAGTCGGGGTCCGCCCCTTTTATAGTGTGAACAACGTCAGGGCGGAGCCGACATCGGGGGTGGTCCCCGCTGCGTACTGCTAGCTAAGTTTTTTGAGTGGGTCCTAAGGCCTGCAGCATTAGTCCTAATGGTTATAGCCTACTGCAAGAGCCCCCCCTTGAAGTAAGATCATGTAAAGTCACAGAAGTGGCAGCTAAACAAGCTAGCTCACCATGATCACCATGGGAATATGGTCTATTGACTCTGGCAACAATGATGTCTGTGATGGAGCAAGCTGCTACAGTGGAAGGCCCTATTCTGACCACACTAGATGGTCAACTGTTGATCTCTACACCAAGGATGTCTGAGATGGGGCAAACTGCTATGGCAGATGCCCTCTTCTGACCACCCTAGGTGGTCCATTCTTGACCCTGGCGCCAAAGATGTCTGTCACCCCACTCCCAGGCCTGAGTAGTAGTCACCTGCCCACCCTCCCCGGATCTGGTAAAACATTCACCAGGACCCTGACCTAGGTACAACCACCACCAGTCTTCCCTTCCAAGCCCGAGTACAGCAGTCACCAGCCTCCCCCTCCCCTGGCTCAGTTACAAACATCACCAGCCCTTCCATTCTAGGCCCAGGTACAGCTGTATATTACCCTCCTTCCCTCCCAAGCCTGAGTACAACAGTCACCAGCAACTCACCCACAGCCCAGGTACAACAGTAATCATCCCTTCCTCTCTGGCTGAGTACAGAAGCCACCTGCCTTCCATCCTCAGACCAGATACAACAGTCAAGTAAGTCCTCTTCCATTTTAACTGGCCCCAGCCAGCCTAGCACTCCCTCTCACACTTGCTGCTGCCTCTTTTGCTCCTGCTCTACTGGCCAAACACTGAACAGCTCTTGCTGTTCAAAAAGGGCTGAGGATTCCGTCTCAGAATCCTCATGAGCCCATCCCTGCCTGCACTCCCTCACTACTGGGCCCACAAGAACAGGTACCCAGTGTGAGGTAATTGGGGGAGGGGCTGCAGGCAGGGAAAATGAGCAGGAAAAAAATTCTTTATTTTTGAAATGGAGCCCTGCTGGGGCTTCACATTTGGGGGGTGGGGATATCTGACTAGAGGCCATCCCTACACCCTGGGGCACCTTCCTGTCACCCCATCCCCAAAGCTCCTGGCTGCCCCTATCTGGAGGGCACCAGGACTCTGGGGCACTACACAGTCACCAGCTCTCCTTCCCCGGCCTTTGGTACAGCACTCACCTGACTTCCCTCCCCAGCTAAAGAAGTCACCTGTCCTCCACCCCAGACCAGGTTCAACAGTCACCAGCCCAAGCACCAGTACCAGCACCCCTCAGCCAGAGTACAACCATCATCAGCCGCCCCTTCCTTGCCGGGGTACAACAGTTAACAGTACTCCCTTCCTGTTAATTTGTTGAATTTTTACTTTTGTGTGGGTGCCACATTTGCATAACCTGATTGGAGTGTTTATCAGTGAAGGTAACAACTGTCTTAGGAGGTGGTCCAGTTCATTGTAGGAAGGTGGGTAGATATTGCATCCAAGGAGGTGTTACCGCACACAATATCTAGCCCACTTATTTTCTCTGGCAGGATCCACTTCAACATTTCTTGTTTGATCTGGGCTAACCCTTTACCACAGAGAAAGAATGAAACCTACACCTGTACAGTCACCAAGTAGTGATATAAACCCAGACATGGTGTTGGGGGGGGGGGGGGTTAACACAAATTTATTGGAAATGTTAAGTTGTGCTGTTTAGTAGAGGAGTTGGAATCTTACAGAAAGATTTGATTATGTCAGTGTTTTCTTTCATGTTTCATTTGTATGCATAATCAAACTTGGATCACATTTCTAACTGTGCATAAAAAAATGCTGCACCACTCATGATTATTCACTACTTAGGAGTTAGTGTATATGAATCTTTTGATAAATTGAAATCAATAAGTCTGTTAGCTTTATCTGAGAACACAAAAGTATAACACTGATTTAAAAAGTTCCTAGCAGAAATCTGTTCAGCTCAACAGAACACATGAAGAGAAACACCTCAGATCAGGTGATCAGAAAGAGGTTAAAGAAAGTTCACACTGGCAGTTAGAAGCATATGCCAGCTAGCCTCATATTGGATACAATGTTTAGCAAAACATTCTTAGCCTGGAATTTTGGAGAGCAGGGTTACCATAGCAATTAAAGAAAAGGTTACAAAACGTATGCAAAAAAGGAATACTGAGCCCATACAAACAGCATGTCTAAGTTCAAGCTTCTTTGTAAAACACAAATCTTTTTCTGGCCTGAAAAGACACATTAGGCTGAGGCTTGGTTTCCAATATTTGGTTAGTAACCAAATGTGAGTGGCCAAAAGTTCACATGAGTTGAAATGCTACTCATACAATAAATTCTATTGCACTTATATACCAATAATTTTTATGTTGACTGCGCGCAAGTGCAAGAAACATATTGTGGCAACTTTTGCAAGAAGCAGGTTGTGGAGGCACGGCATTTTTGTGGCCAATGCCCCCACAGCCTTTAAAGACCTGGCCCACTGTCCCCAATGGTGTTGCACGCTGCTGCTGACACTACTTCAGCCAGTGTGCCACAACCTTGTAAAGTTTTGTCTGCTGCAATCAGGGGCCGCCTCGTCATTGCAGCATCATCCGCTGCAATGAGGAAGTGACCCCTCATTGCAGAGCTGTTGCTGATGGGGAGCCCAGCCCCTGTCAGCTTGACCACCCAATTTTTTGCATACAGAAGGGTGCCCAGTCCCCTCGACTTATGCCCCCTTTTGTGTTTGCAGATGGGGTGCCCAATCCGCTGGCACAATACCCCCCCATTTCTTGTATGCCGAGGAGGGTGCCCAATCCTCCTCGGCTCATGAGCCCCCAGCATAGCCGATGGGGTGCACAATCCACATTGGCTCCAGTGCCCCTACCCCAAAATACACAAGTGGCATCCTGGGAGCCCACCCTAGCATGCCAAAAGTACCTGCGCAAAAAAAAAAACCTGCAACATCTTTTTTTTACTCCTATAAAGAAGAAAATGGTCCCTTGCCGTCTGCGCCCCCTACCACAACCTGTGCCCTCCCACTGTGTACCCCACCTCCCCACACCGACCTCACCCCATACTTACCTCCAGAGTCCGGCGCGACGATCTTCGGTGAACTAGGAACATGTCTGCACTCTTCAAAACCAACCTCGAACTGAGGAAATGCCGGTAAGCTGTATAATGGAATAAATAGGGTTTTTTTTTTTAACTTTGATGCATAACTCAGTCATTTTTTTGGAATTTTGGCCCCAAATTTTCAACATGGTGTTTTTGGGACCCCTCCTCATTAATTCTGTTACTGTCATGGTGTTAAGCAGCCCCGAAAGGTTGATTTCACAGTCACTGCGCAGAATCACCTTTTGGGACAGAGTAATGAAATGACAGTACCAGTGTTCATGAGGTGGGCTCTCAAAAAGCCAAAGTTGCAAATTTGGTGAAAAATATCCAAAAAATTACTGTTTTATGAGCGTGCGTTGCGCAGTTGCTATGCATGCTCGTAACTTCGTGAATTTGCAATAGTTTCATACCAGATTTTCAACACTGGCATTTTTTCACACCTCCTTGTGAATGATATAGCTGTCATTTTTCATATCCTGGCCAAAATGTGTTTTTGCACTTCCAGCACAGAATAGCACAGTCATTGTAGGAAATCAGTGTTTGGGACAGATTACGAAAATGACAGTGACACTGTTCATGAGCAGAGGTCCTAAAATACCTATATTGAAAATCTGGTGCCGATACTTCATAAAATGACTGTGTTATGAGCACGTGTTGCGCAGTTTGCACGCACGCTCGTAAGTTCGCGAATTTATAATATTTTCACTCCAGATTTTCAACATTGCCATTGTTCTGCACCTCCTAATGAACAGTATAGCTGCCATTTTTCAGATACTGGCCAAAATGTGGTTTCGCACTTCTGGCGCAGAATAGTTCGGGACACATTATGAAAATGACAGTGACACTGTTCATTAGCAGAGGTTCTAAAATGCCTATGTTGAAAATTTGGTGATCAAAGTCCATAAAATGAGTGTGCTATGAGCGTACATTGCGCAGTTTCCACACACGCTCGTACCTTCACAACTTTGCAATATTTTCACTCCAGATTTTCAGCATTGCCATTTTTCCACACCTCTTTATGAACAGTGCAGCTGTCATTTTTCACATCCTGACCAAAATGTGTTTCCACTCTTTCGACGCACAATAGCGCGGTTGCTGTGGGAAATCAATGTTCGGGACACATTAAAATCACACTGACACTGTTCATGACAGAGGTCTTAAAATGCCTATGTTAAAAATTTTGTGATGAAACTCCATAAAATTACTGTGTTATGAGCATGCATTGTGCAGTTTCCACTCACTCTTGTAACTTTGCAAATTAGTAATATTTTCACGCCACATTTTCAACACTGGCATTTTTCCACACCTCCTTATGAACAGTACAGTTGTCATTTTTCACATCCTGGCTGAAATGTGTTTCGCGCTTCCAGCACAGAATACCGCAGTCGCTGTCGGAAATCAGTGTTTGGGACAGATTTGGATTTAGCAAGTGGGGGGGGGGAGTGACCTAGGTCAACTGAGCTCTGTCGGGACTACTGTGGATTTCTTTGTGGGCAGAAAAAGGCAGCAATGCACCCAGGGGCTCAGTACAAAAGGGCAGCCTGCAGCGGCGGAAGAAACAGAACAAGTGAGTTAGAGAGGGGGAGTGAGTGAGCTCAATGGAGCTCTATCATGACTGCTGTGGATTTCTTTGTGGGCAGAAAAAGGCGGCAACACAGGCTGGAGCCCAGTACAAAAGGCCAGCCTGCAGTGCCGGCAGAAACGGAACAAGCGAGTGACAGAAGGGGAGTGAGCAAGCTCAACAGACCTGTGTCGGGACTACTGCAGATTTCTTTGGGGGCAGAAAAAGCCACCAACAGAGGCAGGAGCCCAGTACAAAAGGCCATCCTGCAGCGCCAGGAGAAACAGAAGTGAGTGAGTCAGAGAGGGGCAGTGGCCCACCTCAACGGAGCTCTGTTGGGACAGCTGCGGATTTCTTTGTGGACAGAAAAGGGTGCCATCACAGGCAGGAGCCCAGTACTACACAGCAACCTGCAGCACGGGGAGAAACACAACAAGCAACTGACAGGGGGCCACTGAGCAAGCTCAACAGACCAATGCAATCAACATTCAGCATTGACACTTTTGTTTATTGTGTGGCTGCTCCTGCTCTCTTGATGGCCCTCTTCTGGATGGGTCCTGTCCAACTTAATCACCTATCATTTCTGGAATTAACCTCTAGATACCACCAGGGTTGGAGGGACTAGAACATTTCCCAAAGCAGGATCAAGTCTGGCCTTCTCAGACAGTGGTGCCAGAATAAAATGGTGCATTTGCTGGTGTCACATTATTGTGTTAGTTCTCAGCTGGGAGACAAGCATACTGCAAATGATCCACATAGAAACATATAATTTGTTGGCAGAAAAAGAATGCTGAATCTGCCCTTCTTTTCTATGCTTATTTGGTCTCCTTATTACCTACCTGATCTCAGCCCCCCCCCCAACACACACACACACACACACTCTTTGATACCAGTTATCCTTTATACCTATCTCATGCATGCTTTTAGCCAACCAATATTTTTATTCTGATCACACCTGCTGGAAGATTGTTCTATACATCCACCACCCTCTCAGAGAAGAAAATTATTCCTCATGTAACCCCTAGGAGGTGCTTTCCCAAGGACTACTACCCTGCCTGGTTGGCTAGTTGCTGGTTAAGGGGCCTGGGTACTGAAATGGGTGCCTCTACTCAGAGGATAGGGTTGTTAGTAGCAAGGCTAACCTGGGTACAGTCCTCTGGGACATGTAACTCTCCCCCTCTTTCCCCTCTAGTGGCCAAGACAATATGCAACAAACACTTTCACAGTAGCCCCTATTCAGCATACAAATCCCCACACTGTTTGCACTTACCACCAGGGCTGGGTCCACCAGTTCAACCCTGGAGACCCCCTGTGAAACAAGGTTAGGCACAGCAAATAAGAACAGTACAGTGCTTTTGGTACAAACTGGAACCACTGTCAGATTAAATGCAAAAAGAGTTAGATCTGATTTATTCAAGGGAGTTGAACAACGGAGGGGGCATAATCAGGTGGATTGATTCTAAAACTGATCTAGTCAGGCAATTATGCATTAACTTTTAGTCCCTGCATAGTCACACGCTCTGGGTACCCAGTTGGAAGTAAGGTGAGCTAGCCTGGAACGTTGCCCAGGGTAGACCAGCATTGCAGCTGGTTGGGGCCCTGTGATGAAAAGAAAAGGCATGCACAACCACACACAATTTGTAATCCGGAGGCAGAAGGCTCAGTTCGTGAAAGAGAAAAAAACAAACAGCAATGCAATCTGATGACAACACTTGTGATTTAGCTGATGTTACAGGGAGCTACCCTGATTGTTACTCACGCTACCCACATGAGACACGGTAGGGAAGAAATGTAGACTGCAGGTTGGCAACTGGAATGCCAGGAGAAGCAGGGCTCACACAATTTACCAAGGTGTTGCTCTTGTTCGAGATGTTGAGCAGGGGTCTGATCCCTGGGCGATTCTCTCGTCTATGGTATTCTCTGGGCCCGAAGTAGTTGGCTGGGCCAGTGTGGCAAGGCCCAGGCCAGGTAAAACAGTTTGGATATCAGTTCTTGAAGGCTCAAACTACACAGGAGCCCTGTTCGAATCACTCAAGCTGTTCACTCTCCAGACTGACGTCTGCTGACCCCTGGTGACAGACACCATTTTAGGTCCCCAAAGATACTAATTGGTCCCAATAGGCAGTCCAGAACCAAGATGGCGGTGCAATACTGAAATGTCCAGGCTGCAAAGGAAGGCAGGTTAGACAAACTACAGTATTATTATTATCAAAACAGATAAACTGTGAACAGTCACAATTCCTACCAGGGCTCCCTCTGCGCAAATAGCGATGGCAGAATGGAGTGATAACACTGCAGCCCAGACGGGACTCGAGCCTGACACTACTCAGCCCCTACCCAAATAAATTTTAAATAGGCAACTCTTAAAGAGACAGGCATGGAGGTTAACAGGGCACTCACATGCAATCACTTTTAAATCGCTAGGACACAGAACACCAGCCTGGCAGTGGGCATTTAGGCAAGCCCAAGGAATACTTTTTGGAACACCCATTTGTAGGGGAGTTACACCCATATCCCTCCTAATCATTCCCCTTCCAGTGTCATTACATGCCATGAAGTACCTGTACTCTTTCTTTTCTTAAAAATGCTCCCTTCATGTACCTTATACAACCCCATAAGGTATTTAAAGTTCTCCATAATAACACCCTTCCCTCTTCTCTTCCAGAGAGTATGTGCACACAATTCTTTAAAATTGGGGCCCCGGAAGCAAACTGCCAGCTTGTCCACACTGAAGATGTGCTCTCCCTGTACCTTGTTTATACCTGTATGGTATATGAATCTTTCAATCATATCCCCCTCTTTCCCTCCTTCCTTCTAGGAAGTACATATTTGGCTACCTAAGGATTTCTTCATAGGGCATCTGGTGCAGGCCAGTCACCATTGTGGTTGCCCTCCTCTGTACCATTTCCTAATTCCACCCTGTCAATGTCCTTTTGGAGTCAGGATCTCCAGAACTGTACACAGAACTCGAGGTGGGGTCTCACCACCAAAAATCTAAATATGGGCATTGTCACTTCCCTCTTTCCACTGGTATTTCCCATACCTATGCATCCAAGCATCCCGCTAAACTTTCCTACTGCCTTGTCACACTGTTTAGCTGTCTTTAGGTCATCAGTGATGATTATCACCAAGTCAGTTTCTTATTTTGACTGCTACTATTTTGCCTCCCCATTTGGAACGTTGCATGGGTTTCTGAGCCCCAAGTGCATCATTTTGCACTTTATTGCTTTGAAACCCTGCTGCCAAGCTCGTGACCATTCTTTCAGCTTTTTTTACATGATTCACCATTCTTTACACACACACCCACCATGTGTTAACCCTGTTGTAGATTTTTGTGTTATCTGCGGACAGGCATTCCTTCCCTTCCAGTCCTTCTGCAATATATGTAATTAGGGCATTGAAGAAGACTGAGCCTAGTACTGACCCTTTTGGCACCCACTGGTCACTTTACTTTCTCCAGAATGGACGCCATTTACCATCACCCTCTGATTCCTATTGCCTAGCAAGATCCCTACTGGTCTTATTTTTTTAAGGCCTACTGCTAGGATTCTCAGCTTGCTCACCATCCTTCAGTGTGGAATAGCATCGAAGGTCTTTCTAAAATCCAGGTGGGGCCACATCAAGTGCTCCCCCCTTATCCACTTGCCAGATTTGTAATCAAAAGAATTTGGGTCATGTTTGTCTGGCAAGCCCCCCACAGTGAAACCACATTTCCATGGATCATTGCCTTGGTAAGCCCCTGTGTCAGCTTTCTTGATGGGCCCACATATTGGGTTTGATGGCAGGAGCACCACTCCTAGCACCTATCATGGGTAAAGGTAGCAGTATCACATTCCCCCCTTCGGGTGTGATGGCAGCAGCACTACAGCATCCACCCCAATGATGTATTAGCAGCATCACTGCAATCCACACATATTGGGTTTGATGCCAGCAGCACCACTCTCCCCCACCTCTCAGGGGTGGAGGTAGTAGCTTCACAGGCCCCCTCCTCATGTGTGATGGCAGCAGCACTACAGCATCTGCCCTCTGGTGTATTAGCAGCAGCACTGTAATCCCCACATATTGGGTTTCATGGCACCAGCACCACTTCCTCCACCTCTCAGTTTGAAGGTAGGAGAGTTAGAGTTACAGACCCCCCGGGTGTGATGACAGCAACACTACCGTGCCTTCCCCTCTGATGTATTGGCACATGCACTGCAATCCCTAGCTCCTCTCATGGGTGAAGGTAGCATCATCACAGTTACCCTCCTACCCCCATTGGATGTGATGGCAGCAGCACTACAGTATCTGTCCTCTGGTGTATTGGCAGCAGCACTGCAATCCCCACATATTGGGTTTGATGACAGCAACACCACTTCCCCCACCTCTCAGGTTGAAGGTAGGGAGGTTAACGCTACAGCCCCTCGGTGTGATGGCAGCACTACTGCACCTTCCCCTATCAAGTGGTGGCACATGCATTGTAATCCCTAGCTCCTCTCATCGGTGAAGGTAGCATCATCACAGCTCCCCTCCCACTCCCATTGGATGTGATGGCAGCAGCAGCACTACAGTATCTGCCTCTGGTGTATTGGCAGCAACACTGCAATCACCACATACTGGGTTTGAAGGCAGCAACACCACTTCCTCCACCTCTCAGGCTGAAGGTAGCAGCTTTACAGACCACCCCCCCCCAGGTGTGATGGCAGCAGCAGCACTACAGCACCTTCCCCTCTGGTGTATTGGAACATGCATTGCAATCCCCAGCACCTCTCATGGATGAATGTAGCATCATCACAGCCCCCTTCCCCCCATTGGATGTGAAGGCAGCAGCACTGCAGTATCTGCCCTCTGGTGTATTGGCAGCAGCACTACAATCCCCACATATTGGGTTTGATGGCAGCATCACCACTCCCAGCACTTACCATGGGTGAATGTAGCAGCATCACATTACCCTCGGGTGTGATGGCAGCAACACTACAGCACCTTACCCTCTGGTGTATTGGTAGTGGCACTTTGATCCCCATTTATTGGGTTATATTTGAGCAGCACCACTTCCAACACATCTCAGGGGTGAACCATACCACATGCATGCTGTCACAACACCTGACCCCATACGGCATGCATGCTATCACACCACTGAATATCATACCATCATGCACTCTGACACACAAACTAACACCATATTCCCATGCACTCTGTCACATCACTTGACATAATACATGCTGCCACACCACCCAACACCATACCACCATGCACTCTGGCACACAGACCAAAATCATACCCCCATGCACTATGACATTCACAATGACACTACACAGTAATGTACGTTGATGCACCTAATTACCCCATACCCCATGCATGCTGGTACGCCACCCAACAACATACTCCCATGTACTCTGACACACCTTACAGCCCCACAGCCCATACAGTGTGACCAAGCATCCAAACCTATACCACCATGCATGCTGTCTCACAAACCAACATCATACTGCCATGCAAGCTGACATACCACTCCACCCCATTCCACTATGCACTGTATCACAACATCTGACACCATACCCTATGACTGCTGGCACACAACCCACCACTATACCCCATTCATGCTGTCACACCAGCTGACACCATACACCCATGCACTCTGACACACAGAAAAACACCATACTGCATGCACGCTGTTGCACCAACCAACACCATAAACACACATCCTCTGACACACATCATGACCCCATAACCACATGCAATCTGACACACACCCGACACCATACACCATTCATCATGCATGCGGTCAGAGCAATGAACTTCATTCCATCATGCATGCTGATACTCCTCATGACCCCATACCCCATGCATGCTGGCATACCAACTAACAGAAAACTGCACGCACACTGTCACATCACTCAGTATAATACCCCTTTGCACTCTAACACATAATCCGACACCATACCCCTATGCACTCTGTCACACTACTCTACACCATACACGCTGTCACACCACCTGACACCATACCACCATGAACACTGTAACACAAACCAACATTATATCTCTATGCATGGTGATACACCTCACAACCCCGTACCCATATTTACGCTGCCACACCACTCAACTCCATACACCATGCATGCTGTCACACCACTCAACACCATACCTCATGCATGCTGTCACAACATCCCACACCATACCACCATGCATTTTGACACATCTCACAACCCCGCACCACTATGCAATCTGACACAGCACCTGACATCACACTCCATGCACATTGCCATACAAACAAACATGATACTAGTCAAGCATGCTGACACACCTAAAGAACCAATACCCCCATGCACTTTGTCACATCAACCGACACTATACCCATGCATTCTGACAATGTATTCTGTCACCCCACCCAGATTCATACCACCATGCACTCACACAGAAACCAGCATAATACCTTCATGCAATGTGATACACACTGCAACACCATACTGCTATGCACACTGAGAGACAACACAAACCCACAGCCCCATGTACACTGTCACTCACTCCACTCGACACTATGCACCATGCACACTGTCACACCACATAGCACCATACCACTGTGCAGTCTGATACACTAGCCAACATCATACCCCAGTGCTGGGGTCAACCTTAACCTTTTTTTGCACTAGCCAGCAGGGCAAGTTGATTCAAAATTGCACTAGCCTGCAGATGGTTGCGCTAGTCCTTAATTACAATGGTAAATTTTGATCACTTATACAAGAAACAATACAAGCAAAGCCCAGAAATACTCTGATTATTGCACATTTATCCTGCTCCCACTTTGCTTCCAGCTCCACAGCAGAAAAAAAGACTACAATGCCATCACAGAGAGTGACCCCCCCATTGTTTTGTACCATGGCCCTCGCTCTCTTTTCTGCCCCCCACACCAAACAAAGAGAGAACATCACAACAGCAATGTTCAATCATGCAGTCCTAGCTCTGTGCACACAATAGCTGACATCATCATGCGCCTCACCAGACTGTCATCACCACCCACAGGGCAATGAATAGAGTCAGGCAGAGAAAGACACTCTCAGCCCCCACCCTATAGTCAACTGGAGACTGCACTTCTGAAAGTTTTTGTATAGTCTCAAGTGAGCCAGGAGCACATCTAAGGTTTCTTTGGGGTGGGGACTAGACAACGCTAAGGGGCTTGGGAAATAGAAAAGTATGACATTTTTAGTTGTAAAAGCATTGATTTTAATATGCTCTGCCCCAACAATAACAGATTTTTCTTTAACATTGTCATTTCATCTGCCATGAGGAAACAGTAAACAGGCATAATGCTATACTATCTCTATCTCTATTTCTGTATAGGATGATCTATGCACCCCAGGAATGCCTATTTCAAGGTTTCAAATTATGTATTTTATCAAGGTTTATTTTTGTACCATACATGATCCAAAGCTTTTTTTTTAGGCTAAAAGGACATCCTGAGTGGAATACGGGTGGAATTGTATGGATGGTGATGGCTGGCATGGCCCATTTAGAAGAGCTGAGGACCCCCTACACTTGCCAGTAATGGCAGCTGTGGATCTATGGATGGTCACTTCAGAGTCTGGTCTGCAGTGGTGTCCAGGTAAATATCAGAGTTAAGAGATTTGGAGGGGAGAGGGAAGTTATGGTGAGGCTGGAATAAAACCCACCACCAACAGGGCCAATCCTGTATACCTCTTTGCATTTTATCACTGAAATGTTGGATACAAACAATCAAAATGTATTGAAATGAGGGGAACTTGTCTTAATAACATTGGACAAATTGTTAGACATAGGCACATTCAGAAAACTGGAACCTAGTGACTTAACAGCACTCTACCCTTGATCACACCCTGGACACTAGCTGAAAGTCTAAGCAGTGGAGTGATAATGACTCACATTGAGTCTTTTGTGGGATCCCTCTCTTGAACTGCCAGATAATTGCAGCTCTTAATGAGCTGTTAATCATACCTGGCCATCTGGAACATTGAGAGAGATTAGCATGAGGATTAGAGAATGCCAAAGTAGAGACATTTTTAATGTCATTAACAGCCATGAAAATCTGCACTAGTCAAAACGGGCAAGTAAAGAGTTAGCTGCACTAGCCCTGGTCAATTTGCACTAGTGTTTGGGCTAGTAAAACAATGTTAAGATCGAACCCTGCGCCAATGCACTATGACATACACAGCATTACCAAACTCCCAAGCACATTGACACTCCTCACAACCCCATACCACAATGCATGCTGTCACTCCACCCAAAACCATACTCCATGCTTGCTGCCAAACAGCCCTGCACTATACCTCTATGTATGCTGGCACACAGTGACACTATACCACATGCACACTGTCAAGCCAACTGACACCATACCCACATGCTCTCTGATAGAGATGCAGTGAAATTTTATTTCACGGATGAAATTATGGTGAAATCGCCAATTTCACCTATTGAAACATTTTGTGAAATTATGGCCTTTTGGCAAAATTTCTCCTGTAAAATTTCACCGCCAATTTCACATGCACATCTGAGGCAAGATTAGGCAAAACTGGGCATTTCATTTTTCTGGTGGTCACATGGTTGAGTCTAAACAGGCAATAAGTGAATGGTTCATTTCCTGTACTATGTATCTTGAGGAAGCAGGCAGCATTCATACTTCCTGTGACTGCCAAGTGCACTTTTACACCTAAATTGCTTATTTTGTACTATATTTTTCCTTTTTTTTGTTTGTCTTTGTCATAGTTCTTATTTTAGTACCTGGTGATTGTGTTTATGTGTGTGTGATTCTGAGTGTGATCCCCCCGCTGTCTCTGAGTCTCTGTTTCTTTTTTTTTGTTTATTTGAATTGGTGGTGTCTGTGGATTGTGGATATAGTGGAGAAGGGTGAAGACAGTGGGGTACCTGTACACACGTTTCAGATAACCATCACAAATGAAATGCCACAGCAGGGGCATTTTGCTCCAGCACCAGCACCAAACTGTGCCCCCTCACCAGCAGCAGTTGGAGACAGTACTCCCTCTCCAGCACCAGGAGGATACTGTTCCTCCACCCAGGTAGCAGGAGACCATGCCCCCTCCCAAGCAGCCGGAGGAGTCAATGCTTGAGACATTATCTGTGGCACCACCCCTCCATGGCTCTGTCATCCCCAAAGTTCTCCTGTCTGGGATTTTTTCTACTTAATATCGGTTGGTGACCCAGTGGTCACCTGCAATCTATGTGGGCAGGAAGTGCATCAAGGAAATTGTGGATCCCACTTTGGGACAACCGGCCAGCATAGCCACATGATCCACCACCACCTGTCGCAATGGAACTTAAAATTGCGGGAGGTGGCAGCATCATCAAGTGCAGCTGTGGGAAACAGTGTGGGTGTAAGCACTGAAGGGGGAGAGCATGACTGAGGCATGGCTGAACCAGTTAAACATCCTCGCTGTGCTCGCCATACCAGAAAACAGCAGCAGTCAATAACATCAAGACCCCTCCAGGACCCTCCCTGCCCAAAGCCAGCAGCATAGGCAGCCCCCACCTTGCCAGCAGTGCCAGTGACACATGAGGACTTATCCGCTGTCCTGTCTGAAGTCCAGCATGTCTGACAAGAGTTAAGCAATTTCAGATAGGAATTTAGTGATGCCGGGGGGGGGGGGATTTCCAAACTATAGTGTGATGTTGACAAAATCATGTGCAGCCTGTCAGAATTCTGTGGTGGCCTCGCTGGCACTTAATAGGGCAGCACGAATTCATTTGTCTTTTTTTTTGTTTTTCTATCTTCCATTATGTTGTTTGTATGTCCCCCCATAAAAAAATAAAAACCAACAAAACACTATTCTGTCCTGTTTAATCTACATCCATTCCTTAATTCCTTTTGTTTCTTAATACATGTTTATGCTACTACTGTAGTCACCTTCTTATTACTGTTTCACTCCCTGTTGTACCCCTTGAAGGCTTCAGTGCCCCCCACATGGATGTACCTGTAAACCAGCCTTGACTCACTGCGCCTATCCCAGAACCATAGAAGCATAGAAGCTTGATGGCAGAAAAGGACCCCTACAGCCCATCAAGTCTTCCCATCCCTCCCCTTTCATATCCCTCCTCCCCACCTGCCCCTGCCCTCCACCACAATACTCAGCCCCACATGCCTGTCCCATGCCCTCTTAAATTCCACCACTGTTTTAGCTCCCGCCACTCCATCTGGCAGTCTGTTCCAAGGCACCACCACCCTCTTTGTGAAGAAGCACCCCCTCACATTGCCCCTGAATCTATTTCCTTGCAATCTGAGGTTGTGCCCTATAGTTCTGGCTCCCTCCTTCCTCTTTAGCAGATCCCCTTCTCCTACTTTATTTAGCCACTTTACATATCTAAAGATATTACTCATGTCACCCCTTTCCCTCTTTGTTTCCACTGTACACAGATTCAGCTCCTTATACCTCTGCTTGTGTGTCTTCCCCTGCATACCCTTCACCGTTTTTGTTGCCCTTCTCTGAACCCTCTCCAATGCATCTACATCCTTGTGAGATGTGGTCTCCATAACTGAGCCCTGTACTCTAGTTGCAGCCTCACCATAGCTTTGTAGAGGTGCATTATTACCTCCCTCCTTCTGCTAGTAATGTCCCTGCCTATGCATGCCGACATTCCATTGGCCCTTCCCTCTGCCTGCTATATTGGGACCCTACATTAAGGTTTAAGGGGATTATGATCCCCAGATCCCTTTCCTGTTCTGATTTTTTTGATTTTCTCCCAACCCAGTGTGTACCCTACATGCATGTTTTTACTCCCTAGTACATCACATTGCATTTCTTGGCATTAAATTTCAGAAATTTCAGCTAACACTTCCAACTCCTTGAGCATCTAAAGATCCTTCCTCATGTCCTCCACCTGTCCTGGGTGTCCACTCTATTGCAGATTTTTGTATCATCAACAAATAGGCACACGCTCTCTCTTAAACCTTGTGCAATAAAACTGATGTAGATGTTGAAGAGAAGTGGACCCAAAACTGAGCCCTGTGGCACCCCACTTCTTGCCCTTGCCATCTCAGAGTTCACCCCATTTAGTAACACTCCCTGAGTTCTCCCTGCTAGCCATGCCTCCACCCAGGTTGCTATTTTCTCTCCCAATCCCATGCTTTCCATCTTGCTTACCAACCTCCTGTGGGGGATGGTGTCAAAGGCCTTTCTGAAGTCCAAATAGGCCATGTCCACTGCCCCCTCCTGGTCAATTACCTGAGTCACCCAATCAAAGAACTCAGTTAGGTTGGTCTTGCATGACTTCCCCTTGGTGAAGCCATCCTGTCTACTGTCCTGCACACCACACTCCTCCCAGGTAATCCACCACCCTCTCCTTGATTAATGTCTCCATTACCTTCCCCACCACAGACATGAGACTGACTGGGCAGTAGTTCTCCTTCCGCTCCCTACTACCTCCCTTGTGCAAGGGCACCACGTCCACCTTCCTCCAGTCTTCTGGCACCCTCCCTGTATCCAGGGACAGGTTGAAGAGCATTGTGACAGGTGCAGTGAGCTTGTGCCTCAATTCCTTGATCACTCTGGGATGCAACCTGTCAGGCCCCATCGCCTTGTCCACCCTTATTCCTCCCTCCCTCCCTTTAGGCTTTAGCTTTAGGCCTCTGTCATGCTTTTCCTCCATGAATACCAAGATAAAGTACTTATTTAATGCATCTGCTTTTACGTAGTCCTGCTTCAAGCTTATCCTTCCCCTCCCTCGGTCCAGCAATACCCTGCCCAGCCTTTCTCCTCTCCCTCATGTATCTGAACAATGTTTTATCCCCATCTTAGTGTTTTTAGCTATTTTCTCCTCAGTGGCTGCTTTTGCCCTTCTGATCTCCCTCCCTGCCAAACTCCTCTTCTTCCTGTACTCCTCCCTATCTTCCTCTCAGAGTGTCCTCTTAAATTTTCTGAACGCCCTCCTCTTTTCCTTGACTGCCCCTACCACCTCCCTAGTGAGCCAGAGTGGTCTCCTCACCACCTTGCTCTTCCTGACCTTTTTTATGCACATTTCCACTGCTTCCTGAACCCCTCCCCTGATAGCTTTCCACAATTCCTCCACTGTTTCCATATTCATCTTACCTTCCATTTTTTCTCTATCTTACTCATCTTATCAAAGTTCGTGGGTCTGAAGTTCATGACTGACGTACTGGTTTTACTTGTCTCCCTCCCTTCCCTGACCCTGAACCATACCGTGCTGTGGTCGCTGGTGCCCAAGACTTCTCCCACCTGCACCTTCTCAACACTCTCCCTGTTAGTCAGGACTACATCTAACAAGTTGCTTCCCATCATTGACTCCCTGACCAGCTGTTGAAGGAATACCCCCTGCAGCTCGTCTAATACTTCTCTGCTCCTTGCCGATGCTGCAGCTGGGATTTCCTAGTTAACATCTGGGAGGTTCAGGTCACCCACCAGTAGCAGTTCTCCTTTCTGGGACAACCTCATGATTGCCTGAGTTAGTCATTTATTTTCCTCCTCCCCTTGTGCAGGAGACCTGTATACAGTACCACTTCCAGACACAGGGATTCATCCCTCTTCCTAACTAGTGTTACCACAGCAGCTCAATCTCCCCTTCCTCCTCCTACCCTTCGGTTACACTAATGATTTCCCTGATGTGTAAGACAAATCCCCCCCCTTGCCCTCCTTGTCCCTTCTGAGCAGTCTGTATCCTAGAATGGTTGTTTCCCAGGTGTGATGCTCTGTTCACCAAGTCTTACTCATTGCAACTAGATCTAGTCCCTCATCCCTCATGATGGCCTCCAGGTTCACACTCTTATTTCCTAAAGCTTCTGATGTTTGCTGATAATCCCTTCCTCCAGCCTTCCTCATTGTTCCCCCTTCATCCGTCTCCCTCTTGCCCAACAATGCAGTGCTATCCTGGGGGGGCTCGTAGCACCCTAAACTTTCTTTCTTGTGGAGAAGATTGCCCCCAACCTTGTTTAAATTGTAGGTATCAGCTATCAATTCTTCTAGTTTGCTTTTTAGTACTGCCACCCCCTCCATATTCAGGTGCAGTCTGTCTGGTGCAAGCAAGCTCTTGTGCCCCCACATAGAGCCCCAGTCCCCTACTAACCCTTATCCCACTTTCTCACCCCACCAGCCACTCATTGAACTCCCTTATCCTCATCTGCTTATCAGTGCTTTCCCTTGGTAATGGTAGTACTTCTGAAAAAAGTCACTAATTTGATCCCCTACAGTATCTAGCAAGAGCTCTGAATCTTGCCTGTACCTCCATCAGGTGACTTCTCACCAGGTCATTCATGCCCAGGTAGAACAGCAGGTGCATTTTCTCATCTTGTTGCTTCCCCCATGAGGGGATATAGTGAATGACCATAGCTGCTATCATGCCAGGCAGACAATCCACCAACAATGTGCTTTTGTCCCCCCTGCCCCCCACCCAATTAATTTTATTATAGAGTTCCCCAACCAGTAGAACCCTGCTCTCCATCTCCTTCTGGTTACACCTCCCTTCCATCCTACCCCCAACCCCCTGTATCCTATTTACTACCCTATTTTCAATACCCCCTTGCCCATGTCACCTCCTAAAGTACTGTCTTCACTCTGCACCCCACAGCTTTGTCACCCCCACAGGAGTTTTCTGCCAGGCTTCCCACCTCCGCCTCTCTATCTGTGAACTTTTCTCCTCAGTGTCTTTCTGCCCCTGCCTGTGCACTGACTGATTTTTTTTCCTGGGGACCCTCACCCTTCCCTGCCCCATCTAGCTTTTGCATCTCTGGACCCAAGCACATAGCCCCACCTCCTTTTGGGCTTGCCCATTGTTCTTACCTGATTGGGCATCCCCCTTTTCCAATTTTTCTGAACCTTCATTTGTGCTTGTCCCTTCTATTTCCCCTGTGTGCTCTTTCAACTCAATTTTCCTGCTTTTCCCTCACATTTTGTGCCCCTAGTGGGGCACAACTATTTTTTTGTTCTAGGTCCACTGCCTGTATCTCTCTGGATGATGGTTCTCCCTTTGCTTTCTTCTCCCTTGTCCTCTGCACAGGCTTTGGACTCTTATACTTTATCACCTGTCATCCCCCCTGGTTACTCTTGTTCCCTTTTCTGCCACTATCTGGGATTCCTGTATCCCCTCTGGAGCCTTCCCCTACATCCCCTCCTTACTTTTGTGCTCCTCTATTTTCCTCCATACCCCATCCCATCTTTTCCTTCCTGTGCCCATGTTTGCTCCTTGTACTCCTGCAGCCCACCTTTTAACCGCACCTAGCCTCCCTAGCTGCAATAGCTCCTGCGGGACCCCTCCTGTCCTCTTTGCTACTTCTTTCCCTTTCCCATCTTAGTGTCCAGCTCAGCAATCCCACCTCCTCCCTCAGCTGTGCAATTTGACTACATACCATGTATCCCCCCATTTTCCAGACTACTGTATATCCAGTACCGTGGATGACCCACAACCAGCACACCCTACCAGCCTCCCAAAGATGACCCCAGCGGCCCTTGTAGCCGGGGAGAACCGTGCTCTGAATCCACCATCACCCTGCTCCATTTGCCTCTCTAATGTGGTTGCCCCCCCCCCCCATTTTCCCCTCTGGCCTACGGTAAGCTTTTGTATTTACTCCCAAGGGTAATGTGTGCCATATTTCTAGAAATGTTCTTGGCATGACATTCCTGAGCATATGCTTATTTACACCATAACCATTGTTTTTGTACTTCTTTGAAATTCCTTACTTGTATGATTTTACAGTACAAGTTTACATTACTGCTTCTATCACTTTGTCATTACTGTTTCACTCCCTGTTGTACCCCTTGAAGGATTCCCTGACACACCCCAGCCACTCACCCATGGATGCACCTGTAAACCAGTCCAGGCTTACTGTGCCTATACTGGTGACCACATTTTTAATGAATACAATTAATGTAGTTTGCATTTAAACCCCTTCAAACCATTTTGTTGTGGAGATGCTTTTTGGTCCTAAATCTTAAAACTTTCCAAGTTCTAGGAACTTCTGTTTTTAGGTCCAGTTCTGTTGGTCCCAGAGTTCTGGGCAGAAAAATCCTAGGAAAAACAGGCTTGCACTTTAAAATCAGTAAAAACCCTAGGGAATGAGTCACAAAAAAAGCACAAAGTGCAGCACAAATTGTGCATGGCCCAAAAGCTGCAATCAGGCAACAGTCAAGCACAAATGGGGAAAAAATATTTATGTATACTGCACCACTGCAATCAAATGCAGGTTATATGCAAATAGCCATGAAGGCACTTACTGTAACTGCCTGGACATGACATCCTCAGTTGTTTTTTCAGCCTTTCAAAACAGTACCCCTAAAGAAAACTATCAAAATGAAGAAAAAATACAGCTTGATATCCTCAATAAAGCTTTCATGTTTACATGAAATGAAGCAAGATTGGTAGCCTAGTCTTCACTCCTTCCTTCACCTCTCATTTACTCAGGAATTGCAAACAGGAAGGGGATAGCAAATCCAACAGCTTTGCTAAATTATAGAAAAAAACAGATAACATAAAATAAAACTCAGCCCCCTCTTGTTACCATTGAGAACAAAAAACAAAATCTGATCAATGTCTTGCTAGAAGATGATCATTAGCAAAACAAAAGTGACAAACCTTGTCTAGATGCTGAATTTTAAGCCCCTTCATAAAGAATGAATAACCAAAACAGCAAATAAATAAATAAATAATGGGGAAATGAATTGTGATATATCAATCATGACAAGAACCTTGCTCTGAAGTTCTAATACAGTCACACACAAAAACACCACATTAGTTATAGTGAACTTGCTTTCAAAAAGTTCCTCATTGCCAAGTAAATCCTTTGGTCCACTTGTCAACAGCACAGTAAAAAGTATGTGCTTCCACACAGGTGCTGGGCTGATCTAAAATTGTTATTTTAAATCAAAATTCAACTGTGAAAGAGGCTGAACTTCTTCTGGTGCTGAGCAGATTTGAAATTGTAATTTTGTATCAAAACTCAAGTGAGAAACTGGCAGAGCTTTAGGTCCCACAAGCTAGAAAGAACTGCAGTGTTTAGCACAGAGAAAGCTGAGGTATGAAATGATACATCAGTTGGAAAGCAAAATGGTGTGTTTTGTTTTATATCAAATTAAAATAAACAGTACACAGGCCATTTGTATTCCTGCACCTCACAGTACACATAAAAGGTACAGTAAAATGTCTCTCCTTATTAGAGAGAAAGCATGTCTCTTGGCTCAGAGTGGATTTCTCTGTTCTGAGCTGAGAATCATTCCAAGCATCACAAACATGCTGTTTCAGGTGCTCTGAGTGAACATTCTGCAGAGCAAAAAAAAAAAAGATTAGCTTATTTTTAAATTGTCAGTACTTTACCATGCATTAAGCTACAGAGTTAAAATGTTAACAACAGAAAGGGGAAGGGGTCTAGTTACTAATAAACCATGATTTATTTTTCAAGATTAATGGGATTTAAAATAATCAGTTAAAAAGTAAACAGTGTACACTTGGGCCGCTTAGAACGGCCCGCCATTTAAGAAACATACCATGGGCCACTTAAAGCGGCCCATGCCACTGGGAGGGTTAAATCCATAGCTCCTTCTTCTCTTCCAAAAGAGAAGTTTTATTGCTGTTTCACAAGTCACTTAAATGGCAGTGTGCTGCCTCAAATTACGACAAGGAAGGTCATTGTCTCTTAGCCCGTATATTTACCCCAGATGGTCTCCTGATCATAGTCAATATCTATGCCCCAGCTTTGATTCCCTGCTCTTCTTTGCTGTTCTCAGTGAGCAGATTGCCAAATTTAATCACCAATCCTCCCCATTAATAACTGGGGGTGACTTCAATTTGACCCTGGACCCCCTTCTTAGACAGATCTCACTCCCCAAAAGAGCCACGTACAAGGGCCTCGGTGATGCGCCAGGATTTACTTCAAGAACATTTCCTTTTGGATATGTGTCATCCTCTCCATCTGGACCAAAGGGATTACACCTTCTTCTCTCCCATCCATCTGTCCCTCAGCCACATAGACAAATGGCTTACCTCCCATCCAATTACTTGTACCACCATAAGGTCATTTATTCCCTCGTAGTAATCTCCAACCATGCTCTGATATCCCTATCTATTGTATGAAGCCCTTCAGCCCACCCCACTCCTCCTCTTGGAGATTTGCCACCCTTCTTCTCAACGACCTCAATTTGGCCCCTTCGATCTGTAGTGAATTACGATGCTCTTTGGGAATCAATGACAATGGGGCGGTCAATGACAACATCCTGTGGGACACTCTTAAAGCCTTTATACGAGGCCATATCATAAGCTTTTCAGCATACATAAGTAAAATTCAACAACATGAATCCACTTCCCTCAAAGCTAAGCTTACTAGCCTTGAAACCTTATTTAAGAAGGAGCCTTATAGTGATCCGATGGAGCTGGTGCAATCCAGAATTCAGACTAACAACCTTCTTTCCTGAAAGGCCAAACTAGCTCTCCTCCACACTGGTTCACCAGTGCCAATGTGAAAATCATGTCACTGGCATCAATTACAGCGCAGGCAACATGCCACTCAGCATTATTGCACCAGGCATTATATCTCCTGATAGTTACTGTGCCAAAGCACCCTCCCAGGAAACAGTCAGTTTTTACTGGGGGCTTTGCCTCCTCCCTCCTTGCAGCCCTGCATCATCCCCACACAGCCTGAAACTAAATATAACCTCCTCTGGGGTGGGCATGCCCTGGAGGTGGCAGAAATTGTGTGGGCACAAAGGATAGCATCAGTAAGTGGCAATCTAAAATCAAGATCACCCCTGTCACTGTCATCCTTGTTGCGACTCCCTAATTGCGGCTCCAAAATTCAGTCACAGCACAGCACTAAAGGTATGCCCTCCATACCCACCATAAATACTGGGAAAGGTAGAGAGAGGGCAATTAAAGTCCTCACATACAGCCTCTGCAAGGTTCAAGCTGACCGCCACATCTCTGGGCTTAGTGGTGAAGCTGGGACTACTTGTACAGATTGCAAATGAATAAAATTATGAGACTTTTTACATCAGCCAGCATTCCTCACAAATCTAGCTCACTCTTGAACACATGACGGCATTCCTTGATCCTCTGCAGATACCCACACTCTCTCCCAATCAGATGTAGGCTTTAGATAGGTTGATCTCCCTGGAAGAGTGTCAGTGGCTCAGTAGATATCACACTCGCCTCTGAGGCCGGGATATCAGAGGGCTGTAGGTTCAGTTCCCACATATGGCACTTGGGTTAATATCTCAATACTGACACTGTAGTGCTGCATGAGAGGGGTGCTGCACTTCCGAGGTGCCATCTTTCAGATGAGACATTAAACTGAGGTCCCATCTGCCTGGATTGGTGGTAGTTCAGGTGGATGTTAAAGATCCCATGGCACTTATCAAAAACAGTAGGGGAATTTTTCATTGAGAAAACAATACATCATAACAGAACAATAAATTAATCACAAGAAACAAAAAAAAAGAAATCAGGAAAACAAAACTTTAACCACAATCACAATGGAAAGAAAAGAAAGAAACAGATACAGTATCCTACTAAACGAAATCCTCTGTTCAAAGAAAAAAGCAAAACAATCAGAAAAATTATGAAAAATAGTAGAAGCAGTAAAATACTGTAGCAGAAAAAAATAGTGTAAATAATATAAAAGAACACCCCCCAAAAAAAGTCAAATATCACAACCAAAAAATATTCTTCCACAAAATCCAAAAACTTAGAAGTGTGAGAAGTGTCCATTACAACAAAGGCATTGTACATCCCACATGTGGACTGGAATCTGCTTGTCAACTAATGTCTGCAAGGCATTTTGCAAACTCGAAGGAACACATCCAGGAAAATCCACCTGAACAAGCAGAATTCTGCCTCATAATGTCCTGATATAAACTTTTACGAGAAAGAGTCCATACATATTCCTTCATAACTCTCCATTGATTAAGTTTCCACATAGCAGGAATAAAAAAGTCTGGAACTTCTAAAGTGGCACTGAGTCTAGGAACAGTGTCTCCCCACCATAAAATAAACTGCTGAAAAAGCAGATCTATCCAATCATCCCACTGGTGTCTACAACCCCCCACTTTGGGAAGTATGGTAAGGAAAAAAAATGAAAAAAAGAAAACCAAAGGACGAAGCATTCCAAGACCCCCTTTCTTTATTGGCAGATAGGTCAATTTCCATTAAACTGGATTAAGACAGCTCCCCCACACCATCTGGAAAAAAATGCAATATAATCTAGTGTCAAGGGAAGTCGGAAGAGGAAAAGAAATACACACATACAAAAACAATGGTAAAGTATATTTTTTTTTACAATTAAAACCCACTTTGTTTTAGATAAAGCCCATGATTTCTGTATTTGTACTGTCAATTCCCCAATCCAAATTTTGTCTTCCCAGTTCAGAAGGGCCAGTTCCCCTGGACCAAAATAACACCCAATATTTTTAATAGGCTCCCTGAAAATAGGAATTTGCCCAAACCTAAAAACAGGTGTTCCCTCACCTACATATACCCCTTGACTTGTCAAGTAATTAATGGCAGCTCCAGCTATAGCAGCATACCTATCTAAAACCTGCAAAGCCGCCATATCTCTGTCATAACCTGGGACAGTAAGTACAATATCATCTGCATAAACAGCCAATTTTTGAGATTCTAAAACAGGAGAGGGTGATAAACCCTGAATTGTAACATCAGCAAAAATCTCTCTGACAACAGGGTCCAAGACAAAGGTATATAAGAGGGGACTAAGGGGACACCCTTGTCTCACTCCTCTGTGTAAAAGTAGAGCTTCACCCAATTCTCCATTTAAAGATGGAAAAATATTAGCCCCTGTATAACAGCTCAATCCAAGATCAAAAACGATTAGGGAGCCCAAAGTGTTCAAGTACTTTCCACAAAACATTATGAGATACCCTATCAAAAGCCTTAGTTTGGTCTAAAGCGAAAAGATAACCTGAGGGGTGTCGTTCTCACCCAAACTCACAAACACTATGTAGAAACATCAAATTTTGCTGGATATTTCTCCCCGGGATTGAACAAGTTTGTGTAGGATGTATCAAGTGAGATGCAACCCTTTGTAATCTATAACAGAGAATTGTGGACAAAATGTTATAATCAGTGTTAAGTAAACTGATAGGCCTCCAATTACCAATGTCATTCTTATCACCCTTCTTAAATAAATATAAAAGTACAGCGGCTGAAAAATCCTGAGGCATATCCCCCTTATCCAGGATTTCGTTATAAAGAACTTGCAAAACTTCACAAATATCATCCAGAAAGAACTTATAAAATTCATTTGTAAGGCCATTCACCCCTGGGGAGACCCCTAAAGTTAGATTTAAAATTTCTTGCCAGATTTCCTCTCTTGAAATAGGATCCTCTAATGCCTTGATTTCCACATCAGAAGGGCTAGGTAATGCATAGGTAAAAACCTCATCCCAACAAACCCCAGCAAAATAACTAGTCCCTTGAAGGTTGCCAAGAGACTGACTGACTACTTGAAGCATTTCAATTGTAGAGGTAACTACAAGCCCATCTGAATTCTGAAGACCTTCCATTAAAGTACTTTCCAGCCTAGTTTTACTGCTGCAAAAGGGTCAGCACAAGGTGACTTCACAGTGCCATACTGCATTTCTGCTTGCAGAGATGCCGCATGATCAAATTGGTACTCCCTCATATGCTTTTTAATAATGTCAATCTGTTGCTTAACCCTAACATCCACAATATTAGGTAAGGATGTCAATTTGTAAAATTGTTGTCTAAAATCCAAATATTTTATATAGTTTTGATTTTGTTTTCACCTCCCATGCGCTATAAAAAATGTTTTAAATCCCGTTTAGTATCAACCCACCATAATGTCAACGAATCATACAAGATCCTGACAGATTTCCTAGCTACAAACAGGGATTTAAGATTAACCCCACATATCATGATCTTGTAAAACTGAAGAATTAAGCTTCCACCGAGACGGTACTCCCGGGAACCTGGGACATATTTAATGTGCAAAGCAACACCATATGGTCAGAAAATTTGCATAAGACAAGAAGAAAAACATGAGAGAACAAATATTTGGAGAAAAGGAAAAAAATCAATTCTAGTGCAAAAAGCACTACATCTATACACAGCCCCTTCATCTTTATGTCATTCACGACATGCATCCTTAAGGGAAGCAGACTGTAGGACTTTCAAAAGAGCATGTGAGTCAAGCAAACTTTAGTTTGTACTGAATCCTTAAATTTAAGATCTAAACCACACTTCACGTCACCTCCCCATATAACTTGTTTCCTAGTAAACAAGTATGGCAAAATTCTATTAAACAAATCGATCTGTAAGGTCTTAACCTGAGGTGCATATGTATTGATCAGACATAAAGGAAAACCTTTACAAATACAATCCAAAAGCAGAGCTCTCCCAGGGAGTATTTCTATTAACCTAGAGACATGGATAGAAGTATGATTGAACAGTATGTCCAGGCCATCAGCAGCGTCTTCCCCATGTGACCAAAAAGTAGGCCCTTTAGTCCATAGTTTAGAAGCCTGACTAACATCAGCAAGACAATTAAATCAAGTGTCCTGTAAAAAAAATAATGTCAGCTTGTAGTAAGAAGCAAAAATGTAAACAGGCCATTCATTTTTTTAAATTCTTAATACTACAAGTGTTCAAAGAAACCAGTTTGATTTCTGCCATGAATTAGTGAGTAAAATAAAAAAAATGACATTAACATCAAGGGTTGGGGACATCTTTTTTCTTTTGTTTTTTTCCCCTTTTTTTTCTTTCCCTCCAGCAACTCTCCTCTTCTGTCTCTCAATCCATATCAGAAGCAAAACCAGATTTGACAGAGATAACAGACTCCGAACCTACCTCGTGATCCTGAAGCAGCTGAAAAAGGTTCTCAGTAGGGACTTCAGGGGGTGGGACAAAAGTCCAACTAGAAGCTCTAGTCACTTGCCTAGGATGGGGTACTTGAAACACCGAAGTGGAGGGAGTTGGAGGCCTAGCATCTTGTTTTGGTGGGAGTTCCCCATGAATGGGTAGCTCAATAACACCCTCAGAGGACTGTCTTCTGTGATGTGTAGGATCACAATTAGTAGAAGGTGCTTTAGAAGTAGGCTGAGGGGCTTGGGTAGAGTCTGAAGATTGTGGGCCCGTAGTGGAAGAGAAAGAGGTGGGATCAGCACCTGTAGAAGCAGGGGTAGGGCCTGGATCAGGTCTGTCCCTAGATTGAAACCTAGTTTGCGCATTGTTGATAAGGTGTTCCTTATCAACCCCACCTCGATTGTTCTGATCAGCCCAAGGGCATTGGTGAAAAGCGTGGCCCTGTTCATCACAGAGATTACATCGAAAAACATTTCTACAAGTACCACTATCGTGGTCAAAGTCGCCGCATAAAGCACATTTTATCTTATCACAGGCACTACTGAGATGCCGTCTACTACTGCATTTATAACAGGCCTTGGGCTGCCTGGGGTAAAAACATACTCCTCTATTCTTACCCAGAAAAAAACTATTTGGAATATGTATCACCTCATTTTCTACTATATTCAGGTTTACCTTGAATTTCCAACTGCCCGTCCAGATCCCCTCCCCATCAATAATGGCTTCTGGAGGTCCTAGAACTGTACATTTGTGTTCCAGCCAGAAAAGAATATCCCCCACGTTCACCCCTTCATTCATTAACATGATATGTACAACCTTATAAAGAGGTTTTGTAATAAAAGGGTAACCATAAGGGCTATATTTTGCAAGTCTCATAACGATTCCAAAATTAGTCCAGGCCTGAAAAGGTTTTGAAACTAATGTCAAAGGTGTCTTCCCCCTGTATATTTATTAGAGCATAAATGTCATTGGCCTGAAAATTCATGGACTCCTTCAATAGTTTTTTGGCTACATACAGCCTGTCAGGGTGCTCTTCAAGGCTGCCTCGATAACGAGATGAACAGCTTTCCTTCTGGGTGCTTGTTCTAATTTATTTCCCTGAAACAAATCATAGAACTGAGTCCCTTGAGGGCGTTGAGCTCTAGAGGGGGGAACAGGGGGATAATGCTGTGGAGAATCCCCGGGAATGTTGTCTTAGTTCAGCACTCCCTCCCCTCAGAAACATGGGCTTCAGTTTGAGGAATAGTCTGACCTGGTAAAGAGTCCTTAGCCATTCCAGAATCCATTGTAACCTTCTCCAGTGTAAAAGTTTCCCATCATGAATCAGGTATCCATTTACCATCCACCAGAATCCAGCCAGCATCGGCCAGAGCACTCTCCTTTGCCCAGTCCCCATTCAGGAAAGAGTCTTTATGAACAGAGCTCTTGCACATTCCCGGAGTCGACACATCATCCTGGTGATTCATCCCGTCAGTATCTGTAAGAAGCTGTGGCTCAGTACAGGCCCTTGGAGCCGAGAAATCAGTTGAAACAGCAGCAATAGTGGCTTCAGATAAAACCGAACAATCAACCACTGGAGCAATATTATGCAGCAAGGATTTCGTAGAGAACATCGGTGTAACAGGTACCGATGAATGAGACTCCAAGTGCGAAATTAAATCTCCCGATGCATGGTGTTCACCATGCAGCACAACACAAACCTCTTCAGGGGCACCCAAAGTGCTCGTACTATCCTATGCTCGAACTCCCGCAGGGGAAGCTTGCTCCAACTGCTTATCAATTCAGACATGTTGCTCCTTCACCAGCTCAGAGGCATCTGCCATGATCCCACAGCAGCCAGTCCCCCTACCTATGAGTCAGGGAATTTCCCTGGTGTCCTGGCCAAATTTCCCTTGTTCACTAAAAATGCCACCAACAGCTTAATCTGGTTCAAATTCAGTTGCTTACCATCTGTATCCACCTTCCTCTGCTCGCCCCTGAAAAAGGGACCTCTAGGCCCAGTGGACTTACTGGGTCAACAAAATTGAACAAACAAACAAGAAATATATTTTTTTATTTATTTAGTTTTTGTTGACTGGGTAAATGCATTAGATAAATACTGCCTCTTTTCAGGCATGACCAGGGGAGGGGGATTCAGATGAATGCCAACTGACCTTAAACCAGATTAAGTTGTTTGTGGTATTTTTAGTAAAATCACAAAAGCTATTCACTCCATGAACAAAAGCAAATGACCAGGAGGGGATGGCCTCCCCATTGACTTTTATCAAGAATTCTCTGACATGCAGTACTTGCTCCTTTACTTCTCTGAGTATTCAACTGCTCACTCACCTCATCCCTCCCCCAATCTTTTACAGTTACAACCATTACTAATCTGCCCAAGAAAGACAAAGATTCACTCTTTCCAGACAAACATCATCTGATCTGGATCATATATGCTGATGCTAAAATCCTGGACAAAATACTGCCCATCTGCCTGGAGGCATCCCTTCCTAACTTAATATATTTGCCCAAAGTACAGTAGGGTTTGTTAGGGGCAATCACAGTATGGATCACTTATGCTCATTTATCAACATACACACAATCCCTCAAAACTCTTGCAGCTGCACTCACCATTGATTTCAAAAAGGCATTTGACTCTGTTGAACAGTCCTACCTTTTCAAAGTGCTGCATAGATTTGGTTATGGACCTTACTTTGTATTTGCTATTCAAACCATTTACACCCACCCATCTGCCAGAATCCAGACTAACCAGCTTCTATCCCTCCTTTCTCTAAATTTGGGGCGCATGCCAAGGATGTTCACTTCCCCACTACTCTTTCTGCTCACCATGGAACTGTTAATGATCACCTTACACACCAATCCCAATATTCCCAGAATATCTACCCTCACAGATGAGTACAAATCCCTGTCCTATGTAGATAACCTCCTTATCATTACCTCTGATGCAGGTAAGACTGTCCTCCCTCTCCAACACTTTCTCTCAACCTTCTCACTTATTTCCTGGCTGCAAGTCAATCACTCAAAGTCTGAAATACTCCCCCTTGAACTCCCTATGCAATGCCACAATATTTTGTGACACAGAATGGAAATGGCACCAAGAAGGTATTATCTAATTAGGCATTTGCATTACCCCATCACTTTGCGACATCCATCTAGCTAATTTTAGCTCCTTACTGGACTCTGTTAAATCTGAGGTTGAATGCTGAAAAATGTTACATCTGTCCGTTACTGTGAAAATCCAAGCCATCACAATGATGCTTGCTCCCAAAGTACTTCACTTATTAGCATATCCCCCTTATGAATCCCAGACAAATGGTTTGTGATGTATGATTGTGTAATGACTCTGTTTATTTGGGAAGACAAACCTCTCCAGTCTAGCTGAGATAAATTAGGAAGGCACGGGAAAGATGGTGGGTGGGGGCTACACCATTTCAGACAGTATCATATGGCCTTTCTTTTTTTTTTATATTAAGTATGCTTTATTGATTTTCAATGATCCAACAAGCAAATATATCATATCAGACAAAACCAAGCAGATCATATTAAAAACATACATAAAATCAAATACTAAAACCAAAAAACACCCCCAAAAACATAAAACACAGTGAAGGACCCCCCCCACATCCCTCTCCCTTCATCCCTTATACCAAACACTGCCAAGCTAAAATTAGACCATACAGTCTATCACATCAAAATATATACGAGACCATTAAGGTTTCCATAGAGCAAGAAGGGTCTCCAAGGCTCCCCAAATTGTCAGAAAGGCTTTCAACCTATCTTGCATGGAGGCAATATGCCTTTCCAACTGCAATGCTAATAAAACCTCCCTATACCATTCTACTACAGGAGGAAGTATATCTTCTGCCCAATGTCTCATGATAACCAGTTTGGCCGTTGCAGCAATAAGCGCCATATGTGTCCTTCTGACTCTTGGGGTACCAGGGGGGAAATAATTTAGCAAACAGACTTCAGGGGTAAACAAAGTCTCTAAACCCAGAAGAGGGTCCAATATTCTACGGATAGATTGCCAAAAGCTCTGCGCTTTGGGACAAGCCCATAACATATGGTAAAGGGAACCAATATCACTCTTGCATCGACCACAATCCGGTGAAATCAATTTGCCCATTTTAAAAAGCTTTATTGGTGTAAGATAGAGGTTATGCATATTGTTGAAGTGGACTAACTGGAGTCTATCCTGTTTTATACATTTATAAGATGTCTGCCAGAGTTTTTCCCATAAATCAGTGTCCTCGGGGATTCCCAATTCCTGTATCCAATAATAACAAATCCCAATTGGTAATTTAGAGTCCAATACTTGGAGAGTCTTATAAGTATTAGAAACGGGATGGGATTGGCAAGCCACTTGGAGAATTACAGACACATCCGCAACCACTGAATCTGTCTCAGGAATACTGCAAAAAAAGGAGGTAAGAGCCTTACTAACTTCTGCATACTTAAATGCAGAGGTATCTGAACCCTAATGTTCCTTTTGAAGGTGGTCAAAAGGGATCGGTCTCCATTCAAAATAGGTCAGAGACCCTGTAGCTGTTAATCTGAGGCCAAAAGGTAGAAGGTATTGGGTTATTTCCAGTCTTAAAATGCGGATTACATATGATAGGCTGCTCAAATAACTGGTACCATCTCACTCCAAGATGCTTCTGGAGTTGATGGAGGGCCTTAAGGGACCATCCTATGGGAGTATTCTTTAGGGATCTGGGTACATAAGAAGGAGTAACATACAAAAGTGCAGATAACGAACAGTGGTATTTTGCTGCCAAATGTTTCTCTATACTCAACCACATGGAGGAATATTCTAGCGGCCCATAATTTTTGGTCCACAGCGCCCACTTACTAAGATGATAAGCAGTATAATATAAGAAGAAGGAGGGGGCTGCAAGGCCTCCCTGATGCTTAGGAGCTGTTAGCTTAAAATAAGCCCTGCGGACTCCTTTCCCTCTCCATATAAAACCACTGACCATTCTTTGAAGCCTGGCAAACCATACTTTGGGCAGAAAGCATCCCAGCGTCCCCAATGGAAATAAAATCCTCAGTAATACATTCATTTTAATAGTGTTTTGTCTTCCCCACAAGGAAAGAGGGAGTAATCCCCATCTCTCCATGTCCACAGATAAAGTTTTAAGTAAGTTGGAGAGGTTATCCTTAATCATTAATCCTATATCCCTAGAGATTCTAATACCCAAATATGTTAGGGACTTTGCTTCCCATGAGAGGCCATAAGATGCTAATTCTGCCTTCATTACTCTGCCATTTAGAGGAAAAACTAGTTTTAGAGCAATTCAGTTTAAAAATGATATCTTTGAAAAATCCTCGATTTCAGAGAGTAAAACCGGGATAGTCAGTTGAGGGTTCTCAACATGCAGTAATATATCATCTGCATATGCTGAGAGTGCATATCTTGTGCTACCTACCTGAATACCTGTAATTCTTGGATTAGCTGACTACCTTCAGATCAGGGGCTCTAAGTAAAAGTTAAAAAGTAAAGGGGACAAGGGGCATCCCTGCCTTGTACCCCAAAAAAGCTGGAAGGGAACAGAGAGTACACCATTACATCTAATTCTAGCTGATGGGGAAATATACAAAAGCTGTACCCACTTAAGAAAAGCTTCAGGTAATCCAAAGTGGGTTAAGGTAGCAAAGAGGAAATCCCAGGAGACCCTGTCAAATGCTTTTTCTGCGTCCAAGGACACCAACACCATTGGTATGTTGGAATCCCTGGATGCGGAAATAAGGTGTAAGAGTTTACGCATATGATCCCCAGACTATCTCCCCACCATAAACCCAACCTGCTCGTGGCCTATAAGATTGCCCATTACCTTCAATAGTCTATTGGCCAGAATTTTAGCCAATATTTTGATATCAGATTTGAGCAAAGATATGGGGCGGTAACTTCCAAGACTTAAAGGGTCCTTCCCTGGTTTTAAAATTAAGGTTATCACAGCCTCCTGAAAACTAGGGTCTGATATACCTTTATTATACCAATAATTAAATACCTCACTCAGCACTGGAATTAAAACAGACTGACATGCCTTATATAAATTATTTGGTAACCCATCAGGGCCTGGAGATTTATCAACAGGCAATTGTTCTATGGCCAGTTGGATTTCTGCAGTGGAGATACGGGCACTCAACGAGGTTGCCTACGCATTAGTAATTTTAGGCAATATTATTGAATTAAGATATTGATTTATATCAGCCTTAGAGGGCCGTAAGGAAGGATCAACCACATAAAGTTCTTGGAAGTACCATCTAAAACACTCTGCTATCTCATTAGGATCAGTACATACCTGTCCATCTTGTGCAAAACAAATTCCGGGAATGAACTGTGAAGTTTCCAATTGCCGAATATGAAGTGTGAGTAGTTTCCCTGCTCTTTCACCTGTCTCTAAATACTTTAACTTAGTTCGATGGAGAGACAGCTCCACCTTCTGTGAAATCAGACCTACATAGTGAGCCTGCAATTGATACAATCTAGCCCAGTCATCGGCAGAGGAATGCCGAGCAAGGGTATGTTCCAGGCTTTTAATTGCGGTAAGGAGAACATCCATCTGAGCTCTTTGTTGACGAACTCTTATTGTCGCCATTCGAATAAATTCTCCCCTTAAGGAACATTTTAAAGCTGCCCACATCAAATCACACTTGTCAACCGATCCCTTATTACAATTGATAAAAAATGTAATAAACGCCTTAATGTGAGTCAGGGACATCGTGTTACGAAGTAACTGAGTATTCAGCCGCCACTGGGAGGATCATTTAATACCTGACCCTAACAAATAATTAATGCTAATGGGCGCATGGTCTGACAGGACTCTAGCATGAATCCCCACATCTAGCACACCAGGCAGGGCAGAACAGCTTATAAGAAAATAATCAATTCGGGAATAGGTACCATGGGGAGGGGGGGAAAAAGGTATATTGCCTCTCTGTGGGGTTTAAGACTCTCCATACATCAATCAAGCCAGCTCCTCTGATCAAATCTTTCAGAGCTCTTTGAGCTGGGGATAGGCCACACTTCTTGCAGTCTGACCTATCCAATTCTGTTTAGGGGACAAGGTTCCAGTCCCCACCTAGTATCGTTAGCTTCGGGGGATTGGTCACCACAAGGTTTAGTAATTGTACAAAAAATGAAGGGGAGTCAATGTTTGGGCTATAGATTGCACCAAACAAAACTGGTTGAGATTCCAGCATACCATGTATCAAAATGTAACGGTCCCCTGGATCCCAGATCTCTTGGGTTAATCTAAACGGGACATTTTTTGCTACTAGAATCACTACCCCACCTTTATTGGTTGATATCCCTGATCCAAAAGCTTGCCCCACCCACTGTTTCTTAAAAAGGGAGTTATCCTCCCGCCTCAAATGAGTTTCTTGGAGACAAGCTATTCCTGCTCAAAGATGCAACAGATGTTTCAGTATCATTTGCCTTTTACCCCTATCTTTAGCCCCTTTAATATTCCAACTTACAAAACTGTATTGACTACTCAGGTTCTAACTGAGATATTGTTCTGGATGACGGAGTCAATCCCAGCAGAAAAACCTTAATAGTCATTAAGAAAAAAACATGGCAGTATTTGGTCAGCCCCCATTACCAATAGAGTACCCACTCCCTAGTATCAGATATATACCTCCCCAAAAAACAACACTATCCCCCCCAAAAATAAAACTCTTAAAGCAACAATCCCACAACACTAAAAACCACCCCCAGTTCATACTAACTGCACTACCACTGTTTAACTGCCACATGATGTTATAGTGCAAGCCAAAAGAAACATCCCAGCCTACGCATGACCCCCACCACATTCTCAATACCAATCATTCTGAGTCTGAAATAGTAAGAGCCTAATATAATCCCCACCCTATATTTATCTATATTAACAGTAACACTGTATCCTACTATCGAGCATGTAGTATAATAACTTGAAACGTATAGGGAAAAAAAATACAACAATAATAAAAAAAATTAAAAAAGATTGCTCAGTACCCTGATACTGGATTGGTATCTATGGAAAATTATTCTGTAGTTTCCACTAACATTTCAATTCAATGTCAGCAACCAATAAAAATTAGTACCCAATTAGAAACCAGTGTTAGACTACACTAATCAGCTATGCTAACCTCATAACTATTTATTCACACTGGTAACAGGTGAAAATAATCCCCTTCTCCCTATTTAAGCTGCTCCCTAAAATAAAGCAAAATAGACAAGCATTCCTATATTTAGAAGATAATTATGTCTTATTAATATTGAATATGGAAAACCCCCAGGACCAAATCCCATCTAATGAATGTGTCCCCTCGATAAACCAAAAACGTTATAACTCCATTAAAGGAAGGGAAGGAACAAGCCCCGATGCACTAGCCGTGTAGTATCTTCAATCCAAATGTCCAAACAAAAGTCTCTCAATTGAATGACAGGAGGACCACTTGCTGCTCCAGATGTAACGTCTGCACGAACTTAAAAAGCAAGGGAGTATGCCACCAGTGCTCCAGATGCAATGAAATAATCTGACCTCAAGAAGGTTCCTTTCTTCACTCGGGAGATACAGGACCCCCATTGCCCTTCAGTCTATGCTTGCTTCCGTCACAAACAACACTGCATTAACAAAATGGAAACACAATTAACCACTTGGTGCCCTGAGTAAATAAAACAAACGGAATGCAGAAACGAACATTTGGAACACTTCCTCCACATATCATGAAGCTCCTGGAGGGCAGTTAAAGACACACATAATTGCTTCATCCCCATTTAAGAAATCTAGGCCTCCGGGACAAGGGATCAAATCCACACTGCCCAACTCTCCTATATAGAACTGCCATGGGAGGACAGAACACATTAATTAGACTACAATCTCATCCCTCAGCTGATCACAGCCACCTTATCACGCTATTCCCCTGGTCACTTGTATAAATCGGGAAACAGTTCTTTTAAACCTTGCATTGCCTGATCAGGAGAATCAAAAGAGAGCCACTTGTCATCGTGCTTAACTAGAAGGATAGCCGGGTATTTAACTTTGAAAGGTTTACCAGCTGCCACCAATTTTGACACCAGCGGGTGTAATTCCTGTCGCCTCAGTCGTACCGAATGCGGGAGATCTTGCGTGATACGGATCTTCCGACCCTCCCAGGTCACCTCTCGGGTCTCCCTAACTTTCGCGGGGATATGTTGCTTATGGAGGAAATTTAGTAACTTAAAGATAATCGGTCTGGGAGGCAGACTTGCTGGTAGCATGGGGTGCAGGGCATGGTGAGCCCTTTCGATGACATAATCCCTGCCATTAGGGGACAGACCTGCTATTTTGACACATAACTTTGCAAAAATAGAATCGGGGCACTGCATTCTTTCCACTCTGGAATTCCAATTATCAGCAGGTTATTGTGCCTACTGCGCTCCTCCAAATCTTCTAATTTGTCTTCCAACTTCTTAAGCCTTCGTGAGAAGCTCAAGTGATCCTGACCGGACTTCTCCTGCTTTTTTTCAAGGGAGACAATTCTTGCTTCGGAGTCCCCTACTTGCATCGTTAAGGTTGCCACTGAATTTTTGATCATCTGGAGATCCTCAGAGATCATAGCTACAGCCGCTTGTAATGGCTGCATGATTTCCAGAAATCTCTCTTCCAAGAGAGCTGTTGGAACAGAGGACATCTTCAGGGAGCTAGAGGCCTGCTGTTTGGCCTGCTTAGTGGCCTTGTCGTTTTCCGGCGTGAGAGATGGCGAGTGTCTTGGAGAAGCCTTTTTCATATAAACCTCCATGCTGAAATCAGGATCCAGCTGCTCTAACATGTTATATCACCAGCCATCATAAGAAAAAACAAGGTTTTAAATTCTATCAGTAGTTATAAGCAAAAAATCGGTAGGTGGGAGATGGAGCAATGGGGAAAAGCTGCTTCTGCTCAGGCTGCCATCACGTGACCATCATATGGCCTTTCTTTCAGCCCAAGTTCTAAACTGGTTCTCTACTTTAGATGCTACCACCTTGCTTTGGGTACACATGGTAGTTAATTACCTTGACTTCCCTCCTCCCCTGTCTGATCTCTACTTATCCAAATTCCTGTCTGCTCATCCCATCCCACAGTAAGTTTCTCCTGTGTATATTAGAAAAAGTTGATGTCTTCCACCCAGTTCAACCCATCCCCTATCTCCATTACCCCCTTTGGAACAACCCTATGTTTACCATATGGAAAGTCCTAATTCCCTGAATGGCATGGATAGCTAAAGAGCTTCAGTCAGTTCACCATCTCCTCATCCCTGGCCAGTATTACATCAATACTTTTAAAGCCCTCAGAAGCAGATACAACCTTCCAGCTAAAGACTTCTGGAGATATCGCCAATTCAGGGCAGCCCTATCCCCACTCCTCAAAATCCCTAATGCCTTCCAAAAGGAACCTCCAATCACCAAATGCCAACACATTAAAAGGGGCAGAGCAGGCCCGCTATACAAACTCCTTTAATATTGTAAAATTTCCTCTGCTGCCCTTCTGCACCAGTGCTGAGAATATAACTAAATAGGCTTGATTCTCAAATGATTTGGAATGTTGCAAGCCCCGGGTGTGCCGAACACAAGGTGCATGAGGTTTACAGCATTCCCTGACTGGCAATCAGGAATCTCAATGCTGTGCACCCCATGCCATGAGTTAGAGCAGCTTTTGCACCCCTACTGGGTGCCTTTGTAGTATGCTCTATAGCATAAGACAAAACCACGCAACATGAACAGCACAGTGCAGAAGAGCGGGAGGGTGCAAAACCATGAAAGGGTGTATGTGCAGTAGTGCATACTCTCACTCTCTCAGGCAGAGGATAAGACCCCTGCTGGGACAGGGATTCAGAAGGCAGCTGTTGTGGCTTGATGGAACAAGCCACTGGCAGCAAGAGAGGCAGGCAGTGCATTTGGGACTGGGTTTTGATTCCCGGTCCCAGACGCACTGAGTTTTTCATTTTTTGCACTTTGTGCGATTTTAACTGTTAACCCCCTCCCCCAGAGTTAGTTATTTTAACTGGTGGTGGTTCAACTTATGCTGCTGTTAATATATTGCACTGTATTGGCAGTGCAGTATATTGCTGTGGCATAATGTCTTGCAACATCATGACCCCGTGCCTTTTGCACCACATATTTGACATAATCCTCCATAAATGGGACAAAGTGTCAGAAAGGTGCATGACCTTTGTGAATGGGGCACAAGGTGCAGCAATGTGGTCTGCACAGGGCACACTTCAATGCAGGGCTTGTGCAAGCTCTGCATCACCCTTTGAGAACTGAGCCCAACATCTCTCTGTTGGAGCAAGACTAGAACCTATGCAGGCACAGAGCTCATGTCTCCTGAAGAGATTTTAATGCCCAGGTTTTCCAACTCAGAATATTTCATTATTGTTACAAGACCACCAGTTCCTTCACTCTTGAGGCATCCTGCCCCACAACCAATGCTGGAGATGTAACACTAAAGAGGGCTCCCTTTGCCACCTGTATGGGACTGTTCCTTAATTTGTCCATTCTGGAATGGAGTCCTCTCTTTTTGCATTAAAGTGCAACCATCGCACACCCATCTAGATGCTTCCTTAGTCCTTATTGGTCACCATCCCTATGATCTCCCCCAAAATGACCACAGAGTGCTATGGACCATTGCCACCATGGTTACTACTGAATGTTTATTATTGAGGTGATGGAAATCTATGGACATCCATACCTTAACAGAGTGGCATTTGGTGTTAGGGTACTTGGTGACCCTGGAAAGCCTGTCTCCCCTAGCTCTCAGCATCTACCCCAGGTACTTAGAACTATGGCCCCTCTATCTTGCTCTATCCTCACTGACTCCAACCTCCCTACCAAGATTGACAATGTAAGGGGCCTTTAACTCACCCTCTTTTCTGATCATCTACATCAATATACTGTCTGGGGGATTCACCAGACCTTGTCATGCCTGCAGTTTAAAGGTTTACTGGCTACTATGTCCCTGAGCTCCTACCTTGTCAGAGGGGTTGATATATTCTGTCCTTCATGAGTCACCAATGCTTTTTTTTTATTATTATGAGGACTGTACAGTGCTACTGTTTTGATATTCCCATTGTAGACCCTCTTATTGTTGGTTGGTTGTTTTTCCTTGTTTGTAATTAATTTGTTGTTTTTTTTTCCTTCCAGTAAATAATTTAAAATTAAAAAAATTAGTTTGGGTCAAAACACAATGGTTAAAAGGTCATTAGGAACAAGAGGGTGTTAGGAAAGAGAGGGCTGTGTTGGGTAGAATAGTTTAGAATCATCCTAGGGTATCAGGACAGCATTTTTTTTTCCTTCTTTACTTATAAATTTTGTTTGGAACATATATGTTGATTCATAAGAGTAGACAAAGGATTGCATAAAGAATGTAGTAATAAAACTTCACAGATGCCACTCCCTGACAACATTACAATCAAGGGGGAACATTTTCATACATTATACATACTGTTTATTATAACCATAAGGCTATTGCTATTCACAGCCCACTGGCAATATCCAATTGATAACATGTAATCCCAACTTTGAATGACCGTAATGGCCATGTTGTACCTGTACCTTGATCAATGTTGTACATTTGAAAAATTGAATGTAGAAGCTTAAATATTGTATTCATTTAAAAAGAAAGTGGGTTGTAAAAGTTTATCCCCCAGCATTTTCTTAACAAGCAGATAAAACATGCCTCAGGACAGACTTGATGGACTTATATTCTTTTTCTGTCCTTATTCTTCTATGTTTCTATATAATAGACTCTCAAACATATTAAGGGATTGAGGTTCATGAAGCTGATGTCAAAAGTAAAAAAAAAACACAATCCACAATACTTAGATTTCGGGACTGATAAAAGACATGCTTCTCAAGAACACAAGAAACATGATGGGACATATCAATGAAGGTAGTCTTTAAGGTAGACAGGAGTGGCATCGTCATAGTTGAGTAGGTCAATATAGTAATTTTGAAGTTAAGTCAAATATTAATGGTGATAGAAAATCATTTTACACCTCTAGGTGCCCTCCTTTGTTCATTTAAATACATATCTAATATTCTGACATGTTTTGACCTTTTTTATTAAATTAAGTATTGTTAACTTTTCCTTTGTAACTACCCTGAATCCCTTTCTCTTCAGCAGTCGCTGCTTTCCATTTTCATATTGCCTGAACATTCTGTGACATTAGTAACACCATTCCAGGCCATTCAGATGAATAACATAGAATGGTGTAACTGACGCTATGGAATGTCCTATACTGTAAATATAAAAAGAATGAAAAGTAGCTGCTGAGGGGAGTGGAACTTATAAATCTGAGGGTACCCAGAGCTAGCTAATTTACTGTATTTATCAATAATTGATCAAAGCACATCACTATGCATAAATGGAATGGAATGGAAAATGCGAGGGCAGCTATAATTTCCTATCATCTTTAAGAGGAATCCAATGAAGCTGTTTAATTAACAGTCACATTGTCATAGTGACATGTGATAGTGATCATGCAAGCAGCAGCATTTTGTATACATTGGGATGGAACCAAACAAATGCATGGATGCTTGCTAATAGCAGGTATAATAGACTAGTCTGGAAATAACCATGCTAAGATCTGTCACTTTGGTTGCCACAGTTGACAGGTATTTTCAGATTTGCATTATAATAACCTAGATGGAAAACAGGACTCAATCAGGGCCTAAACGCCTAATAGGTTACATGGCATCACTAATGACACTACTGCCCTACTCTTCCCTTGTTCACACCATTTAATAGTACTACTTACAGACAGCACACAGAGTGGGATGGGAGTGGATTGTGGGGGGGAGGGGGCACAATGACAGTGATTGATTTTAACATTATTTTACTTGTCACAGGGCCTAGTGCAAATTGACTAGGTTAGTGCAGCTAATCTTCTACTTGCCTTTCTTGACTAGGTAGATTTTTCATGACTGTGAATTAATCAAAAAAGTTCTTATTTTAGCAGGTCCTTGTCGTCATGTGATTAACAGCTCTTTAAGAGCTGCAGTTACCTGACAGTACAAAATGGGGATCCCACGAAAGATCCAGCATGAGTTATTACCATTCCATTTCAGCTAGTGTCTAGTCTGTGATCAGAGATAGAGTGTTGCTAAGTCAATAGTTTCCAGTGTTATGAACTTGTGCTTAAGTGTCTGATAATTTGTCCCACATTATTAAGACCAGTGCCCCTCATTTTCCTACATTGTGAGTATCTGTATCCAACAGTTCAATGATAAACTGCTAAGAGGTACACAGGGTCTGCCCTGCATGTGGTTGTTTTTATCTCAGTCTCACCATAGCTACTCTCTCCCTTCCAAGCCTCCCAACTCTGTACATTCCTTGACCACCACTGCAGACTAGACTCTTAATGACCATCCATAGACCCATCGCTGCCATTACTGGTAGAAGTAGTGGTCCCCAACTCTTCCCAAAGGACCACATCAGTCAATGACATCTATGCATGCCCATTTATTTCACCCAGCATGTCCTTTCATCTTAAAAACAATGATTTGAAGCATGCATGATACAAAAATAAACATTAATAAAACACAAAATTTGAAAGGTTAAAATTGGCATTCCTGGGGTGCATAGATCCTCCTAAATAGAAATAGAGGGTAGAGCTTCATGCCAGCATACTGTTTGCCTGGGCTGATAAAGGGACAGCATTTAAAAATACTGCTATTTTTAGGGCATAGCATGTTAAAATTAATACTTTTGTGCTTGGTATATATAAACAAAAGTGTTGTAAAGTGTCCTATTTCCCCTAGTCCCCTAGGTCTGTCTGCTCCCCCTCTACAAAGAAATCCTAGATTCAGTATGTCCCTGGCCCACTTTACACTGCAAGAACATTATGGAAGTACAGGTCTCCTGATGGTCACAGGGTGGAGGCTGAGAGTATGTTTCTCTGTGTTTCTCTGCCTGACTCTGTTCATTGCCCTGTGGGTGGGAGTGAGAGTGAAAGCGTCCAGAGTAGAAGTCGGGTGGTATATGGGGAGACTCTGTTACACTAACTGGCTGTTGGTATTTTAGTCTAACCATTTATTTCAAGTCCTGAAGTGCTGTTCTTTTCTTTTAGGGACTGCGGGGGCCTGATGGAGGAGAGTCCAAGCCACGGATGCAGCTGGTGACAGAAGATGGAGGTACAGTCTATTGTAAAACATTTCTTTTTGCTTTCTGGTGCAGATAAATGCTGAAATAGAGGAACAAAGACTTACTGTGTTTAAGATTTTTTTTTTCTGTAGCTGCAAGCAGACGCAGAGCAGAAAACAGGGAGATATTGACTGCACACATTTCACTGGTTTTGTTGTAGTATTTAGCTGTTGAGACAGCAGCTGCAGTTGATTATTTCTCACAACAGCACAGCAAAAGAGCTACACCCACCCACCCCCTGGGGTTCATCCACCTTTATAGTCATATAGGAGGTCACACCTTCCTGAGGGCACAAGGGGAGTGGATGAGGCACATTCAAATATAGAAGCCTCTCTGATATACAAACAGCACCTCAGGTGGCATCCCTTTCAGTGGAACAGTACCAAAGTGCTAGTCAGTAACAGTGAGAAAGAAAGGGAGGAGAGGAAATAAATTAGCAAGTAAAAAAAAAGATCTACTATAGCTGCAGGGAAGGTTTAATCAGGTTTGATGGAGGGGGCTGTAGCAGTACAGAAGAGGAGAATCCATAGAGTGGTCCAATGCTGTGGATGTGGAGCAGCAGTCTTCCGGAGGATGTTGTGGGTACTGTGGTGCTGTCCCATATGCAAGCACCTCTCTGGGCTGAGGGCAGAGATAGACAGTCTCTGAGCTAAACTGTCAGGAATATGGCAGTCTCTGCCCCCACACAGAGGCCACCATGTCTGCAGCCATTACCATAAAGGATCCCAGGCAGAGGGCTGGCTGGACCACGGTGGGCTCAAGGAAGTTGAGGGAGGTGGGTCAGAGGCTCATTCCCCATCCGGTCCAACTCCAAAACTGCTATACTGTCCTGGAGAAGTGGGCAAGCCCCACAAGGGAACCTGAGGTTGTGACAGGGGTGGCTGAGTGGGTCCTCCCAGAGGGAGACCCAGGGGTAGGAAGCAGAGAACCCCAAATGAAGAGGAAGCTACTCATGGTGGGGGACCCAACAGTCCATGGAATGGATCTAGTCTCAGAAAGTATGGTAGAAAGGGAGGTCAAGGGCCTTCCAGGAGGTACAGCCCAGAGGGTGGGGGGTGAATCCATAGGATTGCCATAGCAGTAGCAAGGAAGGGGAGCTGGGGATCATTGTCCATCTAGGGACAAATGATCTAGCCTGGCAAAATGTGAGCCTAGAACAGGTGCAGGGGCATTTCAGAGAGTTAGAAAGGAGACTTGGGGAGGTAGCAGAATCCGTAACATTCTTGGAGGTTCTGCCAGTCCATGGGGTGGGGGGAAGGGTAGGAATCTACACATCAGACAGTTCAACACTTGATTGAAGGTCTGGTGTGAAGAAAAGGGTTTGGGCTTCACTGAGGACTGTGGACCCACCTGGAGCAATGTGGGCCTGTACAAGAATGATGGCCTGCATCTGTCTGGAGAGGAGACTCTGGTCATCAATGAATGATTTAAGTGCTTTCTTCACAAGCATTTAAACTAAGCAAGAGGGGGCAGTAGGGGGCAGGGAGACTCAGGCAGTCCACCCCTACAGGGTAGAGAAGCTAGCAGGGAGCATAGCAAGAAAAAGCTGATGACAAATACACCTGAGCTGGATAAAAGAACAATGGAAGAGGTAGGGAGGCAGAAAAAGAAATTCACCAGACTTGGAAAGAGGGGACAGGATGGAAAAGGCAGGGGTACAAAGGAGCAGGCAGCAAAGCATGGTCAGCCATGTCTACAAATGCACGTTGTCTTGGAAATAAAATCCCAGACCTGACAGCCATTATGGCAAAGGCAAACCTGGACGTGATGGCAATAACAGAGACATGGTACATGGAAATCCATGGCTGGGAGGTGAACATACCAGGGTATGCTTTGTTCAGGAGGGATAGGGAGGGACAAAAGGGAGTGGGGTGGCTCTTTATGTCAGGGAAGGTATCAAAGCAACTGAGGTTTAGGGTAGGAAGGGGAAGGTCTAGGCACTGTGGGTCACCCTTGAGCCAGGCAATGGTACAGCAATCTGAACAGGGTTGATCTACAAGCCTCCAGGAAAGGGGGAGGAGACAGATAAGGCATTAGTGGAGGAAATACATGGGATGGCAGCTAAGGGGGAGATACTGCTGCAGGGTGATTTTAATATGCCATATGTGGACTGAACCACCCTGGCAGCAGCCACAGCCAGGAACCGAGACATCATAGATGCACTGCTGGGGCAGAACTCAGGCAGCTGGTGCAGGAGCCCTACAGGGACAAGCCAGTTCTGGACCTTGTGCTGACCAATGGGGATAGGATTATGGAAGTCTGAGTAGATGGTAACCTAGGCTCCAGTGACCAACATTCGGTGTGGTTTAACACTGGTATAGCAACACAGGTGAGTCACACAAAGACATGGGTTCTGGATTTCAGGAGGGTACATTTTGAAAGGATGGAGTTGGAGATCAACGAAGCCCTGGCAAAGAAGAAGGCAGGAGGGGGGCCTGAGGAGCAGTGGGCACACCTTAAAGAAGCCATAGTAGAAGTGACAAATCAGTACATTAGGTTGAGAATGAAAGAAAAAAGAAGGAGCAAACCATTATGTTTCTCAAGGGAGTGGCAGAGAAAGTTAGGAACAAAAAGTTGGCTTTCAGAAAATACAGGAAGTCACAGAGGGATGAGGATAGAGCAGTGTACCTAGAGAAGCAGAAGGAGGCAGGAAAGGTAATAATGGAAGCCCCGGCCAAAACAGAGGAAAGATTGGCACAGATGATAAAGAAAGGAGGCAAGACATTCAATAGGTACATTAGTGATAGGAGGAAGGCCAGGCGAGGGATTGAAAGACTCAGAGGGGAAAACGGAGTGTGTGTGGAGGGGGACCTACAAAAGGCAACTATTCTGAATGAATACTTCTGCTCAGTATTCACTGAGGAGGAAGAGGCAAACAGGCCACAATTGGACAACTGAAACATTGAGGGAGTGGAGGTCAGCACCAGTCCCTTTTTAGAGGAGGAAAACCAAAAAACAAACCGGCGCTTTGCTATGTTACGATGCAGCAGTAGATGAACAAATAAATGCAAGGACCAAAACAAGTATACTGTGCAAAAAGCAGGTAAAAAGAGATGTGGAGAACAAATGACCAAATAGCAAAGAGCTGTATGCAAGGGTGAGTTTAATACCAAAAAGTGAGAGCCGGAGGGTATTCCAGGCAAAGAATGAAATTTAATTTATGCATATATGGCTGTTTGCTCTAAAATTACTTTGCGTGAAAATAACTAGTTCTGCAGTACTATGTTACTACGGTGGAGAACATGATAATTTTGATTACTGTGTGTGCAGAGCTAGGGCTGCTTGATTGAACATTTGGTGTTCTTGCTTGGTGGGGGTCTCCAAAAGAGGACAAGAGGGGGCCATGGTACAAAGCAATGAAGGGCATGCTGTATGTGATTGCATGGCAGTATTTCTCTTTGCTGGGGCAGGAAGCAAAGTAGGATCAAGATAAATGAGGAACAATCAGGATATTTCTTGGCCTCCATGTTGTCCTTGATAAGTGAGCAACATTCACCATTATAATTGTGGACTAGTGCAGCCATCTGCAGGCTAGTGCAATTTTGAATCAACTTGTCCCGCTGGTAAGTGTAAACAAAAAAAGGGTTATGGCTGACTCCTGATAAGGAGGATCAAGAGGGTTTATTAGACCAAGTTGAGGTAATTGACTGCATTTTTTATCTGCTGTAATTTCTGTAATGTTTGGTAGCTTACAAAATGCTTCATTATGATATATCCTATTAGGATATATTCTGGTGTGTTATACAGTATCTGAACTTCACTACTGTTTATGGTTTGTGCAATATTTACTTCAGTTTGCACTAATGCAGCAAACTTTCACAGATGCCTCTGAATTAATGCATTTACACGTTTCAATGAAAATAAATTATTTGCTCAGAACATTTATTTGCCCTTTCAGTCACCTTTTTAGGCAATTTTGCCTCTTTGTTAAAAGTATATACTTTGTGCTTTATAAAAAGCTTAAATTTTCTTAAATTTTCCTTTGAGGCACAAAGACTAGCATGGATCCATTGCTATTAGCTCCACTGAAACCAAGGATCAGGGTTGGGGGAGGAGCTGCAATAAGAAAATCAGTCTGTGAAGAACAGAGGGAATTGGGCTAGGGTGGTGGTAGTGTCTAAAAGACATTGACTGCTCCTGGCATAGCGTCATGAACCAGCAATTTGGAAACTTTAATTTTTTTAGTCTCTAGGGCACTGGGATGGGGGAGCTGGGAGGGAAAAGATTGAAATGGGGTGAGATGGTGACTGAGAGTTTAGCCCTGGCCACCAGATGAGGTGATAGGGTTTGATCATTTGTCTTTTTTCTCCCCCAGTGTCCAAGCTGAATAATGAATACTGAATCCTTGAATATTTGAGCCCCAGAATATAATATTCAGAACCAATATTTGGGAATAAGTATTTATAACAGCTGTTACATGAGGTCCCTGTATCCTAATTGGTACCCCCAGAGGTACACCACAGACAGCTAGCATTTATGTATATGTTATACTAACATATAGGGCCAAGGGAATCTACCGTATAAGAGTAGATGTCAGGGTATGCATGCATATGATTGCTATATGTATATACTTTACTTTCTAATATACACATGTATTTCTTGCTTACTCTGGTTCTCGGTGTTACTCCGTCGAAGGTTGGACTGGGGGGGGGTGCGGTCTCTTTTAAGACCAAACTGGGCCTCACTTGTGTAACAGTTGAGGCCAAGTCATTTGAGCATACTGTTGTGTCAAGTGTGGGGTGTAGGATCACTCTCATCTACCGTCCACCAGGTGATGAGAAGCGGTTCTTACTGAAAATAGCTGACTTCATCATCGATAAGTCGTTTGAGTCATTCAGGCTGATGGTCCTGGGTGACATTAATGCCTGGGTTGATGATGAACTCTCACAATTTGGACAACATTTCCTCCAATTGATGATGTCATTGGGCCTTACACAAGTTGTTACTTCTGCCACTCACAAAGGTGGTCACTCCCTTGACTTGGTCTTCCTCCTGGGGATAGAAGCCTCTGATTTTGGGGGTGGAACCTGTCAGTTGGTCTGATCATTACACCATGGGTTTTAGTTTCTGTGCAACACTTTATAGGCCTACCCCTGTAGAGCTGGTCAGGTACCGCCCTTTGCGAGATGTAAGTTCTGATTGTCTGGTGGCAGTGCTTGACCTATCGGAGCTTCAGGGTCTGAACAGTGATCCTGAAGCCTTGGTTCTGACCTATAATAAGGCCATTTCCTCAGCTCTGGATATCATTGTCTCATCCATGTTCGTCCTCTCCCCCTTTGCCCTCAGTCACCATGGTTTGATGGGACCTTGAGGGAGATGTGACGAAGATTAGAACGTTGCTGGCAACAATCCGCCCTTGATGCCGACCATCTTAGATTGAAAGAACACTACCAGTTCTATCATTCTGAAATCTCCCATAAGAAGGCAGAGTTCCTGTCTGGGGAGATTGCAGCTGCTCAGAACTGACCTGCTCAGCTCTTTTGAACTGCAGATATGCTGTGCAACCCAGCCTGCCTGCCTGCAGGTGCGAAGAGCGTTTTCACAAGTGGAGTGTGAGGAGCTTGCTTGCTTCTTTGTAGCTAAGGTGGATGACATCAGGGTGTCATTCCAGCCTGCATCTTCTATGGAAGAAGCAACATATTGGAGCAAGGTCACTACCTCTGGCCCCTCATGGAGTTCCTTTGACCAGCGGTAGCTCATTGATGTCATGCGGATCATCCAGGGTATGCGTCCTACATGCTGTAGTTTGGATCCGGGTCCAACTTCCCTGATAAAGGGTTGTTGTGATGTTATCAGCCCGGTCCTTGCATGGATAGTCTGGTGTTCCTTGGAGACAGGTGAGTTTCCTAGCTCCCTGAAGGAGGAGGTGGTAACACACCTCCTGAAGAAAGCTTCTTTGAACCCAGACTGCCATGCTAACTACAGATCAATCTCTAATCTTCCCTTTGTGGGGAAGTTGATCAAGAAAGTAGCGGGCGTACAACTGGAGAACCATTTGACCATCCATGACATCTATCAATCATTCCAGTCTGGTTTTCGCAAGAGGCATAGTACCGAGACTGCGCTGGTTCGGGTGCTCAGTGATCTCCTGATGGCAAGAGGTCGAAAGAGCCATTCCATCTTAGTTCTTCTCAATCTCTCTTCAGCTTTTGACACTATGGACCATGGAATACTTCTTGAATGCCTGAGGTTTATCTGTGGGCTATCTAGTACAGTCCTTGGGTGGTTTAAATCATTCCTCACTGGCAGAACTCAGAGGGTGGTGTCAGGGATAAATTCCTCTGGCCCAGTCTCGCTGTCATGTGGGCTGCCTCAGGGGTCGGTGTTGTCTCCCATGTTGTTCTCAGTGTACATGCTGCCCCTCGAAGACATTGTAAGAAGGTATGGGCTGAGGTTTCACTGCTATGCTGATGATACCTAGCTCTACCTATCTTTTGCGTCTGACCAGGATAGAGCTCTCTGGGTATTTAATAACTGCCTAGCTGAAATCTAAGACTGGATGATTTTGATCTGGCTGAGGATGAACTTAGAGAAGATGGAGGTAATGGTTGTGAACCCAGTTCATGGGATAGAGAGGGTAGGAGCTGGTTTGCCCTCAGAAATATTTCTGGGTGGCTCCCAGCTCCTGACCTCTGAACAGGTGCGGAATCTGGGAGTGATTTTTGATGACAGGCTGACATTAAGATCACAGGTGTCAAAAGTTGTCAAAATAGCCTTTTACCATCTGAGAAACATCTCTAGGATCAAGTACCTAGTTCCGTCCAGTGACTTGCCTACATTGGTCCATGCCTTTGTGACCTCATGCCTTGACTATTACAACTCTCTTTATCTAGGGCTACCAGGGGTTGATATCCGCCACTTGCAGCTAGTGCAGAATGCTGCGGCCTGCCTATGGATGGGTACTTCTTGTACCTATCATATTTCTCCGGTGCTGCACGAACTGCACTGGCTGCCAACGCAGTGGTGGATTACCTTTAAAGTTGGTCTTCTGACTTATAAAGCCCTCCATGAACTGGGCCCGGTTTACTTGAAAGAGCTTCTGGTGCCCTACTACCCTAAGTGATCGCTCTGCTCGATGGATGAGGGGTTGCTAGAGGTTCCGAGGGTTTCTTTGAAATCTTCAGGAGCCCGTGCTTTTATGTACGTGGCTCCAACCCTTTGGAATTCTATACCCTGTCTGCTTCGGAAGTGCACATCTGTGGAGAAATTTAAGTGTGCCTTAAAATCCTATCTGTGGTCAGCAGTGTTTTCTGACTGATGTTCTAATGATGATGTCTTAATATATTTTATGTATTGTATTGTATTATTTATTTGTTTTATTTATTGTTTTAACAAGTATATTGTTAATGCACCTTGGTTTTAGAAAGGCTCAATATAAATAAATTATTATTATTATTATTATTACAAGATGTTAGGACACCTGTGTCCTTGTAATGATTATGATATATAAGTTGGCATTGCCATCTTCTGATGATTTGTATTACTACATGGCTATGTACAAACTGTACTTCTTTGCTTCCACAAAGTGATGACTATAACAAAATTGTATAATGTTATCTCGTACTGAGGAGCCACCTCTAATTTAGACAATTAGGCTCATCTCTGTAACTAGAAATGTTTCTATCTTACAGTAACCATGGTAATTATCTTAGGTATATAATGCAAGACATTATGTCTTCTCCCTCGGAGACCCCAGGAGACACGGAGATTCCTCGAGGTATAGGGAATGCCTAGCATTGGCTCCCAGTTCCTAATGGTAAGAACTGCTTAGGGCAACTGTGATTTTCCTTTTGGTAGTAATAAATGAGCTTTGTTACTCTTATGCAGCATGTCTGTGATTCATTGCATTCCCATTAGTGCCAAGAACCTGCGAGTGCAGTTTAGACCTCCTGACAATTGGCGACCTCGTGTAAGCAATATTTGGAGTTTGCAAAGTTTTCACTTGTTGCTACAACTTTCCCTTCCCAATGGGGTCAGTAGGTGTGCATACCCACATCACCTCTCCAGTTTTTCACCCACTTTGTAATCACTTGCAAGGTCTGGCTGCTTACTGGGTGTGGTCGATGCCGACTCACCTACCCCATGGCAGTTTTGAATTGCAAGCTTATAAGTGCACAGTAGCCCATCTGTGAACTAGTGCACCTGTTGTAGATCGATACACGGCACGTCACCTTTTCACAGTGTGATTTTACGTTCCCTCCCACACAATGGCCACTGTATCAAATATCTGTGCAGACTTGAGACTTGATATCTCAAACTTCCTTGCCTCCCATGGAGGATGGTCTGACTTTGCATGGGACACAAGTCAATTTGCAAACCCATACTGGGGATTTCAACCCAGTATTCCGAGATGAGACAAACAGCCAGAAAGTGAGAAGCTAAAGGGCTGTTGGTCACTGCTCTTTATGCTGCTTTGGAAGCCTCTGAATTGAGGTTTCAAAGCCTTGAACTTCAAGTCTCATCTCTTAAGCAGGAGATGGAACTGCAGGAAACTGAATGTTTAAGAAGGGAGGAGGATTTGGAGTCTGAGCTCTAAACTCTTCGGAATGAAAAGGATTCTCTTTTGCATCATTCTGCTCAGGAAAATGAACGGGAACTTTGTATGTTGAAGCAGGAGTGTGAAAGTTTGAGACAGGATAAGGGTCAGGCACTGCAAATTAATGACCTATTAAGCAGAACGAATAATCAGATGAGTGAGGAGTTGGGAGAGTTACAGGATGAGGTAAACCAGGTACATAATAACTTAGGAGTGGCTACTAGGGAAAATCGTGAATTGAGTGCCTCATATAGAGTGTTACAGAAGCAGATGCAGGATGATGTGGATCAGAATGTTGCGAAAGTTAGTCATGGGGAATGTAAATGCAAAATGGAGAAACTGCGCCATCAGCGAGAGGTGCTGGCTGGGCACACCATGGCGATGGATGGCATAGCCCTCGTCTTGACAACGTCATCTGAGGAGGAGTCAGATGATTACATTTCCCAGTGCAATGCTCAGTCATTCCCCTCCTATGGCCCAGTCACCCCACCCCACCATCCACAACATGGTGGACCCCATCACATGACACCACGTCCCTACGTCATCAACAGCATGATGATGATCATGGGTGATGCCAACATGGTGACCTCCATGACGGAGGGGAGCAGGTCCAGACATAGTCCCAACAGCACCACCGATCACTGTTATTACTGTGGTTGATAAGCAAGAGATAGAGAAAATGATTGATGCCACCTTAGGCAATGTGACCCTGCCTGACAGAAGTAAGTGGACACTCTGAATGCAGATCAGACAGATGCTGCAGGAGGCCACTACTTGGGATGGAATGGTCTGCACTGTGGCTGAAGCTGCAGCTCAGGCAGCCCTGCAGGGTGTCTGAGACAATCTACCACGAAATGATCATCCCAGCAATCCCCTACAAATGGCCCACTCTGTTCAGCAAATAGCTGACAGCATTGGTCAGATGAGCCCATCCAACAACCTCAGTTGCCACTTGGAAAAGGTCCATGCTAAATGAGAAATGCTCAGTCTCGCTGCAGACTACCAGGTCCAGATCCTATGCCAGACCATCAATCCTGGCCTATGGGTGAAACTCCTTGATGCTGTCCGACAGAATAGCCATGCCACCTTTGACGAAGTAGCATCTGAACTCATCACTGTACACAATCCAGGAGTGGTAGAAGTGATGCTTACATATCCTGTGAAACAGAATGTGAAGAAAAGTCCAGCGACCTTCCACCAGAGGCTTTGGATGGCCTACCGAGCAGGGAAGAACCTCTCAGGAGAAGCCGCTGATGCGGGCCTCATTGAGTACAAGACCCTGTTCCTTCAGAACATGATCCCTGCAGTGCAAGAGAAGCTAGAGCCAACCACCTATCCCACCACGGAGAGGTTTGCTGATATTCTTCAGAAAACAGAGAGAGTTTACCAACTCTACTTCCATGATTCAAGCTCCAGCTCCAAGAAGGTAGCTGCTGTGGAAGCCATCCTGGAGGCCACGATGCACTACACGGTGGAGGGGCAGGCTCAAGACAAACACCCCCTCCCCACAGATAACCAACACCCCCAGCAGGCCCAGCAACAATCCTGGGGTGGGAGCTGGAACTACCACAAAAACAAGAAACACCAGAAAAACAGTAAGGGTAAACAACAGAGACCAGGCCCTTCATATAGGGAAAGAGCTGATGAGAACCAAAGTCTCCAAGACCTCCATGGAAAAGTGCACTGCATAGTGAATGCTGTTCTGGTACGGGTCCTTGGTGAAATACAACTGGGAGAGCCGGCCGTAGAGATACCAGAAGTCTAGGCTCTCAGGCCCCTCCAGGCCTGAACCCTGAAGTGGCTCCCTATATAGCATCAGTACAGCATGGCAAGATGGTTCACAGGAACCAGGCCCAGACTCTCTTTCAAGAGCTTCCCCATGCTTCCACTGCTACAGATTGATAATTTGTGGCCCCAGTCCATATTGTAAACAAGCTGGTTTTGGATACAAATGAAAGGCCCTGCACAGAGGCTGAGGTTGGGGGCCGCCTACTCATAGTACTGCTGGATACAGGCGCATCTGTGTGTCTGTATAACAACCCAGACACATCACCCTGGTCCACCGGATGGAGGACCAGTATGTCTGGCATAGATGGAACTAGGCTACCTGCATACCGCTCCCTACCACTACCTGTGACACTGGGAGACCTGAAGTCGTATCACACCTTTCAGCTGATGGTACTGAATGATCACCCTAGTATAATCGGAATTGACTTCCTTGCACCACACAACTGTGTGGTGGACTTGGCCAACATGTTACTGATACGGATTCAGGGATGATATCACACCATCATGATCCCTGACTTACATGTGATTGCAACAATATCTGCAAATGACAAAAAGTATGACATCATAGATTTGTTTAAGAACCACAAGCTTTTCCCAAAACTCCTTCCCATTCTACAAAGACATCTGGAGGCATTTTCCACCAACAAGCATTACTGCAGTAAGATGCATACTATCATTGAAGTGACAGGCCCAGCACATGAGAGGCAATGGCAATACCCCTTCCCATCTGAGGCCTTGCCTTCTCTTAGAGAAACAATTAAATCACTCCTCAAGCAAGGTGTAATCAGGACATGTGTTTCCACTGTAAATTCCCCAGTGTGGCCTAGGAAAAAACCCACAGGCACCTGGAGATTTACTTTTGACTACAGGAGACTAAACCAGTTCACTCTTAATTGTGCCCTAACAGTGGCATCAGCACCAGATATACTACAAATACTGACCTCTGACCAACAGTGATTTAGTGCTCTGGACATCTCCAATAGTTTCTGGTCACTACCATTGGCTCCCAAGAGTCAATATAAGTTTGCCTTCACCTTCGAGGTCAGTCAGTACACGTGGACCTGCTTACCACAGGGGTTCCATAACAGCCCCTCCCTGTTCCATCTGCACATGATGGACACCCTTGAGTGTTTCTCTACACTCCAGTGTCTCTTGCAGTATGTGGATGACCTGTTGTTGGCCACAGCCACACAGTAACGACATCTGGATTTCTTAGATGAATTAATGACCCTCATCCAGAGGGCAGGCCTCAAATGTAACCCAGCAAAAGTACAACTATGTCAGAAAGAGGTACTCTTTCTGGGCCTGGGGATCACAGACCAAGGCCGAAGCCCTACCTGGGAGAAGATACAGGGATTGCAAGATTTGCCACTGCACACCAGCGTGGCCACCCTTAGAAGGTTTCTAGGTATGGGGAACTATTTTAGAGATTTTATTTATGATTTTGCTCAGAAGGCCGCCCCTCTGTATGAACTACTGAAAAGAGCCCTGATTGGGGCCCATCATATCTGCGCTGTGACTACAGTTGTCTGAATCTCACCTCTGACCTTGGTGTTGGGGCCCAGAAGGTCCATGGCACCCTGAGACCTATTGTGCGCATGCGTTTGACCCCAGTAGAATAGAAGTACAGCCTTTGTGAAAGGAACCTTTTGGCCACCTACTGGGCTGTCAAGCAGTTTCTGTATATTATTGGGTATTTCCCCCGATTATCAATACAAACCATACCCCAACAACCTTTTTGCTATCAGATAGAGTAAAGGATGGGTCATTTTATAATATCAGACTGACACACTGGTCCCTCCTTCTCCAGGATAGAGACCTCAAGGTCCACCCAACCAAAATGCCATCCATGCTGGTGCACGGCCTTCTTTTCCAAGGAGAACCCCATGACTGTACACTGCAGCCACCTGATCTACCAGATCCAGGTCCCTTCCTTTCAGCTATGCCACAACTACTTGAGAACACCTCATTGTGTCATGTCTTCACAGACAGATAAGCTTCCTATTATCATGGAGAACAGATAGCATGAATGGGCATATTTGTAGTTTACCCTTTTGGTAACACTGTTAAGACTTCCAAACGTTGCAGTGTGGCATCATCACAGTATGTGGAGAAGGCAGTGGTGGCCTGTGCCCTCGAGTTCATCCAGCATGGAACCATGGATACTATCATTTTCACATACTCTAACTGGGATTGTTGTTCTCTTACAGAATTTCTTCCTTTCTGACAGAAGCACTCCTTTACCTCTACTGATGGCACCCCGGTGAAACACAAGGAACTGGTAATATACATTCATTCACTGGCACAGAAATTTTTACACAAACTCTATGTATGCAAAGTTAAGGCCCACTCTATACATGACCCTATCATGCCTTCAATGGCACTGCTGACACCTTTGCTAAGGACGGGGATGGGGGGGACACCTGGATGATGGACCATCCAAAGGCCAGAGCAGCTGTGCACATTGCAGCTGTCAGGAAGAAACCTGAACCCTTCTCCCCCTTGGATTTGTCTGAGACCCATCATGCTGACTCTGAACTCAAAGATGTGTTCAGATTCCTGGACAAAGGTACTGAGAAGAATTTATCTGCCACAACCCATACTGAAGGCATGAAGGAAAGTTACACCTATTCCCAGATGACAAGCTCATTTGGTACCAACCAGATGACACACCCACCAAATTGTGGGTGGTCCTTCATCATCTCAGATCTGAATTTCTGCACCAAGTGCATGATACCCCCACTGGTAGACACCAGGAAGTGGAGAACACACTTCAGAGGCTTAAGACCACTGCATGGTGGCCTGGCATCACCAAGGTTGTCAAACAGTATGTAGACAACTGCATTGTTTGTGCGCAAAACAAACCCATACCTACCAAACGAAATGCTAAACTACTACCATAAAGGCATTCTGGCCCTTGGCATGCCTTACAGATTGATTTCATTGGTTATCTTACCAATACCAGTAGAAAAAACAAATACGCCCTTGTGGTAACTGATCTCTTCTCTAAGTGGGTTGAAGCTTTCCCCACCAAGACATGCACTGCAAAAGCCATTGCCAAAATCCTGGTGGAACATATTTTCTCCAGGTGGGGCCTACCTCTGAAGGTGGACTTTGACAAAAGAACCAGTTTTACAGGTGAGTTGATGAAAGAAGCCCTTGAACTCCTTGGAGTTCATCAGAAGTTCCACATACCATACCACCTACAATCATCAGATCAAGTAGAGAGGGCCAACAGATGGATTAAGCAAATGCTTTCCAAATTCATGGAGGACAATCCCAAGGACTGGAATTCCCTACTGCCATTACTCCTTATGGCAATTAGGAGCACACCCTCAGCCACCACCCAGTTGACACCCTTTGAGGTGATGACTGGCAGAAGTATGAGATTACCTGAACACATGTTGTTTGACCTGCACACCCCCACTGCAGACTGTGTTTCTGTGGATCAATATGTGGAAAAATTAAGAAAAGACCTAATACATACTCATTTGTATGCTGAAAACTGCATAGGCAAGGGCCAGCAACAGTCCAAAATTCAGTTTGACAAACACGCACAAGAAGTGGATTGGCAAGTTGGAGATCAGGTAATGGTTCTCAGATTTGTGCATCCAACACATTCTTTCTCCAAGTGGGAAGGACCCTATCCAATTGTCAACAAGCTCAGTCCAGCAGTCTATCAAGTTAGACTCATGCAAAACAACAAACTGACTGACAAATGGTTACATGCAAACCAGTTGAAACTGTATAAAGGAGTATAATTACTTTTCTTCTCCCCATTGGGTGGAATAGTACTAATTTGTTAACGTTTGATTTTCCTTTCCAGATACACTGATGAGATGGCTATCTTGTTCTAATTTCTCCTCATCTCAGGAGTTATCCCCTGCTTCTAAGGCATGGTAAAGCACCTTCTTCCTCACCTTGATTCACCTACAACTACCCCAGAGGGGATCTCCATCAATATCCCTGACAATTTGATTACCATTCAGGAAGGTTCAGATGATTACCTCATCGCCTCGATTGTTGCTCCTGATACGTCTACCCTACAAACTGAATGGCAAACCAAGTCTCAAGGACTAATACTCCTCATGGCCAAACTCTCAAAGGGAACTTTCCATGGATGGCCCAATGCAAAATTATCCCCAAATGGTACTTTGTCCTTGCACCAGACCTCTCTTACACATTCTGGTTTATTCAATATCACTGCTCTAATTGATCCCTTATGTTGTGATTCACTTTCTAAAGATTCTGCAAGGAAATTTTGTGCTGTACCCAACATGCCTTCTGCTGCCATGTATCTATTTGTGTTACCCCCTACTGAGAAATAACTTTTGGAATATCCGAAGCAAAGCCCTGGTCTTCATAGTAGTCTCACATCCACTGCTCTACCTGGCTCACTGATTAACAACTTACAATATATGCATATACCTGTTTTGTTTAACTTGACTTACTGGAATATGAAAGAATGTGGTATATGTCATACTACTAACACATCATTGGTTTATAGTACTTTTTTACTTGATAGCTTAGCAGCTTTTCAGATTCGCAACCAAGACCCTATTGCCGGGGTCCATACCACTGGGCATAGAGGCAATTTTAGGAGAAAACTTGTTTCTCAACAAGATTATCAAAGTCATAAAAGAAATACAAGTGACACATCTAATGTCACTGGTGCCACAGGCACCCTTACTGGTGTCTTTGGTACTACAATGTCTATCTGGAATAAAGTGGATATTGCTACTATCAAACACATTCACAGAAGTTTGAAACTAGTATGATCAATGATATCATACCCCCATTATTGCACAGTGTGGATGGCCTTAGTCCGGAAGAAAGATACACTTTATATAATATGCATGATATTGCTAAGACATTTACATATTCTAAAGACAATATTAACACCCTTATTGCACAGAACAATAAGGAAGCAGATAAGCAATACATTGCCCGTGAAATCCTATGCGCCACCTATGGATCATACATTATCGCTACCATCAACAATCTCTTCTGTGATCTGGAATCCGGAAGAATCCCTGATATCATACATGATAGACGTATCTCTAAATGGTATTGCCCTCAGTGCAAATCCCCTAACTGTATTGCCATATGTATGCTGCAGTCTCTTACTATTCCTTTTTGCATCTGCTAAGAATTAAAGATTTGTTACCAGGCACCCTAATACTGGTCTTTGCTTTACTTCTAAGAAATGTTCCATTAAGGATACTATGTTTGTGTCTTTTACCATCTCTTTACCACGTTTTAATCCTACTACAGCTATAGTTGATAAACTAGCATCCATTCAGTCCATTGGGCACCTTGATGACGACATCTACAGAGAACGCCTCTACTTGTCTCCTCTTCTGGTCTTCTATCCTGTTCTGGATGGGTGGGTCTCACCGCACATGGACTGCTATACGAAGAAAGGGTATATATATTTATTTGTGTTGATGTGACATATTTGATGTTATTAAACCTGCATGTGGATATTCCCCAGACAGTATTGATTGGTCCTTTTCCATGGACAATGACATCACCACCAATGGCGCAGAATACCAGGACTCAACATCTGCTCCAGATGATTCTCGATTGTACCAGTCTTACCGGAAGGAGGTTCATTGCCTGTCAACACAGATTTTCAAACAGACTTATACTTGCCCAGTACAGTTACAAAAATGGAGACTTACTACTGTTAAAATGCAATATAATTTGGATGGTGAATTTTGTGTGGTAACTAATTTTAAAAAATGTGCATACGGAGATAAGACATGTAATATTAATGATTCTAATTTTTGCTTTTTCCCTCATCAGGCAACTATTATTGGGCACACACTTATTACCCCTTCCCCCGTATGGAACCTGATATCATTGATGGTAACCCTGACTATCTGCTTACACTTTCAGAGTACTTATCTTATTTTAATATACACATTGATCCCCTGATTTTAACTTTGAAGCCACTTTTAGACAGGAAAGACACCCATCTCATCCCCATCAACATTAATACATCCAAAGCCAATGAAGCAGCATTTGACCTTATTGATTATGGTGATTTTAATAGTTCACTTACTAACACTTGGTTAGAGATTACCTTTCAAGGTTTAGTTATTATACAAGCATTTTTGATCTTTTTCTTTATTATGATGCTTTGCTGCCTCCAGTGCACACACCACCAACACCACGAGCAGCTGGAATTTCTTTACAAGGCTTGTGCATCGGGTCTGTAAATGATTCCTGCTTTCTCTCCACTTCCCTACTTTTGCTTGTGCTGCCCCTTATGAGGCAACAAGGGGGGAAATGTTACATGAGGTCCATGCACCCTAATTGGTTTCCCCAGAGGCAAACCCAGACTGCTAGCATTTGTATATATGTTATACTACATATAGGGCTAAGGGCATCTACCATATAAGAGTAGATGTCAGGACATGTATGCATATGATTGCTATATGCTTTACTTTCTAATATACACATGTATTTCTTGCTTACAAGATGCTAGGACACCTTTGTCCTTGTAGTGTTATGATATATAAGTCGGCATTGCCATCTTCTGATGATTTGTATTACCACACAGCTATGCACAAACTGTACTTCTTTGTTCCCAAAAAGTGATGACTATAACAAAATTGCTTGCTGTATGGGACTATCACGCCCCCCCCTAAGATGCACTAGGGTCAGGGGCTCTCACCTCCCCTGGGTCACTGCTGACATCATTAGCAGATGCCGATCCAGGGACCAGGCCTGGAAAAAACACAAGCAAACCTGCTCCCCAGAATCCCTGCAATGATACTGCACCCTCCTCAACTCCTGCACCAAATCTACATGGCAGGCTAAAAAGAACTACTTCAAGTCATCTCTCTCCTCCAACCTCAGCCACCCATCAAACTTCTGGAAAACCATCAAAACCCTTCTCACTCCCCCAGCCCAGCCGCCAACCCCAACCCTATCCATACATGGCAACACTGTCTTAGACCCTAGAGAAGTTGCCTCTGCCTTCAACACCTTCTTTACCAACTGTGCTTCATCTCTCCTCATGAACCACCCACCCACCCACCCACACCCAGTTCATCATTGAAACCCCAGCACTTCACCACTACGCTCCTTCCGTCCAGTCTCCAAAGCTGAAGTACTCCATGCCCTACATGCTCTAGAGCCCAACAAAGGTAAATTCCCCTTAGGCCTGGATGGCAAACTCTTCCACCTATCTGCCCCAACCATTGCCACCCCACTAGCCAGCCTCCTAAACATCTCTTTCTCCATAGCTCAAATTCCAGCCACTTGGAAGCAGGCTGTTGTTATCCCACTACCAAATGGTGGCGATCCATCTGCGCCTGGAAATTACCACCCCATCTCCTTACTCCTAATACTGGCCAAACTTCAGGAACACCTTGCCCTTGCCTAACTTACCCAATTCCTTGACTCTACCACTTTCTTCACCCCATATCAGTCAGGGTTCCGCAAGTCACACTCCACCATCATCACTCTCCTAAGGCTCACAAATGACATCTCCACAGGGATGGACAAGGGGTATATTACCTTGGCTATATTCATAGATCTGGCCAAGGCTTTCAACATGGTCTCCCACCCAAAACTACTCACAAAACTAAATGATGCAGGCCTCTCCAGCCTTGCCACTAACTGGTTTCAGGCCTACCTGACTGGCAGACAACAATCGGTAAAAATTGGCTCACAATTATCCCCCCTTCCCAGTCACCATGGGGTTCCCCCAAGGCTTTGTTCTGGGCTCCCTACTATTTTCTATATTTCTAAATGACCTCCCACTGGTCTGCTCAAACTCAGCCATACAAATGTACATGGATGACACCGTTCTATATGCCTCTGGCCCCTCCTCTGGTGTCGTGTACGCTGCTCTCCAACAGGACTTTGATGCTGTACAGAACTGGTTTACACCAAATCAACTATTCCTAAATACCAAGAAAACCATCTCCCTAACCTTCAGCACGTAACCTAGACTCTCCCGCCTAGCCACTCCACCCACCTTCCATACCCTGGACAGGTCCCCCCTGGAGTCCTGCACCTCCTTTAGATACCTGGGAGTATGGCTTGACCAACACCTTGATTTCTACGCTCACATCGACTCACTACTCAAAAAACTGCACCCCAAACTGGGTGCACTATAACGCAACAAAGGGTGCATGCCCACCACGGTCTGGAGGGAAATAGTGCATAAAATGATTCTCCCAACATTTTATTATGGCAACATGGTCTAAGGCGCAGCACCCACATCCACCTTGGCCAGCCTGGACACCCTCTTTCACTGCTTCTGTAGCTTCATCTTGGACTGCCCCCCCCACTACCCATCACTGCAACCTATACAGCTCCCTAGCACTTCACTCTCTTGAGTCCTGCAGACTGACACACTGCTCCAGAGTCGTAGCTAAATTCTGGACCAATTCCTTCCCCCGGTACCTCAGCTCTGCCTTATTGGTTCAATCCTCCACGGCCTACTCACTCAGAAGCTCGGGCTCCAGGCTTCTCCAAGTCCCATTCATGCACACATCAAAGGGCCAATCTGCCTTCAAATATTGCTTGCTCAAGCTTTGGAATGATCTACCTGCTGGCATCAGGCTCACCACCAACCTAAGACTCCTTCACTCGCTTCTCCAAGCTCATTTCTCGGACACATGCAACTGTTACCACCAACCCTGAACTATGAAACATGGGACCTGCTAGTGCTGCAACATCTGACTCCCCCAGCAGTTCCCCAGGCTTAGAAATACTTTTAAGCTTTTCAGACTTGCCATTGCCACTTACAGTTTGCACATTGCCTGAGTACCCACAAGCTCCCTGCCTTGCTATTTACTCTGATCTCCTAGACTTACAACTTGGCAATTACTGGTATACCTAAATGATCTCTGCTTTTGTAAATATTCAGCACATGCCCGTGTACCTGCTTGTTCCCTACCTGTTATACTGTGTACCTATGCTAAAACCTTGTAACAACTGTGTACCCAAACGTGCTCAGCTTGTATGTACTTTGCACCTATGTAAAATATCTTGTATGTACTTGTCCTATTTGCACCCCTGTAACTCCCGAGGTCTCATCTGGAAATGAGTGGGTCCCCCGCTCAGTATGCCAACCTGGTAAATCTCTTAAATAAATAAATAAATAAATAAATAAATAAATAAAGTAATGTTACCTCGGACTGAGGAGCCACCTCTAATTTAGCCAATTGGGCTCATCTCTGTAACTAGAAATGTTTCTATCTTACAGTAACCATGGTCATTATCTTAGGTATATAATGTAAGACATTACGTCTTTTACCTCTGAGACCCCAGGAGACACGGAGATACCTCAAGGTATAGGGAACACTTAGCATTGGCTCCCAGATCCTAATGGTAAGAACTGCTTAGGGCAACTGTGATTTTCCTTTTGGTAGTAATACACAAGCTTTATTACTCTTATGCAACATGTCTGTGATTCCTTGCATTCCCATTATTGCCAAGAACCTGAGAGTGAGGTTTAGACCTGCTGACACGGCCCTACTTATCACTTCCTTTATGGTTTGCAGAGGGATAGTAGGATTATGAAAAGTTAAGACCCCAGCATTTTGATGGGGTGGGCTGGGTTCATGTCCTGTTGAGTAAATGCATAGTAATCAAACTTTGCAAATTAAAATGAAGATCCTGTCTCTCAGGCTATAGCCTGGTTGCTTTCTTCCCTTACAGAAATAATTATATGAAATGTTTTCATGCTGCACACATAAAACTACCTAAGTGATATGTGTGCTGCAAGTATGATTTAAATGTTAAACTTGAACTGACTGCATGCATATGGCATGCATGCAGCAAGCAAGTGTGGAAACCATGATTTTTGTGTTAAATTGGGAAAGACTGCATGCAAGTAGCATGTGTGCAAAAAGCAAGTGGTCACTGATAACTGCACACTTAAAAGTTAAGTGACTTGCTCAGGATCACACCATACACAAGTGGGGGTTGATGAGATTCAAACCCAGGTCTTCATGCCTCCAATTCTCCTGCCTTGCAGTTCAGTGCCTTTAACCACTAAGCCATACTGTGTGCGCTCTTATAGCTCACTTGTACTTCAATACATACTGTATCTGACTAAACAACTACATTGGATGCAGTATAGCACAGTGGTTTAAGGCTCTGCGCTGCAAACCTGGAGACCTGGGTTAGAAACCCACAGCCCCCACGTGTATACTGTGTGACCCTGAGCAAGTCACTTAACTTCCTTGTGCTCCCAGGTCACACCTGTAAACAAGCTTCCAGCTGAGTGTGTCTCTCCTGTTAAAAAAATTAAAAAATAAAAATCTGCATGCATGCAGCATGCTTGTAGCCACTGTTATGCTTTCCAGTTTTCTTCTCTCCCTCATCTCATTTTCACAGTTGAACTGTAGCACACATACCAGTGGAAACACATGTAGTTGTTCCCACCCAATACACAAACTTACCCACAAAACCACTTAATTACTTCTGTCTGGCCTGTACTCCTACTATTTTCTCTCCATAGTATTGAATGCTTCCAGGCAAACAGACTTTAAGGTGCAAACACAAAAGCAGCAATAACTCAACACACACACACTCCCACACACACACACTCCCACGCACACACACTCCCACATGACCAGTTGTCTCCCCTCCATGCACACACACTGTAGCAGGTATGCCATGATGCTACAGACAACCCAAGTATAGATATAAGTAAAAAGTCTCTTACTTGAGTACTAGGAAGTCAGAGGCAGAAGTCTGCAAGAGATGATGTCCATGGGTCAGAGTGCTGGGGTGTACCCCCTTGAAATGAATGGAGTTATTTTCTATTACTATTGTATACATTATGACAGTGAGTTAAAGAATAATGAAGGCCACTGTTCTACTAACAAGGCCCTTGTTAGCCAAGCAGTGGTCTTCATTAATCTCCAACTGTCCATCAATAATGTATAAAATAGTAATAAAAAATACCCCCATTCATTTCAATGGTGCACACCCCTGCAATCTCCTTTGCCCTTTGTCATAATGTGTCTGAGCATGGGGATGTAAGAGTCAAGTTCATTGGGGGGGGCATAAGCATAACTATAGTGGTGCTCCAGTAGTCTGTGCATACCATGCCACTTAACTGTCCATGAATGCAAGAGACACCTCTAGAATGTCTGTAACATCTGTAAAAGGTACAACTTATTTGTTTTGACTGAAATGTGATACGCAAATCAGGAAAAGTTAAAATGTATAAGATTTTTCTGCATTTACCCTGGAGCAGTGCATCAGTTTTGGGCTTAAACCCACCCAGTTATTAACCAATTTGTTTCCTGGCTGATGTTCTGCCACCCCCCAAACAAGAACATTGTACCAACTTTTCTCCCCAACTCCATGCCATTCAATACCCACCCTATGGGTCATGAAGTCACCCAAAGGTGAAGAAACATGAAAAACACATCAGTATTTTAGTTCTTCCTCCTTCTGCAGTCCCCCTGTAAAAAAAATTATTTGCTTTTACTTACCCCACCATATTGCCAGAACCTGCAGCCTAGCATAGTGTGCCACCAGCCCAGTTTTCAGTCCGCTCCCCCCTCTCTCCTTCTGCCTGAAGCTGGATGCTAAAACCAACCAACACAGGTCCCCAACATGGTCCACGACCAAGTCACCTCACCAAACGAACCCACCTAACCTGGATTGCTTGCTTTTTACTTAGTTGTTGCTGTGGCTGCTGCTGCACTGCACTGATCAAGGCCTGTGAAGGTCACCCACACCACTGTCACCACTGCTGCTAAGCCTAGCTTGCTGCAGTGGGGGTTTGTGTATATTTTTTTTATTTTTTTGCAAGGTGAGACTACTAGAGTAAGTAGGTTGCCTAGTCTTGAGTTAGCTTCTAGCTCACCCTCTGTTCCATCAGCTACCAGGAGAGATGGAGACTCACTAAGAGTAGACCAACAAAAATATGCTGCCACAGCATTACTATTGAGAGTTCAGTGCTCAGTGACTACTCCAAGCTGTAGTGTGCAGTCTATTTACTCTGTAGCAGGAAAGACAGTGTCACACTTGCAAGGCTGATATGCTCTTTCTTGGCTGGGGCTCATTCACAACACATGTGACTGTGCTGCCACTAATAGGTGGAGAGAGTGGACAACACAACACAGGCACAGTCAAGTCTGGAGAGTACCTACAGCATGAGCACACACAGGTCAGGTGTTCATTTATTGTGCAAAGGATTAAATCCAAATTTAGTGGCATTATTGCAACACCATAACAACAACCTAGGCACAAATACAGGGGAGTGGGCAACTGCCCCCTCAGACCTACCTATATGACACCCCTGCTTAATGGTAATCAGTTAATCAGTTGGGGGGTGAGGATATAGCATGCACCAAGCAGGAAAGGGATCTTGGGGTTATCATCTCTGATGACCTCAAGGTAGGGAAACAGTGTGACAAGGCAGCAGGTAAAGCAAAAAGGATGCTGGGATGTATAGGCAGGGGCATCACCAGCAGGAAAAGGGAGGTCATAATTCTGCTATACAAGACACTAGTGAGGCCCCACCTGGAGTACAGTGTACAGTTCTGGAGACCATACCTAGGTAAGGACATAGACAGGGTAGAGAAGGTTCAGAGGAGGGCAACAAAGATGGTGCATGGATTACCACAAGTCCTATGAAGACAGGTTGAAGGAACTGAACATGTACTCCTGGAGAGAGGAGGGAGAGAGGGATATGATGAGAGACATACAAGTATCTTACAGGGAGGAACAGGGTGCAGGAAAACACTATTTTAAGCGAAAAAGATGTTCCAGGACTAGAGGCATGGGATGAAGTTGGAGGGAGGGCGATTCAGAGGAAACATGAGAAAGAATTTCTTCACAGAACGGGTGGTGGACAAGTGGAACACCTTGCCAGAGGGAAGTGGTGGGGGCTGAAACAATCACGGGATTTAAGAATGCATGGGATAGACATAAAGGAATTCTGGAGGTCAGGGGTAAGGGGCAACAGACTTCTAGGAAAACAAACTGAACTTACAAGCTCAAATGGGCAGACTGGGTGGGACATAGGCCCTTATCTGCCGACACTGTCTATGTATCTATGTATCTATGGTACAAATTCGTTCTTAGATGCTAATACAGTGGTTTTCATTGTGTTCTGAGATACTGTATTTCCATGTTTCATGATGTGTCCTGATCGTCAAGTAGGTTAGTATGCCTCATTTTGAGTGTCCATGTCCCTCATTTCAGTGACAAAATGTGAGGCATGGTGCATGGTTCCAAGTCCCTACTCAGCACAAAGAGTGCTGAGCATGGCCAAAGTGTATATGTTCAATATAGAATTACAAAGGGAAAGTAAGTGAAATGAAACAGTCATGGAGAAACACCTTTGTAGCACTAAATATGCATAAGGGATTTGTATGGTCCAAAACAAAACTGATAGGCATCATAACACAGAGGCCCCTCTTCATACACCTGGAATGGGGGATGTTGACTGGCTATATCCTAGGCATTTAATACAGTAAGCAAACAATACTTTACAAATTAATAGCAATTTAATGACAAAAATCAAAAGCCATTAAACAACTTGCAAAAGGATCAGAATTAATGAGTTTAACACATTTTTATGGGAATTCAAATAAAAATGTATTTTAATGACTCTAATTAAGGGAAGTAGTATAAGAAATAGAAACTGCTGCATTTTTTTTAGATAAAATTTGCACCAACTTAGCTGCTGCACACATGGCAAGCCTGCAGCATGTGAACCTGATGTGATGTTTAAATGATGTTACTTCTCAAATGGGGAAGGAGAAAGGATCTCAGATTTAGAAGTGCGTAGCCATCTGGAAACAAGAGACCACCAAACAGTGTGGTTCACAATAAACACAGCCATAGAATCAAGCCATACAAAAACAAGAGTATTGGACTTTAGGAAGGCTGACTTTGGGAAAATGAGAGAGTGCTTTAGAAAAGCACTATCAAATGGGCAAAAAGGAGGGGTGGAAGAACAATGGGGAATAATCAAAACGGCCATCACAGAGGCAACAAGCCTTTGTGTGAAGCAAATCAATAAAACAAAACGAAGGAAAAAAACACTATGGTTCTCAAAAGAGGTGGCAGGGACGGTTAAGGAGAAAAGGTTTGCATTCAGGAAATATAAGGAAACACAGAAGGAGCAGGACAGAGAACTTTATAAGTTAAAGCAGAAGAAGGCAGGGAAGGCAGTCAGAATAGCAAAGGCACAAACTGAGGAAAAGATAGCCAACTCTGTTAAAGAAGGGGCATAAAACCTTTTATAGGTACATTAGGGAGTGAAGAAAGACCAAGGGAGGGATACAGAGACCTAATAAAGGAGAGGGAATGTGGGCAGAGGGTGACAGTGAAAAAGCAGGGATACTGAACGAATATTTCTTCTCAGTATTCACAACAGATGAGAAGGAGGAGGTGCCTAAACCAAACAAGAGAGAAACTCTGAATAGGGGGGTCGATACCAGTCCATTCACAGAAGAAAGGGTTTTTAAAGAACTCTTGAAACTGGGGGTGGACAAAGCAATAGGGCCTGAAGGGATTCACCCAAGAATACTAAAAGAACTAAGGGTAGAACTAGTAACACCACTGACTACTCTCTTTAACAAATCATGGGAGGATGGAGTGGTACCTGAGGACTGGAGGAGGGCAAATGTGATTCCACTTCACAAATGTGGGAGCAGGGCAGAGGCAGGAGACTACAGACCAGTTAGTCTGACTTTAGTGGTAGGGAAAATGATGGAATCACTTCTGAAGGAAAGAACTGTTGAGTACCTAGAGGCCAGTGGGGCACAGGACCCAAGGCAGCATGGTTTCACAGCAGGAAGGTCATGTCAGACGAACCTAATAGATTTCTTTGACTGGGTGACCAAAGTAGTAGACCAGGGAGGGGCTGTGGATATGGCCTACTTGGTTTACTTGGTTTCAAGGGACAAAAGAAGGCTACTGCCCATCGAGATTGTCCCCCACCACATTGGTGGGACAATTATACCCCAGGGCTATTCCACTCCAACCAATGATCTAACCCTTTCTTAAAGGCAAGAATGGAGCTGCTGTCAACTAAATGTTGTGGAAGAATATTCCATAGTCTAGGTGTTTTTACTGTAAAGTAATTTAACCTTTTTGTTGTTCTAGTTTTAGAAACAAATATCTGTTTGTTATGATACCGTGGGGAATTCCAACTGGTTGAAAAATGTAAACCACAGTGATGCAGTAACTCCTGAGAATTCTGAATTTTATACAGGAGGAGAAGATCACCTCTTGTATGCCTTGTATGTAACGAATGTAACCCCGTGACCTTTAACCTTTCCTCATAGTCTAGTTTGGATAGATATGGCACTATTTTGGTGGCTCTTCTCTGCACCCTTTCAACTCTATCCACATCCTGCCTTAATTAAGGATTCTAGCATGGAGATCCATAGTCCAAATGAGGCCTAATGAAAACTCTATATAGTGGTATCACACATTCCTGAGTCCTAGACACAGATGAACACTGGATGCGGGTGAGCAAGGCATTGGCTTTCCTGGCTATCATTGTACAGTGATCATTGGGAGATAACTTGTTGTTAATGTTTACACCAAGATCTCATTCCAGTGGTGACACATGAAGGGCCACATTGTTCAATAAGTAGGTCTGCCTCGGATTATTCTTACCAAAATGCATAACATGACACTTATCTGAGTTGAGTGTCATTTTGTTTAGAGCTGCCCATTCTTCAATAGATTTTAAATTGTTCCTCATAAATTCTCTGTCTAACACTGTTAGAACAGGACCACATAACTTTGTGTCATCAGCAAATTTTGAAAGAACAGTTTCAGGGCCAACCTGCAAGTCACTGATAAAAATGTTAAACAGGGTTGGCCCCAACACAGATCCCTGTGGGACCCCACTGGTCACACTCAATGACTGGAAAAGTGTGCCATTGATTCTGACTTGCTGATATCTATTATTTAACCAACCTGACACCCAATTAATTATGTAATGTGAGGAAACCCATCTGTTTTATTTTATCAAGTAGTATGTCGTGAGGAACTTTATCGAAGGCTCTACTATAATCAAGAAGTATTACATCCATAGGTATACCTTTGTCCATACCCATACTAACATGATTATAAAAGGAGACCAAATCAGTGGTACAGGAATATAGCCTACCTAGATTTTAGCAAGGCATTCGACACAGTCTCACACAAAAGATTAATATACAAATTAGCCAGCCTTGGAGTGGGTCCCAAGGTGGTAGCCTGGATAAAAAACTGGCTGGACAACAGGACTCAAAGGGTAATAGTAAATGGAGTCCACAGTGAAGAAAGGAGGGTAACTAGTGGGGTACCGCAGGGTTAGTTACTGGGACCGGTCCTCTTTAATATCTTTATAAGTGACATTGGGGAGCACCTGGAAGAAAGGCATGCCTCTTTGCAGATGACAAAAAGATCTGCAACAGGGTTGATACACAAGGTGGGGGTGGAAAGAATGAAAAGGGACTTGGCAAGGTTGGAGGAATGGTCAAATATGTGGCAGCTCAGATTCAATGCAAAGTAGTGCAAGGTAATGCATCTGGGAACAAAAACCCAGTGGAAGAGTACACAATGGGGAGTGGGTTAATAACAACAACAAAAATCGAAAGAGACCTAGGAGTAATTATATCAGATGACCTAAAGGTGGGCAAGCAATGTGAGAAGGCAGTAAGGAGGGCTGGGGAGATACTGGGATGCATAGGGAGAGGCATCAACAGTAGAAAACAGGAAGTTGTTATCCCTCTCTACAGACAGTTAGTGAGACCCTATCTGGATTACTGCGTGCAATTCTGGAGAACCCATCTCCGCAAAGACATAGACAGATTGGAGGCTGTTCAGAGGAGGACAACCAAAATGGTGCAAGGTCTGCACCAGAAGACATATGAGAAGAGACTAAAGCAGCTTAATATGTATACCCTTGAGGAAAGGAGGGACATGATAGTAACTTTCAAGTATCTCAAGGGACTTAACAAGGTACAAGAGGGTAGTATCTTTCAGAAGAAGAGATGTGCAAGAACAAGGGGGCACAATTTGAAGATAGAGGGGGGAAGGCTCAGAGGTAATGTTAGAAAGTATTTTTTTCACAGAGAGAGTTGTGGATGCATGGAACAGCCTTCCTGAGGCGGTTGTGGAGTCAGGAACAGTGGGAGAATTCATGAATGCATGGGACAGGCATATGGCAATTCTAGTGGGGGGCAGGAGGAAGTAAGCTATTGATTAACTAGAACCTGCAACTTATCCATCAGGTAGGGAAATGGGCAGACTGGGTGGGCCAAGCGGTCCTTATCTGCGGTTAAATTCTATGTTTCTATGTTCACACCAGCTTAACTGCTGCACTCATGTCAAGCATGCAACAAGTGAACCTGATGTAATTTTTAGAAGATGTTCACACCAGATTACCTGCTGCACATATGTCAAGCTTGCAGCATGCAAACCTGATTTGTTTTTTAGACCTGGTTTGCTTAGGATCACTTTGTGTATGTGAACTGCATGCAAACATTGCACAATTAAGCATGTGTCATGCATTCTGCATGTACACAGCACACCTATATTTCTGTAAGGGTTGTTATGAATAGCATCTCATAGATTTGCTGTTATTACAAGAATAGCAATCCATAAAAAGCTTAATGTGAGTCATTTAGTACCTCATTATTTTACTTTCTCTCGCCATGATAATGATGACTCATATGCATGGCACGGGACAGGGAGATTGTCAATGAAGGCAAAGGTTTATATGTCATATCAAAGGCCTCCTGTCAACTGGGAGGTTCTCTGGCCACTGAAAAAACCTGCATAAGGAGCTTCTCTCAGTTGATGGTAGTAGTGACAGTGGGAAGACTGTGTCACTGAAGAAGCACAACCTATCTATGGAGCTGCAGTAATCAAAACATAGGGGTGGGGTTATAAACTAAGCACAGGGAGCTGATGTCAATCAAGTAGGGGGGAATTACTCTACTAATTAAACGTTTAGTAAAAATAAACTTGGGAGAAGAAGTGAACATACCGAGGGAGTGAAATTTATCACTTACAGTACGTCTCAGGCCCTACCACTTTTCACATACTTTCACCATCATGCCCAGTGCTTAGACATATCCCAGTGTAGGCATACAGATCTTTTGCAAACTTTGGATAAGAATGGAGCTGTTTATCTTGGAAGAACCTCTGTGTACTGCTATATTATAGCAGCCATTGATGAGTTTTGTACAACTAGCTATACAGTATGTAGATACAGTAGCAGCAAAGACATGGTCATATATTTTCAGATATTTTGTGATATTTCTAATGAGTTTCTCTCTGGTAGCCCTACTGTTTAACTGCAGGCAGGCTGGGAATTTCTATAGAATTCCATACTAAAGAACCTGGGTCAACACTAAAAAAATGACAGCCCCCCATCTTGTCTTCACCACTTTGTATGGCTTCCTCCTCGTAGTAGCTCCCTGGTTCAAATACCTTTGTGTGTGGCTTGGTAGCAGGCTGAACGTCACTGCCTATATAAATGCTATCCATTGAAAGCTATGCACAAAACTTGGTGCCCTGTGTCACAATAAGGACTGCCACTCTAACAGTCTGCCTTGAGTTGGCCACTAAAATGGTGCTTGCAGTGTTTGACTATGCTAATGTAGTCTGTGGTACCACCCACGCATCCTTAGTTGCCATATGCAAACAAAAACAAAAAAAAAATTGGAAACACCACACCAAACTGGTACTGCTGGTGAAATGTCAACTTGGCAAGAAAGAAATAAAAAAAAAATGGTGCACTCACTAGAATGTAATGGTACAATAATTATATTTGGCTCTTCGTGATAACAGTGAGCCCTGAATGGCGTCTCGCATTATTGTGACGTCAGGGCGGTGAAAACAATTTCGCCTTCCAGATATCCTCGGTGCATAGAAGAATGGTGCTGGGGATTTCTATACTTTGTTTTGCCCCCGCACACACACCCCTAATTAAGGATTCTCAACTCCAGGCGGGTGCATGTCGGGAAGGGGTGAGAAAGCAAAATAAAGATGACTTCTGGGCTAGGCGCAACAAAAACGCAGTAGCACCCGGACACAGACCCGAACCTGGAACCCCAGCACCGCAAGCAGAGGCCAACCCCTGATGCCACGGTGCAGCATGGCAGCTGACCGTAGCATCACCCCCTACATCACCTCCACCTCTCCCAGGCCACGGTCACTGTGCTCGCCCCCCCCCCGGGTACAAGTACGTATAGCGACATCCAGTTGCCAGGGTCACCCACAACCCCACATCTGGTTGCCCTCCCTGCCCCCTCGCCTTTCGGACTTTTGCCCACATCGGCCGCCATTTCAGACGGCGCTGCCTTCATAAAGCAACTCTTACATGTAACTATTATTTTATTGCAGTGACTAAATCAGATGCAGGTAGACTACCTCGTGTCTTGTTTAGTCAATGCTAATAAACTAATTAGATGCAGGTAGACTACTTGCATCTGGTTTAGTCACTGCAACAAAATAATTATTGTACCACTACAGTACATTCTGGTGAGTGCGACAGATTTTATTTTTTTCCATCTCAATTGCCAGACTGGACATACTCTACAATGCTTTCTGATGCTTTGCTGCCAATACTTGTACCTCCTCCCATACCCTTCATTGCTCATTCTGTACTCCCCTGTCTCTCTCTATCCCCACTCTCCCTTCACATTGTCTATCTCACTGTGCTTCCTTCATCTCCAAATATTGGTTTGAGTCTTTTCTGCTTACCTCTTCTCTCTCTTCTCCCCCATCCCTCCTTCCTTGTATGTAGTTCACTCTAGAGACTAATGCACTGTATCTCTATCTCACTCTTACTCGGCTGCTGGGCAAATCACCTTCAACTGTCATCTCTCCTTGATCGGAAACAATCTCCCTTCTTCTCTTTGCCTGTCTCCTTCTCATCTTTCCCTCAAATGCCGGCTCACACTTCTCTCTGCCCCTTTCTTCTCCTGCCTTTCCCCTACCTAGCCTCCTGCCTCAGTCCCCCTCTGCCTTCTGTTTTGCTGGATTATGTTCCTAGTTCATGGTTGCTCATTATTGTACATAAATGATTATGTATGACATTGCTTCTGCTGTCATTTCTTGCCTGCACCTAACATTGTACCAATGTTCTTGTTTTTATCACCTATTGAGCTATTGTGCCATTCTGTTTATTTATGTTGTAAAATATCTCCCCCCTCTCCTCCCCCCGGGTCACAACCAGAAAGGAGCGTCAGCTCAATGTACCTTTCTAGTCACCAATTTTCAATAAAACAAAGAAAAATATTACAGAAACTTTATGAAGTATCTGACTACATCTTTTGCTGTAAATGGATAGCACTGTGAAATTTCCATGAATGTCAATGGATTTCCTGTCTTACTGTACAGTATATCTTGCTATGCACACTTATTAGTGCTACTTATTTCTGGCTGTAGCTGTATGCTAGAGCTAAATAGTCAACTTGCTGCTTTATATTAAGTGAATCTGAAAAGGCAAAACAGAGGAAGACAAGTATTTTAAAATAAGAGGGAATATTGAAAGTCTGGACAGTACAACAATGGCTGTTATGGCTCTGTAGGTAAGAAGATGAATAGCAATCTATAGCATTCTACATTTACTGTCTGGACTCCCTTAGGTATGTTAAGAACCAACATGGATCTATCACTTTTTTAAATATCATTCCACATGCGTGAGCAGTTGTTTACATTGTTTACAGTCATAATCCTCAAAACTTAAAAAAATTTATCACATCCTGGTAGACTGGAAGAATATTGTACTGATGTGTCCTCCTGGTTCCAGGTTCCATGGAAATCTGACACCAATTACAGCTAAACCCTCCTGATAATCCTGACAGTCACCACTCTGGTAATATAAATGATTCTTTCTCAAACAATTGGATACATCAAATTCATTGCGCTATTATCAGTCTGATTCCTCAGAAATTCCTCCCATATTTGCAGAGTGAAATAGCCTTGAGTTTTAAAGCAGTCCTAGACTATAGTGTAGCTTGTCCATCTATTTCATTTTAAATGAGAGCTATTGGAGCCTTGTTTTGCTACCAGGAATGAGAACCTATGGTCAAACATTGTAATTCCAGTACTGTTTGAAAATAATCATACTGTATATTACCAAGATGCCCTGAAAGTTCCAGGCCTCTATGTGTCATGTTTTGTACTTATTGATGATATAGCTGTCAACTGGAGATTTCTGGGTAATGGACTATTCATTCTGGGTGACATACACTAGATAAGGCTATTATCCTTGTTTGCTCTCTTTCTAGAAGAAAACCAAACAAATAAAACAGATATGATATTTGCTGCCTGGTCAGATCATCTTACCCAAGTTCTCCATTTGCACTATACAGTCTATTTCATAGCAAATGAAACTGTGTTTGCAATGCAGTTACATTTTTCAAACTGTCACACACACACACACACACACACACACACACACACACACACATGCACACAGTCACAGATTCCAAAAGGTAATGTGTACTGTATGTAGTTAATAAGGTGTCTTCAAAGCTCATAGTATTTGCAAATGATCATGCACAGCACTTCATAGTTCTCAAAGACCAGGTACCCATTTGCACATGGAACCATTTGAGCTATGCACAGAAGAAATGTACAGATTTGCTCACAAAGAGACTGAGCTGCAGAAAACAATTTGCACTTCTTCTATCTCTAATTGCTTTCTCATTGTGATCTAGTAACATGGTATTGCCACAGTTATTATGCCAATATGGAGGTAACCTCCCCTCATTGGTGTTACTGATTTCCGAATATTGCTCTGCATCCAACAGAGTATACAGCATGGTATACACTGTGAATGCAATGCTTCCTATGTTGGGAAATATAGTCGAGACCCCTTACGTGCTTGCTGGACAAGTGCACATTCTAGTTAAGTACAAACATTTTGCATTTCCCAATATCCTATGTCCGTAATTCAAAATTTACTGGATTAGCGCACAGTAGATAAGTACATTTTCAGGTTAAGTGCACAATTTCTCCGTTCACATCTACAGTATATTGATTCTCACCTGAGTGCACATGGGGGCAGAAATCTCTATTTAATGAGCACCTTGACAAGATAATTATGTCAGTGCATGCCTAAAAAACAACCTGACTACACAATTTGAATGTGAGCATTGCCTACAGTAACTCAGAACTTAAAACTCATAAGCAGACAAAAAGAGTAGCATTTTTAATATTGTTCAATAACTTCAATTACTTAATGTATGAATATACATTAGCTGCTATTTCAACTGTTTGTATTGATATTTTGTAATGAATTTACAGTTTTAAAAATAAATCAATATAAAAGCCCAGCTTCTGGCTACAGTGATACATTAAAACATGTAAGTCTGGACAAATACATCTCTCACTTCAATGCACATTTTCACTGGGAAATAGTAATGGGCTTTTAAAAGGGCTCCGATGTACAGTAGTAGGACACTAGAAACACTACTGTATGATGGCAACTGGAACTGGCATACTTGTATGGTGATAAAGCATTGTAAATGTGACTATTAGAGTCACTGATTTGTAATGAGAAGCGTAATCAGATGCCATTTTCATGAACTGAAACTCTGGGAATTTATCCGGGAACTGCTCCTCCAAGTTCCAGAATTTATTGGAATTCTGCTGTTTAGCATTTCTCATCTGTAAGGACTATAGAATGGGATGCATTTTGATATATAACATAAAAAAAGCAAAATGAAAATAGTACATGAAATAACTTACAGCTAAATTGATGCATTGTACATAGGTGGATTTTTATGGCACAAAATATAATATACCAATAGGCACACAGTAACAATTGGGGAGGGGTAAACATTGTAATACAGTTGCTCTAGGTATGATCATTGTAGTTATATCTCAGTTTGTGTATTGTATGACTTACAGTTGATATGGGATTGCTGGCTAGCTGTATTGTAAGTTGACCAGCAGTGCTGACTGGCAGAGAACAGGCTCATTTCTCTCTAGCCTGAACAACCACTGAACATGTTTAAACATTCACTGGCACGTACAGTATTGTAAAGGTTATGGGCATTCTGTGCTATGAGTCAATTTGATGATGCAGTACTGGATAATGTCAACAGCAATGTATCATTATGAATGTATAATAGTGCTGGAATTTCAGGGTGCCCCTCAGAGGTTTGCCCCATCCCATGAAAGTGCAGGGCAATGGCAGAATACTGCACACAGCCCCAATAAGGGCTGAGTTGCTCTCCAGCCTAGGTTATGTGTTCGCTGTGCTTTTATACTGTGTCTATGTGCTTACTGGATCTTGTCCCTTTAATCCATTTGTAATTTGGTTTGAGGTTGTTTAAAGCTTGTTCTAAAACTTCTAACTTATGGGTATGTACAGTACTTTGTAGGTGGTTAGGTCCAAATAGGATTAGTATATGACATTTGAACCAGTTTTAGATACAGTTTGTACTTATTTTCGTATTATGCATAACCATGTTTGTGACAGGAATTTACACTTGCTTTTATACTTAGTACATGTGAAATATATATGTGGTTGTGCAAACTAACCCTTCTGTGCTTGCCATTTACTGAGTCAATGCATTCACTATCACTTTGCTTTAGCAAAGACCACATTGTGGCATATTTGCATCACACTTGTTTGACTAAGAATGGGACACAACATCATTTCTTAGCTTGACCTTCACTAAAAAGTAAGGGGTCTGGAGCAGTGTTTATGTCAGAGGCTCACAGCAAAAATAAAAGTGCACTCTCCTTAGGGGTGCCATTGTGCCAAAAGCTTCCTGTTTCACTTATTGTTCATTATTTTTTTGTGTTCTGAACCTTGAAACACCCATGGCTTGATTTAAAGATGGTTCATTGAAGGCAGCTCAGTGACAAGACAGAGGATAGCATGTTTATAGTTTATCAAACCAACACATTATCACTGAGGAGAGGTTAAGGAGTTAGGACTTTTGAGCAGTCACATTTGGCACTATAGGTTATTTATAAGCATGTGTCCTTTAAGGTAGCAAAGCTACCACTGTAAAACACAGAAACATAAAATATGATGGCAGATAAGGATCTCTTGGCCAACCCAGTCTGCACATTTTCCTCACCTACTGTAATACCTCAGACGCTACTTGATCTCTGGCAAAGCCCTCCCTTCCTCAACCACTAAGGTTCCTTTATGCCTATCCCATGCATTCTTGAATCCTATTAAAGTTTGTGCCCCCATCACCTCCACTGGGAGGCTGTTCCAGGCATTCACCATGTTTTCTGTGAAGAAATACTTCGTAACATTTCCCCTGAGTCTACCCCACTCCAACTTCATAGCATGCCACCTTGTTCTTTTTTTTTAACTTAACTCTCTTTCACTCCTGGTCACCGGCTGCCAGGTTCTCCCTCAGGCGAGACATACTCAAGCTGCTCCTGCAGCCTTTCCTGAGTCCCTCTGACCAGGAAATAGGGGGCAGAATCCTCTCCCACCATGGCCCTGAACAGAAGAGAGGATCCAGGATAGCTGGTCAGATTGGGACCGGTGGTGGGCGTGTGTGCTGTTCCGTCAGGTCTTCTGTCATCCTCCTGGCAGCCGGGTTTTCCTTGCTTGTTTCATCCCCAAGGTGTGGACATGAAATGATGTCAGCACATGGACGGAGTGCACCCGCCCCCTCCAACAGACATCTGCCATCATCTCTCCCCTTTCACATCCTTGATGGTGTAGAGCTCACTGTCTCCACTGGGAGTTGCTACAAGGTGGGGATTCCCTAGCAACCCACACCAGGAGAGGAGAACAGTATTCTGGATGCTGAATACTCTCCTTCCCCGCCGACCCCTGGTGCCCTGATTCTACTTCTGCACCTGAGTCACCACCATGGCATAAGGTGTGGCGTCCAGGCCTTTAACCCTCAGCATCACTGGACTGGCCCGCCTTCTTGTTTTTGAGCATCTTTTTTTCTGAAAAATGCTTCCCTCTTGTACCTAATTGCTATACAGATGACACTCAGCTGTACATGTCTTTTGCACCAGGGATAAGTAGTGCTGTCAAAGTGCTGAATAAATGCCATGCAGAGATCCAGTGCTGGATGAACTCTAACTGGCTGAGACTTAACCCATGAAGGCTGAGGTGCTAGTGATTGAACCTGGCCATGGACATGATTGGAAAGCCTCTGGAATGACAACAGGTTTGGTCCTGGGGTCGATACCATTGATGGTGTCCCCTAAGGTGAGAAATCTGAGCATAGTCTTCAATGACAAGCTGACATTTGAATCTAAGGTGTCAGCTGTCATCAAAAGCAGTTTCTACCATCTGAGGAACATTGCCCGGATTAAACTCTTCATTCCACCTGAAGATCTGCCATCACTGGTGCATGCCTCAGTAACATCAAGACTCAGTTACTGTAATGCTCTATTTCTCAGGGTCAGTGGAGGGAACCTCTGCTGGCTGCAGCTGGGTACAGAATACAGTGGCAAGGTTGCTGTTCGGACTATCTAGGTCTTGTCATGTGACCATGGTCCTGCAGGGTCTGCACTGGCTGCCAGTCAGGTAGTGGGTTCTTTCCAAAGTGGACTTGCTCACTTGCCTATATACTCAGGTCCTGGCTATCTGTCTGACCTCCACACTCCTGCCACCTCGGTTTGCTCCCTCCATTTCTCCACATAGGGCCTCCTGGTGATTCCAAGGACCTGGCTGAAAACCTTGGGTGATTGCTCATTCAGGGTGGCCGGCCCAGTCCTCTGAAATTCACTTCCAAGATCTCTGAGGAAGGCCCCTATGGTGGAGGTGTTCGGGAGAGGCCTAAAGACCCATCTATTTAAGCTTGCCTATCCTGCTGAAATATTCTAAAATCTGATTTATGTCGCTGATTATTTAAATTGTATTTTATTACTCTGTTTATATACTATTGTCTATCATTGTATGGTGCCCAGAGCTCCTGGGATTGGTCGCCTAACTAAACACATTTTTACTTACTTACTTACTTATTTATATCTGGGAGGTATTTGAAAGTCTCTATCATATTCACCCTCTCCATCATTTCCTTCAGGGTGTACATATTGAGGTCCTCTAGTCTTTCCTCATTAGGTTTCTGGTGTAGACCATGCACCATTTTAGTTACCCCACTCTGGACAGCTTCTAGTCTATGTCCTTCCAGAGATGTGGTCTCCATAACTGGATACAGTACTCCAAATGCTGTCTCACCAATGACTTATACAGTGGCATCACCACCTCCCTTCTTTTGCTGGGGATACATCTCCCTATGCACCATAGCATCCCACTGGCTCATCCCTCTGCCTTGTCACACTGCTTAGCCACCGTTAGGTCATCAGATATGATTATCCCCAGATCTCTATCTTGTTTGGTGGTCATCAGTACCACTCCCCCCCATCTTACACCACCCTGAGGTTTCTGTGTCTCATGTGCATGATAGAAACATATAGAAACATAGACTGTGATGGCAGATAAGGACCACTTGGCCCACCTAGTCTGCCCATTTCCCTACCTAGAGGATAAGCTGCAGATCCTACTTAACCAACAGCCTATTTCTTCCTACCCCCCACAAAAATTGCCTTATGTCTGTCCCATGTATTCTTGAATTCTCCCACAGTTTTAGACCCCACAACCTCCTCAGAAAGGCTGTTCCATGCATCCACAACCCTCTCTGAAAAATACTTCCTCACATTACCTCTGAGCCGTCCTTCTCTATCTTCAAATTGTGCCCCCTTGTTCTTGCACATCTCTTTTTCTGAAAGATGCTACCCTCTTGGACTTTGTTAATTCCCTTGAGGTACTTGTAAGTTTCTATCATGTCCCCTCTCTCCCTTCTTTCATCAAGGGTATACATATTAAACTCCTTTAGTCTTTCTTCATATGTCTTCTGGTGCAGACCCTGCACCATTTTGGTTGCACTCCTCTGGAAAGTCTCCACTCTGTGTATGTCTTTGCGGAGATGGGGTCTCCAGAACTGCACACAGTACTCCAGATGGGGTCTCACTAACTGTCTGTACAGAGGGATAACAACTTCCTGTTTTCTACTATTGATGCCTCTCCCTATGCATCCCAGTATCCCCCCAGCCTTCCTTACTGCCTTCTCACATTGCTTGCCCACCTTTAGGTGATCTGATATAATTACCCCCAGGTCCCTTTCCATTTTACTGTTGTCAGTATTTCACCCCCATTGTACCCTTTCCTGGTTTTATTTCCAAGGTGCATTACTCTTGCACTCTTTGCACTGAATCTGAGCTGCCATACATTTGACCATTCCTCCAACCTTGCCAAGTCCCTTCTCATCCTTTCCACTCCATCTTGTGTATCAACCCTGTTGCAGATCTTTGTGTTGTCTGCAAAGAGACATACTTTTCCTTCCAGTTCCTCTGCAATGTCACTTATAAAGACATTAAAAAGGACTGGTCCCAGTACTGAACCCTGCGGTACCCCGCTATTTATTTATTTAGCTTTTGTTTACCGGGTAAGTACACTAGACAAGTATTATGCCTATTTTCAGGAAAGACCCGGCAGAATACAACATGAGGAACAACAGTCAAGGAGACATGGCAAAGAGAGTACAGTTTTTTGTCACAGAGTAAACAAACATGTTGGAAATACATCATTTGACGCTAGGGGAAACATACAGTAGTAAGCACATTTCAGATTATACACTCTAGACTAGCTAGTTCAACTGACAGATATATACATGTCATCATATATAAGAGTGGAGCATAGCTCAAGTACTGGATTGGTCATAATATAACTTATAACATTGTCGTATACACCCCCTAGGCTAGTTGGTTCGCGGACAGGTATACACAGCTCATCACATTTTTCTAAATATGCACATGTTAGACAGAAACAGAAACACTTGGTAGTACAAGTTTCTACCATGTGACCAAGGTGCAATATGTCATGGTTAGCCTATGATCGTGGAGCAATAATGGATGTAAAAATGCCCAAGGCTTTTTAGGCAGGAGTAGTCAGAAGTCATTGATACAGTGGGGAAAATATCTCCAGGAATTCAATGGAGACACCCTGGGGAGGTTCAGACAAAACAATTTGACACTTTACTCTAGGGAGGTTTGGGGCAGTCACTCTCTGATGCTAGTTTTAGGAAACCCCACAGGGAATTTCGAAAACTCAGATAGGAGGGGGCAGCTCGGATATCCACAGGCAGAGAATTCCAGAGTCTGGGTGCACTTATGGCAAAGTCCAGATCCCCCATGAGAGTTCGGGTAGGAGGGACTTTGAGCATCCCTGATGTGAGAGACCTAAGTTGGTAGGGGTTGGGATTCAGTTTAGGCAGAAGCCGGGCCAGCACCTGGGGGGTGCTAGTTCTGATCACTTTCCCAGAAAGGCATCCCAAACCAAAATCAAGGTATCTAGCTGGTGAGAGCCAGCAGAGTTTCTCATATAGCTCACAATGGTGGGTGAGTCGGGGGGGGGGCAGCCAAGGCAAAATGATAAATGTTATTGTAAGCAGTGTACCACCGGTGAGATGTGTCTTTGGAGAGAGCAAATAGGGTGCAGCCCATAGCTGAGGGAGGGAAGGAGCACACCTGCTAGGGCAAGCCTGGCTGCGGTGTAAGGTTGTACTTGGCCTATAGGCCAGACCCAGTTTGCAGTTTGCCGCCTTGCAGATGTTAAGGATATGATTACCCATGTCAAGTTGGGGGTCAAGTGTTACCCCCAGATATTTGATGGACCTCACTATGGGTATTGAGGATCCATCTGCGCTGGTGACGTGTAAGCAGGCCGATGAGGCTTTGATTTTAGCCATTGAGCCAAAGAGCATAGCCTGTGTCTTTTTCAGGTTCAGAACCAGCTTGTGACTAGCAACCCATGACAATACCCTGTTAAAGTCATAGGTCAGGTTCTGGTTTAGGGTAGTGGCATTCTGGGAGTGAGCCAGGATTACCAGATCATCTGCATACATGGTGACGCTACAGCTGGTAGTAACCGTGGGTAGTTGATTGATGAAGAGGAGAAGAGGAGGGACCCAGTACCGAGCCTTGAGACACTCCGGATGTCACTGGTAGGGGCTCAGAGAGGACTTTATAGAAGCAGGTATGCTGCTTTCTGCCATGTAGATAACCCATTAGCCATTTCATGGCATGGGGGAGAAGCCAAGTGACCACAACTGTGCACCAAGCAGTTTGTGGTCAATGAGGTCAAAGGCTTTGGACAGGTCAATAAATATTGCACCAGAGAGTTTGCCCTGGTCCACGGCTGTCCGGATACTTGATGTAACCTAGATTAAGGCTGTGGTGGTGCTGTGTCCCTTACGAAAGCCGTGCTGGGCTGGGGACAGAAGTTAATGAGAGTGGATATATTCCGAAAGCTGCTCAGCCACTACCTTTCCAAGGAGCTTGCTAAGGGTTGGGAGAATGGCAATCGATCGATAATTGTCAGGCAGATTGGGATTTCCTTGCTTCAGTACAGGGACAATCCTTGCCTCTTTCCAGATGTCTGAGATGGTCCCCAGACCAAGGGATAGGTAAAGATAAAGGCTACTGGTGAGGCAATGTGTGCAGCACCAAGCTTAAGGAGTTTAGGCACCAGGTTGTCTAGGCCAGGACTGGGGTACTGGGAGAGGACAGCTAGGCATTTCTGCAAGTCCTGAACTGATACAGCCCTGAAGTGGAACATTTGACAAGGAGGGTGACCCTCCAGCAGAGTGGAGGGAAGGGGGTGGGACAGAGCCTCATCAGGTGAGAAGAGGGTTGTGAAGGCAGAGAGGTCAGAGAAGTGATTATTTAGGGAGTTGGCAATAGTATGGGGATTATTGCAGGAGACTCCATTTATGACCATGTCCGTAACCCCCGGATGGGAGGATCCACTGACAAGGGATTCAATATCTCTTCAGAACCTCCTGGGATTACTGTCAGAGTTTAGTAGGGCAGACTTGTAAAAGTCACTCTTTGCTGCCCTGATGGCCTTTTTGCACTTGTTCCTGAGGTGTCTGTACCTTTGAATAATCATGGGATCACTGGTACCTTTGTAACGAGCCCAACACTTATCTCTCTCCCGCATCTGGGCTAGGAGATTCCCATTTAACCAGAGGGTAGTGGACCCCTCACCCTACAGTGACCTTGGGGCATGCTTGTCTTGCAAGGCTCCAAAGGTGGAAGGAAGTAAGAGGTTGCTGCCGAGGGTCAGTGGTGCCATACACCCCAGACCAGTCAGTAACTCTTAGGTCTTCCAGGAACTCCTCAGTATCGAATCTAGAGTAGTTTCTGACATGCATAATTTTGTGTGGAATTTTGGGGTGGAATTTTCCACACAGAAAACCGTGAGTGGTCAGAGATGCAGTCAGATAATGTACCCGTTGATGAAATCCTGTCAGGACAGTTAGACATGATCCAGTCCAGTAAGGTGCTGGAGGATCCATTTGCTGTCCGCCTAGTTGGTTCCTGGATGAGCTGGGTCAGGGGAAGGTTAGCAAGCAGAGGCTCAAACTGCTTAACATTACCACTATCCCAGTTAAGGTTTACATCCCCCAGGATTATGAGTTTGTTATCCCCGACTCTGGGACCAATTTTGTCCATGAGGTGAGTTAATTCAGGTAGCCCACCTCTTGGAGGATTATAGGTGCATATCAGGTGCAGTTTCTTTGTGTCCCCAAGTAGCAGTAGCACATGTAGCAACTCACAGGGGGACACGTTTGAATCCTGGTGGGCAATTTGGGAGATTTTTAAGTGGCTCTTATGGTAGATTAGTATGCCACCCCCCCTCTTGCCCCCAGCTCTGTCCAGTTGGGTAAATTCATACCCAGTGAGTTCACAGGCAGAGTCAGGGAAAGAGGGTTTCAGCCAGGTCTCTGTCACTCCTAGGATGTCGGGTTTGTAGAGAGCAACCCATGCTAATAACTCATCGCGATTAGGTAGCAGGCTCCTAATGTTAAGATGAGCTATTTTTAGCCCCTTACCCTTGCCCCATACGGGAGGGATTTTGTGGATCAGATTTAATGGGCCAGGGTTGGTTTCAATATCACCGGCCAGTAGTAGTGCAAGTAGGAGGAGCCAGGGAGATACCACCTCTGTCGCCTGACAACCTGGGAGTTTTTATCGCGAATTAGCAGCTTTACCCTGCTTGTATACATAAGACACCGGAAGATCTAGAAGCAAGTAACACTGCAGTGCGCTTCAGAGATCACAAGGATATTGGAGAAGGTGTAGTCAGGGACCTCGTAGGTGGACGACCATCCCCAGTTGTCACCCAGTGTTAGTGGGGGGGTGACCATATGCAACAAGGAGAGTCCCACTATAAGACCTACAAGGCCTATATCCCTGCAGATGACAGCCAGCACCCTCTCTACCTTTAATATTTGAGTATCCCTATCTTCACTAGATGGATGGGAGGGGAACCACGTCCACATCTTGGCTGGAGGCATAGCACTAGCCTGTGAGATAATTATCAGTCAGCTAACAAGAACTGCTGTGAAGGAAGGAGAGATGGATGTACTAAGGCTGGAAGGAAGTTAGTGAGATTTGTTATTGGTATGTGCCAAGTAAATAAAATAAGGCCTGCACAGTGCAATTCAAGGCTACCAGCTATGCGACGAGGGCTGAGGTTTATTTCTGGGAAGGAGTTCTACCCTCGCCTTTGTAAGCATACTTACCACCTGTCAACAGTTATACGAGGACAGAGTTTAGACAGCCAACAAACCAAGCAGTACAAGTGGGGTTAGGATTGATATAATAGTAAATACTAGCAAGGTTGTTTTGAGCAGACGATGTAGCAGGACTGGGATAGTTAGGCCCTACACCTTTTGTCGGGAGTCTGGTATAGTGAGGCCCTACTCTTTGTTAAGGTCTCTCGTCAGCAGGGGCTGAGACAGGAGAGCCAGCAGGATGAGCAACACCTGTACAAGACTTAGGTTCTGACACAAGACAGAGCAGGGCAGTTTAGCAGACAGTGGTCGCAGAGAAGTAGGCAATCAGAATAATGTTGACAGGCAGTAGACAGTAGTGCGGTCAGTAGGCATATACCAGCATAAAAAATTTCTTTGACTCTATTTAGCATATACCAACATGTAAAAAAAAATGTCATTGACTCTATTTAGCATCAGAGAGTAGGAAGGGCAATTAACCAGGGTAGGAGAAACTAACTAACTACCACTGATAATTAAGCAGATACTTCCCCTGTTGGCCGTTTGGGTGATACTGGCTTCCACAAAATAGAAATCGAGCTAGTTACCACTAACAATGAAACAGATACCTCCCTTATTAGCCAGTTGGGTGAGACAGTAACCCTCCTTTCTTCACCGTGGACTGCGCTTACTACTACCCTTTGTGTCCTGTTGTCTAGCCAATTTTTTATCCAGGCTACCACCTTGGGACCCACTCCAAGGCTGGCAAACTTGTGTATTAATCTTTTGTGTGAGACTGTATCAAATGCCTTGCTAAAATCTAGGTAGGCCATGTCCACAGCCTCTCCCTGGTCTACGACTTTGGTCACCCAGTCAAAGAAATCTATTAGATTTGTCTGACATGACCTTCCCAACGTGAATCCATGCTGCCTTGGGTCCTGTGCCCCACTGGCCTCTAGGTACTCAACAATTCTTTCCTTCAGAAGTGATTCCATCGTTTTCCCTACCACTGAGGTCAAACTAACCTGTCTGCAGTTTCCTGCCTCTGTCCTGCTCCCACTTTTGTGAAGAGGAATCACATCTGCCCTCCTGCAGTCCTTAGGTACCACCCCATCCTCCCATGATTTGTTAAAGAGAGTAGTCAGTGGTGTCACTAGTTCTACCCTTAGTTCTTTTAGAATTCTTGGGTGAATCCCATCAGGCCCCATTGCTTTGCCCACCTTCAATTTTATTAGTTCTTTCAGAACCCTTTCTTCTATAAATGGACTGGTATTGACCCCCCGTCTTCAGAGTGTTTCTCTTGTTTGGTCAAGGTACCTCCCCCTCCTCTTCCTTTGTGAATACTGAGCAGAAATATTCATTCAGTATCCCTGCTTTTTCACTGTCACCCTTTGCCCACATTCCCTCCCCTTTATTAAGCCTCAGTATCCCTCCTTTGGTCTTTCTTCACTCCCTAATGTACCTATAAAAGGTCTTATCCCTCTTCTTAACAGAGCTGGCTATCCTTTCCTCAGTTTGGGCCTTTGCTATTCTGACTGCCTTCCCTGCCTCTTTCTGCTTTAACTGATAAAGTTCTTTGTCCTGCTCCTTGGGGGTGTTGTGCTCAGTATTATATGCTTGTCTATCTGCCAGTTTGCCAAAGATTATGTGTATGTGGACTCAATACATGCACAATTTTATTAGGTTATGCATGGCTGAATATTATATTGTGATGTACTGTTCCTCAGTAACATGGATTCAGCATTGCTTGTGAGATGTCCAATTAAATCAGTGGTCCACAAAATTTGGTTTTGGTCTATGAGTGGCCTCTGAAAGCACATGTCACTATGCAGTGAAACTAACACCCCTGCTTTCAAACGATCTTACATTAACACCCAACCCACTGTTTCATACCTTTCAAACATAAAGGCCAGGTAAACTTGTACTCTGTGGCTATTATAGTAATGTGCATACCCCTTAGTCACAAGAGAAAATAAATTTTAAATAAGCTGACTGCTCCTTTGTTTTATGTATTGTATGCCTTCCAGTTCTGTGCACATCTTATGATGTGTAACAGGCACAGTATGTACAGTATATGTTACTTACCGTGCAGTTATTATTTATGCATGTGTCAGCGTTAGCATGGTGTCACAATAATGACAGAAGTATTGTATTTACAACCCCCCCAACACGCTTTCATTCTGTATGTTTTGCTAATAGTGTTATATGTTATCCAGTGGTATAATCAACAGAAAATGTGACAGTTTCATGAGTTTTCAGTCTCATGTACATGCGATATATGTAGTGTGAAGTCATATGTACCAATGACATGTAACTGATAATGTATTTAGTAATACTGGTATTGTTTTCCCACTTTATGTATCAGATTTAGTCATGTTGTGAACAATTGAAATGCACTACCAGAAATGTGTTGTGATACTTGCCACTTTTTAGGGCTGTGGGCGGAGCCTACAGCCATTTTGCACAAGATCTCTGTAGCTCTGAAAATGTCCGATCTCACAACAGCTTCTGTTGGACATTTGGAAGCATCCTTCCAAAAGCCCAACACAGCTTAAACCCCTCCGTCATGATCAGTGTATGGAATAACAGCCACGCTATTTCTGCTGTTACTTCTGCATTCTGATGCATGAACTGCGCATGCATATGACTCGTGGGCATGTGCAGTTCTGTGGGTTTCTCCATGTTGCGAATAGCATAATGCCATTCGCTGTATTACAGCCACTCCCAATTCATGTCACACACTGGGAGCCCACCCCAGTGTGCGAAAATGTTGTGCCTTATGTTTCTAAATAGTAGAAAATGGTCCCTTGTTGTCCCCTTTTATGTTCCCTACTACACCCCGTCCCCATGTCATGCCCGACATCGGGGTGCCCAATCTCCATGTCAGCATCCTGTGCAACGCCCTTCCTCATTCATGTGGTGCACTGGGAGCCCACCCCAGTGTGCTAAAATGTCTTGTTGTATGTTTTTTTCCTGTAAACTAGAAATTGGTCCCTCGTTGCGTTTTTTTCCCTCTGTAAAACTGAAAACGGACCCTCATCATCACTGCAGTGTCCTTCCCCCTCCCCACCCTCCAACTGAGCACCCACCTCCCCATTACCCCATACTTACCTCCAGAGATTGGCGCTGTCATCTTCTCTGGACCGGGACATGTCTTCACTCTTCAAAGTCAAACCTCGACTTGAAGAATTAAAGGTAAGCATGCTATACACTCGTTCAATGGGGGGTTTCAACTTATGCTGATGTCTCAGCCATTTTTTTGGCATTTTAGCCCCCAAATGTTCAACATGGGGTTATTGGGGCCCCACCTCATGAAAACTGTCAATGTCATTGTGTTAGTCCCAAAAGGTGATTTCACGGTCACTGCATGGAATCACCTTTCGGTACTGATTCATGAAATGACAGTGCCACTGTTCATGAGGTGGGGTCCCAAAAAGACCATGTTGCAAATTTGCTGAAAAAATTCAAAAAAATTACTGTTAGGAGCGTGCGTTGCACAGTTTCTATGCATGCTCCTAACGTCATCAATTTTTAATATTTTCACTCCACATTTTTAACATTGCCATTTTTGTATACTTCCTTCACAACAGTATAGCTGTCATTTTCTACAACCTGCCCAAAATGTGTTTTCACACCTGTGGTGCAGAATAGCATGTTTGGTCTGTGCAATCACCTTTTGGGACAATTGAACAAAATGACACTGGCACTGTTCATGAGGAGGGGTCCAAAAAAGGCCATGTTAAAAATTTGGTGAAAAGATTCCAAAAAATGACTGTGTTATGAGTGTGCATTGCGCACTTTCTTCGCACGCTCCTAATGTCGCTAATTTTTAATATTTTCACTTTACATTTTTAACATTGCCATTTTTGTACACCTCTTTCACAACAGTACAGCTGTCATTTTCCACAACCTGCCCGAAACATGTTTTCGCACCTGTGGCACAGAATAGTGCATTTGGTCTGCACAGTCACCTTTCAGAACAATTGAACAAAATGACGCTGGCACTGTTCATGAGGAGGGGTCCAAAATAGTTCATGTTGAAATCTGGTGCATCACCTCTAACATATGGCCAAGTTACACCTGAGCATTGAATAATTTCTATGCACATGTGTAATTTTCATCACTTGGTAGTGCTTCACACCCCTATTGGCTCTGGCCAGAGTTTGTTTTATGTGCTACCAAATATCAGTCACATTATCTGTATCACATACAGTATGCTTTGTCACCTAATGACTATGTGAGTGGGGCACAACATAGTCTATGCTATGTCCATGAGTCAGTTTCCCAATTATGCTGTCTCTTTTTCAGTGTATGATCCCCCTTGCTTTATATGTTGTAATAAAGGCAGAACACACATCACACAGCACATGTGCTCCAATGATCAAGTTTGTTTGCCAGCAACTTTTTTGCAGTGATACTCTATCTCCAACTATGATTTTACAAGTAACATCTTGTTTTTAACTGATAAATTCATACTGTGACTTACAGTATGTTATATATGCTGTACATACACAGTTCTGCGAGGAGCAGTATTCGGCTATATTGACATCTTCTGTTTTGTGAATACTGTGTGGTGCTGAATAATCCACTATACTGCAATAGAAGTGGGCGATGAGCAACCCCCCCATTTGACTCACTTTATCACCCACTTGAAAATATGTACCCGATTCCTCTGACAGTACCTTTCTGCTGTGAATACATGTTGCCCCGGATACTGCGATCACTTGTATTATAACTGTGCCACTAGTCTTTGTTGAAGCAGTGCCTCCATGAGTTTGACCAGTACTGAGGTCAGGCTGGCTAGCCTATAGTTCCCTGCCTCCTCTCTGATATGTCTTTTATGTACATGGAATATGTGCACCCTCCCACTGTCTTATTGATGCACACCAGTATTGACTGACTTTGTGAACATGGCTTCTAGAGGCGCTGCCACCTCTCTGCACAGCTACATTGATAGACTCGAGTGTATGCCATCTGGACCCATTGCTTTGTTCACCTTCTGTTTTGTGAGCTCCTCCAGGACTATTTCCACTGTGAAAGGACTTTTCTTTACCCTCCCCCACGTGGACTTTGTGAAGCAAGGAGGAGCAAGATGGCAGCACTGCTGTGCTGCAGTCTGCACAGCTCTCTCTAAAGAGAGCATCCTCCCTCCTGAAAACTACTTTTATTTGTTTTGTAGAGAACTGGAGAGACTAGAACTAACTGGAGAGACTGGAGAGACTAGGACGAACATTAGTGTGTGTTCTCAGGCAGCTTTGTACTGACCAAGAGAACCTAAGAATTTTACCGTTAGTGGTTTTCTTAGTTAGGGTTTAGTTAAGGCACTAGCACAGGCAGGGCTGAGAGTGAGGTAGTGTACGTTAGTAAGCTTTTTTGTTTTGGAGTTAGCTTTCGGCTCACCTCATTGAGTGTAATTTGGCTTGGGAATCCTTGCTGCCAGAGGAGGTTTTCTTCTGTGTTTTTCCTGAGTCCCTGGGTCTGTGCTATGACTGTCTGATGGCTACATGCTACGACTATCCGATCTGGGTTGCTGTTCAGGGACTAATTATCGGAGGGGCCAACGCTAGAGGAATTCCATCTGTAGCTCCTTTGGGGGGAGGCAGAGTTGTTTTGTGGGGTCTTGAATTGCTGCCTCCTGCTTTCGAGAAGTGTGCATCTTGCTGGTGCTTCCTTTGACATAATACGGGATGGCCATCGATGTGGGGACATTTTTTCTTGGGTTAGTGGGACTGTATTACCAGGGCACATTTTGCAGGGGGTGCTTCTGCATTAGTGCACCCGGGGCAAGGGTCTGTTGGCGAGACTGTCTGCCGGAATACCTCTGTGGAGTTTTTTCCAGAATTTTTGGGCAGTTTTCAAGGAGTGAAGTGGCTGTGTGTGGATCAAGAGATTACCTTCTCTGGGACCTGGTTTGTTTGCCCCTGTGGATCTATCATTAAGGGGGCCAAAGATCTCCTTTTCAGAACATTGCTTTTGGATATGCAAGTGTTCCCTGGTATGGTTGCATGCAGCTAATGAGCTTTTATTGCTGGATTATTGAACTGTGATAGTGAAGGAAATGGGGCAGTTAGAGTGCCCTTGCCTTAAGAGGTTGGCAGCAAATATTGTTTTTATGAGCTGAATTTCTCTCTTTAAGACTCTTAAAGCTTAGATTTTGGACTTTTAGTTGGTTTTTGGTTTGGGTGGGGGTGGTTTTGGTTGTGGGTGGGATGTTTTGGTTTTAGTTAATTTGTATGTGTGTGTGTGGAGTGTGTGCTGTGTGTTGTATAGAGTTTTTATTGTTTTATTGTTTTAGTGTATGCTAGTACTGTGTGTGTGTTCTTGTGGGATTAGTATTCTGGGGACCTAGGACTGTGTAGTCAGGAGGGATGTGTCTGGGAAGGTATAAGGGCCTGGGGCAGGTTAGGATGGTGTATGGGGCACCACAGTTGCTCAATCTGTGGCCCCTTTCCAACCTCCCAGTCTCTACCACCGTAGCAAGGTGCTGTAGGGAGGTTGGAATAAAAAGGAACAGCATTGTGCGACCCGGTCGGGGTGCCCCATGCACTACGGTAGGTGGTAGGATTGAGGTAGTGGGGTGCAGAAGGCACCCTGGGGTGAGAAGAGTCCTAGAGAGAGGCCAGAGATGTTTAGTTCCTGTCTCAAGAGTTCCCACCAGACTGAGTGAGCAGGTAGCTGGAGGGGCTGCACTGTCCACCAATCTCCTGAGGGTAGTGCTTTGCAATGCCAGATCAATCAGAAACAAGATTGCAATTATTGTGGGCTTGATTTCTTCAGTCGATCTGACTTGCATCATGGAGACCTGGATCAGTGATGATGCTGGCCCAGTTTTAGAGGCCGCTGTCCAGCCCGTGTATACCATAGTGCACTGCCTCAGAGATGAATGCAGGGGCAGGGGAGTAGCCATCTGTTTTAGATATGAGCTGGGCTTCACCCTCCACCCAGTGAGAGCACCGGATTCATTTGAGTGTGTGGCTGTTCATGGGGATGCGGGTGCAAGTTGCCATATTCTGCTGATTTACCACCCTCCTCGGTCCGCGGGACAATTTCTGCAGGAGGTAGTCAACTTCATCATTGGTGAAACATTGGAGGCCCCAGATATTTAGTACTGGGGGACTTCAATGTGAGGGCTTGGTTACAGCTTCCTCCAGATGATATCATCTCTGGGCCTGATGTAGGTAGTTTCTTCCATGACCTATCAGGGCGGCCATACGTTGGACCTGGTGTTCTCACTTGGGCATGATGTAAATAATGTCAGGACTGCTCAGGTCATTTGGTCCAATCATTGCACAGTGGAGTTCTGGTTCGGGGTTCCCCCTGAGAGCCCTCCCCTACTGAGATGGTAAGCTACTGCCCTTTGAGGGGTTTGACCCCTGAGGGTTTCCTGGTCATCGCTGATCTATCTAGTGTGGACAGTGCATGCACTGGTAGTGTTGGATGGCAGTTGCCGCCTATAATAAGGTGATGTCTGGTGTGCTCGACTCCCTCATACAAGTCCGTGTATGACCCAAATCCTCTCACTTGAGGTCCCCTTGGTATGATGGTTAGCTCAAGGTGATGAAGATTATGAGTCAGAGATTAGAGCACTGCTGGCGGAAGTCTGGTCTGGAGGTGGGTAAACTGGCCGTGCATGCTCACTATGGTGTATACCAGGGGGCAATCAACCATAAGAAGGCAGGATTTTTGTCCAGGGAGATTACCGCCAGGAAGAACCAAACAACTGTGATCTTTCAGACTGTGAACATGCTTCTTCATCCTTCCTGTCTAGAGCCGAAGGGAGCTTCTTCGAAAGCATTATGCAAAGAGTTTGCTCAGTTCTTCTCAGGGTGTCTGCCATCAGACAAGGGATTCTGCCAGTGAGTCATACTTTGGCTGACAGTGGTCACCATGGATGTCCAGAGAGCACTCCACCTGGTTGGGGCAAGTTTATACTGGTGGAGGTGGCTGAGGTAATTGAGGTTGCCTCCAAGCTGTGGCACACCTTTTGTGAACTGGACCCGGTGCCGTCTCATTTCTTAATGGGATGTGTTAACTCCGTTGGCCTGGTGTTTGCCTTGATTGTCCAGTGTTCCTTGTTGGAGGTTTTTTTTCCTGATATCTTGAAGGATGCATTGGTAAGACCCCCTCTGAAGAAGCCATCTTTGGACCCTGGTGTCAAGGCAAATTACCATCCCATCTCCAACCTTTCATTCTTGGGTAACATTATGGAGAAGGTGGTGGTGTTTCAGCTTGAGGAGCACCTCATGGCCCATGATCTATTCGAGCTGCTCCACTCTGGGTTTCATGTAAGGCATAGCACAGAAACTGCATTAGTTTGGGTTCATAATGACCTCCTTAGGGCAAGAGATTGAGGGAAGGGGACAATTATCATCCTCCTTGATCTCTCTCTTCAGCATTTGACATGGTGGACCATCGTGTGTTACTTGACCACCTAAGGGAATTCTGTGGATTTGCCAGCACTGTCATCTGCTGATCTGAGTCTTTTCTTGCTAACAAGAAGCAAAGGGTAGTGATGGGGAATTTCTCCTCCTCCACTAGCCTCCTGTCATGTGGAGTGCCCAAGTGTTCAGTCTTGTCACCGATGTTGTTCACTGTGTACATGCTGCCCCTGAAGAAGCTCATTAGGAAGTACAGCTTGGGTTTTCATTGCTATGCTGATACCCAGCTGTATATTTCCTTTGCCCTGGAACATCCAATGCAGTGGAAGTGCTTAGCAGCTGCCTTGTGGAGATTAATGGCTGGATGGCCACCAGCTGGTTGTGACTGAACCCCAATAAGATGGAGGTACTGGTGGTGGAGTCGAACAGAAGGCAAGACAGGTTGGCCTCTGGTGCAGAAACAGGGCTCTTTCTTGATTCTGTACCTTTGAAGGCCTTCTCTAGGGTGAGTGATCTGGGTGTTATTCTCAACAGCAGACTGACGCTTGAGCTTCAGGTGTCATCTGTTGTCTGTACCAGTTTCTATCATCTAAGGAATATTGCCAGAATAAAGCCCCTAGTTCCACCTCTGGACCTCCTCACCTTGGTTCACACCTTGACTACTGTAATGCACTGTATCTCAGGATCTCTGGTGGTACCCTGTGCTGGCTGCAGCTGGTGCAGAATGCAACAGCCAGGTTGTTGATGGGACAATCTCAGTACTGTCACATCACCCCAGTGCTGCATGAACTGCACTGGCTGCCAGTCAGATGGAGGCTCTTCTTTAAGGCTTGCTCACCTTTAAGACCCTACATCACCTGGGCCCTGGTTACTTGAAGGAACTTCTTACACCTGTTGTCTTCATCTGCTCCCACCACTCCTCCTCTAGGGGCCTCCTTGAGATTCCCAGGATGAGGCTAAAAACAGCAGGTGACAGAGCGTTTAGTGTCGCTGCCCCCATCTTGTGGAATTCGTTATCTTCAGCCGTAAGGGAGGCCCTTTTTGTTGAAGTGTTCAAAGCCTGCCTCAAGGCCTTCTTGTATAATCAGGCCTTCCTGGACTTTGCGTTATAGTTCCTTCTGCTCCCTGAATTCAGTCGAATCTGGCCTCTGGCTGTAACTTAGTTAGTAGTTAGTGCTGATCATAGTATTTATGAAGTTTATAATACTGAGTTAAAGGGCCGATATATTTATTTTGTATATTATAGTGTTAATTTGTATAGACAATTTATTGATTGTGTTTGCATGTAATTTTAATATGTTCGGTGCCCAGAACCTCCAAGATGGGCATCTTTTGAAATAAAAATTGCCTTCCCTTGCCTTGCCTTGCCCCCCTTTATATGTGTTACCAAATTGTGGTCTGTGCTCCTGGCCCTCTTCAGTAAATAGTGAACATAAGTATTTGTTTGTTAGGCCCAACTTCTCCAGGTGTTCCTACTCACACTACACTTTATCAATTCTGGGCCTTATAATCCTACTTTAGCTTTCAATCTTTCACTCATGTACCTATCGAATGTCTTCTCCCCTTCTCTTCAGTGTGTGCGCTATTTCCTGTGTCTGTGCCTATGCGCCATCAACAGCCTTCCCCGCTTTCCGTACCTTCTTTAGGTACACCTTCCTGTCTTCCTCCTTTTTTAGTCTTCTTATATTACCTGATACCCACTCTTTTCTGCCTTACTTTGTCTGTTACCTGTTTTGAAAACCAAAGTGGTTTCCTCCTTCACTTGACTTTGTTTTGCATCCTGATGCATTTTTTGTCACCTCCTCACTAGCTACTTTCATTTGTTCTCAATCCTCCTCAACTCTCCCTCCTACCTCCATGCTCTCCCCTGCTGCTTTGAGACATCTATCTATTTTACCAAAGTAAGTCCTTCTCAAATGTCAGATCTTTGCCTTTCTGTAAGTTGACTGTTGCCCTGTCACCATGCTGTAACTTGGTAATAAAATTACCTTTCTCAGATTGTTGGTGGAATGGCACAAAGGAAGAGACAACAGACAGGCGGTGCACAAATAATGAATGTAATTTATTGCTGATAAGTAATAATGATACAGGCTTACTACCAACAGTGAACATGTACTGGGACAGCTCCAGTTTCCTGACCTACATAGGCTGCAGTCTCTAGTCTCAGAGAAGCTATGTGCTACAAAATGTCTTATACCCTGATAATCACTATAGAAACAGCTAAAGAAGATACATAAAATGTGTGTAATTGGCCAAAAACGGGTGGCCTGAGTAACTGTCCTAAATAATATAAGAAGCTGCTTAGCTAGCAGAAGATAAAGCGAACAATGGGGTCTCTTATAAGTGTCCAAGGTTACTTGCAGTTACAGTGATGCACAAGCAGTAAAGATGACTCTGTTGCCTAACTTATGATTATGCAGTAAAAATATAATGGAAAGCATCTCCCAGGACTAGAATACATTTGTAAAACATAATGAAGCATAATATGCCTTAGTAAAATACAGTAAAACACAGATCCTGACATTTATGCTTATACGATAAGTGCCTGTACCCTAAGGTTAGTATATATATCTACATCTGTGTTGCTGTCCATGAGGTCGAGGTACAATCAGGGGTGGTGGACCTTGGATAACATCCACCCTTGTTGCCTCAGAAGGGGCAACAATCCCAGGTAAGTAGTGGGATGGAGCTAAAAAGTTATTTACAAGCCCAAGGTGTGAGCCTTATAAAGGAATTCAAGTTGTTCTCAGTGTTGTTTTAGAGTACATCACAGACAGCAAAAGGTTAGTATGAGAAAAACAATCAAAATGCTTGGATAATAACAAAAGCTTTAAAAGTCAATTCTAACCTAGTATTGGAAAGAGCAGTACTTAAATCACCATCATGAATAAGAGCATTAAGAGTATCACCAGCCTTAGAAATAATGTTGCTAATATAGATTAAACACGAATCTTTTCTAGATAAAAGAGATTTCAAGGAAAGAGTCACAGGATCAATGTGCAGGTTAAACACGGGCAAATTCTGAGACAAGGCGAGCAAGTATTGAGGATCGCTATCAATGACATCTGGTTCAGGGAGAGGAACAGAAGTGATCACAGTGTGACCAATTACTGTTTTCTGCTGTGGAGTAAAAGAAGTTAGGAGCTGAAATAGCCCTAGATTTTTGACCATAAGCAAAGGATTTATGATTTATCACTACACAATACTGCCCATCGGAATTGTAAGTTACTCTTACAGTTGATGCCCTCCATCGCTGTAGACTGGTGAAGGACTGGCTTTTGAGCCATGAAGTGAAGCAATGTACCTCTTCCAGTAAGCTTTGGGATTTAGCTGTTTCAGCATCAGGTGCAGAAGATGCAGCTTGTGGAGATTTGGGTTCGTCATCCTCATTAATATAAGTCAGATTGGACAGCAATTCATCACCCAAGCTATAGGCCCAGTCAAGATGTACAGGAGCATATTCACATACTGGTTTCAAATTTCAAAGATGTCACAGCTGCACAAGTAGTAGTATCCTTTCTTGGCTCAACAGTTCATGTGGGGTGTCACCCATGCTTGGAGAACAGTGTGGTATACCAATAAGGAGGTTAAGTCCGTTCTTTCAAGATAGATATCATCATCAAGGTATCTGATGGAGTTAATTTGAGTCAGTTTATCAAAAATGAAAGTGGTAGGGTCAAAGCATGGTAATGAAACAGTAAAATTTAAAAACATATTATCATGAACAGAATAAGTCTTAGTAAAGTAGCAAGGATCTTGATTGGATAATGTGAAATGTACCCAAGGTTTCTAGCTGTGGACATAGAAATGTTAACAGAATTTACTAATCAAATATTAATTCAACCAAGTGATTTGCAGTGAGAACAATACCATTTGCCCATTCATTTATCATGGATGAGATCTGGAATGCATCCTGTTTTCAGGTCCCTGAAGAGATTGTTAACAGTGGCAATTACATAAGAACCATGAGCAGAGCATAGAAGTTCATGGGCAATATATTGCTTGTCTGCCACCTTATTGTTTTGAAAAATCAGTTCATTAATCTTATTTTTCTTATTTTTTATATCATTGAACCCTTTGGCAATTTCTTGCATGTTACAAACTGTAAAGCCTTCCTCCTTACTTAAACCATCTACACCATGTAACAGTGGGGGTAGTATATCATTTTAACAGCTGATTGAAAATTAAGAATTTCTGCTTTAATAGCAGCTATGTTTGCTCAATTCCAGATAGACATGCCTGAGCCAAAAAGGCCAGAAACGGTGCCTGCTGCACCAGTAATATCTGCAGTATCACACCTAGTGCATGGTCTAGCTTTAGCATTAGGTGCGGGTCTAAAGACCCCTACATGATCAGTAGTATGAGGTCCACTAACTGGATTATTAGTGCATGTTTGATAAGCAGCTACAATGTCTGTAAGCATCATACTATAAAATTTAGAAGTATTGGTCATGTGACAGAAATCAATCTCAACCATATTCCAATATGTAAGATTGAAAATAACTGGGACATGCATAAAATGTACATTATTAATCAGGACACCAGGTAGCGAAGTGGTGGTCAAACCACTAGGAGGAGCTTCCTCCTGGGGAGGGCAGTCAGTCATTTCTTTTTCAGTGGTGGGACTATAGAAAGAAATAGAGCTTCAGTAGCTACATAGTTATGAAGACAGAAAGAATGTGACTCCTCCTAGGTGAGGCGGTCACACCAAGCAGGAACTATGAGAGCAATAAGGTTATAATGACCAGTATGTCTGGGGGAAGTCTGTCGAATGGAGAGAGTACCATTTTGTGAGATGTCTGTGTTGGGCCATCTGTGGAATGTACCTTTGGATAGGTTTGCTACAGGGGAGGGTGTAGCCATTGAGATCAGTTTCCCATTGAATGGAGAGTGAGGACTTGTCTAGAGCTACTACTATGGAATTAAGATAGGCATCTGAGCCTTCCTTAACAGTAATCATTTTGTTGGGCACATTAATATAAACTCCCACTGGGTTGAATGTTCAAGTTTAATAAGAAAATGTTCTATATGTTGTTTGTTTGCAGTCGATAGGGGTTTGTTCTGGGAAGCAATCAAGAAAAGTAGTCCCACCAGTATAAGGGGGTGCAAGATAGCCATCTTGCCAATGTATCTGAAAGAAAACAGAAATGGATTGTTAAGTGAGGGGTATTATTCCACCCTAAGTGGGTTAGGAAAAGTAAGTTTAGTCAGCTGTGTCGAACTTGAGCTGATTAGCATGGAACCACTTGTCGGTGGTCTGTTTTTGCTGTTTAACTCGTACCTGATAGACAGCAGGACTGAATTTGTTGAAAATGGGGTATGGGCCTTCCCATTTGCTGGAAAATGAATGATTCAGTTGTACTGGAGAAGCATAACTTAGTCTCCAACTTGCCAGTCGACTTCTTTGATATGATTATCAAAATGAGCTTTGGCTTGTTGTAGATCTTTGCCCATTTGATTGGTATTGAACAGGTGTGTCTTCATGATGTCTTCATGAAGCTTTTCAATGTACTTGTCCACAGATACTCTATGTGCAGTAGGGGTGTGGAGATCAATCAACAGGTGCTCATGTAGTCTCATGGCTCTACCAGTCATAACCTCATAGGGTGTGCACTGGGTAGTGGCTGTATGAGTGCCCATGATTTCCACCACTAGTAGTGGCAAGAGAGAATCCCAATCCTTGGGATTGTCATTGATGAATTTGCATAATATCTGTTTGAGTCTTCTGATTGCTCTTTCTACCTGGCCTGAGGATTGAGAATGGTAAGAAATATGGAATTTCTGATATACTCCAAGCAGTTGGAGTGTCAGCTTCATCAGCTCAGCTGTAAAACTGGTTCCCTGATCTGAGTCTACCTTTATTTGTATGCCCCACCTGGAGAACAATTGATCAACCAGGATCTTGGCAGTTGTCTTTGCCACGTTATTCTTAGTGGGAAATGCTTCCACTTAGAAAAAAGAATCGGTGACAACAAGGGCATACTTGTTGTTCTTGCTGGAGTTGGAAAGGCGGCCAATGAAGTCTATTTGTATCACATTATATGATCCTGTTTGCCTTTGTGGCAACAATTTGGCATTTCTTTTCACCAAAATTGGGTTATTCTGGGCACACTCTATGCTGTTATCCACATAGTGCTCTTCATCTTTGGCCATGCCATTCCACCAGATGACAGTTTTAAGTCTCTGGAGGGTGTTGTCTGCCTCCTGGTGTCCACCAGTGGGGGTATCATAAACCATATGGATGAATTTGTTTCTCAAAAATTGTGGTGCAACTCACAGTTTGTCACCTGTATCTTCTTTTCAGTAACAGATGAGCTTCTGATCACTAGACAAGTGTATGTTGTCAGAGTGTTTCTTGTATGGACTACCAACAGGTAGTGGTTGTTCAATTCCCTTGTCCAGGAATTTGAACACATCTTTTAGTTCTAGGTCTGATTTCTGTGTAGCAGAAAGGTCCAGTGGGGGTTCTGGTACTAGTTTCTGCTTAATGTTAGCAGCTAAGAAAATAGCTGCTACAGCTACTGGGTGAGTATTTCTCCATGTCACCCCCCTCCCCCTCCCAGAAGAGCCTGCACTGGCAAGCGAGTTAGCTAGATCATTGAATTCATGGTAAGGGTCAGATTTATAGTGAGCCTTTACCTTTTGGATGTACAGTTTGTGAGTAAACTTCTGTGTCAGGATGTGTGTATATACAAACAAATCCTCTTATTTGACAGGTGTGCCATCAGAGGATGTAAAGTTATTTTTCTCCCAGAATGGTAGGAACTCAGTAAGGGATGAGCAGACACAGTTGGAATCTACAAAGATGATGACATCCTTGTCACCAAGGAGCATGACCTCTAAAGCACAGGCCATAGCTGTCAGTTCAGCATACTGTGAGGAGATTACAGAGCATTTTCTAGAAATACGTCTGAAATTGCCATCTTGATCTAACAAGAGCACACCAAATCCTGCTACCTATTCTCTGTCCACATAGGAGACGGAGCCATCTGTAAAGACATGATACATGCTGGTATTCTTTAAAACATCTTTTGTAGCTGGTAAGAATGGTCCAGGCTCAGATAAGTAAGGAGGATGGAATGCACAGTCATGAGACTTACCTGTGTTAAGTAGACCATGGGCCAAAATGGATGGCAATTTTGCAGGTAGTACTTTGATGTCCCTGTCCTGCAAAAACAAAGACCAATTGGTAAGTCTGATGTTAGAGACTGAACCATCTTTTACTTTGCCTGAAAGCAAAAAGTTAGTTGGGGTGTGACAGGTATGCAAAATAACAGGAGCTTACCCGATGATGTACAGAAAATGTTTGACAGACCAGTAGTTTGCCAGCAGTATTCTTTCATAGCAACTATACTTTGTCTCTACTGGGGACAGCATCTGGGATGCACAGTCAATAGGCCTGAAGTACCCATTATATTTTTGTGCCAGCATTGCAGACATAGTCACATCAGAAGTGACAGTTTCCAGATGGAATGGGATGTTTAGGCTAGGACTGATCAGTGCTGAGGCTGATGTCAAGGCCTGCCTAAGCTGAGTAACAGCTTTAATGTGAGTGGGGCCCCATGTCCATGGGACATCCTTTTTTAGAAGTTTGTACAAGGGAGCAGCCTTCAAGGCAAAGTCAGGAATAAAATCCCTGGAGTAGTTTACCATTCCTAGGAAGCGTCTGAATGTTGCCACGCTAGCAGAAAGTGGCAGATCTTGTAAGTTCTGGATCTTCTTGACAGCTGGGCTGCAGCCTTGGTCTGTAATGCATAGGCCAAGGAAGATGAGCCCTTTTTCACACAATTGTGCTTCCAAGGGGTTGCACTTGCGGCCTGCTCTCTTGAGGAGACATAGAAGTTCATCTAGAAGTGCCAAATGATCTTCTTTTGTGGTGGTTGCTAGAAGCAAATCATCTATGTACTACAAGAGACACTGGGGAGTGGAGAACCCCTGCAGGGCATCCATCATGTGGAGATGGAAGAGGGAAGGGCTATTGTGGAAGCCCTGGGGAAGGCAGATCCAGGTGTACTGGCATCCATTAAAGATGAAAGCAAATTTGTATTGTATTTCCTGTGCTAATAGGAGTGACCAAAACCCATTAGAGATTTTAAGAGCTGTGAACCACTTTTTGTCAGGTGTCAGCAGCTTGAGCACATCAGGTGCTGATGCTACTGTTGGGGCGCAACTAAGGGTAACTTGATTAAGTTTCCTGTAATCAGTTGTGAGTCTCCAAACTCCATTTGGCTTTTTCACAGGCCAAATAGGTGAATTGATGGTGGAGACACAGGTCCTAATCACTCCTTGCTGAAGTAGTGATTGGATAGTCTCCCTCAGTGATGTAAGGCTTCAGCAGGAAATGGATATTGCTTCTGCCTTATAGGATCAGGTCCTGTGATCTCAATGGTAGTGTGCATCCTACCACAGTCATGCTTGTTGGTGGCAAACACATCAAGGTGTTTCTACAACAAGGGTGCAAGCTCGGAAAACAAGTCATGACTTTTGAATAAAGCCATGACGTCATGCTCCTTGTTGTTATGGGAGATGGTTGCCACCACATGTGAGTCTGGAATAGTGATGGGCGAAGTGGCCCCAATTTGCTCCACGAAGTGATTTGCAGCATGAAGGCGATTTTGCAGAGTGCTCTGCAATGCAAAGCAGAGTACTTTGCATTATAATGGGTAGCACAAAGTCCACTGAAAACAATGACTTCGCGTTACTCCGCCTTCCACTTTGCCTCACTTCGCCTTGTTTTTAAGCTCCAAAGGTGAATTTTGCAGTGATTCATGGGATTTCGGGTCACATGGGCTCTAGATTGTTCTGCACAGCCTCAGTTTGGGGTTGTATGTGTAGGAAGCTGTAGAAGACAATGTGATCTGAGAGCTCTGTGCGATTCAAACCTTCAAAAAGCTGTTAAAAAAGCCTTTTTGAGTCATTTTTTTTGCTGAAACTTTAGTTCATTGATAATAGGAAACCCTGCTGTGCTCATATCATTGAGCGTTTATTGTTTGTGTATGGATTTTGAATGTTAATGTACAACATTCAGTCTGTGTACTGAGAGACAGTGGAAGTGTGCTTTGGGGAAAAGGCGTATCTGTGGTGTAGGTAGATTAACTTGGAGAAAAAGACAGTGCTTTCTGTTTTGGTGATATTTTTCTTGTATAACTGTTAATGTACACACCGTAATATTTTCAATATTTCTTGCCATTTTTTTTGCTGATTGTTGTGGTGCAGCAATGCATAATTTTAGTTTGTTTAAAATATGTGGTTATATTACTGAAGTTTTCAATTTGCAATGCATTACTTAGTGTGTGTGTGAGTATGTGTGTGACACGTGTCATCAAATCAGGCACCTTTTATTGTGTCACATAATTTCAGCAATGTGAACCTGCTATCCACTGGAGCTGTGTGATTTTTGTACTTCTTTGTGGTATCTTTACTGGTACTAGTACTAGTAACTGTTACTGCAGCAGTACAGTACACTGCCCCCCCCCACAGTCCGCCCCTACTGGCAAAGGTATTCTTTTCCAGATTTGTGACTGGTACAGCCATAGGCAGTAGGCATTCACGTTTCGTCATCATCACGGTCACAGATTCAGTCACAAATCTCGATTCATGATCATTCATGTTACGAATCACAACATTAATTTTTTTACTAGTTACTTGGATGTATTGTAAGCCTGTTTTTTAGTATCTCTCCAGGCTTCACCACCCCACCATTGTACTCATTGATACGTGTTTTTAAGTCTGGGAGTTTTAAGCTACAGCTCATCGGGGCCCGGGAAAGTACAGCCATAGGCATTCACATTTCTTCATCATCACGGTCACAAATGCAGTCATAAATCATGATTTACGATCATGTCACGAATCACAACACTAATTTTTTTTGCTAGTTACTTGGATGTATTGTAAGCCCATTTTGTAGTATCTCTCCATGCTTCACCACCCCACCATTGTACTCATTAATGTTTGTTTTTAAGTCAGGGAGTTGGACAGTGTCTGCAGTACATACACAGACTGGAAAGAAGACTGACTGCATACATGCAGTTTCGCACAGTATACTTGCACTGCTCAGAATACAAAGTGTCACGCATACAGAAGACAACAAAAAAAGGGCAGAATTACATACAAGGGTCAGGGATGGTGTAGGAATACATTTTATAACACAGCAAGGAAGGTGTCAGGGGGCACATGGTGTGAGGAAGAAAAAAATAATGTGGGATCCCATGGTGATCCTGCAGCAGTTCCAGCATGGACATCATTTGCAACTGATTTCCCTCTATATGATCCAGTCACTGCTCCATGGCACTCACCCTCTTGTTGTTCTCCTCAACAGCACTCCAGAGAACTGCTAAGTTAGCCTGTGTTACACACAGTTCTCTGCGGTCCACATGTTCTACAGGCTGACCTGGTTGTGGTGGTGGTGGGGGTGCTGGTGGAGCAGCAGGCGCTGCTGTGGCCCTGCTCTTCTTAGTGATGCCACAATGCACAGCTGCACCCCCTGCCACAGAATGGCCAGCAGGTACAGGCATGGTCTGTTCTGTGGCAGCCTGCCACTCCAACTGCTAGTGATTGAGCATATGGGTGTGCTGGCCCCCAGTCCCAAGATGAGTCCCCAAGGGGCCATGGCACACCTCCACCTCAGGTGGCACTTGACCACACTGCTGTCCTCCCTGACACAGTCAAAAAACTGCCAAACAACAGAGGTGTGGGGAGAACCAGGCACAGGCAGGGGATGGCCAGATGAACTGGCTGCTGGCTGGTCACAGTGATGAACAGGGATGGGATCCACACCTGGACCCAGGGGAACAGGCACATCCTGCTCCAGAGGACCTGGTGCTGGACTTGAATAAGAACTGTATATATTGGGGTAAGTACAGGTCAAATGTAACATTGCTCTTTTTTGCTCCTATTTTGAGTTGTATATGAAACCAACAACGATTTATTAGACTTTTGTTTAGAATAAGTGCTACCATTACTGTAAAAGAAAATGTAAGTAATAATAAAAAATCTAACAACAAAAAAAAAACAGGTACTAGCTCAAAAGCAGCCTTGTAGCTAACAGGTGCTAACCCAAAAGCAGCCATGTCACCAACAGGTGCTAGCCCAAATGCAGCCTTGTCACTAACAGGTAATAGCCCAAAAGCAGCCTTGTCACTAACAGGTGCTAGCTCAAGAGCAGACATGTCACTAAAAGGTGCTAGAGAAAAAGCAGCCTTGTCACTAACAGGTGCTAGCCCAAAAGCAGCCATGTCACAAACAGGTACTAGCCCAAAAGCTGCCATGTCACAAACAGATGCTAGCCCAAAGCAGCCTTGTCACTAACAGGTAATATCCCAAAAGCAGCCTTGTCACTAACAGGTGCTAGCTCAAGAGCAGGCATGTCACTAAAAGGTGCTAGAACAAAAGCAGCCTTGTCACTAACAGGTGCTAGCCCAAAAGCTGCCATGTCACAAACAGATGCTAGCCCAAAGCAGCCTTGTCACTAACAGGTAATAGCCCAAAAGCAGCCTTGTCACTAACAGGCGCTAGCTCAAGAGCAGGCATGTCACTAAAAGATGCTAGAGCAAAAGCAGCCTTGTCACTAACAGGTGCTAGCCCAAAAGCAGCCATGTCACAAACAGGTACTAGCCCAAAAGCTGCCATGTCACAAACAGATGCTAGCCCAAAGCAGCCTTGTCACTAACAGGTACTTGCACCAAAGCAGCCTTGTCAACATCCAGTTCTGGAGACCCCATCTCTGCAAGGACATAGACAGGATAGAGGCAGTCCAGAGGAGGCAACTAAAATGGTGCAGGTTCTGCAAGAGAAGCCGTACGAGGAGAGACTAAAGGAGCTTAATATGTATACCCTTGAGGAAAGAAGGGAGAGGGGGGACATGATAGAACTTTTAAGTACCTCAGTGGAATCAACAAAGTCCAAAAGCGTAGCATCTTTCAGAAAAAGAGACGTGCAAGAACAAAGGGCCACAATTTAAAGATAGAGGGGAGGCGGTTCAGGGGCAATATGAGGAAGTATTTTTTCACAGAGAGGGTAGTGGATGCATGGAACAGCCTTCCTGAGGAGGTTGCGGGGTCTAAAACTGTGGGAGAATTCAAGAATGCATGGGACAGACATAAGGCAGTTCTTGTGGGGGTAGGAAGAAATAGGCTGTTGGTTAACTAGGATCTGCGGCCTATCCTGTAGGTAGGAAAATGGGCAGACTAGGTGGGGCGAAGGTCCTTATCTGCTGTCAAAGTCTATGTTTCTATGTTCTATGTTTCTATGGTGGTGGTGGTGGTGGTTCAACTACCTCAGAGTCAGGACAGGAGGCAGTGATGGTCCTGCTTCTGGGGGGGGGGGCACTCACAAGTTTTGACCAGTCCAACAGGAATGGGTGCCCATGCCCTCCACACATGCATGTGGTACGACGCTTACCACTACCACGCTTTCCCAGAGCTGCCCCCACCCCAGACATTCAATCACCCTTGTCCATCTCTCCTACTGAGCTCCCTCAGTCCGAGCAATCATTACTCACACTGTCACAGAACACACGCACACAGTCATACAGACACAGACAAACAACTACTTATAAAGGTAAGAAAAATAAAATTTACAGAAAGAGCAAATTAAGTAAAAAAGAGTACAGAAAAGACAAAAAAATTTAGCTTTTAAAAAAGCTGTTGGGTCTAAATCAAAGTTTAAATCTCCTCCTCGCTCTGATCTAAAAGTATCAACAGTCACAAAACACACTACTTTCTCTCCGTCTGCACAGGAGAAAGTAAAAGTGTCTGCTTGTATGACTCACTTTCTTCCTGCCTAGCTAAAAAGCATGTGACTTACAGTACTGTAAGCCATGTGATGTGTGTGGGGGCTGCCAAATCTGAAACACCAAGTGGATCACTTAGAATCCTAATGAGGAATGTGAAGTCCATTAAAAACAATGACTTCGCCTTACTTCGCATTGCCATTCCTCCTTAATGCGAAGTGGTAATGACAAGGCGGAGTGAGCACTTTGCATTTCCCGCGGAGTGCCTACTTTGCATTCACTTCGCCAGTGGAATTTAAATTCGCTGCATCTCTAGTCTGCAATGGTGACAGCATGACATTGTCATTTGATCTGGAGAAGTAGCCTGTTGGCTAGGTCCAGTATACAGCCGTGCAGTGCTAAAAAGTCAATTCCCATTATGCTGGGGTGATGACGTACTACCATGAGGTCAAAGACAAAATCAGTCCTGAGGTGGCCTACCACCACAGGTAGAGGAACAGATCAGTAGCTGTGTAGCTGGGTATCATCTACACCCTGGGCACAGTTCTTCCATCAGGTAAACCAATCAGATGAGACTGGGTCCTCATCATGGAGGACTGACATGGCTGCTTCAGTATCCAGAAGCATGGTAAGGTGGCAGCCCCCGATCGTGACCTGTACACAAGGCTGTCCATTTGTGTCAACAATCAAGTCACTCACAATCCGGACTAGGGCCTGTAATTGTCAATCTGCATTTTCAGAATCATAATCATCATCCTGTTCCTGAAATCTGAGGCCTGCAGGATCTTTTAAGGCCTCATGTATGTTTTGCACATAATACAAATGTACCTGTGATGTCACAGGCATGACAGCTGCTTTCATGGATGGTTCCTCCTTGGTCATCACATCAGCCTGGCCAGTAGCCGATGCCATGAAAGGATTCTTCCCTTGGCTGTTTGTTTGTTTGGTAGCCGAAGGCATGAAAGGATTCCCCTGGCTGCATGGTTGTCCAGCAGCCGGAGTGAGGGCTGCTATGGTACACATAGGCGTAGCTTCTTTCTAAGCACAGACATCCTCCAGCAGTTTGCAGATGGTCCCATTCTAATCTTTTAGCCTTTGATAGTTAGGGCCATTGTGGTTCCTGCAATTGAATTGGGCATTTGTTTTTTCCAGTTGCTTCTGTCTCTTCATAAATTTCATAAGTTCATAGAGGGTCAACAGCTTTCGCCAAAGAGTCCCATAACTAGTAGGTTGTATTTTATGTACCCTTACATTTTCCCTAGGTTTCTATAATAATTGTCTAATCTGGTCTTAAAGCTAAACATAGTATCACTTTCTACTACCTTGGATGGCAGTCTATTCCAAAGGAATACCACTCTCTGGTTTACCCAAACCCTTTTCTTATTAGTTTTGTACATTTCCCCTTTTAGCTGGTACCCATGTGTTCATGTCAATTTAGGAGGATCTTTACTATCAAGACCCATACACTCTCACAAGTCCCTGTTCCTGTGTGCTAAATATACTAACAAAGGTCCCCTCTAAGCCTCCGATATTCCAGAGTATACATGTCCAGCTTTCCCAACCTGTCCTTATAGGATAGTGAGACTTTATGAAATGGGCATCAGAATTTAGACCTGCTAATTGGTCCATACCTGTGTGATATTCTGTCTAACGCACAGGAAAAAGGACCAGCAGTGCCCTGTGGGCACTGATCCTAGTAAACATACCAGTCAGAATGTTGGCAAATTGAAAATCAGCCATCTTATTTTCACCAACTGCGAGTGAAATACAAGGCTTATTTTCAATCTGTCAACATATCTGCAAATATTCAGATGCCCATTTCATAAATATTTACAGTAATGTTTAAGCTGACTGCATGATTTAAAAAGTAAAAAAGAGCCCAGTCACATTAACTGTGAACCACCGAGAAGCTGTCTACCAACCTGCCGCCGGCTCACTCGCTTCTGCCAACCGTCGAGCAGCTGTCTCCCAACCTGCCGCCGGCTCACTCGCTTCTGCCAACCGCCGAGCAGCTGTCTCCCAATCTGCCGCTGTGTTACCCCTGCCTATTACCTTGCTACGCTCCCACCATCCCCTAGGTCGCAACTGGAAACAAGATTTCTGGGCTCTGCCTCTTTATGCGGTAAATGTAAATAAATGGTACCAGAGACACAGAGGAGCCATAAACGATGACTTCGCAACAGTGACATACACAACTACTGTATGGTAAACATTCAGCATTTTAGCAACCCTGCTAAATAAATAGTAGGATTTTGGTATTTAATCAGCCCTGCACTGCAACTAATAAATAGCATGACAGACTTGAGGGAGCACTGTTTTTTTCTGCCGACATGTTCTGTGGAATAAATTAGCTTTTCACCCGATATTTTTTAAGTGTTTTTAAAAACACAAAAATACACACAATCCAGACCACAGCTCCCATCCATAAATCCCGCATTCCTTTCACTATCAAAATAAATCTGCCGCCCGCTCCTCTCACTCGCTTCTGTGGGGGGGGGGTGCCATGACAACTACAGGGGAAAAAATACAAGTAAGGATGTCTTAGCAGGTCAAAACTAGCAAGTCAAAAGTCCTCAACTCAAAGGAAAAAACAGGCGGAGGAACTATTTTGTTAAAATGTAACACAATATTTAAGAATTTCACTATGAAATACTGTTAATTTTACTTATGACATGCATCTATATTTTACATAACCATTTCATAAGCACAATAAGCCCCTCCAGGGTGTGCGTTAGACACTTTAACACCACGGCTGGGGAGGCTGGCGTACCTCGCCGGTGGCCTCGTGCCTCACTACGCCCCTAGCCATGTGTTACAGTGTCTAACGCACACCCTGTCTTGGCTTATTGCTTACATATCACGTATTTTCTGAGTTGCCCACCTCTGAGCCCTCTCAAGGTTAAATACATCAGATTTGTGATAGGGACTCCAGAACTGCACTCCATACTCCATTATAGGCTTAACCAATGCTGTGTACAGGGGCAGTTGCACGGTTTTGTCCCTGCTTCCTATATTATGCAGGATGCAATAGAGCATTCTGCTGGCTCTGTGGATTGTTGCAGAGGCATGTTGTCTAAATGATAAATCATTGGTAACCAATACACCAAGGTCCTTCTCATATTCAACACTTTTTAGAGCATATCTGCATAGCTTATATGTTCCCTGAATATTATTATGACCAAAGTGCATAACACAGCACTTCGCCATGTTAAATTTCATCTTATGTGTTGTAACCCAGTTTCCAATAACATCTAATCTTGCTTGGAATTTTTGTACATCTTCATACGTTATTATAATGGCACCAACCTTGGTGTTGTCAGAAAACTTTGCCATCCATGCATTCCCTGATGTATTGAGAGAGGATACGAAAATATTAAATAATACAGGGCCCAGTACCGAGCCCTGGGGTACTCCACTCATGACATTCCCCAAGTCTGACATGAATCCCTTTATGTTCACCCTCTGCCTTCTCGTAATCAACCATACTCTAACCCATTTGATGATTTGGGATGATACACCCATATCCTGTATACTCTTAAGTAGGCCATCAGGTTTGACCGGATCGAAGGCCCTAGAACATTTGAGGTAGACAACATCCACTGGTAATTTATCCTCAAGAGCCTTGCTCACCATGTCAAAGAAACTCAACAGGTTAGTCTGGTATGATCTCTCCCACACAAACCCATGCTGTGTAATATCTATATGTTCGTTTGTCAGGATGTAATGCTCTAGATAACCTTTAATATATTCTTTCATTATTTTACATAAAATACAAGTAAGGCTAATGGGCTTGTAATTTTCAACATTTGTTTTAGCCTGTTCTTATATATGGGTGTAACATGGGCTGTGTTCCTGTCCTGCAGAGTCACCCCTTGTCTAAGGGATTCCTCAAACAGTGTCCCTATGGGACCAGACAATTCATGTGCCAGCTCCTTTAGAATACGTGGGTGCACCCCATTGGGCCCAGTTAATCTGCTGATTTTAAGTTTGAGTAATTTGTCTCTAAGCATAGATTAAAAAGTTGTCTCACATGGGATATTGTTAGCTTCATTGTTACCTAGATCTATAATACTAGTGATCTGGAAAACACTTAAAAAGTGTTGATTAAAACAGAACTCTGTTCCTGTTGTTTTTATAGTTCCAGTTCCCCCCACCCCTGTGTGACTGTTTGTCATCAGAAGGGGTGTCAGATTTCTGGTTGTTGCCCTCCACAGTGTAGTGGGTAGAGGCGTCAGAGGTAGGCTGTACTGCAGCCACCTGTGCTGCCGGAGCTTGGATCCTGGCAGCCTTGCTGGTTTTATCAGAAGCAAGGTTATGGAGGTAAACCTAGTGGGCATGCTTTTTTTTATGAGAATATTCACAAAGGAGTCTGTATTCAGGTAAACATTAAGTTCAACCTTTTCCCACAAGGCCAGAGTCATGTTCCGGATGTACAAATCTTTGTATTCAATCTGGTCTTGGTCTGCAAGTTCACCTGCTAGGCCTTTGCCAGTGTAGTATGCAAGCCATAACCACTGGTGGTAAGCCGCGGGGCTTTCCTTCACATTCTGCTTAACCTTATGGGCCAAGTGAGCTCCTACAACACCCAAGGAGTTGGCGGCGATGATGGCCGCAGCGATGTCATTGTAGACAAGGGTCTCACAATTGCGGACCATCTCCAGGAGTTTGGCCCAGAGGGTAGGTGCAATCATCTGTTGCAAGACTTGAACCTGATACTCAGTTGGAGAGAAATCTTCTTGCAAAGGGAGCGTACCTTCTCCAAATGGCAACTGAGATTGTCACTTGGACCCATCTGTCCAATACTTTGGGCAATTTGCTGGACAGAGTGAGTGACTTGCAATGGATTGGAAGTATGAGGGGTTGAATTCAACTCAATACATTCCATGGCACTGCAAAGAGCAGCTTCCACCACCACATCAGCGACTGCCTTGTAAGTGTGATCCTGGGTAATAGCGTCATTTTAACATTTTGTCAGTCTTCTCTCAGATGACTGTCCTTTGGTCCTCAGATGTAGTGAGGTTACTGATGGCCTATTGAATTAGGCTGTGGACTTTCGCTGTGTCTCTGCTGTCCAGAGGAGCAAGGGGAAGCACATTATGGAATACCAGGCCTCTGCCCATGTCGTGGGGGCCACCATTTTGGCAGTATACATGGATTCCGCCATGTTTGTGTATGTATGGTGACACAGGGTGTGTGCCAACATAGGCGCCATCTTGAGGATGGCTGGTGAAAGTTGCTCCACCATGGGGGTTGGACTTGCATGTGACATGGCATGCCTCATCATCAAAGTCAGAGTCATCATCTCTGGATGACACAGTGTCTATGGGTGTAAACTGAAACCTGTTTATAGCCATAACATGGCCAGCAAGAACCTCCTGCTGATGGAGCAACTTTGCCATCTTTTCTCTACACTTTTTGTGACAAACTCTTACAGTGCCCTGCTCAATACCTTTTTCAACCTCATGCTGCAACACTCTGTGCGTGGCGCCCAATTCAACATTTTCTCTAAGCTCTTTATCCAGCACACGATTCACTCTCTGATACTCATCTCTCAACTCAGCATTCTCCTTTCTCAAAGTTTCATTCGTATCACTCAAAATATTATTCAGATATGCTGTTTATCACATTTAAACCTTTCACAATCATCTGTCAACATGCACATTTCACGCTCGGTGTCATGAGCAGTACAGTGCAGCAGTCTGTTATTGGCATCACAAAGTGACTGTGTCTCCACTGCTAGTTTCTGTTCCTTTTTCTGTATCTCTGATGCCTGCAAGCCCATCTCTGTTTTTAGAGATGCCATTTGCAGTTCAAGAGAGGCACACTTCGGTGGAGACTCAACAGCAGTATATAAAGCTGCAACCAAAAGACCCTTAAGGTTGTATTTTTTGGTTGGTTGTTTGTTTGGGCTTGAGGTAGTGATTGGATACAGCACAAAATCTGTCCATCCACCATGGGATGTGAGGTAGTTTGAGACATCAAGTCTCAGTTCTGTGCACAGATCAGACATGACAAATAAGGCACAGACAAACAAATAAAGAAGCAGTCAGAAAACTGGGCAAAATCCTTGGTGCCATCACCAACTGCTTTCTGATCCTCGGTGGGTGAGCGTTGAGGGCAAGGTGGTATGCTGTCACTCGTAAAGGGAGTGTAAAGGGTCTGGTGTGGGTCTGCCATGCCTGAGACCCAAAATTGCTACCACTGTAAGCACAGGTAGGTCCAAGTAGGCAAAAAATGCACTACACTACTTGACATTCAAATAAATTGAATGGAATCTTCTTTTGTACTTTCCAACTTGCACACAGCTGCCAAATGAAACTTGGTAATAAAATTACCTTTCTCAGATTCTTGGTGGAACGGCACAAAGGAAGAGACAACAGACAAGTGGTACACAAGTAATAAATGTAATTTATTACTGGTAAATATTAATGACACAGGCTTACTACCAACAGTGAACATGCACTGGGGGAGGTCTAATTTCCTTACCTATGAAGGCTGCAGTCTCTAGTCTCAGAGAAGCTATGTGCTGCAAAAGGGTCTTATACCATGATAATTACTATAGAAACAGCTAAAGAAGATACATAAAACGTGTGTAATTGGCCAGAAACAGGTGGCCTGATTAACTGTCCTAAGTAACATAGGATGCTGCTTAGCTAGCAGAAGATAAAGTGAACAATGGGGTTTCTTATAAGTGTCCAAGGTTACTTGCAGTTACAGTGATGCACAAGCAGTAAAGATGGCACAGTTTCCTAACTCATGATTATACAGTAAAAATATAATGGAAAGCTTCTCCCAAGACTAGAATACATTTGTAAAACATTATGAAGCATAATATGGGGTTTATGTGATAATGGCAAAAGCCTAAAGGCCATCGTCATCGCGAAGTCAGAGTGGCAAAACTTTTTTTGGCACTCTGACACCCCGGCGCATAGCAAAACGGCACAGTGGACTTCATTTTTTAATGCTTTATAATGGGGGACTGTGCCCCCCTGTAGCCCCCCCTACTTAAGGATTCTCAGCTACAGGAGGTGCATGTCAGGAGGGGTGAAAACATTTTAAAAAAAGGTTTGCGCCGGGTGCAACAAAACCGCACTAGTGCCCTGATCCAAACTCAGTTCCCTACTGACAAATACAGCAAGCCCACCCACCACACCACGGGGACAGCTCAGCAACCCACTGTGACACCACCCCTCATATTCCCTGCCACCCCTCACTGTGCCTGCTCGCTCCCCCCCAAAAGCATACTAATAGTGACATCTTGTCACTATATTCGCCGACCACCCCCCATCTGACACCCTACTCTGTGGTAGCCCTGGAGATATGTGACAGGGATTGAGTCACTGTTATTGTAGGTGCCCAATCCCCAACACTTATATCTCATGCTACCATAATATGCATTAGTAAAATACAGTAGAACACAGATCCCGAGACTTATGCTTATAAGATAAGTGCTTCTGCCCTAAGGTTAGTATATGTACCTACATATGTGTTGCTGTCCATGAGGTGGGGGTACAATCAGAGGTGCTGTACCATGTATAACAATGCTAAACCACACTATGTGGTGGCTGCTTGACCACAGTTGTCCTTCTGTCCGTACTTCTTGGATTCTGTCACCATTGATCACCACTAGGTCCAGAATATCTATGTCTCTGTTAGGATCAAGCACTGGCTGCCTGATGCCTGCCCACTTCAGAGAATCCAGAAAGTTATGGCTTATTCTTGAAGTGGCCATGGTGTTGATGCAATCCAAATCTGTCATATTTAAATCACTCTGCATCGGAACTTACCCTGTACATGCCATCTCATGTATATCATCCTGTACCTTTCTTTTCCAATCTCAACCTGTGCTGGAGGTCTGTTGATCATCACATTGTGTATTGCTGTGCCATTGACATGAACAAGTGTGACCCACACTACCTCGGCTTGACTTTAGATGTCATCTGATATTTCATGCAGGCACTGTATCATTTCTTATTCCCCTTCTTTAAACCACCCAGTGGAGTAACCATGCGTACTTATTGTACACATGGGCGTACAGTTTTTTTCAGCCTGATACAAAAAAAAAAAAATTCAAACTGGCCCTTTAACAATCCTGAGTTTTGGGAGGCCAGCTGGACATTAGCCTTGGTCGGGTAAGGGGTTAGTGTATGGAGTTCAGAGGGGTATAGGTGGGGGGGTGTTCGGAATCGCGGAGATGAGGAGGAGGCAGCAGGATTGTCAATTTGTTAGTCCTCTGCCTCTGCTCCTCCTCCTCTCTCAACAAGACCCAATCAAGTTTGCGGCTGGAATTTGGCAGCTTGGTGCTTTAATGCACACTGTCGCACAGCACACACTGCCGCATTGCCTGTCTGGGAGGAGGACTCTGAGGACTGTGTTGTTGGTGGTGGGATGTGGGTGGGAGCCGAGAAGAGTGCTGTGTGTCGCGGACCAAGAAGAAAATATTTTTAATTAAAATAATGGGACGGGAGAGAAGGACCAGTGGCGTAACCATGCATACTTATTGTATGCACGGGCGTATAGTTTTTTTTCAGCCTGATACAAAAAAAAAATTCAAACTGGCCCTTTAACAATCCTGAGTTTTGGGAGGCCAGCTGGACATTAGCCTTGGTCGGGTAATGGGTTAGTGTATGGAGTTTGCAGGGGTATAGGTGTGGGGGGGGGGTTGGAATTGCAGAGACGAGGAGGAGGCAGCAGGATTGTCAATTTGTTAGTCCTCCGCCTCTGCTACTCCTCCTCTCAAGATCCAATCAAGTTTGCGGCTGGAATTTGGCATGGGACGGGAGGGAAGGACTAAGGAGAATGAGCCAGATGTGACTCTGTGGTCGGGACTCAGGAGGGAGTGCTGAGAGCAGGCCAAGAAAAGAAGGACCACTGAAAGCTTAAAGACAAGCCAGGGGAAGCACTAGGACGACGAGATTGGGGAAGTCTGTGTGGAGTTGTTGTGGCCTGCCTGCCCAGCTGCCCTGGACCTGATGGATGGCAGTCGAGTCGAGCACTGTCAGTCAGGTAAAGCACATTAATTCAGTTCAGATTCAAAGTTCAGTAAGGCAGGCAGGCTGCTGAGCAATGCAGCATATATGTATTTTTATCCCTGCCCTGACTGTAGGCAGGAGACTCAGTCTCGGGTGGCATTTCACTCTGTGCCTGTGGTCAGGGCAGTGACCAGGGGGATGCAAGAAATGCAGTTGCAGTAGGGCCCACAGTGTCAGGGGTCCCACTGCCTCAGAGGAACAAACACCTTCTATTGTCACAGACAAACTTGAAATTTTTTTTATATACTGCTAATCCATTTGAAATTGGATCTGTCAGCAGTGGAAACTGTGCTGCATGTTCCATCTTCAGTTTCATGGGATGGGGGCACAGAATAATGAAGCAAAAGGGCACATTACTCAAAACTTCTGATCTTGGTTCTGGCATCACCAGGAGGAGCAGGTGCAAATTACATTGTTCATTTCCTTGATCATGGTGCAAACAAGGGGGGGAGCGGACATCATGGACAAACCGCCAATGGTCAGCAGGACTACTGCAAAAGAATCTATGAAACATAGAAACATAGAAGTTGACGGCAGATAAGGACCGCAAGGCCCATCCAGTCTGCCCATTTCTTTTTCTACCTTATAAATGTGCCATCGGCCTTTGCTCTGTCAGTGACCTATCTATTCATAGTCATTTGTATTGCTCCTTGTACCTATCCATGCCTGTTTGAAGCCCTGCACTGTATTCATAGCCACCACTTCTTGTGTAAGCCATTCCAGCATCTACCACCCTTTCTGTGAAAAGAATTTCTCATTTCCCCCTTAATCGGCCTCCCTCTAATCTCATGCTGTGTCCTCTTGTCCTGCTATTTTTCTTATATTTAAACATGTTAGACTCTTTCACCTTGTTTATGCCCTTAAGGTGTTTAAATGTCTCGATCATATCACCTCTCTCCCTCCTTTGCTCAAGGGTATACATATTGAGCTCTGTTAATCTGTCCTCATATGTCTTCTGATGCAGTCCCTGCACCATTTTGGTTGCCCTTCTCTGGACTGCCTCAATTTGGTTAATGTCCTTGTGAAGGTGTGGCCTCCAATACTGCACGCAGTACTCCAGATGGGGCCTAACCAATGTCTTGTACAGAGGGATTATTACCTCCCTCTTATGACTTGTGATGCCCCTACTAATACGCCCTAACACCCCCCTAGCCTTACCTACTGCTTTAGAGGTCTGCTTGGATGATTTTAGGTCATCAGTGATGATGATGCCCAAGTCTCTTTCTTCCTTTGTGACTGCTAGCAACTCCCTTCCCAGCCTATAAGTGGCTTCAGGGTTTCTCTTCCCTATGTGCATGATTTTGCACTTCTTTGCATTAAATCCCAGCTGCCACTCTTCTGACCATTCTGCTAGTTTATCCAGATCTCTTCTCATTCTGCCCACCCCATCTGGATCATCTACTCTGTTGCAGATCTTGGTGTCATCTGCAAACAGACAAGCCTTACCCTCTAGTCCATCTGCGAGGTCACTAATGAAGATGTTGAATAGGACTGGCCCCAGGACTGATCCCTGAGGTACCCCATTTGTGACTTGCATCTCTTCTGACTGTATACCATTTACCACCACTCTCTGTTTTCTGCCAGTCAACCAGTTTGCCACCCAGTTGACCAACTTCTGACCCACCCTGAGCCTACCTAGCTTATTTATCAATCTTCTATGTGGAACAGTGTCAAAAGCTTTGCTGAAGTCAAGGTAGGCGACATCAACTGCTCCCCCTTGGTCCACCACTCTGGTTACCCAGTCAAAGAAATCTATGAGATTAGTTTGACAGGACCTTCTTTGTAAACCCATGCTGTCTTGGATCCTGTGCCCCTATGGATTCCAGGTGTTGCACTATCCTTTCCTTAAGGAGTGCCTCCATAATCTTGCCCACTACTGAGGTAAGACTGACCGGGTCTGTAGTCCCCGCCTCCTCCTGCTACCACTCTTGTGGAGTGGGATCACATGAGCCCTTCTCCAGTCTTCTGGGACCTCTCCTGTGCTCAGAGACTCACTAAACAATTCTGCTAATGGCTCTGCTAGTTCCTCCTTTAGCTCCTTAAGTACCCTGGGATGTATGCCATCAGGTCCCATTGCCTTATCCACCCTGAGCTTAGCAAGCTCTTGTAGGACCCTTTCTTTTGTGAAGGGAGTAGTGCTCACCTCCCTCCCCCCTGTGTCCATGATGCTGAGCTGTGGGCCCTGCCTACCTTCTCTTCAGTAAATACTGAGCAAAAGTATCTATTTAGGATAGATGCCTTTACAGGGTCCTCCTCCTCACATGCTCCCTTTTCTCCATTAAGCATTGCAATACCCCTCTGGACTTTCTCCTTTCACTAATGTATCTATAGAAAGTCTTGTCACCTTCTTTTACTGTTCGTGCTAGTGTTTCCTCAGTTTGGGACTTTGCCTGCCTTACTGCCTTACCTGCTTCCCTTAGGGCAGTTTGGTATGCCTCCTATCTTCATCCGCTGTGTTCCTTATATTTTCTGAAGGCCAGCCTTTTGGCTCTGACCTTTTCTGCTACTGTATTTGAGAACCAAAGTGGTTTCCTTCTTCTTTTGCACTTCCTTTTCTGTCTAACACAATGGGATGTTGCTTCAAGTATTGTATCCTTAATGCTTGCCCACTTTGCCTGTACCTCCTCACCTGTGTTTCTTTTTGCCAGGGCTAGCTTAACTCTGTTGGCCATCTTATCAAAGTCAGCTCCTCTGAAGTCCCATATTTTTGCCTTGGAATGGGATGATTTAGATGTAGTAGCCAAATTGAACCATACCATGTGATGGTCACTGGCCCCCAGGTGACCTTCTACCTGGAGATCTGTGATCCCTTCTTTGTTAGTCAGTACTAGATCTAGGATAGTCCTGTCTCTTGTGGGTTGCTGTACCAGTTGTTTGAGGCCCTCCCCCTGCAGGGAATCCACTATGTGTCTAGTTCTGGCCGATGTTCCTGCTGGTATTGACCAATCTGTATCTGGCATGTTGAAGTCTCCATTATCAGAACCTCCCTTTGCTGTCATGTTTTGTATATCTTCTAACAGTAATGTGTCTATGTCCTCCCTCTGGTCTGGGGCCTGTAGACAACCCCAGTTCTTATGGCTGTCCCATTTCCTGTTTCCAGGGTGACCCACAGTTCTTCTGGCTCCTTATGTGTATTCTGAATTTCTGTAGCTTTGATATTTTCATTAACATACAGGGCCTCTCCTCCCCCCCTTTTTGCACCTCGGTCTCTTCTGAACAATACATAGCCAGGTACTGAAGTCTCCCAAGTGTGGTTACTGGTAAACCACGTCTCACTAATTGCTACTATGTCCAGTTTAGCCTCTGACATTATTGCCTGCAGGTCTGGGATCTTATTTCCCAGGCTGTGAGCATTTGTGTACATGATTTTCCATTGGCCAGATTTTGGTGTGTTAGTTGTTGGGTGAAGTTTGGCATTACCCTGTGCATCGTATGGGGAGACAAACCTTTTTCTTACCTGGTGATGCAAATGAGCAGCAAACACGCTGAATTCCTGTTTGACCACTAGCTGAGGGGAGGTGTTCTTCCCATTCGACGTATGGGGTGCACCCCTCTCCCCATTTGCTAGTTTAAATATTCTGCAAAGACGCTAAACTTCTGCCCTAATGCACTGACTCCCTCTTTAGTCAGATGCAGTCCATCAAATTTAAAGAACTTTCACTCCAGAACTGTTGCCAGTTCCTACAAATCCTGTGTCCTTTTTTTCTGGCACCAGTCCTTGAGCCACGTGTTTAGCTCCCTATCTCCCCTTCTCTGACCTTCCGTCCATCTGCTCCCTTCTCCCAGACTGGCAGGATCTCAGAGAAGGAGATGCAGACGAAATAGATGATGAGTTTGTCACCCAGCCTAGTCAGGTGTTCCTTGGTCTCCACAACTGACCGGCTGGCGAGATCATTAGTCCCTATGTGTACTAGGACATCAATGTTTTCTCCTGCTTTGTGAACAATTTTAGCAATGCGGTCAGTGTCTCTCCATGCTGATGTACCTGGGAGACATCTGACCATCACCCCTGGCTGGAGATGGGTATCAACTCCCCGAATCATGATATAAATATTTTATATGTGCTACTGGGTGTTTTGACTTATTGTGTTGGTGCACAACCACTGGAGCTGCAGACTCTAATGTCAGCCAGTCTGTCACACCCCTGATTCCATGGGGAACATTTTTCACTGAAATTAGGGGTAGGGTGTTTTTTTTTTCCAAGAAAAGCCCCCAAACTCACTAAAGAGCATGTAAACCCCCTAGAGTGACCCCCAGCCTTAGTGTAAAAATATTTCACAGTATATTACAAAAAATGCACATGGGGTAGGTGGTTGATGGCACTGTTTGACAGCCAGTTGTCAACAACCATTTAAACTGCAGACTCCAACACCCCTGAGTCCATGGGGGGGACATTTCTCTTGAAATCAGGACTAGGCAAGATGTAACAAAACTCTGTTTTTTCTTCAAGAAAAACCCTAAAACTCACCACAGAGCATGTAAAACCCCCAGAGCTTCTGGGGGCCTGGTGGCCCCCAACGCCCCACCTTTTATTTGTCCTTATTCATAAATATCATACCCCAGCATCCTTCTGAAAAAATTCCTGCCTACACCCCTACCTGTTATTATAATTGGGATGGGAGAGACTCAGGAGGAAAGGAGTTGACAGGCGGGTGGTTTAGGCAACTCACTGAACTGTGGGGACTGCAGAAAGGACTATAGTGCAACTTACTAGGCATGGGGGGGAACAGGGTAGCTAATTCTGTTTCAGATTACCCCCAAAATGCACCAGAATGCACCAAAAAACCAACCCCCAGCCTATAATTTAGATTATTGGTGCGCACAATTTTTCTAAGGCTGGTTACTCCACTGCAACCACCTGCACCATTTCTATGTCTGATTACACATTCTGACACCATAAATCAACACTGTACTTCTCATTGTGTCTCTCCCAAAATGTGTAGTGTGTCATCCAGACCATTCCTGTTCTGCGTGTCGTTACTCTCTGATCCACTTTATCACCACACATGTTCTTCACATAGCCTATGCATACTCACCAATGAGCTCATACTCTCTACAGTACAAGCCTGAGACTGATCAGTTGGAGGGTGGCAGTGGTAGGATGTGGAGGGCTGTGCCAGTTGCCCGCACTGATCAGTCCATGGGGGGGTGAGGAGAAGGGATCCTACCTACTGTGGTGTAGGGGTGGAGGGCCACTACACTATGGAAATGATTCGGGCTATGAGTGTGGATCGAACAGGGATCAGTGATGGAGTGGGAGGTACCACTACACTATGGAAACCTGCGGACATTACTTTTCCTTATGAACGGGGATTGGGCTTGGTGGGGGGACCCTGCAGTTTTGGACCGTGGGGTTTGCTACATGTCTGTGCACTCAGGGACTGGGGCTAGGAGAGGGGACCATACACTATGGAAAGGTTTTTTTTACTGGTACGAGCATCATGGAATGGGTCGGGGGGGGGCCAGCCAGCCTGGTGCATCCTGCTAGGTACAGCCATGCAAATTAGCCTATAATGAGCATGCATGAGGCACGTTTGCTCCATGCATGCCCAATGAGCTCATTTGCATATTCTGGCTGAATATCGCCCTTGGGGGTGCAGCACATCTGGGATGTGTTGCGCATCCCCAATTTGTGGTATTCAGCCTGGACCCTGGCTGCACTGGGCATACTGGCAGCTGTTCCCCCTTTGCACCAGCCATCCAGTGTCCGATATTCAAACAAGTTACTCGATCTGTTGGGATCACACATCATGTTTGAATTTCCCATCTGGTTGTGGTGGCACATTTTGGGGGGCAGAACATTTGGATGCACCGAGCATCCGGCCACCATTGAAAATGGGGGCCAGACTCTGTTGACCTCCTCTGGGCTCCCAAAGGGATCACTTACCTTGGAATCCTTCTGACCCCATCTTTAGATACAATCTGGCAAGCTAATATACAACCCCTTCTCTCTTCTATTAAGGTAGAATTTGACAGATGGAAACTCCTTAACCTTACCCTGGCTGGCAAAATTGCAGCAATAAAAATGGTCTCAGCCCCTAAACTCTCTTACCTACTTATGCATCTTCCCATTCCCTTCCCTAAACACTGGTACATGCCCATTGACAAGTTGATTGGGGATTTTCTTTGGAATAGTACCAAACCCAGTTATAGCACCTCCAAGCTTAGGGCCCTTTGGGAACAGGGGGGCTGGAATCTCCCCTGGATTGATAGATATCAGCAGGCCTTTCTCCTAGCCCAAACTATTAAATGGTTGCAACCCCCCTTTCTCCACAAAGGCTCCAAATTGAATTAGATGTCACAAAAAATGTACACCCCTCATCACTCTTGTTGTCAGTTAATATCAATAAATATAAGTCCAACAACAGACCGTACCTAGGGGAGTAAAAAATAAAGCATCGGCACTGCAGAAATCAGTTTCCACCATGTGATGGTGTATTATTTATTATAAACGAGAAACATGCAAAACAAACACAAAACCCCTAACGCCTCTACCATAAGGTCTTCCGGGGGTAGACTTTATGGTCGAGGCACTAGCGGTTTTGTGTTTGTTCAGCATTCTCCTCATTTATAATAAATAATACACCATCACATGGTGGAAATTTACTTCTGGAGTGCTGATGCTTAATTTTTTGAACCATTGAAGTTGCTTCCTCACCTAGAACCCACCATCCAGTGCCTTAGCGCATCATTAAGTTTCTGTTCTTGAACCCTGGGGAGTCTCTACCCACAGTAGAGGTCTCCAGAACCAATTGGTTTACCACTCATCAGAAACTAAAAATGGACCCTCTCCCACCCTCTTACACTCCGTTGTGGCAAAACCCAGCCATTAAGATAGGAGAAGTTTGGGTTTACTGGAAACGCTGGGCTATGTTAGGCATCAACAAACTTGGAGAAATAATGGACCCTTGCCATAAGGTTCTCCATACATTTCAGTCCCTGCAGAGAATATGGGACATTCCTCTGTTGGACTTTTAGAGATACCTCCAACTTAGAGACGCAGTACGCCATCACTTAAGTCCACCCAGGACATCTAATGCTCCCTCAGCTCTACACTCCTGTCTGCAGCACCCAAAGGGCCTTGCAGGTCGATTATATGCTTTGATCAGGGATACTCTACCCTCTCATTCTGAAGCAGTTAAGCAAAATTGGGAAACAATACTAAAACTCCCTATTTCCACTCTGGCCTGGGAGCAGGCCTGGAAGAACACTCATAGCTGGTTTAGGGATGCTAGATCTTGCCTAATCCAGACCACAATTGCTCATTCATGGTATAAAACCCCTGTGGTTTACATAAAGCCAAATTTCTAGAGTCGGACCATTGTTGGAGATGCCAAGGGGCGGGGGGAGGGACTTGCTGCACATATTGTGTCCTGCCCACGGATCCAATCTCTATGGCAAGAGATTCAGGATGTAGCTTCTAAAATGTTAAATCACCTAATTCCTCTCAGCCCCCTCTTCTATCTCCTGGGAGTTACCAGTGCCCTCCCTATGCTACCTTCACTGGAATACAGATGGCTTGCCCTACTGTTTCTACAAACCAAGAGAGCTCTGCTTAGCAAATGGAGAACCACACAAGTCCCCACAGCTAGGGAGATATTAGCCTCCCTTTCAACTCTGGCCAAACTAGACAGAATTTCCCATCTCCAAACATACCAGATTCCCTCATTTAGATGCTGCTGTGTCCCCTATGTCAGATATCTTTACCCCCAGGCAGGGGTCAGATGGAGAAGCCCTGTTCCTACTGGATTATACCTGAATATGCCGCAGTGTGTTAGGTTGGTGTTTGCAAACACCAATTATGGGCTAATCCCCCTTTACACTCATGCCCATTAGAACCTTAGCCTGAGACTTCTGGTTATTTATACCTATGCCTGTTCTCAATGTAACTGTTTATATCTAAAAAATTTCTTGTTTTTCTTTACTTAATATTAGAACTGCAGCCTAAGTAAGAACTAGAATTCTTGGAATATATTTTGTCTGTGTTCCATGTTTAAGAAGTCATTTGCAGAACATATATATACTAGTGGTTCAACTCTTCTCCTGATGCCTTGAAATGAGATCGGCCTGACCGTATCCCTTAGAGAGCTTTGGTCAAGTGTGCCTATGTTCAGCAAGAATATCGAAAAAGACCCCCTTTCTGGTGAGTACTGAAAAAGGTTACATACCAGGATAGTTATGCAGTTACTCATAGGTTATCTCCTTTCCACTTACCCTTGCTACAACATCTACTTCTATCTGTCTTCATTTCCCCTTACTGTAGGCAATAGACAGGTGTTGGTGAGTTTTATGTCCATATTACTCGGCAGACATGACGTATGTAACCCTAATGCTGTTTCTACCTGTATACACCATTATCTGTAACTGGTGGATTTTTTGCATTTGTCCTTTATCGGCTTTAAATATTTGTACACTGTCAGAATACTTGTAGGCCTTGACCTTACTGATGTATGTTAAGTAACACTTTCTTTCTGAACAAAAATAAAGTGTTACAACAAAAAAAAAATGGGGGCCAGAGGGTGCAATTTCAGGGTGTGGTACACCTTGTTGTATGCCACTTTGTAATGTCACACTTAGATGATGACTGACATTACACAGTGTCATACTACCCTCTTGTGCTCACTACATAGACATTTCCATGGATCAAAGATAGGCAATCTGAAGTCTTTATTATTTAGTCCATAAACTGTTTGTGCAGGTAGCACCCTGACCCATGGTACCATCAACATACTTAAACAGTTATAGGAATGGTACCACAGTCTGTTTGGACATCACCCAGGTACAAGCCCATTGATTCCCCAGTTTTCACAATCCCCACTATGGGAACCCACACTCCCTTTTCTGATATTAAGAACCTTATGCACAAAGTGGTGTGACAACCACAAATCCACAATGTATCCTTCTGTACTGTTGTGCTGTGATCCTTGTTCATTGTGACTGTGGCAATTCACTCAGTTAATGAAGTGGTTCGATCTCACCCTATTATTATATAAGACTCCGTCATATGTTTACCTTCTACCCAAAGTTGAGCACCAACTTTCTGCATTTCAAGGACAAGGCACTATTGAGAAGCAGATGTATCTTTCTCATACTTCATGATATGAAGTGTTTACTGTTCAGCACTAACATCACATTACATTTCATGATGTGCAGACTGCCAATGGGGTATGTGACTCACATTTTGATCTAGAATGGCCATTCATGCTCCACGTTAAAGTTCACTTTCCTGAGCAGTTTGCTGTTCTTTTCAATATGTTATGTTATGAAAGCACCAGCATTCCAAGTGTCTGCAATACACTGTCGATCAGTGACATCAAGATACCGGCTAAGCAGGTCCTGCCATTGTGTGGCTCCCCTACATCACAACATGCATCTGTCTGTGCTGCAGTGTGGTGTTTAGGTGATGCAGAAAAGCACAATACAGAATATGGAGAGGTGTGCAGTAATATCACCATGAATATCATTGGGTGCATATTTTACACAGGCAGGTTGTGATAAAAGAGGCTGCCTATTAAAGGGGCAACCCAGATTGTCAGAGGGTCCCCTGGAAAGGAGGGAGAGGGAAGAAGGCAAGCAGGGAGGAGGGGAGGGTGGGGGATAGTTAAGCAGAGGGGAGGAACAAGGGGTGGAGGAGGTGACATCACAAGGGGGTGGGAGCTAGCTCATGATATCAGGAAAGGGGTGGGCAAACCAGGAGGGAGGAAGGGGAGGAAAAGGCACAGGGTTGGCTGGGGCCACAGTAAGGGGAGTAGCTACAAGGCATGGATAAGGGGCTGCAGAGAGAGGAAATCCTTCTTTCTACTGTAGCTGAAAATTCTTCAATTTGCACAAGACAATCTGGAGGTTGGGCTTAGAAATCTGAACTAAGGTAAGGTGTGGGGACAAAGGGGCCTGGCAAGGCCGAGAAGGGCTGTTCTGGCTGGGTCCACACCAAGCCTTGGGGACTAAATAAAAAAACAACAACAAAAAAACGCTAAAAATAAAGAATAATGATAAAATATAAAGATAAATGATAATATATAGATATGTTGGGGGAGCAGTAACTGGGTGAATCAATACAGCCATTTAACTCATTGTTTTTCATCTTTTGCAGTATTTTAAATTTAAATGCCAATATGAATGTATGGAATGGTTTAGTAACAGTCAAGTGAGTATTGCCTGTTTATGATATGGAGAAATGCATGAAAGGGGCCTGGTTACAAGCTGGTAGAACAGTGTGGCAGGTGGCCCTGCGTGCGCTCACTAAGTGGGGTGAGGATTGCAGTCACGAGTTTATCCGGGCATTGGGGTGGCTGTGTTTATGGCGGAAGCTCCTCGGATGTCCAGCTGGCGGCTGGTCTGCGTGGGAGACATTTATGATGGTGATTGTGGTGTTCCTCTGGAGGCCAGGGGCCACGGCCTTGGACAGCTTGGCAGATACCATTTTGGGTCCTGGCAGAATATAGGAGCTCAAGAGGGGCAAAGGAGTGTGGTTTGAGAGTGCTGATTTGGCTAATTTAAGAGGGCCAGCTCCAACATAATCAGTGGTGTTTTCCTTCTCCCCTTCTCCTCTCCTGTTGTGGTGGTGTAGTGCTGTAATAGGATTTGGCCCCAAGTCGGGTGGGCACAGTGAGCGCTACAGCTAGCGGACCTGCAGCAGGAACAGGCCACATGGGTGGATGCTGGGAGCTGGGAGAGTCTGAGGTGCTGATGTCTTGTTTGGCGGGGCTGCACTGGAATTGGTAGCATTGGAGGAGGAGCACAGGCCCAGATCACTACTGGGGGCCTCCACGCAGCAGGGGCGGGTTTCTCATTTGGGACAGTTTTGTGTATTTCTGCCCCTTCCCCTTCCCAGGGGGCCACATGGCATGTGGGATGAAGGGAGGAAGAACAACTAGGCCCCCAACTAGGGCGAGCTGCATCAAGGCGGCCTGATTTGTGTTTTCTCCTGTGGGGGGGGGCTGCAGGGAGTGACTCGCAGGTGGAGGCCTAAATTGGTGGCAAGCCAAATGGCTTGGCTTTTGGGAGGGGGAATCCTGGCTATAAAGTGGAAGGACAAGGGGTGTTTTAAGCAGGGGAGGGCCTTTCTCAGGAGGGGTCATGGTCACTTATCCAGATCCATGGACCAGGGCAGCGCTAGCACTGGTGCGAGGGTGCTCAGGCTGGTTGGTGCAAGGCCGGTTCTTTATTACAGGCCTGGAGTGCGGCAAGTGGGCCATGAGGATGGCTGCACTGTGGCTGACTGCACCATTTGGTGTTGCATGGCAGGAGCATGGAGTGCTGCCACAGACTGGAACTGTATTTTGGGGCCCAGTTTGTGAGGTTTGGGAAGCAGTTTTGTGTAGGTGGGAGCCATGTGGGGAAGCCACAGTGTCATTGGGGGCAGAGGGGGCTGGATAGACCTGCATTGTTCGGGCCTGCATGGGGCTCCTTGTTAGATGCATGGGGGCAGGGCATGAACCTATTGGGACTGGGAATTATGTTTTATAATAAGGGAGGGGCTCAACACAGAATGGGCCTCATTTCAAGAATTGGGTGGCATGGGGACTTTTGGGAAGGGGCTGCCTCTGCGGGAGGGGCAGGTGGGACCACTCTTTGGTTATTTTGCGGTTCCCCCGCCCCCATTTTTTGTGGTCTGCCCAGGGGGGGGGGCATGGTTTGTTTGGCAGGGCACAGGTTTGTGGCCTCAGATGATGGGGGCAGGATGGGAGGGGTCTGGGTGGGGTGTCTTGCAGGATTGGCATGCATTGAGCAGGTCAGAGAACAAGGTATATGGAAGAGGGCAGTCAGGAGGAAGGGGGGACCTGGCGACGGGAGACTGGTACAGGATGTGCTAACTGCTTCTTGTGGTTGCAGAATGGTACCTAAGAAGGCACCAAAGCAGAGGACCAGCGAAGCTCTGGCCAGTAAAGCTCCACAGCTCATGGACCAGGTTCAGGCAATCCTGAAGAAGTCCAGGGCAGTGGAGGAGAAGGAGAGGAAGGTGGACAGGAGGAAGGAACCACCAGCAGCAGAGGAGAGGGCCAGCAAATGGCTGACCAGAAAAAAATGGGAGTAGGGTAGTGAGCCTCAGCTGGTGGATGGTATGGTACCAGTGGTGGACCTGTCTGTGGATGGTAGCCTGAAGGGCTACCTGGCAGGTATAATGAAGGAACAAGGGGACAAGGGATGGGAGGAGGTGGATAAGGCCTGGAAAGAGCTCCAGAAAGAAAAGACGGACCAGGAGCCCGTTAGTACAGGGGCTGGGACAGTGGCCGACAAGGGGTCCTATGGTTGGCCCCCAGACATGATGCTAGGGGACCATGTGTCCCAGACACTGAAGGATAAAATATGGAAGGGGGAGTATGTAGATATGTTTGTCCTTATCGATAAAGATACGGCAAAGAAGTACGAACAAAAGGAGTCAGTGGGAAATTTGAAAATGGCGGTTTGCTTTGGCCATCGTGGGCAAGACCAGTAAGGATGTTACCTATAAGGTCAAGATTTTTGGGGCATGGATGGAGGGTTTCATGCACTTCATTGCAATCATGGTCCAAAAGAGACTGGAGTTGGCTATACAACTCCTCACATACTCGGCCATCATTCTGGATGAATACAGGGTTCAAAGCGGGTATGGGTAGTTGGTCTAAGATGAGAATTTTAGGCAAAGGACGGAATCGCATGGGGATGTAAGATGGGATGTCACCCTGTCACAACTATGGATTAGGATACTCTCTGCTCCTGGGGGCTCTGGCAGTGTCAGTAGGAAGGGCTGGGGGGGGGAAGTGGGGCAAAAGCTTGCTGGGCATATAACAAGGCTAAATTCACATGGACCGCTTGCAAGTACAAGCATGCTTGCTCGTGATGTGGGGTGTCCCACTCGGCTATGAGGTGCAAGGCCAAGGGGGGACAGACAGGTCTCGGGGCAGCCCTTTCAGGGGGGCAGAGAGGACACGGGGGGTGGGCAAAGTGGGCAGGTAGCAGTTTCAGGTGGCAGAATGGAAGGGAAGGGTACGGGTGAAGGTGAACACAGGGTGGGAATAGGAGGCAAGAGCTATCCACTGGCTTTGACACCAGTTAATGCAGGGGTGGTCAGGGAGTGGATGAAGTTTTACCCAGATCAAGAGGCTAGGAGGATGCTAAGGGAGGGATTTATGAAGGGATTCCATTTATATTACACAGGGGAAAGGAAGGCTATGCAGGCAAGGAATCTGGCATCTGTTAATGGCAAGGAAGAGGTGGTGGAGAAAAAGATAAGGAAAGAATGGGAGGCAGGGTGGATTGAGGGGTCTTTTCTGGAGCTCCCTTTCAAGAACCTGCGTGTTTCACCTCTGAGAATTATGTCAAAGAAGGCCTGGGGAAATTTTGTTTGATTCACCACCTCTCCTACCCAGATAGGGACTCGGTCAATGATGTAATTTCCCCAGAATGGAGCACAGTTTCATATGACACTCTGGACAAGGTGGTGGACCTAATCAAAGCCAGAGAGGGGGCATGGGTGGTGAAAATGGACATCAAATCTGCTTTTTGGCTACTGCCGGTTAGGGAGGAGGACTGGGAGCTTTTGGGCTTTCAGTTGCAAGGGCAATACTACTTTGACAAGGCCATACCAATGGGATGCTCAGTGGCCTGTGCCATGTTCGAAGCTTTTAGCACTTGGCTGCAGTGGGTATTTACCACCAGGCACAGGGCGGGGGCAGTGGTCCATTATTTGGGTGATTTCCTTTTCATAGGGGAGAATAAGGTGGGCACCAGAGCAATGTTCGCAGCTTTCGAGGTCATATGTGGGGTTGTGGGTGTTCCTCTAGCCAAAGAAAAAACAGTTGGGCCTGCACGGCAGCTGGAGTTCTAAGGCATTGAGCTGGATCTGGACCAGCAATGCTTCCGCCTGCCTCCAGACAAGGTGGCTAGGTTGCAGGAACTTATTTTGGGGATTAAGGGGAGCAGGCATGCACAACTCACTGTGGTACAGTTGGTCCTGGGACACATGAACTTTGCCTGCCAAGTGATAGCTCCTAGCAGGGTGTTCACCAGGCACCTGGCAAGGGCCTCAGTGAATGCCAGGCTCCCACATCGTGGAGTCGACTTGTCTACCAGGGTTAGAGATGACATTTTGGCCTGGGAGGTGTTCCTAAAGCGATACAATGGGACCACCTTTTGGAGGGACCACTGGGTGGATGGGGCCGAGTTGGAGCTATTTACAGATGCAGTGGGGGTTTCTGGCATGTGTGCCTACTTCCAAGGGAAATGGATTTCAGAACCCTAGCCCTCTAAGTGGGTGGAACTTGGGCTGACAAGAGACATCACTTTCTTGGAGGCCTTCCCGATTTGGGTGTCCCTGATAGTATGGGGGCATAGACTACAGAACAAGAAAGTCATTTTCAGGTGTGAAAATATGGCCATGGTAGCCATTTTGAAAAATCAGGCTGGGTCCACGGACGCAGTTCTGAGGGTTGCTAAGCAGCTGGTATGGGAAGGATTGTGGCTTAACCTGTCCATTAAGGCTAGGCATGTTGAGGGGGTGAGGAATGAAGTTGCTGACAATCTTTCATGTTTCCAGTTGGACAGATTCCATGAGCTGGCCCCAGCAGCAGCCGAGCAGAGGTCATGGGTCCTGCAGGAGCTATGAGAAATTGGATAGAAAGAGCCCAGCTATTGTTTCAAAGTGCCTGGATGCCGAACACACTGAAGGCCTATGAGGCTGTGTGGAGAAGCTTCCAGGACTTTTTGGGGGGTGTCGAGCTGAAGGTAAGTGTCCCAGTCACAGAAGTACAGGTCATGAGGTACATGGTGGCAAAGTGGGAGGCAGGCATGTCAGGGGCCACCATGGGCATACAACTTGCCAGCATCATCTTGGTGTGCCAGTTGCAGGGGTGGGGACACCCAACAGGATGCCAGCTGTGCACTACATGCATCAGGGTTGGCTGAAACTGCAGGGGTGCAGAGCTAATGGGTGTAGGCCCATAGGAGAGGAGCTGTTAGAGTGACTGGTGGCGGCATTTCCCTGTGTCTGCTCCTCGGCCCAGGAAGCGTGGCTTTTTGAGGCCACTTTTTGGGACATGCTGAGGGGTGCTTTCTGGGTGGGGAAGATAGTTGCGCAGGCAAAAGGGGACACGGGGGAGGACTGAAGGTAGCAGTCATTGCCTGGTTGGCCTCCTTGGCTGTGGTGTGGCTCAGGCGCTCTAAGACGGATCGGGTGGGGTGGGGGTGCAAGGTTGACATATGAAGAGGTGCAACAGAGGGCTGCAAAATGGTGGAAGCTTTGAGCAGGTATGGGCAGTACGGCCACCAGGGGGTGGGGATTTCTTCAAACATGGTGGCGGTGATCCGGTCATGGTAGGGCAGGTTACAGCAATGTTTAAGAAGGGGATGTTTTTCCTGGGGGAGAAACTAGGCAGGTTTGCTTCCCACTCCTTCCAAACTGGGGCCGCCTCGGAGGTAGCAGTACAAGGGGGCCTCACGCTGAGATCCAGAAAGTGGATAGGTGGTCTTCTCAGGCTTACAAGAGGTACATTCAGTCACGACTGCTGACAGCTTGCAATTTATGTTTTACAGAGGCCAGCCATCAGAAAGTGATGTGGATTGTGGGGCATTCCTTTGTCCACTGGGCAGAAAAATGGGCCCACACCATGGCGGGGGTACACCAGTTGGGCCAGGATCCGGACCGAACCAAGATCATATGGCTTGGCTGTAGGGTCCTGAGGTGGATGGGGTTGCTGCCACTGCTGGAGGAGGGTAGCAGATCCAAGTTGGTGTTGTATTTGATCTTGGTGCATCTAGGGTGCAATGATTTGGGAAAATTGCCATGTGCAGGGTTGGTACACATGATTTGGAAGGACTTTGCGATGGTAATAACCAGATGGCCCAGTGTGCATATTACTTAGTCTAAGATGGTCCAATGCAGGAGCTGAAGGGGGGCCCAGAAACTGTTAGGAGTTGATAAGGCATGAAAGAGGATGAATTGTAGGTTAGCAGAGTAGGCTAGGCAGATGGGGGCCGGGGGTACATATCCCAGGATTTGATCACGCAAGACACCCCAAGTTGGTACAGGGAGGATGGGGTCCACTTGTCAGAAGTTGGGAATGCGGCCTTCATGGGTGCTATTGGGGGGGCCGTCGAGAGATGCAGGGGTATGGGGGCATACAGGCTAGGTTTTTAATCAGGGAAGACCAGTTGGGCCGACTGGGGTGGCCCAAATGGGCTAGCGGGAAAAAGGTTTAGAAAGGGGTCCAAGCCGTAGGGTGGATACGGCTAGGCAGGGTGGTATCCCTATGGGGTAATCACCTCAGGAGGGAACGGGGTTTTTGGGTCAGGTGGGCAGACATCTGAACCCAGAAGAACACAAGGATAGGGCAGGCATCGGGTACCCACACCCGGGCCGCTTGAAGAATAAAAATGTAGGCTCAGGCTTAAATGTATTATTTGTAAATATTGGTGATATGTGTGCATGTAACCCAGGACATTGTAAATATTAAATATGTGGTGAAATGTGGCTATGAAATGTAAATCTTTTCAAGAAAGGGGTTTCTACCCAAATAAAACTCCAGATGGTTGTACCATAAAGAAGGGTGTGGTGTGGTCATTTCAGGGGGACCCAATTACAAAAGAGGTTGCCCTATTAAAGGGGTAACCCAGTTTGTCAGAGGGCCCCCTGGAAAGGAGGGGGGGAAGTAGGCAAGCAGGGAAGGGGGAGGGTGGTGGGTAGCTAAGCAGAGAGGGTGAGGAGCAAGGGGATTATGAAGGTGACATCACAAAAATGGGGGTGGGAGCTAGCTCATGATGTCAGAAAAGGGGTAGGGCAAACCAGGAGGGAAGGGGAGGAAGGGGCATAGGGTTGGCTGGGGCCACAGGAAGGGGGGAGCTATGAGGAGTAGATAAGGGTCTGCAGAGAGAGGAAATCCCTCTCTCTACTGCAGCTGACAATTTTCAGTACCCACTCACCCACCCATTAAGACAAGGAGTAAACGGCTAGAACTTGGGGCCAGTTACTTCACAGGTTGCCGAGTAAGGGCAATGGGGGCACCGGTGGTGCCATGGTACTATGGGTTGCTGGCTAAGAGCAGCGGAGGATATGTGAAGGAAAAGGTTTAAAAAGGGGGCCAAGCCATGGGGGGGTATGGCTAGGCAGGAGTGGGCTCCCTATGGGGACATCACCTCAAGGGGGAAGGGAGCTGGGGGGCCAGGTGGTGGTCACTTGAACCCAGAAAAAGATGAGAAAGGGGCAGACATCAGGTACCCACACCCGGGCTGCTTGAAGAATGGAAATGTAGGCTCATACTTAAATGTATGATTTGTAAATATTGGTGATATGTGAGCATGGAACCCAGGACATTGTAAATATTAAATATGTAGTGGAATGTGGTAATGAAATGTAAATGTTTTCAAGAAAGGAGTTTCTACTCCAAAAAAACTCCAGATGGTTGAACCATAAAGAAGGGCATGGTATGGTCATTTCAGGGGGGATCCAATGACAATTGAAAGTATACCCTCCGTTCTGTGATAACGAGTTACTCAATTTGCTTGCATAGCCAGTAAGATTATACAATGTGCAGCCAATGTTAGGCAAAAGTAGTAACATCATTGCTTTGAGACTGTCAGGTAAATGCTGAATAATTTACACAGTAGCCACACTTGTTTACCAAAAATGTTAATACAATAATGATTGCAATCACTGCAGTGCTGTCCTCTAGTCACCACAAATACAGCACTGAAGGTTCCAAATTATGCAATTAGTACCATTGAACAAATTTAAGTAATTTCAGAGATGTAGGATTTTTTTTTTATCAGCATTTCTTCCTTTAGCAGTATTAGGAAACATACTGTATTACTTTTGCAGTCATTGTTCATGACTGATTTTGAAAGTGGCAGAACACATTACATTTTCCCTATTGATGTACCAATAAAAAACGTAATTTTCTGTTTTCTTTTTTTGGATGTCTTTGTTCTCATAAACGCACCATGTTTTGACTGCGATGGCAAACTACAACTCATGGTTAGACTGGAACATAATGGACTTCCAAAATTGTCTTGCTCTGTCCAAATTTTGCACGTGCATCTGACAACGCACCTGCATTAGGCATTATTGTTTCTGACACACATGCCCTTGCAGTTGTGACAGCTTGCATAGCACAATATCTGCATTGCGACTGTTATGCATTCCTACTTCTGTAATACTGTTGACATGTGTGGTGATGATTATTCCTTTCTTGTTACCTAAAACATATTCCAAAATTCTTTTTACTGGAGATACCGCTATATAGTATACCAACAGATGGTTAGATGGTGTTGGGGATGGCTTGGACGCAGTCTCCATGTTGTGCTTCCTTCCTGTGCTGTGTCAAGGATAAGAGAAGAATTTCCCTCAGACCAGTACACTGGATTTTGTTATCCATCCTTGGACTAGATCACACACTGTAAAACTAAAGTTGGCACCGTCACGGTTTCCAAAGGTGCACCATTATTGAATTTTCTCACATGCTTTGTGTCTTCATTTTGAAAACATTTGTCAGACTTACACATTGACATTGAGCCTGGTGTCTACTGCTGGACATAAACATCGTATCATAATCACTGCATGGAAATTAACTGTCCCATCCGTTTCATGGCAAACCAAGGTCTTCTGTCCATGTCCACTGGCTAGAATACCTTGACCCTTCTTTGTGTTGACTCAGTGCTGCCCACCCCCTCCTACTTACATTGTATAACCACTTTTTTTGTGTTTGTTACCGTAGTGCTGCCACATGACCCATGGTTTCACTACGGTAACTGCAATACATTCTTACACGTCTCCGGGTGCCAACCAAAACCCTGTTTCACAACACATATTGTTCTGCTGTGTTCTTCCCACCACCATGAAAGATAGGCATCCCACTTTGTGGTGAACAACACCTTTTGCATGTGGATTTTGAGATGCAATGTCTACTAAGAACTGCAGCATTTGTTAAAGTGAATAAGCACCTGTAAACCTCATGTCACACTGTCTCACTGTACTTTGGCAGTATCATACCCTGTTGGTTGGCAGTTGCCTACCATTACTAAACAGCATAGACACCTCCATCTTATTTGCTGTTCCTGCTACTGTCACACACTGTGATGAGTGGTTCCTGTCACTTGTGAGCTGTACCCAATAATCATTCTCCAAATCTGTGGTGTCCAAATCCCCCACATACCTCATCAGGTTATGGTTCATTGTTTTTTTGGCTCAAAAGTGAACAACATAGTCCTTGTTTAGTGACTGCGTCACACATTCATGGTAGTCAACCCAGTTGGTTTGGCATGACGTACTGGAGATAAACACATGCTGCCAACCATCAGTGACAGCATTTTCCTCAACTAAACATATCAAACTCTCTATAAGGATACTGCCTGCTCAGTGCATTACAATGTAGTTAATGGTGACCACTCTAGAACTGCCTGTTTTGTACTTGGGCACACTGTTATGGAAGCCCTACACCTCAACGATGATGGGGTCACTCCCAGTTCTGCCACCTGTTGTGGTGCAATCCATCACAAGCAGATTGAAGTCCCATGGTATTTTACTGTTAACTTTTGCGTAGATCTGCATAATTTCTAGACATCAACTTTGTCTCAATATACTCCTCCTGGCATGATGGTCTATACACCACTCCCTAATTCACCACTTTTCCACAACGGTTCTTCTGCTCAACCCATAAGGCCTCTGCCTTGTCCAGTTTCTTCTCTTCCCTGCTGTGCTGTTTCACCTTGTGTACAGAAATTGCCACCATACACCCTTCCACCTTTCTCTGTCAGCATGGTACACAGCAGAATAATGTAGACGTCATTACAGTGAAAAAAGTGTTCTGATAACATTTTAACAATGATGCCAGATTAGATCTTTGGTTTCTGTTATTATACTTATAAAAGTTTAATATTCAAAAAGTTATTTCTTAGAATATTTTTTTCAACATTTCAGTACACTTCTCAGTCATACTATTAAAAGGTTATGAACAGTGTTACCACATTTTACTACTGTTTCTGTTAGTGACAGCATCAGCTGTCATATACTGTTTCTTAATAAATGAATAAGTGTGTCCACAAAGTCTGTCTCTGGTTGTAAAACAGTACAAGTCATGAAAACAGATTCTGACTAAAAGTTACTGCATTCACTGGATGGAATAACAGTTCCATAGATATTCACAAGACTGTCAGCAAGTGTACATGCTGAAGCACTTGCAGTGCTCACACAGTTGCAATGCTGAATCTCGACCATTGTTGCCTCACTGCGTCCTCCTTGTTGGGCCAGTCAAAGTTGGAACACAGTGGTGGTGGCACTGCTTCCATTGTGGTGGTTTTTGGTCTCAGGTGCATTTTGAAGAATGTTTTCAACCTCAGTCATGAGTTTGGACACGTACCCTGTAAAACAAGTTTCATTACTGTTATACCATTTCGTACACACAGCACACAAGTGGAGTACAGAAACATGTTACAGTAACTGTATCATACGGGCAAGCCACATGTAGTATCCTCACAGTGAAGCCACCTTTCTTGTGCTTAGGATAGGTAACTTTATAGGGATCCTTATCGTCTTTGGTTGTTGCATATTCCCTGGATGCATTTTTCTTAAAATGCATTTTCGTCAACAGTAGTCTGCTCAACATACAAAAGAGAAGGATGTGACAACAGGGAATTGATGATGCTTGCATCAGACAACTGCTGTATCCTATCATGCTGCAATCATTGGAGGTGAATGGGGTTTTTCACATCATCAACAGCTGTGACATGACATGGGTATGCAGAATGGAACATCACCAATGCGTACCCTTACAGAAATAATTAGATGAAATGTTTTCATACTGCACACATAAAACTGTACAATGTGATATGTATGCTGCAGGAACGATTTAGATGTTAAACTGGAACCGATTGCATGAATGTGGCATGCATGCAGCAAGAAAGTGTGGAAAATATTCTTTTTATGTTAAACTGGAATAGACTTTAAGCATGTGGCTTGTGTGTATACAGCAAGTGATCACTCACACCTTGCACACAAAAGTTAAGTGATTTGCTCAGTATCACACCATATGCAAGAGGGAGCTGATGAGATTCAAATCCAGGTCTTCAGGTCTCCAAGTCTTCTGGTTTGCAGTTCAGTGCCTTCAGCCACTAAGCTATACTGCCTGAGCACGTATGGCTTGCTTGTACAGTAGTTCAATACAAAACTGCATACAGTACGTATGCATGCATGCAGTGTGCTTATAGCCAATGAAATACTTTTTAGCTTTCTTGTCCCTTCTCATCTCAGCTGCACAGCTGAACTGTAGCAGACATGCAGTACCAGGGGAAACACATATGATTCTTCCCACCCCAATACACACAGTTACTTACAAAATTACTTAATAACTTCTATCTGGCCTGTACTCCTTCTATTTTCTCTCTACAGTTTGGAATGCTTCAATGCAAACAGACGATAAGGGCCAAACACAAAAGTAGCAATAACTCAACACCCACTCACATGGCCAGTCCTCCCATGCACACACACACACTGCAGCAGGTGTGGCCATGATGCTACAGACCTAAGCCACCTAGTATAGGTATAAGTCGAGGGTCTCTTACCTGAGTACTAGGGAGTCAGAGGCAGGAGTCTTTAAGAGATGATGTCCATGGGTCAGAGTGCTGGGGTGAAACCCCTTAAATTAAATGGAGTTATTTTTTATTACATTTTATACATTATGATGGTGAGTTGGAGAATAATGAAGGCCACTGTTCTACTAACAAGACCCTTGTTAGTCGAGTTGTGGCCTTCATTAATCTCCAACTCTTCATCAATAATGTATAAAATAGTAATAAAAAATACCCCATTCATTTCAGTGGTGCACATTTCTGCAGTCTCCCTTGTCCTATGTCATATTGCACCTGAGCATGTGGAGGATGCATAAGCCTGACTATAGTGGGGCTCCAATAGTCTGTGCATACCATACTGTGCAATTGTCCTTGAATGCAAGAAACAGTCCTCATTTTACCCATGAAAACTGCTCTACTCCTCATTCATCCCTCATGGGAAACATGCTGCTCACACAGAGGATGTCCTGTAAATTTAGACTTTATTGCAGGGGCACCATTTCAGATTTTAGCAGGGGGGAGCCAACAACCAGTGCAGGCCAGGTGCTAGTTACCACCTAGATGGCAAGCTCTAGAATGACTGGAATGTCTCTAAAAGGTCAAACTTATTTGTTGTGACTGCTGATATGCAAACCAGGAAAAATTCAAAAATACAATATAAGATTCATCTGCCTATACCCAGGAGCAGTGCAACACATTTGGGCTTAAACCCATCTAGTTACTAACTATTGTTTTTCCAGGCTGAAGTTCTGCCCCCCACAAAAAAAAAAGTTGTCCTGATTTCTCTCCCTGACTCCATTCCATTCAATATCCATCCCATATGGGTTGTGACTCTTAAAGCCACCCAAAGGTGCAGAAATATGAAAAGCACATCAATATTTCAGTCCTTCCTCCTTCCCCAATCCCCCCTGTAAAAAAAAAAACTGTTTACTTTTACATGCCTGACCTTCTGGCTAGAACCTGCAGCCTGGTCCAGCATGCCACCATCCCAGTTTTCAGTCTGCTCATTCTTCATCCTTCTGCCAGAAGCTGGATGCTAGAACTGATCATCCCAAGTCCCCAGTGGATTCCGCGACCAAGTCACCACATCAACTAACCCACCCAACCTATGTTGCTTGCTTCTTGCTTGGCTGTTGTCATGGCTGCTGCCACATTGCACTGATCAAGGCCTATGAAGGCCACCCTTACTGCTGTCACTGCTGTTGTTAGGTCTAGGTTGCTGCCATGGGGGGCCTGTGATGTTTTTTTCTGAGGCAAGCCTAGTAGAGTAAGTTGGTAGCCTAGTCCTTAGTTAGCCTCTAGCTCACTCTCTACTTCTTCAACCACCATGGAAAATGAAGACTCACTATGAGTAGAACAACAAAAATATGCTGCAATAACACTGCTATTGAGAGTTCAGTGCTCATCGACTCCTCCAAGCTGTAGTGTGCAGCCTGTCTACTCTGTGGCAGGAAAGACAGTGTCCTACTCATGTGATCATGTGACTCATGTGTTCTTGCTTGACTGGAGCTCCTCCACATCACATGTGATGGCAACGCTGATAATAGGTGGACAGAGTGGGCACAATACAGACACAGTTGAGTTAGGAGTTCACCTGCAGCCTGAGCCCACACAGGTCATGGGGGCACATATTGTGCAAAAGATTAAATCCAAATTTAATGCAATAATTGCCACACGATAAGAACAGCCTATGCACAAATACAGGGGGAAGGGGAGGAATTGCCCCCCCATCTTACCTAAATGGCACCCCTGCTTTATGGCAGAAATTCATTCTCAGGTAATAATATCTGTATAAGTAAATACAATGGTTTCCACTGTGTTCTGAGGCACTATATCCATGTTTCAGGATGTGTCCTGATTATAGTGAGGGTTAGTGTCCCTCATTGTCCCTCATTGTGAGTGTCCAAGTCCCTCATTTCAGTGACAAAATGTGAGATATGATGCGTGCTTCCAAGGCCCTACTCAGCACAAAGAGTGCTAAGCATAGCCATAGTGTATATGCTCCATACAAAATGACAATGGGAAAATAAGTAACCCGGAACAGGTATGGAGAAACACATTTGTAGCACTAAATATGCATAAGGAGATTTACATGGCCCAAAACAAAAAGGTCAGGCTTCACAACATGGAGGGTCCTCTTTGCACATCTGGAATGGGGGATGATGGCTGACTATAACCTAGGCATTTTTTACATTAAGCAAACCATACTTTACAAATAAATGGAAATTTAATGACAAAAATCAAAAGCCAATAAATAATTTGCAAAAGAATCAGAATTAATGAGGTTATCTGATTTTAATGAGAAATTAATGAAAAAATATATTTTAATGGCTTAATTGCTAGTATGAGAAACAGAAACTGATATATTTTTTAGATGATATTTGCACCAGGTTAGTTGCTGCACACATGGCAAGTGTGAAACACATGCACCTAATGTGATTCTTAAATGATGTTCACACTAGCTTAACTGCTGTACTCATGACAGGCATGCAACACACAAACCTTATGTGATTTTTAGAAGATGTTCGCACCAGCTTACCTGCTGCACACGTCAAGCTTGCAGCATGCGAACCTAATTTGCTTTTTAGACCTGGTTCATTAGGTTTACTTTGTGCATGCGAACTGCATGCACACATTGCACAATTAAGCATGTAGCATGCATTCTGCATGTACACAGCACATGTACTGTATATTTCTGTAAGGATATGACTGTGATTTACAACCCACCATCTGCAGGGTTGCAGTGTACAGATTTCTGTCATGTTTAAGGAGAACCTACTGAAACATGGGTCAGAAAAACATCCAGGTCTGTACAATTGTCAACACAGGTACACATGTACAAAACAGCAACATGCTCATGTAGTTACATAATGATGCAAACTGTAATACAGTGACCATGGCATAGCACTGCTACTGCATGAAGTGAAGCTTCCTGGACCACTCATATCACATCCCTAGGTCAGTGTTGCCTGTGGCAAAAATCAGTCTGGGGTCATTCAGACGCTGACTATTAAGGTGTAAAAGGGCCATGTGCAAATCGCACTACGTCAACAAACAACAGTTGTGCATGTGCACCCATATTAACCTGTTGAGCTACATTCAGATAAGGAACAATGGAATGTGTACCACCATAATTTACTTCAACACACTTTACCATGCTATATTTTTAGGTGACAATGATTTTCTTGGACATGCTGTTTTGTGCAGTCAATGTATCCAAGAACTATGTCATCATTCTTACCTACAATTCATTCCTAAATAACTGAATTGGGTAAGCTTGGGCGCAAAATGTATAATTAGGCTGAGGCACCCCTCAATTGCTGATGTCTGCACATCCAGAGACATATATCCAATGTCATTCAAAAGTCTTGTTTTCAGCAGCATCTCCTCAAATTTCACTGCTGCTCTTGAACCTACAGGGCAGTCACAAAGTACCATTTTATGTGTTTGTTTCTGACATTACAAACATGGAAACATTGAAACATATATTTCAATGTCAGATAAGGAGCGCACTACCTTCCTAGTCTGCCCATTTCCATACCTACTTTAACTAGTACTGAAATGATCAGCAGCTTACCCTCTCTTTCCTATCACTAGGGTTACCTTATGTCTATTCCATGCATTCTTGTACTTACCAATCATTTTAGTCTCTATGACCTCTGCTGGTAAGCTGTTCAGGGCATACAACACCAGTTATGTGAAAAATAATTCCTCACAGTAACCGGGAGTTGACACCCATTGTTGTGACCCATTGTTCTCACACATCTCTTTTTCAGCAAGATGCTGCCCTCCTTCACCTTGTTGATTTCCCTGAGGTACTTGAATGACTGTGTCATATCCCCCCTCTCACTCCTGTCCTACAGGCTATACATATCGATGTGTTTCTGTCTTTCTCATGTTTTCTGCTACAGTTCTGTCACTATTTTCTTATTCCTTCTCTGTGCTGCCTACATTCTGTCAATATCCTTCAGGATATTTTTACTCCAGATCTGAACCCAATATTGTAGATGTTGCCTCAATGCTTTTCTGTATATTGTCATCTCCACCTCCTGTTTTGTACTGCTGATGCACCTCCCTATGCAGCACATCATCCCTCTGGCTTCCCCACTGCCTTTTCACATTGCTTTTCCCTCTTCAGGCCATACATTATGTTTACACCATAAGTCCCTTTCTAGTTTTGTTCTTTTTATTCCACCACTTCACACACACACACACACACACACACACACATATATTTTGAATTCCTCTCCAGTATGCTGGTGGCACTCATGCATGATTTTGCCCTTTTTTGATTTGAATTTAACATCTATCACTCTTGAGTAGTCCTACGATTTGCCAACGCCTCTTCTCATTTCAACCACCCCTCCCTCTGTGTCCTGTTGGTAGGCCAATTTTGGACACAGTGTATCTCCTTGTGACCTAGCTACTACCAGACTCTTCAACCTGCTTACTGGAACAGACTGCAAAACTTGTTTACTGGCCTCCTGTGTGGGAAAGGTGTCACATGCCTTGATAAGAAATAGGAATGCCATGTGTACTGCACCTCCAAGATCCACCAGCATGGTTACCCAGTTGAACAAATTTATCAGATTTGTTTAAGCATATCTCCCTGCTGTGGATCCATGTTGCATCTTGTCTTCTGTACCAGTAGCCTCCAGGCTTTCCACAATCCTTGTTTTCATTTTCACCACCCCTGAGGTCAAGTTGACCAGACTGTAATTTCCTTCCTACACCTTGCTCACACTTTTACACATAAATAGTGCTTGATTAAGGTTACTGCTTACGCAAAGAGGTTCTGCGGGTTAACACATGCAATTGTAATTAAGCAATGCATAAGAAGCACTGAGAGGAACTATGGTGTTACGTAACCAAAGACAGGCTGAAGATCACTCAAGATCTATGTGATTTTTAAAGGGATAGGGAAATCGGTACAGTTTATTGGATAGACTTGACTTATGAGCTATCAACAGATTTGTTTCTATGTTTATAGTGACATCAACTTGTAAAGTACAACGTTATAAGGTGTTTGTACCTTGTGAAAGCCACTTCTTTGTACGGGTAAGGTTGAATAAGTCTCCATGCAGACAAGTATTGAAATGTGGTCCATGGCCATCGTGTATGTCCTGCACATGGTTGACAATGGAGGACCACTTGCCCATGATGACATCTTTATTGCTATCTGGAGTTGAAATGGCAAACCAATAAAGGTGGTTATCTACACTTTTTTCCCACTCCATCAGTGCTTCACAGACCTTTTGCTTACATGCGGTCACCAATGACTTCTTCAGCCCTATTTATGGACATCAGACACATGTTAGCAAGAGTTAACAAGGAGTCCACTATCACGTGAAAAATGGTAACAATGCAGTAAACATGACTACTGCGTTGGGTACTGGGAGACAGCATATGCTGTCATCTGCTTCACACTATGCATTCCTGTTGTGATGTGTGTTCCTACTAAGGAGACAACATCACAGTACTCAGCTGTCTCAAGGCAATGGAATTGTCAAGATTACACTTCAGAACATCTGCATGTGCAGCGCGTGGCCACTGGTGATGGAACATTTGAAAAGGTGGAACGAACTTGAAGAACGTATGATCATCGTAATCACTAGCGCCATTTCTTGGCTGCATGCCAGTGTGTGAGCTCGACATCAACATGCATCATATGCCTGACTTCTTCACCGTGAAGTGAAGAAGCAAGACAAAGAGTTGAGATGTACTTTAATTAGCACCAAATCTTGACTGTGACATGTGGTGATTGACTGCTCTTTTTCTGCAGTCAACTATAGTGCACAGTATATGAAAACATGATGAGAACAGTGTCTGTGCATGTTTCTTCATATACAGCCTATTAGACATTCTCCACGATAACTTTGTTGTACATTGTAGGAGAAGCGAAACACCCACAGTTGCACTGTTGGCTGGAGTGACTACTTTTTTCTGCTGAGTGCTAGTGACAGCTCCCCACTGCAACAGAGACACATTGCAGATATACACCGGTAAACACCAAAATGCAACCATTCATTCACTTGACAGATGATGAACATGTGTTACACTGCCTGCAAGTGACTGTGCATGAGCACAGCAGTTGCAGTGTTAGATGACAGAAAAAGACTCCAATGAAGTGTTGCAAACCAAATACCTAGCTGCCTTCAATTGCATCAGTGTTCCATATTCATTATTGTAGCACGGTTGGCCACCAATCTATATTATTTTACCACCTCTCTATCTTTTTTACCACCACCCTTTATTTTTTGGACACCACTCTGTATGTTTATGCATCCCTGATTGCTTTTAGTAAAATCATCAAAAATGTTCTGCTACTGTAAGCCTTTATTGCAGTACCACCCCTGTTTTGGTAAGAGTGCACTATACTTTATTTAAAATCCACTTATGCACATGTACAGTGCATATAGGAGGTCCAGAAAAATAATAGATTTGTTGACCTCATCACCACTGCCACCACACTATATTTTCAGACACTGTGGAATCTTGTGCATATTACCTTCCACGATGTGCCATACAGTGTATAAATCTTGTGTTCTACATCTGGCAGTCACTCTCATAGCCACTTAGTTATTGAAGGATGTCAATTTATGACAATACAGTCCAGATACACATGTTTTCTTCAAGGTACTCTACTGTTCTTTTCAACCCTTCCAGCTCCATATAATATGAACAGCCACATTCGTTTCTCTGAAAATGAAGTTGGTTTGGTAAGCCAGTAACATGTGAGTGTATTACCTGTCTTTATAAACAGTGTGTCCCCAAAGTGAAGTATTCTGATTAGTTGCAGTTTATCACCTAAGCACTGATTAATCATGAGTATACCCATAGCGGTGTTATCTCACCAACATATCAGATATGTTGAGATGATATGATAACTGTGGACCTTTGCCACATCCTAGAGGACACCAGGTCCTCTGCCAATGCAGCAATGAATGCCTGGTCATAGGGCTTGATGTGGTGATGTGGGATTGGTGAGGTTAACAGAGGGTTGTGACAAGCACATACAACATCCAGTCCAACTATGCAACCCTTTGCTGTGATGCATGAGCAGTCCCTCCCCCATAGGGTAACCCTACATTGACTTTGGGGAGGATGGGAGGGTACTCCATGATGAATACTAAGGTTTGAAGGAAGATGAATCAAAGGGAAGAGGAAATCACTCCATGTGGGTAGTTCAGTTGTCCATACAGCGGATATGAGGAAAAGTACAATGGTGGACAGGGAGTGAATGAGCATTACAGTGTGCACAGCTCAGAGTGAGTTTTTTTTTTTTTATGACTCTGTTTATCTCCCCCGACTCCAGAACTCTCTCAGACCTCTCCACTGGCCGGCACTGCTCTACTGCCCACTGTGAACCCCGCCATCCTCAAGGTCATTACTTTCTCCCCGAGTCCCTGGGGGGACATAGGGTCCAGAGGAGATTGAAGGGGCAGTGGTGGGGCTCCAGTGTTGGGCATGTGGCAGCAAGGCTCTGGGAGGGCTGTCACTTTTCCAGCCAGGAGGGTTTTTTTTTAGTGATGTTTACGTCCCCAACGTGGTATGTGCAATGCTGCCCAGCCCACGATGTGGGTGATCTCACCCATATCTGGAAGGCAGCTGCCCGATGTCTATCCCATGCTTGTAAGCCCCTGTGCATAACAGTGCCACCAGTCTCCACTGGGAGCCGCTGCCCCACTGGGCTACCCCAAGATCCTTCCCCGAGAGAGGAGAGCAGTCCTTCAGATGCTCAATCCTCTCTCCCCGCCAACTCCCAGCGGCCTGGGCTCGTTCCCAAACCCAGGTCACCGGTGTGGTGCAAGGTATAGCATCCAGTGCCTCAACCCTCAGCACCACCAGGCTGGCTGCTCAGAGTGAGGCTGAGCTGAATCATGCTGTGGCTGAGGTGCTGGCATGGATGGGGGATACAGTTTGTTGCCCAACTGGGATGAAAGGACATCGCCAGGGAGGGGTCAAGCATAGAGCAGGCGCAGGAGGACTGAAGGGAATTATGTGACTTGCAAGGTAGCAATCTCATGAACCTGGCAGCCCATGGCATTATTTTCCCCATTTCTGCCCTTTTAAGTCTCTCCTTCTCCTTGGCATCTGTCCACATTACCTGGAAACATGACATAGTTAATCCCATCTGTAAATTTTGCGACACTTATGTTCCTGGACGTTGTCATCCCATTTCTCTCCTCCACACCCTTGCCAAACTCCAACAACACCTGTTGTTATCTTAAATTTCCCCTTTCCTTGATTCTTTCTCCTCATTCACCCTGTACCAGTCATGATTCCACAAAACCACCTGCACCTCCTCTTTCATCCTTCCACTAATTGATACCATGTCCACATGGATGGATTGGGGCCATGTCCCATCAGACATTTTTGTCGACTTCAGTCAAGCCTTAAACACTGTTGCCCATCTCATTCTTCTCTCTAATCTCACTGCAGGAGGACTTTTCTCCTTGGTCACTAACTGATAATGCTCCTACTTTGAGGGTCAGTCCCAAGCTGTCCATATTACAGACTCTTTTTCCCCTCCCCTCCCAATCAACACTGTGATATCTCCAGGCTGTGTCATCGGTTACTTTTTTGCTTCTGTCTTTCAAAATGACCTAACTGCTACTTGCATCTCTGCATCCAACCACATATGTGCCAATGACGCAGTCCTATTTGGCTCTTGCCATTTCCATGCCCTCTTGATGACCAGGCTACAGAAGGAGTTTTACAATGTCCAGCTCTGGTTCCACTCCAATTTGCTTGCCCTTAACAACAAAAAACACAGTCTGTACGACCTTTGTCACTCTGCAAAAGCAGTATATAATTGATAATCCCCCCTCCTTCAGTTTCCTACATGGATCCACCTGTGATAATGTACTTTCCTTGAAGTACCTGTTGGTCTGTCTTGAGAACCACCTCTACTTCTTTAAACACATTAATGACACCAGTACAAAAATGCACCCTAAACTGTGAGCATCGGACCCCCAGTTTTGGTGCATCCTGCTCCTGGCATGTACAGCTTGTGTATAGAATATGATACATAGATCACAGGTATAGAAGTTTCTCATTAGCAAGGAGAACTAAAGGAACACAGTAAATGATGTATATATAGAAGGGTTCATTAGTAGTATCTGACCACGGAAACTGTGAAGGGGAAAAGGAAGTTAGTACATGCATATTGCCTGTGGGTTGTAGCAGGGAGTACTGAAGGGTACAGAACACGCTCTCTGTATAAAAGGTTACAGTCAATGCTGTTTCTGTACTCATTTCTATAATAGTGTTCATTATTAGTATCTGACCATGATAATTAATTACTCACCCAGATCAGAATATCAGGCTTCTCAAGCAGTAAATAGTCCCCCTGTGGAGATTTTTGGGTTTCTGATTTCAACAGGAGGATGTGGAGAGACAAGGAAGGTAGAAGATTGGGGGAGAGGGCAGAAGGAGAGGACAGGAAGGAGGAAGAAAGGGTGGAAGGAGTGGGTGGAGTGGGCATGTTAGCACGGGGGGGATGGGGATAAAACATGGGGGCAGGGCAGGTAATGGACTGACCTGGATAGTGAGATGGAGTGGATGCGTATCAGCTGTGCATACTGACACGCTCCAGAAATTAGAAGCCTGTTCTATATTTGTGAGGGTGTTTCACCTGGAAAGGGAGATTTAGGAGGTAAGGAGGATTGTGGATCACTTATTCTTGGAAGTAGGGCATAGAGGTAGAAGAGATGGTAGTCTGGCAGCTCAGGGGGAAAGTTTTGTAATCTCCAATGTGAGGAGAGATAGTGTGCAAACTGGGGAAGGTAACAAATCAGTCAATGTACAACACAGGAATGAACTGGAAGAGGATAGTAAGTGAAGGGGAGTGGGTATTGCTGCTCAAGGTGTTCTTCGGGGGTGGCAAACAAGGGCTGGTAGTAAGTGGTCATGAAGACAGTGTAGTGAGGGAGGGATAGAGCTAAGGGGTCTGTTAATGTCATCCTTGGTAGGGAAAGCTGGAAAAAAGACAATTGCACTGCAATGGGTGTTGTGGTGAGAAACAGGTATACATCTGTACAAAAAAGAAAGGAAACGGGAACATGTGGAGACAGAGAAGGCTGTGTTGCAAAGGGGGGGGCAGAAGAGAGATGGAAAGGTAGGTCAGAGGGGAAGCAGGGGCCCTGAAAAAACAGCTGTGGGTGGAAGGTATGGGATTAGGAGAAATGAGAATTTAGGAGCATGGTTGAGCACAGACCCAGTGGAATTAGTAGATGCTGGAAAGGGAATTGTAAGGTCTATTTTTGCAGATCATGCACCTGGAGGGGGAGTGGCCCAGGTAGCAGGGTGAGAAAACAGGGACAGTGTACTTGGAGGGTTAGAGGCGAGGTAGACATGCAGGGAAAAGGCAGTGGGTAAGAGTAGACAAGGCACAGAGGAAGGGGAAAAGAGGGTCCTGGTACTGGGGGACTCCATCATTATGGGAATCAGATGGTGGTAAACAAAGGGGGGCAAAGGGAGGAATGTATGCCGGTGATGATGGTGTTATGGGTATGGTACCTTGTGCACTAGTTGGTAAGAAAGCACGTAGTGATGCCCCATATTGTGGTCCACATTGGTACTAATGATGTGGTGGAGAGTAGTGTGAAAGAAGTGCAGGCCAGATATAGGGAACTGTCAAGATTATGCACATTTTCGAGAGATCACATGATGCAGGCAACCTGAAGGCAGCAAGGATGCTGAGCTCTCTCCTACCATCTCCTCATCTCGCATCTTTCCGGGGCAACTGGTGACAATTTGTTCTTAATCTTGACCAGATCTACTACTTTAGTGCCTGCTGCTGCCAAGAATGAGAAATCCTAATCTAAATTGGTTACTTAAAACCATGATGGAGGCTGTTATGTGGCAGGCCCCGCTTCGTCACACTCTGCCTACAACACCAGAGAAGGCCACTAAGAAATCCAAGTCCCAGGGAGTTCTTCTCAGAAATTAAGGCATCCCGGCTTGCACCATGATCCCCCTGATGGAAGATCAGCTCCTGGAGGAATTACTCCCTTTTAAAGAAGCTCTGTTGGAAATTACTTCTGAGCTTCAGTCACTGAGGGGTGATCTATCTGACTTAGCTCACAGAGTCAGGGATTTGGAAGAGCACACCGCCTCCTTAGATGGAGAGAAAGAATGGACCCTGAAGTCAGCCAACTTAAACAACAAATACGCAAGCTTCAACTTAAAACTGAGGACCTGGAGGGGAGGAGTTATAGGAATAACATGCTAATCCTTGGGCTACCTGAAGCTTAACAGGGCCCGTATATTTAGACCTTCCTCCAGAAATTCCTCAACAAGGTTGTCTGTCCTTCTCCAATAGCCGCGTCCTATCAAATTGAGCGTGCACATCATTCGCTCATACCTCAGCCCCCTCCAGGTACACCTCCCATACCGATTATACTGCGATTTTTTTAGTTACCTCGACAAGCAACACGTTCTGGCAAAGGCCCAGGAACTCCAGTCGATCCAATGGGAAGGATCCAAAATCCAAATTTCCCAGGACCTGCCCTTTGAAACAAGGCAGAAGAGGGCAGCCTTCCACCCATATGTTACCAAACTGATAGCGGTGGGGATCCATTTCAAAATGAACTATCCTGCTTGGCTGCAAGGGTTACTAGCAGGTACCTGGTTCTCGTATGATACACCCACCTAGGCAGAGGAGGAGTTAGGAAAGAGGCTTCCTAATCTATTCCAGAAAGGGTGAACACCACTGAGAATATTCAAAGTGCCACTCACTCAGTTTTAAGTAGATTTCAAGTGTAGCTTGAGACTTTCACTGACTTGACCTCGATTAATGGCCTTTGGACTGTACTCGACTGTGGTCCCGATGAGTGAATCCCCTCTGTTTGCCTCCACGAAGCTGTTGTAGGACTAGGCCTATAGCTCTCTGCATCAGCACACTATAAAGGCTGTGTTAGAACCGCTTTTCAGGTGGCATGGTCCTTCAATATTTATGTCCCACGGAGGCTGCTTCACTGTATCTAGTCATGATGCCACCCAGTGATTTCAACTTCCCAACTCATTTAAACAGTCTTCAAAATCTCATAATTCCAGATAAGGTTTGGGCTGAGAATATCAATTCCGATTTGCTTCAAATTTCCTTGTTACCTTGATTCTCTCCTGGGTCCAGTCTCACTTAAGTGAATAAAAGCCAAATTAAAGGGGTATTGACATCCCTTCCCCACGGTGACCCTTTACAGGCTCCACATTTGTTTGATGCCTGTTGACCTTAACCATCCATCCTCAGGATGTCAGACAGCACCAGTTAATTTAGAGAGTAATGGGACACTGGGGTATACTGCAGTTCGGGGGAGGGGGGACTTTGGCACCTATCAGCTAAGGGTGAGACCTCAACACATCCAAATTAATGGGGGGATAGATCCCGGTTCCAATTTCTGGAGGTTGAGATTCGGTTTATCACGTTTACTCCTGGTCCTTAGTTGTTTCCCCTGGAATCTCTTTAAAAGGATCACCTTAATGGGATCATAGTGGGTAAGGGTTTCCCTAGTAGGTTGCAGTTCGACTTATTGCTTTTCTTGTATTATATGGGAACCCATGAAAATAGTTACAAGAGTAGGGATGAGGGGGGAGGGTGGGATGAAGTTGCTGGGGTACTGGGATGTGGGGGTAAACTACTGGTATGCTGAGAGGCACCAATTTCTATTTCAATAAGTATCACATTGTTATTGCATGTTATATCAAGACTCCTGTTTAATGTCACAAGAATTGCAGAATGTTTACCATACCACAAGGAGTGGGATGGGGTGGAAAGGAGGTTTGGGGTGTGGGGGGGATATGGAGTGTGCCCTCTGGTCTCTACCAGAGTCATGAATATAATTGGCTTTTTGGAAGCATTATTTGTTAAATATGATAAGCCAAGCCATTAAATTCTTATCGTGGAATGTTAGAGGAGCTCAGAATCCCACCAAGAGGTACCAAATCCTAAAACACTGTGCACTACTTAATGCTGGTATCATGTTTCTTCAGGAGATGCACTTTTTAGTAAAAGAAGCTACCTGGCTGTGTAGACAGGGGATTTCTCTGGTCTTTGCCTCTGGAAATTCTTCCTCGAGCAGAGGAGTGGTCATTCTTATTAGGGGTAGCACCCCTTTCCAGGCTGAGTCCACCATCTCTGATCCTGAGGGCAGATTCATTCTGATCAGGTGATCCCTCCTTCACGCTAAGGTCATCTTAGGCTATTTATACGATCCAGTTGGGGGAGACACCTCATTCCTAATGGGCCTGGCCAATAGATTAGCACCTTCCCTACCTGTACCCCTACTCTTGGGGTGAGACTGGAATATCCCTCCCACACAAGATTTAGATAGGTCCTATCTGCCACTGAAGCCCCCATCTCCATCCCAAACAGCACTAAAGGACTTTATGGACCTACTAGGCCTGTGTGATCCTTGATGTATCTTTAACCCATCCCATCATCTTTACTCCCTTCGCTCCAGCATTCATCAGTCTTGGTCCAGACTTGACTATATTCTAGTCAGTCTCCCCCTCTTGACAGGTTTATGCAAGGCAGGGATAGAACCAATAGTTTTATCTGACCACTCTGTGGCCTGGACTGTTCTGTCTCTCTCTCTCCAGATCCCACATTGCAAAAAGACACAGTCTGGAAGCTAAACACCCAGCTCTTAAAAGACAAATCAACCATTATCAAAATCCAATCTCTTATACAATCTTTCATTGATTTGAACAGAGACTCAGTAAACCGGGAGGATCATGTTTGGTGTGCACTTAAATGTTATCTCCAAGGTGAATTTATTAAACTTAGCTCTCGAAGGAAGAGACAGAGAGAAGTAGAAGCCTTATCTTTACTAAAACAAATCACAGAGGCTGAACACACGGTCTCCACGTCCACTACTCCTGACACACTGCCGAAGCTCATTTGATTAAGAAATAAATATGCAGAGTTACTGAGAGAAAAGGCAGAATATGCCATCATTAAAACACAGGCCAAATATGTGGAACAAGGCGAGAAAGCCGGCAGGCTCCTTGCTATGCTTTTGCATTAGCTGGAGGGATCCAGACTGATTCCTTCCATTTTAGCTCCAGATGGCTCTGTCAAAACCCTACCTCGAGACATAGCTCTGGTCTTCCAAGGCTTTTATAGTACACTATATGGGAAAAAAACCCTCTCCCCCGACTACCCAGGACATAGAAGACTACCTAGATTCAGCAAACCTTCCATGCCTATTTACTCACCAGCAGACTTTCCTTTCCACTCCCATTTCCTTGGGAGAATGGTAGATGCAATCCACACTCTAGCCTTGGATAAGGCTCCAGGGCCAGACTGCTTTCCTTCCAATTTCTATATCTCTTTCTCCGAAGTACTCGCTCCCTTACTATTCAGACTGTATACATATATGTTCACTGCTAATAACCTGGACCCCTCATTATTAGAAGCCACTATTGTCCTTCTTTTAAAACCTAACAAACCACACCTCAGCCCAGCCAGCTATCGCCTTATCTACCTCCTCAATTATGATATTAAGATCCTTACTAAAATTCTGTCCCTGCACATTAGGAAGGTATGGCTGCATCTCCTAAGCCCAGAACAAGTTGGGTTTGTTCCAGGACGTTCCTCGGCAGATCATCTAAGGAAGCTGACACACATATTCCAAGTTACACAGTCCGATCCTTCTCCCATGGCCCTGATCTCCTTAGACACAGAGAAGGCCTTTGATAGGGTGGACTGGGAATTTATCTGGTCAACTCTGCAGAAGATGGGATTTCCACAGTCTTTCCTTCAATGGATCAGAGTCATATACTCTTCCCCCACAGCTAAGATATTTTACAATGGGGTATTCTCTTCTAGCTTTTTTCTTTTCACTGGTACCAGGCAGGGCTGCCTCCTGCCCCCTTTCCTCTTTAACCTATACCTGGAACCTCTCCTGAGATATATCAAAACAACTCCGCAAATACAGAGCATTCCAGTGCATGGCTCCCACCTCACACTGTCGGCATATGCAGATGAGTCTCCTTCATCTTGCAAACCTTTCGGTCTCCCTTGACCACATGCTAAAAGTGATATCCCAGTTCAGCAGTCTCTCCAATTATAAACTGAATGTTAACAAGACCAAAATTTTCCCTCTTAACCATTGCACTCATGAGGCATCCTTCCTTCATTTCGGTATGTCATGGTCCCCAAAGTCGATCAGGTATCTGGGGATACTTCTTTCCACTGATTCATCCCTTACCAAGAAATTTAACCTCACGGACCTCGTGACTTGTATCCAGCAAGATCTTCAGAGATGGGAATCCACCTCAATCTCTTTATGGGGCAGAATTAATATTATAAAGATGAACATTCTCCCCAGACTTTTCTACCCTTTGAACATGTTGAACCTCTGGCTTCCTCTCTCCTTCTCCCATCAGATTCATTCTCTCATTTCCAACTTCATCTTGGCTCCATAAGCACCCCCGATGTTCATACAGTAAATTAAGCCGTCCCAAAGACATGGGGGGATTACGTCTCCTCAATTTTCTACTATACTACTGGGATAGTCACTTTTCCAAGTGCAGAAGATGGTTCATGAGCACTGAGGGGGATTATACCCCTGTCTGGCTACAAATTGAACACCAGATTCTGCAGTCTCATAATATCACCAGCCCAACCATTTTCTGCCTCCCAACGAACTCCCTCCCAGATGATCTCCATCAATCAGTACTCGGCACCTCACTCAGAGTCTTTTCCTAGTTCTGTTCCTTTCACAAAATTCTTTCCCATAAAGATCCTATTCAATCTATCATACTAAACCCTAACATTAAATTAGGATGCTCCTACATTGGCCCAATCTGGCTACCACACCTAAGAGATGTCACAGTAGTTGACCTGTACTCTCAGGACTCTCTTCTCTCTTCTCCAGATATCCTCCTGGAATATGGCATTAACCAGGTGCATATCTTCAAGATCTTCCAGCTTAGGCATCTATTTAGCCAGTTATTTAGCACTACTCCTACATCCTCCGTGTTGAGTCCTGTTTTGGAACAGCTGAATGTGTTAGCTTCCAAGCCACATGCTATTTCCCAATTATATTCCTGTCTCCTTGCTTTTGGTCACATGGCACCCCTTTCAGGCTCAAAGGTTTGGAGTTCATTACTTCCAGAGGTTATAGTGGATTGGACACAGATCTGGAAGGACCTATACCTTTATAATATCCAAGACAGGCTTAGACTTACTCAGTTCCATATCCTCAATGACATGTATTACACTCGGGTCAAACTGGCCAAAATAGGCCGTCTTCCTTCCCCTCTATGCTCTAGATGTGGCATTACAGAAGAGAACATTCTACACATTTTCTGTCACTGTGAAAAAGTCTCCCCCTTGCAGCAACTAATTCAGGATAACATCAACCCCATGTGAGTTCTGGAAGGTCTGTTCACAGCAGAAATTTGCATTTTAGGGTGTTACTCCAGCATTAAGGTTAAGGAGAGGAAATATGCCATGGCTTTAATTTCTATGGTGGTCAAGAAGCTGGTTCTCAGGCACTGGATGGTCCAACTTGTTATTTCTTACAGCGAACGGCTGAATGTTCCATCACTGTACTTCAGGACTGAACGCGTGATTGCCAGCTCCCGTAACAGACTCCAGCTTTTTGACAGAAGATTGGACAAATGATATACTCTTTACTTACACTAACCTCATTGGATTCCCCCAGCTCCTCTTATATCTTACACATCTATGTTTTCTGTCGCATTGAACACTGTTTCTGTATTTACCTCATAGGGGCACACTCCAGGGGCAGATTGGTTAGACTTATTCTTATTATTATAAAAACAATAAAGAGTTTGAATTTCAAAAAAAGATTATGCACATTTTCAGAAATCTTGCCAGTACTGATGGGTACTATGGAAAGAAAATAGAAGATTAGGGAAATCAGCAGCTGGCAAACTGAGTGGTCTCCAACGGTGGGGGTATGGGTTGTTGGGCCACCGGGGACTACATGGGAGAACAAATAACTTTTTGCTAGGAACAGACTACACTTGAGTAAGATGGGGAAGGAGGTCCCTAAAAACAAGCTAGGGGAATAGATATCTAGGCGGTGGGGTTTAAACTTGATGGGGGGAAGTGTTGGAGAGATCAGAGCTGTTGCATGAACTAGGATGGCATAGGCTATTGCTCCAATCTGGAGTACAGGAAGTGAAGGCAGAACCTGCAGGAGTGGAGGCCGGGTGGTCAAGTGGGCTGGTAAGATAAGGGATAATTCTTGGAGGGACTGGAAAGTTGTTCTGATAAATACGTGGAGTCTGGAAAACAAGATGCCAGAGTTGCATGCATTGTTGGTGGAAGAGTGGGGTGGATGTGGCTGCAGTCACAGAGACTTGAATCAACTAGTAATATGACTGGGTCATGAAAATACCTGGGTATGCCACCCTTAGAAAGGATAGGACAGTGGGTGGGGGAGAGGGGTTGCACTATCTGTTAGGAAAGGTATAGTGTGCAGCAGAGAGGAGGTAGGGTAGGGTAACGTAGAGGCAGTATGGGCCACATTACATGGACTGGGCCTAATAGACAAATTGAGAAAAAACTGCAGGAGGGGGAGGGGTGGGAATATGATACTAGGGGACTTAAACATGTCAGTGATAGACACGAGCTCCATGGTGTCCTCATCAGCAAAAGAGCAAAGAGTGCTTGATGCACACTAGGATGAATATCTGACTCAGCTTGTTGAAGAGCAGACTAGGAAGGGATGCATCCTGTACCTGTTGATAGCCGATGGGGAGCAGGTCAGAGATCTGGTGGTGGAAGCCCCTTTGGCGGTAGTTACCACTCCATGGTGTGTTTTACCTTGGACATAGAGATGGAGAGGAACCAAATGAAGACCATGGTTGTGGATTTCAGGAGGGCAAACATCGGGGAGATGGGAGATATCCTCAGGGAGTACACAAGTAAAGTCAGAACTGGTATGGACATGGACAATCAGTGGGAAATCCAGAAAATGGGCATACTAGAGGCCACAAAAATCTGCCCCAGTGCAAAAAACAAGATGGCCAGAGCCATGAAACCTTGCTGGTGGACAAGGGAAGTACAGGAGGAAATCAGCAAATGTAGCGTTCCACACCAGGGTGTTAGGAACCCTGGATATTAGTACAACTTGGGAGATACAGCTGACTGGCATGACGGTGATGCTTGATGCTAAAGGAAACCACTTGGAGCAATGTTAAAGAGCAGCAGCTAAGGTAAACAAAATGCTTGGATGTATAACCAGGGGGAAAATGTCCAGGAGAAGGGCGATTATACTTCCCTATTACACCTCCCTGGTGAGTCCGCATTTGGAGTACTGTGTGCAGTTCAAGTGCCTCCACCTAAAAAAGGACATCATACTGTTGGAGAGGGTCCAGAGAAGGGCGACGTGGATGATTAGTGATCTAGGAGATTTGTCATATGAGGACAGAGAGCTGAACATGTACTGTCATGAGGAGACAAGGGATTGGGGGATATGACAAGGACTTTAAAATACCTGAAGGGGTTCAACAGAGGGAACACAGAGGTACTATTCAAGTTCAGATAGGAGGGGACTACGAGATGCCATAGTCTAAAGTTGGCAGGAGGGCAGTACAGAGGAGAGATGAGGTGGCATTACTTCATGGAAAAGGTGGTGGCACCGTAGAATGCAGTGCCGGATGACCTGGCAAAAATGGTAACTGTGGTAGGTTTCAAGAAGGGTACATTACAAGGAGGGGAATGAGGAACAACAGAGGTATACAGGGAGGGGAAGGTGGAAGGAGGGGGAAAATGAGAGGGAAGGTAGAGAAGCTATTATACACTACTAGTGAACTTGGTCGGGCAGACAAGTTAGATCATTAGGCCTAATCTGCTGTCAACTATGTGTGTATGTAAGTGTGTATGATACTATACCTATTCAAGTATGGTGACATAGACTACATGTAGTCCCACAATCATACCCCCTCCAGACTGTACTGTATTTCTAGCTCATTATGTTTCTTAGCTTTGGACTGCGTTACACATACTCCTCACTGGACACTTTATTTGTCAGTGGTTGATGGACACGAAACAAAGGCTGCTGTCTCTACTGGTATGGTAGTGGTCGGTACACATGTAGAGAATCACATACCATGCCTGTATATATAATGTGAATGACCAATCACATTATGATATGAATAATTTCTGTATCACAAGCAGTCACTCGACCAAGTGTGAAGGGAAGTGGAGATCAAAACTGGTTACTTCTTCACGGTATGTGATCATGATGCTTGGGTCAAAATGCGACACACCATGCTGTTTGTTGACAACATTGTTGTGTTGATATGGCCACAGCTGGTGAATGAAAAGGACAGTCTGTCATAACAGCTGTGCTGTGCCCTTCCTATCTGACCTTGACCACTGACAGTATTCTGAATTGAGTTTAACAGTATGTCAAACAAAGCAGCGTGTGGCCAATACACACAGTCACACACACCAAAATAAACACTACGGGGCAAGGCATTGTGTAAGGTCCTTATTCTTGACTGAACCAGCATCACCAAGAGAACCTTACTCCTGGCCAGATCAATGAGGGATTAGCTCCTGTACTTTGTCAAGTGTGCCAGACTATTGGCCCTCCCATCACCTCCAACAGTCACTGGGAGCCCAGACAGCTTCATTTCAGTGATAATTTGATCCTCTTGCCATTCCAAACATTTTGCACTGCTGGGAACAGAAAAAGCTGCTGATGCCTGAAGAATGTAATCAGACTAATCAATGCACAGTTCAAGTGATTGAGCATGTTCGAGCCTTCTTGGGAGCCAATCCTGAGAAGAGAACAGCAGCAGATAGCTGAACATTTCCGGCGGCAGTATCATGAATGAGAGGTTGGTTTTGCCATGCCTCCTCACAGTCACAGTCATCACATGTCTGACATACAATGATCACTGTTCCCACCTCATACTCGCGAGTGTTAACATTTGGTGGCAGGCAATGGCAATATCCATGAAAAAGTTTCATTAGCTGTGAGTGAAACACTATATATTTACGGTCCTCAAATGCTGATGATTGTGATTCGCAGCTGTGAATAAAGATCTGAGACAACAGTTGAAAGCAACATTTGAGTACAGCAGACACGGAGAAATGCATAAGTGAACATGTACTGCTAAATGGCATCCAGTAATTGACAGCTGTTCAACACGATGCAATTTCTTAATAACTGACCATAGATGTATAACGTGCTGGGAGGAAGTTACTGATGTGTACAGAACATGAAAGGATGATGTTGGTCAATATATATGCTCATGCACCACTGGACAAATGACGGGCAATATGCAAGATGCCAACGCGCCGCAGAAAACGGGCACGGTGGCATCACTACGCATGAATGCCATGAAGTGGAGTCCTGCGACCTCGCGAAAGCATTCATGAACTGGGCTCAAGACAGTTACACACTCAATTCCATGGCCGCGTGGACAGCAACAAGCCTGAGTGGCCCTGGGAGTACAGACTTCACCCTATGGATGCGGTGGGACAGGGAAGTGACCCACTGTGCTGTCCCAGCTCATGAGGCTGATGGGGAGGGCAGGGTCAGCAGGTCAGGTGAATGCCTAACACAACCCCAGTGTATCCTGTACCACATACCAGACCCCCCCCATCCCCACCACAGGACAGCCCTGTCCCTGTGGTAGCAGGTAGCCCTAAGCCCCCATCCTAACACATGTCAGCCCTATCCCTGAAAGACCGAGGATTTCTCACCCCACACATGGCTGCTTGACCCCATTGTGGCAGAACACACCCGCACACCACAGCACAACACTGCCCCATCCCCTGTATTGTGTTGGGGGGTGGCTATGTTCTGCCACTAAGGGGACAGGACACAGATGTGTTGGCTGGTGGGGTACCATGCAGAGTTCTTCTGTGTGGCAGGGTGGTGGCTACTATGGAACTGCTGCACATGGGGAAATGGCTGTGCATGTCTGAGTGCATGCAGGGGTTATTCACTCACTCTCACCCATGTCCTTAGTGCAATTGATACATTCTGGGACCCAGAATGGGCATCCAATTGAATGCCCGCCCGGGTCCACTACTGTGGCCCCAGATGCCCTGTCCGGTCCTGCGTGCCATGGTAGTCTGTGCCATGGACACGTGCCTCATGCATGTCTGTGGTTGCAAATACCATGCACCCTTTACCTGTTCGAGGCCAGATAGCTGCACAGGAGGGATACATGCACTGGGAGTGTAATTCACACCCCTTCGTGCATAGTGCCCAATGTGAACAGCTGCTGCTGAAACCGGTGTGTGACAAAGGTGTGAATAGTGAGCAGCTGAATTCCAAAAATGATCATGGTGGTGATATGACTGTTCAAGTCAGTGAGGAAAAGTAAATTGAATAGATGTAACCAGTAACTGAGAGTACATGTAAAAAATGACTTTTACAGACTGGAAGAATTGCAGTGAATGGCAACCAAAATTCTGCACCGGATGTAGTAGAGGTCAGATGATGACAGAGTGTAGGACATCATAAGGTATGCCAGTGGATGGAGTGGTGTTGTGAATCACGGACACCTTCAAGTAAATGATGGACATAAATAAGTTGCCAGTAGCTGACATATCTAACAACATAACATGTTGAATGATAAGCGGTCATGGGACAAGGATAAAGTGGTGCTTGGGAGTAGTGTACAGAAGCAATCTCTGCTGGAAGTCAATGTCGGTTGTTGTTGCCACCCTCTATTCAGACATGGTGATAGAGAGATTATAATGCGAAGTACAGATGTAATGGGATGGTCATAGGTTGCATTAAAGTGACCAGAAATAGGCTGAGGAACACCTTGTCAATTCCATTATGAGGAATTGCTGCACTCAATGGAAAGATAACACATGGCAGAAGGTTTACCTTTCAATATTGCTGGAGTCTGTATCCTCTTGTTGAAAGTCTGGGTCCTTACTTTCATAATCCAAAGTCACAAATGTTGGTTTGGAAACATTTGTGGAGAAACTCACATCATGTTTTTTCAAAGGTGTGGAATGTACGACTCCAGAGAAGGAGGGCATCAAATTGCATTGAACAGCTGCATCGACCATCAGTTTTTGAACAGCAGTAACATCCTTGGATTGCAGTGTGGTGGGAATGGTTTGAGTCCCTGCCAAGACATGTAGAAAGTATTGCAATCACAGCACAAGTATATGTATATATGTTACCCCTTTGAGATATTTATTTATTTATTTATTAGTTCTTAGATTACAATACCTTTGAGCACAAATGGCTCTTTCACAAAGGTTCCATGTCAGTGGGAGGGGTGACAGACATACAGAGGTAGATGTTACAAATGTGTTAACAAATTAAGATGATATTAAGCAATGCAAAAAACATAGTTAGGTAAACAGTAGGCCTTATTAGAGGAAGCAGCTTGTGGGCTTTGTCATAGTGTATAGATATTCAAAAGAAGGTAAGGTAAGTGACAGTAAGAAGGTGGGAGGAAGGTGGAGTGGGGGGGAGGGGTAGAAAGTGAGAGGATGGGAGTAGGAAGGAGCAGGACAGGTGGCAGTGGTCTGAGGGGTGAAGGCGTGGTGAAAGGCTGTCCAAGGTTGTTCAGTGCAGCAGAGGAAATGACCTGTTTAGGTGAAACAGTCACAGGAACTGACTGTTGTAAGATGCTGACGTAGAGTGGCTTTAAAAGGAACCAATTAAGGTAAGGCAGTGATAACGCTAGTTAATGCATTAAACCAGAGTGATGCTCTATAAGCAAACAGGTGTTGACCCTGGGTGGTTCGACATCTTGGGATAGCGACAAGTTAATTGACCGATCTATGCATGTGCTGGGTGCTGAAAAATGAGTTAAGCATGTTTGTAGTTCCAACAGGTAGAAGACCAAGGAGTGTTTTTTTTGTTAGGCAGGTTTGATATTGGATCCTCTGAGTTAATTGAAGCCAGCCTGTTTGCTTATGGAGATCGCATGTGTGGGTGAGGTGGGCTGCTCCAGTGAGAAGTCATCCAGCTTTATTAAGTGCCACTGTTATTCTGTGGAAGGAGGTGGTTGAAGTGGCACCGTAGATAGCCAGTGCATAGTCCACTGTGGATAAGATGGAGCTGTAGATTGCGAGATATCAAATGTTAATGCGTCAATGACCAAAAAAGAGGGCGTGTTGCATATGATATTGAGACAAAATGGTTTCAGGTCATGAGTTATCAATGATCAACCACAGCCTGTGTGGTTATTGTGCTTACAATCCACAAGTCAGGTATATTGTGAGGCATGAGGAGACAGATTATTGGTGCAGACAGCACCAGATGGGAGCCTACAATGCCTATGACTCCATACCTTGTTGTGTTATTTTATGGATGCCAGGGTTAATTTTGAAAACATGCACTAAAGAACTGAAATGGATTTTCTGCTTCTTAAAATACAGAAATCCTCAATGTGTAATGACACATACAGAAATGTTACACAAGAAATAATACATGTGAGATTGATTTTAGACACATACAAATGTCAGACACACAGTACTGACATACTTTCACACATTTAATGTGTCTACTATAGTTTGACACAATGCCAATAAATTTACTATGGCCCACACCAACACCACACAGTCTGACTGACACATGCAGTTTTGAGGACCTGACGGTGGAATGTTCACATAGTTTGACCAGAGCCGATACTGTACTAGAGGTGGAGGTGGGGGGTGGGGAGTGATGCTTGACATCACCGGAACAACAACACCACGTAGGTGACAATATGGCTTTGCACGTTCAGCTGTGGTGTGCCTGAAAGTTGTTGTCACATCCCCAGTGTTCCTCTGTATCTCCGTCATGTTCACGCTTACAGCTTGTTTTACATCTGTTTCTATGTTGTGCTGTGATGTAAGCGAACACCTCAGCCCTACAAAGACTTCAACTCTCCCTAAATAAAGCCTGTTGCCTCACCCTGGGCTGTGACCAGCTAACTCACACATGCTTTCTTTCTAATGCTACCCACTGGCTTAACCTCGACAACAGAATTAGGTTCCACACCTGCCTCATGGCCAAAAAAATTAACCTAGGCCTCTGCCCCCCTGGACTCACACCCCTAATCCACCCATCTTTGACACTTAAGCATACTCATAACACTGGCAAGCAACTCCTCTTCATCCCTCACTGTTAAACCTCCCAACTCCAAAGGTCCTTTAGTTACAGAGCCCCCTCCTGGGTTAACAGACTTCCCACCCCACTTGTCAGTGAACACAGACTTGGACCCTTTAAAACTTCTCTTAGAAACCATTTCCAGTCCTCGAACCACTGTGACTGTCACTGAACTAGCTCCCACCACCTTCCTGACTAAGGCCTATTTGGCTGGCTTCTTCCACCCCCTATCTGTCCCTAACCTGAGTCCCCCTGGCTTAGCTCTATATCTGAGTATTCAGATGTATTGATTGAATGTACTAATTATTTCTAGTATCTAATTGCTAGCCTTGCAATGGTCCTTGTAACAACCGGACTGTATCCTGCTGAACAACTATGTAATTGTGTGTCTATTTTGTATGTAATTTCTGTGACGTGGAACCTTTGTAAAGGAGTCTCTGACTCAAAGGTACTTTCCAAAATCTCTATAAATAAATAAAAAAAGTATGATGTAGAGATGGACAGTATGTGTTGTTGGTAGTTGGTGAAGGGATAATGTGAACACTGGATATGGAGCAGTGCCATACAACAGCCACATGTCCCATGGTGAATGTGTTACTGACATGCTCCTGGGAACAACAATGTCTCCTGACTAATGTCTTGCTAAATGCAGCTTTCATTCACAAACTGACTTTATGAACTCATGTTGTGATTGGTGAGAAGACATACTCACTGCTTGTATGACTACTAAAATGTGTGCACAGTCAGTTACTACTTGTGCAGGATATGCAAATGTCAAGCAGCACTGCAATGGACAATCAATCTCTGTATCACATAGCACATAAGGTCAGTTTGACAGTGTCCGCCACATGGTGTGCAGTGCTGCTGTCGTGGCCACCGCCCATGAATGATGGTTGCCAACCCATAGTACTGTGACACAAGAGTAAGATGTATTTTGGCATGTGCCCCTATAGAACATGCCTGGTGTTCTTCACAATGGCACAGATAGTGATAGACCTCCCCCTTCAACAGCACCACCAACAGAGGGAGAGGTAATGTCTGTGAGCAATAGCACAGGTAATTTACCATGACACCTGCAGTGTGAAGGCAGGTGTAGAGACATGTAGAGGTATGTTTCCTCTGCACTGTATGTGTTTTATGCCTCTATCAGTGAACAGATTGAAGGGAGAGACATAGTAATGGGAGACACAATGACAGACGGCTGCAGTGCCTTTGGGAGACAGGGACAGATAATTAGTTCTGTGCTCTGTCCGACAGTTTTAAGCAGTGCAGCAAGATTACAATATGTGTGTGCTTGTGTGTGTGTCTGTGTGCATCTTCGTTGCTGAACCATGTGTAGTGCATGAAAGAGAGTGGGACACAGAGAGATAGAGAGACAAAAACACATACACACACACACACACACACACACACAGTGTCGTTATGCCTCTGTCTGTGGCTGTAAGTTTGTGTTCATAACGTAACAGTGGTTGCAGCAGCACAGTGTAATGAAGCTATACATAAGAAAACACATGTTTGGTTTTGGTTGAGTGTGTGCTTAACAGAAATATCCTAGGCACTGCAGCCAGAGCATAATATGCACAAGAAATGTTACAAATAATATGTCACATATCTGTGGCATTTCAATGTGCATAACATCAATCAGCTGTGCATTATTTGTTATAGACTGCTTTGCAAGGTGGCCTGATACAATAGCTTTCTTGGTATTGATACAGCAGAAACAAATCTTTCTGTCTATTTTTCACAAAACCCATGTTACCGGTGTGATAACCTATGACAGAATATGCGGTTATTATGGATTAATAAACACAACGGTGATGTGTAGACAGTCCACCATCAGCTGAGTGCCTCACCATGCACAGGGGTCTTGAGTAATAAACTGAAACTGCATACACTGCTGTGTGTTATTACTTACATGGTTATAGCAGAAAGAATTGGTCATGGAGGGCCTGTACAACAGGACCAGGTGACATAGAAGAAGTGGTGCTACACTGTGAAATACATGATGTGCAAGTAACAGAGATTAACACAATGCGGTACCATGACCACTTGTAGCATAAGAATACAAACACGGTGTAACCGTATACGTAAGTTGATAAATCCTGAAAATGTCACTGTGCAACATAGTGGTCGTAGAGACATGACATCATAAGGAACACTTACCACAGGACCTATGATCAAACCGTTTGTCTGTCTGCACCTTGACAGATATGCCACACATCTTGCATTGCACCACAACAGATGAGCTACAAGGCATTGAGTCACTGGTGGAGGCCTGGTCCAGTACCCCGTTACTGGAAATATCCACATCAGCAATATCCATATCAGCATGTTGGTCCTGTTCTTTTGCATACACTGCCATCATCTCCTGAATTACCTATGTGGAAAATAAGATAAATAAATGAAACATACTGTTTATGGCTCTTTAATTGAAAGAAATACATACCATTTTCTACACTCACTTACACAGACAGTACTTCAATGCAACACTTGCAGTGACAGCACAAGCTATGCAAGTCATGTCTACATTGCTTACAGTTCTGTATGTCACTGATGTCATACATACCATGCACACAAACATATCCTTTATACACTGTTGTTCAAAGAGTATAATTACAGAAGCATGTTGTAACATCGAACACTTCCAGGTACAAGTTGTGTATAGTAAGTGGGAAAATGGCAACACAGTGCTGTGTCATGCTGTGCGGACATGTTTTCTGTTATACGGGGGTGTCCGTACACCTTCAACATGGGTGGAGAGGAACTGAGGGATAATCATCACAGATTACATTAGGATGGATACACAGTTTAACAAGGGTGTTGGGCATGCCAGTGGGATGCTGCCGTGCATGGAAAGGGGTATTACCAGCACAAGAAGGAAGGTGGCTATGCCATTGGACAAAACACTGCTAGGAGGCACAACCTGTCCAAGGCAAGGGGGTTGGCAGAACACTCCGCATACAGAATTTCTACTCCTGGTTGAAAAAGTAGTATTGAAAGGAGGGTTTGGCCTTCATGGGTTATTAGGGACCAACGTGGGCAGATGCAAGCCTGTACAAGGAAGATTGCCTGCACCTGTCCATGAAAGGCACCTCAGTCCTTAATGAGAAATTCAGATGCTTCAGCAGCAAGCATTCAAAGTGGCAAAGGTGGGGGGGGCAGGATGTACATAATGCTTAGTATCACCCCTCCATGGGCACTTTCAGGAAAATGAGTTTCACCAGGGACAAACAAAGCAAGCAGAGATGGGCAATCAGCAGAAGCCTATAGATGGGGAAACTAGAAGTGTCAAGATCACATAAGAAAGACAACTTGGGTTAACCAATGGAGGGAAGAGGTGAGAGAGCAGGAACATAAGCAGAGGAAGGTTAGGCCACAGAACATGGAAAGCAGGGTAACAAATGTCCATAGCCGGTGAAATAAAATCCCAGACCTGGAGGCCTTGTTAGCAGATGAAGACCTGGGCACAGCAGCAATTACAGAGACATGGTACACTGTAAACCATAGGTAGAACAGTAATGTACTGGGTTATATTGTGTTTAAGGTAGATAGGGATGGTAAAAAGGGTGGGGTGGTGGCTCTGTACATCAGACAGGCTATAAAAGCTACCAAAGTGCATGGAAGGAAGGGTTGGGGGCCAAGCCACTGTTTGTCAGCCTTGAACCAGGCAGTGGTACAACAATATGCACAGGGGTGATCTACAGACCTCTGGCACAGGGGGAGGACATGGACAGTGAAGTAGTGGATGAAGTACATAACCTAGTATCTAATGGTAAATTCCTACTGCTATGGGATTTCAATATCCCAGACATGGACTGGAGCACCCAGGAAGCTGCTTTAGCCAGAAGCAGAGACATCCCAGATTCCCTACAGGGGTAAGACTCAGGCAGCTCATGCTGGATCCCACCAAGGGAAAGTCAATTCTGGACATGCTATTGACCAACAGAGATGGAGACGGAGATGTAAAACTTTGGGTCAAACAACATCTGGGATTCAGCGACAACCACAAAGTGTGCTTTAGCACGGAGACAGGGATGCATTTGAGTTACACAAGGACAAAGATACTAGATTTCAGGAGTGTTACTTCGCTGAAATGGGTATATGCATCAGAGTAGCTCTGGGAATGGTGTGGTAAGTGTAGGGGTTGAGGAGTAGTGGTGGACACTAAAAGGTGCCATAGTGGAGGTGACAAACCAGTGCATCAGGATACTGGTCAAAGGGAAAAGAAGAAGGAAGCCACTGTTGTTCTGTCAAGAAGTGGCAGACAAAGTAAGGGCTAAAAGAGTGAGTTTCAGTAAGTATAGAGTGACCAAAAAGGAGAAAGGAGAAAGGAAGGGAGTTATACCTTAAATGCCTAAGAGAAGCAGGGAAAGTTGATAGGAGTGAAAAGGCGCATACAGCGGAGGGATTCGCGCAGACAGTGAAACAAGGGGACAAGACATTCTAGAGGTACATCAGCGAAAGAAGAAAATCCAGGGGAGGGATTTTAAGACTCAAAGGGAAGGAGGGAGAGTGTAAGAAGGAAGACCTAGACAAGGTAAAACACTGAATAAATATTTCTTTTCAGTATTCACTAAGGAGGGTGAGGGTCAGAGACCACAACTAGGTAGCAGATGGGGGGTTGACACCTATCCATTCTCAGTGGAAAGAGTTGAGGAAGAAGTCTTAAAGCTGAAGGCGGACAAAGCTATGGTGCCAGATGGCGTACACCCAAGGGTACTAAACAAGCTGCAAATGGAAGTAGCAGAACCAGTGGCAGCCATTTTCATAGAGTCAATCAACACAGAAGTGATTGCAGAGGACTGGAGTAGGGCACATGTAGTACATCTCCACAGAAACGGCAGTATTGAGGAGATGTGGAACTACAGGTTGGTCTGCATTACATCAGTGTTGGTGAAGATCATGGAGACACTGATGAAGGAAAGGATAGTGGCACACTTGGAATGGAATAGTGGCCTGGATCCAAGGCAACATGGATTCACAGCAGGAAGATTGTGTCCAACAAATCTTATATATACCTTGACGTTTGGTGATCTAGCTTACTCAAATTGGAATTCCAATCTGAAACTAAGAGGACCCTCTCCTCACATGGAGCTTGAAAGTAAATATAGCCAATTTTGGCATTTGAAAGTTTAAATGTTATGCTATATGTGGGGGGGGGGGATGGTGTGCGCTAGTCCTTCTGCTTTGTTTGTTATTTGTTACCATCTAGAGGCACCCCTTATATGAAATGTGAATTCCAGTGTGTAGTAATTTAAAGGTTTGAGCAGCTATTTTTTGTTTTTATGGTTTTACTTGAATTTGGGGAGTTTTATGGTGCTCCTCTATAGCATGCTCCCTTTAAAATGTCTGTGTTATATCCCTTCTGGGAGCACAGTAGCCATTTAGGCATTTGAAAGTTAAATCACCTGTGTAAAATCCCTGTTGGGAGCACAGTATAAAGGCAGTTAGCTAGTAGCCATTGAGGCATTGTAAAGTTAGGGACTAAATCGAAGGTTCCCACCTTGACGTTTGGTGATTTAGCTTACTCAAATTGGAATTCCAATCTGAAACTAAGAGGACCCTCTCCTCACATGGAGCTTGAAAGTAAATATAGCCAATTTTGGCATTTGAAAGTTTAAATGTTATGCTATGTGGGGGGGGGGGTGTGCGCTAGTCCTTTTGCTTTGTTTGTTATTTGTTACCATCTAGCAGCACCCCTTATATGAAATGTGAATTCCAGTGTGTAGTAATTTAAAGGTTTGAGCAGCTATTTTTTGTTTTTAAAATCTTATATATTGTTTTGATTGGGTGACAAAGGAAGAACATGATGGATGGGCGGTAGACATCACATACCATAATTTCAGCAGTGTTTGACATGATCCTAAACAGAATGCTGATAAACAAGAGACATAGTCTGGGCATGGTACAAAAGAAAATACACTGCTTTAGTAACTGGCTAACATACAGGAGGCAGACAATGGTGGTAAATGGGATCCAATCAGGGAGAGTGAGGTAAATAGCGGGGTACCTCATGGATCAGTCCTGGGACCAGTCCTGTTCAATGTATTCATTAGTGATATTGCATAAGTGTCAGAAAGAAAGTTCTGACTGTTTGTGGATAACACTAAGATCTGCAAAAGGGTGGATACTCCAGAAGGGGTGTAAAAATAAGTAGGGACTTGAGGGAAGCTTGAAAAGTGGTTGGAGGTGTGCCAACTGAGGTTCAATGGAAAGAAGTGCAGACAGTTTTATTGTCCCATAATAGAAACCTGGTGGGACAATAAAACTGCCTGGGACCCCTTATACAAGGTTACAATATCTTTTCACATAACTGTGAAAGCAGAAAAGGGGGTGGTGTAGCATTTTTTATCAGTGACTGGTTGGAATGTCAGGATATGACAAATAAAGTAAAAAAACGCAGCCTTTTTTTGTAGGAACTTGCTATCGTCCCCCAAACTCCTCTGAATATTTAAAGGCCATAATTCATGAATTGGAATTGGCTTGTGAACTGGGGAACATCTTAGTTATGGGAGATTTTAACCTTGTTGATATAGACTGGTTTAATACTTCAGCTAAATCCACTAATAGTCATACTTTTGTGACTACTTGTGCACAGCTTCAGTTAAAACAAAGCATTCTGGTCCCTACAAGAGGCAATAACATCTTAGACCTGGTGCTGCATAACAATACCCTTAGTATTAAGGATCTACAGATCGAGGCACCACTTGGGAAGAGCGATCATAAGTCTATCTCCTTTTGCTTAATGTGTATATGTGCTCAGTAGATTTGGAAACCTCCTTGGTATGCATGTATGACAAAGCTGATACTGTGTATGGAAAAGCACATGGCTTAATAGATTGGTATAAAGCACATAATGCTCTTCCAATACAAAAATACTGGGAACTACTGTATACTACTCTATTACAAATACAACATAAATACATTCCAGTTACAGAACAATTTAAAAAGGGGAAACATAGTCCTCAATGGCTCAACAAAACAATTAAAAGGCTCATTAGGCTAACAAACAATACATATGCTAAACATTTAAAATCTAAAACTCCACAAAACTGGGAAGGTTACCTCTCTGCTCAGAAAAAAATGTAAAAACAGAATTAGGAAAATGAAAATAAAATGGGAATTTAATTTGGCCATGCATGCAAATAAGTCTAACTGTAAATTCTTCCATTCATATATCAACTCATTGAAAAAACCCCATTGTAAGATTGGACCGATTCAGGTTAATGATGTTGATATACATGATCCATGAGACATAGCAAACATCTTTATCGCAGAATTCTGTAAAGTATATACTGGTTCTACACCTTTAGGGCCCAGTCCACTAGATGCTTGTGAAGTCCCAATTGCCTTTGAGCTTGATGCTAAAGCTGATAAACTTCTTTTGCAGAAAGGTAAAACTAGTACGGGGCCAGACCTCATTATTGGACACTTTCTTTATCTACTTGCTGAAAGACTGGTGCTCCTTATAAAATTCCTGTTTGACTCATATCTTAGTAAAAATGTTGTCTCTAAAGAGTGGAAGAGGGCCAATGTCAATCCCATTGATAAAAAAGGGACTAAATCGGATTGGGCTAATTATCGACCCATTAGCCTAACTTCACCTCTGTGCAAAATATTTGAAAGTCTGATTAAGGAAATTATAGCACCTATCTTAAACAAATCTGATAGTGAACAACACAGATTTAAGAAAGGGAGAGGTTGTCTTACCAACCTAATGTGCTTGTATGAAAATATCAGTCAGATAGTAGATCATAAAAAAAAATGCAATATCATTTTTATAGATTTCAGCAAGGCCTTTGATGTCATGCCTCACTGGGCCTTAAGGACTATTTTTTTTTATTTTTATTTTAGTCATTGGTAACTGAGTAAGGCAAACTAGACCCAAGTGCCTGTTTTCAGGGGCGACCTGGGAGCACTAGGCAGTTAAGTGACTTGCTCCGAGTCACACAGTATGGAAGTGAAGGTTGTGAGAATCAAACTCAGGTCTGGTCTGCTGGATGTATCAAGCACGTTCACACCTCGTTCCTCTAACCTCTAGGCTATACTGCCAGCCAAAACTGAATTAAATTACAAACTGGATTAAATTACAAACTCTACATATCAATAAATTCAGAATAAATTGGATCTATAACTGGCAATCCAACCACACATAGCGCGTTACAATTAATGGATTTTTATCCGATGTTGGACATGTTACCAGTGGGGTACCCCAGAGCTTGTTACTGGATCCATGTTTATTTCAGGCCTTTATCGCTGACCTTACGATAAGCTGTTTTTCCACTACCATAAGATTGAAGGTCCATGCTCCAACCTTGAAGACATAGGAAAAATCCAACATGATCTGGATATTATTTCATCTTGTGTTAACAAATGGAGCATGAAGTTAAATTATGACAAACGTAAGGTCATGCATTTAGGCCCACATAACCCTAATATGTTCTGGGAAACTGTACTTTGGCGATTACCACTGACAAGAAGGATTTAGGGGTGACTGTAACCAATAATCTGGAGTATGACCATCACATTAATGGGCAGTAAATAAGACTAATAAGATAATATGGTCCATTAAATGTAACATCACCTCTAGAGATTCTAGGGTTATGATGCCATTGTTTAGGGCCTATGTTAGGCCTCATTTGGAATATGTATCACAGCTTTGGTGTCCATATAAAAAGACTCATATTCATCAATTAGAGAAGGTGCAACGGAAATACACTAAGCACTTAAAAGGATTTTATAATCTGCTTTATAAAGATAGACTAAATAGTCTTAATTTGCTGTCATTGGAAACATGTCTGTTACGTGGGGTTCTACCCTAGCCACCCAAACTCTTTCAACTTACTCCCTCTGGAACACCGATGCCAGGCTACTCCAACTTCCTCATATGACCTCTGTCAAAGGTCAGCATGCCTTCAAGTAATGTAGACCTTTCATATAGAACTCCCTCCCAGCTGAGCTCAGACACTCCACCTCCACACAGCAGCTCAACTTTCTCCTCAAACAGCATTTCATCACTGCCTGCATGTGCAGCTAGCCCCCTATGGCAGCCAAATGCTTCATATGTATGTATGTTGACTACATGTTTGTTCATACAGTTAACAATCCTCTAATGATGTGGCTATTGGCCCTTGTTTAGATCCAACTTTGTCATTTGCACTAATAGCTATTCCCCTGCCATGTGGCATGTGCATCTTGTATACTGTGCTTATTTCATCAATGTAATGTACTACTGCATGTATAGTTCTATCCAAATTCCCTTCCCCAGGACACATCTGGAATCGAGTGTTGCATCATTCAGTATGCCTTCCTGGTAATACTTTTAAATAAATAAATAAATAAATGACTTGGGTCTCCAATTTAAGGATCATAGGTATGACATCAAAGGTCATCCACTTCAATTAAGTGAAACATCCTACAATTATGTAAGAAGGAAGTTTTTCTTCACTTCAAGGATCATTAACCCCTGGAATAATCCTTCACTTAATGTCATTTTCAGTAAATATAAAATAGAATTCAAGACAAGGCTGAACGCCTATTTAATATCTAATACTTCAAGATCATATTATAACTGATTAGTATGGGAGCTTTCATGGGCCTTTGGCTCTCCTGCTCTTTTAATACCTTAGTATGAACCTTAGTATGAAAATAAGGCACCTGGGAAGAGAGAACCCTGGGGAGAGCTATGGGGGAGATGAAAGTGATGACAATCAACAGAGGAAAGGGACCTAGGGGTTATCATTTCTGATGATCTAAAGGTGTCAAAACATAGCACAAAGGCAGTGTGAATATAGCCAGGTGCATGCTGTGGTGCATTGGTAGATGGATCAGTGGTAGAAGTCAGGAGGCAGTGATGCCATTATATAAAACACTGGTAAGGCCTCACCTACAGAAATGCATTCAATTCTGGAGGCCATGCCTGGGCAATGACATTGACAGAGTAGGGGTGGTCCACAGGAGGGTGACCAAGATGGTACAGGACTTGCACCATAAAACATGATGAGTGACTAAAGGACAGTGTTATGTAGTCACTGGAGAAAAGGAGGGAGTGGGGTCACATGATAGAAACTTTCAAGTACCTAAAGGGCATGAAGAAGGTGCTGGGGATGTGTAACTCTTCTAATGTAGAAGGAGTATGAGAACATGGGGGTATGCTATGAAATTGGAGGGGGGTATATTAAAAGGGAATTTGAGAAAGTTTTTCTTCATGGAAAGTGTGGTGGATGCATAGAATGGCCTGCCACAAGAGGTGGTGGGAGCGAGCACAGTGTTTTTTTTAAAGCTGCCAGGGACAGGTACAATGGAACATTGAGATGGGAGGGAGTGATGCGACACCACTAAGCCAATAGGGTCGGAGGCCACAAACAAAGGTAGGACTTACAGGTGGGAGGGAGTGATGAAAGAACACTGACAAGTGTCAGAGGCTGTATACAGGTATAATAGCTTATGGGCAGACTGGATGGGCCTGGCGGTCCTTATCTGCCAACACTTTGTCTTTAAACATGAGGTAATGTCTCCAAGACATAGACAGGGTGGATGAAGTCCATTAAAGGGAGACCAATTTGGTGTATGGCTTCCCAAATAAAATATATGATGACAAATAAAAAACGCACAATAAGTAGACAGTGGAAGAGAACACCAAAGAAGGTATATCATATGGATACTCAAGTCTTAGAAACAGTGAAGATTGATGACATTTTCCAATACAACAGTTGTACCCACACAAGGGTGCACAATTTGACATTTGAGGTGGGCAGGAAAAGGGGAAAAGTGAGGACGTTCTTATTCACAGAAAGTGTGGTTGCTGCACGGAAAAGCCTTCCCAAAGAAAAAGTACATGGTAATACAGTGTGGGCATTGAAACATGCATGGTATTCGCATAAGGGAACTGTTGATGCTTTGTTGCAGACAGTGAATATGGCAAGAGTGGGTGTGACAAGCAGTCTTTATCTCCTGTCAAATACAATGTGAGTACGTTACTATGGCAGATGAATAGTTGACTCTAGCATTAGTGATCACTTCTACGTAGCAAAAACAACACAAAGGAGAAGTAGAACAGTCCACGCAATGCTACACACTACTTACAGAAGGCATTCCCTCATACCACCAGGGTCGGTTAGAATATATAAACACTAGCATGGCTATTGGAAATACAATACCTGTGACCGAGGATCAGGTCATGCAGATGAACATGAAATTAATTATCAGTGTAAAATCACAACATGTCATCTGTTTGACGTTACCACACACCCTCAGGAAGCATCACATCAGGACACTGATACAGGTAGGGAATCAGGTACGACTACATACTGTACAAATCATGTAACTTGTCACACATGGGACTGGTGTACTTTATGTAACTGCAGTGTTTTCTGTTTCCTGATTGGTATGGAAGAATCCATATAATGGAATGCAATGTTCAGCACACACACTCATGACACCAAATTTGAAAACAACACATGCACTTCGAAAGACACATTACACATAAACTCACCGTTGCATGCTGACACTTCTCCAAAGCACAGCTCTTGCATTCCTCTGGTGACACAACACCTGGTCATATATACATTTTTTGATTTGATCCACTCACATATGGATGAGGGAAAATTGTAGAAATTGCATCTGGCTTCAACCGTTTACAGGCAGGCAAATTGAAAGCTGGTATAAGAAGACGCGTGGCCTCATAGCAGTAAGAAAGCTATTCTTGGTAGGTCCTGACCATTTGTCACAGGTACACTTAACCTGATCAGTCAACCTCTTTTTCATGGTTTCATCTTTGGGGAACTGGAATAGACTGATCCCACTTTTGTATGCGTTGCTGCAACCAGCAGCCACACAAATGATTACCATGATTATGTGGATTATAAAAGGCAAAAAAAATGAATAATTGTAAATAATAGAGAAATACTGCTGTGACAACTACTAGACTAATGAGATTCACGACCTGTCACTGATGGTTGAGCTACTGTCATAGATCAAATTTCCCTCCAAACACTGATGCCACCTGATGTATGAGAAACCTGGAACTAGAACTTGTCACTGTAACTCCACACATCATGCATAATTTATGTTTGTAAAAATGATAGCTCTGTAACACCATAGATTACACACCACAAATGAGTAAGTGCTGTTACATTGCACCATGCCTACCCCCAAAAAAATGAAAACCAAAAATGAAATATAGATGGAAGCATAATTATGTTGCAGAGGGGAAGGTTCACATGGGTATACAACGTAGGAAGTAATAAAGTCACCGTCATGAATCAAAATGAGTGTATATATAGTGGAACTTGTTCTGGTTATCGAGCACAGCTAAACATTAAGAAATATATTTATTATATTTATAACACTTTACAGCAATAACATAGCATGCAGTAATAGTGAAGGTCATGGCACAATGGAAATCATGATGGTAGTGCTGCAGGGGATCAGGATGTTGCTCCAATATTATCCAACCTTTCTTGCACTGTGGATTTCCATGTCCTACAAACAGCATAGAGTACAACTATTGAAAAATAGATCTGTACCACTGCAGATTGAATTAATTGGGGTGTCAATCAACAACAGAGTCGGAATGAAGTCAGTATGATCCACTTCATTATTATGATCAATGATGTGGAACAACAATGAGCGCATATGCGGGGGGTGTTCCCCTCGATAAGATTTAGGGCCATGGAAATTCAAATTACTTTTACACAGCAGCACATGATAAAAAGAACTCCATTGAAAATTTGGAACACTGCACATTACATTTCTCTAAACATGAGTAATAATGTAAGGCCCAACACACTGTGATAAGCATGGTAACAGCCCTCCAGGCACTCACATGCTGAATACTACACAGGCGGGGGGGGGGAGGGTGTTCATTGAGATGAATTTAACATGAGAAGTGCCTGCAGAAACACAAAAAACAAAAGGCAGTCAAAAGAAAAAAGCATACTTTGTTTAATACAGGCAGACATTAAAAGTTTAATTTAGCACATCACTACAGAGATCCATTGAATCACCACAATTCAGCCACTGCTGTAATACAGACTCTGCATCACTCCCTATAGTGACATCACAGGAGTACTGCTGCAGAATGCAGAATCAGAGAAAGCATGAGGAGTCATAGCTAAGCACGGTTCTATTTAACTTTTTAATTCAGAAAAAATGGGACACAGAAATGAAAAATTGAAGTATGCACCATCACTGGGAAACCCATTACTTTTAAAAAGTGAGTTTAATTCATGTGCTAACATGGATCATGAAAGGTGCTTTTTAAAGGGGACCGGTCCCAGTACTGATCCTTGTGACACCCTGCTGGACACCCTCCCTCCCTTCCTTGGAGTGCGCTCTGTTTACTACCACCCTCAGATGCCTATCTCACAACCAGTTCCTTACCCAATTAATGACCTATGAGCCAACTCCTAGGCTACCTAGCTTGTTTACTAGTCTCCTATTCGGAACGGTGTTGAAGGCCTTACTGAAATCTAGATAAGCCACAACCAACTGCTCCACCCAGATCTACTTCCCCTGTCACCAAGTCAAAGAAATCTATCTCCTCTGGTGAATCCATGCTGCCTCAGGTCCTGTAAACCACTGGAATTAAGATATTCCACAAGCCTTTCCTTCAGTAGTAATTCCATTAATTTTCCCACTACTGAAGTCAGGCTGACTGACCTGTAACTGCCAGCCTCCTCCCTGCTACCACGTTTGTGAAGTGGGACCATATCTGCCCTCCACTCCCATCTCCAGTGAGTAGTTGAACAGGACTGTCAGAGGTGCAGCCAGCACCTCTCTGAGATCCCTCAGTATCCTTGGATGTATCCCATCTGGCCACATTGCCTTGTCCACTTTCAGATTTGTGAGTTCCTTCAGGACTTTCCTCTGTAAATGTGATAGTATCCACCTCCCTTCCCTCAATGCCCCTGTTGCTTACCTGTTGTCTCTCACCTTCCCCTTCCTCTGTGAACACTGAATGAAAATATTTGTTCAGGATGTCAGCTTTTTCCTGGTCTCCCTTCACAGACTCCTCCCCTTCACTTCTTAGTCTTACAATTCCTCCCTTGGTCTTTCTCATTTTGTTTACATACATGAAAAATGTCTTGTCCCCTTTCTTTACTGCCTGGGCTATTTTCTCCTCCATTTGCACCTTTGCACTCCTGATTGCTTTCCCTGCCTTTCTCTGCTTCTCCTGATACACCTTTCTATTCTTCTCCTTCTGTGTCTCCTTATACTTCTTGAATGATAACTTTTTTGCCCATAGCTTCCCAGCCTCCTCTTTTGAGAACCATAGTGATCTCTTTTTCCTCTTGCTTTTGCTTACTTACCTGACACAGAGGTTTACTGCTTTCACTATGGCCCTTTTTAGTTTCACCCACTGTCCCTCCACTCCACTCCACCCAAGCTCTTCTCTCCTGCCAGGGCATCCCTGAGGCATTCCTCCATCATTGTAAGATTGGCACTCCTGAAGACAAGGACCCTCGCCTTAGTGTGGTTCAGTTCTGCCACCATACTTATATCTGGTGATCACTGGTCTCCAAGTGGTCACCTACCATGACGCCTGCAACACTGTCCCCACTGGTGAGTACATGGTCCAATATTGCTCCCTCATGAATGGGCTGTTTTACTAGTTGTCTGAGGAATGTCCCCTGCAGGGAGTCCAGGATATCTCTGCTCCTAGTTGAGGCTGAAGCTGGCATGCTGCAATCCACATCAGGCAAATCGAGGCTCCCCACCAGCAGCACCTTCCCATTATTTGCCATCTTTTGGATGGCTTCCACCAGAACCTTATGCACCCTCCCCTACCCCCCATGCTGGAGGTCTGTAGATCACACCAATGCAAATAGTGGTTCCATTCCCTGTCTGTAGGGTGACAACAGTGCCTTCCTCCCACCCTATATTCCCTGTAACTCTGTTAATTTGATGCTATATCCCTTACATAAAGAGCCACTTCTCCCTGCTTCTTACCCATCCTCTCCTTCCTAAGCAGAGTATAGCCTGGTATGGCTATGTACCAGTCATGGTTCTCATTGCACCATGACTCAGTAATGGCAACAGTGTCCACGTCAGCTTCTGCCATAATTGCCACTAGGTCCAGGATTTTATTTCTCAGACTTTGAACATTTGCACACGTGGCCTTCCAAATTCTGCTACCACCCTTCTTGTAAGCAACATGATTACTTTTGCTGATACAGCACAGTACTTAAAGACAGTACCTGTACACCTTTGAAACTCTGATGAAGCTCTTTTGTTCAAAAGTGAAATGTTAGCTCTAGTCTTTCATTCTCATGGCAGTAACTCCAGACTAGCACACCTGTGTCAGATAAGATGTGCCATGTTTTGCCTTGTAATTCTAAATTCTGTGGCTAGGTTTTATCTCACCACAAAATGTCTTAAAAATGAAGTGTATGAATATGATTTGAGTGAGGCAATCCTATATTAGTGTCTATAGTACACATCGGCTACTTGGAGTAGTGGGCACACTCTGCTGTTGCTTTATTGATGCTTATTTCATAGTAGTACTGCCATTACCCACAGTGAAGAGGCTTCTTGTTTTCAATAATTTATTGTTGTTTAGTCAACTCATTGTCTTAAAAAAGAGATTCTCTTTTAGGGCTCCAAAACACTGGCTGGTTTTATTACACCATAAAGATGCCAGTGTTTACTTGAATATATTTCATGAACTGTCAGTGGAGAAGTTATTATGGCCACACTTGCTACAATACTGGGAGTAGGGGCAGCAGAGTAGACTGATCAGATTCTTTTAAACTTTTTGGAGCAAATTTAATTGCATTCTAAGTCATGGAATTAATCTGCTACCATCTTGAGATGGTACTGGTGAACACCAGAGTGAATATGATGCCAATAAGACAGTTTATTTTAAACTAGAAAAATTAGGCTAAAAAGTCTGACACATGTACTGGCACAAGACTTTATTAGAGGTATACCTAAAAATGAATTAAGTCCCATGGGTTCATGTGTCACTATGAACCCTGCATCTTGAACAGATGAACACAACTTAATGGTTAAGGAGCATCAGATCATGCACAAAGCAGCAATCGAGTCAATCCAGCTATAGCTTATGGATGCTGCTCCAGTTACAGAGGAGGTGTCAAACTCTATCAAACAGACTGAGCTATAATCCAGAGCTATTACAACATCAGAGCAATTAAATAATTACAAAAAAAAAATAATTACAGGATAAAATTACAGAATATGAACAGGAACATAAAATGGCCAAATAGACAAAGCTAAAAAAGGACTGTAATGATCTTGCTAATGAGTGTGTATTTGATTGGTCTTCTAAGGACAAGAAATCTAGTGAGCCCCAACCCAGATTCATTTTACGGAGCAGTGACAAATGAGAGCACAGTCCTTGACTACACCTTGGGATCAAATACTGACAATTCTAACATGTCCTCTTCATTTTTAGGGAATTCACCTCTGAGGAATAACATTCAATGACCCCACAGAAGCAGCAGAAAAACAGTTCCGATTTCCTCCCAATACACAGAACTGCAAGGAGAGGGGAGAGGTTCCTCTAAATGAAACTAAATAACAAATATCAGTATATGAATTGTAACACTCCTTCCACTTTACAGTAATTTATCTGACTACCAATAAAGTGAAGCAGAGATTAGGATTTTAAACAAGGGATTCTATTAAAAAAACAAGGGTAAGTGTGGCTGGGAATGTCACATCATGGGCTGAGGCAACGAGTGATGTGACCCAGGGTTCGATACTGGGACCCATACTTTTTGGTGTGTGCATATATGTATGTATATATATATATATGGTTCTATGTGATAGCAATGATCGCGGAATATTGAACACCATTTGGGCAAGTGTACATCGCTGAAAATTTATTTTGGCTATGTACACTCATGGTGAATGGCAAGAGGGTGCCTGAGATCTATGTTTGTTTCTTTATGCCCTCTGCACCCCCTACTAAAGGATTCTCAACTCCAGGGGGGGTGCATGTTGGGAAGGGTGCAAAACTTAAAAAAAAAAAAGGCCAGGTGCAAAAACATGATTGCTCCCAGAACTGAATCTGGCACCCTCCCAACTCCAACCTGCCACCAACCCACCATGCCACACAGCCAGCTTGGCAGCCCATCACTGAACTACACCCCACAAACACTCCCTCCCCTTCTGCCCATTGCATGGCAAGGTCCCCACCCCCATGCACATATATACATAGTGACATCCTGTCACCATATTCACCTACCTCCCATATCTGGTCACTACCTTGCCAGGTAGCCACATGCACAGGCGCCGTGATTGAGTCACCCTTTTGAAAGCGCTTAATCATGATCGCCTGTACACAGGATAATTTTATATATATATATATATATATATATATATAGAGAGAGAGAGGGGGGAGAGAGAGAGAGGGAGGGGGAGAGGGGAGAGGGGAGAGGGGAGAGGGGGAGGGGAGACTCCCTACAAACATCCAACAGTTGTTGGCACAGTAAATTCACTAACGTTGTGAAATAGTAATAGTAGAGAGTGATGAAGCTATAAAGATTTTCAAGGGTGAAATAAATAGGACTAAGGAGTGGTCTAAGTGGTATAAACTATCATCCAACATAAGAAAAGCAAAACAATGCATATAGGAATCAGGAACAGGAGGGCAGCATACTTCAAGAATGGCATCACAATTAAAGAGACTGTCACTGAAAAAGATCTGGGCACTATAACAAATAATACAAGATCTAGCCAGAGCCGATAAGGCTGTGGCGAGCTTGAAGAAGTTCCAAGGAATGAGCATCACCGATGGAACTGCACATGTGCGACACTCATGCATGAGCAGTTGCATTGAATGAAATACTGCCATTACAAAGATGGCAGTGCCAGTGGAATTGTGCATGTGCACACGGCGAGCATATGCCGTTCTAGTTTGGAATGCAGAAGTAGCAGCTGAAATACTGTTGCTGTAGCTCTGAAGTGAGAGACTATGGCAGACTGTTTTGAGTTCTTCTGTCAGACTGTCAGAACATACTTCCAAAAGTCTAGTGGAAGTGTGCCATGGTCGCTCATTTTCAGAGTGATCCCAAAATGGTTGCAGGCTCTGCCAACAGCCGTAAAAATGGCACATGAAGAGCAATGTAGAGAAGCAGTTAATGGATGTAACAGAATTATGGGTTGCATTGCTTGGAATATTGGGAGCAGGGATAAAGACATCATTGTGCCCCTGTATAGTACTCTGGCCTGACCCCACCTGGAGTACTGTGTGCAGTATTGGGCCCCTTACACCAAGGGGGAATATCAGGTTATTGGAAAGTGCCCAGAGAAAGGCTACAAGGAAAATTAGAAATGTAGCAGGTAAACCCTATGGGCATAGGTTGAAGGAACTTAACCTATATTCCCTGGAGTATAGAAAAATTAGGGGAGATTTGTGTATGGTTTAGAGCTCAATAAAAAATAATGACTTAATGGAATGTGTAGTTTTGAAAAGGAAGGTGACAGAATGGGAAAACAGGACTCGTAGTATACAACTAAGAGGAGCCCTATACAGAACTGAAAGGTGTGCAAATTGATTTAGTCAAAGAGTAGTTTCAACATGGAACAGACTACCTGGGAAGGTGGTGGAAAGTGATACACTGAAGGAATTTAAAATAGCCCTGGACAGGTTTATGGGGGACACCTAATTTAGATATAAGGAATAAACAGGGTGAGCTACCGTGACCTTCAGGATCACGGCTTGTACACCACTATGATACTATGATCTTGCACCCACAAACAGAACTGATATGTATCTAAAGATGAACAATCTCCATTTTTATGTTTGGAAACTGACATTAAACACTGTTTTTTTAAAATGTTTTAAGTTCCCAGAATTTACAACCAGACACAAATGATGATGATATCAACTTGAATCAAAGAGGAACTTTTAAAGCAAGGTCAATTTATTGTCCTGCCCAAGGAGCAATATTGGCAAAAGGGACATTATAAACACGGGTATCATTCCATAGACACCCAGTAACATTTTAGTTAAAATAATAACACTGTCATCACCAAGCGGAAAACCAGTCCATCAATTACAAAATTACAATCCTGCTGATGGAGGTGTCGTCAAGATGTACTGGTATAAATATTGAAATGAGATTCTTGAACAATTGGATGACAAAATATTTAAGAGGAAACTGACAACAAATGTAATCCCACATTTTAAACCCCAAACTCATGAATATTTAGGTCTTACATAGTCACTGGGGTACAATGCATTAGAGGTGAAGCAATTTCTCAGAGTAAATTGTCCATTTGCTCCTTCTCTCTATATTACTCTTAAGGTTCATAAGAATAGTGATCCACCCAACACTCGATAGTATTGGGGATTGAATGGATTACAGAGTCTCTTTCTCAGAATGTTAATTCTTTTTTTGGGCTACCTGTTAATAAAATCTCATCATACATGGGGGATACTGCAGACATTCTTTCCAAGCTTAACAAAGTACACATGCAGAAGGATTGGTTGTTTGCCACATTAAATGTGGTGGCATTATATGCATCTATACCACAGAGAGAAAGAAAGAGCAAGAGAGAGAGAGAGAGAGAGAGACTAGAAGCCTTAGATTATGATTTAGATCAAAGGATAGCCCCTACTCACTTTTTGGTTACCTTGCCTGAAATTGTTCTCAAGGGCAATAAGTTCTATTTTATGCACCTGTATTACTTACAAATAAAGGGTACTGTGATGTGTGTCTTTCACACCAAGTTTTATTAACGTATTTCTTGCCAGAAGGGAGGAGGAGGTTTTCAGTAGTAGTACCACAAATCCATACCTATCTTGGTGGGATTTTTGGCACCACTATATTGATGACATATTAATTATATAGAAAAGCACAGTCAATTATTTGATTGAATTTGTTACATATTGTACCTTGAATGTACAGACCCTAATCTCAGGTTTAAATCGAGTATCGAAAAACATGACATTATTTTTGGAAGTGAGAATATACAGGGGATCAGATGATAGTATAGAATATGACCTCTTTGTGAAGCTAACAGATAAAAATTGTGTACTTCTGGCATAAAGCATCCATCCATACCAGGCCGTTAAAAGAATACTTAAAGAGCAGCTTTTAAAAATCTGCCCAGTGGCATGGAGGGCTGAGGCATCCGTGCCTTATCTCCTGCCACACCGGTGACCCATGTTCACAGTACGAGCCAGCTGCCGGGGGTCGGCTGGGGAGGGAGAGGATTGAGTATCTAAAGGACTGCTCTGCTCTCCTGGGGAGGGAGGACCAGTGCTCCTGCTAAATGACTGCCCCTGGGTGGAGGTTAGAGAGTAGTGCAGGTCTGTTGGGCACCAGGAAAGGGAGGGTGCTGTGAGACTTCAACAGATGTGTGCTCACTTCCATGCACACGTCTGGCATGTGTGCCCAAGCAATAGGGACTTGAGAAATAATGGATAAAAATCCCCAGCTGCGAGTGACAACCGACCTTCTGCAGGCTCCACATCTGGCGACCAGGCAAAAGTTGGGAAGGTAAGTCCTGGTGATACAGGGATGATGAGGCTGGAGGCTTGGTAAGATGAGGGCAGCTGGGAGCAATGGAGTATAAAATATATAACGAAGAAAATAGCAGCTTTTACATGTGAAAACCATTTGTTCTACATTACATGATTTCCATGCTAGATGGGAAGAAAAGGTCAGACCATTCCTCCAGAGGAGCTATAGTAGTACTAATGGTGAAGCAGCAGTAACCCACGTAGAGAAACTTGATCACAATGCTTAACTGAAAAATGCAACACGTTCATCAAGCAAAGATTATTTAGCTATGGAAAATTTATTTCCCCAGGTACATTACCACATATTCTATGGAAGAAAATAAGGCTCTTCATTGAGGATATCTCGTCCATTGGACCACACCTTTGGAACTGTAAGTCATCAATGTTAGGACCACTTGGAAGCTTTTGCTTGCTGGGTGCTGCCCAAAATGATGTGCAGTGTCAGTGCCTATAGAATCGTGGGCAGCCCCATTGCTCCTCAGTTCTTGCTTCTGCAATTGATCACTCATCAGATCTGCAGAGAAATAATGCTGTTGTTTCTTTGACTTCATTATTATTTTTTTACTACTTTACTTTAAATTATTGACAGTGCCCTTTTATGCTGCCATTGAAATAACCTTTAGTTAGGTTTTTTACCTATGCTTACAAGATCTACAAGAATGATGCACACATGGTTTGTGTTTGCTTTCTGGGAGTCAAGGCCTTGGACTCTGAAGCCAAGGCATCAGGCTCCAAGCTGGCTTCTCCCTCCTGTTCCACCGAATTCTCCAATAAGTGAACTCCCTGGCATTCATTAACAATGTCACCACTGCAGTCATCAAGGGATAAGGGCAAAGAGAAGGAAAAGTCACTGTTGAAGTCCTCATCTTTTAGCCATCACCACAAGCATAACAGTAAAGCTCCTGCTTTACTGGAAAGATCGAGGTCTCTGTTGAAATGTTAAGTCCTTACTATTGTATGCTCCAGCGGCAATGACAACAGCTCCCCTAACTGTTAATGAGACACTGAGGTTGGGGTCTGATTCTTGTGCTGCCATACTTACTATAGATGGTATGCAGACCCCATCATCAGGTTCTGCCCCCTGGATTTGGTTGTCTTGGGCTCTTTGCAGGGTGCCATCAAGTCCCAGATTGTTCTGGTGTCATCCTCTGAACTATTTGCATACCTGTTGCCATTGTTCCATCAACAATAGCAGCAATCTCATCAACTAGGCCTCTTCTGTCAGCACCATCACTGTCAGTGGGATCCAGAAATAGACCTTTCATTCCTCTGTTGCAGCTACTGCCTCCATCACCAGACCCATCAATTGTTCCTATTGCCATTCTAGATGACAATGAGGTGGAATAAATCCTGATCTTATTAATATGGAGGAGAATTTGGAGGAAGAAGAAAGGGCAAATGATCCCTATGAGGGGTTATTTTCCAGCTCTTCCCTCTCTCTTTATGCAGTGAGAACTCTGTGGTGTACATCCTCAGATCTCCTCCTGAAGATTCCCACTGCCAGGCTTTACTTGGTCAAATCCAAAATGTCATGGGGTTTGATACTGTGGAGGAGAACTCCAGTAAGAAAAATGTAATGGAGTTTTTGAAGTTTTCAGCTGCACTCTCTATTGCAGTTGGTCCTCCCTTAGAGGATGCTGCTGTACCTTTGCTGCCTGCATAGGCCTAATACTTTGCCTGCAGTGCCTTGGAAGGATGATAAGCAATATCCTTCTCCATCTGTTAAGCTGCACCATGCTTTCCAGCCTGAAGATGATTCTGTGGTTACCATGGCTGCTCCTGACAACTCTAGAGCCTCTAGACACATGAGCAATTTGCAAACATTTGCTTCTGCATCCTTAGACCTAAGAATTGTTAACTACCAGGCATACATAATTAAATATCAGAATAGTCTGTGGAAATTGGCTATGTCTGCCATTCAGGATTTGCCTGATGGCCCTGCCAAGACTGACTTAAAGCTGCCTTAGCTGCTGTGGATACTGGAAGGCATCTATTATGCTCTATATATGATGTTTCTGTCAGGGCTGCTACCTCGAATATGTGCCTTCAGAAATATTCCTGACTTAGGGTAACTTGATTTGCTACTGATCTACAACAGGCTGTGCTGAGTGTCCCTTTTAGAAGGTCCAAGCTGTTTTGGGAGTCATGTTGAAAATGTCATATGTGAGCTTTAATCCTCCAGAATGACTTTAAGGTCACTCAACTCTCTGACCCCTCAACCAACCAGGAGATGTTGTAGGAGCTTATTTTGCTGTCCTGTGTCCCTTGGTGTTCACACCTCCAATCAGCATCCCCATTAACAAAACTATGATGGTGGTCCCCTCTGGGATCTCCTCCTTTCTGCCCATGCAAAAGCAATCAAAGTTATCAGTCAAGGCAGTGCCACTGCCACCCCCCAGTACCTTTTGACTCCCCTCTTCCTTCACCGCTGCTGTTACCTTCTGGAGTAATTGTGAGGGGCAGGATCTACTGTCATCTACAAAAATGGATGAAGATCATGATGGATGAGTCAATTCTGGAAACAAAGGGAAAGGAGCATGCACTGAAGTTGCTGTCTACCACATTAGTACATCCTCTGCCGCCTTGTCATTATCCATTTGGTAACTTGTCCCTTCTGTTATAGGAGGTTCAGTTGCAGATCCACAAGTGAGCTATCAAACCCATTCCTCCCCAATAATGAAACAAAGAGTTCTAGTCCAGATATTTCCTAGTTCCCAAGTAAATGGCAGATCTGCATCCTGTACTGGATCCCAGAGACCTAAATCTGTTCATCGAATACAAAAGTTTCAGATTGTGTCTCTTCAGGCTTTACTCCCTATACTGCAAAAGGATGACTGGCTCTGTGCCCTGGGCATGAAGGATGCATCCTTTCATATTGAAATGCCACAAGTGCCACAGGCAGTACCTCCATTTACTGCTGTAGGTAAACAATTATAATTTCTGAGTCTTGCCCTTTGGTGTATTGTCAGCACTGTGGGTGTTTACCAGATGCTTAGTTTTTGTGGCCATAGCCCTCAGGAGGTGCATACTGAACTGAACTCTTACAATGAGATCAGCTGATAAACTAGCTGGAACAAATAGTCTTCCTCACATCTCCTGTCCTCTCCTCTGTACTCTAGTATGGTGGATGGACCACCTGAACCTGCTACGGAGTGTTACATTCTTTTCACCTTCTCCCATGCTGATCATCACAATTGATGCATCATGGTCTAGTTGGGGTGTCCTTCTCAGTCTTATCAGACTGAGGGGCCCTGGACTGATCTGGAGTACAATCCCCACATCAATATTCTGGAGTTGAGGGCTGTTCTGCCTTTCAGTAGAATCTCATTCCCAGACCCTTGCTGATTCAGACAGACAATGTCAGTGTAATGCACTAACTAGTAAGAGGGCACTCACTCTTATCCCTTATGCAGAGCAGCAAAGAGAGTGTGGTACTGGGTGATGTCTCAAGGCACTCAGCTCTCCACCTTGTTCCTCCCTGGTTTCCAAAATGTCTTGCAAGACAGGCTAAGCAGGACTCAGTCCCTGGTGCATGAATGGGAACTGCTGACCTCTGTGGTAAATGATCACCTTGCAAGATGGTGTCAGCAAGAGTTGGACCTTTTTGCATCCGCACACAATACAATACTGCCATGTTTCTGATCATTCCCTCCAGGCCATGGAGTTTTTTTGGCAAGTTGCGTTGTCCTTCTCCTGGAAAGGGAGGTTCCTTTATGCCTTTCCTCTGATTTCTCTCATTCAGATGGCTCTGTTCAAGCTGCAGGCAGAGCATGCCACTCTAATACTAATGGCTCCCTTCTGGCGTCGCTAGATTTGTTTTTCTCTTCTACAGTATCTAGCAATGGAGCCTCCTGTTTAGCTCCACCTTTGTCGGACCTGCTGTTGCAGGCTCAGGGGTTTCTGTTCCATCAGGACCTGCTGCCCCTACATCTGCATGTGTTGCTCCTAAAGATGTGGCCTTTGCCATTTTGGGGTTCCCCAAGGTGACTGATATCTTGTTTGCAGCTAGAAAAGCTTCTAATGGACACATGTATTCTTTGGAATGGAAATGTTTCTCAATATGGTATACTTCCCATTCAGAGGAATCATTTACATATCCTGTCAATGCTTCACATGATTGCCTTCTGCCCCTATTGACTTGGTCTCCAGTACTCATCCAATAAGGTGAATTTGGCTGCCATTATGGATTTCCATGTCCTTATTGATGGGTGAAAGGTGTCACTAAATGATTCCACCTTGTAACCTGAATTTAATACTTGAGAAATTGACTCTGGCTCCATTTGAGCCTCCTGCACCCCATGAGATATATTTATTTTCCTCCTAAATGCTAATTTTGGTCATGTAACTTCTGGTGGTAGGATTTCTGAACTTCAAGTTTTAATGTATAGGCCCCCGCATTTGATTTTCCACAAGGACAGGGTGTCTCAGCAGATCAGTCTTCATTTTCTACCAAGGTGGTTTCTTTTTTTTACATTGAATTAGATCATATGACTTCCTGTGTATTATCCTTTTATGTTTATTTAATTACTTGTAATTTGATAACTGGGTAGGTGCACTGGTACCAGGCACCTTTTTCAGGCATGACATGGGCACTGCAACTACATTAAATGCAGCAGCAGAATAATGTCACAGTTAATAATACATGGCTTAAGATAAAGGGACATAGAATACAACATATGGTACAATAAAGTGGCACAGTGTTACAAGTTTTACAATTTCAAACAGAGCAAGATTAAAACATGGAGAACATAAATGACAAATGTCTTTAGTGTGCAGTGGGTTTGGCAACAAGTTATACAATGGTGATTGAAATATCTATAACTGAACAAAGAGCATACCTACAGGAAACAGAAGCAAGTATTGAACTTTGTCAAGTGATCCTTCATCTTGTGAGTAAAAACTTTGGGAGTGGAGGACTGTTTGAAAGGAGTAGGTATGGCACTCCAGAGGTAGGCAGATCAGTTGCTGAAAGATTTCTGACCCATCGCTAATCTCATAAGTGGGGTCATGAAGGAATTATTGGCTATTGAATGGTAAAGAAGTTGACTGACAGGAGTGAACAGCTCTTTGATGCATGGAGGTAAGTTGCCATATACTGTCTTCTATGCAAAGTTGGTCAGTGCGAGTTGGTCCTGTGCCCTAGTTACAATCTACCAAGCTGCTCGAGGCTAGTACAGTGGTAGGACCAAGGGCCATGCAAAATAGCAAATCTGATCACCTTGTGGGTCACCTTGTGCTAAAGGGCTTTTTTTTTTCTTTGCACATATATAGTTTGGTGTGGTGTCTGTTACAATGGCTCCTTAGTCTAATAAGGGAAGAAGGTCTATTTGTCTAATCCATACCTTGGTGTCTGCCATGAAGATCCTTTGAATATGATAATGTTGCCCTAATTTTTGGTGAACAGTCTTTACAGTGTTGCACAAGTGATTGTCACAGCTGGAATTTTTTGCCTGCATTTTCTGAATTCCTTAAGGAGAACAGACATGGCCACTCCACCCTGTCAAATACTTTTTTCAGAATCCAGGGACACCACCATAGCATTCTGATCCTTTACTGTGTAGGGTATATTAATTGCATTTCTAATATTATTCCTACCCTTCCTTCTCTTGACAATGCCTGTTTGGTCATCCCCAATCAGGTACAGAAGAATACTTTCAAACATCATTGCTAGTACTTTAGTAAATATTTTATGTCAGTGTCAGTGGCTCAGTAGGTAGCACACTCGCCTCTGAGGCCGGGAGATCAGAGGGTTGTGGGTTCAGTTCCCACATCTGGCACTTGGGTTAATATCTCAGTACTGACACCACAGTGCAGCATGAGGGGGGTGCTGAACTTCTGAGGTGTCATCTTTCGGATGAGACATTAAACTGAGGTCCATCTGCCTGGATTGTTGATAGTTGAGGTGGATGCTAAAGATCCCATGGCACTTATCGAAAAAGAGTAGGGGAGTTTTTACTGATAAATAAATATAATTCACAGCAGAATGATCAAAAGGTCAATAACATAAAAATAAACTGAAATATAGTTATGTAGACTTTTTCAATCATGTGATTCCTCCACCAAATTTACAGAATTTATTTGTATTTTATAATGTGCGAAAATCCTTTCCACCATTTTGCTACTTTTGGAGAACTGTATAATTGGGCATCTTTAAAATAGACTTTCTGTAATCCATTAACAACTTGCTCACAATAACCCTCGTTAGACACTCTTTTTTGATAGATAACCCATTGACACCTGATCTGCCATAAGTAAAAATGCAAACGGCCAAAGAAAACAACAAGAGTACTTTTGCTAAAAGCTCTTAAACTCGGAGGAAACTTACATAGAACCAATATTTCATAATCTAAATTTTTTTAACCAAGGAAACATCCATTTCTTAACAGCATAAACCCATAATTGTTTTGCAACTGAACAATGTAAGAAAAAAAGTTCCATTGTTTCCTCTTGGTTGACACAATCAGGGTAGGGACAGTTCCTTTCACTTTTTGCATTATATTTGGCATTTCCACTCACATTCAATTTACCATACATTATCAACCACTGAGTTTCCTACATAAAAGTCAGGATTCTATTATCATTTATCTGCTTCAAAATATAGCAGTTGTGTGCCGCTGGGCAGTTCTTAAAACTGGGTTCTATAGGGTGAATATGATTCATAATATCTTTATATAAGGCTTTAACTGGAGAAGAAACTATAATTTGTTTTGTTTCCTGCCATTTAAATAATTTTTGCACAGCCGGTCTAAAATACAGAGGGACGTGAATATGTGGATTTAGTTTAGGGGCCAAGTTATGCCAGGCTTGGAAATATCTATGTAACACTGTACTCATCCTAATACCTTCTCTACTATCAGGAAATAAAAGCATTTTTTAATGAGTGTGAAAAGAAAAGGGAGTGAAAAAGAAAAAAACAATATGGTCTATCATATCTATTCAGATAGAATAAAAACGTCTCCTGACTGGATTCAGCCTATTTCCCCACAACATTTGGAAAAAACAACTATACAATAGTGTCTCAAACTGGGATGGTAGGAAAAAAGTGTGGCTATATATTGAAGACCAGGAATTATGAGTTGTTTGAGAATTTGAATTATTTTCCCCTTTCATAAATTGATGTTGTCTCCAATAGGCCACTTTGAGTTCAGCTTTTTTTTAGCACCAGATCCCAATTGACCTCAGGAATATTCTGTGAACCAAAAGATATACCTAGTTTACTTATTGAGTCTGAGGAAATATAAATATTTTTGTAATGCAAGGCTGAATTACAACCTGCTCCTATAATTAAAACCTTTGTTTTATCCATATTAAGTTTAGTATTTGAAATCATTGAAAATAATTCAATTTTTTTTGTTGTTGTACCAGGAGTAGCACACTAAGCTGAAAGCTTTTTTACAGGAGCAACCTGGGAGCACAGGGAAGTTAAGTGACTTGCTCAGGGTCACATAGAAAGCAAGTGGAAGCTGTGGGATTCAAACCCAGGTGTGGTCTGCTGGATATCACCAGATTTGCACCGCAGAGCCTTAAACCACTGCGCTATACTGCCTCCCAAATTTCTTGAGAAAATATTGTAGCTGTTCATATTTATTAAAAAATAGACATACATCATCGGCATAAGCTTGAATATGTATTTGGGCACCTCTGATTCCATTCCATTTAGGAAATAATGACAAGCTACAAATTTAAGGGTTCCAAAGAAAAAATATACAAGAGTGGACTTAACGGACACCCCTGATGTACTCCTGTTTTTAAGCCAAACCCTGATGTTATCCTACCCTTAATAAATGGGAACACCCTAGCTGAAGTATACAGGGATCTAATTATGTTAATAAATAACTGCGGGATTCCAAAGTATTTTAAAACCTGAAATAAGTAAGTATGATCTACTCTATCAAATGCCTTTTCAAAGTCAGCAGAAATCAGCTATCCGGTTTTTCCTTCTAATGATAGGTGCTCTATGACATCTGTAATAATCATAAGGGCTGAATGAATATGCCTACGTGGTAACCCACAATATTATAAAGGTGAAATTACTCTTTCTGCATAAATTTTCAATCTACTGTTCAAAAACATCAAAAACATTTTATAATCAGAATTTAGTATCGTTAGGGGCATCCAATTTTTAATGTCACCTTTGTCTCCAGATTTAAAAATATGTATAATTAGCCAATCCATAAAGGAAGGTGGCATAACCTGGCCCCTCATTATAAATTAAAAGACTAAGAGCAAGCAAGTCATTATAGCAGAAGTAAATGTTTTATAGAATAAATTTGGAAGCCCGTCTAATCTTGGGAAATCCCATCCTTTAAATTTTTAATAATTAACTCAATCTCTGTTACAGTAACAGGGTCCACTAACCGTCATGAATTGTTTGGTAATACTAGAAGTGGGAAAGAGTCTAAATAGGAATTAATATTGGCTTCCAATATTGGAGATTTTGGATACAAGGATTCACAATGAGACTTAATAATGGAGCACATATCCATCTCCTTGACAATCCATCTTTCTTTAGCAACTAAATAATCCATCGTTGTGGATACTTTCAGGTTTTTACAAATTTCATAAGGATCCCCTATTTCTGATTTTTGTGTTTAGTTTGTAAGTACTGCCTGAAAAGTTTTCACTTGATCATATTGTACTTTTCTCATTTCAATTTTAACATTTTCAATCTGATCAGTATAGTCATATTTTGAAGTGTTTGCAATTGAAATTAATAATTGTAAATGTCTTCTTAATGTTAGATAAGAAAGAAACTTTGAATTCTTCTGGTAGGTTCCATATTTTTTAAACCAATTACTCAGGTCTGTTTTAGTCTCCATCCACCAAACTCCTAAGTCAGAATAAAGAAAAGCAACTGGTAGTCAAGCATTTAAAATGGTAGTAATTGAATATTTAACATACAAATTCTGGAGAATAGAGGTGTTCAGTTTCCATCTAAGTGTTTTTTTAGGCACTGAAGTTAATTCACCAAACAAATATAGTTAAAGCATGTGGTCAGAATATTCTACTGAAATAGTCTGAAACCCCAGTTGGTACTTGTGGTGATAAAAATAAATAATAAATTGTTGAATGTAATCTGACCTTCATAAAGGTGTAATTAGGCCCAGATTTCAGATATTGAAAACAATTAATCAGGCCAGCCACTTTAACAATACATTCTAAAGAGTATGAGTCGCAGTACATTTTTTTCTTTGATTGTCCTTTAGACAATAAACTACAATTAAAATCACCTCCCCAAAAGATTTTATGTGAAGTAACTAAATATGGCTGGATAGCCTTCATACACTTAATTCGATCAGCCTTGGTTTGAGGATTATAGATATTAATAAATCTACATTCCATTAAGTTCAATTTCCCATCCAGAATTAAGACCCTTCCCAGAATTAAATCGATCAATTTATAGAATAAAAAGTGAAAATCATTAAACAGGATGCCAACACCATCTGCTCTATCCCTTCTGAAGGACCAATAAGAGGGTCCCCATGGCCAGTCTCTTAAATAAAGAGATTTTTTCTAATGTGAACATCCAGGCTTCTTGCAAAAAAAACAAACTGAAATGTTAAATTCATGAAGAGACTGGAACAAGGCTTGCTTTTTCATATTATTTAATAAACTATGAGTGTTCAAAAAGTCCCATTTATACACCCTCATTCTGAAATTGATAGTAATGACCCATCATTATTTTTTCCTTTTTTCTTTTTTTTTCCTTTATAGTCCTCTGCAGACACTCCTATGGTCTCCTGTACAGATTTTTGGGAATCAGAGTCCCCAATGTCCATTTCAAAGTTTCCCCAATTAGTAAACAAGGCAGCATAAGAATTTGGGTTTTTAATGCTGACAGTGGAAGGAGAAGCTTTAGCTCTAGCATTCCTAGATGATCTCCTTGGGGGTAAAGGAAATAGGGTCAAGATGTCATCAGACTTTTTGTGTAAGGTCTCTGAATGTCTATAACATGCTGGCTCAAAGGTCTCAGGATTAACCTGAGTGTCATTTAATTCACCTTTAACTATTAGCCCAACATCATTCATTATGGAGCTCTTAACCTCAGGATCATGTTTGGGGGGGGGGTACTCAAAGGAAGTTGCTCAGTCTTAACCACCTGCTGCTGGGGGAGAGAGGTATTCTCAGATGGCTTTTCAGATTTCTCTAAAGAAGAATCCAGAGCTTTTTGGATCAGCAAGTCAGGGCTGATGCATGATGCCTTATTTTTAGCTGCCCAGGGTCAATCCCTAAGCACATCCCCATACCGCTTGCAGAGATCACACCTAGAGTGATTTGCACATTGCATGGTTACATGTCCAGTTTCCCCACAATTATCACACCTGGGTTGATCACAAACACTGGACAGGTGGGTTTTTGCCTCACACTTATAACATGTCCTAGGCTGACCTCCATAAAAACCTACTCCCCTGTCTCTTCCTAACAGAAAATAATTAGGAATATGTTCCACTCCAGATTCAGATTGATGTAATTTGACTTTATATTTCCACCCCCTGTCCAGAATTGTTCAGAGTCTAGGATGGGTTCTGGTTCACTCAATACCTCACATTTTTGTACAAGCCAGTAAGTTATATCCTCCACATGAACTCCCTCTTTCCTAAACATCACTGTTACATACTTAATCAAAGGTTTTGTCAGCAGAATTACCAAAAAGGGGGTCCATGTAGGGGAAAACTTAACTTGTCCATAATGCTCCCAAAATAAATCCAAGGCATATGATGTTATAAAACTGATATCAAAATTATCCTCCCCTGAAATATTAATAAATGCAAATACACCTCTTGGGGAAAATGCAGTGAATCTTTTATCAAACATTTGCCTACATAGTGTCTGTCTGGACGGTCAGCTAAACCCTCTTTGTACCTAATGCGTACAGCATTTCGTCTTGGTGCAGCTTCTCTTTTAGCATGAGAAAATAACTCTGACATAAAAGTTTTTTTTTCTCAAACGATGACCCAATTCCTCCTTCATTAACTTCCCCCAGTTTCAGAGTCACAGGTTGCACAGAATCAACTGCTATCACTTTACTAAAATCAGCACTTGCATTAGTGACCACAGTCTTTTCTATATTTTTGTCCAGTAATGACTGGGAAGCATGCACAGGCTCTGATTGAGCTATCACCATCATTTTTGGCTTCCAATTTGGACAGCCTGATTGAAAATAAAACGAGGGATCCCATAGAGGATCAGGCATCCAGGACCCTCTAATAGTCTTTTCTCAGCCCACCTCTAGGAGCGCTTTAAGTGGCGACCATTTCTCATCATGTTGATCTTGTAACATTGAGTCTTTCTCTTTAAACTGTTTCCCTGCTCCATTTTTTAGGTTGCTAGAGGGATTTTCACAACACTTAGCAAAATGAGCATCTACTGAAGTTGTAACAGTTTTTCTAGTGAAGGTAAACTCTGTAACCCCCTTTTGCAGTGAACCATCTTTTTGATAAGTCACTGTATTCAGTTTGTCAGCTGTTTTTTTGTGGGAAACCGGCAACTTGAAAACGAACCCTGCTTCTTTATCCAGACAGTGTTTAGTTGTGAATGAGTGCGATACTCCCTCTTCATGTGCAAAAAAATGTTTTTTAACTTTATTAACCCCCGATTCTTTACTAGATGAGGATGGCTTTTGGCACTTGCTGTCACTCGCGCTATTCCTGCCAGCCAATCCAGAATTAAGTAATGACTTGCCCTCGCAATTCTCGCTAGCTCGATGCTCTGTATCATCCTCCCTGCTGTTGAGCTTCTCTTCTGGCCTGTCAACTCTCACAGCTGAAGACTCAGGGGGCTGAGGGATCAACTCTTGCAAGTTTTTTTTTTAATTCTGACATTGAGATTTCCTCTTGGGATTTAGAGCATAAAGCATCCGATATATTTAAGTCCAATTTTGTACCTTGAATCTGGTGCTTGCTGTTAAATTCCAACTCCTCAGAAGACACAAACGTTTCAGGGAATATTTCTTCCAACTTGGTATCCATTTCCAGGGCTCCAGCCTGTATAGCCTCTGACAATAAATCAGTGGAAGGAGAGACCTGTCCTCCCACCAAACACACATCCTCCTCCTCCTCTGACTTCTCTCCCAATGTGGCCATCATGCAAACAGATGGCCCATCCACCTACAGGAGAGTGTGGGGGATTTCCCCAGTGTCCAGGCCAAATTCCCCCCATTCACTAAAAATACCAACAGCTTAATCTGGTTCAGTTTCAGTTACTTATCATCTGTATTCCCCCCCTCTCCCCAGTCGCCCCTGAAAAAGGGACTTCTAAGCCCAGTGGGCTTACTGGGTCAACAAAATGCAACAAATAAATAGTCTGCATTAAGTAATGAAACTGGGTGATATGAGGAATAACGCATTTTATCTTTGCCCTTTTTGGGGTGACCAGAATATGGGCCTCATCGAAGGTAGGGGATAATTCACCTTGGAATGCATTAAATAAGTCACATAATTTAGGCACTAAGAATTCTTGTAATGCTTTATAAAAATCTGTTAAGAACCCATCTAACCCTGTGGCTTTACTCAGTATTAGCGTTCTAATAGCTGTATCAATCTTCTCACAATCAAACATGGCATCAAGCATCTTTTGCTGTTCAGAACTTAAACCTGAGATATTTTGATACTTTTTGTTTAGTGTTAAAATTCCCTGTGATTGGTAAATATTTCTGTAATATTTCATGAATTATTGATTAATTTAATTATCTGATTCCAAACTCTGATTATTTCCATTTGTTGCTTTAATTTCTGTTATTGTTTGTTCTGCTTTTTTGTAATAAATGTGCCAGAAGTTTCCCACTTTAGTCTATTTGTGCACAATATTTAGTTTGTGTTAATAGCATCAATCTCTCCACTTTCTCAACCTGTTTTTAATTGAATTCATGTTTAAGTTGTTGAAGTTTTCGAGCATATATGTTATTATTACTTCTACTACAGTGGTAGCCACACACATTGTCAGCTATTTCCAGATATTTTGCAAAATTTCTTAAGAATTTCTCTCTGCTGCCACTGCTGTGGAAATGCAGAAAGCAGGAGATATTTCTGGAAAGATCACAGAAATTTCGGGAAATAGCTGGCAGTGTCTGTGGCTGTTACTGTATGCAATGTTTGAGTGGTGGAGATTTCCTTTTCTAATTCTCCTGTTGTTTTTAGCTGATTTGTTCTTGTATTTGCAGTATAAGAAATAGTCTATGCAGATAAGCTTTATATGCATCCCATACTATACAGGGAGATACTTAATCTGAGCTGTGATTTTGAAAACAAAAATCTCAGATTCTGCTGCAATTTTATCTTGCTATACAGTATCTTCTCATAGAAATGGATCTAATATCCAGGATCATTGCTTGGTGGTGTCACTGGATGCAAAATTACTGAGATGTGGGTATGGTCAGATATAGTAATGGGCATATAATAAATATCTATCAAATCATGAAAAAAGTTCTAGATCCTAAGTAAAACTCAGTTCTAGAGTAAGTCTTAAATCTAGGGAAGAAGTATGAAAATTCTTTATTATTTGGATATTTTTTCTCTCCATAAATCTAAGATCCTCCATTCTGCTACAGAGACTATCTACCACTTTTCTATCATGCTCACTGTTAACTGAGGAAGAATCCAGGCTATGGTTCAAAATTACATTGAAATCACCACCTATTAAATACGACTGAAGAAAATCTGCTAGTTCAGCAAATAATTCTGAGAACATTGCTGCAGTAGCATTGTTTGGAGCATACAATGAAATGATGGTCATAGTTGTCGCCTGAACAATTAGTGAGATTATAGTAAAATGGCCCTCTTTATCCAAATAGGAGTTTTGAACCATTGCCCAAACTCCTTTTCTTATTAAAATAGAAGCCCCCCCCCTGGACTTGGCCATATACATAATGTAGAACATCTGTGATGCCCAGATTTTATCAAATATAGTTGCTTCAACCTGAGTTCAATGTGTTTCCTATAGACAAATATATACTTTTTTCCTTTTGTAGAGACTGGACATGTTTTTCCCTTTTAACAAGATTATTGAACCCATTATTATTTCAGAACATACAATGTAGACCTTCAATCATACGTCAACCCATTTTATCTAAGTGGAATATAAGAAGACATGCAGTGAATAACTTGCAATAATGAGCAATACAGATACATTGTTTCATTATTCTTAATCATAGGAACTGCCATTGCATTTAATAACATAAATATCCTCCCTTTCAAATCCACCCTCCCAACACATCCATTAATGAAAACAAATAATATGTGAGTACCCTTAATCCTCTCATTCCCTTTTAATGCTCAGCTACAGGTTCACTGTGATTGTAAGTAACCTATAGCACCCCATTTATGCAAAAGTACAGGACAGTACTATCTCCTTTGGGTTATGTAGAACTGATCCTACTTCCCCACCCCAACCTATGCACCTTCGTATATGAAATACCACTTATGGGACATCTTATTTAATTTCAATGATGACCAAAATAGACAGCTCTGTAAACAAAAAACAAAACAAAAAACAAACAAAAAAAAAATAGCAAATAATATGTCCATCTTCAAGTTTGTTTAGAAGTACCAGGTGTCTCCAAATTTATTACATGTTCACCAAGATCTAACAGTTGCAGCTTTTGCTGTGTAACTTGATTATTGACTGGCTCACTAGAATTGATTGATACAGACTGTTCACAGTATGGTTTCTCAGGGTGCTTTCACATAATACTCATTTTAACCTCCTCACTGTTAACAGACTGCTTACATAAGAGTCTTGAATGGCTAGACTTTAAATCACTTTTGCCTGGTCATGCTTTTGTTGTTTGTTTGTACTGATAAACCCAAAACTTCTTTTGCAAAGTGTTCTGCTTTTTCAACATTATCAAAAGTGGTAAATCTTCCTTGATAGGAGATTTTTTAAAATACAATGCATAAGGAGCTATAATTTAATTTTTATTTTCCCATAACAAGGCTTTCAGTGGATTGCTGAGCTTCCTTTTTTTCATAAATGTTAGGGCCCAAATCTGGAAACCCAAATAATTGTTTTTAATTCAGAAAAACAAAATTCTTGCCATTAAGAGTGCTTCTTCTCTATCTTGGAATCTCAAAAATCTAACATATACCATTTTTGGATTTTTCTGTGACACATTGCTTAATCTTCTCAGGTTCCTGTGTGCTCTATTTCAATTGCTTTATTTCTCAGACCTCTAGTAATATATTCAGTGAGACAATTTTCCATAAAGGCCTTTAATGTTATGCCCTTTCACTCCTTTTGGTGGGTTTAAACATTTTAAAATATTTCTTCCTGAACATCAGTCTTAGCTCTCTGATTTGTCCCTCAGTTCACTAACATCATTAGCTTGGTCAAAAACTCTGTTTTCCAATTCCAAAACTCTCACACTCACAACTTCTATCTCTTCACATGTTGATTTAATGGTGGAAGAAATTTGTTCCAGTTTAAAACTGATGTCAATGAACTCTTTTCTGATTTCTGTGATAACTGGTTTCAGCTTTGAATTAATATTAGAATCTGCATTATTGCACTGGCTTTTCTGTGACCAAACCTGGACCTCCACAGATCATTGTACCAAATTAGCACTCTTCGGGCCAGATATTTAAAACTTTGCCCCAGGGCTAAATTAACACTGCCTGGTGGGCAAACTTAGACCAGAGCACAAAGCAAGCTATATTCAAAAGGAATAGCCCGGGGCAAAGAGCTTCTGAATATAGCATGGGAATGAGGCCGGGCAAACTGGGCTGGGAGTGCAAGGCAAACTTAGCCCTGGAATAAGACAGCTCTGAATATAGCAACCAAGAAGTGCAAACCACAACAGCAACACAGTGCACAGTGACATCAAGGTAGGTAGAGGTGAACTATGTGGCCAATGTGTGTGCCAGCAAATGTGTGGACCCAGTACAACTGCAGGCAGCAGCACATGTGAAAGTACAGTGTTTAGAACTGTATAATATTCCCTGAACTGTTCGTGCAGAGCTAACACATTTGCATGGGTTTAGTGCACTGCTAAACCATTAGCCTGGTGCAAACACATTTTCCCGGTGCTAAACTTTGCCATATTCAAAAGTGACATGCAAATGAGCCTACTTAGGTAGTCTCTGGGCAAACATCCAGAATAGCATCTCATTATGCCCTGATTTGCATGCAGTTTGCTCAGCGTTACTGCAGGGTCCCACTGCTCCATTCTGTAGGTCAGTCTGGAAGTATAGGGGCTGGCCAGGTCCGACCGCAGTGCCACCTGTAGGTCAGTCTGGCAGTGCATGATGATAGCTGTAGGCTACATGTAAACAGTACAGCATAGCATAGAATTTTGTACCCCAGAGGACAACACAGCATAGACACAAATGGTGGTGGTCCTGCATGCAACTGTCACACTGTAGATCATGTTACAGTACACAGCAGACACTACAGTAGCAAGGGGACCAGTAGTGTGTGGACACAACACTGCTTATGGTGTGTAGGGCAGTGCTGATGACTGCACTATACACAGTGACAGGCCCAACATGCAGGTGTTTTCTGACAGTGGACATTGCTGTTATGCTGTTGCATGACCCACAGATGCTGCACCACTGACATGGGACGCTCACAGTGATATATACATGTTTGGCTTTGTGTGCTGTGGCAGTTGTACAGCTGTGTGGAATGTGGCTGGTGGGCATATATTATCAGAAAGGCACACTGGTGTTGGGGTATTTCCAATGCTGGCCCATGTGCACTGCATGATGTGTCCCAGCCTTGTGGTCACACCTGGTCTGTGGCACAGCCTGGTCACCCGTACACTCTCCCCTCAACATCCTCCATGCCCACAGTGCTGCAAGTGTGTGCTGGCATCTGTTGGTGTCCACAGAAGAGTGGTATGCAGGAGTGTGCTGTATGGCCTCACTGCCATGCTGTCCTCTGGCGGTAGGGTCGCCACTTACTGCCTGGCTTGGCTGGGACTGGTGGCAGATGATGGCATCATTGTGGTACCATCAGTGAGCATCATGTTTCCTCTATGTCTGTCTTTGTCTATGTCATATTTATTTGTTAGGGTCATGCAAGCCACGCAAAAGCCACGTAAACACCGCACAAAGCCAAAATGTTACACAAAGCTGATTGCCCAGGGTTAAGACTACATTTTCCTGGGCAGTAATTTGCACTGCGATAAGTGTCGCACTAAGTCATGCAAAACCACTTTGTGTGGCGCTAGTCAGTGAATATAGCATTGCACCTGTATTCATGTACTACACCCTCAGTTTGTCCCTTGCATACATTATGATTTTGCCCAGCGCTAATGAAGTTTGTGCATGCTATTTGGCCTTTTGAATATAGCAAACCTGTGCTAATCCCACACTAAACCTGCACAAACAGTTTGCGCTTAGCACAAAGTTTTGAATATCTGACCCTTATTATCTAGAGGTATGTTAGTGTCATTTTTTTGGACTTCTTTTGCTTGGATTAAATTATTAAGAACATGCTTAGGAAGCTCATGAGTGAAACTGAATTCAAAATCCACTAGTACCAGCGACTCATTGCAATCCTTGTTGCCTAATCCTATTTGCTTAGGTTTATCTCCTTTTTTAGGCTTTCCAAAATTAATGTTTGAGTTTGTGACCTGAGAATTTTCCTTTTTGTCTTGTACAGATGATTCAGTACCTTCTGCCAAATGTATCTCAGAAATGTGTGACGTAGAAGAGACATTTATAATAGCTTTCGACATAACTTGTTTTTCTACACTGGCTGCTACTGAATTCTCTGTATTTTGAGAGGATGCAGCCAAAGGCACTGGGGACAATTATTAGGCTGCAAACTAGTCATTTGTCAAATCCTTGGATTTCTTCCCCACATGTACTGAGGTACAGTATTTGTTTGTTCAACCAATTGTTCCAATGAATGTAACTCTTCTTTTATCAGAGATATTACACATTCTGTCCCCTGCTCTCCCCATTCCACACTTCTTTTCTTACGGAATGGAAGCCATGGCTTCATTGTTTGAATTATAATCATAGAAACATAGAATTTGATGGCAGAAAAGGACCACTTGGCCCACACAGTCTGCCCATTTTCCCTACCTACTATAATACCACAGACCCTACTTGGTCTCTTTCTTTACAGTCCATTTCCTAACCACTAATGATCCCTTATGCCTAGCCCATGCATTCTTGAATTCCATTACAGTTACTGCCCCAAACACGTGCTCTGGGAGGTTGTTCCAGGCATCCACTACTCTTTCTGTGAAGAAGTACTTCCTCACATTTCCCCGAATCTACTCCCCTCCAGCTTCATAACATGATCCATTGTTCTCAAGCATCTCTTTTCTGAAAAATGCTACCCTCTTTTACCCTATTTATACCCATAAAGGTATTTGAAAGTGTCTTTCATATCCCTCCTCTACCTCCATTTCTCCAGGGTGTACATATTGAGCTTATTCCCTCTGTCCTCATAAGGCATTTGATGTAGACCCTGCACTATCTTAGTTGCCCTCCTCTGGACCGCCTCTACTCTTTCAATGTCCTTCCATAGATGTGGTCTCCAGAACTAGACACAGTACTCTAGGTGCGGTCTTACAAGCAATTTATACAGCAGTATCACCACTTCCCTCTTTCTGCTGGTGATACCCCATCCCTCTATACCCAAGCATCTCACTGGCTCTCTCCACTGCATTGTCACGCTGTTTGTCCACCTTTAGGTCATCAGATATAATTAACCCCAGGCCTCTTTCCTTTTTGGTGGTTGCTAGTACCACTCCCCCATTTTGTACTCCACCCCTGGGTTTCTGCACCTAAAGTGCTTAATTTTGCACTACTTTGCATTGAAGCCTAGTTGCAACTCCTTTGACCACTCCTCAGGTTTCATTAGATCCCTATTCATTTTTGTTCCACCCTAATGGTCTGTCTACCCTATTTCATCTGAAAACAAAGGCATACCTTCCCCTCTAGCCCCTATGCAATGCTGCTAATAAAGACATTAAATACTGTAGAACCAGTCCCAATACTGATCCTTGTTGGACCCTACTGGTTACCATTCCTTCCTTGGAGTGAACTCTCTTTACCACCACCCTCAGCCATCTATCCCCCAACCAACTTCTTACCCAGTTTACCACCTTACGACCCAGTCCTTGCCTGTCCAGCTTGTGTATGAGTTTCCTATGTGTTGAAGGCCTTGTTGAAATCTAGGTAGGCCTCATCCACCACTGCACACTTATCTAATTCCCTGGTCACTCAATCAAAGAAATAAGATTTGTTTGACATGACCTCCCCCCAGTGAATCCATGCTTCTTGGGATCTTGTAAGCAACTGCATTCAAGATATTCCACTATCCTTACCTTCAGTAGTGAATTCATTAATTTCCCCACCACCAAAGGCTGGCAGGCCTGTAATTTCCAGCCTCCTCTTTGCTATCACTTTTGTGAAGTGGGACTTCATCTGCCTTCCTCCAGTCTTCTGGAACCACTCCCATCTTCAGTGAGTGGTTGAACAGGACTGTTAGAGGTGCATCCAGCATCTCTCTGAGCTCCCTTATTATCCTTGGATGTATCCCATCTGGCCCCATTGCCTTGTCCACTTTCAGATTTGTGAGTGCCTTTAGAACTCTATCTTCTGTTAATAGATTAGAATCCACCTACCTAACATCAATGCCCCTGACATTTATCTGTGGTCCCTCTCCTTCACTTTCCTCGATGAACAATCAACAAATGTATTAATTTCAGTTGTCTGATTTTTACTTGTCCCCTTCCACACACTGCCCCCTTCCTTGCTTAGCCTTACAATCACCGCCTTGGTCTTTCTCCTTTTGCTTTACCTGAAAAATGTTTTGTTCCCTTTCTTAACTGTCTGAGATTTTTTTTCTCCATTTGCACCTTTGCAAACTGTCCAAAAAAGCCCTGGGTTATGCTAATACCTATATGTATACCTTTGAAATAAAATACATTCTAGATGTTGCTGGAAACCCAGATTTCCATCATATAAAATTCTATAGAAGGTATATAGATGATCTGTTTTTGGTATGGATAGGTATAGAGAGGGAATTGGAAGGTTTTTATCAACACTTAAATAGTTGCACAGAATATTAAAGTTCACACTAAACTGTAGTGCTGTGTCTGTGCCATACCTATATGTTGTGGTTAAGTTTGGTGAACAGGGATTTATTACATCCCTGTACAGAAAAGAAACTACAAGGAATACTGTACTGCATGCACAAAGCTTTCTTTCTCACCAGCTAGTTGAAAGCATTCCATACTCACAGTTTCTTAGAGTGCGTAGAAATTGCAGTACTGAACAGGACTACCAAACTGAGTTACAGGCAGCCACTAATAGATTTGCACAGTGTGGCTACTCTAGGAAAATGTTAGACAGAGCTAGGACATGCATCCAAGAAGTGACACAGACACAGGCATTACATGGCTCAGATAGGATGGACCAGGATGCACGAATAGTGTTTAGTACAAGACACAATCACAAGATGGGTGCAATTAAGTGCATTTTGTATAAACATTGGGTAATAATACAAAACCATCAGAGTACCACTAGATTATTCCAACAACCTCCTTTGACAACAGAAAAATGAGTGCAAACTTTAAAAGATAGGTTGGTGCATACAGTACATCCATGGGGAAGCAACCTACACAAAGGCAGTTGCTCCTAGGCCCTCTAAGCCTGGGTATGACACCATGTGGGCATTGTTCTGTGTGTGGTCACACAAGCAAAAAGAACACATACAAACATCCATTCACAAATAGAGAGTACAGTATTAGACAAGTTATAACATGTGATACTGCTGGAGTGATCTACATCTTGCAATGTACTTGTGATAAGATATACATTGGTATGAGTATACAGATTTTAAAACAACGCATACAGGAACATATGTCGAACATTAGAAATAGGATAAGCACTCCAGTGGCTGAACATTTGAATAAGGTTAGACATACAGGAGCATCTCTCAGATTTGAGGGTCTAGAAGCAGTACATCTACTGAATAGAGGAGGTAACTTCAGCAGTTTACTAGAGAAAGTGGACACTAAGTGGATTTTTGAAATGTAAGCCCTTGATCCAAGAATAGGTCTAAACAGATACATTAATTGGAGTAGTTGTAGAAGGTGGGGGCATAGAAATATGAATATGCAGTTTACAATGTTTTATTTTGTTCATATTTTGATTTAGTTTAGGATGTCTTTTGCTATATGTTTAATTTTTTAAGTAGTTTGTACATAGGCTTGGTTTGGTTCTGTTACTTACTGTATAGTCAACATATTGTATTTTTGGTTCATTGCCATTCATGTTCCTTGCTTTTCACAACCCCCCCTTCACTCCTGTTTCTAACATTGCTTGCAAGCTATTTTTGTATGATTATAGTGTAGTGCTTTTAATATTTTGTTGCCTACATTCATAGTTCATTATTTTTTTGTTAAAGCATACCCCACATATTTGTAGCCATATAATGTCCATGTACATAAATACATCTGATTGTATTTGCTTTTTTGATTATGTTTATAATGGGTCAGACACTTTAATGTTACATTTAGACTTTAAAGTGGATTAGAATTCTGTAAGGTAGAATGTCTGAGTCACTGTGTCTATTCTATTGCAAATATTGGGACTGAAATTTGTATAGAATGGATATCTTTGAGCAAAACATCAGAATTTCTGGTGTGGGGGTATTAATTGTTTCTTATATGTAATAATAGAACAAATAAGGATAGGCTTAATAGATCTTCAAGGCTTAGGTTTATTGGACCACACATGAAAGACAAGAATTTTAAGTCTAGGTTTGAGATACTTGAAGGAATTTATATTAGAGCTTGTTTGGGTAACATATGATAAAGTAAAAGACTAAATTAGTCCACAGGATTATCAGGTGAAGGTATAGTCCTAATCATGGGTATTAAAAAATGCCTAACTAACCTAAGTAGGTAATCCCTGTCCCCCAATTAGATTTTAATATTTTGAGTTAGGGATATAGTTAAAGATCATGTCATTATCCAACTCAGTAAATTGGGAGTTCATTTTCACATGGATCCTATTAAGATAAACAGGAACAAGTGATCACCATATAAAAGCAATTCATTTCATGATGGTAGCCAACATAGTATGTCCTGAGAAGCTATGATAGAACATGCAAAAGAATTAGAGTGGTGTTCTGAAGCAAATAGTATGGGTAAGCACTTTAAATTTGTTGCTTTTTAGATGGCTGTTTATTTTTTTTTTCTAGCCTTTAAGAGTTGACCAGTATTAGCTCATAGATATTTATTGAAAATCTTGTTTCAATACAGGTTTGTTTTGAAAGAAGCCCTTGAAGAGTAAAAAGGTTAAAACAGGAAAATGAAACAGCAAATATAAAGGTACTATAAAGATTTTACTTTGAATTTAGTGGGCAAGCTATATTTTAAAAGTATTTTGTACCAGGACAGTGGTACATATAACAGTGTATATGAGGTTAATGAAAAGTGGTGTTTAAATTTAATCCATTTCATTCTAAGATTCATACTAAGACAAATCAAGAGTTAGGGAGTGGTGAGGCTCATAATTGCTTCTATATATTAATAATAATTTAAGGTAATGTGTGATAGAATAAATTTATCCAGCTGATTTTGAAAGTTATTTTAGTGCTGCTAACAATGACTTAAATTGGCAATGCATTCCAAGGTTTAACAACACGCAATGTATAAAAGTACTTTCATGCCAAATGGTTGAAATGTTTCTGCTGCATCTGCAATGGGTGACCTCTAAGATTAAATGTATCTTCTTTAAAGGAGAAACCCAGATTTACCAATAACTGAGTATCCTTAATAATATCATACATCAAGAGAAGATCTCTTAATCTTCATGTGAATAATGAAATCAAATTAACTGAATGAAGTCTGAGTTCTTATGGCACATCCTTCAATCCTTTTACTAATTTAGTAAATCCCCTTTGTACTCTTTCCAATTTTGAAATGTCCTTTTTTCTTATAGGGGCACCAAAACTGTGATGAAAAATCCAAATGTGGCCAGACGCAAGCTCTATAAAGTGGCATTAGCACTTGTTGATCCATTGATTTAAAATTTCTCTTTTTAGCCCAAATAACACTATTTGCCCTATGAATAACTGCATTAATCTGTAAATCTGGAAGAATGTTGTTAGATACAATAACACCCAGGTCCTTTTCTATCTCTGTACTGACCAATGCCTTGTTATCTAGGATGTATACATGCATGGGGTTGTGTGCCCCAAGATGCAAAATCTTGCATTTTGTATGATTTAATTTCATACCCCAATTAGAAATTCATAAAGAAATGTTATCCAAATCACTCTGTATTGATTTTATTTGATCAGAATTTGCACATGGATCCCCAATCTTGATATCGTCTGTGTATTTGATAGTGTTTGAAAAACAACTGTTAGAAATATCCAGTATAAATAGCTGAAGAAGGCAAGTGCCCAGGACAGAACCCTGGGGTATTCCACTTGTAATAGATCCTAGGTATGAAAGCTGCTCATTTATAAGAACTTGCTGTGTTCGCTTATGTAGCCAGTTAGCTATCCATTTGACCAGGATTGGATTGATATTAAACTGATACAATTTTTTCAATAAGGTCCAGTGAAGGAGAAGGTTGAATGCCTTGCTGAACTCTAAATAAACAACATCATATGGAAGTCTATTGTCTAATTGAACGCTAACATCCTCATAGGAGCACAATATATTGGTCAAGCAGCTTCTACCCTTTTATCTTAATCTACGGGATCCATAAAATGAATGTGATTGTTATAATATTTACGCTAGTAAAAGTTATGCATAAATAGAATAGTATAAATATAAAAGAGGTAAATTATAAATTAAAATGAAAAAAAAATGAATGATGAAATAAAATAATTAACATACGTGTTTACAAGGAAGTCTTTATCAAAATAACAACCAGGATTGTCCTATCCCCATTCAGAGGGAATTTTTATAGCACAAATGGAAGCCAAGCCATTGATAAAGTAGGTATTCTAAGGTCCCACATTTTGTTCAATGGAAGTTGTGTATAGTTTCATCAGACATTTAAATAACCATAATGTTCGGATATTATAAAGCTTTTTTTGTAAATTTCCTGGAATAAGAGCCAGAAATGCTTCTCTCAGATTAGGTTGGCTAAGTTTTACAAACACGTCTTGAGGTTATCTAAGATCATTATATATGTGATGTTAGTCTCAATTTTTTGAATGAAAAGATATTGATGTCAATATATTTAGAAACTGCCTTTTACATTTTGTAGTTATTTAAAATGCATTATAACTGTAATGAATGTGTAAATAATAGGTAGCATCTTTTGATAGATTGTAGTAAGTATTGGTGTGTGTTATTAGGAAAAGGAAAATAGATGTTTCCAATAGTTATTAAATGAATTTTTCCTTTTTATAAATTCTGTGTGTAAACTTTTTAGGCATTCTAGTAATTAAAAAAAATATGTGAGATTAAATACTAGAGGAACTCTTTATGAAGTGAAAGGTACCATACATGAGACATTTTTTTAAAGAATAATGGATTGTATAAATTGCATCATTGACAGTATTACTGATTTGTATATTTGTATAATTAATAGGATATTAAGAGGCACCTCCTGATGAAGCCTACATGGTGTAGGTGAAACATCGAGCAATGGGCCTTAAAGAAATATGAATAAAGTTTATTTTGGAGAATAATTGCAGTGCTGTCTGTTATTCCATTGTACCCCCATATGACTCTTTTTTTTTGTAGAGACTTTTTTCCAACCTTTGAGAACTAACTGTATGATAACTTTTTTAACTGTAATGCTTAGGCGTAGTAGTTGTTCATCATATTGGATTTCCTTTTGATTTAGCTTTACCCACCTCTGGGGTTATCTCAGATAATTTCTTCATCTTGTTTTTCTGTTTTTCAGGGACCTTTCAAAAAAGTATGTTAGATATGTGGCATTATGTTTAGTCATGCCCACCTCAATAGTTAGTAAAAAGCAAATGGAGCAAGGCAACTTGGTTTAATTAAAAATGCAGGACAATCTGGCAGTTGCTCATGTGGTTCTGATTTGCACTGTTTAAACTTCCATGTAGTACAGCTTAATATGGCTGTATTATTTGATTAACATAAAAAATACCAGCTTACAGAGCTGCCAACCCATTTAGTTAAAGGTCTGTTAAATCACATTTTAGTCCTCCTGGCCACATCAAATTATTGATGTATAACAAAAGCAAACAGAGTGAAGTCTGATGAAATTCTAGCAATTGCTCACATGGTTCTTAACTTAAACTGTTTGAATTTCCACTTTGTGCAACTTATTATGGCTGTATTATTTTCTTAACAAATAAGATATCAACTTACAGAGCTGCCATTCCCATTGAATAAGTTCCTCAAAGCGCTCAGTAATACATCGTATTACAGTGCAAGCACCCCTTCATTATTGCTCTCAAACACAAACTGAATCTTATCATTGGTAGTTTACTTTATTTCTACACACCATCATAAATATTCCTTGTTCAAAACAACTACCCCTCCAGGTTTTAAATAAAAAGATTACCAGACTGTTGTTACATCTTGCTGTTTGAGAATAAAGGACCTTGGTCAGTATCACAAGAATAACAGTCAGTCAACCTTCCCTTTCTTTTTTTGCCAATTCTACCTTTGTCTCCCATATTCACAATGTGGGATCTTGGCAAGGGCAAGGCAAGGCAAATTTTATTTTTCTGGCACCCAATCACAGAGACTCTGGGTGCCGTACAAAACATGAACATTTAATTTATAAATACAAATATAAAAAACACACTCAATTGCACATATAAATACACCCTACTATAGTTTACACAGGACTGATAACAATAGTATCATTGGAATTAATGATGTCACACAGCATCTACAAAGGCTTGTCTGACCAAATAGAACTTAAGGCGGGCCTTAAAAACCTCTATCGATGGGGCCTTTCTCACTGATGGTGGAAGCAAATTCAAAAAAACAGTGCTGGCAACACTAAAAGCTCAATTGCCAGGCCATTTTCAATCTTGTCCTGGGAATCGCCAAGTGGCCCCTTGAAGAGGACCAGAGAAGATGTATCCAGGCAACGGGAGTAAGAAGATCAACCAGGTAGCAAGAGCCCAGTCCATGTAGGGTCTTATAAGTGAGCAAACACACCTTAAAAAGCACCTTCCATTGAACTGGCAGCCAGTGCAGTTCCCGCAGCACCAGGGTGACATGGCAGTATTTCAACAACCCAGTCAGCAACCTGGCAGCTGCATTCTGCACTAGCTGCAGTTGACAGAGAGTACCTCCAGAGACCCCAAGGTAGAGTGCATTACAGTAGTCAAGCCCAGATGTTACAAATTCATGTACCAAGGTGGGGAGATCGAGGGGCAGAATCAGGTGCCTAATCCTGGTGATATTTCTCAGATGGAAAAAACTCACCTTGACAATGGAAGACACCTGATAATCCATCATCAGACTTCTGTCAAATATCATGCCAAGATTAGGCACCTTAGAGGAAGCCATCAATGAGACAGACCCAAGAACCAGTCCAGAATCTGCCCAAGAGGGCAACCCCTCATGCCTCCTGTTCAACTCCACCACCAGTACCTCCATCTTTTCAGGGTTCAGTCACAACCAGCTAGAGGCCATCCAGTCATTGATCTCTGCCAGACTGTTGTTTAATACTTCCACCACATTGGATGTTCCAGGGGCTAAGGATAAATACAGCTGGGTATCATCGGTGTAACAATGAAACCCTAAATTGTACTTCCTAATGATCTCTCCAAGGGGCAGCATGTACATGGTGAATAACATTGGTGATAACACTGAACCCTGAGATACCCCACAGGACAGGAGGCTCAGAGATGAGGAAAAAATTCCCCATCACCACCCTCTGTCTTCTGTTTGTCAAAAAGGACTCAAACCAGTGAATGACAGAACCAGTGAGTCCACAGAAGTCCCTCAGGCAATCAAGTAACACCTGATGACCCACTGTGTCAAAAACTGAGGAGAGATAGAGAAGAATGAAAATTGTCCCTTCCCCTCGATCTCTCACCCTAAGGAGATCATTATGCACCTGAACTAATGCGGTTTCTGTTGAGTGCCTTGCATGAAACCCCAACTGGAGCGGCTCATTGATATCAAATGTTACAAGGTGATCTCCCAGCTGTTGCGCCACAATCTTCTCCACAACTGTTCTCAAAAATGGAAGGTTGGAGACCGGTCCATAATTCACCTTGATGTCAGGGTCCAAATATGACTTCTTCAGAAGCGGTCTCACCAATGCCTTCTTCAAGGCATCTGGGATGACCCCCTCAGATAAGGAGCACCGACAATCAAGGCAAACAGCAGACCAACAGCATCGACACATCCCACTAGGAAAGGCGTCAGCACCGGATCCAGTTCACAGTATGTGTGCTTCAGCTTTGAGATCACCTCAATGACATCAGCCACCTCTACTGGTTTAAACTCCCCCCAGCCAGTTTGAGTGCTTTGTTGACAATCCAGATGACCACTGTTGGCCATAATACGGCTCACTGGTGAAACTCCCTGTGATGCAACACTGATTTACCATAGAAATGTACAATGTAATGCATGCTGTTGACACACATTAATTCATGTACGTCTCTGTATGCATTCAGTTTTAGCTCATCAAACCTAGACATCTCTATGCAGGAAGAGGAATAGAATGCAGCTACTATGATCTGGTGTTAGCATGTGTTTAGGAGACCACTGAGGACCAACAAGACATGGAGAGGTTTACCAGATCTACATGGCTTGAAAATGTTCATCACCTCACAGACAGCATCTGGATGTTACACTAACTGTCATGACCACAGTACCGTTAGGTCACTTGCAGATCCAGTCTGTATTGCAAGTACATCACTTATTTCAAGTACTTGTTCTGTGATGAACCAGGACATTTCATCAACCAAGAAATTACATTTGCAATTTTAGAAAAGAAATCAGTTGATATGTTCAATGCCTGTGTTGCATGTTCTGTGTATCAAACTTTTATGGCAGTTATAGGGCATTGTTTTTATGATTTAGAAAGTTAATGACATTCACTAGGTTTTGCCACTGACACATATGAGATGGTGATGCACCACCACAGGTCTGTGTGTATATAAGTATTCCCCCCAAGAAATATTGCCTTTAAACAGTAATTGCACTCATAAAGTTGTAAACCCCGGGTCCCAGGAATTTCATTATTTTGTCTCTGCTGCCCAGCTCCGCCCCTGCACTCACTTGCGTGATGACAACATGCCAGTGAGAGACCGGGGCCACAACACGTTATATTCAGTGCACAGCATCTTTTAAATCAATTGTTAATAAAATAATAGCCACTTGCTAATGAAACATGGGCACCAGTCAAGTACCAAGGACCTTGGTACTGAACCGGTGCCTATGTTTCATAAACAAGTGACTATTATTGCATTAAAAAAATTTTCAATGCTGGGGCGTGGCTTGGATGCCGGAGAGTATGGCTGCATAATATCGCAGCTCAAGCCCCAGCTTAGCTGTCTAGGGGTTACAAGTTGACATCTAAGCATGGTTTTTAGTTAAAACTACCCCACTACACTTCTGAAGCCGCCAATACCGGTCCGGTGAGGCAGTCGCAGCGTTCAAGGCACAACTTCGGTTTAAACGGGTGACAGTAGACAGGATTCGTCTGGGTGCAAGTAGGCCGTGGGCCCCTCACACTCGAGTGACTGGGATGCCACCTTTGCGAGACTGGTCGGGGGCTGTGTGGTCACCCCTCATAGCCAGCGAGTATTCAACCCCAGATTGTGATCCTGCACCCTTCGAAGTGGAAGTCTATACTCGGCGGTTAGCTCTTGCTGTATGCTCTCTTCTTGAGAACTTTGGATGGTAGCAGCTGTGTGGGGACTGCCTGTAATGGCCTTGGAGCCCTCTGCACATGGATCGGATGTCCATTCTTCCATGCAACATATCACATCCTTGCTGGAGACTCTGCTCTCCAGAGTCGACTCTTTATCAGTCACTCTTGCTGGGAATGTGACTGATGTGCAGGTTTTGAAAGATAAATTCAATGTGGTGGAGCAAAGGACTGAGAGTCTGGAATTAGGCCAAGCCAAACTCCTTCAGCGCCTTCAAGAACACGAGAACAGGCTGGCTACCCTATGGCAGACAGCTGAGGATCAGGACAATCGCAGCAGAAGGAACAATATCAGATATTGGGCATACCGGAGGGATCTGAAGGGGTAAATGTAGAGAGATTTCTGAATGAGGAGATCCTCAAGATGTTGTGGGATAGGTGGCACGGGCCTTTAGAAGTTGAGAGAGCACACCGGGTTCCTGGAGGCCCACGATTGAAGAAACCTGTGCCTTGTCCCATAGTGGCATACTTTTTGAGATACTCCACAAAGGCGCGAGTGTTGTGTGCCGCCAGGGATCTTGAGGAGGTGCTATGGTATGGGGCAAAAATCTCATTCTACAGGGACTTTTCCGCTGAGGTGGCAGCTTGGAGGAAGGCCTTAGCCCCTGTTAAAAAAGTATTGGCTCAACATGGCTTCACATATGGATTCCGTCAGTTGGCTTACCTGGCTGTGTCAAAGGAAGGGAAAGAGATAGTTTCAGAGTCTCCCCGCGAGGTTGAAAATTGGGTCTCCAAGAACTGTCCGCCCCTGAATATAAAAACTCTCTCTCCTAGGAAGCTTTGGTACCCTGATAAAGATGGCAGGAACCCAGTTAAAGGCAGAAACATTCAGGGGGACCTTAATAGAGATCAGATGAGTCCTTTAGGAAATGGGTCCCCCAGCCCCTCTCAATTTCGGAACACAGCTACGGAGAGCTCTGGTGAGGATCTGACCAGGTTGTGATCCCTAGTGCAGTCTCCTCCACAAAACCTCGGCGGGACATCAACTCTGTACCTCGGGTCAGGCACCAGTCTCATAGTGATGTGGACTCTGCAGAAGGGCAAGAAATGGCACCCCTGCCAAGTTAATTAAGGAGGAGTTACTACATAGGGTTCAACCTGACCCAGAGGACATACCAGAAGAGGCCATTATGGAAGCGGTTGAAACAGGATCCTGGGCTGATAATCTGCCAGATGCAGAGGAACTTGCAACTAATTTCTTGCCCTATGTTAAGCCAGGGACACTGTCTTTTGCAGAAGTGTTATCAAAGGGTCTGCAGGGTGCAAGAAGGGAACCTCTATCGACCGACGGAGTGCCTCCACCAGGCTGAAAGATAAAAAGGGCTGTATCTGATATTTGTTTTTAGTGTGTAGGGGGTCCAGTTATCTTCCTCTTTTCTTTTTTTTCTGCTTCTTTCCCCATTGCTAACTCTCAGTATGCTTGCATAGGGGGGCATGTACTGGGGCAGTCACATGGGATCTGGGGGTTTGGAAGTGGCGAGGTATAGCCATCCTGTTTGGATAGGCGGGTATATAAGCACTGCCTAGTACCGACCCTTAAGATATGTGGGAATATCCATTGACTGGGGCCCCCCCCTCCTTTCTCCCCCCTTTTTTTTTCTTATCTCTGACTTAGATGCCCCACCCAGCCATATTGTATGGGTGGTGTTGGGATGATATCTAGTTTAGACACAGCTGGGGTTGAAACTGTCAGTAGCTGGATGGTTCAATCTCTTCCTGCCCTATTCAAGCCTTTGGCTAGCACGACGGAGTGCTTACCCTTGCATCTGGCCAGGGAATAGCATCATTGTGTACACACCAAGACTCGTTAGCTGTGCTTATTACTTGTTGGTACACTGTAGTGGAGTTTTGAAGGAATAAAACAGTTAACATATTTTTTGTATAATTTACAATCTAGTAAATATTCTTAAAGTTACATAATACTTAATAGTTTAGTGTGAGAGATATTTACTCCTGCTTGTGTTTCTTTCTCAGTTACTAGGTCAGTTGGGACCACATTTTGCCTGGTACATTCTACCAGTTTTGACCTTGCTGAATACTCTTACAAGCCTCATGTATCCTGACCATTTACCCTATTTCATTCTCTCGGGGCTACTGAGGTGAATACTACATTCCTTTTTCCTTTTCCTTCTTCACTGAAACCTCAGCGTGGCCACGACGTATTCCAAAATGGGGCTTAAGCTCATATCCTGTAATGTGAAAGGGCTAAACCATCCAGCCAAACGGAGTGTTGTTCTTAGGCATGTCCACTCCTTGCATGCGGACATTGCGTTGTTACAGGAAACACATCTTGTTGCAAGGAATGTTGGTTGGCTCAAAAAAGCTTGGGTTGGGACTGTAATCGCTAGTTCAGCCCAGAATAAGTCCAAGGGGGTAGCCATCCTGATCAAGAAGTCATGTCCATGGACGGTGGATAAAACAATCACCGATGCCCAGGGTCGCTGGATAGGGGCTAGATTTTCTTACCGGGGGGGCATGTGGTGTTAGCAAACTTCTATGGTCCGAATATGGACCTTTCCAAGGTACTCCTTGATCTCAATCATGCACTGGAATCTCTCACTGAGGGATATCACAATAGCCCACTCTTGATAGGGGGTGATTTTAATTTGGCACCTGATATATTTTTGAATAAATCTATGCCCACCCCACAAACTCACCCTAAAGTAATGGGTACCCTGCTGGAACTGATGAGAGAATGGAGTATGACAGACATCTGGTGGAGAGACCACCCGACGGGGAAGGACTATTTGTTTTTCTCGTCGGTTCACACAACTTATAGTCGTATCTATTTCTGGCTTGCAAATAGATGTGCAGCTCAGGATATTGTAGCAACCGAGATCAAGGATATTATAATATCTGATCATGCTCCCATCTCCTGCACCCTTCAGCTTGTGGGGCACTGGGGAGCTGGCACCAGGTGGCGGTGCAACCCCATACTGATCAAGGATCCCTCCTTTCGGAGCATGGTCCAGGGCATTGCTCGGGATTACTTTGCACATAATAGGCCGGGGGATACGTCAACGACCATGGTGTGGCAGGCCTTTAAAGCATTGTTAAGGGGACACATTATAGCCTATGTGGCCCAGAAAAACAGGGAGCAGAAGGCAGAACTTAGTGGGCTCCAAGCAGAACTTTCCACTATGGAGGCACAGTTTAAATCAACCACCTCTGGGGATCTGGACGTCACCATATTGCGGGAGATTGTTGGGTTAAAATACTGGATAAACACTATACTCCACCAACTGGTTGAGTGGCATATGACCAGGATTAAACATACATACTGGGAGGGTGGGGGCAAGAGTGGGAAATTACTGGCATACCAGCTGAGGAAGCAGTAAGCCGCTTCCCGTATTCATGCCCTTAGGACTGATAATGCGGAGATAGTTACGGGCCCCAAGCAAATTAATGAGTGCATGGCATGTTACTACCAGCAACTGTATCAATCCCAAATCTCCCATGAGAAGGGTCATATGAGGGATCAGCTGAGGGATTTCTGTTCGACGGTTCATATTCCTCAGTTACCAGAAACCATGAAAAGTTCCTTGGATGCCCCATCACTGAAGCAGAAATCCATGAAGCTTTATCCCAGTTGCTAAGGGCAAAGCTCCAGGGCCTGATGGTATGACCACCAAACTATATCAAATACTAAGCCCCGAAATCTGTATCCCTCTACTTGCTGCTCTGCAGGAAGCACACTCGACTGGCTCCCTTCCACTAGCAATGCGGGAGGCATTAATTACCCTTATCCTGAAGAAATCAGATGACCCGTTAAATTGTGAAAATTACTGCCCTATTTCATTAATCTCTGTAGATACTAAGATTGTAGCCAAAATACTCCCTAAACGGGTGATGGAGGTCTTGCCCTCCATTGTACACCCGTCCCAAGCAGGCTTTACTAAAGGTAGGGCAGTGGCTGATAAGATCCGCCTCTTGCTTAACATCAAATGGCTAGCCCTCTGATCCCCCACTCCTATGGCAGCTATAGCAGTCGATTTCTCAAAAGCTTTTGACTCGGTGGAGTGGCCCTACCTGCATAAAGTGCTCGACCTATACAGTTTTGGCACCTATTTCAAACAGTGGGTCCACGTCCTGTATAATAAACCTATGGCTAGGATACTTATCAATAAAGATATATCTATGCCCTTTTCCTTGCAGCAGAGTACTCATCAGGGGTGTCCACTATCCCTGTTACTCTTTTTGTTGGCCTTGGACCCTCTTATATGGGTACTCCAAGCCAGCAAAACGATTTAGGGGATCTTGGTGGGGGATCACAAATATCTGACAACGGTGTATGCGGACGACTTACTTCTTACTCTTTCTCGCCCACAAGAGTCTCTTTCCCCGGTACTGGAGTGTTTGCACTCATTTGCTAGTATATCAGGGTTGCATGTCAACCAAAAGAAAACCAGTGTTGCCCCCTTGAATGGTGCATGTACTAAGGACTGTTTGCAGGGGACGGAACTGTCATGGGCGCTGGACAACTTGCACTATTTGGGTATACACATCCCTTTTGCCTGGGGGCATATAAAGTCCAGGAATTTTACCCCTTTAATTGCAGAGTTGACAATTGAGGTAGCACACTGGAAACAATTGAATTTGTCCCTCTTAGGGAAGGCGGCAGCACTTCGAATGCTTATGTTGCCCCGTGTAGCGTATTTGCTAAATAACCTGCCCATAGTGTTGTCAAACAAAGTATTTCAAACATTAGACAAGCTAATATCAGGTTTCCTGTGGGAAAGACAGAAACCTAGGTGGGGTGCTCATAAATTACGGGCACATTGGTCACGGGGTGGCTTAGGGCTTCCCTGGTTTCGGGGATACCACTGGTCTTTCCTAGCTGCCTAGGTGGTTAAATGGTTTGTTCCAGCTCCCAGTATTTTACCACCATTGATACAGTTAGAGAAACAGATTTGTCAGCCTGTCCCTCTCAGCCTACTCTTAACTAATACTGCTATACCTCCGGACAAACTTACCCCAGTCATGGACGCCACTAGGAGAGCCTGGTTTCGCCTTATGAAGTCGGCAGGGACGTCGAAACAAGGTGCTATGTTACCCTTTAGATATTTAGATCTCTGGCATAACCCACTTATTAGGGTGGACAACAAACCCCTGACATGGGCCTCATGGGAAGGGAAAGGGACCCATACTGTGCAAGACCTCTATTTACCAAACACTAGTGCCTTAATGTCCTTTGAACAACTGCATGCACGTTTTTTGTTAAAGCCACAGGACTTTTGGAAGTTCTTGCAACTTCGCAGTGCAGGCCATTGACTAGACGAGTAAAGGTGAATCGAAATGGCATTGGTTGTCCTCACTACATCTAAAGCCTTCCTTTTGTGGGCTAGTGGGTAGGTTCTACAGTACCTGGTGTGAGGCGCAATCAGACCACACGGAGTCATGTAGACTGGCATGGGGCACTGAAATAGGTAGTCATATCGGTCCAGAGACCTGGTTCTACTGCCTCCATGCAGCGCACTCCACCTACAAAGATGCTAGAAGTCAGCTAATTCAGCGTAAGATACTCCTTAGATGGTACAGAACACCTGCTATCCTATTCAAGTGGGGGGCTCTTCCACACACACGATGTTGGAGATGCGAACACAGTCCCACAGACACCCTGCACCTCTTATGGAAATGTCAAGCTTTAGTCCCTTTCTGGTCAGCGGTAGCAATGGATTGCTCAGGGGTGTTGGGACAGCCCATAGATCTCTCACATCCTATGCTGTTGTTGGGAGATCGGACCCCACTTGGGCATTTGAGACCACAGCACCAGAATTGGGTTCTGATTGTTCTGCTGGAGGCTAAGCAGCTTCTTTTAAGACATTGGCGGCAACCCCTACCCCCGCCCATTTAGTTATGGCATTCAGCTATTGCCAGATTGCTACCTTTGAAAAGTTAACCTATGCTGCCAGAGGGCAGCTGTCTGCACACTTTTCCAAATGGGAGGCCTATCTTAACTCGGCATTGTGCCAGGCTCCCCCTTCCCCCTGCTATGGTAATCATCTCCCTAGGTCACTGTTAGTGGGATAGGCCCTGTCCAAGTAACGTGAAATATTAATACAGGGAGTTGATCCCTATGTGCACTTTCTGTGATGGTCTTGTCTGCTGCTACACTGAGGTTTGATTTGGCCTTTTTTATTATACTCCTTTAATGGGCCAGATGTTAGCTTTATACTTGGCCTGTGTATGTAATTGGAAAATTTAATGTTGAGGAGGCGGCACCCATGTTACCTAGGTGTGAGTATGAGTTATGGACGAGATATGGTATATTACGATAGATAGGAGAAGATGTTGTTATTAGTTATATGAAGCAGTTCTGAATCTTAAACATAGTTCTATGTGTGATGAATATTGGCATGTGCAAATAATTATGTAATGCTTCATGGTAGCAGGAGTTTTCCTGTTTTGGATGTGATGCTTCTGTAAACAATAAAAATTATTCTGTGATAAAAAAAAATTGTTTTCAATGCTGTCGGCCATTGAATATAATGTTGTGCACCCCCACGATCTCACTGGCATCTCGTCCTCATGCCAGTGAGTGGTGGGGTGGAGCCAGAGGTGGGTAGCAGAAACAAAATTGTGACATCTGTGGGACCCTGGGTTTACAACTTTGAGCGCAATTACTGTTTAAAGGCATCATTTATTGGGGGTAATATTTATATACCCACAGTCCAGTGGTGGTAAGTCAATGTTTCATGTGTCCGTGACAAAAACTTGCATGCTGGTTGATGAATGTTAGTAACCAGCTATTCATGCCTGTTGCTGTTGTTGCATTAATTATTCCAAATATATAAATTACAGTCTTGCACAACCGTCATTGGAATGTTGCTGTAGTCATGGTTCTCACCTGGAACAAATAGTACACTTTGTTACCTCAAGGTAAACATTGCATATTACCTCTCACTACTTAGCTACATTGCAGATGATTAAGTGGTACTTCAGGGTGATTGGATATGGACACACAAACCCTTATGGGTTTTGTCCTGTTGGAAGCATACACATTACTGTTCTTACATTTGTTTTTGTAGCAGTAAGGACCAAATTGACCATGTCACAAAACAGCTACTATAGTGACAACTCAACATACAGATGTAACGGTACATTGGATTACAGATGTCTCTCCTATACCATCCCAGTACGCCCGACCTAACATCAACTCCCCCCACCAAACATGGGTTACCAATTACTACCATGCACCCCATTGAGACTTTGAGGCAGTAATGGACAGGCCAGTGTGTGTTTAATGTTTCTTTTTCACATCCTGAGGTGTGTGTTCAGCCATAAACCTCAAGAACAAAGCACAAGATGTTATGTGGTCATCACACACAGAGGTTGTGTCAAATAAATACTCACATATCCTTTATCTTGTAAAATTGGTGATTCATAGATAGTAGGTGTGCAGCATTGACTACTGACAGTATGTTGCAATTTCCCCAAATGGGTATCGTGACACAGCGTTGTTTAGTGTCATACACACTCTACGTCACAGAAACAATAAACACATTCATCTGTATCTTAAAAATGTGACAGCAGCATTTGATAATTTTCGTTTATATTCTGTGTTGACAACCAACTCAGAAACTGTGAAGTGTGGAGAATAATTGACTGTGCCGCTTCAGAAGACTGCACGCAACCAGCATTGATTTGCTTGCATGCAGTATTCAGAAGCCATCGAGTCAGTCACTGTCCATGCTTATACCACTTTTTAATTTTTTTTTTTCAATGCAGAACATAAAGTAACATTAACAAATGCTGCTGTCCTATTTTCACAGTACATATTACTGCTTTAATTAGTTGTGTGGCACACTGTCTATGACACCAAAGTTGCTTGCAGAGTGCAATAATAACCTGATTGCATGTTATTATGGCCTGAAATGCCACATTAACTGTATTTTTTTATTGTGATGGCATTTGACAAACACTATGATGTTGTTGATAAATTTTGTCACTAGCAATTATAAGACAGTAGTACCCATCAGCTGGTGTTACCACATCACACACCTTTCATTTTTTAAACAACCAAATGTTATGCACTGGCATGCAAGGCTACCTCCTTGGAGGTTGCAGCATAAAACTTCATATGTACTATGTGGCCACAGACACATGAGTATCATGAAGACATGCCTTCGCTATCTGACACTGCTAACAAAAGTTGTGCATAATACACTTTCTACATGAAAGGATGCTAGTGTTCACCCACCATCAGTGACAGCACTCATCAGTGGTGTCTTTATTTTAGGTAAAATGATAGTCAGATGTGGCATGGAGGGTTGCAACCTGCACTGTAACTATTTAAGTACTATAACTTTCTTGTAAATGTAATAGAATGCATGGACAACACTGAAAAACAACAAGAAAAAGTAATGCTAACAATATTTATTGATTGGGATTACCATTCACAGAAACATTGCATTGAATTTTACAGCATCATAGACTTTATAGCAAACCACTGTATGCCTTGTATTGTATATAATTCTGAATTAATAAAGTGACTTTTATATATGACAATGGTACTGGTTTATGAGGATTTGAGGCAACACATATGTGGCACTGAAGCACACTGTACATGACAACCCATGGTATCAATGAAGTTATTGATATGATCATGTTGATGAAAATAAATGGTATGATGACACCTCAAAAATCACTCAAAATATGGTACATAATGTTTATCCATAATCAACATAAACACTATCCAGTGTACGCATTATAAAGACAGTGAAGTTGTATCGTTGTCTTGCTATTATTTAAGCTATAAGTCACAACCATCTGTGGGTATACTAGGCATTAATGCATAGCTTAGGTGCATTGTGAAGCATGAGGGTGCAGCCTGAGTGACATCCAACCACCTGAGCCATGCATTAATTACTAGTATACCCACAGATGGTCAAGGGTTATTGCACTTATAAAATGAAACTCAAAAATAAGTGCAACAAAACTAATGAAGTCTCACAATTTTATTTTTATTTACCCAATTTCTACCTGTGTCACTCCGACCTAGAAAGTAGTCCCTTACATCCGGAACTAAAACGCGGAAGTGGCAGTATTGTATGAGTGAGATTTCTTTGGGAGGAAATTTTTGGTTGCAGTCATTTAATGTTTTTTTTTTCTCCTCCACATCTGTCAATAATTACAATGAACGTTTTAGTGCTAGGGTACAACTGTTCAATGTAAGCAATCAGCTTTCAATTCCAAGCGCCGCAGTGCTCCACTCTGTGCGAGACAGAGAAGAGGAGAAGGACCGACCACAGTAGCTTGCACAGGAGTTGTGCGGCAAGCAACGTCACACCTCAGCATGTGGCTGCAGATTACAATTTCCTTCACAGTGTGGAGAGGGGAACAAGGGAACTGGCAGGAGCACTTGGGGACCACACTGGATCTGCATAAATTTCTTATAAAATGGTCCTCGGAAAGCATGTATCCCAACTTGATGGCAAGACTAACGTGGGCATTGATTAATGCCTGCTACCCATGCTTAGCCTGCTGTCCCTTTTTGGCGATGCACAAAAGACAGAGAAATGCATCCGACTTGCGTTAATTATGTGGTGACGCTTACCCATGCTATCAATGTGTCTGTCAAATGACAGGCAAAAAAAAATCACCCACAGACACACGAAGTATCAGAAGTCTGCCTTTTTGTTGTGAATGTCTCCACTTCATACTTGGATAAGGATACGTTTGCCTCTCATTCAGGCAGAAGGCACGTACTACAACTGACTTAGGGCAAAAAAACCCATGTCATTGGCCCTGTCCTGAGAATCCCCAATCTAGTCCTTTATTTCAATATAAAATATTAAATATATGGATACTTTTTTCTCAGACCGGTATAGAGGGCCTGCATGGGGACCTGATAGCATGGACGAGTCAAAAAAGCAAAACCAGATATGGCCCCCATCCCAAATCAAAAAAATGGAAACATATTTTTAGCCCAGTGTAGTGGAAGGCCCTTGAAAATGGAAGTCTCCACTTTTGAAATGGAACAAAAAATAAATGTCAACCTGAGGTCAAAATGGAGGCTGTATTCCAGAAGCCTGTGTAGATGTTGGCTTTTTATATCGCTGATTGTCTCCACAGTTGTGTTTCCAGGAATACAGAGTTGGCAGATGGACCATGGGCTTTACTTTAGGAGTGTTTTGCCACGTCAGGATGTTTTTCTTCAGGGGGAGTGGGGGCAGGGGTTGGTGGTTGTATTTGTGGGATTAGTTGCCAAGTCACTGTGCAGCAGCTGGGTTTTGGCTGCCGATGCCATTTTGTATTACAGTTTTTTGTTGTTTTTGTGAGTGGCTGTACTAATGGTCTCCAGTATGATGGTTTCAGATGGTGCTGCCCGGGTGCTAGAAAATGAATGTTAAAAAAATAAGCTTCTTATCATCATCCATAAGAAATGGGTTAGATTCTGCCAATTTTCATCGTGCTTTAAACAAGTGCCGTCTATGACTATGATGGTGCTGCTATGTCAAACACCATAGAAGTGTCAAAACAGTTTTTCCCAGCTAAATATAACAGCACTGCAGAACTGGAGGCAATAAAAAGTACAAAAAGCTTTTCAGTAACACACTGTTGAGGAAACAGCACACTAAGAAGCACAACATATTACATAACAATATTATAAATAGTCATGGGATCAATGGTGTATGCTGCATCCTTTCAAATTTTAACTGCAATGCAACACAGCATTTCAACTATTTCTTATCACCTGAAAGATCAAGTACTAAACACAAAAATTATCAAACATGAGTACAACGAATTTAGTGTTCAACAGTTCCTTGACTTGTAGCCTCTTTGAACCTAGTGTAAGCCTGTGAAGGGAAACAGGACCTGATGTGGTACATGACATATGATAGAATAACTTTTCAATTCCCCTTGCCTAGACGCTTCCATATCCATAGAGTGTAACGACGGTACACCATCAACCTTTTCATTCTGTTAAAAAAAAAGAATCAATTGCATGAGTGAATGTGAAACAAAACTTTATTGCAAGTAACTTTAGGAACATACCACAGACACAGTGCAAGAGTACAGTGTTGTCATTCACGGATCAATATAGATATAGACAGTAATCTGTTATTGTAGTTTATTAAACACTTTTATTTAGTACTGTACTGCAACATGTCCAAGGGTCCACAGTAACATGGCAAGGGGCAAGAAGCATATCTATGTGTGGGGGCGTGAGGCTGGAGGAAAAGTAATAAGGACAACAGCCTCCTTTATAATGTAAAACAGAATGGGGAAGGGAGAGAAGTGGGACAAACAGGTGTGGTGGTCAAGGGAGGTGACAAGGGCAGTCAGGGAAGGTGACATATTACTGCACCTTGGTACAAATGATACAGAAGGGAACAATGACAGTGAAATTCATGGTACAGTAGGTTTATGGAGCTGGCCAGGTTCTGGCAGGACGTTGGGTGCTTGTTCTCCTTCTCAGAGATAAGACTGGTGCCTAGGGCCATTGTGTAAAGTAAGCCAAAAACAAGTGATGTAAATGTATTGCTCATGAAATGGTGCGAGACACGGAGGGGGGGGGGACTGGGTTGGTTTGGTGCATGAATGTGGTGCAACCTTGAAGAGCAAGGAATTGTATGCAAGGGACAGGCTCCACCTTAGCTCAGAGGGAAGAGAGGTCCTGCAGCTTACACTAACAGAATAAATACACTCCAGGTGCAGTTTAAATGTGTGAGTTTGTGACGGAAAGGAATACATGTCAGGATGAACAGAGAAAGTACAGGCCAGTTAGCCTTATGTCGGTAGTGGGCAAAGTGATGGAGGTCATCTTGAAGCACAGGCAGGAGTGTTTTCTGAAGGCATGTGGTCACCTAGATGATTGCCAGCATGGGATTGTTAAGGACAGATTTAGTTAGACCAGCACAGTGCATTTTTATGGTGGTGTGACGAGTGTGCTTGACCATGATAGGGCAGTGGATGTCTTCAGTCTGTACTTCAGCGGGGAATTTGACTCAGTGCCACATCCTGGACTTCTGAGGAAGGTGTAGGATTGGTGGGGGAGATGGTAAGGTGGATAGGAAACTGGCAAGAATGGAGTATACATAGGGTGAGGATGTGGGGGGCTCATCCTACAGGACAGCCATTATCATGGCCCCATGGGGGTTGGTATTGTAACCACTCCTGTTACGCCCATATGTCACACATCAGAAGCGGTATCAGGAGCGTGATGAGCCCCTTTGGTGACTTGCACCAGTGGGCAGTTCTCAAAGGAGAGGAGGATAAGCAGGCTGTACAGCAGGACCATGATACTGTGGGGATGAGATCACGCCCATGGAAGATAAACCTAACTGCAGGGAAATGTATGGTTCGGCACCGGGGGGACAAAAACAAGTCTCATGTATACACCTTCTTTGGCGTGTCACTGCAGGTGTAAAGGGGCTAGAAGGACATCATGTTGGTAGTGGATGACAAAATGAGTAACTGTGAGATGTGTAGAATGGCTGCGGCACAAGGTAATAAAATGGTGGAGTGCATTGCCATGGGGATAACCTCAATGACTACAGGGGTATTCCTTCCACTGTACACATGCCTGGTCATAACACAGCTTGAATACTGCATGCAGTTTTTGTGTCACTACTTAAAGAGGGGCACTGCTGTACTGGAGAGGGTACAGATAATGGTGAGCAGGATGAAACTGTGCTAGGGGAAAGGGCCAGTGAGTCAAGACTGCAGGAGCTCAACCTGTACTCACTGTAGTAGGGAAGAAAGTGGGGGGAAATAATAGAGGACTTGGGATATCTCAAAGGAATAAATATGGTAAGCCTGGAGGGGGTGCTTTGCTTGAGGGAAGTAAGGTCCACCAGGGGAAAATCAATGAAGCTGGACAAGGGGTGAGGGGCTGAGGGTGGGAAACAAGGAGATGCTGCTTCACTGACATGGTGGTGTATCCCTTGAAGGTGACTGCTACAGCTGTGGAGTGGTTCAAGAAAGGCTGTGATCAGTATAGGGGAGAGTGCAAGCCAGAGTGATGATGTAAAATGTGAAACCTTGTTGGGAGGTAGGGGGTGGATAAAACAGTTGACCAGAGAAGGCACTGATGATCGAGCAGACTCAATAGGCCACAGGGCCTAATCTGCTGGCCTCTAACCATGATTGTATATTACTATGAACAGGGCATTAAAGATTTGTAGAACAACTTTTCCAGGTACATCATTCATAAAATGAGCTGCACAAAGTGGTGAGGATTGAAAGGAAGGGTGGAAGGGTGTACAGAAGTGCAGAACAGGAAGAATAATTACATGTGAACTTCAGCAGAGTAGTTACTACACAGACATGGCCAGCAGTACACCTGTGGTTTCAGGGGGTTGGCACATGATGGTAAAAGGACACAGGGAAATAACACTTGAGAGGGTACTGGAGTGCTTGAGGGTGCACAGGGTGCACAACCTGCCAGGGTAACATAGCATACACCACAAGGTGCTAAGGGAGGTAGCAGACATCATGGCAGAACCCCTGACAGACCCATTCAATACCTGCCTGGCCTTTGGGTGTGTACCGCCAGACTGTATGATGGCACACAATGTGCACCTCCAGAAGACCAACATCAAGGATGACACAGAGAAGTACAGACCTGTAATCATCACACACGGCCATGTCGGTCACATGCATTTTTAAATCTCAACACTGTTTTCAACACACAACATCCTCAGAAAGGTTGTTCCATGCATCCACCACCCTCTCTGTGACAAAATACTTATTCACATTGACTCTCACCCATCCCCACCTCTATCTTCAAATTAAGTCCCCTTGTTGTTGCACATCTATTATTCTGAAAGATGCTACCCTCTTGGACTTAGTTGATTCTACTGAGGTACTTAAAAGTTTCTATCATGTCCCCCCCACCTTCTTTTCCTCAAGGGTATACATATTAAGCACCTTTACTCTGTCTTCGTATGTGTTACAGTGCAGACCCAGAAAAATTTATCTTCCCATCCTCTGGATTGCCTCTATCCTGTCTACGTCATTACACAGATGGGGTATCCAGCACTGCAGTCAGTACTACAGATGGGGTATCGCCAACTGTCTGTACAGAGGGATAACAACTTCATGTTTTTTACCGGTGATGCCTATCCCTATACATCCCAGTATCCCCAATGCCATCCGTACTGCCTTCTGACATTGCGTTCTTATCTTTAGATCATGTGATGTGATTACCCCATGGTCCCTTTCCATTCTTTATGTTGTTACTAACTCCACCCCCAGCCTCCATTGTGTACACCTCCCCTGTATTTTTGTTTTAACAGGTCCATTACTTACTTATTGATGAAAGTACAACCATATACAGATTCCAAAAGTATGTGTATTCTGTTTTGTTAATCGGGTGCTGGAGAACAGAAACACAACAATGCAACTCCTGATACAACACTGCTGAAAAGCAATGCACAGATGGGGAATAGATGGACCAATGACACGACTGTCTTCTTACTTGCACTCCCACAAATTGTGTGTTGGCAGATGCACACCAGGAATAAAAAAACAAAAACAATATATTTAGACAAATGAAAATGGGTTTTCTGTTTCATGATACCGTACCTGAAAAGCATGCATGTTTAATAGAAACCATCATACAGGACAGGTAAAGCTGTTCCACAATGACATGCAAAACACTGAGCACTGCTCCTATACACATCACTCAACATGGAAAACAGTATCACTTGACATGTACTATCTGGTGTGGTTGTTGTTGTTGATGTTGTCACCAAGTAAACAATACAAGAGCTGCTCAGAATAGCATATAGGGTACACATAACTGGTGACATGACGACGTACAATACCAGCACATATTGGTACTGTTACATACTGTGACATAGCCAGGCCACCAAATTCTCCGCAGGACACATGGACAACTTAGTGAGTATGTGTGCTCCCAGAAATGAAGTGGCCATGATGCACAATGGTAATTGACAGAGTGGAGAACAGAGTTCTGTTACTCTGAAATGCATGCCCATCACACACAACTGTACAGTATACACCACATCACAACCCCATAGATAAGCACATTATGCAGGCACTGAATTGCCAACACAAAGCTCTGATAGTGGTGCACAGCAGAATACAAAGTAGCACAACAACATATGCATATATTGACATACTACAGTACAGATTATCCATGGACACACATAGGCAGTAATGGCAGTGTGTTCAATGACGGGTACTGTACAAGTGCCATATAGCTGTGTGACACACTTATAAGATGTGTCAGGACTGCAGGTCAATGCAGTTGTCTTTCGAGCAAATAACAGCATTGTGATCTGCCAGAACAATAGTATACATGACACAGTATAATGAACACTAACAATAATGCAGTTATATACTACAAAAGCAATGTTCCCCAAAGTGTGACCAGGAGTCGATTGATTACCAGCCATGCTTACCTGTTAAGATCACCATCATCTGCAGATGGCCCATTCATAAGGTCAAATTCTGCTTGAGTAGATTCAAGCACATCCACATCCAGGCAGTTTGAAAGAAAGCCAGACAGCATAGTGACACAAGGGGAGTTGTTGGCAGCATCCAAGCGGGCACGTACTCGGCAGAATGATCGGCAGCATCTATTTTCATTGACTGTGTTCATTGTTACGCACTTCACACATGTGCACCCGTGTGAGAGAAGGAATCAAAACATTACAGATGATGTATTCAAAATAAACTAGCAGCAAAGAACGTCATCAAGATTAACATACATAGATATTTGGAATGTGCAGTGCCCATATTGAACAGCAACACAAACACCACACACTACACACATACACCACAACTAGGATACAGCTGGATGGCATTGAAATGGACCATGCAAAGTGTGGTCAATTTTAACAGTGGTATAGAATAAGACACATACAGTGATGCCAACATCACATATGTGCACACACATGGGAAAATAACTGAAACTGCATGCCATAAGAACACCTTACCAATATGGGAACTTAAACAAAAAGCCATTCAGGGATGAGGAAACCCAATGCAGTGTCCAGCTGAAATAAAAAAAAACTTACTGTGGATATGCACAGCTACCACAGAAAGCATCTGACACAGAAAAGGCATTTAGTGGTATACTGACATGCTGCCATGGGCAAGTCAAACCAAAAAGCCTTTTAGGGCTCTGGAGATATATAGGTAATTGCAATCACAATATTTGTAGCTGCATGTAGCCAGTACATTGAAATAGCTTCCAGGATATAGGTAAACATTTGCACGCCATAGCAGTTTACAACTGTACTGCAGTGGGTCTCATCTCTGTAACCACTGTGAGTGTTCAGAGACATTATACACTGCCTCCTGCCTAACCCCACAGGCTGTATAAGGCTTGCCTGTGTTATTCTGAAACAGCATCTGGACTGGAAGTGTCTGAGGCCACTGAGCACCTAATCTTTGTTCTGGATCTCCCCTAAAGACCCGCTGAAATAGTCAACCCCTACTACCAACAGCAACACCCATCACCCACCCAACACCAAAACACAGAGACACACATACACGCATACACTCAAGACTCCCATCATAGACACCATCCAAGGGGTTTGAATAGGACAAGGGAGGCCTTGGTGCTGGTCAATAAAATTCTTTTTCTTTTTTAAGCTGAATGCATGTGGCCCAGTGAAATTTGCAGACAATGGTCCACTCAGTACTGGCACTTCTGAAACTGACAAAACCAAAAAAGCGAGTCACATGGTTAGGTCTGGGATGAGAGGCTAATGGCACCAGACCCGGCAGAGCACAAGCGACAGCACCAACTGTATAATCTGGTGTCTTGGTGTGTTGCGGGACAAGGAAAGTTGGCATGTGTGCTGGACCCCTGATCATGTGCCCTTTGACTTCAATGGTAACCACCTGATCAAGTGACTTACCTTGGCTGTCTGCAAGTCTTCTCTCTTCCGGGTCTTAATAACTGAATCATTTGATCCCTCAGCTGTGCTTTTTTTTCTCTACAAAGTGTGGGGCATGCTGCAAGTGTGGTGCCCCGGGCACTTAACCCTAATGTCCCCCAAAGGAAGGCCCTGACTGCATGCCAGTCACAAAAGGACAGTGATGGGATTAAAACCAGCATCCCTGTGGACACAATAACAATGTGTGTTGGGGGGAAGGGGAATGCACACTACTGCCATCCCAAAAATGAAATGATTTCATGTGCAAGCAATTCAAGGAAAAAATCCTGTGTGCTGGGTTCACTAAAGGATTTTTCCTTGAACATGAAAACCATGCATGCACAAAGCGGAGCTGGTATCAGACAAAATAAAGCTATTGGCAAAATGAGAGAGTGATCACACTCACTTGTAATAATTGAACAATATGAAGCGCACAGAAGTCAGGCCAATTTGGTTGTTATCGGCAAACTGCACTGACTTTTCTGCAGGTTATATTTTTGAAGTATCAAACCAGAGTGTGCTTCTCTGTAACTGTGCTTATCAATAGTGCGGACAGACAGCAACCATTTATAGTCAGTGACAGGTGCTCTACAAGAGTCACAACTACAAGCTGACAGGGAATTGTGAAGACCTGCTCAATGTGCACATGTTGGCAAGTTACAAGACAAGGATGGATATACACATGGGACTACTGCAGGTGACTGGTTGGGGAGATGTTGCTTCTGGTCAACTACCAAGGGCCTTGTTAGTCGACTGGTGCCCACGTCTCATCAGCAAGTGGCCATAATGTTACTGAAAAGTTATTTAAAAGCTGTTGCCCATTGAATATAATGGGGCACGCCCCCATACTCTCACTGGCATCTCGTTATCATGCTGGTGAGCGCAGGTGCAGAGCTGGGTGGCACAGAAAAAAATGGGAAGTCCTTGGGACCCGGTGTCTGCAAATTTAAGAGTGTTATTACTTTTAAAAGGCTGCATTTCTTGAGGGACTATTTACATATGCAGAGTCCTTTGGCGGTAAGTCTCTGTTTAATCACTGGCAGGGCAAAACTGCTAATATTGGTAGATCTCTTTAAGTAAGGAGAACACATCCACATATTCATTATTGCCTATCTGCTGCCTAACTATGTCAGAGAGGTGCAAGCCCATTGGCTTCTCCAAGCTTACAATAGTTTATGGTGAGCTGTAGCAGCAAACCGTGCACCACACAAGTAGGAGTTGAATCACTGCTTCCAAGATTACTATCAGCACCAACTCCACTGGCTGGGGTTCCAGATGCTTGTGCTCTTGGAACCTCAGTGAAAGCCAACACCTTATTGAGCTTTTGCTCAAGAAGCAACAGTCCCATGGTGGCACCTCTGGCTGGGGAAAGGCAGGAGGAACTGACAGGTTTACAGGATGCAGAGGTTGCACAAAAGGTAAAGCCACTGGAGACAAGGAAATAGGCTGCACTGGAACCTGGGGCAGAGCTGCTAGTTGGGTTGGACCTGTCAGGGAGCCAGGGGAATCAGTTCCACCTTCTAACCTCAGGGACCCACTGGGGTTATGAAGTCATTATCTAAGGAGCCCTCTGGAAGGGGAAGCCCCCCTTCTCCTTTTGTGTGGGTGCTTTGGCGCAGGATAATCCAAAGGTATACCTCAACATATCCTTCAGTTCCTCAACACTCAAATCTTTGAAATCTGTTCTAACTTGCAATGTATTCGCCAGTGAAGCAGGTGCCTGCTGGAGTTTCTGTTTCCTACCCTTTTTGGGCCACTGGTAGTTGGTCCACTGTAGCTGGCTTCTAAGGTGTCATGGGCTGTAGATGTGGGGCCAGTTAAGTCAGAACCCTCAGACTGGCTGGTGCCTCCTGGGCACTGGAAAAAAACATCCCACCATGCTTTTCCTTTGAACTGGGCAACATCATCAACTACTGCTTGAATTCTGCTTCAGTCCTCATCCCCATTCTGGGACTCCTGAACCTGCATGCTGTGAAAATGCAAAACACAGAAACGCAAAAGCCCTGTCTGTGGTATCTGCCTCCACTTGCTACAGAACCACAGGCTTGCACTGTGAGGAGAGGGTGCGGTTAAACATGTTTTTTTGTTTCAATCTGGGCTCACAAGGGAGAGGGCCTTACCATGTCAGCCTGACTGTTACTAATACTCCCACTTTCATTATTCTAATTTTTGATTTTTATGTTAACGTGCAGTGTAATTATAGGCAAGCACCTATCTTTTTATACAATATAATTTTACATATAATTTTACATGCTTTGATCTGGCTTAGGTTTACATGGCCATTATAATCCTCAAAGGGATTTAAACCCACATGAAAGGGGAAGTGGCCACATATAAATCCCTACCCACTGTAATTCTTTGCAAGCTCTCTATAAAGTTTACAATACTATGCTACAGTTTGTTGGGCTTTTCTGTGATGCAAGCGTTTTATAGAGAACATAAGGTAAAGCCTGGATTAGAAAACTGTACTGATTTATGGTATACCAGTGCATACAAGTAAGAAACTGCCATTTCAAACTATGACCATTTTGTCACATCTGTTTTGCTCTTCTTTTTCTTTATTCATTTCAGTAGGATAGCAAGCCTGTATAACAATATGACCAAGATCATGAGGCCAGAGCAAATGTATAACAAGTGGTCATCTTGTTCCTTCTCCCTATCATGAAATATTAACAGGTCTCATTTCATTACAGTATCTAATTCTTTCATATAGCTAACTTTCATCCCAGTCTTTTGTACATTACTGAATTTGTAAAACAAACTGAGTGACTGTCTTTTGTGCCAAGCATTACTAAATCAAGTGTATTACTTTCTGATGCAAACCATTGCCGACTAGGAACTCAACTTAGGCAATTATTGCCATGCTTCTTTTAACTGGAGTTGGCAGTATAGCATAGAGGTTAAAGTAAGAAGCTGTGAATAAGCTTGGTACATCCATCAAACCTGGGATGGATTCCCACAATCTCCTCTTGCATACTGTGTGACTCTGAGCAAGGCAATTAACCTCCCCAGTGTTCCTTGGTTGCCCCTGAAAACAGGCACTGGTGCCTAGAGGACCTTACCCTTGAATTCTACTTAAATATTCCTTAATAGTGATATGGATATTTAATACAACAATTCAAATGCAGATGTTGCAAAGCAGTATATATGTCACCAGTGAGGATGTAGCAGAGTGACAAACTTTACCCTTCACAAAGGTCTGGTGAAATGCTGGAAAAGTTTGTACTTTGCCAAAAAGCATTACTGTAGTGGAAAAGTTGCCTTTACCAGTGAAGAATTACTTTAATCCACTAGCACAACAGCCTTATCTATTCACTGCTGTGAATTGTGGGTGGTGGGTCAGACACAATGGACTTTGATTTCCTTCTGAACTTAAATGATTATGTTTCTATTTTCAAGGCTCACTGCCAAGTTCAATGGGCCCTCTGAGTGAAAACCTAAAACAGAAAGAAAAAAAAAAGTTAGCCCACACCTTCAATGTACCCAATCAATTACTCACCCTCCCCAGAACTGCTAGTTGGTGGTCATACATAAACTTAAATCAGAATGCAGTGCTGCCCCCTGCCAATCTGCAGCCCAGATAGGGCCTGCATATTCAAACCATTTCTTCTTTCCTATTCTGTCACGTTTTTACCTTAGCTGAAATAGGGCCAGTTACAGTAGTTGATTTCAGCTAAAATATGCACGAACATAGCACAACTCCATTGTCACCCAAATTGCAATTTCCTACCGTATTCTTAATTTTTTTTAAGTACATTAAGAGTTGATGCATTACACTTTCTCTGTGTGATTAATACAGGACTCTGAGCATTGCTCATGTCCTACTTCATTGCATTTTTTTTTCAAGTGCTCTAAGGCTCCATATTCAAAGCTAATGAGCATGCAAAGGGCTGTGTGCTTGTGCCACTGTGTTCCAGGCACCAAACAAGGTACATAGGAATATTTCTGCAGGCATACTGGGCTGTGCAAAGAGTTTCTAATATTCATCCAGCCTGTGCACACCATGGTATAACTGTAACACATATCCAGCTGCAAAATGGAATCACTTGTATATTGTGTTAATCACCTTGTAGAGGGCTGTTAGCTTGGCACAACCACAATAAAGCATAAGTGGTAACTTACAATATTCATGTTAGTGATTCAGCTGTAAATGCAAGGTGCTATGAGTTATTACCATCTCCCTATGAGCTTGAGTGCACAGCTCCCATCAGCTGTCACTGCTACTATAATGCCTCACCATTGACAGATCTTCTCAACACAGCCCAAGCTCTCTCCTGACATCAAGGCAGTACTTACTGACAATCTCCTTCACTCATTCACTCAGTCACTCTAGTCCTCCATTACTGTCCACTATAGTTTAATCATCTCCTTCTTATACTAGGTGCTTACACTGGAGTAGAATGGAAGAAGGCCTTTCAGCCCATTGTTACTGTTCTTCACATTAGTGGTTCCATTTTGACCTATTTTCCAACAACCACATACCCACTCCTTTTTTGAAGCATGTAAGAGAGCCACTAGCTATTATATCATTTGGAAGTGTATTCCAAAGTCTGCCTGTTCTATTTATAGAAGAAAAATGTCTACTATTATCCCTAGCTGTGTCTAACTTTAATTGTTTCTTATGCCCTCTTAGGCTCAGTGGTTTATCCTGCACTATGATCCCCATTTCTTCTATTATTTCTGCTTCCATCATTATTTTAAATATTGTCATTAGGTCTCCCCTGACTCTTCTTTGTTGTAGTGTAAATAACCTTAACTTATTAAGTCTATCTTCATAGTTATAGGCTCTCAGGGATCCCATCATTTTACTGAATCTTCGCTACCCTTTCCAATCTGTGGATTTCTCCTTGTGTATAAGGGTTCCATAGTGGTCACCCATAATCCACATGTGGCCTCACATACATACTATATAGTGGTAGTAAACATCCCTTTGTTTTATTGATAAAACTTCTCCTTATAGTCCTAACCATGTAATTTATTTTCTGTATTATTTGTGTCCTATGTTGTTTAAACGCAAGCTTATTATCAATTATAATGCCACAATCCTTCTCTTGTGTTGTTAATTTTAGATCCTTCCCATTTAGAGTGTATGTCTGTAATGCATTTTGTCTACCTAAATGCATCACAGTACATTTCTCAGCATTAAGCGGTATCCTATTTCTGGATGACCAGCTTTCAATTTTTGCTAGATCTTTTCTCATTTCAGTTTGCTGTTCTGTTGTTTCTACAGGCACACCCAATTCAATATCACTGGCAAACTTAATTACCATGTTACTCATACTGTGGCATAGATTAATTATGTACAGTGCAAATAACACAGGCCCCAGCACAGTTCCCTGTTGCACTCAGCTTGTTACTTCCATAGGGTCAGAGTATTCCCCCTAAGACTCTTACTTTTTGTTTTCTGCCATCTAACCAGTTCTTGATCCATTTAATCATTCTACTGTCTACTCCTATTTCCATCTTCTCTAATAAGTTGCTATGAGATACCTTGTCAAATTCCCTTTGAAAATCCTGGAATATGACGTCCATAAGTGTATTATTATTTAGGTTTTTATTAATATGCTCATAGAAACACAGACGGTTAGTAACACGCAATCTATTCTTTTTAAATCTGTGTTGCTTTCTATCTTCAAAACCTAATATATTGAGATTTTTCTTGATTTTTGTTCTAAAAAAAGCTTTCTGTTATTTTGCACGATATAGCCATTAGGCTTACTGGCCTATAGCTAGATGTTTCTGCCCTATTTCTCTTTTTGCATAGGGGGACCACTGTCACATGTTTCCAGTCGTCCGCACTTCCCCTGTGTTGAAAGAGTTGTTATATATCCTTTCCAGTGGTTGTATAACCCGATCCCTAATCTTTTTAATAAACCTTGGGCTTAATAAATCTGGCCCAGCTGATTTATGAGCTTTTAATTTATTTAATTCACTAATAACCTGATCTAGGTTTGGACATACATTTAACCCCATCTCATTTCTTCCCTGGTCTTCGTCTTCAAATACAGATCCAAAATATTTGTTGAAGGTTTCCACCATTTCTTTTGGTTTGTTTGTTTCTTTACCATTTGCTAGTATTATACCTATTTGGTTATTAGTTTTTAATACTAAATTCACAATGTTATGATCGCTATTACTTAGATTTTCCCTTATTTTTATCTTGTCAACCATCTTGACTCTATTCGTAATTATGAGATCCAGCACATTATCCCCCAGAGTAGGTTTATAGCCTAGCTGGCTTAGCCCTGCTATGTATATGTAGCATTTCTAGAAGTGGTTTGCATTTGTATTTTGTGAGGTTTGTTGTACCCAGTTTATCTCTGGATGATTGAAATCTCCTGTTACTATTATGTCCTACTCTGCTGCAATGTGCTCTATCTCCATTTTGATATTTGCATCCATTTCCCTGTTGGTATTAGGTGCCTAATTGCATAACCCTAGGAACAGCTTTCTTTCAGTTTACCCTGCTTCACCAACTATAGAGATTCTGTACCTAAGTCATTAGTTTGATTGTACATTGTACTATTTATTGAGTTCTTAATATATATGGCCACTCCGCCCCTTTTTTGTTCTCCCTGTCCTTCACAAATAATTGATAGCCTTCTATCCCTGTTCCACTCTACTCCTCGGTCCTACCATGTTTCTGTAATCATACAGATATCAATATTTTCTGCTAACTTTACTTCTAGCACTGATTTTTTTGCTAATATTCAGGCTTCTTGTGTTTAATGACCAAACCTTTATATCAGAATACTTTCTTTTTACTATGCTATCTTTATGTTTACTGGTAGCTGTTTTACTTCCTTCTGTTATTTCCTGAGGTATTACCCCTCTCTCCCTACTTATTAGTTTAAAATCTTATCCACGGTTCTTTTTAGAGTCAACACCAGTTTTCTACTTCCACTTTTGCTAAGATGGAGTTTGTCTTGGAAATAGTATGCTGGTTCATCTACGAACTCTTTTCAGTGTATGATACACCCTATTCCCTCCTGTAATGTACATTGCCTTAACCAATTATTTATGTCTTTGATCTCATGAATATTAAAGTAGCTTTTCCTTAGCACTGGTAAGATTTCAGAAGAGTGTATTGTACCTTGCATTTAAGTTTGTTTGCTTCTTCCCTGATATTTTTATATTTCTGCTTGCCTCTGACTTCTAATATTGTTCACTCCCAAATGAAGAATAATTGTAGCTGTGCAGTCCCTTGCCTTCACTATATTCTTCGACATGCCCTTCACTTCATTTATGTTTGCTGCTGAAAAATAGCTAGTAGTAATACTCACTTTGTTTCCGCTAGGGGTATACTTATCGGTATACTTTACAATTGAGTCACTTAGCAAATACACTTTTTTTGTTTCCTGATTCCTCTCAGTTGCCTCTGGTTCTACCCCCCCCCCCCCACATTGGCATCTGTGTTAGGGGCTGCAGTGTCCATTTCATGCTCCTCTATGTGCATAGCCTCATGAATTGTTTGTGTCCCTATTTCTAACTGTGATCTATATAAGTCTTGTGCACATCCTGACCTTGCCTGTATGTGATCCCCTTGTGTGGTTACAAAAGTAGTATTTTGTTCATCATTTTGTGCTTGTGCGCTACAATCAAGTGCTTGTACATTACATTCTGGTGTCACACATTTGGACCCTGTAGTGTCACTCGTCTCACTCCAGATATTATTTACAGGTCATTGGTCATTTTCAACATTGTTTTCTGCATCTAGCATCAGCAGTGGCTCAAAACTGTTCAGTATTTTTTGACTAAACCCCATAGCTTTTCTTCACCCTTTTTAATTACCTTTGCTCCACTTCCCATTTTCCTTCTTCTTTCTGATCCCTACCTCTCTTCCTTATATCTTTTCCTACCATTTCTCTACTGCATGATTCATTTTGTTGACTTTCCTTAGTTTCTTTCGACAGTTTGTTTTGCTGCAATGTGACCAATTTGATTTCAGCTTCAAGCAGCTTATGCTTGAGTTCCTTTATTAGGCGACATTCATCACATGTAAAAATAAGCACCTCATTTTCAACTTCAGTGCTAATTTTCCTACAGATGATGCGTCTTAGGCCCAATTGTCTGCCCTCCAGTTTTATCACATTCGTGTCCATTATGTACCCTTGGTGTGATAAGCATACTTTAATGTTTATTCCTTTCCCCCTTTAGTAACCAGAACCAGGAATCACTGCACCCTTACTTACAATATCTCAATGTTTGGACAGCTTTGTGTGTCCTTTCTCCCCTCTTCCCCATGCATGGTGAACATGCGCTGGGCTCGTCCCATTCACCCAGGGGGACCTATTTATGCTTCTGTGTCCTGGATGTCTTGGCAGGTCACATGATGCCCCTTACTTTGCTTGCTGCCCGAAAGTTCAATATTTAAAATAATATAATGCTGCTGCACTTGTGGAGACCTATCTGCTCACACAATAGCCCAGGGCAACAGAAATAACCCCTTTTCAGGGCTCACCACTTTATCTCTCTCTCTCTCTCTCTGTGTATGCCCATCTCACCATGAAGCAGAAATTGCCATAGTCTAAGCCACACAGCTCTGGACTACAGCTCCCAGCTCCCCCTTTAGTTCACATCCTTTCCCCACAATATAATGCAGCACACTCATTCTTCAACAATTAAGAATGCAGCATTTTAGCTGTCAGCCAGATCTGCCTCACCATCACTAGGGCAGTCTTGCAGTATGTAGACCACAGCGTAAAGCTCTATGTTATCCATGATATCTGTCTCCCACTACCATTCCCAGTCACTGCATCAAAGTGATGTGCCCCTAGACACCCCTTCTTTCCCAGGATGGCAATTGGCAACAACCCCCAGCACACTGATATGGCCAGTTGCCATCTGACCCTCCATGGACAGTAGTGATATTCAATAAAGTATATTGCTACAGCACTTGAGGGACAGCTATGATATATCATAGAGCTTTCATGACATTAAATAGATGTCACACTAGCACTGTACTGATAAGCTTTATTAAATATTGCTCAACTACATATAGGACCAAAAAGTGGCTCTCTACAATGGTGACTGGAGGTTTGCTGAAACCCACTATCTCAGAACTGGACACGGAATGAGGGCTCTGTGTTGGAGGGTACATCCCCTTGATATGGTGGTTCTGAACTGGAGAGGAAGGGAAGGGGATGCCATAAATCCCAGGATGATTTACACCTGGATTATCAGATGAGAGGGGATGTATTGGATGCCAAGAAGATTTTCAGTGGGGAATCTGAAGAGGGTGGTTCCACTGACTTCAAAGGAGGACAGTAATAGGACTTCGGTGAGAAAGTAGGGTTTGGGGCAATAATGGATACACTGTCAGTTGACAGCTGGTGGGAGTGCCTCTGAATTTTCAACACAAACATATACTGAGTTTTTAGAAGTGATAACTACTGTGGAACTTGCAGCCTATTAGGTCTTGCAAACACCTATAAATATGTCAGTCAGCACTGTATGCAAGTTGCAACGACTTACTTGATACACTACTTGGCTTGGTTAACATCTCCACACTAAAAGGTTAGTGCCAAACTGGCTGTGCCTTTTGAATATGGCGGTGGGCATGCTAACAGGCATACAGCTACTTAACATGAAGTTAGTGCAGTCCTGAGCCCCAACTGCGCTTTTGTGTTTTACTTTTCATGTAAGCAATAATACCCTCCATAGTGGGCAGTATTGGGAAATACCAGACTGCCCAGGGGCATAATGAGGCTGATGTCAAAGGTGGAGTGCTTCATAGCCCCTGAAAGGTCTGGTATTTCCCAATGCTGCCCACCCTGGAGGGTATTATTGTGCTTAGAAAATGGCCCATAGGTGACAGTTTTGAAAAACATATATCAAACTAATAATGTATACATCAAAATAATAATAAACAGCAATTATAATTAAGTTTTGAGGTAAAGTAGCCCTTGCAGTTGTAGAATAAGCAGTGGAGGGAATTGCTTTTTTTTTATTTATTATGCTTTACTTGCCACCATGCCACTGGTTCTTCAGTCAAGTCACAGACTGTTCTGCTCCCACTCCCACATTGGCCTCAGCTCCCTGATACCCCCTGGCTTCCACCTCAGTGCGGGGTTGTGGCACCGGCCCATAGTGCTGCAATCAATGGAATAGGTCAAGGAGCCAGCCTGGGAGCTAATTGAAGCCAAGGGCAGGCTTCATCAAGGCAGCCAGCAGCAATTTTTCTCCCTGATGTACGGGGGTTGGGAGCAGGGATGTGCAATGATGGCCAGCATCCACCCCACTCCCCGAACATATTGGCATCAGCATGTTCAGTACACTCAGCCTCCGTTGGGTGTCTGTATAACACCGAACACTCTACCCCCCCCCCCCGGATAAGGACAGCAGTCATTGGATGCTCAATCCTTCTCCCCCTGGCTAGCCCTCCTACATCCCAGGTCCATTCCTGAACTCAGGTCACTGGTGTTGCAGGTCAGCACCCTGCTCCTGTGCCAGTGGGACTGGCTGCTACATTTTAATAGTTTCTTTACCATAAAGATGTCCTCAAGGTTATGGTTGCTTGCTGTTTTGTTTGCCTTCTTCCCCTTCCCCCCCCCACACACACACACCAGTAGATAACATGATTATTTTGGATGGTTTGGGTGCTTTTATCAGGCTTTTACTTAGCAGAGGAATGTTTTTTTTTTTACCAGGAGAGACATAATAAGCTGAAAGCTTGTTTATAGGTGCAACCTTGGAGCACAAGGAAGTTAAGTGACTTGCTGTAGTGCTGTAGTGCTGAGGTGAATGCAAAGTGAGATAACTTTTTTCATACTTAGAACTGGCTTTTGAATTGTACCCTGAGTCTCCACTCCACCACTGGTTTCAAAGAGCACCATCTCTTGAGACACAGTGCAATTAGTAATGCACTAAGCAGTTCAAGAAACCAGTACCGTTTCAAATGAAAGAAAGATTTGTGTTATTTCTGCACCTCTTTTTTTTTTGCAGTGTGGTTGAATGGGGGAATACTGTGAACCATGATAGGCTACCACTGTTATGAAGCACCACTTTATCTTCACAGTTGTTTTAAATTGTTTCAGATTAATTTTCAAAATCAAATCAAAAATTGTTTTCAGACCCTATTTTTAATCCTGATTTTTTTTTAACAATGTTTCTGTTATCCATGGAAATATAGGCAATCTATTCATTTTTTTTTTTACTTCAGGGCACAAGAATCACACATTTTATGTAAAATATCAGTAAAGTAATCAACGGTCAAATCAAGGTCAGGGATTCATCTACATTGATCCCATTTTTCATTTCTTACACTATTCAAGAATTTGAATTCAGAAAAAATTCTCATATGTCTGAATCAATGTTTGGTTTTGAGGAGATACTAGTTGTGGAATAGCCAAAGTTAACCAAATAGGATTATGATCTCCAAAATGGGGAGGTAGTGTACCAGAATCTCCTATCTGCAGATACTGTGAGGTAAATATTACATCTAGAATGGTCCCTGATGTGGATGTATTTGTAAATTGGGTAGGATAATTTATGCGTTGTTTTAAACAAAGAACCACAGTAATTTCCATGAAATGCTTACCTTGAGGTTTTAACCAGTCACATTTCAAGTCCCCCAATAATATTATTGGTTTATTCTTGAGACAATCTCTTATTTTATTTATGACTGCTTCAATAATTTTTAAACTGGTTCTTGGAGGTGAATAAACTACAGCTATAGCCAAATTGATTTGTGCCATGATTATGATTAAGTATTCCACACCTTCAACACTCCCTTTTGACAAAGTATCAATGTAGCCAAAAGTGTTATTGACATACATCATCACCCCACCACCACTACTCTTCCTGTCCTGCCTAAAGTGTTGATAACCAGGGACACCCAATTCATATTCACCAATTTTATGTGAGAGCCAGGTTTCACTCAAACCAAGAATTCAAGGATTTTGCACATTTATAAATGCAGCCAATAGGTCAGTTTTGGTAGCAATGCTATGAGCATTATCATGCAAAATTGTTATAGTAGATTTATCGATTGGGCCCTGATTTAACTCCACCTCCCCCCAAAAAAATAAATCATGCCAAACTAAAAATTCCGTAAAATCCTTTCACTGGCTTATTGAAGGAATATGAATTAGGGAAAATGTTTTTGCCTGCTAAGACATATTTACCCCAGTTTGTCATAAAACAATTTCTTCTGTTTACTAATCCATGAATTTAAATATTTTTTGAATCTCAGAAGGCAGGGGCTGCCAGCTATTTCCTTGTATGTTATTATCTGATTCACCTGATGTGGAAATGATCAGTAACCCTCATAACCCTAAATAACCCAAGACTTGTAAAGCTAGCATTTTTTAAGGAATATTGATTGCCCAAGATAACTCACACAGCAATAATATATTTAAAATATCATGCTCTATCATAATAAACTATCCAAAAAAATGTTATGTAGGCTTACCAAATGCCAATGCATAAATCTTAGGCAATAAAAATCAGACCAAGGTAAAAAGCAAACTTGGGGTTAACCAAACTATTCTATCAATTTTCCACCTAGGAGTGGCACTCACGCCACTCACTTGCTCACGTGCATGCTCAAGTGCAGCAAGCAGCGCAGGCTTTTAAAGAATGAAGCCCTGCCTCCAGAACTGCTCAGTTGGTTACTGGCCAAAAATCTAAGTCCAAGTAAAGAATGCAACAAATTCAGCATTTCTGCTGACAGAAAGTCCATGTCTTCAGCTGCAAAAAGGCAAATGCTGGTATGTTTGCTTGCAGTCACTGCTTCAGATCCCCAGACTCAAGCACCAGTTGTTAGGTGATACAGACTTGCCTGTAGCTGGAAATGTGGAGCAGCGAATGGTGAGGGCTTTTAAAGTATGAAGCCCCACCTCCAGAACTGTTTGATTGGTTACTGGCCAAAAATCCAAGTCCAATTAAGGAATACAACAAAGCCAGCATTTCTGCTGACAGAAAGTCTGTGTCTTGAGCTGCATAAAGGCAAATGCTGGTATGTTTGCTTCCAGTCACTGCTTCAGATCACCATCACTCAAGCACCAGTTGTTTGGTGACACAGACTTGCCTGTAGCTGGAAAGGGAAAGGGACCTGGGTGTGGTCATATCAGATGGTCTAAAGGTGGGAAAGCAAAATGAGAAGGCAGTAAGGAGGGATGTGGGGGGATACTGGGATTCTTAGGGAGAGGCATCACCAGTAGAAAACAAGAAGTTATTATCCCTCTGTACAGAAAGTTGGTGAGACCCCATCTGGAGTACTGCATGCAGTTCTGGAGACTCCATCTCCTCAAGGACATATACAGCGTGGAGGCTGTTCAGAGGAGGGCAACTAAAATGGTGCAGGGTCTGCACCAGAAGCCATATGAAGAGAGATGAAAGGAGTTTAATATGTCTATATTCAAGGAAAGGAGGAAGGAGGGGATATGATAGAAACTTTCAAGTACCTCAATGGAATCAACAAAGCCCAAGAAGGTAGCATCTTTCAGAAAAAGAGATGTGCAAGAACAAGGGTTCACAACTTGAAGACAGAGCGTAGATGGCTCAGAGGTAATGTGAGGAAGGATTTTTTCATGGAGATTGTTGTGGATGCATGGAACGGCCTTCCTGAGGAGGTCATGGAGTCAAAAACAGTAGGGGAAGTCAAGAATGCATGAGACCAACATAAGGCAATTCTAGTGGGTGGTAGGAGGAAGTAGGCTGTTGGTAAACTAGGATCTGCAGCTTATCCATTAGGTAGGAAAATGGGCAGACTGGGTGGGCCAGGCAGTCCTTATCTGCCATCAAAGTATATGTTTCTATATACAATCAACTTCTGAGTATAAGTTTAATATACCAAAGTTAGAATCTTTAAGGGCTTAAGTGTGATCAAAAACCTGGTTCTTATTCATAGTGTTTAATAGAGTAGCCACTAATTTTGAAAGCTTCTTCCAATGTTGTAGAAAAGGGGAAAGTTTACCATGGACATAAGATAAAATTCAAATCAAGGGTAAGTTTTGTCTAAGCTGGGCCCATCATTCCTTAAATGAAGGAACCATTTGAACTGTCCAATGCTGAAATAACAGTTGTGAGATTGTAACCCCTATAAGAGTTAAAATTGATTTATCAGCAATTTACAAGTTTGTTGTAAAACATCCTAAAGATACAAGAATATAAGTTAAAGTCATAAATACAGATTTTTTTTGTTCAATACATTATATAGTATATGACTAACCCCCTATTGTATATGAAATTCAGCAGCTGCTCCAAAGCTGTTGTACTACAGTTCAAAGGTCAGAAAACTTGTTGTAGTATCGATCTGACGTCACATCGCTAGTACAAGTTTTTTGTCAATTAAATAGTCGCGCACATAACTAAAAATTTGAAAACTCAATTTGAAACCAGCGTGTCCAGCATCAAAATATCATCCCAACAGAAAAGCTACCTTTCCACATTTCATTTGGGGAACACTGCGTTTTTCTGCAAGGAGTCACAGTGAATGTAACACACTACTCAAAACCGGAAAAGCGGAGGCAAGTGGCGGTAATCGTAGACACCAGTGACTCTGAATAAGTAAGTTTTTTCTCTAAATTTAACCATATAGATGTAAAACAATGTCTGGGGGTTGGGGGTTGCTCTGACAAATGCTGACATTATTTTTTTCTTCCTCTCACTGAAATGCTGAACGACGCCACGATGATCGTATCCTTTTCTCTCTTAACTTGATTTAGGGTTACCACCTGTCCTGCGTTTCACAGGACAGTCCTGGTTTGGGCAGCTGTGTCCTGCAAAAAAACAGGAAAAATACTACATGTCCTGACTTTTTAGTAGAAAAAATATTTTCTAATTTTACTCTAAATCTTGTAGAAACCTATAGTATCTTAACTAAAATACATTAAAATGATATGAAACCATAGAAGCAACCAAGAAACTACAATACTTAGCCTTAATTCTGATTTTATAGAGAAAACAAGTCTGTTGCAGTAGTCAAGGTTACCTACTGTCCTGTGAAAAAACATATTTTAGTAAAAAATTTCCCACTTTGTGCTTCTTAAAAGGTGGTAACCCTAACTTGATTCTATATAATTATCGTACTGTATAAAAAGATTTCTGTTTGACAATATACAATTCAGTACCACTCGTCTGTGTCCGGTTTTTTTTGCTGATAGGGGGTTAGTGATATACTATAAAAAACAGTGGATGATTAAGCATCCACTGCAAGGCTTTGTTTCCATCTCGGTTTGTGTGATGACATCATAGAGACCTCTCAAGCTTCGCTTTCGAGGTCTCTATGATGTCATCACACAACCTCGATGGAAACACAGCCTTGTTGTGGATGCTTAATCATCCACTATTCTATATGTTTTATTTCCTGCCATAGCTTTTGAACAAAATGACAGGACCAAAGCATATGATCCAATGAACCAATAACTTTATTACATTTATGACAAAAGTTGTACTGTTTAAGGCCCAGTTTATGTAGTCTTAAGTGGGTTAAATATGCATTATGTAATATCTTGTAACAGATTAATCGTAGGTTGTCAAGGGGTAGTCATTTATAGATATTATTCCAAATATTTGACCAGATTAAAGAATGAGTTGAAGTGTAATTATCCCAGAAAGGGTTTTGGAAAGGCTTTTTTGGAATATTTTACTCTCAGAAGGTACTTATATAAAGACGAGATTGGACGTGATTTAATAGCTACTGTATACCAATCTACTATAATATCAATATTGTGAATGGGCATCCTATTATCAAAATAAGATTTAGTTATAAGTTTTAACATAAATTAAATATATGTTTTTTGGACCACTGAAATTCCGTAGAGAGTTCAGAAAAAGAGCAACATTTACCGTGATTTAAACAGATATTTACCCGGGGGTTAACCTGACCTGTTAAAAACTTTGAGGTTAGAATTTTGTCATGAAAATGAAAGTTTGGGTTGTAGAGGACAGGCTGAAAAGTACTTTGAGTTATATTACTATTAAAGCATTGGCAAAATTGGTTGTAAATCTTTAAGGATGTACCAATAACTGAATTTTTAATATCTTTAAGTAATATTTTAAAAGTAGTGTATAGTACAGCCTCTGGATCAATGTTATATTTCTGAAGTAAATTTCTTTCCAGTAAAACCCATGTGGGGACATAGACAGAGGATTGGTAATTATATGTAATCCATTTTAAATATGTATTCATGTGTGAAGCTAAATAATATAGTAAAACAAATTGGTATCTTCTGTCCCCCTAGTTTTTTAGGAAGCAATAGTTTTTGTAGGGCTGTTTGAGTTGTGCTTCTTAACCATAAGAAATTGTTTATAATAGAATGAAGTTTAGAAAACCAAGTAATAGGAAGGAAAGTATTCAACATATTAATAGGAATGAAAATTCTGGGGAAAATATTCATCTTTGTAATACTTACTCTACCCTGGAAGGAATTTGGAAGAGTGGCACATCTATTTAAATCTTGGTATTTTTTGTAGGGGTGCATCTAAATTCTACTTAATTAGTTGGGACTTTTCTTTAGATAAAATTATACCTAAGTATTTGATTCCTGAGGGGTTCCATGTGAGACCTAAATTAAGAATGTCATCGTTATAAAACAATTTGAGAGGGGCATCACTTCTGTTTTATCTCTGTTTAGGTCATAATTAGAAACACTACTATAATCTTCAATCACCTTTAATGCTGCTTTAAATGAGTTTACTGGGTCTAACATGTATAATAATATATCATCCGCAAAGGCTGATAATATAAAATGATACTTTAAAATGGATACTCCTTTTATATCTGGACTCGTATTTAAAAAGAAAAGTAAGGGTTCTAGGTAAAAGATGAATGAAATAGGAGAGAGAGAGAGAAGGCATCCCTGTTTAGTACCCTGGAATAGTTTAAAAACTGGTGATAGTTGGTTGTTGCAGCAAACATTTGCTGTTGGATTTGAATTTAGAATTTTTTACCAAATAATAAATGCTGAAGGAAAACCACATTTTGACAAGGTGGCATAAAGAAAGTTAAGATGGACCCTATCAAAAGCTTTTTCAGCATCCAGAGACACCAAAGCAAAGGATTTGTTCGTGTTCCTGGTTGCGGAAAGAATATGTGAGATTTTTCTAAAGTGATCTGACACTTGTCTGGATGACATGAAACCTGCTTGATCTGAACTAACCAAGTTCTGCCATATCATTTTGATTCTTTGAGCCAGAATATAAGTTAAAAGTTTTATGTCATAGTTAATCAATGATATAGGATGATAGCTGTTGACATTTTGTTTTGATTTGTTAGGCTTAGGGGGGAGTATCATTTGCATTTCTAATAAAGTATTATTGGAGATGCCTTCTGATAGAATAAAATTGAATAATTGCTTTAAAATTGGAATTATAGGAGTTTTGAACACTTTATAAAAATTAGATGTAAGACCATCTGGTCCAGAAGTCTTATTGATTGTGAAATTATCTATAGCCTCTTCAATTTCCTTTAACCTGACCAGAGCTATTAATTTGGAGTTATTGGTATCATTAGTATGAGGACATGAAAGTTTTACTAATTGTTCTTCTATTAATTTTAGAGTGGGAGGATTAGATATCTGGGCATAAAGTTTTGAATAGTAAAGGTAACATTTGTTTAATATATCTCTGTAATCTGTTAAAAGTTTGTTTTGATGTTCGGAGAGTATAGATTCTATATGTCTAGATTGTTTTGTCTTCTTTATTCTCTGTGCGAGCAACTTACTAGGTTTTTCCCCTAGATCAGCATATGAGGCTTTAGATCTAATAAGCAGCATTCAGCTTGTTCTTTAGATAAAAATTGTAATTCTTCCCTAGGCCTTGAAATTCTGGGTATTCCTGGGTTGAGAGTGAATCTGGATTTTTTGCTCCTAAAACTTTCAATTTATTAGTTATATCTTGGAATTTTTCAGTTCTTTGTGTTTTAATCTTTGAACCAAATCTTATAAACTCACCTCTTAAATAGCATTTGCAGGATGCACATATAATATCTACTTTTTTAGTAGGTTTTAAACTGTGGTCCCCAAAAACTTGAATAGCTTCTTTAATATATTTAATTATATATTGTTGCCTCAGTAGATTAGGATTAAGTCTCCATGAAAAGCATTTCAAATAAGGGATACCTCATTTTAAAGTGACTTTTATTAAAGAGTGGGTCCTGGGCTGAAGGAAGTAGTTCCTTAGAAAGAAGAAAATCATAAATTCTGGAGAAAATGTTATGTGCCTAAAAATAGAAAGTAAATTATTTTTTTACTTGGAAAAAATGTTCTCCATGGATCTGATAGCTCATATATTCCAATTAAATTTTGTGAAACCTTATTATCTACCAACATTGTATAAGTTGAGGGGTTTGATTTATGTAGGAGGTGATCTAGTGGTAAATTCCATTCACCTCCCAGAATAATATGGTGATTGTGATAAAGTGTTAGGGTAGAAATCAGGTTCACGTAAAAGCCGAAAGAAATATTATTTGGGCCATAAATGGACCCCAAAATGAAATTAGCTTGAGTCAGTTCTACCACTGCTAAAACATATCCTCCCTCTTGGTACAAAATAAGATTTGAAAGGTGAAAGTCCACTGAAGTGTCCACTAAGATCACTACCCCTGCTTTAGCTGTATATTTACCTGCTTCAGAAACTATTCTAAAGTTGAACTTTTTTTAAGCATTCCACTTCAGAACCTAGAAAATGTGTGTCCTGTAGAAAATTAAATTAAACCCTATAGATCTTAAATAATTTAGTATCAATACTCTTTTGTTTTTCAATCGTAGCCTGTTTACATCCCAAGATGGCAGTTTAATGTTAATAACACTCACAGGTAAACCATAAAAGTAATATTAATGATTCATAGAAGTAAATCTCTATGTTTATCAATTCACTAATATTTTGTACCAGCTCCCTATACCCACAATCCATGGTTAACCCACAACATGTACCCTAACAATATAAAAACTAGCAAAAATTTTGAAAAGTTAACTTTAATGCAAACTTGAAGTTGTAATTATGTGAAAAACTATTCCCAAGTCCCAAAGACTGACCTCCTATCCATATCTAACTCAATGATTAACTATGTCAGGAGCCACTACATCTCATCTTACAACACAATTGAAAAAATATACACTAAAACAAATTTGCCAATGCAGAATATAAGGTATTTCAAGGGCTGGGGGGAGGGGGGTGTTGTAGATTGCTAGATTACTAACTGCATAAAAATTAACAGAAAATACCAAAATAAGATTATATAGAAAGGACTGATAAATTATACTAAACTGTAAACCTAATCATAGTCATAGTCATGGTGGAGAACCTATTCAGTATGGGTCTCCATTAATAAACTAGCCCACTATGAAAAAGAATTTAACTCATAAATTCAGTGGGAAATGTGGAGTGACTTCATAAGCTTAACTAAAAGAAAGGGATACATGTCCAAGGGTAATGAATTAAATTATAAACTGGGACATTTATTAAAGGTTTTAGATTATACATTTATATGTATACCATAAGGAACAACTTTTGTAATCAAGTAGGGTCATGTTGACTTGGTAAAACCTCCAATTCTACCTAAATTAAAAAAAATGAAATAAGCTGCCTGAAAGCAGTCCACAAGGAACCCTAGAGGCATCACCAGCAAGTAGCCACAATTTCTTTAATTCCCACTGTGTAAGTAGTCTAGTAAATTTGCCTTAGAGGGAAACTTAAGACAGTAAGCCACAGAGTGTCACAAAAAACAAACAAAAAAAAAAAAAAACTCTTACTGGTTAGGGGGAACATCTGATTTTGCATGTCCTCAATCCCTTTCTCTCCAGAAGGATATTTTTCTCCAGCTAGAAAAAGGGTAGTCCCACTAGATCAGGAGCTCTATCTAATGGGACAGGAACCTGGGATTGCTAGATGAATGGTCAGGAGGTATGTTCTAATTAACATACTTCCCTCTTTATCTTATTAAGTGTAGTCATCTCACCACTATAAATCAGATGGTCCCTTAGTGATCTCTGACATAGATATTCAGGCTGCTCAGAGAAAATAATTAACCCCTATTTAACTGGAAGAAATAGAGAGGTACAGAATGGAACATTTCCTAAGGGACCAGACCTTGCACCTTTGTCATTCACAGAGAGGGCTGGACACATAAGAAATTATTAGACCATAAATTCCCCTGCCAGTGAATAACATGTAGTTTCCAATTTTAGAGTGTTATTATTATGATTACCCCACAGAGTTTTGCCCTATTTAATGGGGTGAGGTAGCAAGTACTGAGAGAATTGAAAATGGAATTACTTTGTCCTTAGATAGTATGTGGTTAAAGATGCTCCAGGTCCCAATATCGAGTTCACCCTCCTTTGTCCTAAAAAAATGAAAGATATCAGTAGGCTGGTCTCGCTTGCACCTCACCATAATCACACATCAGTGAGCTAGAGCAAAGATGCATCTAACATCATTCAAAATTCGGTTTTACCAGCAGGGTCCCTTTAAACTGTATAAAGTAATAAAAATGATTTTACCTTACTGCAAGAACTCATTTGCAATTGAAAGCCATACCAGCCAGAAATTACTCCTAATCAAATAGTTTCCCTTCATCAACTGATGGATCTTGACTTCTAATAGAACTGCAGACTTAGTTTAAACGATCCTGGTTATAATGGGGGGAAAGAAAGAAAATCATTACCATTGGCAAATAAAAAGTTTATCCCAGCAAACCTGTTCCTTAACCAATGAGTAGAAGGATGAAGGATACAGGGTAAATAAGAGAATTTTAAAATAACTTTGAAGACCTGTGAAGGTTTGAAATCATAACTGTGTCAAAGAAAAAAGTAATTTTTCTTCCATGTATTTAGCAAGTCTAAGAACGAGTAATAAATACCACAAAATAGCTTATTATAAAAGTTAATTACAGAAGATAACCTAATCTTCTTTGAAAATGTAATAGATTATAAAGTATGTGTGCTATATTTACTGAGACTACGCACTTTAACTACTATACCACATACAAGTGAAAAAAAAAGTCAGATAGATGTAACCATTATTAAATGAATACAATTTTCTTTTTAAATGAAAATACATACATAGCTGTTTACTCCATAGACCACACAAACATTGTGCAGCTAAATGAGAGTAACATGCTATCCAAACCAGTGCAAACAATAAATTGTCAGAATGCTGTTTGAAGTACTGCTACAAAATGTTTAGAAGTGCAAATGAAGCAAAAAAGTGCTATGAATTGTAAGATGCTCCTGCTCTTCACTCCTCCTGAGCTTCATGAGGGGATGTGCTCCCTGATGAAACTCAGGAGGAGTGAAGTGTCTGGACATCTCAGTACTTGTGGGACAGACTGGGCAGACTGGTATTTCTTACAATTCTGAGCACTTTTTTGTTCATTTGCACTTGTAAATACTTTGTTGCTGTACTTTAAACAGCAGCTTGGAGAGGAATTGTAATCTGATTGTTTGTGATCCGATAGGCCACTATATACAAATAGTTTGAACTGAGATTTGCTCCCCTTCTGACAATTCACTGCTAAAACTGTCTTGGATAGCACTTTACCTTTAGATAACACTAGGCGTTCGAATCGTTCTCATCTACCGTCCACCCGGAGATGGGAAATGCTTCTTATATGAAGTAGCAGACTTCCTCGTCGATATGTCACTTGAGTCACCCAGATTGATGGTTCTGGGTGACTTTAATGCCTGGGTCGATGATGAACTCTCACAATTTGGTAACCACTTCCTCCAACTTATGTCTTCTTTGGGCCTTACTCAGGTAGTTTCCACTGCTACACATAAATCTGGGCACTCTCTGGATTTAGTCTTCCTCTGAGGGATTGATTCATCCGACGTGGGGGTGGAACCAGTCACCTGGTCTGACCACTACACCGTGAGGTTCAATTTTTGCACCCCCCTGGGAATGCCTTCCCCTGTGGAGATGGTCGGGTACCGCCCATTATGGAATATCACTTCCCAGGGCCTTGACCTCTCATCCCCCGTGTTGGCTAGCCGTAACCCAGAGGCACCGGTGTCAGCCTATAATACGCCGTTACGGTGGCCCTGGATCTTATTGCTCCTGTTTGTAAGCACTCCCTGTCTCTTCACCCCAGGTCTCCTTGGTTTGATGGGACACTGAGGGAGTTGCAGAGACAGGGTGAAGGTTAGAGCATTGTTGGTGCAAGTCCGCCCTTGATGCCAACCAACTTAGATTGATGGAACATTATTCTATCTATCAATCTGCAATCACCCATAAGAAGGCAGAATTCCTGTCCAGGAAGATTGCAGTTGCACAGAATCGACTGGCTCAGTTATTTCGGACTGTAGACAGACTGTGCAACCCAGTCTGTCTGCAAGTCCGAAACGCTTTTTCGCAATTAGAGTGCAAGGAGCTTGCTCGTTTCTTTGCAACTAAGGTGGCTGACATCAGGGCGGACTTGCATCCGGCAATCTCTAAGGGTGATGTTGTGGAACAGTGCAAGTTCTCAATACCTCAGTTCTCTTGGAGTTCCTTTTGCCAACCTGAATTCGTGGATATTATGAGGATCATCCATAGTGTGCAGCCCACGAGCTGTGGTTTGGACCCTGGACCAACTCCCCTAATTTTGGGTTGTTCTGAAATCATTGGTCCAATCTTGGTGCAAATAGTCTGGTGCTCCTTAGAGTCAGGTGAGTTTCCTAACTCCCAGAAAGAGGCGGTGGTGACACCCCTCTTGAAGAAAGCTACTTTGGACCCAGACTGTTTCTCAAACTACAGACCTTTCTCTAACCTTCCCTTTATTGGGAAGGTTATTGAGAAGGTAGTGGCAGCCCAATTGGAAGACCATTTAACCATCCATAATGTCTACGAATCCTTCCAATCTGGTTTTTGTAAAAGACACAGCACCGAGACTGCGCTGGTTCGGGTGCTTAATGATCTTCTGAGGGCAAGGGATCAGAAGAGACATTCCATTCTAGTTCTCCTTGATCTCTCATCAGCTTTTGACACTGTGGATCACCTGGTGTTGTTAGCATGCCTGAGGCTAATCTGTGGAATGTCGGGAACTGTTTTAAAATGGTTCACTTAATTTCTTACTGGGAGATCACAAAGAGTTGTGTCAGGGGTTCATTCCTCCAGCCCAACTTCTTTGTTGTGCAGGGTGCCTCAGGCTTCAGTGCTGTCACCCATGTTATTCACAGTGTATATGCTGCCCCTCAGAGACATTATAAGACGGTATGGGCTGAGGTTTCACTGCTATGCAGATGATACCCAGCTATACTTGTCTTTTGCACCTGACCAGGATGGAGCTCTCTCAGTGTTTAATAACTGTCTGGAAGAAATCCAAGGTTGGATGGATTCTAGTTGGTTAAAGTTGAACTCAGAGAAGACAGAGGTGTTAGTGGTGGACCCAGGTGGTCAGATAGTGAGGTCGCATGATGGCATGCTCTCTGGAATTTTTCTTGGCAGTGTGTCACTTCCAACCTTTGAATGGGTGCGCAAACTTGGGATTGTCCTAGATGACAGGCTGACCTTTCAATTTCAAGTGTCGGCCATTGTCAGGACTTCCTTTTATCATCTTAGGAATATTGCCAGGGTGCGTCACCTTGTTCCATCTGACTCTTTGCCAACATTGGTCCACACCTTTGTGCCCTTGTGCTTGGACTACTGCAACGCCCTTTACTTTGGGCTTTCTGGGGTTGAAATCCATCGCCTACAGCTGGTGCAGAATGCTGCAGCCAGGGTTTTGACTGGGACAAGGAGATCCAGTCATATTACCCCGGTACAGCGCGAACTGCACTGGCTTCCTATACGGTGGCAGATCACCTTTAAAGTCATTTTGTTGACTTTCAAAGCCCTTCATGATCAGGGTCTGACCTATCTGAAAGAACTTCTGGTGCCTTACTGCCCTGACCGATCGCTCTGCTCAGCCGATGAGAGGTTGTTAGAGATTCCAAGAGTGAGTTTAAAATCTTCTGGCAGTAGAGCATTTTCTTATGCTGCACCCACTCTTTGGAATTCTCTACCACGCTGGTTAAGGGAGTGCACCTCCGTGGAGGTATTCAAGAAAAATTCAAAAACTTACCTGTGGCATATGGCCTTCTTGGAGGATTAATGTAATATGAATGCAAATACTGTATTTTGATTTTATGGGATATTTTATTACTTGTTTTTAATATGTGATGTTGTTATGAAATCATTTTACTTATATGTTTTATTAATTGGTATTGTATGTTGTGGTTTTTGATATGTTCAGCACCTTGATATATTGAAAGGTGCTTTAAAAATAAAGTTATTATTATTATTTACTCTCATTTAGCTGCACAATGTTTGTGTGGTTCAGGAACTAAATGGCTATTTATGTAAGAGAGAACAAAAATACAAATCTTCATTACATTCAGTACTGCCTTGTAATCTTCTTTAATGTGGGTGTATCTCGTCATATATAAAGCAGGTACCATTTGTACTGTAGAACTGCTAAAATACAGAATTTAAATGAGGAGTATCAGCATTAGTTAGAGTGCAGGGGTGTTTTTTTGTGGTTTACAAGTGTGGGGTTAACCAGCCTCATCTTTTCCTGTGCACCATCTCTGAAACCTACTGTAGTTCATGGTGAATGCAAATACCTTGGAGTGGTTACTGTTGTAAGGTGGCTATAGTCTGCCATTAGTTGTAAAAAGTATATGGAGTTGATTAATTGAAGGCATTCAATCTGTAGTCCCAAAGGACTTTCTGTGTATAAAGATTGCTTAAAATCATGCTTAGAAGCTTAGTATTGATCTGTACTGATCTCAGAGCTACCATTTTTTGTTTGTTTTCTGGTTTTTTTGCTTGTTTGTTTTTGCAACTGGAAGCACTGTAGCAGCACAACCACAGCTATTAATTGTGATTACCATCTAATGTCTAATATGTTTTTAAGCTAATTCACAGCTGCCAATTAGAGCATGAGCCAAACAAGTAGAGCTCAGCAGTCTAATGCTTCAGGTGAACCATTTAGTTTGGAACACGTGCCCCCTGACAATACCCAAGAGGAGCAAAGCACAAGGGCATCTCAGTGGTTGTGGAAGAGACCAGGCAAACTGGTATTCCTTCCTATTTTGAGCACATATTTGCTTTATTTGCACCTCTTAACACTTTTTAACAGTACTTTAAACTGAGTCTTGGAGATGAATGGTATTCTGTTTGTGATCCGATGTGCAGCTGTATATAAATGGTTTAAACTGACATTTGCCCCCCCTTCTGACAAATAATTGCTTGCAACATTTTGGAAAACACTTTTCTTTTTTTTTTCTTTCTTTCCAGAGCTCTGGCTGCAAGCCTGCTATCTATGCCCCCCAGCGCCAGCCCCGAAGATCAGACCCCCTCCCTTATGCACCCCACAACTTACCCTTCGTGGCAGGGTGGTGGGGAGTGACTCGACCCACCCCAAATAGATCCATGCCAGGGAGGTGCTGTCTCAGGGATGGTGCTGTGGGGTACAACTTCATTCTCCCTGGGCTTTTTTTCTGCTTTTCTCCCTGTGGGCCACGGCGTGCATTGACACCAGTGACTGGGTGGGTGCACACTCCCATGCACGCCCCAATCATGCGTCTGCCATGTCCCACCCCCATGGTTTGTGGCTACGTGCCACTGACTCCCAGCCTCTGCTAGGGGTCAGGCAAGCACCGGCTGCCAGAACCCCCTCCCCAGAGATGGAGAGCAGTCCATTGGATGTTCAATCTGTCTCCTTCCTGCCGACCCACAACAACCCGTGCCCATTCTCAAACATGGGTCACTGGCATGGTGCCAGGTGTGGCGTCCAGCACCTCAACCATCAGCGCCACCAGGATGGTGGAAAACACTTTACACTTGATTATCTGTACTGTATTTGTGTAGTCTATGGAAAACAGCTATTTCCATAAGAAAGAATAAAAATACGAATATTCATACAAACATACAAAATTTCAGGCAGAAAAAGGCCCAAAGGTCTATCAAGTCTGCCCGATTGTGCAGCTCTTAATTTCATATCACTACAGCTGCCCCACCCCCACCTAAACCTCTCCCCTTCTCCTCTTTTCCAGTTATTCCTCCCTTTGTGTTTTTGTCTGTACTAACCCTGCCCTTGACTGTATCCCAACCCCGCTTAAAGCTATCCACTATTCTTTGAGCGATTAACTCCTCTGGCAGCGCATTCCAAACCGGCACTGCTCTCTTTGTGAAGTAGTGCCTCCTCATCTCCTTCCTAAACCTTCCGCCTTCCAACTTTAGACTGTGCCCACTAGTGACCCTTCCTCCTTTAAGTGGAACAATCCTCCTTCCCTGACTTTGTTTATTCCTTTCAAGTACTTAGAGGTCTCTATTATGTCCCCTCTTTTCCTTCTGTCTTCCAGTGAGTACATGTTGAGCTCCTGCAACCTTTCCTCATATGGCAACTCACCTAGTCCCAAGATCATTTTTGTAGCCCTACGCTGCACCCTCTCCAGTAATCTCACATCCTTTTTGAGGTATGGGCACCAGTACTGTACACAGTATTCCAAGTGTGGCCTCACCAGTGAACTATACAATGGAAGGATGACCTCCCCCTTTCGAGAGGTGATCCATCTGGCAATGCACCCCAGCATCCTATTTGCTCTTGCTGCCACCCTCCTATATTGTGCAGATACCTTCATGTCCCCTGTGACTATTACCCCCAGGTCCTTTTCCTCCTCTGAAGCCATTACCTACACTCCCCCCTAGCCAGTAGCTGTTCTTGGGATTTCTGGCTCCAAGGTGGATGACCTTGCACTTCTTTGCATTAAACCCCAACTACCGCTCCCTAGACCAGTGTTTGAGTTTAGCTAGATCCTCTGAGTGCCTGCTTCACTTCCTCATTGTCCACTTTAGCACAAATCTTATTGTTGTCTGTGAACAGACAGATCTTACTCTTGATCCCCTTTGCAGTATCTCCAGTGAAGACATTGAACAAAACAGGATGCAGCACTGAACCCTGCGGTACCCCACTCATTACTGGCTGTGCCTTGGATGTCTTCCCCTTTACAACTACTCTCTGTTGTCTGTCCTGCAGCCAGCTCTCAACCCATCCCACCAGTTTTTCCCTCGCCCCCATGTATCTCTGCTTGCTCATCAATCTCCTCTGTGGCACAGAGTTAAAAGCCTTGCTGAAGTCCAGACACAGGACATCCACAGCATGGCCTTCGTCAACCACCCTAGTGACCCAGTCGAAGAAGTTGATCAGGTTAGTTTGGCAAGATCTTCCCATGACAAACTCATGCTGTCTCTCATCCTGAAGGCCATTGCTATCGAGAAAGGTTATCAACCTCTCCTTCAGAATGGTCTCCATCAACTTCCCCACTATGGAAGTCAAGCTCACCAGTCTGTAGTTACTCAGTTGGTCCTTGGGTCCACTCTTTTGAAGGGGCACCACGTGATCCATCCTCCAGTCCTTGGGTACATTCCCTGTCTCCAAGGGAGTGCTGAACAGGTCCATCAGAGGGCCTGCCAGCAACTATGCCACTTCCTTCAGGACCCTTGTGTGTACACCATCCGGTCCTGGTGCCTTGTCCACCGGCAGGCCTTTAAGGGCCTTCAGAACTTTATCCTCTTGGATGACCTCATCTGTTATCTCTGCCCCCTCTCCACCCTTGCCCCCTTTCTCCTGCGGTATTGGGCCATCTCTTTTTTTAGTGAACATCGAGCAGAAATACTCATTGAGTGCCTCTGCCTAATCTTCCCCTTGTTCCGCACATCCTCCCTTTCTCTTGATTCTAATGATGTCATCCCTACAGTTTCTCTTTTCCCTTATGTATTTAAAGAACCCCTTTTCCCCCTCCCTGATCCCTTGAGCCAACTTCAGCTCCTTTGCTGCCTTGGCTGTCCTGACTGACCTGGTCACCTACCTAGATGCCTTTGAGAACACTTCTCTGTCCTCTTCACACCCAGATTTTTTGAACATAATGAAGGCCAATCTTTTTCCCTTACCTTCCCCTCTACCTCCTTGGTGAGTCAGGTAGGTTTTTTTGACCTGGACTGCTTACTCTGAGATTTGGCACATGTATTTGTGGCCTCATTCAATCCCTTCCTAATGATTGCCCACTTCTGTTCAGCATCCATCCCTGGGTTAATTTCAGCTAAAATCCTCTCTAGGATGCTGCCCATTCTGGCAAAATCTGCCTTCCTGAATTCCAACAGTCTTGTCCTGTTCTTGGCAGACTCCTTCCCTGCATTGAAGAGGAATCACACTGAGTGTCGGGCGCTTCCTGCTAGAGGATCGTGTACTACCACATCCTGAAATTGGTCTCCATTTGTTAGGACCAAATCCAGTATGTTCCCCTCCCTAGTAGGATCCAGCACCCCTTGCTCTAGGTAACTGTCTTGGATAGCCTCCAGCAGCACCTGTTCCCTGGTGTGTACTGTAGTTACAGTCTGCCAGTCAACCCCAGGTAGGTTGAAGTCTCCCACTATAACTGTATTCCCTTTGTCACTGACCTTCCTGATTTGTTCCCCCAGCTCCCTATCCATCTCCTCATTCTGTGAGGGTGGCCTGTACACCACCCCATCCTGAGCTTCTTACCTTTAGGGCTTTGGAGCAATATCCATATGGCTTCTGGTCTCCCCTCCTCCCCTTCCTCCCTAGTACACAGTATCCCCTCTCTGACATAAATAGCCACCCCTCCTGGTCCTTGAGGAACACCTTGTATCCTGGGATTGTGAGATCACAGTCATTGCATTGGGTGGCCCAGGTCTCTGAGATGGCAGCAATATCTACCTCCCCCTCCACCATAATTGCCTGGAACTCTGCCACCTTGTTTGCTAAGCTCCTTGCATTCAATGATACTACAGTGCACCTTGTGTCCTGACCCTTATCTTCCTGCATCTCCCATTCCCATTTCCACTTTTGTCTTGGTAACATCATTCATTACATTCAGTAATACTTTGTAATCATCTTTATAGGTGGCGTATCTCATTATATATATAAAGCAGGTACCACTTGTACCACTGAAATGTTTAAATATAGAAATTAAACTAGGAGAACAAGCATTACTTAGAGTGCCAGGGTGTTTTGTTTTTTGTGGTGTGCAGAAGAGGAATGGTCACAACTGCCACTAGGACACTCAGCCAAGGCCAGATCAATGGTAGTTTGGAGCGGCTCACATAAGAAATGGGCAGACAATTCAAACCATGGGTCTTTTCTGCTGGCAACATTGTTTCTATTGTTACCATGTTTCAAGGAAGTAATAAGCCAAGACAGGGTATGCATTATATGATTTTAATGCATGCCCCGGGGTCGTAGTAATGCACAATGTCAAAGACTGATTATCTTTGCACCCCTGGGAAATGCACTGAAATCCTATGATGCACATCCTGGAAGAGCTTATTGCACTTATAAAATTGCTCTAAGTAGTTTTTTTTGGGGGGAGGAGAGAAAAAATAGATACAGCTCCTTACTGTATGTTTACATAGATTTAATGCATGTTCAGCTGACGTCTTTCAGCCAATGACATTTCTATTTTTTCTTGCAATTTTATACTGTACATTTATTTAAAATATGTGAGTGAGTGTGGGTAGACTGCATTATCCTGTCACCTAGCAACATCTTCCCCAGTTGGTAGCACAGGTGAATCCTTCTTGCTTACATAAATACATTTAACATAAGATGAAATAGCTGTCTCTGTATCAATTAAAAACAAAGCATAATACTTCAGTTCACTAGGAACATTTGAAAATATCTGGAGTGTAACTTTACATGAGAAAGGCTCACCTTGCTGTGATAACAAAGAAAAAGCATAATACCTAAACTCTTTATTAGAATTAGAGAAATCTAAAATAAAGATGACGTGACAAATGCAGTGACTTTGTAGTCATACAATGTTTATGGAAACACACAAAACTGCCAGCAGATAAAGGCCTTATGATCTATCAAGTCTGCTCTATAGTGCAGCTAGCAGCCCCTATACTGCAGCTGCCCCTCCATCCCCTCCACCCCCTCCCTTGATGATCCCCCTTACCCTTTTCCATCCCAGTTTGAAACAGCCAACTGTTCTGCAGGATACCACTTTCTCTGGCAATGCATTCCACCCAGACACCACCCTCTCCACAAAGAAGTGCCTCCCCATTTCCCTCCTGAGCTTCCCCCTCCAATCTCAGCTCATGCCCTTGAGTGCACCTCCTCCTCCTTAATTTGAAGAATCCCTCTGTGCCTATCTTATTTATTCCTTTCATGTACCTGAAGGTTTCAGTCATGTCTCCCCATCCCTTCTCTCCTTCAGGGAGTACTTGTTCAACTCCCTCAGCTTGCCCTTATAGGTAAATTCTCTAGCCCATGGATCATCTTTGTTGCCCTGTGCTGCACCCCCTCCAGTAACCTAATGTCTTTCTTCAGGTATAGTTGCCAGAACTACACACACAGTACTCCAGGTGTGGTCTAACCAGTGACCTATATAACAGCAGTATCACCTCCCCCCCTCCTGGAGGATATGTCCCGTCAATACAACCCAGCATCCTGTTGGCCTTAGCAGCTGCTCTCTACACTGTGCTGAGTTGTTCATTGAGCCCGTTATGATCACCCCCCAGGTCCTCCTCCTCCTCCTCCTCCTCTGTCTTGACTAGTTGAATCCTCCCTAGCTGGTATTTCCTCCTTGGGTTTTTTTGCACTGAAATGTAGCACCTTGCACTTCTTGGCATTGAACCCCAGCTTTCAAGTGTCCTACAAGGCCTCCAATTTCTCCAGATCATATTGCAACCCCTGCCACCCTCCTAAGTCATCCACTACTGCTCCGATCTTGGTGTCATCTGCAAATATACTGATCTTGCTCTTGATGACTATTGAGATGTCTGCTATGAAGATTCCAAACAACACTTGCCCCAGTAGAGAGCCCTGTGGCACTCCTCCTGTCACTGCCCTGGGAGCTGAGAGGTCCGCTCTCATCACCATGCTCTGTTGTCTCCCCTGCAGCCAGTTCACTACCCATCCCACCAACTTCACCCCCACCCTGTGCTTTCCAGCTTGCTTCATAGCCTTCCATGCTGCACCAAATTGAATGCCTTACTGAAGTCCAGGTACGGGACATCCACTGCATGGCCCTGTCTAATTGCTTGGTTACTCAGTCAAAGTTCTCCACCAAGTTGGTCTGACAGGAACTGCCTGAGACAAACCCATGCTGTCTACTGTCCTGCAGCCCATTAGCCTCTAGAATGGAATCCAGCCTCTCCTTCAGGATTGTCTATATCTGCTTTCCCATGATAGATGTGAAGGTTACTAGTCTGTAGTTCCCTGGCTCATCCTTGAGGCCACTCTTATGGAAGGGTACCATGTGCGCCATCCTCCAGTCCTGAGGTACACTCTCTGAGTCCAGGGAGGTATAGAACAGGTTTGCCAAGGGTTCTGCATGGACTTCTGCCAACTCCTTCAGCACTCTGTGGTGCATGCCATCTGGCTCGGTCACCTCGTCCACCCTCAGTGCCCTCAAGCTCTCCAGAACTCTGCCCACTAGGATTTCCCCATCTGTCACTTCCTCCCCCCTATGCCTACTCTCCCACTCCCTTGGGTACGGCACCCCCTTTTACTTTAGTAAATGTTTAGCAGAAATATTTGTTTAATACTTCTGCCTGTTCTGCCCCTGTTTCCACCCAGCCCCCATCCCTCTTAATCCTTACTATTTGATCCTTACACCTCCTTTTCTCCCTGATGTACCTGAAGAAGTCCTTCTCCTCCTTTTTAATGCCCTGTGCTAGCCTGAGTTTCCTTGATGCCTTTTCTGCCCTGAGTGCCCTTGTCACCTCCCTCAACTCCTTCAGGTATTCCTCTCTGTCCTCCCCACTCCCTGATTTTTTTGTACCTTCTAAAGGTGAATCTTTTCTTCTTTACTTTTTCCATGACCCCTGATGCTCACCCAGCTAGGTTTCTTGGCCCCAGTCCTTTTACTCTGGACCCTTGTACATGTTATGGTTGCCTCCTCAATTCTCAGTTTAATGACCTCCTACTTCTGGTTAGTGTCCATATTTGGATGGATTCTGGACAGACACCCCTGCACTAATTCCCCCATCCTCCTAAAGTCAGCCTTCCTGAAATCTAGCACCCTTGTGCCTCTTCCAACTCCCTCTTTTCCCATGTTTATCATGAACCACACTGAGTGGTGGTCACTCCCCACCAATGGTTCATCCACCTCCAGCTCCTTCAAAAAAGCACCATTAGCCAATACAAGGTCTAGGGTGTTCTCTAATCCGATATATGCATATTTATGCTGAGATGTGGCAACTAATTCTATCTGAAGAAAAGTAAGATGCAGAAAATAGGGAAAGAGGAAACCTTTTTAATCTGCAGGCCCTTTCTGGGCATCCCATTAGGGAAAGTGCTAGATTCTGATTTACATTTAGGTATTGTCAACAATCAGAAGCCCCTTGTAAATTAAAATCTCTATCAATTTTAAGCTTGTGGGGGATTCAAGAAGGATAGGAGGAGGTACTACTGCATAGATAAAGTGGCGAACAGATGGAACAGCTTACTCGGGGAGGTGGTAGAGGCCAAGATAGTTACGGAATTCAAGAGAGGTTGAGTCAGCTACAAGGGACTGGTTAGAGCAAACACCAGAAAGAGGGGAAGGGGGGCATAATATGAATGGAATACAGCTGTCACAGGGCACAATGTTTCTATGTGTTAAAAAATGTAGGACATGGCAAATGCAATGACATTTAATGGTGCAATTTCAGCTGAGATTTCTCAACAAACTACTAGTTTAAGTAAGGTAAGAACAGAAAATACTAAAAGAAGATAGTATTTGAATATGCAGGCCATTTATAGGAAAGTTTGTCCTATTTTTTTTTTTTTTTTTTGTTTTTTGGTGGGGTGACTGAATTCTGATATGTTTATGTATTGTCATCAACCTGAAGCCCCCATAAAATTAACAGCCACTGTGCTAACAAATGCATTTAGAACTTATGAGTGAGCATGAGTAGAATTTGTTAACTTGCACTATATTTCTGACCCCTGTTCTTATGCTGATGTTCACCTCCCTCCCTCCAGCCATAAGTCTCTCAAGCCACACTTTTGCACTATGAATCCCCCTGCCTTCACTCCATAATTTACAGCATGGTTCACTGCTTCTGAACATTTGCAAACTCCCTTTACCTTACAGCTTGAGCCAATTACAAAGGACTGGTTAAAGAAAATGCCAGAAAGAGAGGAGAATGTGCTGAAGGGGAATAGGGCAGAACTACCACAGGTGTACTATGTTACTATGTTTTAGAGTGTGTAAAACATGGCAAATGTGATGACTTTTAATGGTGTAGTGCTTATACATATTTCATCTGAGATCTGTCAACAGACTACTCCTATTTTAGATAAGGTAAGAATCAGAAAATAATAGAAGAAGAAATTATTTATATATGCAGACCATTTCAAGGAAGACCTTTTTTTGGTGGGGGACTGAATTCCAATATGTTTATGTATAGTCACCAACCAGCAACCACCATATAATTAACAAATACTGTACTAACAAATGCATTTAAAACTTACAAGCGATGATGAGTAGAACTTGTTATCTTGTGATATATTCCTGACACATGTTCTTATGCTGATGTCCACTACCTTTCAGTCATGGGTCTCTCAAGCCACACTCTTGCACTATGATTCCCCCTACCTTCACTCCATAATTGACTGCATAGTTCTTTACATTTGAATATGTGCAAATTCTCTTTCCCTTAGGCACCTTGTTGTACTGTATTTCTCTGAAATGAATGTTTGTTGGAATGCACAACTGTTAATTTGTTGTACTTATTGCACCTTGTTTTATTGTCTGATCTCCTGCACCCCTTCCCCCAAGGTATCCAATCAAAACTACAATACGTCATGCAAAGAAGTGTGATGAAAGCTGTGCCATCTGAGTCATGGAAGAAGGAACAGTGAAGGATATAAAATAGCTGGTGCATGTGACTGCGAAATAATGAGTTCATTTAGCGGCACACTGTCAGAATTGTGAAAGACACAAGTGCAGAAAGAAAAAGTAAAAAAAGTAGTGAGATACAGAAAATAGCAGAGTTTCTTTAGTTACATGTAGAATTCTTCTATATTGTTTCCTTGATTCAGATTTTGCTCTTCTCTGCTTTGCAAGGACCTTTTTTTTTATTTTTGGGTTATTGACAGAGCTGTTGCTGACTGTGTTGTCTTTGTTTTCGCAGTCTTGACATGCAACCCTCCCCCTGCATAAATCTGGAAATGAGCTGTTACCATCTCAGTTTGTCTTTTCTGTGAAAACATTTGAAACTAATTACTTAATTAATGTTCTACAGTGAGAAAGGGCCCTCTCTTAATATCTTGTTCTCCAGCTGGTAGTACATGCAAATCCTTTTTGCTGAAGTGCAGTATATACATTTAAGAGAAAATCTTAAAAAGCTGTACTGTTATTGAAAACAGAATGCAGAACACTAACTGTAAGTATTTGAAAAATTATGGAATAGAGTAGAACATGAGAAGAGCTAAAATGGTTGTATTAACAACAAAGAGAAAACATAACATTTCAACTTATAATGATGATTTGAGAAAATTTGGGATAGAATAGGGAAGTGCAATTGGTGTGACAATGGCATGCTGCCATTCATGAGGCATGTCCCAGCTGAAATTTGCCAGCTGACTACCCCATTTTAAATACAGAGAATACCAGTTGGGTAACCACACACAACCAGCTTGTGCTGACACAGATGAGCTCAGATTACATCAGACCTCGAGAATGAATCTTGAAATGTGCAATGCAATCAGAAGCCTCATCAGTATTTTTTGTAGAGTATTGTTTTTTGGTTTTATTCTGCCACAGCAGCAAATGTGCCAACATTTTCATATCAGAACGTGAATTGACTGCTGTGTCTGCGGCAGGGCTATGTAAAACATCAGGTGCCACAAGGGTTTCTGATCAGCTATAGGGTTACCACCTGTCCTGAGTTTTGCAGGGCAGTCCTGATTTGGGCAGCTGTGTCCTGCAAAAAAACATGAAAAATACTACATGTCCTGACTTTTTAGTAAGAAAAATATTTTCTAACTTTCCACTAAATCTTGTAGAAGACTATAGTACTTTAACTAAAATACATTAAAATGATATGAAACCATATAAGCAACCAAGAAACTACAATACTTAGCCATAATTCTGATTATATAGAGAAAAGAAGTCTGTTGCACTGGTCAAGGTTATATACTGTCCTGCGAAAAATCATGTTTCAGTAAGAAATGTCCCACTTTGGGCTTCTTAAAAGGTGGTAACCCTAATCAGCTAGAACATTGTCATATCACAGAAGAGTGCAACAGCATTCCATGACCTTTGAACTGTTTTACAACAATGTTTAATGTGCATGGAAATCCATGCAAAACAAACCCTCACTGTATACTGTAGCCCAGATATTTAGAGCAGTTGCACATGGCGCAACTGAGTTGTGCTCGCACATGTGCGGTATTGCGCCAAGGAGCCATATTCAGTAGGAGTCAGTGCACAGCTCAAAATTCAATGCGTAACTATAATGAATGAAGGCACAAGAGCAGGGGGTGTTCCTGTGAATATCCAGTGCAGTGGCATATTCAACCATGAATCCATGGTGCAAGTGTGGAGCAAATCAAAGTTCCTCTGATCAGACTTGTTCCTATAAATAGAGGGTGAAATCACACAGACAGCACTTGTGCCAGGGTGAGAGTGAGAGACAGAGAGAGACAGACAGAGGCACAGACAGACAGACAAAGGCAACACACAGAGGAACAGGGACAGAAGTGGCCTGGGAGAGGGAGAGAGGGGAAGTAAGAGAGAGAGAGAGAGAGACACACACACACACACACACACACACACACACACACACAGTGTGCCAGGGTGCCACACAGCCAGCAGCCAACTGCCCAGGGGGACAATGGACAACAAGGGCCATGGACAGTGCACCCTTCAGGATGGAGGCTGTAATGATGGGTGTGAGGGGTAGGAGGAACAGCAACGTGGCCAAGGAAGGGGTCCGTTGGTGGTATGCCTGACATAGGTGGTGCCGTGCCCATATCACCTGTGAGAATTACAGCAACACAGAGATCATGGACTGGTACCACTTGAACAGGGCCATTCTGAGGCAACTCTACAAGCTGTGCAGTGAGGAGATGCAGGCACCCACCAGACGGAGCCATGCTATCTCCGTGGAGATGAAGGTGACCGCCATCATGTGCTTGCTCACCAGTAGCACCTTCCAAAGACCAATAGGGGACACCACAGGCATAACCCAGTTGGCCACATCCTGCCTCCTTACACATTTCCTCAATGCACTGCTGCCAAGTGCTTCAGAATCTATCCATTTTTCCAACACACAGGTGGAGCATACAGCAACTATGCAGGACTTTCACAGGGTGGCACACATTCCTGGCATGATTGGGGCCACTGACTGCACCCACATGGGTATCCACATGCCACATGGCCCCGAGGGTGTGGCATACATCAACAGGAAGGAGAGCCCAAGTTCAACTGCCAGGTGGTGTGTGATGCCACAGGGCGCATCACCAATGTCTGCGCCATACACCCTGGGAATGCACATGATGCATTCATCTGGCACAGCTCTGTACTATGCCACAGGTTTGAATGTGGGAACATCCCCACGGGCCACCAAGTGGGTGAGTATGGCATGAGCAAGGGGCAATGGGCTGAGCAGACCTGGGAACAGGGGTGGGCAGGGAGTGGATGGTGGCATGAGCACCGGGGCAGGCAAGGGGCACAGCACAGAATAGCAGGGGGATAACCATGTCACTCTCCACACAGGTGACAGTGTATGCCAGCTGAGGCCCTGGCTGCTCCCTGTACTGGCACCCATCATCCCCAGCAGAGGACAGGTACAATGTGGCACATGCCAGCATGTGCAACATCATCAAGTGGGTCTTTGGCATGCTGAAGGCATGGTTCCATTGTCTAGACAGGTCAGGCAGTGACCTACAGTACAGCCCCTCAAAAGCCTGTGGCCTATTCCTGGCCTGCTGCATACTGCACAACATGGCCATTTACTGTGGGATAGCTGTTGAGGCTGAGGAGGGTGACAGTAGTGGGGATGATGGAGACAATGGGCCAGAGGGTAGTGAACAGGCACTGCCTGGACGGAGGGACCCCAGGCTGCTCCAGCTGGTGTGATGCCACCGGGACACCATGGCACAGGAGCACTATGGTGCACACAGGTAGGTGGTGCAGTACAGAAGCATGGGCCACACACCCAGGTACAGCACACATGTAGGGGCATGCATGGCACCGAGCATGCACACACGCAGAGGTGTGATGCAGGGGTAGTGCACTGTTTGGCAGGGGATTGCTGCCAGCCTGGCACACAGGATGGGGGTGCCCCGGATGGGTGAGCAATGCCATCACTGATATGGGGACTTCATGCAGTGGGACCCAGAATGCCTAAGGAGGCTTCAGGCATGTGTCAGGTGTGGGGCTGTGCCACAGCCAGGTAAGTCATCCCATGTTGCATGTCTGCTCTGGTGCTGTACTGTGGTGTCAACTTGGCAGTCTGGCCCTGCAGAGGGGTACACTTTCATTGTGTGCATCGCAGGGTGGCATTGCCAGCCTCTGCTTGCATTGCAATGCAGCCATGCAGGCGTGAGGGACTTGTTAGGCAGGGGCACACCCTGTGCACAGGGGTGGGGTTGGGGGCAGCTGCTGTGATCAGTTCCTGATTGCACCTGTCTTCTTTCCATTCCCAGGATCAGAGGTCTGGCAGACGGCCCAGACTGCAGCAGCACAGTGGGCTGCAGCAGGCTTTGACAGAGCAGGACTGGCATCCGCAGGGCCACAGAGGGCAAGTAGGCACTGTCATGGTCTGACGCACAGTACATGGGGGGTGGTGGGGGAGTGGATGCAGGTATTGCTGCCTGTGCCATGGCAGCTGTGTGTGTCACACTGTGCATGGCGCATGCCACTGTGGCACATCCATTGGACATGTGTGTCCAACTGTTGGTGGAGTGGGCATGCACCCGGCTGCCACTATTTTTGCTGTGGTGCTGCTGGTGCACTGTGCCATGTGACTGTCATTGTGCAGTTGGGTGGCCATTGTGTGGCAGGGACCACCTCTGTGCAATGTCATGGTGCAGTGACTTGCTGGCTGGCATTGGCCCACCCCCCTGTGGATGGCCATTATGGGCCCTCCATTGGTTTGTTCCCACTGCCCAGTGTGCACTGTGGGTGGCCATGGTTCCTTGGGACATTGCACTGATCATCTGTCCTGTCCCTTGTTCTAGGTGTCCAGTGGTGAAGACTGCCGAGGTTGATGATCTCCAGACTGGTGCACCAGACACTGCTCGTGGCCTCGACAATGCTGGAGGCAGTGATTCAGATCTGCAGGATGCTGGTGGCCAAGCGGCGGCAGCATCTGAAGGCCAGGGTGGCTGGACAGGGCCATCATTAGTCGGGCTCCTGTTTTCCCCTGTTTCCCCTGCTGTCCCTCTCCCTACAGTCCCATCTCTCACTGTACAGTCCCTGTTCCCTGTCTCCTTCCATTGCTATGCCTTCCCTTTCCCAGCCCCTGGTTGTTGTATATAGTTCATCATAATATATATGTTTCTGACTTACTTGCCTGTGTCTGTGTCTGCTTTGCAGGTGGCATAAGGAGCCATGCTGCTGTGGCCTTGTGTCCATCTGTGTGGTGTGCATGTGAAGGGGTGCGTGTTGTGCTTCTTTGGTTCACTGATGTGTGCTGTGGTGTGTCCCACTGTGGTGTAGTCTGTCCCTTGGATCGGTGGCTGTGCCTTGAGGTGCCTCTGAGCCAGCTATCAGTGCTGTGTGGCAGGTGTGTGTGGTGGTGGTGGCACACAGCCATGGTCATTGGTCAGGTACTGTCCACATGCTGAGTTGGGGCCCCTGCTTGGTGTTGTGTGACCTGTCCCCTGTGGTCTGCCATGCTACCTGCCACCTAGCACATTCAGTGCCTACTGTGTTTGCTTCCTGTGTGCCTGTGTGGCATGTGTGTGCTTGTCTGCATGGTCCTGGGTGTACCCTGCTATGGCCTGTGGGGGAGCTCCCTTGGTGGCCCTCTACTGGCTGTTGGCACCTCCTGTTGCCTGCTATCTGTGCCACTGTTGTGTTCTGGGGTCAGGTGTCTAGGTGCCTGTGGGTGCCCTGCTGTACCTTGCTGGTGGAGGTCTTCTGTGGCCTGTCACTGTGCTTCCCTGGCTCTATCCCTGGGTCTGTTCTCTATGCTGTGCCCCCCTCTGTTGCTCTGCTGCTCTGCTCCCAAAGTTGCACTGGAGCCTCTCTTTTTGCACCATGGCGCAATTCTATTTGTGCCATGGTGCAACTCTACCATATTCAGTCGGGTTGCGCTGGCAAAGTTCAGCCTGCACAGCCTCTGAATGTGGCTCCTGTTGCACCATGGTGCATTGGATTTGCACTGCACTGGACTTGCACAGGGCTTTGGTGCATTTCTGAATATCTGGGCTTATAAGTTAAAATTAGAAAAGCAGGAAAACAAGAAATTATTTTAATATGTAGGCCCTTTCTGTACAATTATTTTGTTAAGTGGATGTGCTGGATTCTGATTTAAGTAATGCACATTGTGACCAGTAATATATAGATACTATAATGAAGACTGGACTTTACAGTGTGAACTGTACAGTCAAAGAAATTAATCACAAGCCAAATGATATCTGTTACCAATAAGGCTATTTGATATTTTGGCCCACTATATAACAAAAAAGAGAGGTCATGGATGGGCTGGCAGGATGGATAATTCAAATGGCAATCAGGAAATGCTTTTTTAACAAGAGAGTGGTGAAGAAAATGGAATAGACTTCCAAAGGAGGTGGTGAAGAAAGATTTATAATAATCATCGAGGATGGACAGGATAGATACAAGGGACTAGTATTCCCTAAGTGAGGGGGTGGATGCAGAGGAGTGTGAAATGGTTAGGGTGGCAAAAGGAAGGGGTGGGTGGCATGGGGTAAGTACTCTATACAACTAAAGGCCAATAGGGAATAGGTAGGGATCTTGGTAAGATCGGATGAACCTAAAGTCTTTTCCTACCATTGAGTTTTCTATGTTTCTATAGTTGTAAGAAAATGTATAAATCCTCAAGGGAAGAAAAAATCAAAGAAAGGGTTAGAGTCATGTTAGGGATGTCAATTATAGAAATGTTGATTATGTTGTTGTCCACCCTGTTCATATGGTCACTAATCCAGCTGAGCAGAAACTGAGTGTCCTGGGCATTGATAAATTGGTGACTGTCCCAAATGGGGGAATATTGATATAGCACTTGTCTGTTGAGAATCAGTAAAGATTTTCTAAGCATATGTCTAGATGAAATTTTTTAACATACAACATTGGACATAAGTCAGATTACCCATATGTAGGTGTTTGTGAAATTTAAAGTTCTGGTGGAATCGAATTCCATGGAATTTAAGAAAATTTCACAAAATTTCAAGGAATTCCATAGGGAGTGGAATTACAAATATGTGAAAGTGAAATATTTTTTGTGGATTAGTAATCTGTGGCTTTCTAAATTTGTGGGACCTTTTTGTGCAATCCACAGAACTTTATTCTGTTGTTGATGTGATCTGAGAAAAATTATTCCAGGGTGTAAAAATGATTGCTTTGTGGAATTCTTCATGATTCAAATTAATTTACAAGCAACATTTGGGAAACAGAATTGACATTCTGCATGAATACTACAAATGGAATTTTGTGTTCCACACAGCTCTACTTATATGTCCAGTTTTCAAAGGTAGGACATAGGTAAGTCCACTTTTCAAAACTCTGAGTTAGTTATGTCCAACTTGAAAAGTTCAAATATAAATGTGCCTTGACAAAATTTTCAGAAGGAATGTTATCTGTGCATCATATGCCTCTATGTCTAGCATTTTTTTACCCAAAACTGGATGTACAGTATAGCACAATAAAACAGCCAGAAATGTTGAAGATAAATCCAACTCTTCAAAATACCCTCATGCTATGACTTTAAATTCCCACTCAAAGCAGCTAGAAATTTTGCCCATTTAATGGTGTCTGAAAATATCATCATTCTGGATTTGTAAACTTAAAGCAATTTACAAATCTGGTCTGAATGGCAAGTTCGAACATATGAGCATGTTGAGCTTTTGTTTAGTATGTCAGTTTGATTAATCAAGGTAAGGCTATTTTGCTATTGCAGCAATGTAATTATATTTATCCTCTTTTTTTTTTTTACACATTTTTACACTGACCTATGAATAAATTTGAATGTTCAGCTTATTGTCCTGAGAGCTACCTTATAAAAGATTTATCTCATGGAGTATGAAGTATTTTAATAATACTCTTTACAGCTTTGCATGTGTCTTGTTTGCACTACTCACTTGTTATGGCTGTGGGTAGAGGCTGCAGCCATCTTGCTGTCTGTAGTTAGACAAATGGAATACCGTGGAACACATTTTTGGAGTTTTCAATGTATCCATCCCCAACTACCAATCACAATGCAAGTTAAAATAAAATACTCCCTTCTTTTTGTTTGTAATGTTGGAGACAAAACTCTAAGCTGCTTATCAGATGGCCATTAGGAAACTGAAACAGTTTGTTAAATATTGGTTGCCTATTAACCTGAAGATTTGTTTACCCCCTATGAAATGCAAAAACGTGCACATTTAAATACTTAGGGTGGGATATTCAAAGGGATTGCACGTGGTGCAACAGGGTTGCACCATGCACAACCCACCAATGCGCCCTGGCGTGATATTCAAACGGGCGGGTTGCACTGCAAAACCCCCAATGCACTGGGTCGCACCAGTAATGTATGTGGTGCAAGTGAGGGGAGCGTACCCATGCATGTGCAGCATATCTGGATATTCAGCCCAGGATGTGCGGCCCATATGCAGGCACAAACTCACCTTGCGCCACACGGGGGGGAACAATGTTGAGCCCACAGTAACCAGGAACATGTCAGGGACACCCAAAGGTGGGCTGCCATGTTGCTGGGTGCATCACAGCAACCGCCTGTTGTGGGTGGCCACCCGATATCCCAGGACACGGTCTGGGCATCATGCCCCCCCTCACCCGTTCACAGGCATATGTTTATAATCACCCTGGTGGTCCAGTGGACCTTATCCCCTGCTCAATCATGGGCATGTATTTAAATGATCCCTGGTGGTCCAGTGGACCAATCTCCATCACCAGCTCATGGGTGTTAATCACACACCCTGGTGGTCCAGTGGTACCCCACTCCCCACCCACCACTGAGACCCCACCCCCCTGCATCCCTCCTGGTCAGCGGTGGGCACCTGCAAGCCCCCTGCCACCTGCCAGCTGACAGCGTGCAGTATGGCTGTCTGCCTATTGGTCACTACTGTGGGCCAATGGTGTGCAGACAGCATTAGATTAGTCCCAAATGTGAATGAACGCTATTCACATTTTGGGACTGTTTAGCAGTACAGTCTGCCACCCATTGGCCCACGCAGTGGACCAATAGGCATACAGCCATACTGTACACTTTCAGTTGGCTGTGGCTTGCAGGTGGGGAGCTGCCACCCACTGCTGACACGAAGACTGCAGGGTGGCGGGGTCTCAGTGGCCAGGGGGGGAGGTGGGTACCGCTGAACCACCAAGGTGTGTGACTAATGCCCATGAGTGGGTGATGGAAATCAGTCCACTGGACCACCTAGGATTATTTAAATACATGCCCACAATCAGGCAGGGGTTTCCAGTCCACTGGACCACCAGGGAATAGATCATTAGATGCCTGCACTCAGACAGGAGATGTCAGTCCACTGGACCACCAGGGAGTGTATACACATATGCCCATGATTGGGCGATGTGACGAGGTGCCTGCCATGGGGCAGGGGGGTTTAGGTCCCCGATGGCTGCAGCCTGGTAGGGCACCAGGTGCAAGTCACCAGGGATCAGTGCACTGCATGCAAATGGGTCCATAATGACATACAAATGGCCCCATTTGCACCTTGCATGCATAACGGCCTCATTTGCATGCCCAGCACTGAATATTGCAGTTCATGCACCTAGCGCACCCACACTTGCACTGGTGCATCCCCCTGCTCCCCACCTGCCATTTGCACTGGTGCAGTGCCACTGCACCATGTGCAGTGTGTGCATCCCCAGTGCCATATTCAATGGTGCTGAGCCATGGTGCAGCACAGTTGAATATCGCCTGGACTATGAACTGGCTCAACCCAGTTGTGCTGCGCCCAGGCTTGCACCCCTGCCTGGTGCAGTCTGAATATCTAGCCCTTAGCATTTAAATGTTTTCTTGCCACTAGTTATGCAGGTATTGTCATTTATGAAAGATTCATACCTCATAAATGTCACCTTTCCTGCAACGCATCTTAAAAGATTTACACTGTTTTTTTAACCTCTTAAGACACTATCTGATAAGTACTGTCTCAGACATATGCCAGATCATCTGTGATCTATCCAGCAAGCATTTTGTATTATGCTTTTTGGGGAAAAATATATTGAGCTACAACAAACACACACACTCACACACACACACACACACTCACACAGATTACACACCATCCTCATGGCCACAACATTTGAAATAAATACTGCAACCTAATATGCTATAATACAATAAAGAAACTGTTTGCTTATGTCAGTGAACACAGTGAAGTTCAGTTTACAGTAGATTTCCTTTAAATATTTCTTATCCTATATTTTGTATCCTGGATAGGTCAGGGGAGATGCTACATCTCCTTGTCATAGGGATCTTCATTTTACAAATTTTTGCATGGTATTTACTCAGTATGTCCCAGATCAGATGCAGTATCTTGTTTTTAGTGGGGTCATGATTTTATAATTTTTATAATGTATTTATTCAGGGTAGCCAATTCCAGATGTAAAATATTGTTTTCAGTGTGTTCTGATTTTACACATGCAACATAATATCACGTAAATGTAGAGACCCACTGAAAATAAGATGCCATGTCTTCTGTGAACTGTCCAGGCTAAATGTATAGCAATCAGCAGGCATATTCTAGGAAAACACATCTTAAAAATGTGTAAAAGGAAGACCACATTGAAACTGCCTCTCAGCAGATCTGCATTGTGCAAATTCTTGAGAAATAATGGGTAAAAGCATCCCAGAAGCTCTGCACAGCCATATAGGCTCTGAACAGATAGTTTATGTCCAGTGTTTAGTCTCCTTTTGCTGCCTCTTTAAGATATTGCTATAAAGTGGATGGCAGCTTGGAGGAGTGCTTTAAAATTTTGAAAGAGTACAAGGTACAGGCACAAAATAATGGGAGCTTTGCACTGTTTGCCACTTTTTGTTGTTGCACAGTTACAATTTATATTAAATGCCCATGAGCAGAATCCTCTAGCCAAGGTGGCCTTCTGGTGCTTTTCCTGTATGCATCGGCATGTGCACAACATTCTTTTTTGAATTGCATGTTCCTTTGCCAGCAGCTCCACTCATCCTTTTGAGCAGCCTTTTTTGTTTTCTACAAAGCACAGTACTATAACTTATTATGGGCGTTTGTGAAAATCTGTGATAAAGAATGGCAAATGGTGTGACATCTGCATGATGCCATGCTTTTGTATGTTTTGACAGAAATTTGTCAACTAACTACCCTTATTTTAACTATGTTAATAACTAGAAAAATAAGAAATCAAGACATTATTTGAACAAACAGGTTCATTCTAGGCAACCCATTTTTATGGGTGTGTGCTGGATTCTGATTTAATGAATATGTTGTCCAACCAGCACAATATGGATATTATGATAGAGACTGGACTTCAAAGTACAAACTGTCCAGTCAAAGAAATTAATCACATGCCACGTGAAGTCTCTCAATAAGACTATTTGATTTTAAGGCCCACTTTATAACTAGAAAAATATTTTATTCATGAAGGGCAGTAAAACTATATTGAGGCCATTGTGTCATGCCACCTTGATAATGTAGCCAAGAACACCAATTATGCAGTTACTGAGTAGAAACACAAGTTTTAAGCCATGATGGTTACATTGTTAACCAAATAAGGGCTGGCATTTAGACAGTATAAAATCATTAATGCTTGCAAACAGGCTTTAAATATTCATAGTCCTTAAAGACATATACTGTACAACTCATGTGATTAGTGCTTAGTTAAAAGAAAGGTTTTGGTGTCAGAACAGATAAGTTATAATAATAAATAGTAGTTTCACCTGTGTGAGATCACTGCATGCAGCTGGTTCACTTTGTCAAATTCAGTGCAGTACCTGTCAATCTAATCAATGAATCTACAAATATGTATATAAAAGTTCAAAAATAACATTTGTTGGGATTTGTGGATTCAGTTTGTCTGTTGTAGTTCTTAACATCATTTTATTAGTGTCCTCGTTAGGGACTAACTAAAGATTATTATGACGTTCACAAGGATTATGTATAATTAAAGACAATGCAGATGTATGTGTGTTTCCAAAGAGAGAATACAGCTTGTACTGCCTTTAGTCTTCAGGTTCTGTATGGATGGGATTGATTCAACATTCATAAAATGTGCAAGGCATTCACTGAGAAAAAATAAGTTTGTCACAGCATGTCATTTACTACACTTTCATGCAGACTACTGCTTTTACAATTCCCATATGAAAGTAATTGCTTCAGCCAGTTCAATGGGTGTTAGAGAAACATGTCAGACTGAATTCTGCTAAATTCTTAATCACGTGTGCATTGCCAGCAGACTGATTTAATCTAAACATATTGGACATACCTTGTAAGTATATTATTTTTCTATACACGCATAGTTTATAACTGAATAATACTTTCTGACTCTATTTTCCTTTTCAAATAAAGCATGATAGATATAGAATGCTGCAGCCTCTTCAAAGTAAAGAATATAACCCCTTCTTAACCAAAAAGAAAAAGGAATAATGCTTGAATTGTCCATAAGTTAGCATTCTTATCATATTGATACAAGTATTCTTATCACTCTTAATCATTTCAGCTCTCAAAGCTGAGACTATTGAATGAGTGCCGTTTCAGTGGAGGCTTGTGATATGTACAGTACCTTGTACTGTTAGAATTGAACTGAGACCTCCTGAACTCATTTTACATGTGATCTTTTACAAATGTCAACAGGGAATGATTTCCAGATACTGTGGTCTGAGGCAGTACTTGAAATGTGTCTCAGAGTTATACGTGTACCTCTTGTGAAGAATCCATATCCACATATTAAACAAGCCAACCCTCACTGTTAAGAATGTAGATTCCTTTTTTATTCCTGATATGTATATTTAGTCACAAGGTTTCAACATTAAGACCTGCAGTTATTCAGCAAAGTGTTCTAAAAAGTATTGATTGTAAATGTTTTATGGCCTTTTTTTTCCAACATTCTATAGCTAATACCTTTCTATTTAGCCTTTTCTTAGAAAATATAAGCAGTCTATGATCTATGCTAAAAATACTGCAGTAGTTATTGCAATAAATACCAATATCTGGATATCACAGTACACTACAGACATGTTATCCTTTTTCTTCATTTTCGTACACACTGTTTAAACTCATGTTAATGGGGGGAGTCATTAGGTTTGTGAAGATTGAATCAATACTGAAGTGAACACCTCAAAATACAAAACTCCAGGTAAAAGATTAAAAGCCAGTACATTTCTATATCACCAAATCAGACTTATTTGTACTTTATTGTACTAACTGTATCAAAAATGAATCAGTTACCCCACTTAGAAAATGAGTCAGATATAAGATTAAGGGTATAATTCTTAATTTTTTAAGATATTCATATAAGGGGTCTGCAAGTAACAATTATCAATGCTCAAATACCACTAACATCAGAATTCCCAAATGTTCATCCAGATGATGCATAGTCTTCTCTCTTTATATTCAGACAATGGTACTCAGAAATTAATAAAAAAAAGGCTTTTTAATTCATAGATATCAGGGTTAGTCTGTTGTCTACCCTTCTGCCAAATTCTAAGCTTTGTCTGCCCACCTCTCCCTTCACTGGTCTACCACACATAGTTTAAAATGGAGAAAGTAATGGCTAGCTCCTGCTACCTTGCCAGGAGTCAACAGCATGTGTTTAATGACACAACTCCCAGCCTGACTACCCTATTGCTCAAAATGGTAAAATATCGGTCTTGAACCCCTTGAATCTTATCCTTAATTTCCAGGGGTGCCAGTGCCAATATATTTTGAAGTGTCAGTCAGTAACCCCTCCCACCACACACTGGCCTCTATTCAGTCTTGTCACTGCTCATTAATTAGCAAGAGTGAGTGGTTGTATGAATTATCATGAGTGAGAAGGCAGGGCAGTAGCATCAGTGGTAATGCTAGGCCACATGATCAGTTAGGCTGCCTGACATCAGTACTAATGCTGCTGCCCCACCCTCCATCATGATCATTCACACATCCGCTTACATTTTCTTATTTATTCATGAGCAGTAACAGGGCAGACCAGTGTGGGATGGGTTTGCAGAAGGAGGAGGTCAAACTGACTTTTCAGGATATATTGGTACTTGCTCTCCATCAAGAATCTGGCTCAAGAGGCAGCACAGGCCTTTATTTAACAAGCTGGAGCAATGTGATAGTTGGACTAGTGAGGGTGTGTCATTATAAGGTTGCTGTCAGATGTTGGCAAGGTGCCAGAAGCCAGTCATTACATTCTTCTTTTTAGTCTCCATGTGGAGCAGTGGAAAAGGGAGATGTGTGGGGAAAAAAGCTTGGAATAAGAAGGTAGGGTGACCAGGAAATTAGGTCTGGGCACCTGGGGAGGGGAAAAGCCTATCCCCATGCCAAATACCAAAGAATTTGGACTCTGAATAGAATATTCAAGTTGAATATTCAAAAAAGTTATTAGAGTACCCCAATCCTTATGGACAATTTCAGGATACTCTACAAATTGTATTATAGCAGTTGTATATGGATCCTACAACATATTAGTGCCATACTGAAATATCACGCATCATCTACCCCATTTACAAAATGTGTTAGAAGCAAATTTTGATGGCATGATTCTTAAAGTTCAAATACATCTCGCAACATTTCAGAATGCAAGCAGTGTAATGGCAGATCTTTATTTATATTACATTATACTTTATTAGTACCGTATTGAAAGAAAATGCTCTAAATCTCCTACTACGTATTAAAATGCCTCAGCTGTGCAGTAAGTGATCATGCACAGGCTGAGTGATGGATGACTTCTGATCTGTATATCATACACTACACATGAACACAAATCACCACACACCATACTATGTGAAAAACAGACAACATGTTTGGATGTGCAAAGACCATACATTAACATGTATTTTATTGTTATTTATGTATTTGAAAGTTGGTGACAGGGAGAGGCATATAAGGTGAGGCTTGTTTCCAGGTGTGACTCAGGTGAGAGGAACTGGAGAAGTAAAGTACAACACAAGAGTCAAGTCAATAGCACAGCATTTGGTAATTACTGTATAACGGCTCAAATTCACATCCAATATATTTATCACTTTAGACACTATAACATGTATTGTACATGCTATCTTATTTTCACTAGTGGACCACTAGTGCTGCTATTGTATAGGGATTCACCTTATATTCACTGTCTTTATTTTCACGTTAATATGAAATCAGTGAAAACAGTGAAATTAAAAAGACAGTAAATATTTCCTGTTTTACAATACATTGGTACAAACATGAGTAGGTAAAAAATAAAATTATATAGACAAGGAAGGTGCAGTCACAGTACAAAATGAAATGTCAGATTCAAATACAAGGGAAAACAACAATCCATGGTGTACAGTTGCTAACTGACACAGGCGAGAGACCCAAAAGCATGCTGAAGCCTAACCCTGTGCAGTTAGAAGATTAATGGAGGTGCAGAAGTGCAGTCAGTAGCCACATAGAGGAGACTCACCCTGTGACCCAGCTATGGATGATTGAGGCAAGGCCTGGGATTGGGGGTTAGGATGAAAGGTAGCAGGAACAGGTGGCATTGGGTAGGAGTGCCTGAGGGAGTCAAGGGAAGAGTACAGGCAGAGGGTGGAGTGGATTTTGTTCCAGAGTAAGGGAAATCAATAGAAGAAGGCCAATGACCCAGCAGAGTAGCAGGAGTGAGGAGAGAAGAAAGTGCAATGATCCCTGGAATGGACAGAGCAGGAGGTAAGGGGTAGTTGGGAGAAGAGAGAGGACAGGTAGGAGGGAAGGGAACCAAACCAGCATTTGAATATGAAGGAGATACAATGAGTCTAGTGACATCAAAGCAGAGGGAGGATGGAGAGGGAGGAGTAGAGGGAGCAGTGGTGAGTACGGGGTGGGGGTGGAGTTTGTAACAAAGCAGCAGAATGAGTTGCAGAGGGTGTCCAGTCTGGCAAAGTTAGTGATGGGGGTAATGCCATAGACTACATCCATGAAATCGAAGACATGGAGCACCAATTTGCTAATGAGCTCCTTCCAGACCAGCAGAGGTAAGCAGTCTTTGTTGCAGTATGGGGCATCAAGCTTGGGATGGAATTTAGCATGGATGGCATCAATCTGGGCAGGGGAAGTCAAGCTTACTATTGAGCCACACACCGAGGTACCTGAAGACCATACCCCTTCAAGAGGGGTGCCATACAGCATGGTAAAAACTGGATGGGGGGACATTAGTCTAGTCAGTTTCTGACTGGTTTCAAAGGTAATGGACACTGTTTTTTTGTGCTTTACCCAGAGCTGGCTCAATTGGAATCAGTGCACAATGTTGCCGAAGTCCAACTGGAGAAAGTCTTCAACAGCTGCAGAACAAGGACCAGAGGTGAAGATGGCTGTGCCATCAGCATACATGTAAATATACAAGCTAACACAGGCAATGGTGAGGTCATTCAGGAAGATGCAGAAGAGGATGGGACCTGAGATGGAGTCTTGGGTGACCCTGGCCTAGGTGGGTAATGGAGGTGACAGAATGGCTCCTGCCTGCACAGATTGTTGTAGGCCTATGAGGTGGGAAAGGAACCAATCAACAGTGGAAGATGAGAGGTCAGCAGAGCTCAGCTTGTCCATGAGGAATGGATGGGACACAGAATCCAATGCTTTGACCAGGTTGAAGAAAATGGTGAACATAATGTGCCCCATATCCATCCTGGAGAAGACTAAATCAGTGACATGCAACAGGAAGGAAAAAGTGGAATGTATTTCTGGAAGCCAGTCTGGAAGAGGGAGAGGAAGATGGAGGCTGAGAGGTAGTCAAGGAGTCTGGAATGGATTAGTTTCTATGCAGTGTTGAGAGGGAGGGGAGGAGGAATATTGGGCAGACATTGCCAGGGCAGGAGTGGTCTCCCCGCTTGTGAAGTGGAATAACTTTTGCTAACCTCCAAGACTGAGGAATAGCACAGAGGGAGAAGGAAAGGCTGAGCAGGTAAATAAGGGAGAAACAAAGGGAGGAGCTGAGAGGTGGAGGAGCTTGGGGTCCAGCCTGTCAGAGCTGAACTTTGTTGGGGTTTAGAGAGGAGAGGCAAGCAGGGTTTCCCAGGTTTTGATGAAGGAAATGAAAACCTGTGCTGGGGTGGGTAGGGGAGGAAGAGGGAGCAGGAGGGGAAGGAGACGAGTCAAAAGGGGACAAGTGGGAAGGGTTCATGTTGTTAAGAACTCTGAAATGAGCAACAACAGGGAAAGAGTCAGTCACAGGTGAATCATTAACCATGAGGATTGGGGGATGGACTGAACATGGGAGGCTGAAAAGGGGAGTGGATAGCCTTCTAGAATTTTGCTGATGTGTTCAAGTTTTTCTGGAGGCTGGTGATGAAATAGTATGGTTTTGTGACCCAGACAGCCTTCATATAGTTGTTCCTCAGAGCCCAGTATCAGATACGGTCAGGAATGGAGTGGGACAATTTATAGCAGGCCCAGGCAAAATCAAGGGACTTTCACAGATTGATGATATCCGAGGTAATTCGGTGGTGGTGGGAAGTTTTGATTCTGGATTTCCTGAGGGGACCATGCTTGTCCCAAACAGGAGAATTTGAAGTAAAATATGGCAAGGGCCAAACTAATATCAGAGGCAGGGAGGAAGGCTGATCAGTCTATTGTAACTAGTTTGCTCATTAGAGTGTTGATGTTTAGCAACTGAAGAGACCTAGACCAGATGTACTTTGGTGAGGAAGGACGATGGTGGATTTTTCAGACGTAAAACTTTATGCAGTAGTCACTAAATGAATATGGCAATATACCGACTGCAACAATATGTTGAGGGTGAGAGATTAGAACACCGTCCAACAGGGTATGGTTGGTGGAGCTGGGATTGAGCTGAGTAGGTTCTATAATGATCTGGGAAAGATTAAGGATGGTAGATTTGGAGGAAAACAAGAGACAATTTATGCTGAAATCCCCAAGATGGATGAGATCATCTGTGTAGGCATTAGAAGAGATTGTAGAGAGGGAGTCAACCAGGGAGAACTGTGAGATTCTTGGAGAGACATATAATAACCCAATGATAATGGGTACAGAGGAGGGAAAAGACAGCCTGACTTGGAGAAATTTGTGGGAGGAGGGTACAGCCTCCTTGGTGGCCACAGTACATGACAGGCACTGGTGGACATACTATAGATAGCAGTGCTTTCTCTGTGTTTTCCCCTGTCTTGCTTGAAAAGATGACACTCAGCAAAGGAAAGGCTTGAGTATGGAATCTGAATGAGAGCCAGGATTCCGAAATACTGAGAATATCAGGAGAGTGAAGTTGAAGCCAGATGGAGAGGAGATTAATCTTCAAAAGATGGCTCCTAGCATTCAAGTGGAATATGCTAAGATCTCTGGTGGCAGGAGGAGGATGACAAAGGGGAGGAGGCAAATGAAGAAAAGGGAGACTAAGGTTAGTCTCAACATCACCAGACAGGAGAAGGAGGAGAAAGAAAATGAGAAGGATAGAATGGGGCTTCCTACAGTCGGAGCTTGTAGGAGAGCAGGAAAGGGGGGCAGTGGGGAGAAGAGGGCATAGTGAAAACCCCAGGTTAAGGGAGGGAGTGGGGAGGAGAACAGATTGAATATAGAGTGAGTAGTGGATGGGGTAGAGGTGTATGTGGGAGGATGGAGGGAGGGAAAGGAGGGTAGGAGAGTTGAGTAGAGGGGGGGATGGAGACAGTAGAATGAGAAGGGGGAAACAAAGAAGGCAGAGAAATACTAGGAACATTGCAGTCTGGAGTTGGGAGGCAAGAAACATCAGCAACAGATGCACAATAGTAAGCATCTAGGCAGTGCAGTCCTCAGCTAAGTTAAGCAATTGAGCAGCAGGAGATAATCGGTCAACAGTAGATAATGGTGATCTAGACAGGGAGTAGCTGAAAATAAAATAAATACAGTAGAAGAAGGGGTTAAGCTAAGAAATATTAAGCCAAAGCAGTGCAAAATACAGTTACTCAGGCACAATAAACAACAGCAGGTGGCAATGCAAAAACCTTTTTATATGAGATACCCAGATAGGGAACAAACACAAATAAGCAGCATGTTAATGAATGGTTGGGCTTTGCAGGGTTCAGTCAGGTTACAGAGTGCAGGAAATAACAACAATTAGCAAAGTATAGAACAGCAGGTTGCAAGGCAAATCAACAGTTTACAGTGAGGACCCAGATAGGAAGTAACCTCAATAAAAAAAAAAAAAGTAATTTAACTGAACAGCAGGTTGTGCAGTATTGATTAAATCTGACGGAGCAGTTAACTAGCTAGGCTACACAATGTAGTACAATAACAGGGGTGCTAGCTAGGGCAATGTAAGGCAAGGCAGTGCAAAGATTGTGGATATCAAGTGGCTATGGGAAAACAGTAGGATAATGATGGGTCAGCTGGGAAATTACCACAGTCAGCGTTATATGGGGAGACCCCGAGACCACAAGCACGGACTCTTCCAGCAAAGAGGTACGGCAAAGCTGCATTTTTTTCTCTACCCGCCCATCCCCCCTCTAGGCTCATTATTATATAGACAGCCTTCCCCAACCCCCTCTCATTCTTTGGTCTATTCCTTTCTGTCTATCTAAAATGCCTCTCACATCGACGCTCTCCATAAGCTAACAGCGCTGCACATTACCATCTAATATAGCGGTGTAAGACCACATTGGTGCAGCCTAGTTCGGCAGCATCCTACCTCCTTTTAAAGTACCAGCTACTGAGGGAGACCACACATCTTCAGTGATCATATAGGTTTGGTGCCATCTGCTATCTTGCTCAGCCCTGTGAAGTCTCCAAATACCTGCACACGCCGACTTGTCTTGTTCTGTTTGGTGATTCTCTAGGAGTCTGTAATCTGGCTATGCCATCTACAGATAAAAACACTTTGCAGTAGTCATACAGTAGCTTATTCTTTTTCACCATAAGATGCCAACCTGAGGGCTGATACCTGGCTCCCTCTCTTCATCTTCCTATGGCTGGTGCCTTATGTGGTGTATCACCTGGGCTGAAATAACTCACGGGGGGAATAGGACCATCTGTCAAAGTGCTATCTGTACAGCAACTCATCTCATAGCTTTTGTTGCACCCCTACGCTCCCATACTTGCATCAGTCTGAGGTAGCTTCTGGGGGTGGGACCTGTACCTCCCTACCCATACAGGGTATGCCCTCCTATATCTCCATCAATAATGTCACTTGGTGCCATGTGGAAAGGGTTTTAGTAACTGCATCCATAGGACAGCACTGCATAAATAGCAGGGCCCAGCACTCTCGTTCTGTCATTCCAAGCAGTCATGGAAGAATTAGAGCTTTCAAATTATCTCTGGCTGCCCTAAAGCAAATTGTATTTCTCCTCCTATTGTGCCCAGGCAATGATGAACTTAACCCTGGTCCTACAGAAGCCTTGTCATCTCCATCCAACCTTACAAGGCTTAGAGGAATGAGATTTATGCACGTTAATGTTTGCAGTCTCTTAAAAAAGCTTACAAGGATCCAGACCTGGGTCATTCATACCAAACCAGATGTGCTGGTAGTCTCAGAATCCTGGCTCAGATATTCTACCCCTGACAGGGAGGTTAACATCCCTAACTATTGGTTGTTCAGAGCTGACAGGCAGACTAGGGGTGGTGGGGTAGCCATTTATGTCAAGGACAAATATACGGTCACTACCATTGACTCCTCCTCTATCACAAATGGCTTTGAATGTCTGTCCCTTAAGGTTGAAACATCCCACTCAATGGCTATCAGGGTTATAGGGTGTTACAGGCCTCCATCTGCTGGGTCCATGCTCCTGTCTCACCTATCTACTATTATGGGACATGAGACCCTCGAAACTATTATTCTAGGGGATCTCAATTATGACTGGTTATCCAAGGCTTCCTTACCCTTCATATCCTTCTGTGACTCTCTTGGGCTCACACAACTCATTTAAGAACTTATGAATCCTAACAAGGAAAAACCCTAGGAATAGCACCCTATTGGATGTCTTTCTTACAAGCAAGCCACAGTCCTTTTCCTACGCTGGAATATTTTTCTTGGATGTCAGTGATCACTGCTTCATCGCCGGTGTAAGATCTGACTCCAATCCCCCCTCCACATCTAAGTTCTCCACCAGTAGGTCCAGACGCAGCTTTGACCCATTTGCCTACATCGATGAGCTAAAATCGTCTGTACAATGGCAGAACTTTTACCTAGCCAAATCGGTCAGTATGGCATATGACATTTTTTGTGAAATAGAGTCTTGTGCCATAAATAATCATGCTCTCTTGGTAAAAGTCTGCGTAAAGACCAGCACTTGCCATTGGTTCTCTACTGAACTCAAGGCTGCATTACCAGCAAGAGATAAATTTTGGAAAAAAGCCAGCAAATCAAAAACTGCCGAGGATTGGTGACACTTCAGGAAGGCTAGGAACTCCAGCAATAAACTGGTTAGAGAGGCTAAGGCCAACCTCTACCATTCTGAGCTTGACTCTGCCTTAAGGTGCCCGCTAAATTTTGATCCTCAATCAAAGAGCTGTCTGGTCATACAGCTGGAAATGTACTTTCCTCGAAAATCATCTCTGACAATGTTACTATCAATGATAGCAAGGAGATTCTCCAGGCCTTCAACAACCACTTTGCTACGGCAGACCTAGCATTCGACAATTCACCAGCATCTGTGTTATGTTCTCAGGTTAGTGCACAGATTCCTGAACCTAGCACCACTAATGTGGTCTTCTCATTCCTTACTGCTTCATTGAAAGAGGTTGAAGAACTCCTTCTACAGTTGGACACCAAGAAAAGCATTGGTGCTGACTGTCTCGACCTCTACTTCTTAAAGATTGCATACCACGCCCTAGCTGTACCAATCACACACCTATTTAACTTGTCCTTGTCCCAGGGAACTCTTCCACACCTATGGAAAATTGCCCACGTCATTCCTCTGTTTAAATCGGGGGATCCCTGTGACCTAAATAATTACAGGCCGATATCTCTCCTACCAATATTGTCTAAACTGCTGGAAAAAATTGTGAATGCTCAGTTGAGAACCTACCTAGATAACAAGAGCCTTCTAAACCCTATGCAGTCTGGTTTCAGAGCCAAGCACAGTACCATTACGGCTCTGGCCAAAGTGACTGATGACTGGCAATGAGAGCTGGAAAACAAAAAATTTGTATGTGCCATGTTCTTGGACCTTAGCAAGACCTTTGACACTGTCGACCACTGCCTGCTTCTTTCCATCCTAAAAGTGATAGATCTGGACCCAACCTATCTGTGCTGGTTCAATAATTACCTTACAGATAGGCTTCAGCAGGTCAAGGCCGAAGGGGAGCTCTCTCCACTCAAACCACTAAAAAGAGGCATTCCACAGGGATCCATCCTGGGGCCTCTATTGTTTGCTATTTATATAAACAATATTGATGTTGGCATCAAGGAGGCCAGTATTCACTTTTTTGCTGATGATACCGTGTTGTACCTAAGCCACCCCAACTCCAGAAGCCACCTGTGGAGATTTACAAACAGAATTCAACTTGTTGCAGAATCAGCTCCTGAATAAAAAACTCTTACTCAATGCCAAAAAAACAAAAGCTATGCTGTTCTCTCTGGCTACTCATTCAGCAAACCCTGCTATCTCTGGCTCCTTACCTCCCATAAACACTTTACTAGGAGAGAGGTTGGAATTTGTTATGAAATTCAAGTACCTAGGGGTCTGGCTAGACCACAGACTCTCCTTCATGGAGCATGTCGAGTATCTGCTGAAAAAGTTGAGGCAGAGGCTTGGTCTCTTCTTTAGAATAAACTGCCTCCTGACCAAAGATGCCAAGATGCAGTTAGTTCAATCCACGTTTCTATCGCTAATTGATTATGCCAATTTCATTTATAGTCAGTGTAATGGCTCATGTCTTACTAAACTGGACACCTCATACAACAGAGCCTTGAGATTCATAACTGGCCTACCTATCACCACCCACCACTGCTCCTTATATGCAGCTGTGGGGTGGACCTCCCTTCAGTATAGAAGGAATAGAAATGTGGCTCTCTGGACTTACAGAGCTATTACCAACAAATTACCCCAATACATTTCTGACTTTTTGCTGTTATACATGGTAGGCAACTACGCACTGAAAAGCTATTCTCTGCTTCTACTGAAGGCACCTAGGGCCAATACACGCTTTAGGAGAGCAGCCATAGGCTTTGTGTTGCCCTCACTCTGGAACAGACTACAGAAATCTATGAAACTGAGTCTCCCTGTTAGTCTTACCACCTTCAAGACCTTGTATGCTAAGGCTGTTAAGGAGCTATGCAGCTGTTTCCAGCACGCTTGGTGTGCTAGGGTGCCTACAGCTTACCTGCCCACTACATATCCACCTAACACCAGCCCCTTGATTGTCTCCACCTATAACCCCCCTTTTTTGTGCTAATCCACTACCTTTCTTATCCTCAGACTCCTAACATATATGTCCCTAGCCCATCTACCATAGCAACCCTCCTAGAACAGCTGCAGTCCTGTAACCCTCCTCTCCATATCTGCCCCTTACATTTGTATATGTCCTGACCAATGATATGCCATGCTGTTTGAAAATGTTTTAATATGCTGGCTGTTTCAGAATGTTTTAATTCCCCTTCTCATACCATTCTCCCTAACCTTGTTAACCCTATACCTGAAATTCTTGTTATTGCTCTGCGTATTGTTTTTTCTATTTCTGTTTAATTATGACTATTTATTATCTGTACATAAAAGTGTTATTCTTGACCTTGTGTAACGCAGGTCCACCTTGTAAATGAGCCTGCTCAATGGTGTTCACCTGGATAAATAAAGGCTTGATTTATTGATTGACTTACTGTGAGTGGAACAGCATGGGGGGGCTGACAGCCGACCTCAGGCTGACTCCAGGCAGAGTCCTTGATGCCCTTTGTGCTCAGTCCTTCCCTCAGAGGACCACTAGTGAAGCTCAACTGAAGAAGGGAATGGTCCTTCCCCTAACACTCCTGGCTGAAAGGGAGATGCTGCAGGGATTAGGAAGCAGCAAGGGGTCTCAGAGGTGCTGGCAAGTGATATGACCGGAAGGAGGGGAAAAGAATTGCAAACAGTACCTCTCCCTTTCCTGAACCTGAAGAGGTGAAGTCCATTGCTGTACTAGAAACACAAGGCTCAGGTGCACTTTCAAAATCATGCTTTGTGTTCTGGTCCCGCCCATGACTCTTCCAATTGGAGGGGAGATGCTGCAGAGATTAGCAAGCAGAAAGGGGGTTCTGAGGTGTTGGCAAGTGGTCCAACCAGGGGAGAGGAGGACAAGAGATGGAAAACAGTCCCTCTCCCTCTCCTGAAGCTGCAGAGTTGAAGTCTGTGGCTATAGTAGAGGCACAAGGCTTGGGTACACTTTCAAAATCATGTTCTGTGTGCTGGTCCTGTCCCTGACTTTACCAATTCATATGTTCATTCATTCTGCAGACATCTATTGTTGATCATTCTTTAAAGCAAAAAGGGGACAACACATGGACAAAATACTTACTGATGTAGTATATACCACTGTTATTAGGGCTAAGTAGGGACTCTTACAATGTATCAGATTATGATTTGTAGTCGTTGATAATTTGATTTATCTGTGGGACCTGCAAACTGGCATGTACACACTATTTTCAATGATCTATGAACCTGCCACATCTAGTAAACATTATTCATATTTTTTTTGTTATATGACGTGACAATACAAAAATAAAGTTTGGTATCTGAAGAGGTAAATCAAGGGCTGCCAGATAGCCCAGTTGGTAGGGCTGTGAGCTCCAGTATCAGTGACCTGGACATGGAGGAGAGCCCAGGAAGCTGGTGTGGTAACTTCAAGGGCAGCAGAAGCACTGCTGCATGACAGAGCTCCCAGACAGGGAGGGATTGCATAGGGCTCCACTCCTCTAGAGATCCCTGCAGAGTACCAGGGAGCTTACCTCTCCCACATGGGAATGCCAGAGCATGCAAGGCTGCCTCAGGGCAAGTCCTGATGTCAGGGATGAGGGAAGGGTCAAAACAAGGAAATACATGCAGCAATCCACATGATGATTTCCCAGTCACTGCAGTCCCCTCACCACCTGCAGGGCCCTGGAGGATATCTGAATTATTCTTTGGGGTGGAGAGGATGGCCTTCATGTCTCTGACTTTGCCAGAGGGGGTATCTCCATTGGCGACCTCTCTCCTGGTAAGTCCATGATACAGTGGGTGATGGGGTGGGTTATGGGGGAGGAAGAAGGTGGCTGCATGGAAGGGAAAAAAATAATATGTAAGAAAGAAAGAAAATCAGAAGATTGGATTTCTGTGCAGAGCCAAAAACATCCTCACTTTAAAATCAAGGATAGTAATTTCAAAGCATGAACATTTCCAATTTTTGTAGTATGGTAATAACTTACACTAAAAAATACATACAAGACCAAATCCTTACTAAAAACACACAATCATTTATAAAATATGTCATTTTAAATTCTCTTCAGTTTTAACATCCATCCTTTACATTATAATAAAACTAAGGCATAGGGCTGGGCAAAATTAGCAAATTTTGATTTTGTGGATATTTTGAAGAATTTTCCAAAATTCTTAAATTGATCAAAACTCAGACAGCAGTTCAGCCTGAGCTCTGAAAGTTGATATGCATATTGTTGTAATGGCGCTCTAAAAAATGTCAAGATTCATGACATTTGGATGGAAGTTATAGAAACATAGACAGTGATGGCAGAAAAAGACCCATGGTCCATCTAGTCACTCCAAGTTCCGTAAATTCCTAGAATCACTCTTGGAACTTAATGTTCCACAGGGTACTAACTCTCTTGGACCTTTCCCTATTTTCTTCCCTGATCCTGTCGGCCAAGCTTACCACTATTCCCTTCATTCTATCCCAGGCTTGTTTGAACTCCATTACTGTGCTCGCTCCCACCACCTCAGCTATCAGATTGTTCCAGGGCTCTACCACCCTTTCTGTGAAGAAGTACTTCCTCATGTCTGTCCTGAACCTCCTTCTTGCCAACTACCACACATGAACGCATGACCATGAGTTGGTACTGAGGCTAAATAATTCCCCGCAGTTCACTTTATTAATTCCGTTGAGGAATTTGAAGGTCTCAATCATATCAAATGTATGCAGATGATACCATGCTATACTCCTTGGGACCTACCACAGATGACATCCTGGATCCCCCTTAGCAGGACTTCAACAATGTCCTCAGCTGGTTCCACGCTAATCATCTTAGAGTTAATACTAAGAAAACTGTCTCTATGTCATTTGGGACAAGGTAAAAGATGGATAAGCTCCAGATCCCCCCCTATGTTCTCCACCTCTGATGGCGCCAACCTCGAAGTAGTCACCACATTTAAATACTTTGCGGTCTGGCTGGACACCAATCTTGATTTTTCCTCCCACATTGCTGCCATATGCTCTAAACTCTGACCTAATTAGGTATATTGTACTGAAACAGAGACAGCTTACCCCTCCCTCTCTGTCATGAGATAGTCAAGAAAATGATTCTCCCAGTAATTAACTATGTTGACCTAGTCTATGGTACTGCCCCTGCTGTGTCCTTGTTCAGGCTTCATACTCTCCTGAACGCCTTCTGCCACTATGCATCTAACTCCCAGCCCCCACCACACACACATCACTGCTGTCTATAGTCATCCCTCACTATTTCACCTCTACCCCATAGTTGCCTAACCCATTGCTTGGCTTTCATAGCCAAATACTGTTTTGGGACCCTCTCCTCCTATCTCTCTTCCCTCCTTTCCCCGGAGGCCCCACTCCTGGTACCTGCTGCACTCCAGGGACTCCCGTTCTTTCTCCCTGCCTCACTCAACTTCTATTTTGTCAGCTTTCTACTACACCCTCACCTACCTCTGTAATCAGTTTTCCCCAACCACTCATCATTCACCCTTGCTTCCAGCCCTAAAGCATCTGCTTTGACACACCTCCTTTCCCCCTTGCCCCTGCTCTGCTTTCTCCCTGTCTCTCAACCTAGTCACTCAACCTCAGCCCCCTTGCCCTTGACAACCTCCTAGTCTCCTCCTTCTGCAACATTATTTGATTTGTTGATCTGCCTAACCTGTTTGTTATTGATGATTTGCTGTAGTTACTGGATGTATGATTTTGATCCTAGTCCTACTCCATTGCACTTCACTTTGTTATAATTGCAGTTAATCTTCTCTCCCTATGTTTGTATCTGCTTGACTTTGTGATAATTACTGTGTATGTTTTCTCCCTCAGTTTGTATTGTAACCCCACATCCCTGGTTCCACCTGGAAATGACATCCCAGCTCAGTGTGCCTTTCCCAGTTACCAAAGTTTAAATACAATAAATAATATCATCCCTCTCCCTTCTGGTTTCCAATGAGTGCACATTTAGTGCCCTGAGACACTCTGCACAGGATTTACCCTGCTGTACCTGAATCATTTTGGTCACTTAAGCAATAAGGCATGACCAGGGGTTATGATAATGGTCTCTTAATCACTCTCTAGTGGCATGATGTGGCATGAGGCATTGCTGAGTGCCACATGCCCCAGAGGGTGATTAACTGACCTTTAACATAACCCCTGGGAGTGCCTCATTACTATACATGGTTAAGCTGTACAAGTATGTTAATAAAAGACTAACATATGGATGTTAGAATGTTTACATCCAATCAGAAAGCTTCATTTCTCAGACCCTTGCTATAATTTGCATTGCACTGTCTCTAACCTATCCTTGTCTTTTCTGAGATAAGGACTCCAGAACTAGGCACAGTACTCCAGGTGAGGCCTCACCATGGCTCTGTATAGCAGCAGTATTACCCCTTTTCTCCTACTATTAATTCCCCTCCCAATGCATTCAAGCATCTTGTTGGCCTTACTATAGGCCTTGTTGCACTGACTAGTTTGTATAAGGGACCTATTGATGTTACTCCTAGTTCCTGTTCCTCATTTGTAGTGCTAAGTCTCTCCCCTTCCATCCAGTCCTCTGTCATGGGATTCTTTTTCCCTAGGTGCATTACCTTACACTTTTTTGCATTGAATTTTAACTGGCAGACCTTTGACCACCCCTCTAACTTCAGCAGGTCCTTCTGCATATTCCTTCTTGCTTCTTCACTATCCATTCTCCCACATAGTTTTGTGTCATTCACAAATAGACCCAACTTGCCCTGGATTCCTTCACCAATGTTGCCAATGAACATGTTGAAGAGGACTGGACCAAGTCCCGATCCCTGCAGAACCCTGCTCATTACCCCTTCTCTTCAGATTTAACCCCATTGACCACCACCCTCTGTCTCCTTCCTGCTAGCCAGTTTCCCATCCAACTCACTGGAGTTTTAGTTGCTCCCAGGTCCTCCATTTTCTTAAGCAATCTGTTGAGCAGAACTGAATCAAAGGCCTTACTGCAGTGAAAGCACAACAAGTCCACCGCATGGCCCTTGTCTCACTTCTTTGTCACCCAGTCAAAGAAGACTATCCTGAATATGCCAAATATTAACTGGAACACCTTTGCTGCAGCCACATCCAAGAGCAGGGCCATTCTCGATGCCCTACAGGGGGCATGCCTCAGACAGCTAGTTTTGGAACCCACTCGGGAGGAAGGGAGCAATCTTAGACCTGGTACTCTCAAATGGGGATGGAGAGAGGATCTCTGATCTTGAAGTGGGTAGCCATCTGGGAACAAGCAACCACCAAACAGTGTGGTTCATGATAAACTTAACTGTAGAGTCAAGCCACACAAAAGTGAAGGTACTGGACTTCAGGAGGGCTGATTTTGTCAAAATGGGAGAGTGCCTCAGAAAAGCACTAGCAAACAGGCAAGAAGGTGGGGTGGAGCAACAATGGGGAAACATTAAAACCACCATCACAGAGGCAACAAGCCTTTGTGTGAAGCAAATAAACAAACCAAAATGAAAGAAGAAACCTCTATGGTTCTCTAAAGAAGTAGCGGGGATGGTAAGGGAGAAAGAGATAGCATTCGGGAAGTATAAGGAAACACAGAAGAAGCAGGACAGAAAACTGTAGCAGTTAAAGCAGAAAGAAGTTGGGAAGGCAGCCAGAATAGCAAAGGCCCAAACTGAGGAAAAGATAGCAAACTCAGTTAAGAAGGGGGATAAAACTTTTTCTAGGTACATTAGGGAGCAAAAAAAGACTAAGGCAGGGATACTGAGGCTGAATAAAGAGGAAGGTGGTTGGGCAGAGAGAGAAAGTGAAAAAGCAGGGATACTGAATGAATACTTCTGTTCAGTATTCACAATGGAAAAGCAGGGGAAGATTCCTAATCCAGTCAATAAAAGCACTCTGGATAGGGGGGTTGATATTAATCCTTTCACAGAAGAAAGGGTTCTGAAAGAACTCTTAAAACTGAAGGTGGATAAAGTAATGGGGCCTGATGGGATTCACCCCAGAATTATAAAAGAACTAAGGGAAGAACTAGTAACACCAATGACTACCATTTTTAATAAATCATGGGAGGATGGTGTGGTACCTGAGGACTGGAGGAGGGTGGATGTGATTCCCCTTCACAAAAGTGGGAGCAAGACAGAGGCAGGAAACTACAGACCTGACAGCTTGACCTCAGTGGTGGGGAAAATGATAGAATCACTGCTGAAGGAAAGAATTGTTGAGTACCTAGAGGCCAGTGGAGCACAGGACCCAAGGCAGCATGGATTCACAGCAGGAAGGTCATGTCAGACAAATCTAATTGATTTCTTTGACTGGCTGACCAATGTAGTAGACCAGGGAAGGGCTGTGGACATGGCCTACCTAGACTTTAGCAAGGCGTTTGACACAGTCCCGCACAAAAGATTAATAAACAAATTAGCCAGCCTAGGAGTGGGTCCCAGGGTGGTAGCCTGATTAAAACACTGGCTGGACAACAGGACACAGTGGGTAATAGTAAATGGAGTCCACAGTGAAGAAAGGAGGGTTACTAGTGGGGTACCACAGGGTTCAGTACTGGGGCCGGTCCTTTTTAATGTCTTTATAAGTGATTTTACAGAGGGACTAGAAGGGAAAGTATGTCTCTTTGCAGATGACACAAAGATCTGCAACAGGGTTGATACGCAAGATGGGGTGGAAAGGATGAAAAGGGACTCGGCAAGGTTGGAGGAATGGTCAAATGTATGGCAGCTTAGATTCAACACAAAGAAGTGCAAAGTAATGCACCTGTGAAACAAAAACCCAGGGAAAAGTACACAATGGGGGGTGAGATACTGACAATAACAAAAATGGAAAGAGACCTGGGGGTAGTCATATCAGATGACCTAAAGGTGGGCCAGCAATGTGAGAAGGCAGTAAGGAGGGCTGGGGGGATACTGGGATGCATAGGGAGAGACATCACCAGTAGAAAACAGGAAGTTGTTGGCCCTCTGTACAGACAGTTGGTAAGACCACATCTGGGGTACTGTGTACAGTTCTGGAGACCCCATCTTCACAAAGACATAGACAGGGTGGAGGCTGTCTACAGGAGGGGAAACCAAAATGGTGCAGGGTCAGTACCAGAAGACATATGAAGAAAGACTAAAGGAGCTTAAGATGTATAGCCTCGAGGAAAGGAGGGAGAAGGGGGACATGATAGAAACTTTCAAATACTTCAAGGGAATCAACAAAGTCCAAGAGTGTAGCATCTTTCAGAAAAAGAGATGTGCAAGAACAAGGAGGCACAACTTGAAGATAGAGGGGGGATGGCTCAGAGATAATGTGAGGAAGTATTTCTTCACAGAGAGGGTTGTTGATGCATGGAACAGCCTTCCTGAGGAGGTTGTAGAGTCAAAAACAGTGGGGGAATTCAAGAATGCATGGGACAGACATAAGTCAGTTATAGTGGGGGGGTAGAGGAAGTAGGCTGTTGGTTAACTAGGATCTGCAGCTTATCTGTCAGGTAGGGAAATGGGCAGACTAGGTGGGCCATGTGGTCCTTATCTGCCATCAAATTCTATGTTTCTATGTTTCTGTGTTTAAGTTGTTCTGACAAGACCTTCCTGCTACAAAGCCATGTTGTTGATCATTCTGGAGTCCATTGCTCTCCAGGTATTCTATGAGGTCCTCTTTAATCAGGGATTCCATCAGCTTTCTCACAATGGTGGTCAGGCTAACAAGCCTGTAATTTCCTGGTTGCTCCTTGCCCCCCCCCCCCCCCCCAATATGAAGCAGAACTATGTCTGGTAACTTCCAGTCCACTAGAACTACCTCAGTCCTGAGTGAGCTGTAGAACATCTCAGTCAGTGGATCAACCAGTTCAGTTTCTAATTCTCTTAGTATCCTAGGGTGCAACCCATCTGAGTCCATTACAGGGTCTCAGAGTGTTGCAATTTTATTATTCATGTGAACATTTCTGAAAATATTTCTATGCCTATAACTTAGCCACCTTTGGAGCTAGATAACTGACAATTTATATGCATACTTTCTTGAATGAGTCATAGAAACTGCTAAATAGGGAAGCAATTGGTTTTGTAAATTGTAAGTTACAGGAGTTCAAAATTTCACAATTTAATTATTTGTTAAATTGTGTGAAGCCATTCTAAATATTTGGATGTTTATATCTCTGCTGCTATTACAGGTAAACATTCAAGATTTGGCACTAGCATCATGACCCTGCAATAGCCCTCCAACACTCCTGCGACAGTGATGCCTAGCATCATTTTCCATCATGACTTAAGATATCCAGATACTTCTCTCGCATTGTCCTAAGTTACAAATACTTGTAAGGCCTGAGGCTTGATGTCACTTGGTGCCACAGTTTTCATGCAGTACAAATATACATTATCTACAGGATTTTTAAAGAGTCATCAGGTGGCATTTTACAGAAACAATGCATCTGCAAGTCATTATGTCAGTGAGTGCTAGGGGTTATCTGGCATATTACAAGAATTCAAGTTAGCATACTGTGATTTTCTTGACCATTCCTCATGGTTCAATACTCAATACAGTGACCTGGCACTTGGCACCACTATACTTCTACAATGGATCCTCCTTTGAATGATATCTTATTGCCACTTTACCCAGCATTTACCTTCCTCTACAATGGCAACTCAAGTATATGACTGGGCAAAATGTATGGACATGACTTTGACAAAAGTACCACAACATTCCACAATGTTTGAAATTGTTTCTCGCTTATATCTTGGCCAGCCTTTGAGCAAGAAATCAGAAAACTGACACACACAGAAACAGACTTTTATGGCAGATAAGGACTGCTTGGCCTATCCATTATGCTCATTTCTCCCTACCTAAACTACTACCACAGATTGTGCTGAACCAAAAGCTTTCTCTCCCTCCCTCTCTTTCTTTCCACTATCATTCCCTTGTGCTTATCCTATGCATTCTTGAACCCCACCACTGTTTTCACCCTCACTACCTCCACTGGAAGGCTGTTCAATGAAGTCACCACTCTATCTGTGAAGATGTACTTCCTCACAGCTCACCTGAATCTACCTCCTCTAGCTTCATAGCATGTCCCTTTGTTCTTGAGAACATTTTCTTCTGCAAAATATTCCCCTCTTGTACTTTAGTTACCCCCATGAGGTATCTAAAGGTCTATCACATCTACCCTCTCCCTCCTCTGTTCCAAGGTGTACAAGTTGAGGTCCTTTAGTCTCTCCTCATAGGGCTTTTGAGGCAGACCCTGCACCATTTTAGTTGCCCTCCTCTGGGCTGCCTCCATTCTGTCTATGTCCTTCTGGAAGGTGTGGACTCCAGAACTGGACATAGTACTCTAGGTGGGGTCTTACCAGCGATCTATACAGAGTCAACACCACCTCACTCTTTCTGCTAGTGAGACCCCTTCCTATGCACCCCAGCATCCAACTTGCCCTCCTTACTGCCTTGTTGTACTGCCTAACCACCTTTAGGTCATCTGAAATGATTACCCCAGATCTTTGTTCTGCTTGGTGGTCATCAATACTGCACCAGGCATTTTGTACCCTTCCCTGGGCTTCTGTGCCCTAAGTGCATTATTTTGCACTTTTTCACATTGAAACCCTGCTACCACACTCTTGACCACTCCTTTAGTTTTCTCAGGTCTCTGCTCATCCTTTCCACACCCTGGGGTGTCCGTTCCTATTGCAGCTTGTTGTGTAATCCACAAAGAGATGAGAACAGAACACACACACAGCCTTTTTTTATATATATGTTTTTTTCTCTCATGCAGCTGCTCATCTCTCAGGGATATACCCTGTTCTCAAGGATATACCCTGTTCTCAGGGATATACCCCGATTAACTGAATCCAGCCACCATTAAGTTGGCTACCATGTCTTTCTCCAACATCTTTTCCCCTCCCATCCTGGCTGGTGCGGGCTGTGCCTCTGTTACCTTCGCACAACCACCACTTCCACTGTGGCAAGAGCAAGCTCCCTGGCCCAGCTGTAGGGGTCACTGTGTTGGTGGAACCCACTGACACCCCTTCCCTACCAAGATGTACTGTCAAGCAGCAGCTGTCTTGGCTATGGTCTTCTTCCTGATAAGACTTCCCAGGCTCAGTTCCAAACCAGAGTCATCAAAATGGCAATGCAACTCTGCTGCTGGGATATGGGGTGGTCGCAAAGCCTAATATTTAGAATCAATAAACCTAACACAATTGGTGCTATTCTGTTCTCTAATTTTACATAGAAACATAGAAGTTGTTGGCAGATAAGGACTGCCTAACATATCTAGTCTGCCCATAAGCCCTTGTACTGGATTTCTGCTTCTGACCCACCCACTGCTGTACCTCTATGGTTCCCCTATGCCTGCCACAAGCATGCTTGAATCCATCCATAGTGCTCTCTCCAATCTCCTGCTGAGGCAGACCATTCCATGCATCCACCACCCTATTTGTGAAGAACAACTTCCTCACATTCCCTCTTAACCTCCCACCTTTCAATTTCATGTCATGCCCCCTCCTTTTTGTGCTTCTCCTGTATTGGAAAATGTCTCCCCCTGCACCTTGTTTATACCCTTGAGGTACATGAATGTTTCTATCATGTCCCCTCTTTCCCTCCTCTCTTCCAGCTAGTACATATTGAGTTTCCTTAATCTCTTCTCATAAGTCTTGTGTTGCAAGCTCTGTACCATTTTAGTCACTCTTCTTTGGACCGTTTCCAGCCTATTAATGTCTTTCTGAAGGCGTGGCCTCCAGAACTGCACACAGCATTCCATGTGAGGCCTGACTATGGTTTTATATAATGGCATCACTACCTCCCTCCCTCCTACTGCTGATGATACCTCTGCCTATGCACCCCAGCATGCCACTGGCCCTCCCAGCTGCCTTAGCACTTTGTTTTGACATTTTCAGGTCATCTGAAATAATAATCCCCCAGGCCCATTTCCTTTTTTGTGACTGTCAGCAACTCCCCCACCCACATCCTGTTGCTTTCTCCAGGGTTTCAGTGTCCCAGGTGCATAATTTTGCACTTTTTTGAATTAAACATCAGTTGCCAGTCCTCAGATCATTTGTTAAGTTTCCCCAGGTCCTTCCTCATTTTCTCCACCCCCTCTGGGGTATCCACTCTGTTATAGATCTTGGTGTCATCTGCAAACAGGCAGACCTTTCCCTCCAGCCCTTCTGCAAGGTCGCTAATGAAAACATTGAACATGATTGGCCCCAGGACCAATTCCTGAGGCACCCCACTGGTCACCCCCCTCTCCCCAGACTGCACCCCATTTACCACCACCCTCTGCCTCCTGTCTGTTAGCCAGTTTCTAACCCAGTTTCCCACCCTGTCCCCCATGCCCAGCCTTCCCAGCTTGTTTATCAGCCTTCTACGTGGGACTGTGTTAAAGGCTTTGCTGAAATCAAGGTAAGTGACGTCCACTGCCCCACCCTGATTTACCTCCTTTGTCACCCAGTTGAAAAAATCAACCAGATTTGTCTGACATGACCTCCCCACTGTAAATCCATGTAGCCTATGATCCTGGGCTCTGATGGCTTCTAGATGCCACACTATCCTTTCTTTAAGCAATGTTTCCATGATCTTCCACTATTGAGGTGAGGCTGACTGGCCTATAGTTCCCCGCCTCCTCCCTGCTGCCAGATTTATGTAGAGGGACCACATGTGCCCTCCTTCAGTCATCTGGTACCACCCCTGTGTTCAATGACTCGGTGAACATGGCTGCTAGAAGTTCTCCTATCTCCCATAGCAGTTCTTTTAATATCTTTGGGTGTATGCCATCTGGTCCCATCACTTTGTCCACCTTCAATTTAGTGAGCTCCTGCAGGACTCTTTCCTCTGTGAATGGACTATTGTCCACCTCTTTATCCCCTTGGCAACCGCTATACTGCTGTGGCCCTTGTCCCTCCCCCTCTTCTGTATATACTGAACAGAAATATTTAATCAGTATTTCTGCCTTTTCCATGTCACATTCCTTGCATTTCCCTCCCTCTCCCTTGAGTCTTGCAGTCCCAACCTTGTTTTTTCTCCTTTCACTGATGTACCTGAACAATGTCCTGTACCCTTTCTTAACTGACTGTGCTAAACCTTCCTCAGTCCATGCCTTTGCTCTCCTTACTGCCTTTCCTGCTTCCCTTAGACACTCTAGGTACTCCTTCCTGTCCTCTTCCCTTTGGGTCTCCTCATATTTCCTGAACACTTTCCTTTTTGCCCTGAACTTTACCGTCACCTCTCTCAAGAACCACAGTGACTTTCTTCTTCCCTTGCCTTTCGATACCAAACTGATGCATTGGTTTATTATTTCCAGTAAGGCTTCCTTTAGATGCTTCCACTGTTCTTCCACTCCCCCTCCTGCCCCGTTCTCTCTAGGGCTCTTTTGATACACCTCCCATTTCAGCAAAGTCAGCATTATTGAAATCCAAAACCTTTGTCCTAGTTTGACTTGAGTGAGTCTCTGTCCCTATGCTGAACCACACAATGTTGTGATCACTGGATCCCAGTTGTCCATCTACCTGGACATCTACAATTTGATCCCCGTTGGTCATTACTAGAGCCAGAATTTCCCTGTCTCTGGTGGGATCAAGTACAAGCTGCCTGAGTTCAGCCTCCTGGAGTGAATCAAACATGCCTCTGCTTTTGGCTGAAGCAGCTACACAGGTGTTCCAGTCCATGTCTGGCATATTGAAATCTCCCATCAGTAGAATTTCACTGTTCACCTTTCACTACCATCTCGTGTATTTTCTCCACTAGCTCCTTGTCCAATTCCTGTCCCTGTCCCAAAGTCTGTATATCATCCCTGTGCATATTGTTGTGCCATTTAAAGTTATAAGGGCTTCAAATTCTGCAGCTTACATAATTGTGAAATGTAATTTTAACATTTCTGAAAGTTTGGAAGCTTATAATTAAGTTACCTTTAAAGACAGTGATCTGAAAATTGGTACACTTCTATATGGACCTTGGTAAAGTCATTGTACCAAATGTGGTGCAATTTGGACAATCACTTTTAGTTTACATAATTGCAAAACATAATTTTAAAATTTCTGAAAGTTTGGAGGCTTATAACTCAGTTACCTTTGAAAACAGGATCCAAGCCTTGGCACACTTCTGTATGGACCTTGATAACATCCGCATACTAAATTTTTGAGATGTGCGAAGTCAGCAAAATTTGCTCAGCAAGTTATTTTGCAAATGGTGTGCAATTCACGGAGTGCACTTTACAGCAAAATCTTGGTGTGTACTAGCTGCTCCCCCCCCGTTGATCACCAGCCCCAATGTAAAAAATATATATATCAATTAAATCCTGGTGTTCTCCCCCCACCCCCACTTATCTCCAGCCCCAATGTAAAAAAATATATATTAAATCCCTGGTGTCTAGTGGTCCCATTCCTCACCATTCCCTGCCCACAACATAAAAAAAGAATGAAATCCCTGATTTCTACTGGTTCCTCCAACCCCACCGATTGCCGGCCTCAATGTAAAAAAAAATGTAATTATCAATTAAATCCCTGGTGTTTTAGTGGACCCCCCCCACCCCATCAGGTAGTGCCCCAACACTCTGCCCCCCACCACTCTGACCCGAGTGGGCGACCAGCACTGGCCTCCATTCTCCACCATGGCTTGCCACCTGATTGATCTGGAATGAATGGCGCAAGCTTGTACAAATATGTGCTCATTCATTCCAAGTCAGTTGAGTAGTCAGCTGTGTGGAGATGGAGGGCTGTGTGTCACGCTCGGGTCGAGGTCAGGGTGGGGGGATGGTGCAGAAGGGTAGGGAGATTAGGAAGAGTGGGGAGGACAGAGATGGGGAAAATGGGAAGGGATTTTACTAAGTAAACCCTCAGAGCAGTCAGGGCAGGGAGTGGACCCAGTGCTTGGGGATACAGTTAACACAGCTAACTGAATCAAGAAACCTCAGCAGAGGAAGTGCAGTTTGGTAAAACAGGATTCTCGCCCCCCAGCAGGTTGAGCTGGGAATAAAGAGCCTCAGCCCTCGGTCTAGTTGGCACAGAGACAGTCAGAGGCCAATTTAAGGAAGCTCCATAGGGAGGTTTTAAAGCATGGATGTGAGGTGGCGGAGCAGGTGACGGCAGGAAGAGATTTCCACACTCTGGGTGCATAAGTGGCAAAAGCCCGATCACCCACAAGGGTGCGGGTTTTTGGGACCAGTAGAGCCTGTGAGTCACTGGATCTTAGGTGGTAGGAGGTGGTTCCATGTAGGAGGCATTGGGCGAGAGCAGTAGGGGTGGCGGTTTGGGCAATGTTGTCAATAAAGTTGCCGAAGAAAAATGTGCGGTGCTTTTCCAGAGGGATCCATTCCAGCCGTGAGTAAAGCTCACAGCAATGTGTAAGGCAGGGGGCAGAGAGCGCAAATCGGCATATTGTTGTTATATGCAGTGTCCCATACTGTGAGATTGGTTTTCGGGACGGGGCAAATGTAACAAGCCCATAACAAAGCATGGGAAGAAGGATTCCCTTAGCAAGTGCAAGTCATGCAGCCGGGGTGAGACAGCTTTTAGCTCTATAAGCCAGTCCCAGTTTTCTGTTTGATGCCTTACATATGTCCTGTATATGCAGGGTGAGGTCAAGTTGCAGGTCAAATGTTACGCCTAGGTACTTGACAGAGCTAACAGCCTTCAGGGGGGAGCCATCGGCTCCAAGGATGTTTAGGGGAGCTAGGCAGGATGAGGTCTTGGCTTTAGAGCCAAAAAGCATGACCTGAGTTTTATTGAGGTTGATGGTCAGCTTGTGGCCCACGAGCCAGGTTTGAATAAGGTTGAAATCTGAATTTAGCCTGGCGTTAACGGTAGTGAGGTCCTGACAGCTGGTCAGGAGAACGTGGTTATCTGCATATAGGGTGGAACGCCCATGGACTGTGACAGAGGGCAGCTCATTCATAAATAGGGAAAACAGGAGGGGTCCAAGGACAGATCCTTGGGGGACCCCGCAGTATCCAGTTCCAAATGCAACATACCTGCGCTCATGTTTGAGAGGAGTTCACTACTAAGGGTGACCCTCAAAAACTCCAGTATATCTCCAAATTGTAGCGCTCAAAAACCACAGCAAAATGAAAATTAAATACAACCAATTGTTGTCTTTATTCCACCAATTGTGAGAACCCCTAGCGCCTCGGCTGAGTGCCTTCAAGGGGGACTCCGCAGTATACTGGGGAGGGGTCGGAGAGTGCTCTATTGAAGTTAGTGTACTGTTGCCTGCCTGAGAGGTAGTTAGAGAACCAGGCATGTGCAGGGGGGGAGAAATCAAGGGAGCATAGGGTGGCGCAGAGAGGTGAGTGGTCAACCCGATCAAAGGCTTTTGAGAGATCCAAGAAGATGGCACTGGTCAGTTTGCTTTGATCAGTAGCAGACCTAATCTCAGAGATAACTACGGCAAGGGCAGTGGATGTACTGTACCCTTTTCTAAAGCCATGTTGTGCCAGGGAGAGAAGTCCATAGGTCTGAAGGTGATGGCAGAGCTGGGCGGCAACTGCCTTTCCTAGAAGTTTACCGAGTGCAGACAGGATGGCAATAGGGTGGTAGTTTTTTAGAACCTTTGGATCACCTTGTTTGAGGATAGGGATGACCTTGGCCACTTTCCATACAACTGGGATGGTACCCGAGATAAGAGAAGTGTTAAATATGTGAGAGACAGGCCTGACAAGATGTGCTGCCCCCAGGTGGAGCAGATTCTTCTCAAGGCTGTCATGCCCTGCCCCATTATGAGGGAAGAGTCCTGCGAGGAGCTTCTGGGACTCCTTGATGGAGACCCGTTTTAAGTAGAAGGGTGGTTTGGGGGTGTGCCCTCTCTGGGAGGGGTCAGGTCCCATGGGGTCAGGGGACTGATAGGGGGGAGGAGGCGGGTTGGAGAACATGGAGTTAAATGCATTGGCAATGGTGAGTGGGTTGTTGCAGTTAACCCCACCAATATGCATATCCGTGACCTGGACTCTAGCGGACCCACCGACGGTGTTTTTGATGTTCTGCCAGAAACTTCTCGGGTCTCTGGTGGAGGATAGCAGAGCAGATTTACAATACACACTCTTGGCAGTGCCGATGGCTCTCTTGCAAGTGTTTCTCAGCTGCCAATATTCAATGAGGTCAGTACTGTTAAGGGAGGCCTTGTACTTAGCCCAGCTTTTGTTCCTTTGTTTCATGAGGGAGAAAAGGCTGCCATGGAGCCATTTTGTAACCAAGCCCCTCACTCTCCTTTTTGTGAGGGGGGCAGTTTATTTTGTAGTGGAGTGAACATAGCAAGAAAAAGGTCAAGAGCTTCCGAGGGGCCGCTGGTTGCAGTGACCCGGGACCAGTCCACATGTCGAAGGTCCTCTAGGAAGTCATAGACGTTGAATTTTGAGTAGTCCCTCATCTGGATAACTTTACAGGGGATTTGGGGTGGGGAGATGCCCCATGTGCAGAAGGTGGGGGAATGATCCGAGATTACATCAAGGAGGATACCTAAGGAGACTATCCTATCCAGCCTATTACACAGTACCCAGTCAATGAGGGATCCTTTATTTCCACTGGGGGAGAGCCTAGTAGGTATCGTTATGAGTTGGCTGAGGGCAAGTCCAGAGAGCAGAGGCTCATAAAGTTTGGCACTGGGACCCAACCAATTTAAGTTAAAGTCCCCAAAGACGAGTACCTCATTTGAGCCAACCTTGTCGCTAAGGCTGTCAAGAAGTGAGGAGAGCCCAGGCACTCCTACATTTGGAGGATTGTAGGCACAGACCAAGTGAATCTTTTTAGAGTTTCCTAACATGAGAAGGACATGCAGGAATTCACAGGTAGGGGAAGTGGGGGGGGGGGTGCGTGCAATTACAGGCACATTCAGGTGCACTTTGTAGTAGAAGAGCACACCACCCCCGCATTTTTTATCTGGTCTATTTTATCTGATGAGGCTGTAACCTGGAAGGGCATACGCTGAGTCAGGGGTGTGAGGCTTCAACCAGGTTTCCGAGGCCTCCATAATATCAGGGACGTAGTGTGCCACCCAGGCTGTTAGCTCTGCTATGTTAGGCAGGATGCTGCATATATTTAGGTGAGCCATTTTTATGCTTTTGGCAGATGACCAGGCAGGGGGGGATGTGAACAAGGGCATGGTGATGGAAGGGTCCAGGAATTAGCGCCAAGCCCCCAGGCAGGGCCAATCTGGCAGTCAAAAGTGGTAGGGCGCAGTGAGGTTCCCAAGGGAACGGTGCCATGAGCTGGGGTAAGCAGGGATTAAGCTATACACAAAGGAGGCCAGGAGCAAGCGGCAACACCTAGGTCAGGTTCCAGGACTGGGTCATTACTAATGACAGAATTGATTAGCACAGCAGCGAGAACCTACAAGATATATCCCTGGAGAATCACAGAACTGTGATTTCTGTGAGGTAAAATGTACAAAGATAAATGCTTCCAAAAGCAGCAGGAAGCATGAAGGGCGGCCACTAGAGGTGAGAGCAGAAAAGCTGCTAACGGTAAAGTGGGCTGATAGGCTACACAACTCACTTGACCAGGCCTATATAGGACTGAGTTCACCTAGGGTGGTGGCGGGGATGGTGGGGCAGCTGGTGCTAGCACCGGCAGGGCTCTACCTAGGTCTGTGCGCACAACCAGCCAGCGTTACAGCAGCAGCAATGGTAGCATTATGCTCCATGTACAGAAACAGCAGCAATGGTAGCGTACCTTCCCACCAGTGACCTAATTGATCGGGGGTCCGACTTGCTTGTGGGGAGGGCACAGGCTCCGAGGCCCTCTGTGAACATCTGGGGGGAGAGAGAGAAACAGTGTCCACTATTAAATACAGCAGCCTGGAACCAAGGAGGACTGGAGGAGAAGGAGTCAAGTCAGCAAACGAACCACAGGGTAAGGGATTTTGAGCTCAGTCATTTTTTTTGCTATCATGATGCAGCGCTGCTTATTTTGATCTCATAAATTTTCTACTGCTCCACCTATACACACAAGGTAACCAATACTGTAATAATATTTTTTTGAAATTGTATGTTGAAAAACCTTATAATAGAGGAGTTTTAACCAACCCCACCCAGCTTAATCTTTAGTTTCTCCACCCAAACACCACAATGTGCACTTAACTAATATTCAATAGATCATCCCCATCCAAAGTATCCATTAGTCACCAACTCCCTCTACCTCCCCTTCCAACACATGTAATACATTAACAAACTTATTCTGGACTTTTAAAAGTGGATATGCACAACAGATCCTGTGGTGGTGCAGCTACCTTGTGCTTTTCTTCATTTTAGTGCAGTAATAATAAAAAGATGTACACTTACCGTAGTAACAACTGATTGGCTAATTCAGAGTACCTTTTTTCATTCATACCAAAATGAAGATGAGTGCTTGGCAGCCTCTTCTATGTTGAACCTTATATCCACTTTTGAAAGTCAAGAATAAGTTTGTTAATGTATTAAGTGTGTTGGGAAAGGAGGATATAGCAAGGTTATGCTGGTGATTGTATAGGGTGGATAGTTTGAAACACTATCAACCTCACAGGGTGGGGGGGCACTAGACACTAGGAATTTAATTGATAATTATATTTTTGTTTACACTGGGGCTAGTGATCAGTGGGGGTGGGGACCACTAGACACAGGGGCCCAGATATTCAAAGGGTTCGCCATATGCTAACAGAGGTTGCCCATGCGCCAAGTCCAAAATGCGCCATTCTGCAATATTCAGCAGGAGGCAGTTACGCCACTGGCACCAGGTTGCTCAAGAGAGCAATGCAAATGAATGCATGCTCAACAGGAGGGGGAGGATCCATGCATAACCTGCGCAACCCGATATTCAGTCGGGTTGCGCAGAGTTGTGCATGCGCAACCCCCAAGCTGCGCCCGCACAAGCTTGAGCCAAAAAAAAAAGGCTTAAGTCGAGGGCCACCCACAGGTGAGCTTCTGCATTGCAGGGCGCAACACAGCAGCTGCCACCCCTGGCTGGCTACCCACTCGCTCCCTGTGCCCCCCACCAGCCCGATCGCGGGCAGTACATATACGCCCATCCCCCCACATCCCACAGCCCGATCGCGGGCAGAACCTGTATAAACCCCCAGTGTCGATCGCGGGCAGAACCTGTATAAACCCCCAGTGCCCGGTCGCGGAGGCGGGAACCTATAAACCCCCAGTGCCCGATCGCGGGCAGAACCTGTATAAACCCTCCCAGTGCCCGATCACGGGCAGAATGTAACCCTCCCCAACCGAATAACTCCTGGTGGTCCAGTGGACCGTAAAGCTGTCAGCGGGCAGAATGTCACAGCACAACCCCCCAAACATCTCCCTGGTGTCTAGTGTCCCCACCCACCCACGCAGCCCCTCCACCCGCCCCCGCGGCGGTGAGCGAGGCATCCACCGCCTGCGCCGCCGCCCGCTGACTGACTGTCGGTAGGGCTGCACGCCCATTGGTGCAGGCTACAGCCAATGATGCAGCCCATACCGTCCCATGACAGTCAGATTTGTGAATGATCGATTCACCGATCTGGACTGTCATGCTCAGATGGGCTACTGCCTGGCTGCGCAGCTCGGGCGTGCAGTCAGACTGGCGGGCGGCGGGCGGCAAGCGGGTGGGTACACTGCGCCCGCCCGGGGCAGGTGGAGGGGCTCGTGAGTGGTGAGGCACTGAACACAGGAAGATGCGAAGCGGCATTCTGCCAGGATGGCTGCGATCACTATTCCTGAGAGATATTCAGGTTGAGGAACCTGCGATAAAGCACAAGCCGCAAGTTCTGCAGCGATACCAAAGGCTCACAAGTTCTGCCCGATCCCAATGGGGCGACATGTATGTGTTCTGCCCTTGATCGGGCTGTGGGAGATGTGGGGGGTATGTAACCGTGATGCCCGCGATCGAGCTAGAGTGCGTACTGTCCCCGACGGCTGCTGCCTGGCAGGGGTGGCCAGGAGCAAGTCCTCGGGATCAGGCGCATCTACATGCAAATGGCATGCAAATGGGGCCATAAAGAGATGCAAATGGCCCCCTGCGCCTTTCCATAAATTATGGCCCCATTTGCATGTCACCTTTTGAATATCGGAAATTTGCGCATGGCGCAATGGTACTGCGCCACCGCCAAGTTGAATGCTCAACTCTGGCAACTTGCGGTGGCGCAAGTTCCACTGCGCCATGCGCAAGTGCTGTGGCTCAGGGGCGATATTCAAAGGAGTTGCTCAACAGCGCAACTCCTTTGAATATCACCCCGGCCACACCCCTGCGCAACTATTTTGAGCAGCGCAGGGGCTTGCGCCTCAGACTGGCGCAGTTTGAATATCTGGGCCAGGGGATTTAATATATATATTTTTACATTGTGGCTGACAATACATGGGAGGTCAAGAAGACATCAGGGATTTAATATATTTTTTTTTTACATTGGGGCTGGTGATAGGTGGGGGGGGCACTAGGCACCAGAGATTTGGGGGATTCACAGTTTCTGTCTTCTCCTTGCTTTGTTTTTTTTTTCAGTGCAATTTGTACTTAAAACCCCCCAATAGCAAGGTAAAGTTACAAATGGTGAATTTTCATTTAACAGGACAACTTCGCAAATTGATTTGGTGACTTCGCTGAAAATTCGCAAGTGAAGGAAAACTTCACTGCATCTCTACAAAATTTAGCACAATTTGGACAGACACTTTTTAAAGTAGATGAAAACAACTGAAATCACAATTTTGGCAAAGTTTTGTGAGATTCTCATAGAAATGTCATGAGATTTCTTGGTAGCAAAATTGACATTTCACAAGAAATTCTCTGGCAGAAGATAAGTTTTGCCCAGCCCTACTAAGGCATCCTTTCATCACCAGTGGTGTCAACAGAAATCTAAAGTTTGGGGGGCTAATGCCCCACTATAAAAATCTTAACACAGCTAGAGGAGGTCTGGTGGCATGTCCCCCCCCCCCGAATATTTTGAAATTTTTACCTTCAAATGGTGAATTTTCTACATTTTAATATTGAACGATATGTTTGATAAGCCTGGTTATCATCACCTGTATTTGGTACATTTGAATAGATTTGGTTACTCGACCACTGAGAACAACAGAAAGAGACACAATTTTCCCAGCAGATCTGCTGGGATGATTGGTTATGGACCCTAGATGATAAACAGACAAACACTATTATCCTGGCAGATTTGCTAGCAAGGTTAAGTATTCCTGAGGAAAAGAGAGATACACTATTATTCCAGCATATCTATTGGTATGAGAAGCTTACAGGACCCCAAAGAAAAACAGACAGAGAGACACCATTATTCCAGCAGCAGACTATGCCTAACACAGAGGCCTGAAATGATGCCAAGTACTCACTCAGTACACTACAAGAAAATGCTTTTATAAGACAGAACTGAGCCTTAGCCTAACACAGAGCAGGGCTGAAAACTATGCCAAGCAATGAGAAAAATGGCTTTTAAATCAAAATATAAATGTGATTGATTAGCTTAGCTCACAACCTGCTTGCCTGCCCTTATTCACCCCCCCCCCCCCAAAAAAACAAGGATTATAGCTTAGGAAGTAGCCTGTATCACAGGCTGTCTGAACTTGCCAACCTTGCTTGCCACAAACCCACAACACTAACCCCTGTCTCAAAGGGTAAGCCAATTCAGATGAAGTGCTGCTGCTGTGTTATCTATTCTTTTCTGAGCTCTCAGCTCTAGCTATTTGTGTTGGTGAGACAGCCTTAAACACACAACCCCCGGTAATGTATTTAGATACAATGCTGTTATTTCCTATTTGTTTCTGATCTCAGCTCTACCTATTTCTTGTAAGTCAACCGAGAACCTTTGATTTGATTATCAAAGGCACTAGTAGTCTGTAACACAGGCTGTCTGTCTGACTGAGCTGCTTAAACTTACAACACAAACCCAACACAACCCCTCTCAGAACAAGCCAGGTAAAAAAAATTAAATGCTGTTATTTCTTTCTGAACTGAGCACTCACACTCTCTGCTCTAGCTATTTGGTATAATGACTGGTGAGAGCCTTTGATTTTTATCAGCGAGCATAGTGTACTGTTACTGCCCCAAACTCCCACCCCCTGGCAATCACTTCCTGTGGGATAACCTGTGTGTTGTCCTCTTTGTTCCCTCCCACTCCCAATGCAAGCAGACAGATGCCTCTGCACCTAATCCTCACACTGAACCTGCACACCTCCTCTCCTTCATCACCAAAAGAAAGGAAACAAAAGTCACTTGACTGCTGAGTCATCACTAACCTGGAGGCTGCCAAGCAGTCAGCACTGCCATTATGATTAGTGAACTGAAAAACAAATCCCTGCCCCGCTCTAATTGAGCTCTCCACTCTCCTGCCCCCCCCAGTCCCGTGGCATGTCCCTTCCAAGTCAACCCCACTACTACTAGTCCAGTGAAGTCTTGATCTCCATTCTCTTGCACAGCCATGACCAATGCTGCACGATCACGAGACTTGGACTTTTGTTTTTCTCCAATGGACTTTGTGAGCGGGAAGGCTCACGAACTCCAACTGAGGAAAATGAAAAGTGTGCTCCATGTGGTGGCCAGTGGCACTGTGAAGCTGCAGCACAGTGTCTTTATGGAAAGTCATCACTGCTTCTTTTTTATCAGTCGCAAAACCATGATTCTCATTATTCTGGGGAAAGTGATCATGGGGGGGCTTTAACTTACACTGGGGGGCTAGAGCCAACCCAAAATCAGTGTGATGACTCCACTGTTTACCACCAATCAAAGTTGTTGTTAATGTAACAATTTTTGAGTTTTGGTCCCATATTTTCAACATGGGGTTCTTGGAGCCACACCTCATGAAAACAGTCACTGTCATTTTGTTTCTCGGTCCTGAAAGGTGATGTCACGGTCGCTGTGTGGAATCACCTTTCGGTACCAATTAACAAAATGACAGTGCCACTGTTGATGAGGTGTGGTCCCAAAAAGCCGTTATTACAAATTTGGTGAAAAAAACTCCCCAAAATGACTGTGTTACGAGTATCCATTGTGCAGTTTCTTTGCAACGTCATCAGATATTAAGATTTTCACTCCAAATTTCCAACATTGCTATTTTTTCACACCCCTTATGAACAGTACAGCTGTCATTTTTTGCACCCTTCCCAAAATGTGTTTTTGCACTTGTGGTGCAGAATGGTGAGGTTACTGTGTGAAATCAACATTCAGGACAGATTAACAAAATTCCAATGCCACTGTTCATGAGGGGAGGTCCCAAAAAGGCCATGTTGAAAATCTGGTGAAAACATTCCAAAACATGACTGCTTTATATATGTGCATTGCACAGCTTCTATGCACACTCGTAACTTCACAACTTTTTCATATTTTCACTCCAGATTTTCAGTATTGCCATTTCTTCACACCTCTTCATGAATAGTACAGATGTCATTTTTCACATCCTGCCTCAAATGTGTTTTTGCACCTGAGCCACAGAATGGCACACTCACTGTGCGAAATCACCTTTTGGGACTGAGTAATGAAATGATACTGCCACTGTTCATGAGGTGGGGTCCCAAAAAGCCCATGTTGAAAATTTGGAGAGAAATACCAACAAATGCCCGGGGCATTAGGGTTTCCAACCATAACACCCACAAATTCCAAATACCTGATTTAAATTATTATTTTTTTCTTTTTCTCACAAAGGATGGACACACAGTAAAGTGTTGAATTGACTTCCAAAAACAATCTGAGTGTTAGATCATGCCACAAGGCCATGCCTTTTTTTTGCTTTTGGAAACAAGGGGCGCAATTTTCAAAGGTTGACGCAGGCTTGCATCAAGCCCTGCATCAAACCCGATGATTGACGCAACTGGGCCAATCTCCTTTGATGCAACTGCACCAAATTTTAGTACATTTGGTGCAGTTGTGACACTTTCCACAATTTATGGCAGGTTGTGCCAAAACTTCGGTGCAAGTCCAATTAAAAGAGTCCACCAAATGGAGCAAGTTAGAAAAGGGGGGAGATGGTCTAACTTGCAACATTTGACACACTGACTGAAAATCGTGATCAGCACCAACAGAATGCAGCAAGCCCATGCACCATATGTTCAATGCATCAGGGGCTTGCAGCATTTGCACAACTTTTGAAAATCAGGCACAAAATATTTTCAGCAATTTTCAACAAGATACTTTCATCTTTCTGTAATTGGATTTACTGATTACAAGTGCATGCATACTACATGACCGGTGATTTTAAACCTCTCTCCCACTTCTTGCTGTTTAGTACATTACTTGGAGCCAATTCCTAAAGTCTCCTGATTGCCTTCAAGAATTAAACTGACACCAGGATCACATATACATGTGCCACTAGACTGCCCCCCCCCGTCTTTTGTTTGTGACACTGGCAGCCCATTTGCGGTGTCACTCAGCTGTGCCCAGTTTCACTTTAAAGAGTGATTCCGGTCAAAATTTCTGGAATCAATAAATTCAGAATTTGGATCAACATAGCCCCAATCAACATCATGCCAAAATTAGATCTCTAACTTTATTTAAAAATTACAAGTCGTTTTATAACCCTTAATTCACTGACTGTTCAAAAAAGCCAGTTGCAGTGAAGAGCTGCTGCTGATGTCATCTCCTGAACTCATAGTCTAGTACTCTCTGTTATCAAGCTTATGGGTCCTGTTTCTCCAAAGTTTAAAGATCATGTGCAATGGTTTACACAAGTAAAACAGGCAACACTATTCAATAAATACTGCTTTAAAAATGACTGTGTTTCAGATTTTGTAACAAAGTTGGCAAATTTGTATTTTTTTGTGTGCCTGTTTGTTGTGGTCCATTTCTCCAGGGTTGCTGGATGCTGAGTCATAGCACTTTGCTGTGAGGTTTGCAGACTGGATAACTCTGATGTGGTGAAAGGCTGTGACCATTCACACCTGTCATCCAATTGAGGTGATTTCTTAGGATGACGCTTTTAAAATCAGTTATCCCATCTGCCTGTAAATGGGGATGGGAGACGTAATGCTGTTTTGAAACCTTACTATAAGTTTCTATGAAGTAGCCAGCTCAGTGTTTTCTCCTTGGCAGGCTGTTACTTGACCTTCATTCAGGCTCATCTATTTTGTACTCCATATTATGCAATGGCAAGAAAGAAGGCTGGGCTCTGATTGATCAATCTGGCGCTGTACCCGTGATGTTATCGCAGCATAACATCATGGATCTTGTCCCAGTACACACATGACTGAATGTCATCAGTAGGGAGATAGACAAATTAGCTGTTTACTGTACCCACAGTTCCTCACTATGTAAATTAATATACAGGGTATTATATTTCTGTACTCACTACAGAAATAAGAGACTAAAATCTTGCCAGCAATATAGTCTATGTACAATGCTTCGTTTTCTAGATAAACATCTGAGATCTTACATTGTTAATAGGGAAACTGCACTTCCAAGTAATAAAAATGGAAGACAGTTTCATATTGTACCCACTATGCCTTGCTACATGCATCTACATGTTAGGTGCTATACTGCATTTACCACTACCAAAATATGAGACTGCACTGCTGAGTAAGGAAAATTTAAGTTAACTTTATAATCTACCCAGAATTCCTTGTTGCTGCATGTAAATCGGCACATTAGCTGTTATACTGCTTTCACCATTGTTCTAATGTTAAAATGTAAAGAAAAATGTATTCTAAAATGTATTTTTAATAATGTACTCCAGAGTGTGTGTCATGCTGGGATAATGTCATTTCTCAGGTGTTGGACACACTCAGCCTTATCCCAGCATGACAGACACCCTATCATTCATTATTCCTTTATTAAAATGATAATTTTGGCAGGGTTAACACTTCCACCCCTAGTAGGAATTAACTCATATAAGGTCCCTATTAAAAAGTATTGTAAAGCAGACACTGACAAACAGCAATGAAGTTCCCAACATTACAATACTAGTAGCAATACAAATGCTTAAAGATCAACTGCAGCTATATTATAAACATATTACCAACTTTACTCCATTTCCCTAACATAATGACAACCAGACCTTATTTATTACAGGTGAAATGATAAAATTGCCATTTGTTATGCTCAGATACTATTTTAAGGCTCTCCTATTTGATGGTTTCACAGAAAATCTCTCAAACATTTTTTGACCAGATGGCGGAACCTTGGATGAGTGCTGATTCCATTCAAACAAGAATGACATAATTTTCCTCAAGTTCCTGGCAGCTCAGTACCTGGAACTTGAGTAAAATGATGTCATAATTGCTTGAATGGAATCAACACTCACCCATGGTTCCGCTAGCTGTTCAAAAAATGTTTGAGAGATTTTCTGTGAAACCATCAAGTAGGAGAGCATTAAAATAGTATCAGAGCATAACAAATGACACTTTCATCAATTCACATGTAATAAATAAGGTCTGGTTGTTCCTATGTTAGGGGAAAGGAGTAAAGTTTGCAATATGCTTATAATATAGCTGCACTTGATCTTTAACATGCACAGTAGAGTTGCACCCCAAATGGTATCAGCAGCCTGGAGGCATGCTGATTCAGCATCCAGCAACCCTGGAGAAATGGAGGCAGTAAAAAATATGAATTTGTCAACTTTGTTACAAACCCTGAAGCACAAGTAGCTTTTATAGCAATGTTTATTGAATGGCGCTGCCTGTTTTACTTGTGAAAACCATTGCACATGATCTTTAAACTTTGGAGAAACAGGCCCTATATGCTTGCTAACAGGGAGGACTAGACTGTGAGTTCAGAAGAGTACATCATCAGCAGCTTTTTACTAAAACTGGCTTTTTTGGACAGGTAGTGAAATCAGGGTTACAAAACAGCTTATAACTTTGAAATGAAGTGAAGTAAAGACCCAATTTTTGGTATGAGATTTATTGGGGATATGCTTATTCTAATTCAGCAATGTAGCACTTTTGGCCAGAGTCCCTCTTTAAGACTGACAAGCCCATCCCTTGTATTGCACTATTGTACAGATCACCCCAACCCCTTAATTCATTGGCCAGCTGTGGTGCTGTGTCAATGCCCCAAACATGAAGTATGGCCACCTGGAGTCTATCCCCAGTGGTGTGCTTCTACTCTAATCACCTCAGACTTGTCCCCAGGAGACTGACAAATATGATTTACTCAACTCCTTGGCCAGATGCCAGCAAAATTGCACTATCACAAACCACACTTGTTAAAATACATGCATAATGTATTTATTCAATCATTCATGGCAAACTATGATGGAAAAAATAGATGTACAATGCTTTTATTAGCAACACAGTGCTCCCTCACTATAACAAACAAAATGGGGGCTGTACAATGTGTTTGTTTTATTGGAGTGTTCATTAAATTGATGGAGCATGTTTGCAGTAATCTCAATTCGCAATAAATAGACACAAAGCAGGAAGGAACCAGCAGCAGAAATATAAATAAATATAAATAAATAAAAGCTTACTGTGATTAGGTTTGTGTTTTCATGGTACTGTTTTTACACAAAATCACACTATTCATTATCTTCCCCCCAATGTTCAAAAACAGCTGTTTGCAAAGTTTGGTATCATTGTGTTTGCCCTAGTCTTGTGTTTACACTGTTTGGCAAGTTCAGCATCAACATGGTTTCCCCCAGAACAAAGTGGATCACAAGTAAAACATAAATAAAATTAAATTAACAAAAAAAGTTTACTGTGTGTTTACTTTAACGTAACAAAATCACACACAGATCACCAATCTCTTATCCAATTTGCAAAAAAAAACAACTGTTTGGCTGTTCTGAAAATCTGGCATCAGCATGGTTCCCTGGTCTTGTTCTCCTCCTCATACCACATACAAAGTGAATTACAAGTAAAGCATAAATACAATGAACTGTTTATTATAGGTTTTGGTGTATTGTATGCATTCTTCTTAATTATATAGATATATTTAAATTTTTGTACACATTATTTTAACTTACTTGATGTTTTGCATTTGTTTATTGTGTTTTTATATTATTGCATTATTTATTTATTTCTGCTGCTCAGAGAAATATGTATATTTATGTCATGTATGTTTTGTTGGTTCAGCCAAGTCAGACCTATAACAGGGTCATGTGGCCCAGTGCTGTTTACCAGGTCAACAAATTTTTCAATGAAAATAAAAAACAAAAAATATTTTCTGTGTTTAAAGGGGACAGTCAGCACACATAATGGTTGAGCGTGCAGCATTGAAAGTGAAACACATTTACTGGCAGAGAGCAACCATTGAGGCATATTTAAAAGTTACCAGAATTTCCTGAGGGTTGAGATTAGTAAAACAACCCACTTTTGGCACTGAGAGAACCCCTTTTTTAAAAGAGTAGTAAGTTAATTTATTGGAGCTTGTGTGTGTGTGTATACTTTCAGTGGTTTCATGTTTGACATTGGGAGCCATGAACCCTATTCAGTATAACCAGGAATTCAATATAACTGGGTTTTTGTTATAGCAAGGGGCAATGTAATAATTTATGATAATATAATTCTGATGCAAGCTGGCAAAGGAAGTGATTGGAGGGTTTGTGAATGGGGGCGGGTATGTTTTAGGTTGTGGAAGAGTGAGACCGAGAATCACACTGGAAACCAGGAATTGCTTGGACTAGAACAGGTCATGATGAGGGAGAAAAGGGTTTCACTGGAGCTGGGGTGCTTGACTTGTAGAATGGTGTGGAACTGCATATCTCTGGAAGCCAGAACTACACGGCATTGGCATGGTGTGGGATATGGTGTCACTGGATATCAGAAAGTGCTTTGATTGGGTCAGGGTGAAGGTTGAACCATTTTGCTTATGTTAAGGTGAGAGAGGGATTGACACTGGACATTAGGGGCAACTTGGGTTGGGTCAACATGAGGGAGGAATGCAATAAAATACTAGGGACCGACTGGTTTGGAGCATGATTAGAGAGGAGGTAGCACTGGATGCAAGGGATTCTTGTCATGAGGCAATCTGTGGGAGGAGTGTTGGTTGCTACAGTAGATGCCAGAGACTGTATGGCTTGGGTTAAGGTGAAATAGGAGATACCACTAGACAACAGGGACAGCTTGGCTCATGGCAGCATGAGATATAGCTGCCACTGAATGACAGAAATGCAGGCCATGGGAAGATGGCATAGGGGGTTCTACTAAGAGCCAGGGACTGCTCCACTTGGGGGGGGGGGGGGGATAAAACAAATGAAAAAAAAACACACATAGCTATTGATTGAGGCACAAAGTCACAAAAGTATGTAAATGGGACAATAGTGTAAATGCCCTGTGTTTGAATTATAGCACAAACCAGTGTTATTGATGACCTGTCTCTGGGGTACTAGGTCCAAAGAGCTTGGTCAATAACAGCTGTGTCCACTACAGCACTGTATTGACAGCACTCTCCAGAAAAGCAGCAGGACAGAATGCTGCTGCAAAACAAAGCTTCAACAATAAAAATCATATATTTTTATGTTGGGGGCTCTTCCCCTGCACCACCCAATCTATAGGATTCTCACTCCGGGGGGGGGGGGGGGGGGAGTGGATCTTGAGAAAAGAAGAAATTGTTTGGGTTGTGGAATACTGTTTCCATGGCCCCTTGGTCCAACAAGACAAAATAAAGGGAGATCAGTATTAGAACCCTGGTCTCCACCACCATTCTGCCGAACTGCTCCATGCCTTCACCCTCCACATCATGGGAGCAGCTCTCCCATTCTCCTGCATTCCTGTAGCCTTGTACTGTGTCTTTCACCATGGACAGTGACCTGGGGAATGCTTACTCCGTGGTGCTCTTCAACCTGTATCGCAGTTCGTGAGGGCACTATATAGACCACGTTCTTTTGTCCTGAGCTATTATTGTACCATGTAGGATCTCGGGTACTCTGTCTCAAAGCATGGATATTTGAATAATTTTAATTGTGTTTAGAGATGGTGTCAAAGTTAGTTTAACCCCAATGCTGCTCTGAGCAATTGTTTCAACCCAGAAAAAAAAATAACCATTAAGCAATTGCGATGATTCCTGTGATGTTTTACCCTAACATCACATCTCTTTACTTTGGGGCTTTGTGCATTGACCCTAACTGTTGCCTATAAATGTACAGTGCTTTTGTACAATTATGTCACACACCAACAAATCCCACCTAATTTCCAGGGATCTTGCCCTTGTTCAAGAGACTGGTGGAGCATAACTCTGTAGGGCTCTCCTCCAGTGTATCATACTAAGGTGATTAGGTTTCTTTTTACTGTAAGTCTTCATCCATTTTCTTTGCTGATGCTCTGTATGGACATTAGCAGTGATTTTCCTGCCACATTGCTGTTGCCCGTGGATTTTAGAATTAGCTCTACTGGCTGTGTGTTGTCCATAGGTTTGGGGTTATGTCTCCATTTCATTTTCAAGACACAATGATCCCCAAAAAAGGTTAATTCTGGAACAACAATGGGAGGCATTCAGTTTGCTTCTCCTTTGTTACTCAAGGCAAGAGATTACTTCAATCATGTTAAAACTGAGAATTATATGTGTATTAATATATTAATATAGTCATTTATCTGAATCCATACAAGTAAAGGAAGTATTATGCAGCATTTTTATATCACAAAACATTGTTACAAACACATAATCAGTGATGGCCCTTTTCACAAAAGCACTGTGGCTGTTACATGGCATGCATCCTAGGTTCACAGAGCCATACATTACCAAAACGTCCAGATGCCTATATGCCACATGCACAGTGGGCATATGCAACACACGCAGTGCCACCTGTACAATTTTTTGGTGCCCCTGGACCATGGTAAAACAAGACGTGTCAGCATACTGTATGCAGCTCCACAATACATATGCTCAATAATGCAGGCTGCAGTGAATAGCCATGTAACACAATGTGGAGCACTCAAGGCACTATGTGTCCTGAAGGCAGCCATAAACACAGTTATGCACCCCTGCCAGCCAAACAAAGGAAAGGACATGAGCAGGTATGTTCAAAGCTTGCTATGAAGACAGGCATAGCTATATAGATAGCAACAGAAACAAAATGGAAAATTAAAATTAATGGTAACTGTCAAAAAAGGTCCTGGCATTCATGACCCCAAAATATGTTCAGATAGGCCACCAAACATCTGGGCAATCCATTCCCCAGCATGATTCTAAAAATGGGTGAGGGGATGTCCTGAACATTCCATGCCAAGGTATATATAGGCGCAGTGGCCCACGAGTCCAGGTACACCATAGTGAAGTCTTCCATCTACTCCTCCATGATATCCCCTGTCATGACTGCCCTTTATTATATTGGCTTGCTGACCCTATGCTGTCAGTGGCCTCCTGGGTGGCTCAGAATCAATATCCACCCCTTACAGGCAATCCTAGCTGAGGCCCAGGGTGATGCATGAGCCAGGCATATCCTGTAGGAGGAAGAATGGCAGTAATGAGGGACACAGATGGGTACCATGTGTGCCCACCTGCAGCCACCAATCACCATCCCCCATGCAGTGGCCACAGACTCTGGGGTACTCACTACAGAGGGCTTCACAAAGGATGTGCCAAATTAATCCACAGAGTATGCATCATCCCCAATCACATACTTCCAGCAGGTTCATGGTTTGCTTAGAGACAGATGGGCATCCCTGGCATGGCTGAAATGGTAAATGGGACATAAGTATCAGGTACAAAACAACAAATGGCAGATGTATACAGGTGTGACATCCATGGGACACTGCCTCCAGATTTAACTGTGATGGGACAGTCACTGTTCACCAGCTGTAATCATTCGCTTGGTACTACCCTTGCCCACCCTCCCTCCTGCACCAATTCCCCCTTCCCCTCTTACCCCTACCTCCTCCTATAACCCTGGACCACCCACCTGCCTCTACCTTGTGTACCCATCCCTATCTTTTCAGGTTTTGACAAGACTTTTGGGCTGCACTGCATTCTTTGTCACCTACTTTACTTTCTTCCACTCTCAATCTAATTGATTTTTTTTGATTCAAAGTATGTCAATATTGCTGTTTTTCTGCAACAATGTCTTACCCCTTTTATATTTGTTCTCCCTTCCCCACTGACATGGAACCTTTGTAAATGAGCAACCTTGTGCTCAAAGGTATTATAATCCAAGATTGAATAAATTAATAAAAAATAAATAAATAAAAATACTATAAAGAGCCTTCACTGAGATGAGAAGGGTGAAGCATCAGATGGGAGCAAGGTGGAGATGGGTGGGGCAGGAGACATTGTGAAGAAGATGCAGGGAGCATTGGAGAAGTAAAACAGAAGGATAACTTTATTCCAGAAAGAGGAGAAAGATGGATGCCGAGCCTGACTGCTGAGCGAATGTCTGAAATCCATGAAGCTATTGTCATAATTAGAATAGCCTTCTGTGTAAAATGTTAGCATTTGTGCCAATAGTAGAATATTAGAATTAAACCCTAAAGACATCCAGCAGCATTTCAGTACATGAGTCATTCCTGCTGGTGTTAATAAGCACTGCCAGATGTTAACCGGTTAAGAGAGACAGCACCTGGAAATCACCAGCACCAGCATTTTGCATATTCAAATTCACAATCGATGTTAAAATGTCTAAGATGCTTTTCTAGTGTTGGGAATGTTCTGTGGTATCTCAACATAAATTAAATGTCTAGAAGAGTGTGCAGAACTAAGGACATTACAGAATCCTATTTCCCAGAGCAGTGCACATGACGAACTGCGTGGCTGCCACTATTGCCACTACCAAATTCTTCAGCTAATGGTAAACATTCTGCATTTAAGAATACAATAAGCTCTGTTGAAAATTTAAATACAAGTAACCAGCTTACCACACTAGAGAGACTCACAAGCATTACCTGCAAAGTAGATGCCAGTTCTTAAATACAGTAATGGGTCCCAAACAGAACACATAGACAGGATTGGAGCAGGCAGATTCAGGGAATAAGAAGCAATCACTACAACCCAGATCACCCAAAGGGCACTTGATTCACAGTATGGATAGTGCTACTATGCTATGTAAAAAAAATGACTACTAAGAATATTACACAGCAAGTACAAGTTAGTGACGAGTATGCTCAAGAAATAGTTAATGCAGACCCTCAATCTTATACAACCCAAGCAGCTAAAAGAAAAAGGCAAGAAACACAAGTCATTAGGGTAACTTGTATTGAAGCTCCTGAAAACTCACAAACTAATGAGCTTTCTCACATTGAGACTAGCGATACAAATGAGCTTTTCGTCACAGAAATTTTGCTAACTAGTACAACATATGGGGTAGAACAATTACTCATATCTAACATTACAGTACCTGTACATTCTGTAACCCTCCCCCTTAAAGAGAGCGAGGTACTACAAGTCTTAATGTCTTTCAGAACAGATAAGATGGAGGCACTAAGTGACATAAAGGCTGAAATAAAGGCAGCCAATATCTCAGCAGCACAATTAAATGCAATAATAGCAGCACTTTCTTAAAGAACTGACAACCTGGAATCTAGAGTTTCTAATGTGGAGGTCGCTATGATACCTATTAAAAAGACTCAAACATATCATAATAGACAACTGGAAATATTGTTGCAAACAATAACTGAACAGAATGATTTTGCAAAAAGTGGTAATTTGCATTTAGGGAAGGTAACAAAGGACCTCGAAAGGTCAGGTGACCCTTTGGAATAAAAAAATTTATTACAATGGCAATGGGTCATAAGTACCCAGAGGAATAAATTGTACTGGACAGAGCTCACAGTGGAGGCCCTAAAACAATGTTGAACAATCTCCTACAACCCCAGATGATATTTATAAGACCACACAGATTGCAAGATAATGAGGCAATACTTCACAAAGCAATGACTGAAAAAGTTTTAAAATTTGAAAGCCACCACTTTAATGTATATCAGGATTTATCAGTTGAAACTTCAACAAAAAAAAAATCTTCAACCCATTAACCCCTGAGGAGCGGAGGTCATGAGGGCACTCCACAGCCCTCCTCCACTTCACCAGAGGGAATCCCTGAACCCCCAGCCAAGAACAGAACCCCTGAGGAGCGGAGGTCACGAGGGCACTCCACAGCCCTCCCCCACATCGCTGAAGGGAGTCCCCGAACCCCCAGCCAAGAACAGAACCCCCGAGGAGCGGAGGTTGTGAGGGTGCTCCACAGCCCTCCCCCACATCGCCAGAGGGAGACCCCGAACCCCCAGCCAAGGTAAAGCCCAGTTTCAACTCTTGGAAGAGATGCCAGCGTTCTGCCTGCACTGCTCAAACTGCCTTAATAGACCAGAATTTAACAAATATTGTCTAAGCTCTGCATTTTATTTTCTGCATTTGCCCTGTTACCTTAATTTTCACTGTTACTCCTCTTTAAGTGAGTAAGTGTGTTTAGATAGGTTTTCCAGTAAATTTATCCTGCCTGTCGCAGCCTAGCAGCCTAACTGTTGCTGTGAGATACTTTTTTTGTACTTGTTGCAAGGAGCCAATACTAATTTGTGCTTCAGTGATATACCTTAATTCTGCCCCCCTCCCTGCCCAGCACAGCACCCTGCGGCTCAGCCCGCCAACCTATCCCAAGCTGACCTCCCCTGTTCCATTGTCCTGTCCCTTCTCCTCCCCCCAACCCCTACCTATTTTAATAGAAGCTTTTGTCCTCTGTCCTTTACAGACCAGAACCCCTGATGAACGGAGGTCGCGAGGGTGCTCCACAGCCCTCCCCCACATCGCCGGAGGGAGTCCCCGAACCCCCAGCCAAGGTAAAGCCCAGTTTCAATGCTTGGAAGAGACGCCAGTGTTCTGTCTGCACTGCTCAAACTACCTTAAATGTGTTGGTGCCTTTTCCTCTTTTAAAAGACAGAAAAAAAAAAAATGAAAAAAAATCTCCTCTCCAGTGGCGCAGTCAACTCTCAGGACTCGGGCACTAACCTGTAAATGGCAGGACTGAAATTTGAAAGCCGTTTTTACTATTTCTGTCATTGAACAAGTGCTAGCCCCGCTGCCCCCACCACCACCCTTGGTAGGCACTTCAATTTATAGACAGGTTTAGTCAGGTGACCTGTCGAAATAACCTATCAGCCAACTTTTCCAGCTGCAGGTTATACTAACTGAACACTAGTGGCCGCTGTAACATACCTCTCACTTTCTACATTTACCATGTTCACCCTACTATTAGCTGCCCTCCTGATTTCCAGGATCCCACAACTTGCTCTACAACCCACCCCGAGGCACCTAAACCACACCATTATAACTATTACACTATCCCTTCTGCTCTCAAAGGTAACCACAGACCCTGTACCTCCAACATCTCCCACACTAGCCAAATTGATCCCGTTGGCCTTTTCTCACACACGCTCAAGTTAACCCACACTCTCACACACGGTAAACACTGTACCTCACCTCTCCCCCCCTCCAGACCTCTAGCCCCCACGACCCACACAAGCCCCACCATTGTCCCCCTTATTTCCATAACCCTTCTTTCCTGCATCATTTCTAGTCTCCCAGTCCCCACCACCAACACAAAAAGCCCTACACCCTACCAATCCCAGCGTTACTCATCCAAACTGTGCAGGTTGGCCCTCCTGTGACATACCTTTTTACTTCTCTTATTATCAGGCAACATCCACCCCAACCCAGGACCACCCTGCACTATGGCCTCTCCAAAAAACCCTCGGGGGAGTCTGCTGCTAGCTACCCTAAATATATGCAGCCTTCCTAAAAAACACACCCCTCTCCAAGGCTGGATTTCCCAGTATGCTCCAGATGTACTAGCCCTCTCTGAGACATGGGTCTCTGAAAAAATTCCCTGTGATGTTGTCTCCCTCTGTAATTATACCATCTTCCAGGCAGATAGGACCAGCAAGAGAGGCAGTGGCTGTGTAATTTATGTTAAATCCTCACTCAATGCCACAGAAGTCCATACACCCGCACCACAATACAGTGCCCAGATACTTACAGTAAAACTCAGTCTGGGTACCAAAACTCTCCACATCATTTCGGCCTATATCCCCCCGAGAAACCAAAAACTCACATTTGACTCCATCCTCCTCATTATCTCCCAACTACCTAACACTAGTGAAATCATCTTAACGGGTGATTTCAACAGCAACTGGTTATCTCCAGCCTCATCCAGCTACAAAGATGCTGCCCAGGCCTTTGATCCCACCCAACTAGTCACCTCCCCCACCAGAAGGGACAATAGATCCGGGACTTCCACCCTTCTAGACCTCATTTTCACCAACAGGCCACGTAACCTCTCCAATGCAACGGTGCTCCCTGACTCTATCAGTGACCACTCCCCGGTTACATGCTGGTGGTCGGGCAAATTGCCCCCTGCCCCTCCAAAAATCTCCTGGCAGCGTAGACTTAAAAGAGGAGGCATAAAGAACCTCAAAGCCAATCTAACTAACAGCAACTGGCTCCCCATTTACACCGCACAGTCAGTTCACCTTGCTCTCGCCCACTTTATAACCACCTTCAACAAAGCCTGCGATTTATTCGCTCCCCTCTCTAAGCAAGTTGTGAAAACCAGAACCACCCCCTGGATCACATCCTCTCTACTAAACCTGCTACAGCAAAGGGACAACCTCTGGAAAAAGGCCCTTGACTCCCAACGTACCCAGGATATGCAACTCTACCGGGAGGCACGCAATAAATGTACATGGGCATTGCAGCAGGTGAAAGCTAATTACTACCAACAAACCCTTACCTCCTCCTGGGGTGATGGAAAAAAATTATGGAACAATGTAAAAGAACTCAGTGGTAAATCCTGCTCCCCCACCCCCACCCGACTTAATCTAAATGGGGATGTCACTCAGGATCACTCCACTATCGCAGAAGCCCTTAACTCTGCCTTCTCGGACCTCTCCCATATCCTCCCTCCAAATTTCTTCCACACTCCCTTCCCCCACCGTCCCCCCAAACCTTGTGTAATGTCAGCTCGCCTCCCTTACGGCTTTAAGTCATCCCCTGCAACGAGGCAAAACACTATATTACCAAAGCTATCTCCAATACCAGCTACAGCAATGACTCCTTAGATCTTAAACTCATTCGGCTCACCCTGGATGTCACATTACCACACCTTACTAAAATTCTTAACCTCTTGCTATGCCTCGGTCAGTTCCCCTCAACCTGGAAGAGAGCCATAATTACTCCCATTCCGAAGAGCGGTGACCCCACTAACACCAGCAACTATAGACCTATCTCAATACTTCCACCTCTCTCCAAAGCCCTGGAAAAAAATAGTCTCTGACCAGATAACCGAACACCTAACTAAACATAACCTACTCAGCCAGGAACAGCATGGTTTCTGGACTGACCATAGTACCGTCACAGCACTCTCAGAGCTCACCTCATTCATCCACGAGGCCCTCAACCAAGGCTCAATCGCAGGGGCGATCTATGTGGACTAACCAAGGCTTTTGACATGGTCAGTCACGAGATACTGCTTCGTGTCCTCCCACAACTAAATGTGGTCCCAGAGGCAATGGCCTGGTTCAAGGATTACCTCTCAGGCTGGTCACAGCAAGTCAGGATAAACACTACCATCTCCACCCCCAAAACAGTTTGCTCTGGGGTCCCACAGGGATCAGTTCTTTGTCCATTGCTTTTCACCCTCTTTTTAAACTCTGTCCCTAAGGTGTGCAGTGGTCATCTTCTTCTCTCCGCTGATGATGCGGTACTGTTTTGGAAACACCCCCAACCGAGCGCCCTCCAACAGGCCCTTCAGAGTTTTTTTTAGGAGCTAGAGAACCGGTTCACCAAATGCTGCCTAATCATCAACTATAATAAAACTAAGTCCATGATCTTTGTGCATCGCCAAAGCCCACATAGTCAGTCTGCACTCCTAATTAAGAACACACTAGACGCCACACTGGAACATGTTACAAACTACAAATACCTGGGTATCACATTAGACACCTCCCTCTCCTACCAGAGTCACATCCAACTTCTCACCTCCACTGTCAATACTAGAGTGGGCATCCTCTACAGACTCAAGCACTGCTTACCCGCACAGGCCATGCAACTTGCAGTCACCTCTGCCATCCTCTCCTTAGTTGACTACGGGATTGTTATATACAGCACTGCAGAACCCACCACGTTTAACAGTATAAACACTGCCTAAAATAAAGCCTGCCGCCTGGTCACAGGCAGTGACAGACTAACCCACACCAGCGATCTTTATACTTCGACTGGTTGGCTAAACTTCCAACAAAGAATAAAGTACCACACCTGCATCCTCACAAAAAAGATACATCTTCAGCTAGTCCCCATCGGCCTTCTCCCCATAATCAGTGCAGCACCCCGCAGGCGCAATACAAGACTTGCAGCAAGCTCATCATTTCTGGTCCCCCTATGTAGAACATCCTTTGGACAAATATCCTTCCGCTACCGAGCCCCTCTGTGGCTCAATGCGTTACCACCCTCACTCTCTCAGACCCACAGCATCTCGCTATTTAAAACAGACCTCAAGGCTTAATTACCTGAGAATGCAAAATGTGTCTGTGGCTAACATTGCCCACCCAATTTTCTCCCAAATCCTCCTTATTCTCGTCACAGGGTCTCTCTAGACCCCATGCATTAGCATCATACAAGTCCCTGTCCTGGGACTACAAGATTGCTGCCTAATACCCTCACCAGTAAATAAGTTCTAGCCAGGACTGCTCCATCAGTACTGTTACTGTAAATACTGCCTGTCTATGTATGTCTTATACTGTATTTTGTTTACCCTCCACCCCCTGTAACCGACGTGGAGCCTTTGCAAAAGAGTCTGTGACTTAAGGGTTTGTAATTCCGATTGTATTCAATAAATAAATAAAAAAAATAAATAAAAGGCATGTTGTAAGAGAAAGGTATCAGAGTCTCTACCATTCTACCAGCCAAAATCAGATTCATTGTGAATAATAGACTCCAAATCTTCAACAACCTTTAAGAAGCTGTGAGGGCCTTCAAATCTTAGGTATCCCATGAATTGAGTGAGTCAATTATGGTGACTCAATTTGGGTGAGATCAAAAGTGTGAATGTGAAATGGGCTATGGGCATTTCTCAGTGAAGTATAAGTTCAGCGGTTTCATAGCACTGTCATTTAAATGTGTAGGTAGTATATCGAGAGTTGTTGAGGTGGAGAGTTGTGAGCTGCCCATGTGGTCTACTTGGCTAGAGTCACTACCTCTGTGGCTGTTGGACCCAGGTTTGGGACTTCATGTGGAGAGATTTTATTTTTAATTTTTTTGTTGGTTGTTCGGTAATTTTGGCAGTTTTTGAAGGGGTGGTTGCCAGTTCGCCCCACCCGCCCCTACCCACTTTGTCTCCCCTGCCCACAGGTTGCCCCGTTGTTCTTTCCCTGATGACTTGTGCCCCTCCCCCATGAAGCAGCCCCCTCCCAAGTTTTCCCTCTCACCAATTGTCATCTCCAGGGTGATTATATTAATTAAGGGGGTAAGTAGAAAAGCCCCCAGCAAAGGAAGGCACAGCAGGCACATTCTCCCACATAAACAATGATCACATATTATTCTCCCGTTAAATGCAGTGGCACTCATCGTTGTTTATGCCACTCACTGTAGTACACATTGCTGTTTGGATTTTCGGTGATGTTGCATTCGCTTTTTTTTGTCGGTGAACTTTTTGAATCGCCCTTATCACATAGTACTGAATCTTGCTATGGAGACTCTGCGGCTAACTCTAGTAAACAAGATAGCTTTACATCAGGCTAACCCAACCAGAAAAACACAGGCCCCAACAAACTACCACAAAAACTTTAGTACCCATAACACTTAAACAAAAGTCTCAAGGACAACTTCTCAAGAACTGAAAGGGTTACTGTGAAGACCTCCTGCCAACCATAATCCTCAACTGAAGTTATACAAATACCAAACATTCTGAATCAAACAGCAGAAGAACCTGTAGATAAGATCAAGTCACAAGGAACTGACAAGTTGCCAAATGAATAATTGAATATGTGGACTATTTTTGAACTTTGACAAGGACAAGGAGGGTGTGGGTGGAGTTTGGGGGGATGAAACGAGGAGTGGAGAGAAATGCTGAGAGATGAGGTGCAACTACCTTTCTTCCTCCCACCCTTTTACATCTCTCCTTTTCTCTCTACCCCCTTTTTTCTTTCTCTGTTTTCTTTCTTTTGCATTATGCCAATTCCACAAGTCCAAAATTATATATTGGTCTAAGCAAGAGTTAAATATAAATGTGGTTAATTTGCAGAATGCATTAAAAATATTGCCTTATCAACAGAGCCAATGACACTACATTGGCCAGAGCAGCTAATATATCTTGCAAGGATTAAAATATACTGCAGTTCCATATAAAACTTGGATATGATATCAAAGGAGACTTCAGCAGTATATGTGGTAATGATACTCCCGCTGGCAGATAGGGAGCAAGCAGATTGAGTACCGCTGTCATTAATTGCTGTAAAAAGAGAGTAGGTCTGCCATAATATGTGTTATTAGACAGCATGGGAATAAGGGCAAGATCTAGATGGGGTATTTTTTTTCTTCTTTCACTCCCCTTCCTTACTCCCTCTCTCTGTTCTCCCTTTCCTCTCTGTCTCTCTCTCTCTCAACCTAAGTGAGTGTATCGAGGGTAGTCAGTTATCACTTCCTATTAATCATAATGGTTTGTTGTTCTGTAAGAGGTCCTCTCATTTTAATTTTTTAATTTTGATTTTTATGTGCTTTTACCTCAGTTTTTGCCCTGACCCGAACCCCGGCAGACACGCATATGCATATGCGTGGAGGTGCACATGAACTCCAGGTACCAGTTCAGCCCCTTCTATCCCATCACTGGCAATCATTGCCACCTCCTTCTACCTACACATCCCATCAGACCTTCACCCGATGGGAGTGGAACTACGGGAAGGGTGGACAACCACCCTGGGAGGGGGCAGCTGCCTTTCCCCTGCTCAATCCTGCTCCTCCCCATGCTGGCTCCCCGATGACCCAAGGTCATTCCCAAACCTGGAACACCAGCATGGCATGATGTAAGGCATCCAGCACCTCAGCCCTCTGCACGACTGGGCCTTAGTTTCTTTCTTTCAGTGGTAGTTGCAATGAAAATGAAGAATGATGAGTCACTCGGTTTTGTAGACAGGCAACTCCTATCTTTGACCAACTGCACTCCACCACACTGGGTGTATTTATTTGTGATAGACAATAGTATATTCAAGTATTAATGGTGGTGAGTAAGACTAATATCTGCACTGTACACAATGAATGGGAACCAACGGTGGGTCTCAGGGATGGGGACAGGTAGACTAGATGGGGAAGCAGCAATGTGATGACATCAGAAGGCAGAGGGAAAGATTTAACCCCAAAGGGTTCTCCACGGTTCAGTAGACCAACAGCAGGTTACCCACTGGATGGGCAGCTAGTCAAATGGGATGTTAGGGGAGAGAAGAGGCAACCGTGGTCTTTGCCTTTGAAAAGGGTTTTGTGCAGGATAGGGCTGGGGCCTTTCAGTTCATAACGGTGTTGTTTCATCTACTGTATATGCTAAACTTTTCTGAGGGATTAGGAAAGGTAGTAGGGCAGTAAAACAAAACAAGAAGCACACTGATACAATTGTTAACCAGTTGAATGTAGGGAAAGGACTGTCAGGACTAAATAAATGTCTTTCAATTTTAGTAAGAAAGTAAAGGATGTATGAATTTAATATTGCAACATGCACTGTTAAGGGCATAAAAAGTCAAGTTAAAATTTATAAAATCATACAGTTGTTAGATAGGAGGAAAATACATTGTATAATGCTTCATGAGACTTATTTTACTCATTGAGAATTTGATTGGCTTCAAAATAAATAGGGGAAAGGTATACATGCTTCCTTCTCAGCTAACTCCAAAAGGGTGGCAATCTTCTTTAAGACAGGGTCAGTTTAGATACAAATAGTGAAACCTACAATGGATAACCACTCCAGGATGGGAGAGCTGCCTTTCAGCCACTCAATCCCTCCCTCCCTCCTCCCTCCCTCCCCTGTGCTGGCTCCCCAATGACCAGGCACTCCCAAACCTGGGACACTGGCGTGGCATGATGTAAGGTGTCCAGCGCCTCAGCCCACTGCACCACCAGGCCTTATTTTCTTTCTTACAGTGGTAGTTGCAATGAAAATTAAGAACAATGATTCACTCAGTTTTATAGACAGGCAACTCCTATCAGCAACTTTTACACAACTCCTATCTTCCCCCACACCCCCCTCTACCCTTCCTCCCCTCCCTTGCCCGACCTCTCTTCACGTCCTCCACCAATCTACCTCTGTTACTCTTCCCAGCCCACCCTCCCACTTCCCTTCCTACACCCTGTGCCCTGTTTGTCTTGGCAAAGCCTGATGGCCAATATCAATCTACTGTATGCATTTTCCTGTGCCTGAAACTGATTAGCATAATGTGTCTCTGTTGTTTTACATTGACTGTCACTAATGATTTTGTGTCCATTATGATTTTAGAACCTCCTATTTTATTTTATTTATTTATTTATTTTTTATTTTAGTCTTTGGTAACTGGGTAAGGCCCTCTAGGCACAAATGCCTGTTTTCAGGGGTGACCTGGGAGCACTGGGTGGTTAAATGACTTGCTCAGAGTCACACAGTATGCAAGTGGAGGTTGTGAGAATCAAACTCAGGTCTGGTCGGCTGGATGTACCAAGCTTGTTCACACCTCATTCTTCTAACCTCTAGGCTATACTACCAGCCCACTGCCATTTACACTATTGTATCATACTTTACTGTCCTGTTTAATCTGTTCTCCTTTCTACTGACATGGAACCTTTGTAAAAGAGCTCTTAGCTCAAAGGGATATGTAATCCAAGACTTAAATAAATAATAAAAAAAGAATAACCAAGGTTGATATATTATAGCCAAGTGCCAATTTTCAGGTCATCATATAACCATCTCAACAATTTATGGGCCTACTGAAAATAATCTGCAGTTCTTTACGAAGTATTTTCAACAATTATCTAATTTCAATATCCCATATTTGATAAGGGGAAACTTTAACATTTCACAAATGAATAAAGATAGGTCAACAAACTTAATTAGTGCATTCAGGTCCTCAAGTAATATATACTAACTTAAAACAAGAATGGCATTTGATTGATCCTTGGTGTAATTTTACCCAGAAGAAAGGAAATACTCTTATTTCTCTGCTGTACATAACTTTCTTACAATGGCTATAATAGTGGCAAAAAATGCATCTTAATAAAATGGAAGGATGCTACCTCTCTGTTTTATGAAGCATGGATTAACTTGAATACTAGATATTATGAAACTGGAAAAGTTTCAGTACTATAAAAATGATAAACAGGAGACTGTTGAAAAAGTAGGGGGCTCTTTTCATAATACAGTAAATCCAAAAAGGTGTTATTAACTGATGTGATCTCCTGTCTCTTACTATGTTGAGTAAAGCATGAGTAGCAGTAAAAAGTTCAGGATAGATGCACTATTGGTTCACAATATTTTTGGTAGTTGGGTTAAGTATCATTCTTTCTTATTTTTCATTTCTTTTTAAAATCAGGTGTTCTTTAAATGAATATTCCTAAATGTTGTTTATGTACTCTATCGAATGTTCTTAATAAAAATTAAAAATAATAAAGGACCTTTCCTGACAAGAGCATATGGGCCCATCTGTCAAATCCATCTTGCAGCCATCCTGGCATAAACTACACACAGAGATGTGATGGCCTGCAGAATGTGATTTGCATGTCCTGGGCATACATCAATGCCCCAGCATACTTTGTGCTACCTGCGGGATGCTCAAGTGATTAAAGGGATACACACACTGGGGAAGGTGCACCAGTGGTTCGTGGAGGGGGGATGTCATAAAAAGGCAATTGTGCACAGGTCACAGACACTAAGAATGTGCCCCTTGCTGATAATATCACACTCTGCTGTGAGTTGTGGCTGTCAACATGGAAAAACAGGACTGCTGGGCCCCAAGGCCACACATAGATACATACATGAGTGGCTCTCGCTAGAGGATATTTTTTAACATTCATTAAATTTGAGTTTTGAATACTCATTACAGTTTGGCTGACCCCTCAATTGATTTCAAGGCTATTCCACAGCATTTGAAGAAGCCCTGCTGCTAGTGAGGCACACGTCATGCTCGCAGAGATGTGCAGAGACACATGCATTGGTGTGTGTCAGCTGTGTCTGCTGGTGATGCTGGGGACTTAGGTGGCGGAGGGTGCAAGCAGTGTTCTAGCGAGTGGTGAGATTTTCAATAAGACCCATCAAGTGTTATACTGGTAGACTACTTAAAAAGATGTGATATAATGTCACAGGGAAGAAATAAATGAAGCAAAGGCAAGAAGGTATGAATACAATGCAAAATGTACACCAAGGAAGCTGCAAGTCAGGATTTCACATGCAACAAATGTTTATTGATTGCTACGTTACAGGGTGAAATTGAGCAATATTTAAAAAGGCTAGAGACCCATAAGGAAATTGAGTTCCTAGAAAGTTATATTGATGGTGTGGCTCACAACATAATTGTCAATGAGACTGCAGTCCCATGTATAGTATTAGATAACAGTCTTCCCATTGATCATATGGGAGTGAATGATGTTGAGCCATGGGAGCAAGTCCCAAATATGGCTAGGAAACCCAGGGAAATTCAACTAGTAGAAACATCCTTGGAGTTACACAATAAATTCAACAGCCATAGCCAGGATCCCAACGGCACATTGGGGGATCATAACATATAACCCGAAGTAAAGGAACATACACTGGGAAATTCAGCACATGGCCCCGGAAATTACAATCAGGTGATATTCAAGGAAATACAAAATAGGGATATAGTGGTCACTGGGGGCTCCATTATAAGAGGTATAGATACTGCTGTATGCAAGGGGTGTAAAGCTCACACCACAGTGAGCACACTTCCTGGGGCAAAACTGAAAGATGTCTCAAAGCTACCAGATGGGCTCATTGAAAATGCAGCCAACCCGCTAATAATCCTACATATGGGTACCAATGACATTAATGGAATTAGTTTGGAAGATATACAATCAGAATTCAGGGTGATTGCCAAAAGGATTATAGAAAAAAAGGGGAATTTATAATATATGACTTACTCACAACCTTTGGTTATCAAATAAATAAAAATGGGACAATTCTCAATATAAATAGCTGGCTACGTTTATTTTGTAAAACAGAAAGCATTGGCTTTATGGACAATTCCTTGACCTTTAACAATAAGTCACTTTTTCAATCTGATGGCCTCCACTTAAACCAAACTGGCACTAGGATCCTAGGCAAAAAAGTTAATGAAGTTTTAAAGTTTCATTTAAAGTGGTGAAGGTGGGGTCTGGGGAATGACACCAGCAGCATCACTAACCTGAATATGGTTACTCACAATTCTTCAGAGTGGAAGGGTGTGCTTATAAACGCCAGGAGTCTAGTGAACAAATTCAATGAATTTAAAATTCTCTTAGCCTCACAAGACATTCAATTGACCTTAATCACTGAAACTTGGTGGGACGAAAAGGACACATGGGCAAAAACAATACATGGCTATAACTTATTTTCAAAATCTAGGGTGCATGGAAGGGAGGTAGAATTGCATATATATATATATATATATATATATGTATACACACACACACACGAGTCAATAAAATGCGAAGAGCTACAGGGGGATGATGGTAATCTGGAGATTTTATGGGTGAGGCTGTTATCCCAAGATGAAGCCAAAATCAAATTAGGTTTACTTTATAGGCCACCCTCAATATCAGTAGTAGACAACAAGGTATTGCTAAATCACATAGAAAATATTACTATTGGGTGATTTTAATTTACCTAATATTGACTGGAATATGATGAAGGGTGTTAACAAAACAGACAAGTCTTTTCTGGATGTTTTTGATCAAATTGTGTTGGAACAAAAAGTGCAAGATTGCATGAGAGGTAATAGCAACCTAGATATTGTGTTAACAAACATGGGTAGTACAATAATGTCATGATAAATAGCCCACTAAGCAACAGTGATCACTATGCAGTCCAATTTTGCATTAAAGAGATACAAAATCACATTGAGCCAGGAATAAAAGCTAAACAGAGTTTCAGTAGAGCTGATTTTAAAAAGTTCAGAAATAATTTTTCTCATTGGGACTGGGGTAAAGACTTTGCAGGTCACTCTGTAAAAGAGATGCTGCTCTTTAAATTGAAAAAAAAAACAGATCAAAAATTATATTCCAAGTTTTCAAAAATATAGCAACAAAAATAAGAATTCCTGGTTTGGCTGAACTCATCTATTAAAAGCCTGATCAATAAAAAGAACAGAATGTATAGGAAATTCAAAAGGGATAATACTCATTCTAACCTTCAGGTATATAGAGAACTTGTAAAGGAGGTGAAAAACAACAATCAGAAAAGCCAAAGCACAGAATGAATTTCTGTTAGCAGCAAAGGTAAAAGATAATAAAAAACCCTTCTATTCTTATATTAATAGCTTAAAAAGGACTACGAACATGATAGGCCCATTCAAGAACAGTATAGATCTAATAGCTAACAATAAGAAGACTGACATTCAAAACAATTATTTTTGTTCAGTCTTCAATAGCAATGACTCAACCCCACATAGAAATAAGGAACAATCATCCACTAGGCAATTAATTCTAGATCCCAAAGGTGTTTTGGATATAGTACGCAAACTGGATATCAGTAAGCCACCAGGGCCAGATGACGTTCATCCAAGAGTGATGCATGAACTAGCTGATTTATTAGCATTATCTCTCACTTATATCCTCCAGGCCTCACTTGATAGAGGAGAAGTTCTGTAGGATCGAAAGGTTGCTACTGTGGTCACACTTTAAAAAAAAGGGCCTTAAGCCAAACCAGAAAATTTTAGGCCTGTGAGCTTAACCTCACTTATGGGAAAGATCTTGAAAGGCATTCTAAAAGAACAAATAGCCTTTCTTGAAGCACATTGCCTGGTTGACCCTTTGCAACATGGATTTACTAAATCCAGTCTTGTCAGACCAACCTTCTTGCTTTTTATGAGAGTGTAAGCAGGGAATTGGATAAGGGGAATTCAGCTGATGTTACTTTTTCAGACTTTGTGAAGGTTTTCGATAAATTGCCCCACTCTGAGTTATTGAATACACTAGGAGAGCTTAAGCTGAGGACAGAAATTTTAAATTGGATTTTTGAATGGTTACAGAGTAGGGAACAAAGGGTCACTGTTAATGGGATATTGTCTGATTAGGCAACTATTACCAGTGGGGTCCCTCAGGGATCGGTTCTGGTAGGGACAGTAGTAAATAATCCTGAAGATGTTACATCCCTACAAGGTGTCATCAACAATATTCTTGGGTGGACAAAAGTAAGCAAAATGGTGATGAACACTGGGAAGTGCAACGTTATGCACTTAGGTAAGCACAATGGACACTTGACATAAAAGCTTAGGAACAATTTCTTACTTGTTACACATGAAGAAAAAGATTTGGGGATTAAGATCAGTGACGACTTCAAATTTAGCCCCCATTGCAGCGACCAGATTAAAAAAATGTAATCAAAACCTAAATAGCATCTTAAAGCACATATGTATTTGGGATGAGAAGGTACTGATTCCACTGTATGGGGCACTGGTCAGGCCTCACTTGGAATACTGTGCCCAAGTCTGATCTCCATATAAAAGGGAAGATATACTCAGAATCGAGGGGGTACAGGGAAGAGCAACCAGATCGATAACGGTATTGAAAAATAAGCCTTATGCAGAGAGACTGGTATCATTTAAACTTTATTCTCTTCTTTACAGGAGGTTTAGAGGAGATATGTGCATGCTATACAAAGCAATGGGAGATACTACACTGACAGAAGAGTTTTTTTTTTCTTAATGGTCAAGTAGATGTAGTGGTAGGAGACATAACAAACAACACTTTTTGTCAAAATGAAATCTGCTCATAAGGAAGAATTGGTTTAGTCGAAGGTTGGTTTCCTCATAGAATGAACTTCCATCTGCAGTGGTGGACATCCCAAATATGGATATTTTCAAATCAAGACTTGACGTATTTTGTAGGGATAGAACAACTAAGTTTTAAATATTATGTAAATGGCAAGCTCCAAGGACGAAAGTCTATTAAGCTTGAATATACCTATGATACATCAAATTTGTCTGCAAATAAGGATAACTTGGTCCACCCAGTCTGCCCACTTAAGCCTACCTACAGTATCCCAACAGTCATTACTTGATCTAAGGTTCTGTCACCCTCCCCTCATTCTTTCCCCCTATGATTCCCTTATGCCTATGCCAACCTTTCTTGAACCCTTCCACTCTTTTCACCCCAACTACCTTGGCAGATAACTTGTTCCAGGACTCAACCATACTTTCTGTGAAGAACATTCTTATATCTCTACTGAATTTACCCCTTCCAGCTTCATATCATGGCCCCTTGTTCTTGAGCACATTTTCTTCTGAAAAATGTAGTTAATTTTTTAGTTTTTGTTGACCCGGTAAGTGCACTAAACAACAAGATTTTCTATTTTCAGGCATGACCCGGGAAACTTACAAACAAAATGAGCATATTATAACAGGGGAGTTCCAGACAGCATACATCACAGAAAATTTAAACACATTGTATACAATGAATATACAGAGAGTACAAGGAATTCAACAGGCAATCATCACTATAAGAAAAAAAAATGACACATATAAGTACAGAGGGCACTATGAAACAGAGAGTGGGAAGAATTACCCAGAGAACTAATAGGGGAATCAAGGGTAAGTGGCCAGCAGTTTGGTTCTAAAGAGCAGTGAGCTGGGATAGGGGCATCCAAGAAGTGCTAGTGGGGCCTTGGAGAGAGAGAGACAAGAACCAGGTCAGTACTCCATATAATGTTGGGGCAAGTGCATTTGTCTGTGATTTGTAGGTGACTTTTGAGGCCATTTTTAAAGATATGATGGGACTGCACATGTTTCAGTTCCTTAGGGAGAGAGTTCCAGAGTTTTGATCCAGACACTGCAAAGTCATACTCACCCACCCTAGTGTTGAACTTGGGGATATCCAGTAGAGAGCTGTCTATCAAACTCAAGGAGTAGATTGGTAAGGAAGGTTTGAACCAGCAAGCGATAGACTCAGGAAGACCTTCTCTGATTATTTTGTCTATGGCGCAACCAGTGGCATATGTCCCATACTCCCATCTTGTACCTTATTTATCCCCTTTATGTATTTAAATGTCTCTATTATATACCACTTCTCCCTCTACTCTTTCAAGGTGTACATATTGAGCTCCCTCAGTCTCTTCTCATAGGTACTCTGTTGAAGTCCCCACACATTTTAGTTGCTCTCTTCTCAACCATCTCAACTCTTTCTATGTCCTTTCATAGATGTGCTCTCCTGCACGGTACACAGTATTCCAGATGAGGTCTCACCAGTGACCTGTACAGAGGTTACACCTCCTCCTGATTTCTTCTGGTGATACCTCTCCCTATGCAACCTAGCATTCCAATTGTAGACAGGAGGGCACTCACCAACCATAAGTAGGAAATACAGGCTCCTTAAGTTCCAAAGGCAAATTTATTCCATAAACACACAATCTGCACACTTCATGCATTTCAGACAGTAGTTCTTTATCCTACTTGTGGTTGGTGAGTGCCCTTCTGTCTACAACTGATATTGCCTTGATTGGAGCAGCACTACCTGTCCTTGTGCAGCCATTCTGTGTCTTCAACTTAGCATTCCAATAGCCTTCCCAACTACATTGTCACGCTGCCTGGATATCGTTAGGTCATTTGAGATAATTACATTGAGGTCTCTCTCCTGCTTGGTTGTTAGTATCACTCCTCCCATTCTGTATTCAGCCACTTGGTTCCTATACCCCAAGTGCATTATTTTTCACTTTTTTACTTTAAACCCAAGTTGCCATATCCTAGACCACTCCTCAAGTTTTTTCAGACCTTGGCTCATCCTTTCTACCACCAATCAGAGTGTCAACCCTGTTACAGATTATGGTAAAATCTGCAAAGAGCCAGACCTTTCCCTCTAGCTCCTCTGGAATGTCACTAACAAATACATTAGAAAGAACTGGTCCCAGTACAGATCCCTGCAGAACCACACTGGTTAACCCACCCTCCACTGAGTAAACTCCATTTACCACCACCCTTTGTCTTCTATATGCTAACCAATTTCTTACCCAATTTAACACCTTTGGACCCACTCCTAAGCTCCCCAGCTTGTTTAATAGTCTCCTATGTTGAATGGTGTCAAACTCCTTACTGAAATCCAGGTATGCCACATCCACGGCACCACCCTGATCTGCTTCCTTTATCGCCCAGTCAAAGAAATCTATTAGAATGGTTTGGCATGGCCTACCACCAGTGAACCCATGCTGCCCCTGATCTTATAACCCAATTGATTCAAGATGATCCACTATGCTCTCTTTCAACAATGAGTTCATTAACTTTCCCAACACCAAGGTCAGACTCACTGGCCTATAATATTCAACCTCTTTAACTCTCATTCTCTTTCTCATTCTCATGCTCATTCTCAGAAAATCTTTAGGACCCTTTAGTCACCCAGGGCCATGCATGATGCTCTCTGCCTGGAACATTTCAGGCTCAACCAGGGCACCATAGGAAAGCTGTGTGACATGATCAGGAACAGAATATGGCCCTCCACTCAGAGGTCTAGGGCCATGTCAATGGAAAGCAAAATGATCTGTACCCATGCCAACTATGCCACAGGCTGCTTCCAGTGGATTTTGGGTGACATGACAGGAGTGAGCCCATTCTTACTGTCCTGTAAACTATGGTACATGACCTTGGCATTGCTGGCACATGTGGGGGACTGCATCCAGTTCCTCATCAGCCAGCTGGGTATATAGGAAGTGCAGGGGACCTTCTATGAAGGTTATGGGTTCCTGAAGGTTTGGGGGTCATAAACTGCACATGTGGTCTGATCTTGGCATCCCATGTCAATGAGGCGGACCATAGGAACAGGGAAAGATTCAACAGCATGAGTATACATGTGGATATGAATAGCACTGTCATAAAGTCAGTGCTAAGTGTTGAGGATCCACATACAAAACGTTCATCTTCCAGCAGTCATGGCTGAGGACAGTACTGGGCACCATGGAGACAGATCCTAGTGGCTGCCAGGTATGTATCACTTGGACCATGTGGGTACAGTGTATGACATGCTGTGCATCTGTTGGTAGTGGCATGCTTCTGTCTTGTATTACATACAGGTTAGAGTGGGTACCCCGTAAGTCCTTACCTGATGACACCATTCTTGACCCCTTCAGGGATGGTGGAACAGAGGTACAATGACACCCACTAGAGGGAACTGAATGTGGTGGAGCATACTGTACCTTCAGGCAAATGTAGATGCAGTTTCAATGCCTGGAAAAGACAGGTGGCACAATGCTGCTTGCAATGGGCAGGGTGTGCCGTCTATTCATCATGTGGTGCATGCTGCACAATATCGCTATAAAAAAAGATTGACATTACCTGAAGACCTACCTGCAGATGAGGACCCCCAGATCCAGGGGAGGACAGCCAAGAGGCAGATGTGGGTACATGGTCAGGGGTGACATTGGGTGGGAGGGAGGCTTGGCATGGGTTGGTACATGGGGTGTTTTGGACCTCTGTGGGGGGATGTAATGTTGCATTCCCATGTACCATGGTGCAGAGTGCTGAATGGCAATGCTGAGTGCCCATGTATGTGTGTGTGTGTGTGTGTGTGTGTGTAAGAAGGGACCCTGACAGGTATAGCTGGGCTGTCACTGGGTGGAGGACTGTGTGTTGTGGGTCTTTGCAGCTGCCTAGCCCCCATACCTGGTGGGCATCTGTACCATCCTGCCAGTGCTGGGCCAGCCCTGGTCACCATGTATAAAGGGGCTAGAGGGTCCAGGGATGTGAGATCTGTAGGAGGGTTGGGCACATTCCCCTGTGTCTCAAGGGGATGTGGTGGTGCAGGACTGCAGCTGGCATGGGACCATGGTGACATGATTGACTGTGCAAGGGCTGAATGCCACCACTATTGGTCTCTTTTTCTAGGTGCCCCATCACACTTGCAGAAACCATACACCTTCATTATCAGGGCATGGAGCTAAGCATTGTACACCCTGCTGGGCTGTAGCCTATACAGTTCCAGTCACTGCACATCAGAAAAGTACCTACTAAGTTGGTGAGCAGTGGTGCTGCCCCTCCTGTATAGCCAAGTACTATCTGATACACTCTCATTGCCACTGCCGTGGTCAGGGTGTCTATTCACCTTGCACTGTGCTAAGATTGCTGGGAGCAGGGCACTGTAGGTTCCTGGTCCACTGAATACCTGTGGAGCATGCACCTGCCCATCCATGTTTGTGACCTCCCCCCTGATGCAGATGAGGCATGGGCTGTGAGATGTGAGATGTGGCTCTTGGGAGTGGAGGGTACCCTTTGTGGGTGTCTGTGATTTGGAACCCCATGATTTGACTGGCCAGCCCCCTTCATATGTTTCTGTCATTCTGCTCTTCTTCCTGCTGGTTGCTTCCTGCACTGACATTAGTGAAATCTGTAAAGAGATAGCATATTGTTATTGGTTGGGACATTGACAGTTGTGGTCAGTGTGCTGCACCATTGCATTACTCATCATCACATGTCAGAAGCATACTGTCCTAGTCAGTGGTGTCCATTGAGTCAGCAATGTGGACATAGGTTGCCACCATCATGTCATTCTTCTCCTCCAGCTATGACACAAGCAGGTCCCCTGTAGGGGTAGATGGGATGCCACTATCACTGTTATTGTCACTCTGGTCTGCACTGTGCTATGTCTGTAGAGCTGTGGCTGCTCAGCTAGCATGGTGCCCAGTTCTTCCTCCTTGCCATCTACTGTCACCTGGCTAATTGTGTCCACCACCATGTGCTACACTAGTGTGAGCTTGGGGAGGTGGACTACCACTGGTGGCATTCCTGAACCACTACCTGCTTCCAGCTTCTTCTATATGGCCATGCTCAGGTCTCAACACTTATGCTTAATGGCCTTGATGGCTGTGCTGCCTGCTAGCACAGCAACAGCACTACTGGTTGTAGTACAAATGACCCAGGTTCAGAAGCAAACTTTGGGCATTGGAGGGTCAACTGGGGGAGGAGGTTCGAGCATCTGAGGAACTACTCTTCTCCTCCAGGATGAAGGGACACAGAGGCTAGATGGAAGGCAGTCTGAGGCTGCCAGAGTGCAGGTAGATGTGGCAGCCATCGATGCACATCACATGGGAGTGTGCGATGCGCATCATGTTGACATTGCTTGTCTGCACCTCCTAGGGAAAAACAATGAAAAACTACAAGTCAGCAGGATAACACTGGTCACTTGCAGGACACACACCTGACTATCCAGGTCATGCTCAGCAAGACCAGATCCTGTTTGATGATGAGGTTTTGTGAACCCCATTGACCCCACCACCAGTGGCAATCCCTGGGGCGGACATGGGAAGTTAGCCATGGAGGACACCCAGGTGTTGTGGCTGGGGTGACAGGTGGAAGGAGGCCTGTTGGATGGGGAGAAAAAGAAGAACTAAAAAAGAAATGGCATTGATGGACCAGGGCATGAGCTCACAGCATTAAGTGCAATCTGGATAGCTTTTTAAATGGGAGCCTTGATGGCTGGCAGTGCCTGGAGTGATAACTGTCTTTACAGAGTGGCTTCATGTCTCAGATAGTGGTGGTCTTCTGCTAGGTCATGAATTTCCCTGCACAGCTATGCTTGACACTACTGATGTGGACATTACCATCAGTGTATTGGGGTGTTGTGGTCTGCTGAGGGGACCCCCCTGCAGTGTCCATCATGTATCTTCATCAACCATGGGGCTGGGCTGTCCCTGACTGCCACTGCACAGGTTGGGTGTGCCATGCCTTGGTGTTCTTGTCCCTGCCTGCTTCTCTGTTCTGCAGCCTGCACCCTTCCCTGGAACATTGTGCTCTGCCCTGGTATGGTGGGTTGTTTCTGCCCTACCTTCCAGCTGCTGGTTGTTTCTGTGTACACTTCTTTCAGTCTCTGTACTGTCAGTATTCACCATGCCTGCATAGTAAAAATGCACCACAGCCACAGTTGTCCATTTATGGTGGGGTCCGGTGGCATTCACGGCTATGTATGGTCCACCTGTCCCTCCCTGTGCACAGCAAAGTATACAATTGCACAGCTGCGTGCACTCTAGTGGCCACATCTCTCTCCATATTGCAAACTATGTTGGGCTATGCATTTCCAACCAGCATAATTGTACTTGAAGAAAGATGTGGCGTGCTGTAATGGTTTATTGTGGCAAGTGCCTAGACAAACACCTAAAGCCCCAGTGATTCAACCCAAAAATGGGGTCTTCGTCAAGGGGCAGATCTGAAGATTACACAGACATACCCCATTAATAAACTGATGAATTAAAGTGATACACACCAATTTACCTTTTTTTCAAAAGTACATAATATTAAAGAAAAAAATGAAATGTTAATGAGGAACAGAGCATAATTCTAAAAATCAATTGTAGACTTTCAAAGCATAACGTCCTTATGATATTCATACATTTGAAATAGTCATATAAAACTTTAAATTAATCATTCGTTGCATAGTGTAGTCTAAGGGCTTATTAAGGAAAGTTAGAGAGGTTTTCATTAAATCAGAACAACGTAATAGACTGGGTCCTAGCATCAGGTGCAGTTTTGACATTTTAATGCATTCAAATTCAGAAAACAAGAAATCGAGTTTGAAATCAAAGAAGTATTCTCAAAACAGAGTGGGACTACTACAGTTCTTGATTTTGGCAAAGCAAACTTCTCAAAAATGAAAGAAAGCCTAACAAATTGGGACTGGGAGACAGATTTTGTGGATAAACCTCTAAACATCATTTGGGATATTTTCTGTAAACAAATCAAGAAATTCATAAAAACATACCAAGGAAGGAGAAATATAGCAACAAGGGTAAAACACTGAGCTGGATGACCCCCAAAATCAAAAAGCTAATAAAAAAAAGAATACGATCTTTAAAAGATATAAAAAAAAAGTCATGAAGTAGGGGTGTTGAAGTATAGAAAAATAACAAAGAGAGTTAAGTTGACAATTAAAAAGTAAAAGCCAGCTATGTACTAAAATTGGCAAATAAATCAAAAGACAATTATAAAGCATTTTATTCTCACATAAATGAAAAAAAGGGGTAGTAACTGTGTTGGCCTGTTAAAAAAACAAAATGGTGAATTAATTTCAGATGTAAAGAACATGGCTAACTAACATTCATAACTTAAATTTTTCTACAGTATTTAACAAAAACAATTTAGGGTCACTTAATAAACTTTTGAATGATATAAAGAACAGTATCATTATTGACACTGAAGATGTCGAAGCTAGGTTGAAAAATCTAAACCCAAACAAATCCTCAGGACCGGATGGATTATACCCGAGAGTAATCAAGGAACTCAGTGAGGAACTTGCCCCCCCTTAACATATATATTCCAAACCTTGATTGATAGGGGAACAGTAGTAGACCATTGGAGGGTGGCATCAGTAATCCCCCTATTTAAAAAAGATATAAAAACAGATCCACAAAACTACCACCCAGTCAGCTTAATATCAATCCCCTCTAAAATACTGAAACTAATGGACTACATAACTGCCTTCATAGACTTGGCTAACCTGAGAATCAAAACACAACATGGGTTCATCAAAGGAAAATATGTTGCAGTTCTATGATAGAGTATTTAACATGGTTTTCCTAGATTTTTCTAAGGCATTTCATAAATTGCCTAATTTAGAGCTAGTGGAAGTCTTAAGGGACATGGGCATACAAGACTCTATAGTTAATTGGATACAGGCATGGTTAAAAGACAGAAGGCAGAGAGTCTGCATAAGGGGTGAATTTTCAGATTGAGCAACAGTAACAAGTGGAGTGCCCCAGAGTTTGGTACTGGGTCCCTGGTTGTCCACTCTATATGTAACATGAATCCAGTATGACAGTTCTGAGATATGGCTATCCAAGTTTGCAGACAATTGCAGGCTGGGGTGGTAATAAAAATGGGGAAGGACCAAGCGCACTTCAATCTGCACTTAACTATGTCCAGGATTTGACAAGTAAGTAAAACAAAGACAAATGCGCTGTTATGCACATGGGAAAAAAAAGAAACCTCACACACTTATACTGTAAATAATAACAGTTTGAGGGTGACCATGGAAGAAAGAGATTTAGAAATTCTTGTATCCCAGGATATGCAATTTACTTCCCACTGTAGGAATATAGTTCAAAAAATTAAACAGGGTGCTACATTCCATATTAAGACACATTAAAAGTAGGGACAAGGAGGTGATACTCTCCTTGTATACTTCGCTAGTGAGGCCAATCTTAGACTATGGCTCGCAAGTATGCTCCCCATACAAGAAAGGGGAAATAGTTATGATAGAAAAAGTTCAGAAAATGGCAACAAGGGGAATAAAAACCATGAATGGAACAAACTATAATAAAAGACTTGGAAAACTGGATCTTTATCCTCTCGCATATAGAAGGAAAAGAGGACACATGTGTCTCATCCATAAAGCATGGATGGATAATGAGTTGTGGGAGAATCTGTGTCTAGAAACCATGGATCAGATATATAATACCTGTGCTCACCCCTTACAACAAAGGGGTGAAAACCAAAGACGGAAAGGAGTAAAAATTGGTTTAGTGAGAGAGTTGTACATGTGTGGAATAAACTTCCACTTGAAGCTGTGAGCAGTACGAGTACCGAGATGTTTAAATCTAAACTAGACACATTCTTTAGGGAATCAGAAAATCTTCACAATTTTTAAATTTTAAAGCAGCAGCATAATGGACACAAGTCTTAAACTAGCTCTGTAAACTCCTATGATAATCTGATACCTATGAAATTACACAAAAGTGATTTGAAGTCGGGGGGGCAGAACACAATAAGGTCAGAAAGCAAATGTGCTGGTGAGCAGCAGGGAAAACTAGGATTTTTTCAGGGCTGTGGGTAGGCAAGCTAATCTGGATGTGTGGATGAAATTTAAAGGAAAAGAGGGAGATAGCTGTATGTCATCTTCATAATGGGTTCATCAAGTATGGGGTGGGGGGGGGGTAGAGACATTACCAGGAACCGGTTCGCCAGACTATAATTTATGACTTTTAACAGGCTCCAAAGAAAGTTTTGATAACCAAGGGATTTATAAACATAGTAAGTGACAAGCTAATCACAAGAAGGGAAAACCCTACTCCCAGCCTGATTAAGTATTGGGCTAAATCTGTGCAGGTTTGGGAACAAGTGTTTGCATTCCTCTTCAGCAAGTAAGCAGATTATAAGGGTACAACTGAGAATCTCCACTTGTTGTCTTCCTGTCACTTTTAACCTGTGGGAAAAATAGAACAAAACTATAAAAAGGTGTGTGTGGGGGAGACAAACACATTTATATTAGTTAAAGATAAGGAGTGAAACCAATCTAATTGTTGAGGCCCAAAGGTACTGCAGTTTTTAATTGTAAAATCTATTTGGTCTATTTCTGTAATAATGTTTGGAGTCTGATTCCTCCCCTAGGGGCTCTAGCCACATGTTCTAGGACAGCAAAATGTAAATTGTCTGGCTTACTCTGGTGTGCTTCAGCAAAGTGTGCACCCAGGGTATTGTGCATATTTTTATTAATAATCACCATAACATGTTCTTGTATGCACTGTTTGACTGGTCTTGCAGTCCTCCCTACATAATAATATTTGCATTTGCACCCACAAACATACACCGCAAAAGGGGTAATGCACATGAGAAAATCTTTGGTTTTACATGTTGTGTTGTCTTTGGTGAATGTACTACCCTGATTGTCAAATTTGCATACATTGCATCTACAGCATCTGAAAAATCACTTCGATTTATTCCTTAGCCAGTTCTTTTCTGTATCAGTATTTGTTGTGGAAATGAAGGGACTGTGGGTGATGCAGTCACCACTATTTCTCTGTTTAGTAAATGTTACCCTTGGTTTTAATGCAACATTTTCTTTTAATGCTGTGCCAGTATGTAAAAATAGGCCAGAGCTTGTGGTTCAGTCTCCCCACCCTAGCAGCCATCTCGTTAAATTAAGTAACAAAGTGACAAAATTCAATTCAGATGGATTACTGTGGTTGTCCGACCACTTTTCTCTATTGTTCTTAGTAATTAAAAGATCTTGCCTATTGCTTTGGCTGACTTTTTTATAAGCATCATCCAATGTTTTTTTTTGGTGTAGCCTTTTTTTGACAGTCTAGATCTAAGGAACAGTGCTAGTTCCTGAAAAGTGCTTTCATCTGTTCAGTTCCTTTTGAAGCAGATACTATGCGTTTGCCATACAGTATTGAGATTAATTCCCTGGGATGGGAGCTGTTTGCATGCAATACTGTATTTTCCACAATCTCCTTTCAGTATCCTTCTATGGTGATTTTCTCCCCATATGTCCGTGGTAGAAATAGGTCTAAGAAGTTAATACAGTTCTTGTTCGTCTCATATGTAAATTTTAAATTCATGCCATTACTATTTAAACAAACTCTGGTCAGAGCCAAGATGGCTGGTGCTCCATATGATGGTTTCTCATGGCAGCCATCTTGAGCACGGTGGGCTCTGTAGCACAGGTGCATCATGGCTGCAATACTCTCTTATATGCACTGAGCTCACATCAGCCATCTTGGACACAGCTGGCTCTTTCAGAATTTATGGGTAGCTACAAAATAGTGCACCTGAAAAGAGGAGAGGAGAGAGGAGACAAGGAGGAACTAGTGTGGCTATGGAGGGGAGGGCTGGTATGGATACAAATGAACAGCACTGACTGTACCACTGTGGAAGGCCACAGTGGAGTTATCCAGTTATGTGCTTCCATGGTGCCTTTTCTCTCTCCTACTCATGGCAATATGTCAGCATAGTGACATCACCATACAGCAGTAAAAATGGACAAAATCTGATATGAGGGAACTGTAACCTGAACATATGTCTATGATGCATCTTCATCTCACTTAAGCAATCAAGTCAGTGCAACAGGGCCTACAGAAAGGCTAACAGAATACTGGTATTGATCGGAAGGGGTATTAATAAAAGAAGAAAGGAGGAAATACTTCCCCTCTACAGATCCTTGGTGAGGCCTTACCTGGAGTACTGCACCCATTTCTGGAGTCCTCACCTCAGAAAGGACAAGGATAGGTTGGAGACAGTGCAGTGCTGAGTAACAAACATGATTTATGTCCAGCAGGGCAAATCCTATGAGGAGCATCTCAACACATTAAATACGTACTCACTGTAGGCCAGAAGGGAGAGGGGAGATATGATAGAGACCTTCAAGTTCCTTAAAGGAATTAACAAAGTGAACTGCGGGGAACTATTTAGACTGAATACCAATTCACAGTCACATGGACATGAATGGAATTTAACAGGAGGTAGCTTCAGGAGAGATGTGAGGAAGTACTACTTTATGAAAAGGGTGGTGGAACCTTGGAACAGTTGGTTGACTGAAGTGGTGGGTGTGAAAACAGTCAGGAGATTTAAGCAGGGCTGGGAAATAATGAAGGGAATAGTGGTTACTGGGGATGACAGGATCAAGGAGGATAATAGAGAGAGGATGGGGAGGGTTACTATCCTGGAGGAACAGTAGGTTCCAGGGATTATAGGGAGCTTGGGCAGACTGGATGGATCTCTAGTCTTTTTCTGCCATCATCGTCTATGTTTCTATATTTCTATATATCTGTGCCACATAATTATGTGGTCCAGATATGTATTGATATTGACATCATATATGAACCTTCTTTCAAAATCACCCATAAATAAGTTTGCATATGATGGTGCAAATGCTGCCCTCACAGCCATCTCACATGTTTGTAAAAAGAACTCTTGGTTAAATGTTAAGTAGTTATGTTTAAGGGTAAAGTCCAAAGTTTTCATTAAGAACTGTTTGGGAACATCTTCCTGATCTGGAATGAGGTTACAGACTGCCTGGATAACTTCTTCATGTTGTATGGAAGTATAGAGACTACAGGCATCGACAGTCACCCAACTGAGGTTTGCATTCTACACTATATTTTCTAGTTTCCTTATCAAATCCATGGTATTTCTAATGTATGACCTCTGGGAGACTGCATGAGGTTGTAGGAAGCCATCAAAAAAGATGCTCAGATTTTGGGTCAGAGAACCAATCCAAAACACAGTCTACCTTCCAGGTGGATCAAGTGAAATTTTTATGAATTTTTGGTAGTATATAGAAAGTGGGAATTACTGGATAGTTGACTTTTGTGAAGTCTGCTTCCCCATTCATAATACAATTGCCCCTGTAAGCTAACCCTACAAAGTCATACAATTCTCCCTGAAACTGAAGTGTTGGATTCCCCGAAACTTTAGTATACTTATTGTATCATTGAGCTATTCAATGCATTTGTTGAGATACATGTCCTCAGTCATCAGCACTATATTGCTCCCCTTAATGGGATTTTTTTTATTATGACTTCCCTTAGATTCTCATGTTCCTCCAAGGCTGAAATTTCATCAGGAATGAGATTCCTATTATAATGTGTTACTGATTTTTCAAACAATGTGTCAACTTCTTCAATCAGTATTTTTTTCAATAGTAATTGTCACAGAATTTGTTACCTGGGGACAAAACAAAAATGTTGGTTTGAAATTTTTCTTGGTTTTGACACTGGGAGTTGTAGCATTCATGGAACATCTCCCCTCTGCTTCATTCAGCAAAGCTATAACATCAATTCTGTTGAAAATAATATAGCCTCAGTCCTCATGACCCCAGCTGCATAGCGGTTCAATTTCATGGCTTACTGTTGCAACAGAAACATCAGTAAATTTTAATAGGTGTTCACTTGTAGTCAATTTCTCCTCAATTTGACCCATTGTAAGTTGTTCTATATAGTCGTGCCCCTTTGTTTTCCCCAAAAGTACTTTAATTTAAGCTTTCTGATGAGTCTGAAAATGTCCACTCTAATTCTAAAGTAGTTGGGTTTGGGGGTGGGAATGAAGGAAAGGCCTTTAAGTAAAACAGTTCTTTGGGACTCAGTGAGATTGGTGTCTGTTAAATTGATAATATCAATTACTTGTTTCACAGAATTCTCTGTGTCATGCTTATTTGTTTGCCTCCCTCATTTTCCCCATCTTGCCTTTTTTGAATTGTATTTTTTGGTTTTTGCTAATGTTTCTTGCCTGATTTGATTTTGTCCTTGTCTAAAAAAAATCCTCTGTTGAAGTAGAAGTGGTTGCAGACTGTTCTAATACTGCAAATGACGGATTGCTGGGAATGATTTTCTGTATATTGACAGATTTCTTTGTTGTCAGATTTCTGGGGTTTCTGCTGTATTGTCTACCCCTTGAAAAAGAATGACCCCTACTTTTGGGGTGGTCATGTCTTTCCCGCACAAAGACTTGTTTCTTCTCAAAGTCTGAGATACAGTATGTCTATTCAGTTTATTTCATTTTCTTACTACAAGGTCATTTTCCCATTTGTTAGTTTTTTGAAACATGTTTTACTTAATGTTTCAAATTCTGGTTTGCCTTTATCGATGGACAGCTGTTTTGAAAATGTTCAATTTCAATACTAGCTGCAGTTTATAACTTAGTGTTTCATTTTATAAGTGAATTAATGAATTTATTTGTGCACTCTGCTGCTGCTTCTTCCTAGTCTTTACATAAATCTTCTTTATCAAAGCCAGAGGAAGGGGCTTTGCCTATTCGAACACCCCTTGGTGAGGTACCCAATTTGAAATACTTTTCTAAAGTTATTTGGTTAAAGTAGTTGTTTAGTTCCACAATACATTGTCATTGTAATTTTACAAAGTTCTTTTAGAGAGGTATTCTCTGTTTCTGGATCACCTTTGGTAAAAAATGTGTGTTTCCTGAGCTCCCAGCATCTATTAAGATCCTTAGTTTTTTCTAGGCAATCAAAATCAATCTTCTCTATCTGAGCTGCTATACACCAGGGACCAGATATTCAAAAGGGTTGTGCATGGCGCAACAGTGTTGCGCCATGCACAACCCACTTATGCACCCCGGCGTGATATTCAGAAGGGAAAAGTGCGCCGCACAAATCCCAATGCGCCGGAGCGCATCAGTACTGTATGCAGGCACAGGTGGGGGGGGTGTGCCCATGCATAACCTGCACAGCCTGATATTCAGCCCGGGATGTGCAGAGTCATGCATGCGCCACCCCTACCTGCACCTGCACAAAGTTAAACCAAAAAAAAACAGGAACAAGTGATGGCCACCCACAGGTGAGCTGCCGCATTGCAGGGGTGCAACACAGTGGCTGCCACCCGTGGATGGCCACCGAGTTCCTGCCGCACCTGGCGGCACCCCCATGCCCCATCGCGGGCATCTGTGTAGCTAATCCTCTATATCCCTGGTGGTCCAGTGGACTGCTATGGCCCATGCGGGCATTTGTCTAAAGAATAACCCCCTCCAATATCCCTGGTGGTCCAGTGGACCGCCTCTGCCCGATCGCGGGCATTTGTCTAAAATAACCCCCTCCAATATCCCTGGTGGTCCAGTGGACCATGCTCTGCCCAATCACGGGCATCGGTATTATAACCTCACCCTATGTCAATATACCTGGTGGTCCAGTGGACCGATCACTGCCCGATCGTGGGCATCTGTAAATCATTAAATATTCCTTTACCTTGGTGGTCTAGTGTACCCCCTCCCACCCGCCCACTGAGCCCCACCGCCTGCTCCCCCCTCAGTCAGCGGCGGCGGCAGCACCCTCCGCCTGCACCCCGCTGCCTGCCGACTGACAGCTCAGTGGGCTGCGCCCATTGGTTCACAGCTGAGCCAATGGGTGTGCCTATCCGTATATATTAGTCCAGATATGTGAATGAATGAATCATTCACATATCTGGACTGAGTAGTAAGGATGGCACACCCATTGGCTCACATTTTGAACCAATGGGCGTGCAGCCAAACTGAGCTGTCAGTCGGCGGGCAGCGGGGCGGCAGGCGGTTGGGGTGCTGCTGCCCGCCGGCTGACCGGGGGGAGCGGGCCGGTGGGAATCAGTGGGCTGGTGTGGAGGGGGGTACACTTGACCACCAGGGTAATAGGAATATTTTATGATTTACAGATGCCCGCGATCGTGGAGAGATCTGTCCACTGGACGACCAGGGATATTGGACATGGGGGGGGTTATAATACCGATGCCCGTGATCGGGCAGAGTGCGGTCCACTGGACCACCAGGGATATTGGATGTGGGGGTTATTCTTTTAGACAAATGCCCGCAATCAGGCACATAGCGGTCCACTGGACCATCAGGGATGTTGGAGGGGGGGGATTATTCTAGTAGACAAATGCCTGTGATAGGGCTGCAGGAGGCATCGGTCCCCAACGGCTGCTGCCTGGCAGGGTGCCAAGCGCAAGTCGTCGGGGATCAGCACACCTGCATGCTAATGGGATGCAAATAGGACCATAATGACATGCAAATGGCCCCATGTGCACCTTGCATAAATTATGGCCCCATTTGCATGTCCCCTTTTGAATATCGCAGGTGCTGTGCATGGTGCAATGGCACTTGTGCTAGCGCATCTCCATGCTCCACTCTGGTCACTTGCGCTGGCGCAGTGCCACTGTGCCATCCACAGTGGGGGTGGCCAGGGTGCGATATTCAAAGCTGCTGCGTCATAGCGCAGCTCCGTTTAATATCTCCCAGGCCACACCCCTGCGCAACAAAGTTGAGCTGTGCCCAGGCTTGCGCCACGGCCTGGCGCAGTTTGAATATCCGGGCCCAGTAGTATAGGTGTTGCGCTCAGGTTTATCATTCTGTCTTTTATTTTCTAATTATTTTGCCAGAGAATGGAGTAAGAATACCACAATGCAAATCATTGCAGAAGTGCAGGACTTGGTTGGTCTGAAAGCTGAAGCACTTTGTTCTTTTTGTTACATCTATGTTGGTCCAATAAAAGGTATAAAATCATTTGCTTCTGGAACAGTGCAAATCAGTCTCTTTAAAGCAGCAGTATTTGTTACTAACCGTATGCATTTTTCAATAATAAGTTCATCTGGCTAAAATATAGAGATATACATCTTTCTTTTCATTTTTTTGTTCCTGAACCAAGATATGGGATCTTGAAGTTTTTGAAAGTGCCCACGCCCATGCCACACCCATGATACACCCAGCATGAAAAAAATGAAATATTCTGTACTGTTTACTATCTGAAACATGTGGACGAATCTTCCTTATACGGGGGTCATGTGATGGCTGCTTAAGAGATCAGACGTGCCTGGAACAAACTCTTGCACCCCTGCCTTAAATCACTTAATTTAATTGCTCGGCTTGGTCTTTCTCACCTTTTTCACCAGGAAATCATCTTAATATCATCAGGGAACAGTTCTGGCAAAACATCGTAGATGGATGGAGGCAGAAATGAAAGAACTTACACCCGCCATACACCGCCGATGACCCAGACGAGGGATAAGCAGGCCAAGCGGGCAAAGGCTCAACCTGCTGCCTGCAATGCTGCTACCAGTGTCCCACGCTGTCCTAACTGAGGAAAAGTTTCAAGAGGGGCTCAGTTCTCTTAAGGAGATTTTAGCAAACCTCTCGACTGACTTGCACACTATGAAAGTTACTGTGGAGCAACTGGCCACTCTCACCTGGGACAATGAAGTGCAGATTTCATCCCTAGATGACTGGCTCAATAGGACAGACCCAGAGACAACCACCTTACACCAACAAATCAAGAAAATAGAAGAAAAAATTGAGGATTTAGAGGGTTGGTCTAGATGGAACACTCTAATAATATTAGGTCTACCCGAAAAAGAAGAAGGTTGAGACGCAATCCTCTTTACCTAGAAACTATGTGAAACGATTGCAGGCTCCTTGCCTAATGGGCCTACTTACATGTAGAGCTGGCCCACAGAGCCCTCCACCTGCTGAACTTCCTAGATAAACAACACATTTTAAGTGCAATTAAAGATATTAAGGAGGTTCAGTGAGAGGGCAAGAAGATCAGAATTGTTGAGGATCTTCCATACACCGGCAAAAGAGAAATGCATTTCGCCCCACAATAGCAAAAATTATAGCTGCAGGCATTAAATTTAGGGTTAAATACCCTGCAGTGCTCCAGCTCTACCTCGAAGAGCAATGGCACTCCTTTGATACGGTCAAGCAGGTGAAAAAAGCCCTTTAGGACCTGCTACCAAACCTCCCTAAGTGAAAGCCAGTGCGAGCATGATTCTCCTGTGCAGCAGTGTTGAGTAAGGACTTTTCGGTTTTGCTTTATTTACATGTTAATATGATATGGTAGCTGCAATGAAAAGAGTACCTTATTTCCAACTTGGTGACTGAGCTGCCCTGCTCCGGGATGAAATGTCCAGAGTTGGATTATGGAATTATTGAAACCAATGCCGGCATTGTGACCTGATTCTTGTTCCTCCTCCTCCTCTGGCTCAATGGTCCCAGGGGGGTCAGCTAGATTAACTCATGTGGACTTGTGCTCAATTTGGAACTTTTGCTTAGCATTTATGAAACTCAAGATAAGCTGATAACAAGGTCCAATAACCTATTTCCCAAAATTGACTATATTTATTAGCATAAGTTTAATAGTTTTGTTTGTGTAATAGCCCTTGGTCGATCATTCAGATCCTGGGTGCCACCTAGCGGTAGAGAGAGAACAGAACAAAACAGAGGGGAAGAAGACTTATTGCATTGCCTACATGCTGTGCATTCTCTTGTAATCTAATGGACTGGGGCAAATCTGCATGGACTAAAATGGACTTTATCTCTGTCAATGATAAAATTGGACTTTTGGTTTTGCCCTTTGAATTAACGCAATACATCCCCATTGGGAGCAGCCATCGAATCTTCATTAATTACCTATTTCATTTATTTTCTAGTTTCAATATAGATCACACAGTTCTCCACTGCTTCTAGGTGATAACTGCTTTTTTTATGAGCCTACCACCTTAGTTACAAGGGCTTTTCAGTTGAGAGGATACCTTAGGGGAAAAGTACTTCCCTTATTAGGGTTTGCACAATTGATTTTAAACATTAAAGAGTGCAGATCATAGATGATTTTCCCACATTTTAACCATCTGGGGGTTGGAGACTCTGCACCTTCATATTTGATTGTCTGGAGGATAATATGGACCCTGCTGGCTTCTTTTGTTTTTTCCTCCATATCATTAGCAGTCTCAGTCTATTCTGTTCTGCTGGATTTGGGGCAGGGGGGGGGGGCATGCAGTCATGCACCGCATCATAATGTCGTGCAGCAATAGCATATGGCATTATGGAGAAACCTGGACCTGTCGCGCTCGAGTTGGACCCCCAGAGTTGGAATCTAAGGGGGGTCTGTAGGTGCAGCTCCCCATAACGGGGGGGTGTAGGGGGCGGATCCCCCCCACAGAACAATAAATAAAATGAAATCACACAACACGATTCTGCCACACGGCATTCTGCCATGCGATATTATGACCCCGTGCCTGCACTCTGGGCAGTATAGATTGATCATGTCCCAGATCATATGGCAGTTCAGTCTACAGGACTGGGGGTGAAAGCACAGGGAGGGGGGATTGTTTTGGGCTTTAGGTATATTTGTTTGTTTATTATTATGGTGGATTCCCTGCAGGGGGAGGGCCTCAAACAACTGGTACAACAACCCACAAGAGACAGGGCTATCCTAGATCTAGTACTGACTAGCAGGGAAGGGATCACAGATCTCCAGGTAGAAGGTCACCCAGGGGCCAGTGACCATCACATGGTATGGTTCAATTTGGTCACTACATCTAAATCATCCCATTCCAAGGCAAAAATATGGGACTTCAGAGGAGCTGACTTTGATAATATGGCCAACAGAGTTAAGCTAGCCCTGGCAAAAAGAAGCACAGGTGAGGGGGTACAGGAAAAGTGGGCAAGAATTAAGGATGCAATACTTGAAGCAACATCCCATTGTGTTAGACAGAAAAGGAAGTGCAAAAGAAGAAGGAAACCACTGTGGTTCTCAAATACAGTAGCAGAAAAGGTCAGAGCCAAAAGGCTGGCCTTCAGGAAATATAAGGGAACACAGTGGGATGAAGATAGGAGGCATACCAAACTGCCCTAGGGGAAGCAGGGAAGGCAGTAAGGCAGGCAAAGTCCCAAACTGAGGAAACACTAGCACGAACAGTAAAAGAAGATGACAAGACTTTCTATAGATACATTAATGAAAGGAGAAAGTCTAGAGGGGGTATTGCTAAGCTCAAAGGAGAAAAGGGGGCATGTGAGGAAGAGGACCCTGTAAAAGCATCTATCCTAAATAGATACTTTTGCTCAATATTTACTGAAAAGAATGTAGGGCAGGGCCCACAGCTCAGCACCATGGACACAGGGGGGAGGGAGGTGAGCACTACTCCCTTCACAAAAGAAAGGGTCCTACAAGAGTTTGCTAAGCTCAGCATGGACAAGGCAATGGGACCTGATGGCATACATCCCAGGGTACTTAAGGAGCTAAGGGTGGAACTAGCAGAGCCATTAGCAGAACTGTTTAGTGAGTCTCTGAGCACAGGAGACATCCCAGAAGACTGGAGAAAGGCTCATGTGATCCTGCTCCACAACAGTGGTAGCAGGGAGGAGACAGGGAACTACAGACCAGTCAGTCTTACCTCAGTAGTGGGCAAGATTATGGAGGCGCTCCTTAAGGAAAGGATAGTGCAACACCTGGAATCCATAGGGCACAGGATCCAAGACAGCATGGGTTTACAAAAGGAAGGTCCTGTCAAACTAATCTCATAGATTTCTTTGACTGGGTAACCAGAGTGGTGGACCAAGGAGGAGCAGTTGATGTACTACCTTGACTTCAGCAAAGCTTTCGACACTGTTCCACATAGAAGATTGATAAATAAGCTGGAGTGACTTGGGTGGGTCTGAGAGTTGACCAACTGGGTATAAAACTGGTTGACGGGCAGAAAACAGAGAGTGGTGGTGAATAGTAACAGTCAGAAGAGATGCAATTCACAAGGAAATTCTGGGGATCAGTCTCAGGCCAGTCCTCTTCAATATCTTCATTAGTGACATTGCAGATGGACTAGAGGGTAAGGCTTGTCAGTTTGCAGATGTCACCAAGATCTGCAACAGAGTAGATGATCCAGATGGGGTCTGCAGAATGAGAAGAGATCTGGAAAAACTAGCAAAATGGTCAGAAGAGTGGCAACTGGGATTTAATGCAAAGAAGTGCAAGATCATGCACATAGGGAAGAGAAACCCTGAAGCCAACTATAGGCTGGGAGGGAAGTTGCTGGCAGTCACAAAGGAAGAAAGAGACTTGGGTATCATCACCACCGATGACCTGAAATCATCCAAGCAGACCTCTAAAGCAGTAGGTAAGTCTAGGGGGATGTTAGGGTGTATTAGTAGGGGTATCACAAGTCGTAAGAGGGAGGTAATAATCCCTCTTTACAAGACACTGGTTAGGCCCCCATCTGGAGTATCATGCAGTACTGGAGGCCACACCTTCACAAGGACATTAACTAAATTGAGGCAGTCCAGAGAAGGGCAACCAAATGGTGCAGGGACTGCATCAGAAGACATATGAGGACAGATTAACGGAGCTCAATATGTATACCCTAGAGCAAAGGAGGAGGAGAGAGAGGTGATATGATCGAGACATTCAAACACCTTAAGGACATTAACAAGGTGAAAGAGTCTAACATGTTTAAATATAAGAAAGATAGCAGGACAAGAAGACACAGCATGAGATTAGAGGGAGGCTGATTAAGGGGAATGTGAAATTCTTTTTTCACAGAAAGGGTGGTGGATGCATGGAACGGCCTACCTCAGGAAGTGGTGGCTATGAATACGGTGCAGGGCTTCAAACAGGCATGGGATAGGCATAAGGAAGCAATACAGATGAGTATGAATAGATAGACCACTGACAGAGCAAAGTCCGATGGCACATTTATAAGGTAGAAGAAGAAACGGGCAGACTGGATGGGCTTTGCGGCCCTTATCTGCTGTCAACTGCTATGTTTCTATGTTTCTATTACTTGTTATTTGTTGATGTTTGGGGAATTGGGGGGTGATAGCTAGTTATGTTATATGGGTAGGAAATCTTGCTCAGAACCCTCCTAGTCTTCTTTGTTGGGTTGGGAGAAGGTGGGGGGCATTTAATATTCTGTCTTTCATTGTTCAGTGTCATTGGGATGAGGGTGGGAGGGGGGCGGTATCTCTTGGCATGTCAGTAGAATACGATAGGGCATTTTTTCTTACCTGGTATATCTCCAGAGGTAATACAAGATTGGGCTCCTGTAATCCTCAGTTGAATTTACTCTAAGGGCAGTCAGTATCATTATTTTGGCTGGAATATTAAAGGGGTTCTGGACCGCTGTAAATGAATTATGATACTAAAACATCTCCACCAAGCAAGGGCCCATGTGATTTGTCTACAAGAGACACACCTCAAGCGAGAGGATGTTTTACAGAGGCTCTGGGTGTGACAGGTGTTTGGGGCCAGTGTCTCCTTTAAGCAGGGGGGACACAGCCATCTTAGTGGCCAAATCGGTCCCTTTTGTTATGACTCAAGAATGGTGGGACCCATTGGGACAGTCTGTTGTCCTTCAGAGCACCCTGGAGTCATTTCCTATAGTTATTGGTTCCATCTATGGCCCAAATGTGGAGACCTCACAGATTTTCATAGATTTAATGTCACTGATACCAGTTGATACCCCAAAGCTACCATACTTGGGGGTGATTGGAATGTGGTGCCTCAATCTGAGATTGACCACTGAGATAGTAAGAGAGCGGGTTTATCCCCAGCCCAAAGAGCTCTGAGGGACCTCATGGCTGGCACAGGGACACTGGATGTATGGCGTACTCTGAATACCACTGGTCACCAATATATGTATTTCTCTCCACCACACAAATCCTTATCCCATATTGCCTACTATTTACTCAGTATCACTTCCCTCTTGGGAGTTCTGGAGGCCAACATTCATCCCAGGGTCCTGTCTGACCATTCTCCAGTTAGTCTTTCCCTTTCCCTTCTTCTCAGACCAGGGCTTAAAAGAGACTCCCTTTGGCACCTAAGCACACAGTTGTTGCAAAAACCCTCTTTGGTTGAGTATGTACAAAACTTTATTACCTCCTTCCTAGAATCTAATATAGGCTCCGTGGCAAAGACCAATCTTGTCTGCGCCATGCTTAAATGCGAGCTCCCAGGGGAGCTCATCCATCTGTCAACTATTCATGCTAAGCAGGGCAAAGCCCAGCTGAATTCTATCCAACAAAACATTAAACAATTAGAGAATTCCCTGCATCATGCTTCCCCTGCGTCTGAGTGGGCCAAGCTACATCAGCTCCAGTCTCAGTACGTGGATATAATGGCCCAAAAAACAGAGTTTTTTCTTCATTGCACTAAAATGAGATATTTGAGTTGGGTAAAGAACAGGGAAGCTTCTGGCCTGCAGGCTCTGACAGGCCGAGGCTGCCAGATTCATTCCTAGCTTACACCCGTCCACTGAAGAGGAGACAGTCTCTGATCCTAACAGTATTGTCGTAATATTTGGCAGTTACTACGAGTCCTTTTATGCAACTGAGGACTCAACTGTCCCTGGGGACTCTAGTATCTCTCAATATCTGGAGTCAGGTAACTTGACTAGTCTCCCACCCCAGCGAGTTGAAGATCTGGGATCCTTAATCACTGTCTCAGAGGTTGAACATGCCATTAAGATTTTACCTTCCAACATGGCTCCAGGCCCAGATGGTTTGCCAAACAACCTGTGTAAGCAATGTTGTGCCCAGATAGCACCATTTTTGGTCGAGGTCTATAACTTCTGGTTTAATACAGGGGTGAGTGACCAATCTTTTTCAGAGGCACTAATAACTTTAATCCACAAGCCCGGTGAGGACCCCTTGCTCCCAGGCAATTATCAGCCAATCTCCCTATTCAACTCAGACCTTAAAGCAGCAGTACTACGTAATCAGGAAGTGAACAATCAAAATTCTGTTTTTCGGCTGTAAGCATGCGGCCAAAGTTCCAGTTTCCATACCTGTAAATATTTTTTCCCAGTCGTCTTTAGTTTTTTAGATATTTGCAATTTATTTGAAGTGTTGTAGTACTACAACAAATAAGGCGGCTGACTAATTTTCAGCTGCACTTTTTCTACAGGTTACATCACGTCTTTTGACAACAGCAGAGGGACCCTCTGCTGACCATTCCTGATGTCCCTGCAAATCATACACATGTGCAGTTGGCAGCAGAAGGGGTTCCAGTGCAGCATGCTTAGTGACAGAAATGTAAACAAAAGCAGAGAATAACTGAACAAATTACTCGGCGATAGTACAATGCTGGCGAGAAAGATCACCAGGTATATGATTAGCAGGGCACAGAATAAACTGTCAAAAAACCGCAATTTTTTTTCCGTAGTACTGTTGCTTTAAAATTCTGGCCAAAATCCTGGCTACCCATCTGGTTCCGCTCATGAGGGATGTCATCAGGTATGACCAGGTTAGCTTCATGTCTGACCATTCCTCAGGAGACCATATGAGGAAACTCCTGCATCTGATCTTGGCATCGAGGGATTTCAAGGCTCCTTCAGCTTTGGTCTCCCTCGATGCTGAGAAAACCTTTGATAGAGTCTCCTGTAATTTCCTATTTGCCTCCCTCGCCTGCTTTAGGATCCCTGAGGATTTTATTTAGTGGGTCTGAATACTGTACTCTGACCCTATGGCCAGGGTATGGTGTAACGGTCTTCTGTCACCCCCTCTTCCCTCTTCAGCATGGGACCCGTCAGGGTTGCCCGCTCTCTTCTCTTTTGTTTAACTTTTATTTGGAACCCCTTATCCGTAGATTGGTCAGCTCCTCTAATCTGACTGGTATCCAAATTAAAGGTAAAAGATATCTCCTTTCGTCATACACAAATGGTTTGTTACTACATTTGGAAAACCCTACTTCCTCAATTCCCGCTTTACTAGATGAACTGAGTTCATTCTCCAAAGTCTCCTATTATAATCTTAATCTCTCTAAATCTCAGATTTTCCCACTTAATCATTGCCTCAAAAGGGCTGATTTTTCAGACTTGGGTTTGGCATGGACACCTCATACCCTGACTTACTTGGGGATTGAAGTTGCCAGGGATGTACCTTCAGTGATGAGGGAGAATCTTATCAAGCTGATTTCTACTCTCAAAGTGGATTTGGATAAGTGGAGTGAACTGCCAATGTCTCTTTGGTGATGTTTAAATGTCCTCAAAATGAACGTCCTCCCGCAGGTCCTAAACCCAATGGGTATGCTGGGCCTCTTCCTTCCCAAAACCTGGTTTACCCAATTGTGGAGTATTTTCAATACATTTTTATGGAAGGGGATATGCCAAACGTACTGTACCCAAGTTGAGGGGGGCCTCGCCTTCCCCTCCTTCTTTACCTGTTATGCGGCCCAACATATCAGTAAGCTGGCTAGATGGATGGATGACCCATTCACTGACCAGGTACGTTCCTACACTCCTACCTGGGTGGAAATTGAAATGGCCTTGGTGCAATGCATATGTTGCTCCCTCTCGGCCTTAGTGTACCAACTTCCTTATCAGCTCCCTCGCTACCTCAAAAACTCTCCCATTGAAGGGTCTCTTCCTGCCCTACACCAGGTACAGAAACATTTATCCCTTAACTGTGGTAATTCAATGAGTCAGCCCCTCTTTATTAATCCCCATTTCTTGATTGGGAGTCAGGTAATTTCGCCCTCCTTTCTCCCCAGATTATACCATACCACATTGGAAGATCTCTGTGATGGGGACTCCATTCTTCTTTTCTCTTCATTGCAAGAGAAATTCCACCTATCTAATGCTGATATTTTTAAATATTGGCAAATAAGACATGCTCTCCTGGCCATCTTGGGCCCCAAACCCTGGTCTTTTCCACTTAGAGATGATTTGCCCATCGTGCTTCAGGTGGCAAAACAACCACATGTGGTGTCCGGTATATACAAGTTCTTACAAACCCTTGATCCTGAGCTTCCCAAAGGGATTTGTTACTACTGGAAACAAACGCTTTCTCTTCCTGATGATTCAGTCTACTGGGGTAAACTCTGGAATATTGTCTACAGATTTATTAAGCAAGATAGGTTGAGATTCAACCAATTTAATATTATGCACAGCTTGTACTATACCCCTGCTAGACTGCATGCTATAGGGAAGTTGGTTTCTCCCCTCTGTCATAGATGTGGGGAAGAGACAGAATCTCTTATCTACATGTTGTGGGAATGCCCAAAAGCCTAAGTGTTTTGGAGATCTATCCAAAGCACCCTACATCCAATGCTGGGGTTAGATCCCTTGTTTACTCCAAAATCCTGTTTACTATATATTTTCCCACAGGGCACATCTCACTTTAGTAGCAGCCATGGCTAAGTTAGTCATACTCTGGCATTGGAAGGATTAATCCTTCCCCTCAGTTTTGGAGTAGTGCTGTGAGATCCTAATAGCCATTCAATTGGAGAAGCATATTGCTAGCATCCGGCATAGATTGGATGGTTACAAGGTATTATGGGAGCCTCTCCTGAACTTGCTATCCCTCTGGCAGCCCTGAACACCTGTCTTTATATTATTTGCTTTCTAGTAGTCCTGATTGGGGATTGGGGAGTGGTGTGTGTGTTCTATTTCTGTTTGTTGTTAGTATTGTGTCCAGTGGTTGTTTTACTATGTATGTTGGATTGTTTTATAATATGCTTGCAGCTGTACTGATAATATTGTGTTACCCTTTTATATGTTGCCAAAAATAATAAAGTACATTGAATTAAAAAAAAGAACATTCCTAATACAACTACAGCATTAATCTAGCATTTACATTCAACAAGTAACACCAGGGGAAGAGAGTTAAAAAAAAATTGTGAATGGTAGCCATCTTTAATGATGAGTCATTAATTAAAAAATCAGCTATGAAAAAAGTCCTAACACATCTGAGAAAACAAAAAATATACTGAGCATGAATCTTAGGTTGTCAGGAATACATTTTCGGTAAAAAAAAAACAAAAAAATTATATGATTAAGTTTTTCACCGTCTAGCAAATACTGTTGCAACTAGTCCCCCTGCCCAAACTCTAGCTTGTGCTCCCTGCAACAGTCAGTAATGCAAACAACTTAAAGAAAGATGTGACGCTCTGTACCGGGAACTGGGAGTCAGTGCTGTGTAGGGAAACCAGCCCAGTTTCAAGTTCAAACTGAAGAAACACATCACTCATGGGCATAAGAGACTGGTAATGTAAATGCTAGTTGCAAAGTGGTTTATTGTGGCAGGTGCCTAGACAAGCATCGAATGCTCCAGCTCTTCAACCCAAAAAACAGGGTCTTCGACAGGGGTGGGTCTGAGGATTCCACAGACATACCCCATTAAAAAAATGATGAATTTAAATAATACACACCAATATAACGTTGTTTCAGAAGTACACAATATTAAATGACATTTTGAATGTTTGATAAGACTATTCATGTGTATGGATATCATAAGAACATTATGCTTTGAAAGTCTACAAAAGATTTGTATAGTTAAGCACTGTACCTCATTGAAGTTTTGTTTTTTTCTTTAACATTGTGTACTTTTGAAACAATGGTATATTTGTGTGTATTACTTTAATTTACTGATTTATTAATGGGGTATGTCTGTGGAATCCACAGACCTGCCTCATGATTATAACCTTGTTTTGGGGCTGAAGAACTAGGGCATTTGATGCTTGTCTAGGTACTTACCACAATAAACCACTTTGCAACTAGCATTTATGTTTCCTGGGCCCGGTTCTTGAACAGGGCTTAGACTGGCACAAGCTGGCTCAAAAAGCAGCTTGGACCAATTACCCATTGCACCAGGGATCCTGCACCAGGTTCTGGTAGAGGAGGGGTCCCAGCACCTAAGTCAGCACACTTGCAACAACCCCTCCCATACAGCAAACACCTGGTGCACAGGAAAGGTCTTCCACAGGCCCCTTGTGGCAAATGCAATCGGTCCCCCATCCTCGATACCCAAGTACATTACATAAAAGCACTTCCTTGGTGGTCTAGAGCCCCCCTCCGAACCCCGATGCAACCCATATTATATTAATAAAATACCCCCATCCTTGATACTGCTCATTGTTTGTAATACATATGTATCCCCCTCCCTATTACCCGATGCTGCCCAATTGATAATTAATAATTAATATCATGTCATCCCACATGTTGGTATAGTGCCCCCCCACCTGACTGAATGCCAACTGAACTGTCAGGTAGCGTACTGTACAGTGTATGCTCTCAATGATAGACAGTTTGTCAATGAGTGCGTACACTGTACAGTACATGCTCCCTGACTGTTCAGTCTGCACCTGGCCATGGAGGTGAGAGATGGGCTGTGCTGGGCACTGGCTGTTTTTTGGGATGGGTGGTGGTGGGCACTACCTGTTGGCGTGGGGGTCCACTATACCACCACAAGGGGGGACATGATATTAATTATTTATGGGGCTGCCTTGGGGCAGGGGATATATAATGTATTGCATACAATGGGCGGTATCAGGGATTTGGACTATTTTATTAATTATATTAAGGACTGCGTTGGGGATCGGGAGGGTATATTATTACTTATCATAAGGGCACCATTGGGGTTTCAGAAGGTGGCCATGAGGATCATATGTATGTTTCATAACAGCACCATCAGGGTGGGGGCCATGGGAAATACATGTTTTTAATATTGTCAGCATAAGAGGAGTGGGAAGGAAGGCATGGGAAATACTTATTAATAGTTATGTTGGCAACAACAGGGATTGAGGACAGCGGCACATTGTCGCATATAGGCAACTTTCGTAGAGGAGAATATTCTAAGTACCCTTAGACCAGATCTAGCTGGCCTAAGGATACTTACAGTAGATATTTTTCCTCTGGGTGAATTTAAAGATACCCATTTTCAGGGATGTTTTAATTTATTCTTTTTGGTAACCGGGTAAGGCCCACTAGACATAAGTACCTATTTTCAGAGGTGACCTGGGAGCACTGAGGAGGTTAATGACTTGTTCAGTAACACACTATGCAAGTGAAGGTTGTGGGACTCAAACTCAGATCTACTGGTGCACCAAGCTCATTTACCACTTGTTACTCTAACCTCTGGGCTATACTGCCAGCCACATGCCCCCTAGCTCCAAGTAGCAGCTCAGTTTTGTGGGCAGGGACGTTGCACGTCCCGTTTGGGCAGGCAGCCTGTGGTTGACACTGGCTGCCTTTGTGAATAGTTTAGGGGGCAGTTTTTGATGCAAGGTGCCACTTGCGCCTTGTATGTTCGGTGCAGGCACCTTGCATTAAACTTAGGTCTTTGAGAATCAGGCTCCCAATCTCTTATGTCTGTGAGTGCTATCTTTCTTCAGTTTGGACTTGTAGCTGGGCAAGCTGCCCTACACAGCACCAGCTCCCCATTCCCAGTAAAGCACACCTTTCTTAAAGTTGTTTGCCTTTAGTGGCTGCAGTCAGGACACTAGTCAGTGTTTGGCATGAGGACTACTTAAAGAGACTGATATGCATTGTGGCATTCTTACTCCATTCTCCCTTCTTCAGCACAATAATTGAAAAATAAAAGAGAACATGACAAATATGAGCACAACACCCATACTACTGGTGGATAGCAGCTCAGAGAAAAAAAAAAGATTCTGATTGTGTAGAAGACCAGGAGGATCTCAACAGATGCCGGAAGCTCAGGAAACACACATTTTTACTGAAGGTAAGCCAGAAACAGAAAATGCATCTCTAAAAGAATTGTTTGTCAAATTAGAATGATAAAATATTGTAGAATTAAAACAGTACTTTAACAAAATAACGTTGGGTTGAAGCTCTGGGGCTTTGGGTGCTTGTGTAGGACTTGCCACAATAAGCCACTTTGAGACTAATGTAACCCCCCTGCAAATGGGGGTTCCCAAAAGACTTCCAGGAGCTTGCTTGAATGCTCCAAGCCTGAATGGTGTTTGGCATTTAAGCCATTTATCAGTGAGTGTTTTTAGAGCCTCTGGTACTGTCTCTTTAAGAGCTGTCTGCTTGCAGACATAATTAGTTTGTATGGGGGGACTGTGTGCTTCTCTGAGTACCACTCGAGCTGTTGCCAATTCACTTCATTTTTGCAGTCACTAGGAGTGCAAAGGGAACCTATCTGAAAGATGTAACTGTTTGCCAGAAATTATTTAGAGTAATAATGAAATTACAGTTTGTCTAACCTGCTTTCTTTGCAGTCAGAACTGTGTCTGCTAGTTCCCCATTCTAGTTTTGAACTGCTGAACTGGACCAATCAGTGTGGGGTAGCTAGCTCTAAATGGTGCCTGGACGAATCAGAACTTGGACTCATAATCTGAGCCAGCCACAAGAGGATTGTATGGGCAGTGACTCTGGGAGATGTAGTTTAGACTTCAGTGCCTTTTGGACCAACAGCAGCAGTCTATTGTGAGTGACAGCCAATCCAGTCAAGAACTGGGAGGAACTCAAAGGAAATGCCGGTTTTGTCGGTTGGAGTTTCAGTTGAGCTTTGGCAGTGAAGAAGGAAGGAGCCCTGTGCTTTTCAGTGTGCAGTTTTAGTCAAAAACGTGTAAGGCCCAGAGTTCCGGTCTGCAGCTTGTGTAACAGCTTGTTAGGACTGAATCTGTCCTGAAAAGAATCAAAGGATCTCAAGAGTAGAAACCAGGCTCACCCTGTAGAAGACTGGAGGAATTGCTGAAATTGCACTCTGTCTGTCAGGAACTGAATCTGCTGTGTGTTCTCCCGGTATTGTGCAGTAATTCATGATCGATACAGATGCAGCCTGCCTGGTATAATGCTTTCTTTTATATGGATGTGTGAAGAGGGTTTGTGTACCTCAAGTGAGCCCTGCTGACATTGAAGGACCCTATCTTATTTGGAGGTCGTGAGTACTAATTCAGGGTCGCCCCTGTTGAATTGCCACATTAAATCCAAATGGAATTACTGTACTGCTGACTATTTAATTCTCCTTTTCTCTGTGTGAAAGGGCCCCTACCAGCTGCCACGGTTTGGACTAGCCACTAGGGCTTGGGTACCCAGGGACAGTAACTGATAGGGATAGGGCCTGTGCACAGAGCCATAGAGATTATTAGAGTGATAAGCTAATTAACCTGATTTCCCCCTGTCCTTGTTATATCCCCATAAATAAATCAGAGCTGCTTGTTTCAGCAAAGTTATACTGCCTGAGGTATTTGTCTATGTTAAAGTACTGTACTGTGATTGTTGCACTGTATCTCATTTCACAGGAGGTCCCAGTGCCGGAACCAGACCTGGGGGTGAGTGTATACTGTGAAGGTAATTCTGATATATTGTGTGGGCCACTAGTGGGAAGAAAGGGGGGTTGCAGTGTCCCAGAGGGCTGTGACCAAGTTAGTTTAACTATTGCAAACCCTGACCTCTGGGTGGAGGCACCCGCCATTGGATCCAGGCCCCTCAACCTGTTAGTGGCAAATCAGGCAGGGGTAGTAGCCCCTGGGATAGCGCCATCTAGGGGTGACACTAACATTTATGTTTCCAGTCTCTTATGTCCGTGAGTGCTGAGTTCAGCATAGTTGTTCACCTGCCTTACAGTAGGTAGCTTAGTCACATATAACAGACCCATTAGTGTAAAGGGCCCTAAATGAGCTATGAAAAACACATCACTCATTTTTATATACAGTTTTTTTGTGTTTTTAAGCCCTTTCCAAAGGGACATTTTAATAATTTCCAAAATAGCTTTAAGTATTGTTAATTCAGCATTCTGTTTTGTTTTCTTTGGATGGCAACAATTAATTGATACTCATGGCTAGGAAAATACTAGATGTCTGCAGTGTTTCATGTAAGGGAAGGTAACACTCATTTTTATTCATTTATTTTATTTTCAAATGTTTCACCAGGAAACACATACTGAGCTGACTATCAGCTTGTTTCCAGATGCATCCTGGGAGGAGGGCAATGGGAAAAATAAACAGTATTCACAGCACATATTCATATAATTGTACAATGAAAAGACAAAGAGCATTTGCAATATATAATAAGCAAAGCAAAACAGCAGCAAAATATATGGTATGCAAGCCAAGGGGCAGTATATGCAACAACATTTCTTAAATGTACTCTGTTTCCACACAGTTACAGTATGATGGAAATGAGCAGAAGGCAACCCAAATCCAGATAAAGGAGTTTAATTTGTAAACAACTACAGAAGAAACTACTTTGAAATCCTAAATGGTTTCAAACATATTGATCTATGTTTCTTATCTTTGTATATGTTCAGACTCAATGAATCGAGAATCTCTTTCTCTGTGAACCTGCTGCAGTAGAATAGCATGACGTAAGCTAACGACTTGAAACTGGAGCACATCTAGCTTCTTGGAAACTGTTGCTGTTTCTGGCTGCTATACATGAACCCTGCACACCGTGTGCAAGGCCGCATAGTGCAAGTTATGGCACCTGACCACACAGGCATACGCAGTGCAGCATGCACAATGGGCATGCAGCAGACCCATGCACACTCATGCGGAGGGCAGTTGAGGAGCCGCATCGCGGGGGAATGGCCACGGAAAAAGGAGTGCAGTGGGACTCACCTGCATGCACCAACATAGATATGACATGGTTGTGTGCAGGCTAAGGGGTGCACAGACATTCGAGGGCAGAGGCAGCCATAAGGACATGCACACAGGTGCACATGGACCTCAATGGAGCCAAAGACAGAACAACCACCACCGGCAGGCCTGAGCATGCCAGAACTGAGGTGGCGGCACCCCTGGGCCATGCCACTGCTGTAGTGCAGACACGCTGGGCATGGCATGGCAGTCAGAGGTGCTGCATGGTGGGCCTCTTGGCACAGGGCATGGCATCTTACACAGGGCATGCCATATGGCACATTGCTGCACACAGGGCATGCTGTACGGCACAGCGCTGTGCACAAGGCATGCTGTTTGGCACATCACTGCACACAGGGCATGCCGTATGGCACAGTGCTGTACACAGGAGTGACCAACACCCACAGTGCCCACATGCATGCCACACGCGGCAGCATGCACAATTCACAGTGCCTGCAGCACGGACCGGCAGTGACATGGGTACCATAGCATGCACTCATACATCGCATGTGCGCATGCCACATGGCATGCACAGGCATAGACACCATGCAGCAGTGACCCAGTCAGGCATGCCCATACCTCCCCCATGCAGCAGCAAGAGCCTGCCCATGGCAGCACCAGACAGACAGCCCCCCCAGTCAATGAACAGACAGGTGGCAGGTAAACTGTTTACTGGCTGCACACAAAGCAGTATAACACAGACTGAAGCCCCCCCAACAGGAACAGATATCCCCAATGTCCAGCAGAGCCTCCCCCAACAACAGGAACAGGTATCCCCAACTTCAAGCAGAGCCCCCCTCCTAGCAGTATGCACTGGCCACACACAGCACCCCAGCAGGACAGCTACACTTCACCCCACCCTGGACAGTGTCCAGCAGAAAAATGGCATGGTCCACACGGCATAACCACAGTGGCAACATGGTCCATCACAGCCATGAAGGCAGGCCAGAGTGCATGTCTTCATCACTGCTTGAGGTGCTAGCGTCATCCTCCTGCTCCTGCAGTGGGTGGCCGATGTTCTGGGGCATGATGCACCGCACTGGACTCCTGTAGTGCTAAAAGACACAGGGAACATGTCAGGCCTGGGGAATGCAACATATGCACTGCCACACAACCCCATGACCCTAGTACCCACCGGTGACAGGATGTACACCTCCCACCACTTGTCAGCTGCATCCTCATAGTAGAGCATGCTGCCATCCCCCTTCAAGATGAGGTAGTTCAGGTACCAGTGCCAGTACCACTGAAGCTGCTGTCCAGGGGCACAGACAAAACATAGGGCACCATCTGGCTGCACCTGCAGTCTCAGCTCCAGCCTCTCTGGCCATCCACGAGGGTCCTGCATGGGGGACATGAGGGGTGGCAGTGAGACACAAGGCCTTCACATGTAGTGGCACATAATCAAACATGCACTGCACACAGTACCCACCTGACAGAATCCACGGGCCTGCCACAGGTACCCCATGCCCCAGTTTGCTGTGTATTTCTCCTCGGACACCCTGAAGAGGTGCCATGGGAACAGGGACATCCTGTCAACCACTGAGAATGCCATGGTTTGTGCAGTCCTGGCACAACTCAGGACAGTGCATGGACGTGGACATGTGTCACGATACATGGGGTGGTGCGAGAGCATGCCGATGTCTGCGTCCGCCACACCCACATCAGCATGGGACTGTAAGGGGGAGCTGCCTGCAGGCTGCACCATGTGAGGGGGAGGTGACACAGTGCCACAGAATGTGCCGAGGTGTGGGACTGCATCTGCTACTGATGGAGGCAAATGACAGGAGAAGACAGAACCAGCTTCCATGTCCCAGGGTGTTCCATGACAGGATCGATGCCACAGGATGGTGGGATATGCACTGCCTAGAGTGGTTCCAGTTCCCATGGCCAATCATTGTGTGACTGTGCGACATGGTCCACATGGCCACGGCGCCCAGGACACAGCACTCCAGAATGATGTCAGTGGAGATGAAGGACATGTTGCCCTGTCCTACTATGCAACAGGATCATGCCAGCATGTGACTGTGGATGCATTCATTGTGAGCCAGTCTTCGGTGTCCCGTGCCATGGCGTAGGTCACCGAAGCACTGCTGGCACACGTGGGGGACCACATCTACCTGCCCTGGAATACACATGAGCCACATGTCATGAAGCAGGCATTCTTTGCCATGCATGGGATGCCCAACATGTGTGGGGCCATCGATGGCATGCACATCGTGATCCTGACCCCAGCGGCAGATGAGGTGGCATACCACAACAGGAAGGGGATCCACAGTGTGAACTGTCAGGTGGAGTATGATGCAGCTCGTCTGTTCACGGATGTGTGTGCCAGGTTTCCGGGGTCGATGCATGACTCCTACATACTGGATGCCTCTGGCCTTGGCACACTGCTGCAGGATGGGCTCCTGGATGGCTATTGGGTACATATACACACATGCCCACTGCAATGTCCAGCATGGTGGCATGACACATTACACTCACTGTGCACGTTCCTCTCTGCAGGCTACAGTAGCTACTCCCTGCGTGCCTACCTCATGACACCAATCCTGGCACCAGGAACACAGGTGGAGGAGGCCTACCATACTGCACAGAAGAGGACACCCAGCATCGTGCAGAAGACCATTGGACTGCTGAAGATGCGCTTCCGGTGTCTTGACCACTCTGGGGGCATGGTCATGCTATCACCCACTGCGGCCTATGGGGCATTTGCCATGTGCTGCATGCTGCACAACTTGGCCAAGCATGAGGATGTGCCACTGCTGATGGGGCTTCCCCTGGACCCCATGGCTGAAGACAGGGATGATGCCGTTGATGCTGGCAGTGCTGCGCTACTCGTGGGGCAAGACATGGCAAATGGCCGTACCATGCAGCATGCACTCATGGTCTAGTCATTCACACAGTGATGGTGCAGCATGGTGTGTCCATGACAGCTTCCACCCAGTGGACACTGCATGGCCATGGCACAACCCTGCTGGGATGGTGCATGTGGCAGGTAGCGACCATTGCTGTTGGTGGGGTGCAGCCACAATGATGATGATACCTTCTAAGTGGCCGTCGAGAAGGAGGTGGGGTCTGTGTGGGGTGGGGGCCATGGGGGCAGGGTGGGCATGTGCCCGTGTGATTTATGCCATGTGGATGCTGTGCTGGTGCCATCACGGGCCCAAGACATTGGGCTGGGACTGTGACCGTGTTGATGCATTTGTGCCCAGATGCCTGGGGGCCACATGTGCCCATGCCACAACATGTCGCCTGCACCCTATGCATACCTGTGGGTTGGCGCTGCTGGGCTGTGGGCCCATGTCTGGTGTGTTCTGGCTGCTCTCCATGGCGGCATGGTCGATACCGACTGCCATGGTGCCATGCTCTGGGCAGGGTGGCATGGATTGTGCCATGGTGCCTGTACTTGTTGGGGTGGGGTGTCCATGCACATGCCCTGCACTGGTCCAGGGTCTGTTACAGTTGCCTGTGTGACTACCGTACACTTTAGCGCCTGTTGCCCAAGGGGTGGGCCCACTGGGGGTGTGGCGGGCATGGTATGTAGGTGTTCCAGGATCTGTTGTAGTGCCACAGCAGACCTTGTGATGCCATCACCGTTGGTGTGCGTGACCTCAGTCAGTGCAGCAATGGCAGCCATGGTGTTCTGCTGTTCAGCATGATGGTCCCTCTCCAGCTGTTGGAGCACACGGTACTGTTCATGCTGATATGGGTTGTGTCAGGGTGTACATCCGTGTCTGTGGGCGCCTGTGGGTGGGCCATCATCACCGCTGTCGGCATGGTCCATGGCTCTGTGGGGTGCCAATGGTGCTACTTGTGGCATGGTGTCAGTGGCTGCCCCTTTCTCCCTGCCCAGGTGGGGTGGCAGTGCACCTTGTGTTGGTTGTGGTCCACCACTGTAGTCATCAGTGGGCTCCTTGTCCTGTCAGCCCTCGCTCCCGGTGCTGCTGTCTACCTCTTCAGTGTGGGTGTGGGTTGGCTCAGCACTGCTGTCGCTGTTCAGCTGTGTCTCTATGTCCATCTCTGTCCCTGTGGAGACAACATCATTGTGCATCAGTGTACAGGTCATGACCACAGCCCTGCAGGGACATCACGCTACACAGATCCATGTTACCTACCCGATGGTGCCTCCCATTGCATGGCACTGTGCGGTGCTGCCTCCAGTGCTGTGCCCTGCGGTGCCTGCATCCTGCTGGCTGCCATGTCCTGTGGTGCATGGCCCCTGTCTGCAGGTGGGGGGAGAATGACATTACTGTGGTGCTGCCTATGCATTCCCTGCTGCCCTCACCGTGCCCCACCCTGCACCTACCTGCCAGTGTGTCCACCCCTCCATCCATGCCCTGGACCTCTACCTGTGTGAGATTCTCTGCCACAAGTCACTCCATGGGCATCAGCTGTGTGTCCTGCATGGAGGCACCACCACCCCATGCCTTGCCACTCCCATGTGGTGGTGGCCAGCTTCTTCTTGATGACCACATGGTGGTCATGCCACTTGTGCTTTATTGCACTGAGTGTCCATGTCTCTGCCCCTGTGGCTTTGATGCTGGCCTGGATGTCCAGCCCCATATGGACCTTCACCTCCGGGGGCTGGTGAGTGCCAGGGCCCCATACAGTCTGTTACAGTGCTGCTGGATGTCAGTCACCATCGCCATGACCTGCCCGCTGGTTAAGTTTGTGGAGCATGTCCACGCTCCTTCCTTATGGTGTCTCCTTCATCCTACCCTGCCTCCATCACCTCCTTCTCTATTGCCCTCTGCTGGTGCTTCCATGTCCTCCCTGTATCCTGCCATATCTCCTGTGCACTGCTGCTATGCTGTAATTCCCAGCCATGCTGCTGCATGGTGAGGTCTGCGGTGCCTTATATGATGGGATCATGGGGGGATTCATCTCTCATGGCCACGCTCCCATTCTGTCCGGGCATCCCTTCACATGGTGCTCACTCACACTCCCTCTGTTTATGCACCATGTGCATGCGGTCATGCATGCTGCATGTCCACTATGCCCTGTGCACCACGTAGGAGTGCGCAGGGTTTACTACTGCACAGTGCATACCTTGTGGCCCTTTGTGCATAGCGCCCAAAGTTACTAACTGTTGGAACTTGAAAAACTATCTCTGGTAAAAGAAGATATTAAAATAAACTTTTCTTCTACCCTCTGTGTAAGACTAAATGACTTTGTAAGTTAACTACTGTATTAGACCCTGCACTGTCTTACCATATTTCCTGGTGGCAGCATTTGTGGTTTTATCTTCTTTTGGAGACATTCAGCTAAACAAAATCAATATAAGAAGCAGTAATATTTTCATCATAAATCATAGACATTGCAAAGTCTTGATTGCATAACAGCACCTCAGTAACAAAACATGCAAGAGCACACTTCCTTTCTTTACTTAGTCCAAAACTATTCATTCTCAGATTTTTTTATCTGCGACCAATTCATTTGCAACACAAAATAAATAATGACTGAGGAGGCATCCCAATATACTGCAGGACATCATAAGGCTGTGTTATATTACCTGCATTGCTTATGAAGGATGGCAGTGAAATCTTCTCTCAGCAGGTGAAATATTTTGAAGATTTATATGACACACCATCAAGTACTGGAACAGAGCACAGTGCAAAAGTGTTACCTTCTAGCCTAGCAGGAACAGTTTTCTGTTACTGGGACAGCCACAGCCTCTCTGCTGCAGTATAATATGACTGTTCTGAGGATAAAGGAAGAATGCTAGCTGTCTTTGAACAGAACCAGTTTTTGGCATTGTTGAAGCATATATCCATGCAGGGCCCCATCATCTACATGAGCAGCTTGAGGTGTGTACAGCAGAGCTATCACACTTGGTACAGAAGACTTTTTCAAACTAAGGTGCTGCTGCAATTGAAGGCGAGACACAATCATTTTGTTGCTGGCTTTCACCACAGCTTCATACAAAAATTCAATAATCTGGGGTTACAACTTTGAAGGATGCCCTCAAGACTGAATGCCATTGTGATTAGTCTAAAACAACATTACAGATTTTTACGTAAACTAGTTATAATTCATCAGCTTTCAGTTTAGTTCAATTGCCTATCATGCAAGTTCAATATGAGAAGGTAATGCAGTGTCTGCACCTACTTATGTTCACAGCCTGCATTCTGCAGCATCTGAACAAGACTTTCCACTTTTGACAAGGCTATATTTGGCTGCCATTTCCTCCCCTTCCTACTGACAGAGCCAACCAGGCTGCCACTTGTATTGATTTTGCATTGGCCTACAGTGTACTGTCCATCATATTGAATAACTCTGGAACTTTGGAACAGATTGTGCATAAGTTAAGTACCTTTGTATATCTCAGTGTTTGTACTGGACATGAGACCTTTAAAAATGAGCTATTAGCTCAAAAGTTATTGTAACCTGAGACATTAAATAATTAAATAACATCATAGTTTCAAAAGTTGAAAAGTTACAGTTGGATATTGCTCACCTGCATAGTAATTGCTGGTGTTGTGTTAAGGGTACTGAGTATTGACATCATCAGTTCAAAGACAGATATGGTTTTATTCCCTATAATGCGCAGGAGTCCAGCTGCAAACCATGCAGTTTATTCTGACTACAAGACTTTTGGTACTAATGACTGTTTTAATGAATCATGCCAGTACAATAGTGAACATCTCAATTGCTGTTACTCTCAGCCATCCCATTAGATAATAAGAGATGGATTTAGACAACCAGCACATAAACAAGGACTTAATCCACAGCACGATGATTTTGGATCATATTACTCCCCCTTAAAGGAGTCTTAGTCCTTACAAAACAACAGATGACAGATGTCAAATGCACTGTCCAGGCATGCACCAAGGGAGGGGGGAGGGGGCTAAGAGGGGCTATAGCACCCTCAAACTGAACACATACGGTTACCAGTTATGGTTCTTAGTTCCTGCAGAATGAGCCGCCAGGTGTGTTTTCACATCATGGACTGGGTCATGCACATTTATACTGATGTGTGGCATGCATATAAACAGCAGCTCATCAATGATAACATTCTATTATGCTGGTTATTGCCACCGGATGCATCATTTAAGATTTGTTATAACAAGCACCCCAATTAGCAAGGTGTTGTGTGCTTTGATTCATTTTTCAGGGTAAGAAATGTTGTTGTGTCATGTGTGCTGATAGGGGTGGTCATCAGCTGCAAGACCCGACTTTTTGACCCTAAATGACTGGATTCAAACCTCTATTTTTTTCAATAAAATCATGGTTTTTGGAGTTTGACCCACTGTGTCCTACTGCCCTTTTTATGCATGCATACAACATAATGTTTGTTGTTTTGTTTTCTTTTTAATTGCAGAGGTGGCTGAAGCTTGCTCCTACACCAAGGCAGTTACTTTTCACCTTAGGGCTGGACTGCAGTGGCACCACAAAAAGCCTATGAGGAGTCAAGAGTTGGCACCCTACCTGCCCCTGAGAGAGCTGGCTCCATCCTTTCTCATCTGGACTGGCACCCCTCCATCAGATCAGGAACCTCCTCACCAGGCTCTGAGTACTTTATTGGATCTCCCAACCACCTCGCCTGGCTTGGCATTGGAACTTACTGGATCACTTGGCTCTTGACTCTGGGCTTCAGTATCAGATTGCCTAGTTCTGGTAGTAGGGACTCACTGGGCCTGGACAGTGGGTCAGGATCTGGACTGGTCTGGTGAGAGAACTGCAATGTCTGGCAGGCTGGTGGAATTAAAGTGACAGATCAAGATAGTTGCTCATTCCAGAACCCTTCTCCGGCAGGGTAGGATTGCCATGAATTGGACCAGGGGACACCATCCTTCATGACAAGTGATCTGAACAGAGATTTGAGTGCAAAGTTATGGATGACAAATGCAAGTCAGTGGCAGTTTTGTGAATTATGCTCTGGATTGCTGTGTGTGTGTGTGTGTGTGTGTGTGTGTGTGTGTGTGTGTGTGTGTGTGAAACTGTGATGATGAGGGTGGCCACCTGTCACAGAGAAATGAGACCTGTTTGATTCAGCTCCTTGCATGATGATCAGATTGAGAATAGCTAACATGCACTGAGGCGCTGCTGAGAAAGGGTACAATAGCAGCAGCAAGGCTCAATGTTGGTGTGTCAGGAATGGATTAGGATATGGGTATGTGAAATGCTAGTCTTTTGTAATGATGTATATGGTATGCATTATGGGCACTTCTTGTCTCAAATGAATCTTTCTTCTCAGCCTTGTGCACTGCAGCCATGCACTGAGCCCCTCACCTGTGAATGCTGTAGCCAGACATTTATCCAATAAGATCTGTGAAAAACTGTGCATGTACAGGTTTATGACAGAGTCACAATGCAGTGCCAGCAAGATTCAGAGTAGTGTGTAGTAATGTCTTGAGGAGGTATTTTTGTCTGTTCCCAAATTTCATAGTAAGTCAATAAGCTTAAGGTACTATGACTGAAAGAGATGAGACTGGCAAAAGTAAACCAAAGCAGTGGAAGTTATCAGTCTTGTTTGACAAAGTTAAGCCAACCAACTCAACTGCTTCATCAACCTATTGCCAGCAGGAATCTTCCTCTGTAACACTCGGAGCATTGTCTTCATCTTCAGTCACGTTGCCTGTGTGTCAAAACTCACTTCAAAGTTGTGAGTATGATGATGAGTCAACATAAACATAGGCTCAAGCGCAATTTCAAAACTCTGACCAAATTGAATATTGGCAGATTTCTGAATTTGCCATCAAAAGGTCCATCAGGTATTACTGGTGGTACAAACTTCTTCATTCTTTTTGTGTGCCATGGGAATCGTATAATTTTCCTTTTGTCCAATATGGAAAACAAACACATCATTTATAGTTTTCCTGGTTGAAAACATACCTGAGGCTAGCATATAATTCTGAAGTTGAAGGTGTCCTTTTTAAGATTTGTTTTCTGCTTGCAAATACAGAAGTAGGCCATGGAAACCATCAAAATGCAGGACAACTTGTTATAGAATCTCTCGTTAAATGGAAAAATGCTCTTAACAAGTTTTGATCACATGCAATTTTGAAGTCCCACCAATATAGTATGAGTGCCGCTGTATATTTTTCTGCATATTATGAGGGCGCAAAAGCAGATGTTGTAGATATGATGGATTCTTTTGAGAAAAAATAATCCAAGAAAACCAAAAGAGATGGAGTCCAATAACAGAAACGGTAATTTTCTGTGCTAAGCAAGGATTACTGCTATGGGGTCACTGTGTCAGTGAAACATGGCTTACTCTTGAAGAACCAGAAAAAATGTTGTGCAGCTTTGAGCTTCTGTTTACAAGCAGGTGATGACATTCTGGCAAAACTTTTTAATACATGTGGTAGCAATTCAACTTATATAAGCTGGAAAATCTAGAATGCAATCATTACCACAAGCAGCAAACTGATGCGACAAGCACTTGTAAAGTGTTTAATGCAGGGGTTTTCACAATTCTTGCAGATGCTACAAGTGATATGCTACTGTGGAACAATTGCAAATATTTGTATGGTTCATCAAGAGCAATATTCAAGAACAGTTTCTAGGTTTTGAACAACTTACTAATGGAACAATCGAAGACACTGGAAATAAAATAATGGAACGCCTATATTAGTATGGTCTTAATCTTGAGAAGATGCCTGGCCAAGGATACAATTTTTTTTTTTTTTTATTTTAGTTTTTGTTGACCGGGTAAGTGCACTAGACAAATCCTGCCTATTTTCAGGCACGACCCGGGGGAGGGGGATACAGATGAATGCCAACTGACCTTGAACCAGATTAAGCTGTTGGTGGTATTTTTAGTGAATGAGGGAAATTTGGCCAGGACACTGGGGAAATTCCCCTACTCTTTTTGATAAGTGCCATGAGATCTTTAACATCCACCTGAACTACCACCAATCCAGGCAGATGGGACCTCGGTTTAACGTCTCATCCAAGACGGCACCTCAGAAGTGCAGCACCCCTCTCATGCTACACTACAGTGTCAGTACTGGGATATTAACCCAAGTGCCAGATGTGGGAACTGAACCCACAGCCCTCTGATCTCCCAGCCTCAGAGGCCAGTGTGCTACCTACTGAGCCACTGACACTGACAATGGTTGCACGGCAATGAGAAGTAGTGCAAAAGGTGTGCAAGCAGTAGTTGAAAAAGAAAACCAAAAGCACGTTAGGTGCACTGTTCAAACCATGCTCTGAATCTAGTCATGGCACGTACTTGTACAGTGAAATTCACCAGGATTAATCCCAATACTGCAGTATGCTGCATCAGAGTGACTGCAGTAAACAATGCAGTTTCTTTTTTTTTGTGTTATTTATTTATCTCCCCTGCAACTCACCTATCTCTCCTTCAAGCCAATTGCCAAGGACACTCACCTCTCACTCATCTCCACCGCTGACCCCAACCCCACATTGCAGCCACTTCAGAGAAACTCGACATAACCCTTGCATCGGGTGGGTCCTCCTCTTCTGAGGAGAAATGGCCTATCAGCCCAGGCATTGGTCCTGGGTGCTGCTGCAGCTGGGTTGGCTGTCACGGAGCTCGAGGGGGCACTGGTTCAGGCAGCTGTCATCTGGTAGAAGGAAACACCATTTTCAGTTTTCCTCTGATTTCCCCTAGTTGTGCTGCCTCTGACCTTCCCCTGGTCTCCACCGAGGGCCACTACAGAGGGATGCAGATCCCCAACCCATCCCAGAAGAGTAGAGCAGTCCTCCAGATGCTCAATCCTACTCCATCCCGTGCCGACCCTCCTGCGCCCAAGTCCGTTCCCGAACCTGGGTCGCCGGTGCAGTGTGAGGTAAGGTGTCAGTGCCTCAGTCCTCTGCCCCACCGGGCCGGCATCAACAATGCAGTTTCAATGGGAATGAATCCCTTTTGTCATGCAGAAAACTATGACACTGCACTTGATCCTGGTGGGCTTCACTGTAAGTTACATAAAAACAGAGACTGTTTTGAAACAATAAAGGACATGTGAAACTTTGAACCGAACTGCAGCTAAGAAAATGATGCTTCTGAAAGGCAAAATCAACATGTTACCAAACATAACTAGCACTGGTCAGAGCCAGTACTGATGTGGAAAGCTTTTAGGAGCAGCAGGAGTGGTGAAAAGAATATGCGGTGCTCTCACTGCACCTGAGTCAGCCTTAATACTGCAGCAATTACAGTACTGCGCATGCGTGATACTCACACATGTGCAGTTTGCCCTAGAGTCAGCCTTGCTCAACATGGGGGTGCTGACATAACTACATGTAACAACCCTGTCCCCTCAAGTTACCAGAATCCCATTATTACTCATCTGAGGCAGATAGGAAAAGGGAGCTGGTGGGGAGCTCATTAGGGACTTTATGCAAAATGACATCGCTGTTTGCTCAGCTACCCTGAGAGAAGGATGATTATGTCATTTAGAACTCTCACACCAGCAGTACCATTTTAGAGTCAGCTGCTCTCGGGGAGCTTAGAATGTTCATCAGTAAGTTCAAGTGTGGCAGTCAGAGCGACAGAAGGTCTGCTATTGGGGCTCTCTCAAAGGGATCCCTGGTATTTGTCACCCTAGTTTGGTAAAATCTTCAGTTTGCCTGCAGGACTCTTTAGTTTCAGTCCAGGGGGAGTGAGAGGGAATGCAATTCTTGTGAATCCAAGGGGCAATCCTTGAAGTTCCTGAAGTTCACAGCTGCCTTAAGGAAGAACAATGAGTAGAATCTGAAAGCTACCAGAGAAAGAAAGGTGTATTTTGTTCTTTCCGTGACTGGAAAGAAGGAACAACTAATTTGTGAGTACAGAATTTGAGAATGTTCTCTGAGGGAGTTGTCTGATGTGTGTGTGCCCTAGATAAGGCTAGATCACACTGGTCAGGACCCCTTTCACCACGTCTCTGCTGCATTTAAAGTTAAAGCTTGGAGTCTTTAGCTATTGATTGGGGACTGGAGACTCATTTGGTATAACCATGAAAGAATGGCAGAAGCTGTTTGGAGCAAAGGGTGGGAGGAAAGCCATCTGGAGCTTCAGGCAGGGCTAAGTGGTTTGTGAATTGGCATCACTGTTTCCTAGGCAAAGACCATGCACCAGGAGGATTTTAAAGTGTGTGGCACATCCCACAGATATACACTTTGGAAGAGAAATAGAGATGTTTTTGTGGAAAACAGTACTGCCTAGCAAAGTGTCCTGTAAAAGACAATGTGCCTGTATTGCAATGACAGACATTTGGGGGACCAACCTTGCTTTAAGTAACATTTGTAAATAAAGCTATACTGCAAAATCACAGTTATTACTGTGGACATTCTACTTGTTGCTTCTAGTGTGAACATTACTGGGGCCCCTCAGCAGTTAGGTCTAGCATATGCCTAGCATCCTCTCCCCTGGACCTGGTTGTAAATAAAAAGGTTAATTTTATTATGTACCCCCACCCCACCACCATCCTCGTCTAGATAATGAGCCTGATATACACTCCAATGCTAGGAGTAGTGCCATGAGTGTAGTTCTGTCAAAATAAAATTGTATGCCATGTAGTTGGCAGTAGTTCTTTTAAGGGGGTCTGCCAGCTAGTCAAAGGTGGCATGGAGGTTTCATATGTATGTATGATACTCATACATGCACACTTTAAGTCAGCGCCACCATGTTGCACACGGTGGTCATCACTTCTGCAGTTGCAAAAAGGAAAAAGTAGCACACCAGAAAGTGAGTATGTTTATGCGGCCCACAGAAGAGAAGGGCTGCATAAACAGAAACACTGGAAATTATGCTGGAGCACTGTGACAGAACATCAGACAGTGGTCCAGTTACATGCTTCCACAGTGCTCTTATACAAATCTGATAAAGGCATAAAATCTGTGGAGCTTGGCCCACACAGCCGTAAAAATCACACTCAGTAGGAGACTATTACCAGACTAAAGATCTGGTCTGGGATTTGCTCATCATCACAACCACTTTCTCATTCTTTTCTAAATAGTAATGTCTGGAAAAAGTGCCTTACATATATTGAACTCAGTGCTACTAGACTATGTCTGCTTTTCCCCTGATTGTATTAGGTGGGGGTAGTAGCAGTCTTGAAGTGGTAACTGCCAGTGGTGACATGCTCTGATAAAAAGTGGTCCTCATGCGTGTCTGCACATCTTAGAAATGACCCATTTTCTTTTTTTTTTGCTGTAAACAACTGACCCCTTTAAAACAAAAACAAAGAGTCCGTTATAGCATCCACACCCACCACTTTTCACTTCAAGTGAGGAACATGATTTTGGGTTTACATCAGATGTACAGTGGCAGCCAAAGATGCATAATATTGTTATCAACTGTATGTAAAAGTATTTTTTTTGAATATGTGCTTTCTTAATGTAGTCAATACCACTCCACCTATTTTGTACCGTGCCCTTGGATTTCTGTTCCACAAGTGCATTATTTTACATTTTTGTGTTCAGGACAAAAAGACTTTTCAAATGAGGGTAGTCATTAATCTAATTCTTTATAGGTTTTTATTTAAATTGCCATCAGAAATGTGAATTTTGTAAAAACAAAAATGGAAATGCAGGTAATAAGATGTACATATTTTATAAAATATAATGAATTCAGATTAGTGACTACCCTCATTTGAAGGGTCTTTTTGTCCTTAAAAACTTTCAGACTGGTTGTGTTTGTGCACCTGGAGTAGTTTTAAAGATATTTAGATTTGTTTGGAATGTGTGCACATTTGCTTAGAATTATGCACAGTGCCTTAGGAAGATTCTCAATGAAAATCAGTTTGGAGTTTTGTCTCCAATGTTCTAAACACACAATGGGTCTGAATGAATTAAATGGGAAAGGAATTGATTACTTTTGTGAAGGTGTTTGAAAAGTCTATTTTCATAAATTATATTCTTACATCTAAAGGATCCACATTTAACTATGCCTGTATAAAAGCTGAAACTGTCAGTTGTGTTTTATTTTGGTTTCAGATTTATAAAATTGTTATTTAATACAACAGCAGATTAGATACATTTGGCCACATGATATATAGATATATTAGGATAATAGTATCTCAATTACAAGGGAATTTGTGCTAGGTTTGGGTTTTGACTATACACATACACTAGTCACTTGTTACAGAACTGCAGATGTATCATGTTGAAGACAGTATATGTTTGATTATTCATGAGTATTATGGACTTATTGTACACAGAGTTTAAGAAAAATTCATCTAAACAGTACACTGTGTAAAATTTGATTTACATCACTGTGTGAAACAGCTGATGAATGCTTAATTTACACTAGGGCAGGTTATCTTCTAACTTATTTTTTTTACTTAACACATAAATATTTTCATATGTATACGACATTTAACATTATTTACTATGTATTGCTGAAAGAGCTACTGACACCTGAAAGAAAATTTGGAAAAACATAATAAGTAGGCAAAATTCTGCTTGTATTCCATGTACTGTATATTCTAGATTTCTCCTCCCCATTATTTATTACTGAGGAAATGTGCATGAATACATGGTTTTTATTCCTTACAGTTACTTTAAAGTTAATCTCCCTCTATAGCTTATGCCCTATTTCAAGTCATAATGCTCTGTTGTGACATAAAAATCTGTTGCCATGAGAGTAGCTGTGATGTCACAAGCAATGCATTATGTCCTCAGGTAGGGAGACAGCAACAGACATAGTTTAACTCTTCAGGAGCAAAAATCCTGTTTTCATGAAATTGACCTCAGCAATCAATAATGGGGAGGCGGAATAAGGAACTATTGTGAAAAACAAGCTGAACTTTATCTAAATGTTATGTTTTGTTAAAGTTCTCCTGAAGTTGTCAGCTGCTCTTTAAGCTTATTTTGCCTTGTGGTTTTTAATCATTCTCATTTACTAATGCTAGCACAGACACACACAGGATTTTTTTTAAATGAAGCTTTGGTTGGTTTATAGCTTTTCTCAGGGAGTGAACATTCTAGTCAATGCCATTTGCCCTTAGGATAGCACTTTTTTGATGGAACTTTTGCTGTCTTTATATGGGTATGTTATTTTTTTGAATACTGTTTTAATCAATGGGGTCCTTAAGAACTTTTCATCTGTTTTGTTTGTATGATCTGGGTTTTGAGAAACTATGTTCTTCTAAAACAACTGCCAGTGTATTCTGATGAAGGATTCTGTGTAATCCAAAAGCTAAAAGCACCTGTGCTCTTTTGTAACAACTCTGTTGGTCCAATAAAAGGTATCAAACCATCTGTTTCTGTGGATCTTGTGTTAAAAGGAGAATTATGGCGACAAGTTTTCTTGTGGTTTCATGGTTTCAGAAATGTTAGCAGGAACTTATCAGTACATTGCCCACAGTTCTGAAACCATGGACTGACATAGACAAAACTCCAAATTCTTGGTTCCATGAAATGAACTACACAGAATTTTGTCCATACAAAGAAAACAATACAAAACACAACTGACAGCTTCAGCTCTTATTCAGGCACATGAATCATTTAGAGGTATACATGTAATTTATGAAAATAGAGACATTTCAAACTTCTGCACATAAGTAATACATTCCTGTCCACTTCAAATTAGGCATGACAAAAGATGAACAAGGTGGTCTTGTTTAGAATTTCACTTAACTGGAGTAGTAATTTGCAAAACTGAGGCTGTTTAGAAGTACAATAGGAGTTATGCTAAACAAATGTAAATATCTCTAAAAGTTTACAAGTTACAGATAAAAAAAACATATGAAAATTGTTCGGGACAAAATGACCTTTCAAATGAGCCTATTCATTAAGCTGAACTAATTATATTTTTTAAACTATGGCCATCTGATTACCTCAGTTTTCATTTTTCATAGCTGTTATGCCAAACAAATGTAAATATCTCTAAAAGTATACACATTACACATAAACCATCAGTAAGGAAGTTGTTCAGGACAAAAATGCCTTTCCATTGACACTATTCATTAAGCTGCACTAATTATATTTTTAAACTATGGTCATCTGATTACCTGTATTTTCAATTTTCTTCATAATTTTCAACTTTCAGATGGCTATATTTAAAAAATTGAATTAATTCAGATTAGTGATTACTCTCATTTGAAAGGTCATTTTGTCCTGAACAACGTTCATGTTGATTATATATTGGTAACTTGTATACTTTTTGAGACATTTACATTTGTTTGGCATGAATCCTACTGTGTTCACTCAGTGAGAAAATTTTTTTTTTTTTTGAAAACCATATTTTACAAAATATAAAGAATTCAGATTAGTAACTACCCTCATGTGAAAGGTATTTTTGCCATGAACAACTTTCATGTTGGTTGTTTTTGTGCACCTTGAATAGTTTTAAAGATATTTAGATTTGTTTGGAAGGTGTGCAAGTTTGGTCTTAGAGAAAAGCAGCATGGAGTTCTGTGTCCAACATTCTAAAAAGAAGAACAGAGTATTTTTTAACTGCCATAGGGATTTGTAGTGTTATAGCAGGATACACTGAAGACTCCTAAAACATATATTTCATGGAAATCCCTTTTCAAGCTAAGCGATATGGCTGTAGGGCTCCACCCACAGCCATAAAAGTGAAGCATCTGACTGGACTGTGTACGGCATGATGAGTTGAAAGGAATGAAACAATTGTCCATTTCATTGATCTGTATCCTGCTGTGACAGAGGCACTGTTAGACATAAGTGAATGGCCTGATCATGTTGCTTCAGCAAAAGCTGAACAATTTTTTACTCGCATTCAATCACATGACTTTCTTGTCTATAGCTTAGTGAAAATTTGCAAATTTCCCTTTCTTGGAACATTCACAAATTCTGTAAATTTTGGAAATGTTCTAAAATTCTACATTGGTGAAATCAGAATCTTCCAAATGTGTCTGGCAAATTTTCACTTTGTTCCACAGAATTTTTTGACTTAGCTGGGGAATAATACACATGAACTGTGAAATGACTGTTCTGAGGAATTTTATTCCACAGTTTAATGGATTATTCCGCAGTACACATAACTATTCCACAGTTCAGTGATCAGTTCTGTGGAATTTCTTTTTGAAGTATAATTAATTAATCCACAATTCATACATTAATTTAGCAGTTCAGTGACTCACTGAACTGCGGAATAAATGGATGAATTGTGGATTAATGTATTAAACTGACTGACCACTGAAAGTGATCAGTTCTGCAGAATTTTGTTTTATGCAGTTTATTACAATAATCCACAGTTCATACACTTATTCCATCATTCTAAGTCAGAATTTCAAGGAAAGTTGCCAAAGTGCATTCTGAAATTTTGCAAAAGTGAAATTCTGACATTCACCAAAATTCCATTTGTGGAAGTTTAATTTCACACAGCCCTCTCCTTGTCTCATTAAACACATTGGCTAGGTTCTCCAGACTTCTTCTTCTTCCTGTGTCCTCCTGTCTTCAGAAACCTGACACTGACATTCTGCAGTGTTTCAGCACATTGAAGATTCCCATGACGTTATTCAGAGAATAAGGCAGAACTCTGAGTAGGAGTTTGACAACATATTTCAAAAAGCAGAAGACCTTTAGGCATCCCTCTTGCAATACCTTGTCTGGCTGGAAGGCAAACAAAATGGGCAAACTATCCAACGTCGTACCCAAAAATGTACTACAGACTTTCAATTTTCCTTCTGTTTGTGAACAGCCTCTTAAATAACTTACATGATAGATTTAGTGAACATGTAAGAACAGATTGCATGATCAAGCATCTGATTTCAAAGTATGAGGCTGTGGGTGGATTCGTACCAAAGAAATGCATGAAGACAATATTCCTGGTACATGGGAGGACTTGAAGAATGAGCATGATAGGTGGCTAGCAAAACTGAGCAAAGGGTCCATGGGTGATAAACTGAAGAATGTCATGGAAGCACTTGTAGCAGCTGACATAATTTTCTATCCAAACATTTACCATCTATTGAAAATCTTCACTACTATACCCATCACAACAGCATCAGCCAGAAGATCTTTCAGCTGTCTACGCAGGCTCAAGTCTTATTTGCGTACAATGATGGGACAGGGCTGGCTTTCAGGGCCATATAGATATATAGAATTTGTCAGCAGATAAGGACCACCTGGCCCATCCAGTCTACCCATCTTTTTTACCTTTTACTTATGCTGTAGACTGTAGGTGATCTTTTGCTTACCCTCTCTTCCCTGTCTTTAAGGTTCCCATATGCCTATCACATGCATTTTTGAATTCACCCACCAGTTTTGCCCTCACTACCCCCACGTGTAGGGTGTTCCAAGCATCCACCACCTTTTCTGTAAAAAAGTATTTCCTTACATTACCCTTGATTCTAGCACCCTGCGACTTCATATTGTGTCCCCTAGTTCTTGTCTATCTTCTTTTCTGAAAGATGCTACACCCTTGTACCTTATTTATACCTTTAATATATTTGAATGTCTCTATCATTTCCCTTCTTTCTCTCTTTATCTCCAGTGAATTCATATTGAGGTCTTTCAGCCTCTCCTCATAAGTCTTCAGGTGCAGCCCCTGTATCATTTTTGTAGCGCTTTTTAGGACTGCCTGCACTCTATGTTCTTTCTAAGAGGTGACCTCCAGAACTGGAAACAATACTCCAGTTGAGGTCTGACTAGTGATCTGTATAGTGGCATCACCACCTCCTTTTTCCCTGCTAGTGATACCTTTCCCTATGCACTCCAACATCCTGCTGGCCCTTCTAACTGCCTTCTCACACTGTATGGCCACTTTAAGGTCCACAGATATAATCACCCACTAGATCCCTCTCCTGCTTGGTGATTGACAGTGCCTCCCCCACATTAAGTACTCCTCCCTCAGGTTCCCATGCCCTAAGAGCATAATTTTGCACTTCTTTGCATTGCATCTCTGCTGCTATACACTCAACTACTGTCCAGCTTGCTCAGGTCCCTGTTCATTCTCCTCCCCCCCCAGTGTGTCAACCCTATTGCAGATCTTTTTGTTGTTTGTAAAGGGACACACCTTTGCCTCCAGCCCCTCTGCAATGTCGCTTATGAAGACTTTTAAGCGGACCAGGCCTAGCACTGATCACTGAGGCACCCCGCTAGTCACTTCTTTCTCTACACATTGAATTTCATTCACTACCACCCTCTGTGCCCTACTGTTCAACAAATTTCTAACCCAGTTTACCACCCTGGATCCAGTTCCCAGACTGCTCAACTTTTTTATTAGCCTTTTATGCAGGACAGTGTCAAAGACCTTGCTAAAGTCCAGGTAGGCCACATTCACTGCCCCTTCTTGATCTATCTCCCTTGTCATCCAGTCAAAGAAATTTATCAGGTTTGTTTGGCAAGACCTACCTGCTGTGTAACTATTCTGTCTTGGATCCTGATGTCTGCTGGACTAAAGGTATGTCACAATCCTTTCCCTGAGTTATGATTCCATCAATTTCCCTACCACTAAGGTTAGGCTGACTGGCCTATAGTTATCAGCCTCCTCCCTGCTCCCATTTTTATGGAGAGGGACAACACCTACCCTCATCCATTCAGCCAGAACAACACCTGTTTCTAATGATTTATTGAACAGGGCTGTTAGTGGTGTTGCTAGCTCCTTTCTAAGTTTCTTTCAAATTCTGGGATGTATTCCGTCCAGACCCATTACCTTATCTACTCCCAGTTTTTCCAGTTCCTTAAGGACTTCCTCTTCTGTAAATGGACTCATATCTACTCCCCATCCCTTGGTACTTCTTTCACCTAGCTGTGGTCCCTTCCCCTCCTTTGCTTGCCATGATGATCCTTTCCAGTAGTAATTATCCAGGAGCAGAATGCATTATAGATGAGCTAGCAAAGAAGAATCTGTGCTTAGATTTATGAGTGAGTGATTTCATGTTTCTAACTTTTTTCCTATAGAATAAATATATTTTTTATTTGTTTATTTCATATAACACTCCCACCTGTAAAACTTCGTTTTTGATAAGTAAGGACACTTCTTCAGTTACATTCATGTTTCCTTCAGACTGACATGCCTAGCTCCCCTCCCCCCAAAATGTCATGCTGGGTCTGCCATTGGCACAATCTGTGACATTCAGACTAACATCCTCCTTCTTTTGCCAAGTCCAGGAAGGTACTGTCTCTGATGTGTTCAGTTTCAAAGCCCAGAACCAGAAAAACTATGATTTGCTGTAGATGTGAGCTGTTCACCAGCTGTGTCTTTCTCTACTCAGGTCCAACCAGGATTGGTGGATCAGTGAAATAAATAAATTACCCCTTTACTTTTTATATTGTGGGAATAATTAAAGATCAAGAAGTCAGAATTTTCCTGGATACTGGTTCAAGTATTTCTCTTATAAGTGATAACATTTGGCAATCCATTCCCTCTGTTAAAAAAATCTCCCCTGAAAGTCAGCCCATGTGGCATGGGGGTCACACTACCACCCATCACACTGGTGACTTGGGATGGTGAGCAGTCCAGGGTTGCTGGAGGCTGGCCAGGGGAGATGATTTAGTGTCCACTGGAGGGTTACTGGCTTTACTGTGTAACTGTCACCAGGTGGAGACTTGCTGGTAGCATGGGATGGGAGCAGCATGGTAAGGAGGGAGCTGCCATACTTCTGCAGTATGTGCATGCTTCCACATGCATGCACTGACCTGCGTATCCCAGCAATGGAGAGGAAGCAGAAAAATGGAAGAAGGGGCTGGGACAGGCTTCATAAAGCCATACCCACTCTCCTCTGGCCTGCACCACCACCTGACTGCTGGAACCTGGATATGTCTGTACTGGGAAAGAGATGGACCTCCCCCTTCTGACCCCAACACTGGAGGCAATCCATGGGGGGATTTACTGTTGGTCATGGGAGGTGATTGGTAGTTGGGGGGGGAGTGGGGACCAGGAACATGGCTGATAGCCACCCACCTGCAGCCAAAGGAGAACAACCTGATGGCGATATATAGCCTCCCCTGAAGTTAAGCTACTGGTCTCAAACTGTTACAGGAGACTTCTAGTATGTTATAGGTTTAATCACAATCAGTTTGCACCTGGTCATAAACTCTATCATTATAAACAGTATGTGTTTGTGGTGCAGAATTCTAACAAAGATGATGTACTACTGTAACACCATCCCTGGGCTTGGGGTATCCTTTCAGACTCAATCCATGGGGTGGGAGACCATGAAATAATAAAATCACTTTCTTGCCATTCTAGGCCTTCAGTGACCTCCTGGGTTCGGGAGTATGATTGGGGCCACAGAAGGCTGCAAATCAACTTGTTAGCAGGCACACACTTTGCAACTACAGGTAATAACTGAATGTCCAAATCAAGTATAAAGTTCAACTGAATCCATTTTAATAAAAGTAAAAGCTCATGATCATATTATTACAAGGAAAAGTCATAAGTCTCAACCATGAGGGATGAATGTCTTTTATGAACTTCAGTGTACTACATCTAGAGGCAGGTGGTCAGGACACAGACCTTCTGATAGGTATCTTCATATCTTCTGTCATATCTTCTGGGGATAATACATCTTCTGGGGCACTAGAACAATAGCTGCAGCTATGGGTCTCATAGCTAAAATACAAGACAGGACCCAGCTTGTGGAAGATTTACTCAGACTCCAGGCTAAGGTTTTGAGGAGTACCAGCACTGAAAAATAAAGGTGACTAAGGGCTTTCTGCTTGTTGGCTACTCAGGGATTTCAGACTCTCAACCATCCACTACACTCAGTACTCACTTTACCACTGGCCCCACGTGAGAGTCAACCATAGTCTGAGGGTCATGGTGTATCCACCCACTAAGGAATTATGGCAGTCAATTTAGAGGCCATGGAGCTACATAAGCTCCACCTATTCCAGGCTCGTGTCCCATGGATTAAGGGACCTACGTGGATTTGCCCCACAATGTACAAATGGTAAAAGAGGTCATTACACACTAGGGTCACAATTGCCATAACAATGGACTCCCACCCTCTCCCAAGAATTTGATGCTTTGGGGCAAAAAGTCCTGATGCAAATTAATTAAACTGTTTCATCTTGTGTGGATTTGCAATGTTCTTTACACAGTTTGGGACCAGCAGTCCCACCTCAGGGTCCCAGTTACCACAGCTTCTGCCTATCACCCTCTCCCATGTTTGACCCCCATGATGCAGAAGGTCTAGTACCAAATTACCCACTCCTCCTATTACAAGAGATTCCCTCTGCTTCCCAGCAGGGGGGAAGGTATCGAGGCACATGCATTTCTTTTTCAAAGTCCAGAATAATCACACGTCTACCACAGAAACTGCTCACTTAGCTGTTGTATAAAATAAATTCTCTTAAGGATCTGCACTCACTTGGGTAGAACCCCCTGAGGGACTCCATATTGCAGGCTACCACCACAATCCCAAATCTGGGATGGGTTCTACTTCTTATAAGGCCTTTACTTTTTCTGCTGCAACCTGCAACTCTGCACCTCTCCAGTCCTCCAAACCAAGTCAAGAATCACATCCGATGACTCACCAGTCACCAGAAACTGGCCACACACCCTGAAAACTCCCAACCAATCCAGCCATCAAGGAGTCTGCAGTCTGACTAGAATTAACCTTTTCTGGTCCATAAACTTACTGGGTGGCAAAAGCCACCCCAGAGTTGCATTAGGATAGGGCTCCTTGATATTGCATGAAATTGTTATTGACACAAAGGATATTGCAGTATTTATGTACAAGCACTACCCCTCCTATTATGACAGCAGTCAGCACCTTTGTGTTATACTGTAATATTCTGATTCTTTCACCCATCATAGTTCCACCACCAACAGAAATCACTGCTGAAGTTCGGATAGAGCCACCTACTATACAAGATTCGGTATGGTGCAAGATGGATACACTGGAATCCTTGAACCTTATATTATGTTGGACTGTGAGTAAGATGTTGCCTGTACTATGTCCACTTTAGAAAAGGGAATCTACTGTAACTCATTAAGCCACTAATCAGGACTTGCAGCTGCATTGCGATACTCAAATGGGGCGATTGTATGCCCACCAGGATACATCCTCAGAAATATATTACTTGATTGAATTCTCTGTTATCACCTTGATCCAAAACACCCATACAAAACATAGAAACAGAAACATAGAAGTTGATGGCAGACAAGGACTGCCAGGCCCATCCAGTCTGCCCATTTTTTTCTACCTTATGAATGTGCCATAGACCTTGACTCTGTCAATGGCCTATCATGCATACTCATCTGTATTGCTCCCTTATGCTTATCTCATGCCTGTTACAAGCCCTGCACTGTATTCATATCGACCACTTCCTGAGGTAGGCTGTTCCATGCATCCACCACAGTTTCAGTGAAAAAGAACTTTGTAACATTACCCCTAAATCAGCATTCCTCTAATCTCATGCTGTGTTCTCTTGTCCTGCTAATTTTCTTATATTGAAACATGTTAGACTCTTTCACCTTGTTAGTGTCCTTAAGGAGTTTGAATGTTTTGATCATAACACTTCTCTCCCTCCTTTGCTCTAGGGTATACATATTGAGTTCTGTTACTCTGTCCTCATATGCTTTCTGATGCAGTCCCTGCACCATTTTGGTTGCCCTTCTCTGGACTGCCTCAATTTGGTTAATGTCCTTTTGAAGGTGTGGCCTCCAGTACTGCACACAGTACTCCCAATGGGGCCTAACCAGTGTCTTGTAAAGAGGTATTATTACCTCCCTCTTACAACTTGTGATACCCTACTAATACACCCTAACATCTCTCTAGCCTTACCTATTGCTTTAGTGGTCTGCTTGGAATATTTCAGGTCATCTGTGATGATGATGCCCAAGTCTTTTTCTTCCCCTGTGATTGCCAGCAACTCCCCTCCCAATCTATAGGTGGCTTCAGGGTTTCTCTTCCCTATGTACATGATCTTGCACTTCTTTGTGTTAAACCCCAGTTGCCCCTCTTCTGATCATTTTGCTAGTTTATCCAGATATCTTCTCATTCTGCCCACCCCATCTGGATCATCCTCTCAGTTGCAGATCTTGGTGTCAGCTGCAAACAGAGAAACCTTACCCTCCAGTCAATCTGCAAAGTCACTGATGAAGATATTGAAGAGGACTGTCCCCAGGACCGATCCCTGAGGTACTCCTCTTCTGACTTGCATCTCTTCTGACTGTATACCATTTACCACCGCTCTCTGTTTTCTGCCCGCCAATCAGTTTGCCATGCAGTTGACCAACTTCTGACCCACCCCAAGCCTACCCAGCTTATTAATCAATCTTCTATGTGAAACAGTATTAAAAGCTTTTCTGAAGTCAAGGTAGGTGACTTCAACTGCACCCCCTTGCTCCACCACTCTGGTTACCCAGTCAAAGAAATCTATGAGATTAATGTGACAGGACCTTCCTGTTGTAAACCCATGCTGCCTTGGATCCTGTGCTGCTATGGATTCCAGGTGTTGCACTATCCTTTCCTTAAGGAGTGCCTCCATAATCTTGCCCACTACTGAGGTACGACTGACTGGTCTGTAGTTCTCTGCCTCCTCCCTGCTACCACTCTTGTGGAGCTGGATCACATGAGCCCTTCTCCAGTCTTCTGGAACCTCTCCTGTGCTCAGAGACTCACTAAACAGTTCTGATAATGGCACTGCTAGTTCCACCTTTAGCTCCTTTAGAATCCTGGGATGTATGCCATCCGGTCCCATTGCCTTGTCCACCCTGAGCTTAGTGAGCTCTTGTAGGACCCTTTCTTTTGTGAAGGGACTTGTGCACATCTCCTTCATCCCTGTGTCCATGGTGCTGAGCTGTGGGCCCTGTCCTACCTTCTCCACAGTAAATACAGAGCAGAAATATCTATTTAGGATAGATGTTTTTCCTTGGTCCTTGTCCACACACACCCTTAGCCTCTTTGATCATAACTTCCTAAACTGCCTACTGTGCATCTGAATGAGGAGGCTCTTTCAAATTATCAGCTGTCCCTGGTAAAGAAATGGTAACATGGGTACAGAGATGTTTTCAGATCAAGTTCCTCAGACATTGGTCATACCACAACATTAAGTCCCTGGCAGAGATGTTGCAATGTTTATATCCACTGGTGAAGTTAAGGCAAATCCACAAAATCTTCCTTCACAAACACATTCACAAATTTTTCTTTTTTAATAGCAAATTTGCCTTTTGCAACATTGCTTTGGAGCTTCACCTGTAACTTTGCCTTGGGTTGCCTTTAGGTGAAGTTTGGTTAAAATGAGGTTGGTGATAAACAAGGTCACATGGCTAAGCTTCTGTAGGTCACATGGTACATATCTCTATGGAGTGGTACAGAATCACTTTCAGTTTCTCACTGTGAGTGAGATACTGGAGGAGCCAGGAGCCTGACAGCTTTAGTGACAGAAACTGTATGTATATATATATATATATATATATATATATATGTATTTATATATGAACACATATTTCTGAACACTTTCTAATATTTTGTTGTTATTGTTTTCTAAGACGTATTCAATTCCTTATCCTCTGATTATTCATTTATTTTCTGGTTTATTTATTTTTGTCTTATTTTCTTCTCTCTCTCTATCTCTTTCTCTCACACACTTTGTAATGGAGGAGAGTCATAGTAGTTGATAAGGCATAGGGACTGTTATGGGTGGTGCCATACGCCTGCAACATCCAGTGTTTGGTGGTTCTCTTGCAGCCCTCCCAGCACCACAGCAGCAGCAAGTCACACTCCCAACCTCAGCTCTCCAGCATTCCATAGCTCCCTCAACTCCGTAGCAGGCAGAGCCACCAATACCAGGACTGAGGTAGCCCCTCATTTTCCCTCCACAGCAGCAGCAGCCAGAACAGCCTGTACCAGTCACACAGCAGGCTACATCCCCTTTGTCCCCCTGTGGTATCACTACTCTCACCATCAGCTGTCCCCCCGTAGAGCCCAAATGATCATCATCATCAGGCTCCTCAGTGCCACAGGTACCAAAAGACAAGCAGCCACGGTCATCCTTTGTGTGAGATTTTTTTCACTATGGCCCCACAAGATGACAGTGTTGTAAAAAGCAGTATCTGTAATAACTGGTTAGTCAGGGAAAAAGAGGAGCTACCTAGGTACTGGCAGGCAGTAGTCCCATCTTAAGATCTACCATCCTGCTGTGCTGGCAGCCAAACAAAGAGAGGTACAGTGAAGCCCACCAGGATGAAGTGCAGTGTCACAGGATTACTGCATGACAAAAGGAATTAACTCCCATTGAAACTGCATTGTTTACTGCAGCAACTCTACTGAAGAATTATGCAGTGCTTCGCTTCATCCTATTGGACTTGTAGATAGAGGCGGTGAAGGTGAGGCATCTATTCCAGCAGCCCAGAAACAGTGTACAGTCACCCATTACCAGTCTAGCCATCGCCATGGTGCTGTGCACCAGTACCTGCACCGGGTCCCACAGCAGCAGCATTGACTACTGCAATGCCTCAAAACTCTGTGAAGCAACTATTTCAACTGTGGGAGGAGATGGGCGATCTCCTTTGGTGTGTTGGTTCCATGGAGTAAATTCTTTCAAAAGTCCTGAAAAACAAGCAGCTTCTCCTCCAAAAAATGTGGGCACTCCACCAAGGTGTTTCAGGTGATGCTCCATCTTGAAGTGGCACACCATGAATGAGATTTTCATCAGCAATTTTAAGTTTTACTATGTGTTTCCTGTTTTTCTTTTTTCTGTCTCCAGTTTTCAGTCTTTCTTCTCCCCCCTCTGTGTTTAACCTCACAAAATATAATTTTTTTCAAATCTCCAAACATTTAAAATCTTTCTTGGCTTTTGGCTTTGCTCGTTCATCTCATTCTGTCTTGTGTTTATTTTTGTCTGCTGCCTGCCTTTCTCCTTCTTAAGGAAACAACCCAAAAAATCAATTATTTCCTGTCTTTTGCTTTTGCTCTTGTCTCGACTGTATTTCTATCTGTTGTCTGTCTTTCTTCTTCTTAAAAACAAAACTACAAAAAAACATTTTTTTTATCTATATTTTCTTTAATGGAGCAGTTTATGCACAGGCCCTAACATGAAAGGTGCAGAGTAGGTATTTATGAGAAGCCTATTTCATAGTCCACTCTGCACCTGCCAGCTATGCCCCTGCAAGGCATTCACTACCTGATGTCAACCCCTCTCATACTGGATCCCAGTGGCGTGTGGACTTAAGCATGGGGACAGACCAAGAGAGGTGCAGGTGGCATGCCAGCACTCCGGAATGCACGAATGTGCAGAATGCCGGAGCAGGTGTCAACACCTCTGCCACGTTGGGGCAGCCATAAAGGTGTGGAGCCAGTTATGCTTGGCCCCCCAGGGTGACATGCATGAGCTGGCTGTAGTTGGGGGTCATGTCGCCTGCAAAGGGAAGCCCTGGCATGTGTGGCACACTGGGGGAATTGTGGCTGGTCATCCAGGCACCACCCCCAACACCGTATGTGGCTCTCTACATGCTGGCTCCTTGCCAAGCACACACGGGTGCAGGTGATCCACTGTGGGGTCTGGGTTGGGTGGCTGATTGGTCGCCTGCCCAGATTCACAGCTCCGCACCCAACTGCCCTCACAGGCCTGCACTCCAGGGGGTGGGGTCATATACAGGAGTCACATGGTGGCCACTGTTCATGACTGTAGCCACCTATAGATCTCCCATGGGTGTGGAGCTGTACTGGTGGGGTATGCCCCTGAGGCCGTGGCGCGTATTACCTGCCCTTTGTACATAGGGGCCCATATCATTATCCTCTCTCTGACTCCTTTTTTCTTGCTGTAAAACACTGTTGTTTACATATAAAGTGCATTTGAATAGCACAACATCCAACAATTATATCAGTAGCACATTCACTCTATCGGACGTATGCCATCATTCAAGGCAATTACTGTTTCTCCTATTTTTAGTTCCTGAAACTTTATCCCCAAAAATAAATTATTAAATGGCAGTAGCTAATGCTATACTGTCCAAGTTGTCCTCTCAGATTGGATTTGTCAGGCATATTAGGCAAGTCCACACTAGTGCTCAACCATAACTTATAAATATCTCTGTCGGCAGATAAGGACCTAATGGCCCACCTAATCTGCCCCATTTTCCCCACATATAGTGTCGTCACAGACTCAGTCTCCAATCCCCCCCCACCTGCTAAGATTCCTCTGTGTCTATCCCATGTGTTCTTGAACCCAGTCATTGTTTCCATCTCCACCACCTCCACTGGTAGGCTGTTATCCATGCTTCCACCACTCTTTCCATGAAGAAGTACTTCCTCACATTTCCTCTGAGCTTCTCCCTTCTAATTTCTTAGCATGACCCCTTGTCATGGAGCATCTTTTTCTGTGAAAAATGCTTCCCCCTGGACCTTGTTTTTGCCTGTGAGGTACTTGAATGTCTCTATCATATTCCCACTTTCCCTCATTTCCTCCAGGGAGTACATGTTATGTTCCTTGAGCCTTATCCCTACAGGGCTTTTGATGCAGGCAATGTACCATTTTGGTTGCCCTCCTCTGTACTGCCTCCATTCTCTCTATGTCTTTATGGAGGTGGGGCCTCCAGAACTGAGCACAGTACTCAAGTTGCAGTCTAACTAGTAAACTGTATAGGGGTATTATTACCTCCCTCCTTCTGCTGGTGATCCCCCTTCCTATGCAACCCAGCAGCCATCCAGCCTTCCCCACTGCTTTCTCACACTGCTTTGCTACCTTCAAATCATCAGAAATTGTCACCCCACAGGCCCCTTTCCTGCTTTGTAACTGTTAATACCTCTCCTCCCAGTTGGTATGTTGCCCCCAGGTTCTTATGCCCCAAGTGCATTTGTTTACACTTCTTTGTGTTAAAACACAGTTGCCAAGCAGTTGACCATTCTTCCAACTTTTCTACATCACTTCTAATTTTTCCAGTCCTCCCAGTGTGTGTACTCTGTTGCAAAGTTTTGGGTCATATATGACCAGGCATGCTTTCTCCTTTCATCCCTCCGGCAATGTCACTGATGAAGAGGACCAGCTCTAGTACTGATCCTTTTGGTACCCAACCGGTCACACTGCCTACTTTGTAGTGACTACTGTTTATCACCAGCCTCTGACTCCTATTGTCCAGTCAATTTTCCACCCATTTTGCTATGTTAGGCTTCCCAACTTGTTTAACAGCCTTCTATGTGAAATGGTGTTGAAGGCCTTGTTGAAATCCAGGTAGAACACATCCACCACTTCCCCTTGATCCACTTCCCTTATCCCCCAATCAATTAATTTGATCAGGTTTGTCTGGCAGGACCACCCCCCTGTTAACCCATGATGCCTTTGATCCTGCAGGTTATTGGTAACTGGGTATTCCACAATTAATTTCTTTAATAGTGTTTCCATAACATTGCCTAGAGTCACAGCCAAAGACATGGTGAGATATTTTCTGAAATTTCTGTGATATGTCTAGAGATTTTTCCACAGTAGGGTCAGCAGAAAGAAACTTTTTAGAAATCTCTTGAAGTATCTGGGAATATCTGACCATGTCTTTGGCTACTACTACTGTACCACCGACATCAGGCTGATTGGCCCATAATTTCCTACCTCCTCCCTATTTCCACTTTCGTGGAGTGGGACTACATCTGCTCTCCTCCAGTCCCCCAGTACCACCCCTGTTTTTAATGACATGTTGAAAAGGGCTGTCAGAGTTGCAACTAGCTCCTCTTTCAGTTCCCTCAGTATCCTCGGGTGCTCCCCATCTGTCCCCATTGCTTTGTCTACTTTTATCTTTGATAGTTTCCTAAGCACACTTTCTTCTGTAAATCAGTTTGCATCCACTTCCTGTCCCTTTATACCCTTGCCCTTTATCCTTGGCCCATTTCCTCCCCCCCCCTGTAAATACTGAACTGAAATAGTTGTTTAATAATCACTTTTTGAGGGCTCTCTTCAACACTGCACCCTTCTTCCCCATTAAGGCTTACTATCCCCCCTTTTGTCCTTCTTTTTTCACTTGTGTTTCTAAATATTTTTTATATCCCTTTGTCACTGACTTGGTAATACTTTCCTCTGTCTGTGCCTTTCCACTTCTAACTGCCTTCCCTGCCTCCCTTTGTTTCTTTTGGTAAGCTTTTCTATCCCCTTCCTTCAGTGTTTTTTGTATGTTCTAAATGGATTTTTTTTTTTTTTTGCTTTTTCCTTTTCTGCTACTTCCTTAGAGAACCATAATGGTCTATTTTTCCTCTTGCCCTTCCTCACCTGCCTTAAACAAAGGTTTGTAGCTTGCCTAATTCCCTCTTTTATTTTCACCCACCTTTCCTCAACTCTCCCCAGTTTACCTATCCCGGCCAGGGCTTCCCTCAATCATACTCTTATGTTCTTGAAGTTTGCTCTCCTGAAGTCCAGGACACTCGCCCTTTCGTAGAAACATAGAAACATAGACTTTGATGGCAGATAAGGACCTCTTTGCCCACCCAGTCTTCCCATTTCCCTACTTATTGGATAAGCAGCAGATCCAAGTAAACCAACAGCCTACTTCTTCCTAACCCCCACCAGAATTTTCTTATGTCTGTCCCATGCATTCTTGAATTCCCCTACTGTTTTTGACCCCACGACTTCCTCAGAAAGGCCATTCCATGTGCCCACCACCCTCTATGTGAAAAAATACTTCCTCATGTTGCCCTTGAGCCATCCCTCCTCTATCTTCAAATTGTGCCCCTTGTTCTTGCAGGCCTCTTTTTCTGAAAGATGCTACTCTCTTAGACTTTGTTGGGTCCCTAGAGATACTTGAAAGTTTCTATCATGACCTCCTCTTCCTTCTTTCCAGGAGGCAGTGTAGCACAGTGGTTTAAGGCTCTGACCTGAAAATCTGGTGACATCCAGCAGACCAGACTGGGGTTTGAATCCCACAGCCCCCACTTGCATATTTTGTGACCCTGAGCAAGTCACAAAACTTCCTTGTGCTCCCAGGTTGCACCTGAAAACAATCTTCGGCTTAGTGTGCATTTTCTGGTTAAACAATTTCCCCTCCTCCCTTTCCCTTTCCTCAAGGGTATATAGATATTAAGCTCCTTTAGCCTCTCTTTGTATGGCTTTTGGTCCAGACCTTGCACCTTTTTAGTTGCCCTCCTCTGGACTTCCTCCATCCTGTCTATGTCCTTGAGAAGATGGGGTCTCCAGAACTGTATGCAGCACTCCAGATGGATTCTCACCAACTGTCTGTACAGAGGGATAACAACTTCTTGTTTTCTACTGGTGTTGCCTCTCCCTATATATCTCAGAATCCTCCAGGCCTCCTTACTGCCTTCTCAAATTGCTTGCTTACCTTTAGGTCATCTAATATGACTACCCCCAGGTCCCTTTCCATTTTTGTTGTTATTAGTATCCCCCCCATTGTGTACTCTTCCTCTGGGTTTTTGTTTCCCAGGTGCATTACTTTGCACTTCTTAGGGTGATTCAATTTTGACCCGGTCCTTACCTCAAACCACATTGTATGGTGGTCATTGTTTCCCAGGTTGTCCCACACTCTGACATTAGTCACACTGTGTCCATTTGACAGTACTAAGTCAAGAAGTGCCCCCTCATGAGTGGGTTCCAACACTAATTGCCTGAGGAACTCCCCTTGCATGGAGTCCAGGATGTACCTACTCCTGGTTGTAGCTACAGTGAGGAGACTCCAATCCACATCTGGTAGATTGAAGTCTCCCACTGTCAGTACCTCCCCCTTGCAAGCCATCTTCTGGATTGATTTTGATTGATTTGATTGATTTATTTGTTTATTCTGGTAAGTCCATGGACAAAAGGCCCATTTACATGGTCAACCAGCATAAAAATAACAAAATACAATTGAATATAAACTAACAACATAGAATTATAGAGTACAATATAAAAATGTAAAAAAATAACAGGGTACAAATTCAGACTAACAATTAATCAGTTATCCAAAGCAATTACATACATTGCTCTTAATCAGGTACTCTTACGATGTTTTTTTAAACTTACAAGTAGATGTGCATAAACAGTCAATTTTTGTAACAATGGAATTAAAGAAACTTGGCAGTTTAAAAAGCAAAGATCTTTGTCCCATAGTAGTATTCATCACTGGTATAGAAAAATAGTAATAATCTGGCATTCTAGTTAAGAGTGGGCTTGTATATTTTATAAATAAATGATGAATGATTGTTTCCATCATTTCCTTGTCAGCCTCTTCCCCTTGTGTTGTAGGTCTGTAGAGCACTCCTGTTCTAATAGCAGACTCTCTCCTTCTTTCCAGAGTGACCCACAGTATCTCCTTACCTCCCTACTCCCCACGTATTTCCATGGATTTTATGTTATCCCTTACATACAGAGCCACTACTCCCCCTTTTTACCTACTTTGTCCCTTCTGAACAGTGTATATCCTTCATCTGTAGAAAGACAAGGAATTCATCTTGATGGCAGACAGTATTACAGACTTGTTGTGAAGACAAAATACAAATTATTTAGACTGTAATGTGCTCCATACTGGGTTACAGTACACCTGTGAAAGGAAAACAACAAAAGGAAAAAAGACATTTAGAAAATAATATCTACCAACATGTTGGTGATGATAAGGCCTTGAAATGGAATGAAGGATCCCAGGTGGTGGAGGATTAGAAGTCTTGCTTCCTGGATGATAACATACCATGACAGGAAGGGGAGACCTGTGAAAACAAGAGAAAACTGTGTAGACCTTACTAATGTGGCCACTGTGGGTGACTAACCACTAGAGATGTGCAAAGTCAGCAAAATTCACTCCATGAGGTAATGTGCAAATTTTGTGGATTTCACAGAGTGATTTCACAAAATTTGTGGCCATGAATTTTGTGGATTGCACTGCAAAATGTGAGATTTCTCTGGTGAAATTCGCACTTCACGGTAAAATATTGCAAATTATGGTGAAACTTTCATGCAAATCGCATGAATCAAAGTGCCAGAGTTGTTCAAAAACTCTGCAGATTCTGTGAAGCATGAATTGTTGGCACTTCACATGAAATTACCAGGTGAAGTTTAACTTTGCAACATCTTTACTAATCACACAGGAAGTATATACATAGTCCACTCCAAATGTTACTATCCATGTCACCTGTGAAAAAAAAAATAATGTGGCCTGACTTTGCCACCATCGTGGCTGTATGAAAAATCCATTGTCTCATCTCACTCATTCTGAATCTGTACCCATCACCTGTGAAGAAAAAAAATCAATAAGCCTATATTTCCCACTGTTGTGGCTGCACAATAGAGCCATTGTCCATCTCATTCATTCTATACCTGTCATCTGTGAAGAAAAAAAGAGAAGTTCTTTGGCATGATGTGGCATGGTCACCGTGTTATTGTTTACCTGTGAAAGGAAAAAGACAATATTAAAATTTAAGAACTGTAAAAACTAATGTCAGATACTTATCATCAAATTAATGATGGCCATCCCATGTACTGGCACAATGGTGCCACAGAAACTGGTGGTGCAGGAAGATACATCTTGACGCCAGCAAACCAGCCCAGCCCACACACAGAGCTCCCTCCTGGAGCAGGACGTACAGGGGTGCCAAAAGAGGCCTCCTGCAGTTCTCTACTCCAACAGACACCAGCAAACCAGCCCACACACAGAGCTCCGTCCTGGAATGGGATCTACATGGGTGCCAACATTAACTACCTCAAGAAGCAGCACCCTTGTGAGGGGGGGTTTATGTTCTTGAACTTGCTATTTGCAGACATCGGCTGAGAGATTCAGCACAAACAGCTGTTTCTCCTGAATGCTATGTGGAGTTTTACCGTGTTAATCTAAGGGTACTATGAGATGGGGGGGCTCACTAGCGACTGCAGTAATTCTTACTGGGGCACCACTGTGATCCTGTAACTGTAGTGTACAACTATTTTAGACTTGAATATCTGCTTACCTGCATGATCCCATATAGTCAGAGATCTCCATATTTCCCTTGTGTATCTGGTGATGCTAGAATCGGGATATAGCCCGCGCATGCGCAGTAGTGATCCCGGTCTCCCACTGCATTCTAATCAGACCCTTTGTCTCCACTCCAATATAGGCCTCCTGCGGTCCTCTACCCCACCAGATGCCAGCAAACCAGCCCAGCCCACACACAGAGCTCCCAACTCTCCCTGACAGTCCGATCCCACACTACACTGACCATGTACCCTGGCCCATGGCACCCACCCCCTGGATGTGCCCCCACTACCTACCCTGGCCCCTCCATGGTTGCAACTCATCCTCGCCCTCCTGACCCTTTGTACCCTGCCCACTCCTTGCTCCCCTTTGGCTTCCTCCCCATCCCAGCGTACCCCCCGGACATTGACATACCACCACCCCCTGGTCAGAGCCTTGGTCTTCCTACTACTCCTACTATCTGGTAATATATATCCAAACCCAGGCCCTGCTCCCTCCAACCCACCAGCTGGGTCCACTGGTCTCCACATAGCCTCCATGAACATATGCAGCCTACTGAAAAAATGTGATGCCCTCCAGTGCTGGGCCATGCTACATCAACCAGACATCATAGCCCTGGTTGAAACCTGGCTGTCCAAATCCACCCCTGCCTCCTTTGTCTCCCTCCCAGGCTATATCCTATACCAGGAGGACCGAGTAGGCAAATGCGGGGGTGGCTGTGCAATCTATACCAGGGACACAATCATCGGACAAGTGCTCCCTGCCCCTGTTCTTGTAAATGGGGCCCAGGCCCTTACCCTCAAACTTACTCCTGACCCCTCCAGTGACCCTCTATATCTCACCACTGCCTACAATCCCCCAAAGAACCAGAATGCAGTGCTGATATCTATAACAGAATATCTTGCCACCCTCCACCACGAGGTGGAACAAATCCTAGTGGGGGACCTTAACATGAACTGGCTCAGCACCTCCTCTTCCACTACCCGAGATTCTTTCACTGCTCTAGACCTGACACAACTCATCTCCCAGCCCAATAGAGTAAACCCAAAGAGAGGAACCAGTACCCTTCTGGATGTAATTATCACCAACTGCCCCCAAAAAATCCATAACATCTAAATCCTCCCAGACTCCCTAAATGACCACTCCCCTATCCTATTCCTTTGGGTGGCCTCCACTCCCAAACCCACAGCCCTGACCACACTCCGCAGGCGCCTCCGACCTGGTGGGCTGATAAAACTCAAACAGTTCCTCTCCCAGATTAAGTGGTCCACCATTCATCATGCACCCGACATAGACACTGCCTTCGCCTTTTTCTCCCTAACCTTTAACAAGGCCTGTGACCTCTTTCCACCCCTCACAAGAATTCGATCCAAAAAATGTAATGCACTCTGGGTTACCTCTGCCCTACTACAAATGCTCAGAAATAGGGATTACCTCTGGCACCTTGCCACTGTAACAGGCTGAATGGCAGATAGACAGGCCTACAATGCTGCTTGGAACAGGTACACATGGGCTCTCCATAAAGCCAAGGCTGACCATTACCAGGCCACCCTCACCTCCTCCTGGGGGCATGCCTGGACTTTCTGGGACAATGTTAAACAACTAAATGGGAAATCATGCTCCCCTCTCCCATCCCAGCTCACTATTGATGGCTTTACCTCCACTGACCCTGCCTGCATTGCTAACTACCTTAACACCTCCTTCACTGACCATAGCTCTGTCCTCCCCAGTAATTTCTTTGACCTTCCCCACACCCTACCTCCCCCTGTCCTCCAACACCCCAGTTTCCACCTACGTAAGGTATCTGCCTAGGAAGCCAAACCCCTCCTAATTAAAGCATTAAAAAGCAATAGTCCCAGCAGTGACTCCCTGGACTCCAGTATTCTCCGGCTGGTGCTGGATGAAGTCCTTGCCCCACTCACCAGCCTACTTAACAGATCCCTCTGCCTGGGACAATTCCCCACTGCATGGAAAACAGCTGTAGTCACACCCATTCATAAAGGTGGCCACAGGTCCTCCGCCGGGAACTACTGACCAATCTCCATCCTCCTCCCCTCCAAAGCCCTAGAAAAAATGGTGGCTATTCAAATCACTAAATATCTGACTAAGCATAACATCTTATGCCCAGAGCAGCATGGCTTCCGTGCTGGTCACAGTACCAGCATCACACTAGTTGAGTTCTCCAATTTCCTACACTCCTCCCTGGACGCCAGCTCCCTAGCTGGTGCAGTCTTCATTGACCTCTCAAAGGCCTTCGACACTGTCTCCCACCAGCTTCTGCTGGATGCCCTCTGCCACACTGGTTTCTCTGCTGGCCCTCTCGCCTGGTGCACAAGCTATCTATCCACTCACTCCCAATGTGTAAAAATCAATGGGATACTCTCTGAAACTATTCCCATCCGCTCAAGGGTATCGCAGGGCTCCATCCTGCGCCTCCTACTCGTTTCACTCTATCTAAACACCTTGCCCAGTGCATGCTCTGGCAAAATTCTTATGTATGCAGATGATGCTGTCATTTTTGCCACCCACCGTAATCCCATCTCCCTCCAGGACACCCTACAACAATCCTACAATGATGCCGAAGCCTGGTTTAAAGAGCACAGGATCGTCATTAATCTCAAAAGAAACAAAGCAATGCTTTTTGCCCACTCCCAAAACAAAGCCTGCAACTTCCCACTCCCTATCCTCCCTAGTACCAAACAACCACTTGAACAAGTCTGCTCCTACAAATACCTTGGGGTTACTTTTGATTCAGCCCTCACCTACCACACCCACATTGATGCCCTTGTATCCACCACTAATACATGGCTTGGTATCCTCTACCACTATAAAAACTGCCTCCCCCCTGATGCTCTTTGATTTGCAGTTATGTCTTCAGTACTGTCCCTTGTGGACTATGGCCTGCCAATCTACGGTACTGCTGACACTACCGCCCTCAACGAAATTTGCCTTACCCTAAATAAGGCCTGCAGGCTGATTACTGTAGCCCTCAGGCTCACACATACTTGTCAACTCTATGATGAGGCAAAACTACTTAACCTAGATGAACAGCTACATTATCAAACCTGCCTCCTCACAAAAAAACTCTACTCGGGCTCTCACCTCCCGGGGTGACAGCCTCCATCCGCCACAGCCAACCCACTATCTCCCCATTGCATCTTGCCTCTTTTATTTACCAGCATGTGCTCAACTGTATCATTGTAATTGCTACTAAACTGTATAAATGTATGAAACCACTCTGTGTAACTGTACATCAGTGACCTTTATGCTGCAACCTAAAGTTGTTCTGTCTGTCCTCAATGTGATGAGGTACCTTTGGAAATGAGCCTCTGGCTCAAAGGTTGTAAACCAATGTACAAACAAATAAATAAATAGTTTGTGTCTTCTAGTGTGGTGTCTGAAGTGAGAGGGAAACAAAGGAAAAACACAACTCTTCCAATGTCTTGGAAGCAAGGTGAAGGCCCCTCCTGGGCAATGACCAGAATTACCACCAACAGTAAGGATCAGTACTGTGAAAAACAATAAATGTAACTTACCATCACAGGAGACAATCTTGGATTTTGATGGACTTTTGGTATTGCTGCCTTGAAGGACTTGCTGGCTGGCTGGAGGCTTGGTTTGAGGTCTGGCTTGCCTGCAGTTGGTGAGCTGGCTGGTGGATTACTGGCATGATGGCTGACAGGTTGACTGATGGGATTGCTGAAAGGATGACTGACAGGTTAGCTAGTGGGATTGCTGGCAGGTCGGGAGATAGACTGGTTAGGGGGCTTGCTGGCAAGATGGCTAACAGGATGGCTCGTGGGATTGCTGGCAAGATGTCTGGTAAGCTGACTGGCTAATGTCTTTAAATATGTTATGCTGTGTCTGTGGCAAGGCATTGCATATGAGAGGGCAGATGGTGTTAATCAAATGGATGTATATGGAATTATGCAACCACAGCACAAGATGGGAAAAAATATTGATTGGAAAACAAAATTCAATCATAAAGGAAAGGATTAAACTATTAAGGAGTAAAGGAGGGATCTAACACCCCTTTTTTGTTAGTTTTATACTGCTACCACCATCATCAAGGAAGCAGCCCTCACAGTTTTCCCAAATGGAGTTATTTGGGAATTCTTTCTTCATAACTGCCTCATCTACCTCACTGGAAGGCAGTTTGCCAATACCGACACCACCATGCTGTTCTGGTTCTTCTTCATCACAACCACTATCCTGTGGAATGAACTTGTATTAGGTGGAATGTGTCCTTCATTCATTTAAATAAATGTTAACATTCCAATATTTCTAGGGAACAGATTGATATACCTATTCTATACAATGGCTTTTGCCAAACTGCATACCCTCTTCCTGCATAGGTGCCATGTTATATGGGCCTGTGGGACCTGGGTCCCAGCAATATTCTGCAAAGCGGGCCCAGCCCCAACAATAATGCAGCACCTGTGTTGTCCCTGAAGTTGACCAGGGCACCATTTGTATTTATTTGTTGTGACTTGCTTCTGTGACCCACCAACCCCCCTCTGGGTGAAGGGACTTAGGGAGCAAACGCAAAAGTGTTGTTGAAAACAAAAATGTATCCTGCCCCTTGCCTATTGGTAGCCTTTTTTTGAGTGTGGAGGAATGGCTGACACATCAGTACACATGGGCCCAAGGAGAGCATGTGTGAATGCATTTGGGTGGCACTGAGGAATTGGACTGATCAGCAGAGGACCAGTTAGCACAGCAGTGTACTATTACATGGTAGGGCACCTGCCCCTCAGATTGGGTGATGGTCATGAATCTCGCAGCTTCTGCTGATAAGTCAAGAGACTGGAGGACCAAGTACCATGCCAATTGCCTGCAGCAGGAGCCTGAGCCTTTTAAGTAACTTGTAAGCAAGCAGTTGAAGCAAGAAGGGCACCCTGTGTATCCTAAAGATCAATCAGTGAAAATTCGTTACATGTACTGTCGAGGGGTTGTGTATCTGGTGATCTGCAAATGTGGTAATTTTTAAATTGGGTAAACAAATAAATAGTTCAGCATTCAAAATGTAACATATTAGGGCTATTGGAAATTGGGATAACAGAAGTACAGTTCTTGCTGTGCATATTAAAAATGCATGGAGGAGTGACTTCATGGACTTCACTGGGATGGAAAATCATTTAAAAACAGGAGACCAGGCAATTACAATAATGTTTTGCTAAAGAATGAGAAATACTGGATTTTTGCCACAGAAGCCTCATCAGCAGTCAACCAAGCTTGAATGATGGATTTGATCATCTGAGATGGCACTATTACTAAGGTCAGAAAGAGGTTTTTTTTCCTGTTTAACTCCCCAAAGCCTTTTTCTGCAATTCGTGTAACTGAGGTTTCCCATTTTCTCCTGTATTCCCTCATCATTAGAACTGTATATTATTTCTTATTCATAATTGCCCTGTTTTTTCTCTATTTCATCTACTGTGATTTATCCCTCCCTCATGGACACTATTGTCTAGTCTGAATATGGAATCAACACAGTTGGTGACTTGGATTCATTCTCCTGGCATCTGAACCAAACATATGCAGATATGTGTGTTCTGTAAGATTATTGTGTTTCTTTGTAGATTGTAAAAACTGTCAAAAATGTAAAACAACAAGTCTTTTGCTGCTGGGCTTTGTCTCTTTGCATGAGAGTTTTGTTAATATAGCATCTGAATTTTGGGATTATTAGAGGGTACCTAAACCTTTGTGATTATGCCTGTTTTCTCAACACACCTTAAAAAAATGTGCACCCCTTTATAAGCAGGCCCATGGTTGTTGTCTCAGTATAAACAGCAGGTAAATGCAAGACTAAAAAGCCTAGAGGGACTACAGCCTATTGTGGTGTATTGATGGGACCTGCAGTCTACCACCATGCCATCATTTAATGAGTTCAGATACTGTAAGATATGTATAAGGTCATAGTACTACTATAAATGTTTAAAAGAAACAAGGCATGTTCAAGAGATACACAAATAAGTAATTGAAGGAATGTAGCATGTGAGAACTATAAACTGATGAACAATCACTGGGGTTGGTATTCAATTGAGGTGTGCTGCCAACAATATGGATTATTACACAGAGTCAAACCTATGGCATGAGACAGGCTGATATTAGCTTGTAGTGAACTGGTTTGAAAAGTGATCGAGATTAGCTGTGAGTCTGAGCGAGGTGGTGGGAGGAAGGTGATGAATCTTTTGATTTATGTTATGGGTCGAACACCAAAGATTGCAACAGTAATAAATACTTGTTTTATGTATATTTCTTGGATACATACAGGTGAATAGGCAGGGTCCTGCTACTACTCGTCTCTGCAGTTGGGTGCACTGGAGCACTTAGAAGCTTAAGTAATTTGTCCTTGGCTATAGTAGGGTTTGAACCTGTGGTCTCCTGCTGGTTCTCTGCCGGGTGCTCTAACCCCTAGAGCCAACTGTCTCTGGTTTGGTTTTTTGAAGCATGTAAGGAGATTGTGGGCTGTAGACTCTTTTCTCCTCCCATGACAGAGTGGCAAGCATACTCCAATTGAATTTAACAAAATGATTAATACTGCAGACCACAGCTTGATCCAGTGGTCACCAAGAAAAAAATTATTGTCTTTAAAAATTTAATTTGGTAAACTTCTGTTTCACCTTGACCTTCAACGGGCTCAGTATAAGTGTTACATTTACATTTAAATTATCATGCTAGTCAAAGGCAAAGTAAGGAAAACTGAACTTTTTTTTCTTTTTTATTCTTATTTATTTTGTGACTCAGAACGTGGGTGCGAGGATCATTTCAGGTAATCAGTACCATTCACTCTCATCATTTTCATCATAATGCCAGCTATTATGAGTTCTTCTGCCCAGTTTATCCAATTTCTCATAAACCTAAGGTATTAATAAATTGATACCATATTTCCTGAAAAAAACATTAAATAATCTTCTAACATATAATATGCTCCCTCTATTTTAAACAAATCAAGCAATGATTGTAGCCATTCTAGGAAATCAGGTGTTTTAGAATCTTTTCGTTTTAAAAGAATTGAGTTCTTGGCAATTATTAAACTCAAATGAATCAAAATAAGATGGTTATATTCTAATTCTTCTTCTGGAATGTAGCCAAATACAACAATGCTTTGGTCAAATGGAACATTCTTGCCCACTAATCTATCCATAAACTGATTTTTTTTTCCAAAATGCCTGAAGATTTGCACATGTTGCTATCATATGAGACAGAGAGCCTTTTTCTAACTGACATCTTTAACACAGATCTGTAAGGTTTGCTCTGAATTTATTTAGTCTAACCTGTGTTACATATGTTATATGTATTGCATTTATATGTATCTGCTTTAATCTATTATTTTTATTTTAAATTTGAAATGGGTCTTTAATTGTGGCCCACCTATAATCTGATATCAGGAATTGCAACTCCCCTTCCCAAACCTCTCTCAAGCCTTATAAAGAAAAGTTATTTTTAGCTTTAAAATGTTTATACAATACAGTGTTCATTTTTGATTGGGGTGGGGGGTGTAAATCATAATTTCCTCCGAAGTTGATACTTTAGGTATTGTCAAGCTTTCAACATTTTAAAAAAATAATTCTTAATTTGATAATGCTAAAATATCACTGTATCACTTATTCTGTATTTTTCTTGGAGAACCTTGAGGGTTTGAAATAAAAAAAAATACTGATAAAGTAGCCACCTTAAGAATACTAGCCCTTCCTATTAATAATAAAGGTAAATGTTGACATCTTCCTAGATCTGCTCTGATTTTTTTTCCAAAATGGGGGAATAGCTTAATCGGAATAGAGCAGTTTGATCAGGAGTTATTTGACTACTCAAATATCTCATGGAGTCTTTTTCAACTTTACCAAAGGGTGGTCTATAGGGGTTTGTAAGGGTTTTTTCATGAACAAAGCCTCACTCTTCTCCCAGTTGATTTTATAACCGAAGACTTTACCCGATTCAGAAATAAGATCTGAAAGGTGATTGTAAGATTGTTCAGGGTTAGATACAAAAAGAAGAATATCATCTGCATAAAGTGAAATTTTTTGCAGATGTTCTCCTATTTGAATGCCTTTAATTTTATCTTGTGATCTAATGCTAACTGCCAATAGTTCTAGGAAGAGTGCAAATAACAGAGGGGAAAGGGGACACCCCTGTCTCATACTTTGAAGTAGGGGAAAGGAGTCTGAAATGTTAGCATTAAGGAATAGTGAACTTTGATGTCACCAGGAGTATGTGTATACAGTAAAATTCCCTTACCTGTGGTGAATGTAACAGGAGCACAGGACAATATAATATGGACAGTTCCTTGTAGGTCTCACTGGCAGATTGGGCTTTCTTAAGAAACACTGTGTCTTTTATAGCCAAAACAGACTTTGACTGCTAATGATGTCCCAGAATTCCATGCCATTCTTATCACTTCAGTTGCTGTACTGTTGTGGCCCACTCTCACTTGGGCTCCTATGATATGAAGCAGGCAAAGAGTAAAACGTTGCAAATCCGCAGCAGAAAGAGCATGACAGTGTTAAGGAACACAAACACCATGTCAGTAACAATGGAGAAGCTCAAAGATGCATTTATATAAGCTGGAGTTTTTGGGGCATGAAACAAATATACGTTGTAGGGTCAGGACACCACAGGTTATATGTACCATAAAACATTTGAGGAAACCAGAAAGTTTATATGGCTTTAGAATCACAGTGAGAATACCTTGTCTAACAGCGGACAAAACAAGAGACAGTTTTCAGTATCATCTTATCAACATGTACCTAGAAAACAAGTCTGCAAAGAAGCAATGAAACATTTTATGGTCTTGAATGTCACATTTTCCTGGATGGGTGCACCTGGGCATCTTCAGACATGCTCTCTATTTGAGTCTGGAGCCCTGTTTTAAATTCACTTATAAGTGCACTGGATATTTTTAATTATTTTTTTTAATTCATGCACTGCGTTTGGTACATTGATGGGCAGTGCAAGTGAAGCACAGAGAAACAGAGAGGAGAATGGACTTGGCTCAAGAGGACACAGTTTAGTGGTAGGATTTAAACCTTGGTGTCCAGCTTAATAGCTCTGACCTGCCTCCCATGGGGTGCCTCTTCCATCTCTTAAAGCACTGCTAAAAGCCAAGCAATCAAAATTCCAAGGCCTTGGAGCTCTTTGTATCTTCATGTGTTTTTTGCAGAAGACCAATTGCTCATGATTGCTGTATAATTTATTTTTTATGTGGGGGACCTGATGGATACGGTCTAATAATATTTATCAGGGTCATTGTAGCTGCCACCCTCCTGCAATCAGGGCCGGCTTTAGGGTTTTGGGGGGCCCCCAGCAGAATTAGTGAAGTCATGGGGCCCCTCTACTTGGCCCACCTTTAGCCCATGTGTTTTACTGTAGCCCATAAGTGCAAGATTTTATTTGTGGTGATACTATAGGCAGAGAAAAATGGGCAGACTAGGTGGGCCAAGCAGTAGTTATCTGCCAGCAAATTTTATATTTCTTTGTTTCTATGTATAGCTTTAGTATAACCAGTAGTATTTTAAAAAATTTATAGGAGGACACAGCAGTGTCAGTTCTTGGGGCTGTTCTTCCCATTCCATCCATTGCTGCTGATCCACCTTCTACTGACTGGATCATAGCTTGTTGAGGTATTTCATGACAGAACCAGAAGGATCTGCACAGTCCTTTACTGATGTTTTTAAAATATATTAAGATAAAAAAAGGTTTAAAAATGATTATGAAATGGGCATCAGAATTCAGACATCCTGATTGGTGCTTACCTGTGTGATATTCTTTCTTATGCACAGGAAAAAGTACCAGCAGTGCCCTGTGGGCACTGATCCTAGTAAACATGCCAATTCGAATGTTGGCAAATCTGAAATCGGCCATCTTGTTTAACCAGCTGAAAGCAGCATTATCAGTCTATACAATGGCATCTTTAAAATAAAATAAGACAGTACCTCTGACCTCTTGTTCACTTCGCCTCAGTCTTTCAAAATTTCAATCCATCTGCATGTCTCCTTGTGGATGCAGCAGGTATTAAAAAAAAACAAAAACGGAAAAGCTGCGCTGTCTCTCTCCCAGCCCGCCCACTCGCTCTTGAATGTAAAAAATTTGGAACAGCTGTGCTCTCTCTCTCTCCCCGCCACTCTTGAATGTTTTAGTTTTCATTACATCTCCCTATCTCCTCATGGGTACAGCATGTAGTAAATGGGGGATAAACGAATAGCCACGATCTCTCTCTCTCTCTCAGCTCGCCCATTTGTTCAGAATCCACTTCTTGGGGAAAAAAATAAATGAACAGCTGCAATCTGTCTCCCAGCCACCCACTCTTTCAGAATCCACTTGTTTGCGAGGTCCCAGCCCACCTAGTCGCTCAGAATCAATTTCTTTTACAAATAATGTAAAAAAATATATACATTTTTCATCTTTGTTGTCTCCACACAGCATGGGGGGGGGGGTGACTACTGCCATGGCAACCAGACCTAAACTACAGAAGCTTTTGTAGGACAAACTTCCTTCACTCAAAAAAAATACACACACAACACTCTTAGGCGGAGGAACTTTTTTATTAAAAGTGACACAAACATACATGTTTATTCCTACTTAAAATTGGGAATTTTACCTACAAAATGCAGTTGCATTACAGATGGCCATTTCATAAGCGCAATAAGCCACTCCAGTGTGTGCGTTAGACACTTTAACACACAGCTAGGAGGCTGGACGCACTCGAAGCCAATGGCCTCGATCTCCACCTACGCCTCCTAGCCATGTGTTAAAGTGTCTAGCACACCCTGTTGGCAGCTTGTGCCCAACACATAAAGGTAAACTTCTGGTTGGGGGCCCCAGGAGCAGGGCTCCCAGCAACACTGGTTGGCTGGTGCCTAAAACCGGCTATGCCTGCAATGCATGTTGGGGGTGAGGGAAGAATAAAGGAGTAATAATATTTTGGGATTAATGTAGCTGCTGCCCCCTCCCCATGCACACATATTGCATGTGAAGAGGGAAGTGCAAGGAAGGTGTAATAATGTCACCCATCAGAACCCAGTTTCCCTTTCTCTTACAGAACAGTCCAATTCCTGCTTCTCTGGATTGTTCATCATTAAATACAAACATAGCAAAGTTCCAAGGGAGATCTTACATATCTAAAGATGACAATTCTCCCTTACCAACATCACCAATTTAACCCTGTAACAGTAATGTAGCTGCTAGCCTTCTTGTACTATATGTGGGCAAAGGTAGGGAGATGCAATGTCCAATATCTTCAGATAATGTTGTTACTGCCTGCCCTCCTGTACTTTATGTGCATGTTAGGGGTGTGAGGAAGTGTGATACAGTATTTTGGGTTAATCTAGTCACCAGCACTACTGTACAGTGGGTGAGGTGGAAGGTATGAGAATTGGAAGGTGCAGTAATTTAATGTAGTCACCACCTATCCTGGATTGCATGCAGTGAGGGACGCAAGGAGAAGGTACAATAATAACTTTGATTTATGTAGCTCCTGGCTATTCAGTATTTCATGTAGGCAGGGTGGCATGAGTAAGGAGCAGTATAAGCAGCTGGCCTACTGTTTGTGGGAAGGGAGATGAGAGGAAGGTGTAATAATACAGTACTTTGGAACAACATATCCACCAGCCTTGCAGTCATAGGCATCAACTCCTTGAGTGCTGAGGTGCTCAAGTACCCCCCCAAAGTTGACTTCGGCACCTTCAAATGTGTTTGGGTGGAGGGTGGATGGCTTTAAAAAATATTTTACCTGGAAGCCTGAAGAATATAACATACTTCCTACCTGCATCTGGATACCCATAAATGAGGCTGTAAAGTCAGCAGCTCATTCTGCAGTCCTCTATTTGTGGAAGACATTATTTAGAATTAATATGACCATCACACTGCCCTTCCAGGACTACAGGTGGGGAGGGAGGTGTGAGGAAAGTGTTTGTGATAACTCAGTTCTTGCAGCTGCTGGCCCTGTACTTGAGGTAGTTTGAAGGAAGCAAAGAAGGTTTAATTATACTTAGGTCTCCAGTACTGCTGTGTTTTGTTAGGCAGACATAGGAAAGCTGGGATAACATCTAGGGCTAGATGCTGCCCCTTATATACATATTTGGGTTGGGATGGAGTTGTGGAGAAGGTATAATAATTTTTATATGTAAAAAACAAAAACAAGGTGCTGTGTCAGCATGTGGTCAAAAAGCAAAACAAAATGGTTATATTAAATGCACGCTGAAAATAGAAAATAGAGTTAAAAATATACGTGTTGACCTTAGGTCTTCTTCAGGAAATATCTAAAAGAGAAAAAAACAAAGTTAGTGTTAGTGTAAGGGAGTACTGTCATCTTTATAATATTTATATGACCCCCAAGTATAGGGGGCTCTGCTCCCATAGACCGCCCCAGGAGTCTTTGCCCTCCTGACCCGTGGATCCCAGCAAAAATTTTACAAACCCAGCTCCTGAGTCTCCACAGTGACACTAGAGGGTCGACAGCTGACATATTTCACTGCTATAGAGGTCAGTACTGGACACTCAGTCACCTTGTTACATCAGTACAGCAGAAACTCTTCAAATATGTTAAGGTGCCCTGTGTCTGCCAAATATGAATCCACCATGCATTGCACTGCACACAGTCCTGCTGACTCATCAGCCTTCTCCTCCCTTTTCTCCATTTATTGTTTTAAAACTTTGTATAAAGCACATTTAATGTCTGTTGTAAATGTTATCAATAATTGTTATATATTGTATTTAATGTTTTGTATTTTGTTATCTTGCTGTATGTTCTGGGTCTTGCATGTAAAAGGGCCATATGGCATAGTGTGATTACCTGGTTATCAACATTAAAATAAATAAAATAACAAATAAATAAATCACTGCAATGTCCACCTGGAACAAAGCATCCCAAAGTGGATTTATTATCATTTTTCCTGTGAACAGCCCTGTTTTTTTTTCTGCCCACTTAACTAAGGTGGTAGCAACACCTGGTCTATCATTACAATCATGCTGTGCCTTATATAACTGTGACCATCACATCTGTGCCCCATGAGCCTGTCATACTAGCTGATCAGTAAGATTGTGTACCTCATCATGCCCACCTTCAAGTATTGATTAACGACCCTTTTTTATATTATGGGTCTAGGATGGTGGCAATACCAAAATCAGGAGACTGCAGAATGCTGGGAATATGGGTATTGCAGTCTATTATTTGTAGCATGTGTTCCATAAAGTCACAGCTCCTACTATCTCCACCTGCCTCTTACACCTGCGGTATGTTCAACAATGTCTGCCTCAGCACCTTTGAAAGTGGGATTACCTGACTGATACAGGCAGTTGTCACCAATCTCTGCCTGCATGGCATGTTCAAATACCCTCAGAATCATGATGAGAAGATCCATTAGTTGCCATTGTTCTGTTGTGAGGGACACTGATGCAATGGAACTGTCATGAATTGTATGAAACAGCAAATATTCTGAGATGGCTTTGTACTCCTTGTACAAGTGCTCAATCATGTATAGTGCCGAGTTCCATCTCTTGACAACTTCCATCTTCAGATGGTGCTGAGGCAGCTTCTTCTGGATCAACAGCTGCCTAAGATGGCTATGGGCCTTTACAGAATGAGCAAAGTGGGCACAGATGTGTCTGACCCCAGTCAACATTGGCTTGATTTCAAGTAATGACAGGAACTCCTGCACTACTAGATTCAGTCAGTGTTCTACAAATGGAACCTGCAGAACCCCCCCCCATCACTGCATTTCACCACATTAGAGCAATTATCACTTGCAGTGAAACACAGTTTCTGGAAATGTGGGTACAGCCACTCATCAGTTTCAGTCAGGAGCACTTCTAACATTTTTTGACCCATGTGTGAGCCTATTAGATACCTCACTGCCAGCATTGCTTGCTGGTGAATACAAAGAGTGATGCTACCAGTGCAGTTGGGCTTTGTATAGTTTGGGTTTGATGTGCTTTGCTGACTCTAGATGCTGATAAACTACTGTTGCTACTCTGCCCACTACTATACAATCCCACTGACTCCTACTACTCATGTCTGTAGTATTCCTCTGTGGTCACTTTTGACTCAGCTAGGACTACAGTATATCCATACCACTTAGAAATGTCTTGCATGATGAGGTCAATAAGTGAGAAGCCCCCCCCCCACCAACTTCCCTTTGGTGTTTAGTCCAGTGTAACTGGTTCTTGGACTTGAGGTGTGTGTGTTGCCTACCATTGCCTAGGTGGCTACCCTTTCTCCCATGTCTCACACACACTCTGCATAGCTGGCTGGTTCTTTGGATCAGCAGAACCCCATGGAGGGGGGAGGCACAGGAGGATGGGCCAGATGCAGTAGCAGCAGGGCAGCTATCAATTTACTCAGGTGTGGGTGACTTCATGTCTTTATTCCATGTAAATGTTTTTTCCTTATAATTATCTTCATCGAGTACTTTTGCTACACCAATATATGTATGACTTCAGAAGACCAGATGATTATTCAGGAGAATCTGGGTAAACTAGAGGACTGGTCTATAAAATGGAATCTATGCTTTAATCCATCCAAATGCAGTGTTCTGCATTTTGGAAATGAATAATAATAAAAAAAAAACAATATTATCTTTATGATAAAACATTAATTAGTATAGAAAGTGAGAGAGATTTGGGGATTACTGTTGTTCTATCTTTAAATTTTGATATTCATATTACTAACACTATTAGTAAGACAAATGAGATATGGTGGGTCATACGTCATAACATTACATCCAAAAACCCTGATATTTTGTTGCCCCTGTACAGAGCTTATGTAACACCCTACTTTGACTTTGTTTCACAACTATGGAGTTCTTTTAAATGAAAGGACATAGTTAGAATTGAAAAGGTACAGAGAAGAGTTACTAAATCTGTTATTTCTAACAAGGCCCTGTCATATGAGGATAGACTATTTAAATTTAACTTGACGTCATTGGAGGATCGGAGAATCAGAGGTGATCTCCTATTCACATGGGACATTATTCAAGATCCTGATTTATCAGTAGCGTGTGGCCTAGATTTCAAGCAAGTTCAGGTTAATACTAGAGGTCACCCATTATAGCTTGCCAGAAACAAATGTAATACAAAGAAAAGGGAATACTAGTTCTCTCAGAGAGTGGTCAGGCCATGGAATATGTTGCCTCTAAATATTATTGTTAGTAAAAATAAGAACAACTTTAAAAATAGACTAGACAGTTACTGTATATGAGATCAGGTTTGACCCTTAATTACTATATACAAGGTATGAAGCTCCATGGGCCTTGTAGCCTTTTTGCTTCTTTCCATTCTTAGTATGGTTCTTAGTAGGCTTGTAGTAAAAGTTACAGTAGTGTTGGTGGTTTGTGTATTGTATGCTTGGGTTACAATTTGTGTGCATTTTTATGTGTTGTTACTACTATGTTTTCCCTCCCAGTCTTCAATGGAAGGTCTGTGCTCATCATTTTCTACAGAGAGAGTTATTTGTAGTCAGATACAGTTTGGCATAGTGAAGACTGTGTCTTTTTTAATAATATTAATACATTCAAAGAATTTACTGGTAGCGTTCCACCCCAACCATACATATTTAAGGTTGACATTTGAGATAGATTTGTTGCTTTAAATAATAGTTTTTTTTTTCTCAGCAAACTTTTTCCTTGGAACAAAGAAAATTGTTTCTGTTTCTAACCTTGAATAATATTTTCAGAGTCAGTATCACGGTGAAGAAGTATGGCTTAGGGCGTGGTATTGTGCAGTCAAGTTACATCACAGTAAGAGAGGCAAGGGAAGAACTGCACATGCTGCCAGTAACACAAAAGCAGCAGCATCATTCATTATACATGCTTCGCATCTTTCTGTGATATGGATGCTGGGGACAGGTGCAGTATGATTAATGGCTGCGTTTGTACCATCTGATGATTGTGGGAGGGAAGTTACTGGTAGTTGGAGCAATGCAACAGTGAAGCATGGCCACACTGTAAAACAATCAGTGAAATCAGTAAATAATATAGCAGAAATGCTTTTGATGTTCCAGTCACAGGGAGGGGAGGATTCTCAGATTCAGGCTGCTGTCAAGTCTGAGACACAGTCATGGATGATTTTTGATGATTCTAAGTGTGAAGTGCTAGAGAAGGAGGAGGAGAATGAGGCACTGGAGGAGGTAGATGATAGAGTGGAGGAAAAAATAAGGAGACGAGGGAAGTTCCAGTCAAGGATATTAATATTGGTAGCAGTAATTTTTGTTCCCATCTAGATGATCTGGTCCTGGATTCAGACTGGCAGTCAGAGATAGAGGCCCCCACAGTTTTGTTTCATAAATGAAAAAGGAACCATAAATGTGAGGAGCAGGAGGAAGAGAAGGCAGATGGTGATAAAGGTGGTAAGGGAACACCAAAAATGAAAAGAATAGTTAATGTGCAGCAGGGACCATGATGATAAGCAAGAACAAGGGGACTGTGTTATAGGAGATAGCAGTGGACATATTGGTAAATACAATGGAAGAGATGCAGGCCCAGTCATTTCCCCTCACCATGGGCAAATGCCATGTTTTAGGAAGCAACAGCCAGTGGCACAAATAAGCTCTCTATTTTGGGACATTTCATCACAGATTCCGCAGATGAAGGCTTTGCAGTTTGTCAGATCTGCAAGGGTCTATCCAGCCATGGCAAAGCTGGGTAACATCTAGAGACTATGTGCAAGTGTAGCCATATCAAAATCTAATGCTTAATTAAGTGGCAGAAGCATGAGAGAGAAGCTCATTTGGGACTGAGGTAACCTGTTGCTGGTCATGGGAAAGGAGGGGTGAAGAAGCCATGGTCAGGGACACAGACAATAGAAACAGTAGCACTAGCAACACCACATTGCTTCATGACACCAGAACCCCTGCCAGTAATGTTTCAAAACAGACTACTTCTATTTCTGGATATTTCTCAAAGGGGAAAAGTATGAAACCTACACCTGGTAGTAATAATCTGTCCCAATCAGCTGTCACACTATGTTGTTAATCTGCAACCCCCCGTGACTACTGCAATCTAAAACAATTGAGGCACTCAAAACAATAATACCATTTCGCTGTAACCACCCCGTACTCAAGACATGTTTGACATAAATGCTGGCAATTGATATTCTGCCTTACTCTTTTGTTGAAAATGCCAATTTTAGGCATCTAATGAGTACGGCAGTTCCAAAATGAAATACTCCATCAAGAACATATTTTTCAACAAAGGCTGTTCACAAATCATATATTGATTTGAAATCCTTCATGTCTTATGCCATTAACTATTATGCCTTGTGCCATAGACACTGTGCTCCTTACCATGGATACTATAGATGGAGCAGTGGGCCAGAAGCTGCCTCCTCATATATGTGTATCACAGCCCACTGGGCTTATTTCAGCAATTTTTCTGTGAAGCAAAGTCAGTCACCTTTCCTGTCTAAGCCATCCTCCCCTTACTGGTGTGCAAGCACAGGCAGTGCTCTGCATGTCTGGTATGTCCAACACTGTGCAGCACACTACAATAAATATATTAAGTGGAATGTAGACTCAAATTGATGAGTGGCTTATGTGGCAGGACATGAAAGCAGGTTTTCTTTCCAGTGACAGTTGCAGGAATGCTGTTAGGGCCATTGAGAATGAGTCATTTACTCATGTGCCATGCTTTGACAATGACCTGAATATAATACTACAGGAGTATCTCAACAACATTAGTGAGATTTTTCCCATGCTAACCTCTGGCTGCTGCCTGTGTGGACATTTTAGCTAGTCCACAATGGCCAGAAATGAGCTTAAAAAATGTGCAGATAAAAAATGGAATTCCACAGCACTGGCTAAAGCAGGAGGTGTCCACTTGATAGATTTAAATTTTATATATGCTGAAGCAGCTGTTTGAGCAATAGAAGGTCTTAAAAGACTTCATAATGTTTCATAGAGATCATTCCACATCTTTATGTCCCTCATTATGGATCAGTGGTTCCTGATGGACTCCCTGATCCAAATTCAGCAGTGCTTCAAACATGTTAACCAAGCAGCTAGTGCTGCTAATTCCTGTATCAGGCAGGCAATACTGCTGATTCATGTGCTATGGTAGTTACTACAGAACATCATGGAGCAATTGAGTTGGAATGGGAGCAGCAAGGGCAGTGAATGATCTTGTAGAGAGGGGGATTGAGCTTGCATGCACTGAGAAACATTTGTGCAGCACAGAGGAGTCCAATGCTAATGATGTGGTGACCATATTACACCCCTGCTTTAAACATGGCATCCAGTCTCTATTTGGGGGTGGGAGATTCAGATATGCAAATTCAAGAATCGACAGGACTTGTGCAGAAACACATGAGAATAAAGCAAGGTAAAGATGGCAAGCAACAGCAGCAACATGCTTCAAGATATTCTTTTTTGGAGCCTCATCTGCCACAACTGCAGGTACGAAGTTGTCCATATCCTCACCAGTGCATAAGTTCTCAACAGCAGCATCAACCTAGCAGTCACAGTGCCATAAATATGCACAGTTCTTTTTAGGTCATTGTGTCCAGGAAAAAGATTGCGCCACCTGATCAAGAGAGCCATATGTCTGCTGCCTAGGTTGCGCAGTCATACAGGGATGACCCAGAGCAGCTTGAACCAGATGATGAACCACTTCTTTACATGCAGATTAAGTTGACAATGCATCCTTCACTTGCAAAAGATGCTGCTGAGTCCCTACCCTGCCCAGTAGCCAGTGTAAATTCCACATGAGTATTTAGTACAGCAGAGGCCATCATTACTGACAGTAGGACATGTCTTTCAAATAGGAATAAACTTTCTTATAATCCTGGAACACCTGGTACACCTACAGTCTCTAGGCCTAAGGCCTATGCTACTAAAGGTGCACCTGGCAGCAGTGCCAGCCTACATATCAGCAGGTAAAGGAAAGTCACTGGCCTCTATACCATATTCATGATTGCCATGACCTCTGCTAGGGTGCTGACATTCATAAAAATGAATGAAGAAAACATCCCACCTATCTACAAAATTAGCGTCTGATGAAGGTACCATGGGGAGGGAGAAGGAGACCCAAACCAGCCATCAGAGATGGGGTTGGAGGATAATAGTGTCCTGGTGGATGACCAATTAAATGAGGATATGCTGAGGGTAATTCTGAACACTGTTTATTTGGACAGTCACACCGGTGTACATTTACACGTCTAAACTGTGCATGCATTAAACTGGTGTGACCATTCTGCTCCTCAAACAGACAAAGTTGCTGAACTGGAGTTAGTCTTTTCATGTGTAATGTAAATAGTGTCCACTTCAAAAACACTACCTGAGGGTAATTAAGCATGACTATGAACAGGGTGCTTATTGTAGCACTGGTACCAAAATGCACTTCTCTAGAAGATACCAGAGTCATAATGATGTGAATCACTACAGGCATCCTTAAGCAGTGTACACCACTGGTATCAAAAACCACATGATGCATTCTGACACCAGAGTGAGCTATACCAGTGTATAATAGCTTGGTCAGTGTAAACAAGGCTTTAAAAAGTAATAGTGATCTTCAAAATGAACATTCTATTTACTCAGAGGGCTTATTTATTTCAACTGCCCAATCTTTAACCATCACCATTGGGTGATACTACCCCCAAAAAACATAACCTGAGCGATATGATAGTTGCCATGCTGCTGCTGCATGTGACCCATCCTCCTATGCCTTCTCCTCCATTGGGTGCTGTTGACACCCTCCCCCCCTTGAAAAAGCTGTGTGAGCTGATAGCTGCCCTGTTGCTACAGCATCAGGCCCATCCACATGCGTTGCTCTTTCCTTGCCTCTGTCACTGATTGAACTCAACTGTGCAATACCACACCCTGAGCAACACTTCTTCATAGTGATTCAGACACTGAAAATATGATTCAAGAGCAACAACAAAAACAATCTCCTTTACTCCAAGGAAAGAAGTCTGCTGGGAAAAAGTTTTTATTTAAAAAGCTAGTATACTGCCTATAACTAATATTACTTTTTAAAAACAGTCAGCTATTGCCTTTTTTATTTGAGGTACTTTTCTTTTCCCTTTGGCCACTTAGAAAATGATTTATCTGATGTTAATTGGTGTGATGTATGGAGCAGCAATCCACCTCACAGCTGACATATCTAGCTCCATTACTCCATCATCAGCAATGTGACTTCACTGATTGTGACATCACAGCTACTTTGGAAGAGCCACTCAGCAGCCCCAGGCCAGGGATCTGTGATTCCATTGTCAGTGAGGTCACAGTACTAGTGATGTAGAGGGAGGAATAGGCCCAGACACGCCAGCTGCCAGGCAGGTGCTAGTCCATTCATCCCATATAATACTATCACACAGACAACTTTCAGGTGAGCAAAAGGAAAAATATAAATACTTTAGAAATAAAACATTTCTGCTGACTACTTCTTAAAATTTGTATCATTTTCCTGCCTACTAATTTTTGTTCTACTAATGCTTTCAAGTAGCAAATCTATCTCAAATGTCAGCCTTAAATATGTATTTTTTTTGGGGGGGGGACACTAGCAGTTAATTCTTTAAGTATATTAGTATTACTCAAATGACACAGGGCCAGATATTCAAAACTTTGACCCAGGGCTAACCTGATTGCACAGTGCTAACACATTAGCCCGGTGCAAACTGGTTAGTCTGGGGCAAACAGGAGCTATATTCAAAGCTCCCATGCAAACGAGCCTACTTTGGTAATCTGTTGGCAAACAGGGACATTTGCATCTCATTATGTGCTGCTTAGCATACATTACCATGCAGTTTGCCCAGTGCTACTGCATGCTGCACACAGCTCCACCTTTTGGTCAGAATGGCAGTACAGGCTGGACGCTGCAGGCCAAGGCATACCCACAGCATCTTCTGTTGCTTGGAATGGAAGTACAGGCTGGAAGCAGCAGGAACTGTGTGCTCGCAGGCACAGTCAGTGCATACAATGCACCCATGCATCTGTGCAAGCTGGACCCATTTAATGCATTAGTTAGGGTTGTTCCACACCGACAAAAGCGAGGAAATTCTGTGTTAGGGTTGAAAGCCCCCCTTGGACCCCCCTGCCCACACCCCCAACCGGCATCTTCCTCGCTTTTGTTGGTGTGGAACAATCCTAACTAATGCATTAAACTGAGTTTTTTGCTTCTAATTTCCCTTCTTTTTGAGAATGATAGTGAGAAATAGTGACTTAATGCGGCGGTGGAAGGGCCCCGCGCTCCCGCCACATGATGTCTTGTCACATAGTAACATTGTGTCCATAAACGCAGATAATAATGCACATGGTGATGCAAAGTGAAACAGAAAGAGAAACAGTAGTGTAGACAGAATGTTAAAAACAACACAAAAGCAAGCGCAAATGAAAATGCAAAGGGTAACGCACATGATGGTGTAGACGTGAACGGTAAGTGAAACGGGAACGGAACCGCAAGTGAAAATGGTAATGGTAACAGTAATGTAAGTGCACAGGCTGGTTTTCCCCAAAACCTGCATAAAGAAAGACAGTGAGTACAAAGAATGTATGCATAATAATGGTTGTCGGAGCAGAAAATGAGGACTTGGAGTACTAAATTGCTTATATCTCGGGAACTGTACAACGTAGGAAAAAAAATTTAAAAGTCATATGATTTATGACTTTCTTGGCTAGTTTTATACTTAGACCCCAGCAGGGGGCTAAGCATTTTTCTGATGAAAAGTCCGTATCTCGCACCGTTTCCAAGATACGGGCCCTGAAAAGCGCGGAGAACACCGTAATGTTATCCTATGGGAAAGAAAGAGAAGTTCAGAGTGCCATAACTTTGGCTCCCTGTAATATTTTTTCACCAAACCACAAAAAGGCACATCTGTGGGATGTTGGCTGTGTTCCTTCCAAATTTCCAAACCATTATTTTGCAGCAGGGTGCCAAAGGATTCCTGTAATGCGTCGGATGCCGTAATGTTATCCTTTGGGAAACAGCATCAACTTTGGAGTGCCATAACTTTGCCACCATGTAATATTTTTTCAACACAATACTGAAAGGCACATTTGTGAGATGTCGGCTGCGATCCCTCCAAATTTGAGGCCAAAACACCAAACCATTCTTTTGCAGCAGGGTGCCAAAGAATTGTTGTCATCTTCCCACAGCCTAGAAAAGTACTGTAGCAGTCTGTGAAAGCTTTCTCAAATTCCTTCAAGAGTGTCGCAAGTGCGACAGTACTTTGAGAAAGTACTTTTTCCAGAAATTTGAAAAACATATTTCTGGAGTGTTTTACCCCAAAATAAAGACATGGCTAGCATCCCCAGGGTCCGACTAGGTGAATACAAAAAGAATTAGGTTGCTAGAGGGTCCCAGATTTAAATGCCAAGCATTTTTTTGATCGCTAACTGAAAACAAAATGGCGGATTTGCGACAGTAAAAGGGCCATTTGCGAAAGTAAAAACTGTATTTGCGACACTGTCAAACTTTTTGTTAACTTTTCCTGTTGACTTATAATGGGAACTTGTTTTTTGAATAACTTTTGAATCGTTTAATATTTTTTCACAAAATCTTCAAAAGGCACATCGGGGACCTCGGCCGCACATTCCCTGAAGATTTCGGACCAGTCGCCAAACCGTGTGACCTGTACATGTGAAAGTAAAATTCCAGAAAAGTGTAAACATGCGCTGATCACGCTTAATAACTCCACAGACGTATATGCGACCGGTACAAAACTTGACAGATCCCAAGGCTTATGGGTCTTGATCATGTGTTCCAAATCTCAGGCAAATCCGTCAAACATTTGCAACGTTATTAAGGTGCAAAATTTGGGGTTTAACATGTAAATGGCTCCTCAACCCTAACTACCATGCCACTACAATATATACATATATATATATATATATATATATATATATACACACACACACACTACCAGACAAAAGTTTTAGAACACCCACATTTTTCCAGTTTTTATTGAAATTTAAGCAATTCAAGTCCAGTGAATAACCTGAAATGGTACAAAGGTAAGCGGTAAACTGCTAGAGGTTAAAAAAAAAGTTTAGGTTAGCAAAAACTGAAAAATAATGTAAATTTCAGAGTTATAAAAAAAGGCCTTCTTCAGGAACAAGTAATGGGTTAATAACTTACAGCTGTTCTGCAGCAATGGAAGTAAATTAAGCCTTGAAAGTTGATGCAAACAATTCCTACAGGTGTCCCAACTTTTGTTGATTACTTGATTACAAACCCCCTGTATGTATAAAAGCAGTGTTGGAACAGACTGTTATTACACCCTCTGAAGCATTATTTGGACAATATTGCACTGCAGGAAGTAGTATATTGCTATCATAATGGCGAGAAAAAGGCAATTAACAAAGGAAGACAGACAGACCATTATAACCCTTAAAAGTGCAGGTCTTTCCTTTAGAGAAATTGCAAAGAAAGCCAAGGTGTCAGTGAGTACAGTTTCCTACACCATCAAAAGGCACTTGGAAACTGGAGGAAACTCTGACAGGAAGAGGTCTGTCAGACCCAAAGCCAGAACAGAATCAGAAGACAAGTTTCTGAGAGTCAAAAGCTTGCGTGATAGGCGGCTCACAGGACAACAGCTTCAAGCACAGCTTAACACTGGTCGAAGTAAGCAAGTCTCAGTTTCAACTGTGAAGAGAAGACTTCGAGCTGCAGGTTTGACAGGTCTAGTCCCAGTAAGAAAGCCATTGCTAGGATGGCAAAATAAGAAAAAGAGGCTTGCCTGGGCCATGAAGCACCGCCAGTGGACTACTGAAGACTGGACCGATGAATCAAAATTTGAAATCTTTGGTTCATCACACAGGGTTTTTGTATGCCGTCGAGTAGGTGAAAGGATGGTTCCTCAGTGTGTGACACCAACTGACAAACATGGAGGAGGAAGCATGGTGGTCTGGGGCTCTTTTGCTGGATCCAGAGTCGGCGACTTGCAGAGTGACTGGCACCCTGAACCAAAAGGGCTACCACAGCATTTTGCAGCGCCATGCAATACCCTCTGGTCTATGCCTAGTTGGTCAGGGATTCATCCTACAGCAAGATAATGACCCAAAACATACCTCCAGGCTATGTCAGAACTACCTTCGAGGAAAAGAACAAGACGGTAGGCTTCAAATCATGGAATGGCCAGCACAGTCTCAAGACTTAAACCCCATCGAGCTGGTTTGGGATGAACTGGACAGAAGGGTGAAAAAAGCAACCTACAAGTGCAACACATTTGTGGGAACTTCTGCAACAGTGTTGGGAAGAACTTCCCGAACAATATTTGATGTCCATTGTAGGAAGAATGCCACGAGTGTGTTTGGCGGTTATATCTGTAAAAGGTAGCTACTTTGATGAATCAAAAATTTAGATTAAATTTTGTTAAACAAAATGATTCTATGATTTCTTTTTTATCTCCAATTGTTTATTTGTTCTATGCTTTAATTTCAGAGTACATTGAGACATTAAACTGCTTAAATTTCAATAAAAACTGGAAAAATGGGGGTGTTCTAAAACTTTTGTCTGGTAGTGTATATATATATATATATATATATATATATATATATATATATATATATATATATATATATATATATATACATATACATATACATATACAGATTGATAGCTAAACACAGACACGCTGCCCACGGCCATACATGCCCTGGAGGATGCCCCCCCCAGCAACATAGGTACCCCACTGCAGTAGTGGGTCATGCACAGTGGGGGAGACTCAATGCATGGGACAGGCATAAGGCAAACCTGGTGGGGGCAGGAGGCCATAGGCTGTAGGGTCACTAGGAAGAAGCCAGAAGGGGAAGGAAGGAAACATATTCAATTCAGTGCTTTAGAGTAACTGGTAATTGCTATTTTTCTTTTAAACTTAGATTGTGGGCTTTTCGTGACACTGTACTTTCTTTGTTGTCTTTACTTAGAATTGTTTTTGGGCTGTTGAAAATTTAAAACGTAGTGGTGGTGTAATTCTGTGCTGTCTTTAATTGCTGAAAATTTTATATTGGCTTGTCTGACTGCCCTGTAGTTGGGTGAAGGGTGTTAATTGTCTGGCCTCTGACCTCAGCTACGTGATAACTGGAGGTGGGGCTTAGTCAGAGTTGAGGTAGCAAGTAGAGTTTTATTTTCTCGGAAGAAGCCAGAAGGGGAAGGAAGGAAACATATTCAATTCAGTGCTTTAGAGTAACTGGTAATTGCTATTTTTCTTTTAAACTTAGATTGTGGGCTTTTAGTGACTGTACTTTCTTTGTTGTCTTTACTTAGAATTGTTTTTGGGCTGTTGAAAATTTAAAAAGTGGTGGTGGTGTAATTCTGTGCTGTCTTTAATTGCTGAAAATTTTCACCCCCCCTTCCCCCAACTCTTAATTATATGCCCTGTTAAATCTGATTGACAGGAGCTAAACACAGGGTATAGTAAGGGGTGTGAAGTAGGAGGGGCATAAGTGGGAAGAAGCCCACCCTCAGCACAAGTGTTTTGACTCATTTATTTATTTATTAGTTTCTTTTCTTAATTTTCTTTAAAAAAAAAATCTGAGGATCAGTGGCAGGATTTTTAGGACAGTAAATTAATAAAAAGGGCACTAGGAGAGCTTCAGTAGCAGACAAGTAGTGGAATAGCAGTATAATTGCAGTATAATGTGGGGAGTGGTGCAATGCAGTGGCTGTGGGGCAGCCATATTCAGGCAGACCTTCTGGACACTGAGGTGCTGTCCTATCTGCATGCATCTCTCTGGACTGCGGGATGAGGTAGCCAGACTCAGAGCGGAAGTAAACTGGGTCAGGAGTACCATCACCCTTATCCAGAAACCACCCAATCCAATGCAACTGCCTCAAAGGATGCCGAAAACGAGGAGCACTTGGATGACAGTGGGCTCAGGGAGGGTTAGAGTGGTCGGGCAGAGGCACATCCCAGATCCTATTCCACTCAAGAACACATATGCCACACTGGCAAACAAGGACAACCAAATAGAGGTACCCGGAGAAGTGAAAGGAAAGGATGTGGAGGTTAGCCAAGGAGGTGACCTCAGCGGGGAAAACAGTGGACCCCAGAGGAGGAAGAGGAAGCGGATCCTGGTGGGGGACTCCATCATAAGAGGGATCCAGCTAGGAACACAGGAGGGGAGGACAGGGGCTGAGGTGCCTACCAGGTGCCACAGCATGGAGGAGTGGAAGGAAGATCCTGGGGATCACTGGGAAGGCAAGACAGGAGGGTGAGCTGGATGTCATTATCCACCTAGGTACTAATGACCTGGCAAATGGGGAGCCAAAGAGTTCAGGAAGAGTTTAGGAAATTGGGGAGGGTCTCAAGCAAGTAGCTACTTCTGTCACTTTCTCGAAGTACTACCTCGAGGCAAGAAAGTATAGGGTTCGTGCACCAGGAACTTTAACTCATGGTTGAAGAACTGGTGCTGTGAGGAAGGGTTTGGATTCATTGGTGACTGGGGACCCACCTGGAGGGATGGAGGTTTGTTCAAGCCTGATGGCCTGCATCCATCCTGGTAGGGAATCAAGCACTCAGTGATAAGTTTAAATGCTACATTGACAAACATTTAAACTAGCAAAGGGGTGGAGCGCAAGGAGGTACCTACTTGCTCACCACAGCTAACACCGTGGAACCAGTGAACCAGAGGGTGGCTATCTCTGCAAAGCAGTGTGCAAAAGATGGAGATTAGTGCCCAAGAGGTGGATAGGCAGAAAAGGGGCAAAATTCAGCAGAAGGGGAGACAGCAAGGAGAACCAGGGATAAAGGACAACCAAGAAAGGGGCTGGAGCAGAACAGCGAAACAGTCTAGGGAGGTCAAATCATGGAAAGCCTTGTGTGCAAATGCCAGGAGCCTTAGCAACAAGATGGAAGATCTGTAGGCTGTCATGGTGCAGTCAGACCTGGACATTGTGGCCATCACTGAAACCTGGTGTAATGATAACCACGACTGGGAGATGGCCATACCTGGCTACAACATATTCAGAAGAGACAGAGCAGGCAGGAAGGGAGGAGGAGTGGCACTGTATGTGAAAAATTACATAAGGGTCACAGAGATCCAGGAGGAACATAATGGGGGAGAGATACTGTGGGTTAAGCTGGAAAGGAAAATGGGGACAGCCATCCGCACAGGTGTGGTCTATAGATCACCAGCCCAGGAGGAAGAAACAGATAGGGAGCTGATGCTAGCCATCCAAAGGATGGCAGACAAGGGTGAGGTAGTACTGGTTGGAGACTTCAATATTCCAGACGTGGACTGGAGCATCCCATCAGCAACATCAACTAGGAGCAGATTTATCCTGGACTCCCTTCAGGGTGCCTTTCTCAAGCAACTGGTCATGGAACCAACTCAGCAGAAGGCAATACTGGACCTTGTGCTCACAAACAGGGACAGTGTGATGGGGGTAACAGTGGGGGAGCACCTGGGGAACAGTCACCACCAGTCATTGTGGTTTGAAATCACAGAAAGAGCAGAACCAAACCACACAAAAGCACGTATCCTGGATTTTAGGGGGGCAGACTTTGGGAAAATGGGGAGATACTTGAAAGAGGCATTAAGGGAATGGGACAGGAATCAGGGGTTGAGGAACAGTGAGGCAGTATTTAAAATGGGGATTACAAGAACAACAGACTTATGCATTAAGCAGGTTAGCAAGAGGAAAAGGAAGAGGAGACCATTATGGTTTTCCAAAGAGGTAGCAAAGAAAGTGAAAGCCAAAAGATTGCATTCAGGCAATACAAAAGACTCAGGCAGAAGGGATAGGGAAGTACCAGGAGAAGCAAATGGAGGCAGGGAGGTCAGTAAGGAAGCCAAAGCTCAGACAGAAGAACACATTGCAAAATCAGTGGGTAGAGGGGACAAAACCTTTTACAGGTACATAAGTGAAAAAAGAAAGACAAAGGGAGGGATAGTGAGACTGAAGGGGGAGGATGGGGGCCGCATGGAGGATGACAACAGTAAAGCTGACATATTGAACAAGTATTTCTGCTCAGTCTTTACTGAGGAAGAGGAGGGTAATGGGTCTGAAGGGAGTACAAGGGGTGAGAATGGTGCAGAAATGGACACAAGTCCCTTTACATGAGAAAGGGTCCTGAAGGAACTGGAAGTAATAAGAGTTGATAAAGCAATGGGGCCAGATGGGTGCACCCCAGGGTCCTTAAAGAACTAAGAGAGGTGGTGGCTGAACCTCTGGCTATCCTGTTTGCCAATCACTGGAAATAGGGAGGTACCCAAGACTGGAGGACAGCAGATGTAGTCCCTTATACAAAGCGGGAACAAAGAGGAAGCAGGGAACTACAGACCAGTCAGCCTCACCTCAGTAGTGGGGAAGATCATGGAAGCACTACTGAAGGAGAGATTGGTGGAACATCTGGTTGTCAATGGACTACAGGACCCAAGGCAGCATGGTTTCACCAGGGGAGGTCATGTCAGACCAACCTCGTTGAATTTTTGACTGGGTGACTAGGGAGGTGGATCAGGGAAGGCAGTGGACATGGCCTATCTGGACTTCAGCAAGGCCTTTGACACTGTGCCACATAGAAGACTATTACAAACTGGGGAATATGGGTGTGGGCAGGACAGTAGTGTGGTGGGTAGGTAACTGGCTGGGTGGCAGGACATAGAGGATGGTGGTAAATGGCTGTCACTCCACAGAGGGAAGAGTGACCAGTGGGGTACCACAGGGATCAGTGCTGGGACTGGTCCTATTCAATATCTTCATCAGTGACATTGCACAGGACCTAGAAGGCAGAATTTCACTGTTCGCTGATGACACAAAGCTCTGTAACAGAGTAGACACACTAGAGGGTGTAGACAGAATGGGAAGGGACCTGCAGACCTTGAGGAATGGTCAGGGGTTTGGCAGTTGAAATTCAATGCAAAGAAGTACAAGATAATGCATATGGGGCACAAAAACCCTGGCACAATATATCAGTTGGGGGTGAGGATATAGCATGCACCAAGGGAAAGGATCTTGGGGTTATCATCTCTGATGACCTCAAGGTAGGGAAACAGTGTGACAAGGCAGCAGGTAAAGCAAATAGGATGCTGGGATGTATAGGCAGGGGGCATCACCAGCAGGAAAAGGAGGTCATAATTCCGCTATCTGAGACACTAGTGAGCCCCACCTGGAGTACAGTGTACAGTTCTGGAGACCATACCTACGTAGGACATAGACAGGGTAGAGAAGGTTCAGAGGAGGGCAACAAAGATGGTGCATGGATTGCATCACAAGTCCTATGAAGACAGGTTGAAGGAACTGAACATGTACTCCCTGGAGGAGAGGAGGGAGAGAGGGGATATGATAGAGACATACAAGTATCTCACAGGGAGGAACAGGGTGCAGGAATACACTATTTTTAAGTGAAAAAAATGTTCCAGGACTAGAGGGCATGGGATGAAGTTGGAGGGAGGATGATTCAGAGGAAACATGAGGAAGAATTTCTTCACAGAACGGGTGGTGGACAAGTGGAACACCCTGCCAGAGGAAGTGGTGGGGGCTGAAACAATCACGGGATTTAAGAATGCATGGGATAGACATAAAGGAATTCTGGAGGTCAGTGGTAAGGGGCAACAGACTTCTAGGAAAACATAAACTGAACTTACAAGCTCAAATGGGCAGACTGGGTGGGTCATAGGCCCTTATCTGCCAACACTGTCTATGTATCTATGTATATGCAGCAAATCCATTAGATAGGGAACAGGGCAGATTGGCTGGGCTGGGCAGTCCTTCTCTGCTGTCATGGTCCCTGTTCCCATGTGTGCCTGTTTCACCTTGGTAGGCTAGTGTCTCCCCTCCAACATGATCCCGACCCCCGGTAGCCCCAAAACACACTGAAATCCCTGGTGATCTAGGGGTCCCCCCCACCCCCCAGCATGATCTCTGATCCCCAGTAGCCACAAAAATCACAAAAATCCCTGGTGTTCTAGTGGTTCCCCTACCCCCCCCAGCATGATCCCTGACCTCCGGTAGCCCTGAAAATCACAGAAATACCTGGTGGTGTAGTGATCCCCCCACCTGGAAGTGCAACACCTGATAACCCATAAACAGCATCAGTATGGCACCGGCAACTGGCTCAGCCCTCCTCTCACCACCACGGCCAGCCTCCAGTAGCACTCATGCATACCGCAGTTAGTGGTCAGCCATGGTGGTGAGAGGAGAGCTGAGCTGGTAGCTGGTCACCAGGACTATACAGATGCTGTTTTCAGGTTACAGGGTGTCGCACTTCTGGGTGGAGGGACCACTAGACCACCAGGTATTTCTTTGATTTTGGGGGCTACTAGAGGTCGAGGTTCATCTTGGGGCCACTAGAACACCTGTTGTGGGATTTCTGTGATTTTGGGGCCATCGGGGGTCAGGGATTGTGCTGGGGTGGGGGGATAAATAGACTACCAGGGAATGTACTGTTTGGAGTGGCTACCGGGGGTCAGGATTCATGATGGGGGGCACCTCCACTGCATAACTGCTGCATTACCATCAGCTAGGTGATATTTAGCGTCGTGTTGCAGGTCATACTAATGCCCGTAGCGCGGTGCTGTATGTTTGAATATGCCTCGCTGCCAGCATTCCTGGGCACTCCCCTAACCCCACCCCTGCATACTATTATCTTTTAGTGTCAACACTACCACACAGCACCGGTGCTAATTGGGCTTTTGAATATTACAGCTTGTGCAAATCCAGCACTATTCCAGCACTACGGCTTTGCGGCAGGTGCAAAGCTTTGAGTATCTGGCCCACAGTCTTCTTTATGTCAGACTGTATCTAACTACAAATAAATATCTCTCTGTCTCTATCTCTCTCACACACTGTCTGTAGCTAATGATAAGCACAGCCCTTTTCTGATGACCAGGAGGGAAAACACAGTTGCAACAAAAAAATAAAAAATGCAGCAGTTGTAAACCAGACAATATTATAATAAACACATCTCCAATACCACTATAACTTTTATTGCAAGTCATTAGTAAAAGTACTCTACAAAGCATGTTTTGGGGGATTTTAAAGCATAGTTTCTATTTTACAAACAGCAGAGCAGACCCTTCTCTCTCAAACACCCATAAGGTCTTCAGTAAGTGGAGGGAGTCACACCTGTACATTTGCTGTGAAATGCAGATCCATGTGACCATTTATTTTCCATGGCAAGATTACCTGTGGAATTATACTCCACAGATAGACATTTCTGCAGAATATAGTCCATATATGGCAATGCAATTTTGGCACTTTAAGTGGTCTAGTGGAACAAAAATTGGCAACATGCAGGATACCATTAATGATAAGGTTACTCATCATCAAGCCTAAAACATTGAAATGGGTGTATTTGTATTACATTTGATAAGTGTAATATATGTAATCTAGGTAATATGGCTGCAGAAAATTTTATTCAGACTATATTGACATCTGGATAATTTTATTCCACAGTAATAGAGTGAACAATCCATTCCACAGTATTGCACCACACAATTTTACAATTGCCATCTGATGAAATTGGGTTGAATTTTAGTAGAATTTCCTAAAACTCCATGGAATTTTGTTCTGCTGGAATTAAAAAATTCCACACAACACTAGTAAGTGCACTAGGCAAGACATTGTCTATTTTTAGGCATGATCTGGGAGGTTTCAAAGTGTCAAACAACAGACAATCAATTGACAACACTGAATAAGTGAGTTGAAAACAGTGATACACGGCAACACTACATAATACGAAAACTTGAATGCATAAGAATTATAATTGCACTCTGAAATGTATATAATCACAAAAAACAATGCAAATTCTAATCATACCAAATATATAGGGTTTAGAAACTGATTGAAGAAACTGGCTTTGTTAGAGAGGAAATGTTATTGCCGTAAATTAGTCATAGACACTAGTCATCAAGTACTGCAATTTACAGTTTCTTGACTAAGTTTTAAAAGTTGTTGAGTATATACGAATATATGAAGAATGCCAGCAGATAGAGGCCTGATGGTCTATTTAGTCTGTTCAAGTGAGCAGCTGGCAGTCTGTTACACTGCAGCTGCTCCCACCTCTCCTACCTGCATATCCAGTTTCATGCCCATACTAGCTGTTACCCCTCCCCCAGTATCTCATTGGTGACCTTCCCCCAGACTTTGTTACATCTCCTCTTAAAACTGCCCACCATCTTTAAGGATGCCACCTCCTCAGCCAGCGCATTCCACTCTGTCACCACTCTCTCCATGAAATAGTGCTTTCTCATTTCACTGCTGAATCTACCACCCTCCAACTTTAGATTGTTCTCCCTAGTGTCACTCCCTCCCCATAATTTTAAAATTCCCTCTATACCATCTTTATTTATGCCTGTCATATATTTGAAGGTTTCTATCGTGTTCCCACTATCCCTCTGTTCCTCCAGGGAGTACATGTGAAGCTCCCTTAGTTTCTCCTTGTAGGATTTGTCCTCCATACAGCAGATCATCCTGGTTGCTTTGCATTGGAACCCCTCCAGCAATTTAACATCTTTGATTAAGTAGGTGTGCCATAACTGCATGCAGTACTCTAGATGTGGCCTCACCAATGACCTGTACAGTGGCAGGATGACCTACCCTCTCCTGGACATGATTCCTCTGGCAATACACCCAGCATCTTATTAGCCTTAGCTGCCACTTTTCTGCACTGCACTGATTGGTTCATTTGCCATGTTAATATCACCTCAAGATTTCTTTCCTTCTCTGTATGGGATAACTATACTCATCCATTCGGATTCCTTGCATTTCTTGCTCCCAAGTACATGACTTTGCAATTCTTTGCATTGAAGCCCAGCTGCTATGTTTCTGACCAGTGCTTGAGTCTAGCCAGATCATCCTGTATCCTCTGCCACCCCTCTGTCATCCACCACTGCACCTAACTTTGTGTCATCCATAAAAAGACTGATCTTATTCATAATCCCATGCGAGATGTGTGTAGGAGTTCAATAAATTCTGACTGGGATATAGCTCAAGAATTCTGAAGCAAAATAGGAAAATTCAGGTTCTGCATATTTGTGTGGCATTTTTGGGTTGACAATAATGCCTGAGTTAGAGGCCTCAGGCTATTGGCATAGGCTGGTTTCTCAAGAAATGAGGCTGAAGAGGAAGGGTTTCCTGTCAAAGTACTTTACCAACAAGACATCCAATGTTAAATGTGCACACTGCAGCTGGATGATAGCTCACTCAGGCTAGATTAAAGTAAACAGTTACCATGTTTGATGGGATGTAGCCATGGTAAAACAGTATATGTTATTTTAGTTTATAGCCCATCTTCTCAGATTAGATTTGGAAGTGTTGAAATAAGAGAAGACACCATAGCTTGATTAAGGCAGAGGGGTTTCTTGTGCTACTATCATGCTAGCTTAAGGGTTTGATTTAGTTTTACTCTTTATGTAAGGCTCAGTCTAGAGCATACAGACTTACCGACTGCATTTCTGTGTAGTGAGAAATCAAGAATATTATTAAACCCAACACACAGATATTTAAAAGTGTTGGCCATCTTAAGCAAGGAACCATGAAGGCACATTGGGCCACATTTTCAAAGGCAATGCAGGTCTTGTGTCATACCCTTTTTTTGGTGCAGCTGCTCCAAACATGTTTGCCACAACTATGCCTGATTTTGTTGAGTAAGGTGAAGTTGTGACACTTTACCTGATTTACGGCAGCTAGTGCCAAATATTTGGTGCAATCCCCATAAAAATGGCATCTAGGATTGCCACAAGATAAACACGGGACCTAATATTGATGCATTTTTTTACATTGTTGAAGAGGTACAGATACATAATAATCCAAACACTTTTCATTTGATACCTTTACTTATGCAGTAAGAGTGAACATAAACAGTGATAAATTTATTTATCTGAGCAACTATGTGTATAAGCAAGAAATAACACATGACGAAGTGTGGTTCATCACCTGATAAGAGCAGGCCCTGGGGAGTACTAAGGCACGAGGTGCTTGCACTGAGTGTCTTATGCCACTGGGCATGCTCTTATCAGGCGACAAACCACACCTCAGAGTGTGTTATTGCGCTTATAAAATGGGAATGTAAGTAAGTATTTAAGAATTAAAAAAAGAAGAAAAAACATGGCAAAAAAATGTAAAAATGTAAGTTACATAATGAAATAGTAAAAAAAATAGTCCCCCATTGATAATTTCTAATGGCCAGTACAGGGTGCTGCTGTCCCTACCCCAGACACACACACACACACACACACACACACACACGTAGTGGACAGGTTATTCCTTCATACCACCAGACAGGTACACATTCATTTTTATTTTATGTCTAGAGCATTTGTTTCTGAGCCAGGAAATAAAAATGACCTCTGTCATAGAAGTGCTGTCTGATGTGATGCCCCCTCACCCCTTCCGAGGCATGCATTCAGAGATACACACAATTTTTCAATTTGTAAATGTGTGGGGTTTGCTGTTAATTGAAGACTGTATGTATGATTTGTTTTTATTTTAAAATATTCAAATGTGCTCATTTGTCTTACAGCAAATGTTAGGTTTCAGAGAGAGCGAGCGTGTCTCACTGGAGTTTCCGTAGTTACCGTTTTTCACTGACCACTTCCTATATTGTGTTTTTAAACATGGGGTGGCCTGTCATTGAGGAATTTTTTTTACTTTTCTTTTATTTTGTACTTTGAATATGTAATGTGGAGAGGTGAGTCTGAGGGCATATGAATGAGTTTTTAGCCACGGGACGGGATTACTTTTATTTGAAACCTGGAAGTATACGAACCAAAGAACACAGATCAGGTTTTACTTACCAAAAAAAAAACACACACAAAAAAAACATCACCAGTAGAAAACAGGAAGTTGTCATCCCTCTGCACAGACAGCTGATGAGACCCCATCTGGAGTACTATGTGCAGTTCTGGAGACTCCATTTCCGCAAAGACATAGACAGGGTTTAGGCTATCCAGAGGAGGGCAACCACAATGGTGCAGGTTCTGCACCAGAAGACATACGAAGAGAGACTAAAGGAGCTTAATATGTATACCCTTGGGGAAAGGAGGGAGGGGTGGACATGATAGAAACTTTCAAGTACCTCAGGAGAATCAACAAAGTCCAAGAGAGTGCAAGAACAAGAAGGCACAATTTGAAGATAGATGGGGGACGGCTCAGTGGTAATGTGAGGAAGTATTTTTTCACAGAGAAAGTTATGGATATATAGAACAGCCTTCCTGAGGAGGTCATGAAGTCAAAAATAGAGGGTGAATTCAAGAATGCACGGGAGAGACATAAGGCAATTCTAGTGGGGGGAAGGAGGAAGTAGGCTGTTGTTTAACTAGGATCTGCAGCTTATCCATAGGTAGGGAAATGGGCAGACTAGGTGGGCCAAGTGGTCCTTATATGCCTTCAAATTCTATGTTTCTATGTAAGCTTGTGCACGTAATTAGTGAGCTGGGCGGATACAGCTTTCTTCAACAAGTGGACAACTAGACCCAAAGCAGCATGGTTTCACAGTAGGGAGGTCCTGCCACACTATTCTAGTTGAATTCTTAGACTGGGTAACAAAAACAGTAGAACGGGTGGTGTGGTTGATGTTGTATACCTGGACTTCAGCAAAGCCTTCGACTCCATTCCCCACAGGAGGCTAATCAACAAGCTGGAGCACATAGGCATCAGGCAGAAAATAGTAAATTGGACTAAAAGCTGCCTTCTTGGGAGGACCCAAAGAATACTAATAAATTGTACTCCGTCAAGGAAGGGTAATTTAACTAGTGGAGTACTGCAGGGTTCAGCACTGGGACCAATCCTCTTCAATATATTTAATAGTGACATTGCTGATGGACTGGAGGGGAAAGTGTGTCTGTTTGCAGATAAAACAAAGCTCTGCAACAGAGTGGACATACCCGAAGAGGCTCTAGGGATTGAGTCTGACCTAAAAAAAATAGATAAATGGTTGAGAGACTGGCAGCATAAATTTAACACCAAAAAGTGTAAGGTCATGCACCTAGGAAGATACAACCCAGTAAAGAAATACTTTCTGGGAGGTAACCAGTTGGCAACAACCAAATTCGAGTGTGACCATGGGGTACTCATATCTGTTGACTTGAAGGTAGGCAGGCAGTCCGAAAAGGCAGCACAAAAAGCTAACAGCATTCTGGGCTGCATATGGAGGGGCATCTCAAGTAGGAAAAGTGAGGTAATTATGCCACTGTACAACTCCCTGGTGAGACCTCATCTGGAGTACGTGGACCGACTGGAGACAGTACAGAGAAGATTGACAAAGATGGTGCAGGGTCTGCATCATGAGTCATATGAGGAAAGACTACAGCAACTCAACTTATACTCCCTAGAACAGAGGAGAGATGGGGATACATAATAGAGACCTTCAAATACCTCAAGGGTATAAACAAGGTACAGGCACAGAGCCTTTTCAGGGTAAACAACAGTACCCAGACTAAAGGTCAAAATATTTGCTTGATGGGAGGTAGATTCAAAAGCAGCATCAGGAAATTCTTCTTCACTGAAAGGTGGTGGAGTCTTGGAACGGCCTACCGCCATGGGTGGTAGAGGCAAAGATGGTTAGGGAATTTAAGCTAGCATGGGACAGAAAGTGTGGAAACCCTGAGAAATAGACAACAAACTAGGTGGGAAGGGGGGCAGAATAAATGGGCAAACTAGATGGACCATACAGTCCCCATCTGCCATCACATTCTATGTTTCTATGTTTAACAACCAACAATTTATTTAACATAGGCAATAAGACAGTTGACTGGAAATTATTCATATGTTTTGGACTGACATTTTTATAGGTAGGCACCAAATGAGCTAGTTTCCATACATAAGGAAATACACTTGTAGTGAACAATTGCTAGGTTGGTTGAGCAGATTCAATGGGCCACTGTACTTTTATGCCATCATTATTTTGTTTCTGTGTTTAGAGTGAAGGGTTTTGGGAATGGGACAGATAAATTGCATGCTGCAAGTTTTAGTAGCCTAGGCAGAGACTGTTCAATCCTTTTTTTTTTCTTTGTAGATTCATGTTTGAACAATTTATGGACCTTAACGGCACTATCCACTCTCATGCAGAATGGGGAAAGTCTAGGGTAGATGAAACCATGTTGTAAGGCCAGTCCTGTGGAAGAAGGGCACATAGCCATTATGTGGATCCTCAAATAGCTGAGATACTCTGACTCTGTGGGCAGCACTCTACGGCCATAAAAAACGGCCTCCGCCAGTGAAGCACAAAGACTTTTTTCACCCACCTCGTGGAACTCGTCCCCGAAACCAAGCCAAGGATCCCTGAATGGCTGAGATACTCTGGCTCCATAGGCAGCACTCTATGGCCATACAAATGGCCGCTGCTATCAGCGCACCAAGACTTTTTCACCAGCACTCCTGGAACTAGTCCCCAGATCCAAGCCAAGGATCCCCAAATGGTTGAGATACTCCGGCTCTGTGGGCAGCACTCTACAGCCATACCAATGACTGCCACCAGCGGAACACCAAGACTTTTTCACCCATATTCCTGGAACTCATCCCCCAATCCAAGCCAAGGATCCCCGAATGGCTGAGATAGTTCGGCTTTGTAGGAGGCACTCTACGGCTGTACCAACAGCAGCTGCCAGTGGAGCACCAAGTCTTTTCACCCACGCTCCTGGAACTCATCCCTGGATCCAAGCCAATGATCCCTGAATGGCTGAGATACTCCGGCTCTTTGGGCAGAACTCTACAGCCATACCAACAGCCGCCGCCAGCAGAGCACCAATATTTTTTCACCTGCACTCCTGTAACTTGTCCCTGGATCCAAGCCAAGGTATGACCACTCAGATTTAGAACATAACGCTTCAGAGCTGATTGATGTGGCTATTTCCTTACTGAGCTCTGATTATTCCGCAGTGCCTTTTCCTCTGCCTGAGTGGAGTGCCAGCCAAACCACACTGGGCATTCAATGAATTGCTCGATCCTCATCCTCCTACTTGGACTTTGGGGCCAAAATTTTCCCCACCCTCTCCCAGGCCTCCATTAAATTCTCTCTCGCCCCACTTTCTGGGCATTACAATTAACATCCATTGGTGCAAATTGCTTCACTCCTAGCAAAACTTGACCTACCTCTACTCACTCCTAAGTGTTATCTGTCTCACAGCCCCTCACCACAATCACTGCCTCTACCCTAATCTATGTAGTGATTCTGTGCCTCTCATCTCCTCTAAACCCTGAACTCAGGGCTTACTCTCTGGCCCTATAATCAGGGAGTATACTAGGAATAGTAGCACAACCAGTGGTTCACTAATTACACTACCACTGGTCTATCCCGCATCCTGAGTCTGAGATCTATGATATGCCACTATAATTTGCTTGGTTGTTTTCATATCTGGTAGGCCTGTGCTGAGCCCCACTCCTTAACTGAGGTTAGCTCATTGAAACATTCTAAGTGCCCCTACCTAGCTTTTACTCATCAGGTCTATCATCTCACATGACTGCAGCTGAAATGGGTCTGCCTCCTAGACTTCAACTTGCCTTGATACTGCTTGCTATATTTTTGCCCAGTCTAGACATGGACCTCCTTGTGCATGATGCAGACCCCTCCTGCATTCTGGTTCTACACTAGCAAGAAATGATTTTCAGGAGGGTTACAACCCCTGAGCAATCCTGCTTCCCCTCCACTTGGATATTACGTATGAATTACAGTCTAAATTAATTTGCCTGATAGAAACATAGAAACATAGAATTTGACAGCAGATAAAGACCGCTTGGCCCACCTAGTCTGCCCATTGCCCTATCTAACGGATAAGCTGCAGATCCTAGTTAACCAACAGCCTACTTCCTCCTACCCCCCACTAGAATTGCCTTATGTCTGTCCCATGCATTCTTGAATTCCCCCACTGGTTTTGACTCTATGATCTCCTCAGGAAGGCTGTTCCATGTATCCGCAACCCTCTCTGTGAAGAAATACTTCCTCACATTACCTCTGAGCCATCCCCCCTCTATCTTCAAATTGTGCCACCTTGTTCTTGCACATCTCTTTTTCTGAAAGATGCTACCCTCTTGGACTTTGTTGATTCTCTTGAGGTATTTGAAAGTTTCTATCATGACCCCCCCTCTCCCTCTTTTCCCCTAGCTGCTCTGGTTAACCTCCACCTGCAGACTGACTCCAACTATACAGCCTCCCTCTCAAGGAAAAAATGCACCTGGACCCACATGTCACTCGTATGTCATCTTCAACAATCTCTTATCCTACTGCTCTTACTATTATCTGGGAATGTTCACCCTAACCCCCTACCAATAGAACGACTAAACAAAAAGGCCACCTCACTATTTTCTCATTAAATATCAACAGTCACCTCTCTAAGTTTGCTCACTTCCATGCATGGGTGCAGGAGATTAACCCCGACATTATAGCACTCACCGAAACCTGGCTTTCTCCCGAGATCCCGTTTGCATCTATCTCCTTCGAAGGCTACAATTCCTTCAGACAAGATAGGACTGCCAAACGTGATGGAGGGTGCTTAGTTTATACCAGGTCTGGAATAAAGATGCAGACACTTCATAGCAGTCAGCACACTAAAGAGGCCCAAATTCTGAACTTTAAATTAAGCATAGGTCCTCAAAATAAAATCCTGCTGTTCGCTACAGTATATTTACCACCTGGGCACCAAGCTGTCGGTCTCAACCATGTCATTGATAACCAGCAGCAGTTAGGCAATCAAAGGGAGAAGGTCATTGTAGGTGATTTCAATATTAACTGTCAGTCCCAGAAGGAAACAAAAGCCAGGGACCTAATATCTAGCCTCTTCCTAACACAGATGGTCACTGTGGACACCCAACATTATTACAAAACTGGAAGCAGTTCCCTTATAGACTGGCTCCTGACCACACATCCGGAGCATGTATCTGATGTCACAGTCCTGCCTGACAGCCTAATCAACCACTCCCTGATTAAGTGTACCTGGTTAAGCAATTTCACCAAGGATCCACTGAAGGTGTCCAAGAATCACTGCCTGAGGCCTGACCTGCTCAATCACTTTAAACAGTACCTGACACAACTTGATTGGTCCCCACTGGATGGAGACATTGATGGCAATGAGGCCCTCAACTACTTTGTAACAATCTTCAACCATGCTTGTGACATTTTTGGGCCGTATAAAACAAAAACAATCAAGGGAACCTCTAATCCATGGCTTACCGACTCCCTCATTGGACTTATGAAGAACAGAGACAATCTTTGGCACATAGCTAAAGCATCTGGAACAACTACTGCAACTAATTCCTACAGGGCAGCCAGAAACGCCTGCACCAAACTTATTAGACAGGCTAAAGCCACCTACTATAAAGATATACTAAGTAAAACCTGGGTTCTGGTAAAGAATTTTGGAGCTCTTTGAAATCCTTACTGGGCAAGGTCCCCAATGGCCCCCTGATCTTCTAGTTACGGCTAAGGGGCCCCTACAGGAACCCATTGACATTGCCAATGAGCTCAACAATGCTTTCATGGACCTATCTGGTGTTCTCCCTGGTGATTACCTTAAATATCTGCAAAGTCAGCATGGTCCAAGCAAATTCCCCAAAGGAATGATGTACCACCATTTTACTTTAGACATGTCACCAAGACTGAAACCTTCAAGCATAATAAAAGGGCACTTGGCAAAATCAGGGTTGGGGCTGATCTGATTGACATGAAGCTGGTTGGACTTCTAATGAGTGAACTGGCCGGTCCTATTACTAAGGTGCTCAATGCCTCTCTTAAATCGGGAGTGTTTCCAAATGCCTGGAAGTCAGCAATCATCACGCCTGTCTTTAAGGCAGGGGACAAATCCCAAACATCCAACTACAGAACTATATCCATCCTACCTCCCCTTTCAAAGGTTCTTGAGAGAATGGTCTTGGAGCCGCTTACTGAATACCTGGATACATATAATCTACTTTGCCCAGAGCATCACGGCTTCTGAAAAAAGCACTCGACACTCACCGCCCTAGCCGATTACTCATCTCAGCTATATGATGCCTTAGATAGTGGGCAGGCAGTTGGGTCGGTCTTCATTGACCTTATGAAGGCATTTGACTCTGTTAATCACAACCTTCTCGTAAGTATCCTCCTGTATACAGGTCTATCCCCAGATACGTTATGGTTTGGCAGCTACCTCTCCAACAGGTCACAACATGTGAAAATAGGGGATACCCTATCTGCAGCTAAGGAGGTGCTACTAGGAGTTCCACCGGGGTCATTTCTTGGACCTCTACTCTTCAGCCTTTTTATCAACTCTGCACCCACAGCTTGCTCAGCATGCACAGTTCTCTTTGCTGACAATGCAGCAATATCAATTGCTGGAAATGACAACTCCACCACTACTGAACTGCAAAACAGCTTCCTAAAACTTGAAGCTTGGTTTAAACAAAACAAGCTACTATTAAACCACAAAAAAACAAAGAGTCTGCAATTCCCCACCTCCCACAGCAAAAAGAAATACCTATCTCTGCTTATACAAAACCAAAAGGGTGAGATACTAGAACAAGTAACAAAATTAAAATATCTAGGCATTACCTTCAATGACACACTCACCTTCTCAAGCCACATTGACTCTATAATCAAGACTGCAAACATAAAACTTGGTGTTCTTTTCCAACACAGGCATTCGTTGACATCTGATGCCCTCAAACTTGCCACTAGTAGTTCTATACTGTCATCTATTAATTGTAGGCTGCCTATTTATGGGGCTGGCAGAAAAGCTGTCCTTAATAGGATTAGTACACTCATCAATAAGGCCTGCCATCTAACATTGGGGGTGACTCTTGATATCCACACCTGCTAGCTCTACAATGATGCTGGGTGGCTCCCTCTAAATCTTAGAGTGCAATTTCAAACCTGCCTACTTCAAAAAAAAGTGCTTCTTGGTCTCACCTCCTCCTTTCTGGATAGTCTCTTTAAGCTGTCAGTTCCAACAAAATCAACTGGAAGTGTGGCTACTGACAAGCTGGTGACCCCCTTCAACAGGACAAAGCTTACCCAGAATTCCATCCTGTTTCAAGGACTGAAACAGTACAATGAGCTACCTACTTACCTCACTGGCACGCCCAAGATCACTACTTTCAAATCTGGACAAAGATCCTTTTTTAGCACTAAAATTACATGTACCGGCCCACACTAATGAGGCAGGACCTCATCCTCCCATATTGTATCTCTTCTCTACACATCCCCCTCCTCCACCCTCATTCACCTGATGATGTCCACTTATGGCTGACAACACTACCCTACCCTACCCTACCCCCCTTCCCACCTCTGATGATGCCATTTTCTGGCTGACCACCCTACCCCTACCGTCTTAGGTTGGCCAACTATATAGTGAACTCCTAGCATGAGCCTTGTCAACCTTCTCTTACCAGCCCTTCTTCTCTGTTAATTTACTGACTAACTTGATGTATACAGGTCTCAGTTTTATTTTACTGCCTCTGTAAATGATGTATATAAGTCTCAACTTAATTTTTTACTTTCCACATTAAATGTATCAATTTAATTTTCTGTATACCTTGTATTAATGTTATTGTTTGTCCAACACTGACTTGGAAACTTTAAAAATGAGTCCTTGACTCAAGGGTGTTAATCCCAAACTGAAATAAATAAATAAATAAATAAATAAATAAATAAATAAATAAATAAATAAAATGTGTGATGGGGATGTTTGCAAGATTCTCTAAGCAGACAGGTCAGAGAAGTGAATGATAAAAATATTAGCAATACTGTTAGTGTTATTCCAATTTATACCATTCAATTCAATATCCTAAAAAAAAGTCATACCTATTCAAAACTATACATTTATTAATGCATTTTCAGAAGTCCTTTGGGTTGCTGCAGAGAAGGACAGTAGGTGCTAGCAGTTTTTTTAATAGAATGCATGGCTTCTACACACGTTTCTCTGTTTTCTATATTCTTCCAAATGATGTGTCAGGCATTATTGTGTCATGTTTAGTTTTACTGCCTTCCTATGCAAGACACTCTGAGCCAAAGGAATAGAGTGCACCCCCCAAAAAAAAATTGCCTTGTCTTATCTTGCCTTGAAACAAACCAAGCACATGTGCCTGATTTTGAAAAGAGTTAGTAATTCACTGTTTAGCCATGTAGTGACAGTGTCTTTGACTCTCCTTTTTATGGCTGCAGTAGGCAGAGCCCTACAGACATCTTGCTATCACAGAAGAAAAATTGAGCTCATTAGATTCTGAATGAACTTCACAAAATTGAAGTTGCATTAGAATTACTCTGCTAGAGCTATTTAGAGCAGTTTGACTTTGGTATTTACCTGCTCCACACTATTTTGGAGAGAGAGAGAGAGAGAGAGAGAGAAGAGAGCGAGAAAGAAACTAAAACTATTTGATCCAATACACCTCTTCTACATGGAGCATACTCATGCCATCTCAAATTACAGTGAGTGGATGTGCTCAGTGTAACTGCACTACTTAGAAAAGAAAAAGAAAAGAAAAAAGCCTGCTCCCTCTCTCTCTCTCTCTCTCTCTCTCTCTCTCTCTCTCTCTCTCCCACCTGTATGGCATTTCAGTTATATGGGATGTACAGATAAAACCCATTCCTAATCCTAAGAGCTATGTTTTCCATTAGGAGATCTGCAACAGTTTGTGTGTGTGTGTGTGTGTGTGTGTGCACACGCCACTCTGTTAACCCTTTCCTGGTAAATTAACCTTTTCCTAATAAACTTGCAAATGGCTGTAATGCTATATGTTAGCAATGCACAGTTCAGAACCTGAAGCAGTGCATTTGTGTGTGTGTGTGTGTGTGTGTGTGTGTGTGTGTGTGCATGTTTGTGCATGTGTGGCACTGTGTTCTAGTCGTTATTATAGATACATACCTAGATACATAGAAGTTGATGGCAGATAAGGACCACTTGACCCACTCAGTCTACCATATTAATCCCTATCTATTCTGAGGCCCCATGGTCAAACTGAACTCTGGAGCCCCCCTTGCCACCAGGATACCTTTGTGTCTATCACAATCCTTCTTAAATTCGGTGACCAGTTTAGCCCCTACCACCCCCTCTGGTAGGCTATTCCAGGGGTCCACCAACCTCTCTGTGAAAAAACATTTTCTCACATGTCACCTGAGCCTTCCTGCCCAACTTCATTTTGTACCCCTTGACTTGGAGCATCTCTTATTTTGGAAGATGCTTCCTTCCTGTACTCTGTTTATACCAATGATGTAGTTGTATGTCTCAGTCATGACCCCTCTCTCTCCTTTCCTCCAAGGAATACATATTTAGCTCCTTTAGTCTTTCCTCATAGGTCTTATCTCACAGGCCCTGCACCATTTTTGTTGCTCACCACTGCACTGTTTCCACCCTGTCAATGTTCTTTCACAGATGGGGCCTCCAAAACATGATGCAGTATTTCAGGTGTGGTCTCATGTCTTATACAGGAACAAGATGACCTCCCTCTTTCTACTCATTCTATCCCTCCCTGTGCACCCAAGCATCTGACTAGCTTTTACAGCTGCCTTATCACACTGCCTAGTTTCTCTTTGATCCTCAGAGATGATAACTCACAGGTCCCTTTCCTGTTTATTGACTGTCAGTACCTCCCCACCTAGATTGTAATTTGCCCGTGGGTTCATGTGCCATATGTTCATGATCCTGCACTTCTTTGCATTGAATCTCAGCTGCCTTTCTTCAAACTACTTCTCCAGTTTTTTAAGGTCTTCCCTAATTCTTTTAACATCTCCTGACATATCCGCTCTATTGCATACCTTTGTATTGTCTGCAAAGAGGCATACCTTCCCTCCAGTCCTTCTGCAATGTCCCTAATAAAGACACTGAAGAGGACAGGTCCCAACATCAACATCTGCAGCACCCTGCTCATCATGTCTCCATCTCCAGAGTATTCCCTGTTTACCACAACCCTCTGATTCTTGCCATTCAGTCAGTTCTCCACCCAAAGAACTATTTTTGGATCCATCCCTAGGCTGCACATTTTGTTAATCAGCCTTCTATGGGAGACAGTGTCAAAGGTTTTTCTGAAGTCCAGATAGGCTGCATCACTACATCTCCCTGGTCCACTACCTTAGTTACAGTACCCAGTCATGCCGTACATTTGTACAATGAGTTAGAGCAAAACACAGTGCTTATGCTAAATACAATAAAAGTTATGGTTAGATGTATAAGTAAATAAATGCCATATAAGGCAGTATATATGTGTTAGTAGCTGTGCAGCAATGCTCTGTTTGTGTAGACAGTGCACTGCTACAGTATGTTATACTGGAATATATATGCATAGATGTGTATATGTATTAGTCAGTGTGTGTGTATCACAACAATTAGAAAGTGCAGTTAGTTGGCTAAGTGATTAGTGCAAAAACTGCTAATATGCATTTCCCCACTATCTAGATCAGTTCCACCCTTATGCACATCATTGCTGATTTAAATGAGGTGTCTACTGGCAACCCCCCCAACACTATACAACCTCCATTGGAGCCTGAAAAGAAGAACATGGTCCCTCAATGTCTTTTTTAATCTGTAAAAAAAGGTCCATCACTGATCCAAACCCCACATCTCCAGCCCGATATCCCACTGAGCACTCACCACCCCACACCCTCCAGACCACCTACCCCCACAAACATATACACACTCACTCATCTGAACAGATCCCAGTGTGAAGATTCACTATTCCATGGAAGACATGTTTTTCTGCTGGGACCGGAGACTGCAATATGAAAAATAAGGTAAATGCAGTTGAAAACCCATTGAAATACACTGAACCGTAATACCTCATTTCTCATATAGCAGGCCCCAGTTACAGCAAATGTTCCATATCCCCAACCCATATATATCAACACCATCCACTACTGAATAAAACGTGTAATTGTTAGTATCTCCAGACCTTTTGTTTAATCCAATTTTCTACTAGTTCATTTTGGAGGGAGATTTTTTTTTCTCAAGAGACATGGTAGCTACAGATTGATTTTTGTGTCTCATGTCTTTTCAGCCAGCTCATTCCCATTTTGTTTTGTCCTGCACTGGGTTGAAAGACTATGGTAGTACTACATCTCTTGAGAAAAATCAGCTCCCTCCAAAGTGAACCATAAGAAAAATGGCTTAAGCAAAAGGGCTAGAGAAACCAACAATTACACTTTTTATTCAGTATTGGATGGTGTTGGTGTCTGTGGGATGATGGAATAGAGAATATTTACTCAAGCATACATTTGACACTACCTACACAGAAACGTCTCTATTAAGTAGGTCATTGCAATAACAAGCATACCTAGAATTCTGAAAACCTTTTTTTTCTAACCCAGAAGTGATATTTATAAATGGGTAGGGAGTTTGGGATGGGAGTCATCCTAACAGATAGACAAGTACTAACAGAGTGTGAGGGATCTTTTGCAGTTTCTTATAAAATGGAGAAAAGCAAGTTTGAAAAAATGTGAGCAAGGTACTTTCATTTATCCTTTGCAATGTCTCTTTTTAGATCTAATGTGACTAATTTCAATATGCAACACATTGTGGGAATGTTGGTTTTGTAGAGGGGTCATGTGAGAGGACAGTTTTATCATTTCCAGCATCTATCTGAGCCATGCTCCTGAGCTACTATCCCTGCCAAGTCTAACACACACTATCTTTCTTAAAAAGGAAAAAAACAGTTAATAAAATAACTTTACACAGTAGGTGAAGTGTGGTGGAAATAGTTGGCATGGGGTCATCATGACACGGATGAAACTGCATAAAACAATAATGCCACAGAAACTACAGTGTGTGGCAAAATAAAGTCGACACTAAACACTGACCACAGCACAAAACAGCACACCAGTGGCACACATTACAACATCTTTGTTTTTGTGGGGGGGCTTTGCTGCCCACCCCCCAACTAAATTAAGTAACTCCGAGGGGGGTGTGGACTGAGGGGACAAGGGGGAACTCAGAGTGGGGAAACTTAATTTTTTTTTGCAAAAAAAAACAACAAACGTTTTGCAAAATGGGGAATCAATCCCCGATCACCTGGCTTTCACTGCACCAGGTGCTTGTGCCTTAGCCATTCCGCCATGGGATTGACTCAATCAGGGACAGCACCTGTGGCATCTTCAGCCCTACCTCCAGTTCATAGTGAGCGACAGTGGTAGCAGTAATATCCTACTGCTATTCTACCCCTGTCGCTGTATTGCATTATGCACCTTATATCGCATGGTATACTTGCACGGTTTTGTCTGCAACACATTCACCTGGCACTGGAATATACATGGAGGGAGAAGTAATAAAAAAAAAAATACCGTGCCTGAAGTGTTTTTTTTCTATAAATTTAAAGATGAGCCCCAATTACTCTGTTACAGAAGTGTGCTAGAGATCAGCTTTTCCAGCAACAGCTCTTCCTTAAAAGTAAAATTCTGAGCAGCTGCATATGAACAGTTGATTGTCTGACTGACACATGGATGAGCAGGCTGCCCAGACATCTGCAAAGAAGTGTATCTGCACTACTGTCTAGCATGTGAAGCACTAGTCAGATTACTATATGTGACATCACACTGTGACTTGTGATTCAAAGCACATCTAAGAAGTTTCTTTCCCCCGGTTCCAGCTTTTGCTTATATTGAATTTGTCATACGGCTCAAAAACAGACCTAATGATTGGAAAAAAACATACAGGACACAGATTTCAAGTTTGTGTTTCTTAGCATATGATACAAGCCAGACTGAAACGCATCTAATTTAAGTCACTATCTGTTCTTAAAGTCATTCAGGAAGACAATTGGTATACATTTTGACAAATTCCTGAACTGTATAATTCTCAGAGGATCACTAATAAAGAAAATTCTCCATACACAATAGATGAGAGAATGATCAATGGTTGTAACTGAGAGTGTACCATACAGATAACTCTGTCCTTTTTATTAGTCATTAACCAATCAACTAAGGTGAACCAGGTACCTTTTAAGCAATAAGCCATGAGGGGGTGTTGGTTATCGGAGGATTTACCATGGCAGGAGTGGTATGCCCATGAGGCGCAGCTGAGTGGGTAAATCCTCTCCAGCCATGGTAAATCCCTTGATAACCCACATCCCCCAAGTGGTTTATTGTGATTATACTTTGTTGTTTTTATTTTTTAAAATAATGTTTAATAAAAGTTTTTTACAGTTTTCATTATTTTTATTAATTTTATTATTCCACGAGAAAAAAAAGTTCTCTGTTGCTAGGTGGAAAGTTTGTGTTTCTGCATGTTGCACTAATGGGCTGCTACTGCAGAGCACAGTGTGTGGTTTTGGTTGGGTTTGTGGTGCGAACTACTTGCGTGTTCTACGAAGCAGTAGGAAGTGACTGGGGTTGCCTCTTTTCCTTCAATATATATATTTCTTAAATGGAGGAGTGCGATAGGGTGGTAAATTAATGAGGTGAGACACTGAGTGGACCATAGACAGAGCTAGTGTACAGCAGGAGTCTCATGGCACGATGGAAGGCAGACAGCGCGGGAGCAGAGACTGAGGTGAGGTGGCTGCACTTTTGACAGTTACAGGGAAATCCATGCTGGTCTATCTTTTGTGGGGGTTTTTTCAGTGCAGATCTACTTTCTTGGGGGTTTGTGCTACTCACGCTGTATGCTTTGATGAGTTGGACTTGATGGGAGTCGAAGACCACTGGTTACTGAGCATTCCAATATGGCAGATCTCTGGTTTGACTTTCCCAGGTCGAATGGTTTTTCAGAGATGCCGTAGACTGGCATCCTTTGTGGTGATTATCAGTAGATAACCAACAGAGGTAAGGTGCCAGTCTGCTTATGTGATTGGTAAGTGTCTGAGGTCCATGGTATAATATTAGATAACCTAGGATATTATTTGCATTTGGTTGCATTTCAATTATGTTGATCACCACTGATGCATAGCTCTTTATAAAATTACTAGAAAAATTCTAGAAATCACATTGGCCTTGAGACATCACCTGATCATACATTAAATCTCTATAAACACACCGTCAGGTGTTGAATTTCATCCCCCCCCCCCAAAAAAAAACTACTTTCTGACCAATAGCACTCCATCTCCAAACAGAAAGTAAAAAAAAAAATCCATCATACTGAAAATATTGACCTTTACTACCACAATATATCAAAGTTATTTCTTGTAAACTAAACATAAGCTTTTATCAAAAAAAGAACTACACCGCCAGCATCATAGAATGTTCAATTTAATTTCTCTACTACTTAATGAAAATATTTTAACTCTTTTCTGGTCTAAACAAAGCTCTGTGGCCTCTGATGAAAAAAAAAAAAAAAACACTGTTTTCACTCATTCACTTGCTAAGCACAGTACAACAGGAAATGGTTTTGGTGAATCAGTTTCAGCAGGGCAAAACAAACTCCTTGTGTTTTTCAAGCTGCAAATTTCACCTCAGTACCCTTGGGATGGATTGGCATCAGTAAATAAAAAGTAGCCAGCACTTATAACATTTCCCAAGCCTCCCTCTGAACCACAGAATTACACACTTTCTATTGGGATCCTGGCTTCTTCAGTTAAACACAGAAACATAGAAGTTGATGGCAGATAAGGACCGCAAGGCCCATCTAGTCTGCCCATTTCTTTTTCTACCTTATGAATGTGCCATCAGCCTTTGCTCTGTCAATGGCCTAGCTATTCATACTCATCTGAATTGCTCCCTTATGCCTATCCCATGCCTGTTTGAAGCCCTGCACTGTATTCATATCCACCACTTCCTGAGGTAGGCTGTTCCATGCATCCACCACCCTTTCTGTGAAAAAGAACTTCCTCACATTACCCCATAATTGACCTCCCTCTAATCTCATGTTGTGTCCTCTTGTCCTGCTATTTTTCTTATATTGAAACATGTTAGATTCTTTCACCTTGATAATACCCTTAAGGTGTTTGAATGTTTTGATCATATCACCTCTCTCCCTCCTTTGCTCTAGGCTATACATAATGAGCTCTGTTGGTGTTTGAATGTTCTGATCATATCACCACTCTCCCTCCTTTGCTCTAGGCTATACATATTGAGCTCTGTTAATCTGTCCTGATATGTTTTCTGATGCAGTTCCTGCACCATTTTGGTTGCCCTTCTCTGGGCTGCCTCAATTTGGTTAATGTCCTTGTGAAGGTGTGGCCTCTAGTACTGCACACAGTACTGCAGATGGGGCCTAACCAGTGTCTTGTAAAGAGGGATTATTACCTCCCTGTTCCGACTTGTGATACCCCTACTAATACACCCCAACATCCCTCTAGCCTTACCTACTGCTTTAGTGGTCTGTTTGGATGATTTTAGGTCATCTGTGATGATGACGCCCAAGTCTCTTTCTTTCCTTGAGACTGCCAGCAACTCCCCTCCCAGCCTATAGGTGGCTTCAGGGTTTCTCTTTCCTATGTGCATGATCTTGCACTTCTTTGCGTTAAACCCCAGTTGCCACTCTTCCCATCATTTTGCTAGTTTATCCAGATCTCTTCTCATTCTGCCTGCCCCATCTGGATCATCTACTCTGCTGCAGATCTTGGTGTAATCTGCAAACAGACAAACCTTACCCTCCAGTCCATCTGCAATGTCACTGATGAAGATATTGAAGAGGACTGGCCCCAGAACTGACTTCTGAGATACCCCAATTGTGACTTGTGTCACTGATGAAGATATTGAAGAGGACTGGCCCCAGGACTGATCTCTGATGTACCCCACTTGCACAGTGAGTTTACATCAGCACCACATAGATCAGACAGGTTGGGTCCAAATGGAGTGTGCCTAGTCAGCACAGAGGAGCAGCCTCCTCCAACTGCAACAAGCGAACCTCATCCTCAGACTGTCACCTTCAGGTACAGTAGAAGTAGCTGCTCTCTTCTCCCTGCCCCCACAGTCAAGATTGGAAAGGACATCCACAGTTCCAGTGCAGCAGCAACAACACACCATCAGGAGTGGAGCAGACCAATAGACATGGAGGCAGTAAGTAGCCTGGACGTGCTGGGATAGGTGGAGGGGTGAAGCCATCAGCTAATTTGCCTTGAATCCTACATTATTAGATCACTGTGGTCCAGTCCAGTGTGAGTAAAGTTGAAGCACTTCTTTCACTAGACAACAGTGGGTGAGAATGATGAGGATGGGATTTACTGCTGCATTACCTCTAACCTTAGTAGCATCTAACGCTCTGGAGTCTGGACTAGGGCGAAGATTGAGCCTCAGAGACAGCACCCTGACAGACATACTATATAAATGCAAATCTCTTCCTCGCAGAATTAGAATGTGTAAGTCCTTCCCTCCTTTCACATTTTCAATCTGAATAATGCAGTATGCAGTTCCAGTAGAGACGGGTTAACCCCGCTATAAGAACTATAACATTTCAGAGAAGCACCTTTACAAAGAAACTGGTCTGATTTGTCATTTTAGCTCATGTAGTTCTAAGGTTCATGAAGTGAGAGATTTTTCATTTCAGTGTCTGCACAAGAGACAAATATTCCAAATTTAAGTACCTGTTCCAGTATAAAATCACTTTGAAATCCATGTGAATACAATTTGTCCTCCCTTTCCATGCAACTCAATAGCAGAAAAATAGTCACCCACTTAACAGTTCCAAACAATTTTCAGCTTAGCTTGGGAGGGGAAAGCACAATACCTCTCAACCACCTGCCTCATAATTCAGGGACAGTGCTTAAAAAGCCAGGCACAAAGGACTGAAATCAGGGACTCATCTTTGGTAGGATTGGAACTCCTGATTTAAAGACATGGGCACAACTTAAAAAATGTATAAAAGTATCTGGGGTATCTCTACCCAAAACCATACCTTTCAGTCTTTTGTCATTGAAATGAGGGGCATGGGCATTCAAAACGAGGGACAGTGTGGGACTGGTACACTGGCCATCAAAGTGAGGGACACATGCCCCACAGGTGCAAGCTCTCGGACACCGGGCAGTTGGCACTTCCGCAGCCACTGCCCGAGACCTCAAGCCCGGAATCTCCAAGCTCAAGCCAGGATCAAGTTCTCCAGGGGCTCCCTGCCCCACAGACGAAGGCTCTCAGACACCGGGTGGTCGGCACTTCCACAGCTGCCACCTGAGACCTCAAGCCTGGACTCTCCAAGCTCAAGACAGGATCAAGCTCTCTAGGGACTCCGTGCCCCACAGCCACAGGCTCTCAGACACCGGGCGGTCAGCACTTCCACAGCTGCCACCTGAGACCTCAAGCCTGAACTCTCCAAGCTCAAGGTACAGTAAAAGCCTCTAACCAATCGGAACGCGAGATCTCTCAGGTCAGGCCTCTGATTGGCTCCTGCAGACTGCATCTGTTTTTCTTTGAAAATTCAGCCAAAACTGAACTTGCTTACTGAACCTTGCACAAAAAAAAGCTGTATTTACTTGTTTCCTGATTGCTAAAAGTTAAATTCTACCACTGTTTAGAGTGTAAAGGGCTAAGAATTTATGTGATTAAGCTCCTTTCTGAAACTTGTGTGTGTACCAGACTTTAGGTGCCAAGGGAATACACATCCCTTTGTCTTGCTAATTTGGCTCCCCTGCTGGTGTAGATGGTCCTTTGTCCACAGCCAGCACTTAAACTTATGCTTTTCCCTCTCTCCTCAGCCAGGATCAAGCTCTCTAGGGACTCCCTGCCCCACAGCCACAGGCTCTCAGACACCGGGCAGTCGGCGCTTCCACAGCTGCCACCCGAGACCTCAAGCCCGGACTCTCCAAGCTCAAGGTACAGCAAAAGCTGTTAACTAATCAGAATGCGAGCACTCTTGGGTGCTGGTCTCCAATTGACTCCTGCAGTCTGCTTCTGTTTTTCTTTGAAAATTCAGCCAAAACTGAAGTTACTTACTGAACCTTGCACAAAAAAGCTGTATTTACTTGTTTCCTGGTTGTTAAAAGTTAAATTATACCACTGTTTAGAGTGTAAAAGGCTAAGAATTTATGTGATTAATCTCCTTTGTGAAACTTGTGTGTGCGCCAGACTTTAGGCGCCAAGGGAATACACATCCCGTTGGCTTGCTAATTTGGCTCCCCTGCTGGTGTAGATGGTCCTTTGTCCATGGCCAGGACTTAAACTTATGCTTTTCCCTCTCTCCCCAGCCGGGATCAAGCTCTCCAGGGGCTCTCTGCCCCACAGATGCAGCCTCTCGGACACTGGGTGGTCGGCGCTTCAACAGCCGCCACCCAAGACCTCAAGCCTGGACTCTCCAAGTTCAAGGTATGGCAAAAGCAGCTACATTCGCACCCAATCACCATCCCGGCCCCTCCACTTATTAAATACACCGCCCCTCGCCCACTTCTAAAAGCACGCCTACGAAGGTCTTTGTTGACCTCTCCAATTCTTCGGTTATCCAATTAGAAACACCCCTAAGATAGCGGCCCAATATCACAGGCACCTCCTGACACTGTCACTGAGGTTCCTTTGCCCTAAACTGTACTTAACATTACCTCCTACAGTGTTTGAGCATGGGGGGCCTGGATAGCCCCCTTATGAAGGGCTCCTCGCTAATATCTCTACTGATCTTCCTCTGGTGTGTTCAGGTGGCATCTTACCCTCAGAAGCCTGTGCATGCAGAGACTGACCCCTTAAAGCCTTGTTCTCTGTACACTGATTTACCCACTAGTTATTTATGTGCCATGCAGATAGTATTACTCTCTGAGCACAACCTGGGTACCTATCATGTTGGTACCGGTATTGAACCGCCTCCTCAAGTTAGTCCTTCTGTTTCATATTGTGTTAGCCACCCTCTGCACATCTAGTTCAGGGTATTGCTTCACCTAGCATTAGGGCGATACACCCTTATGGGTGGTGATAAGCTTACTCAACATATTAAGAATCATAAGCGTACCAGGGCCAGGCTTCTCAAACTAACGTTTGATGCCTTAATGAAGTTACTACTTCTATTACTGATATGCTTGGGTAACATTGAATTAAACCCTGGTACAATCTCTCCCCTCTCTTCTCCATCGGACGGCCACTCTTAAAGTAATGAGTTTCTAGCATGTCAATGTCTGTAGCCTCATAAGAAAGTTCAGTATGATACAGGTGTGGATCGGCCATACTCAACCCGATGTCCTGGTAATATCAGAATCCTGGCTCAGGCCAGCCTCCCAGGATAGAGAGATTAGCATCCCATCCTACCAGCTATTCAGAACCAATAGACCTACTAGGGGAGGTGGAGTGGCAATACATGTCAAGGAAAGGTTTGCAATGTCCTGCATGGATTCAACCTCTGTTAAAAATGAGTTTGAATGTCTGACACTTAAGCTTGAATTATCCACTTCTCTGACCATTAGAGTGATTGGTTGTTACAGACTCCCATCTGTGGGAACACTACTACTATCACACCTTGGTAATGTCATTGAGAAAGAGAATCTTGAAACAATTATACTTGGGGACTGTAATTTTGACTGGCTCTCCAAGGCTGCTTCACCCCTAAACACCTTGTGTGATGCTCGTGGGTTACTACAGTTAATTCAAGAACCTACACATCCTGATTAAAAGAACCATAGTAATAGCTCACTATTGGATGTTATATTAGTTGATAAGCTGCACTTTTTCATGCACACTGGAACCTTCCTCGCTGATGTCAGTGACCATAGTTTTATTACTGAGTTAGGTCGTTACATCACACAGGCCCTTCAACTAATCTCATTACTAAAAGGACATGGCGCAACTTCGATGTGGCCACCTATACATATGAATGGGCACATCTGCCAAGTTGGCAAGACTTTTACCAAGCCACCACGGTCAACACGGCATATGATATCTTTAATAAAATTACAGTAGAAGCCCTAGATGCACCTGCCCTGATGGTTAAAATCTGAGTAAAAAACAAAACTTGTCGCTGGTTCACACCTGAACTGAAAACCACTCTGCTAGGCAGAGATAAGATGTGGAAAAAGGTGCGGCAGATGAAGCTGGACTCAGACTGGTACCAACTTAGGAAGGCACGTAATGCATGTACAAAAATGATCAGAGACGCCAAGGCATCATTCTTTCTTAGGGAGTTGGACTCTGCTGCAAAGTGCTCCTCTAAATTCTGGAGGACAATCAAGGATATGTCCAGTTATACTCCAGGTAACTCCTTGCCACCAAAAATCACATCTGAGGGGAAAACTTATCTTAGAAGCTTTCAACAATCATTTTGCCACAGCTGGTCTAGCCTTTGACAATTCCCCTGCAGCCCTGGTCCACTCCCAGCTAAGTGTCCCTTGTGTAGACACTACTGCCTCAGTACCCATCTTCTCTTTCCAGCCTGTATTATTGAAGGAGGTCGAAGATTTGATACTTCAGTTGGATGTAAACAAGAGTGCTGGAGCTGATTCTTCGGATCCCTACTTTATAAAAAACACTTATCATGTCCTTGCTGTTCCTATCACCCATCTATTTAATTTATCACTGTCCCAAGGGTCCCTTCCTATAATTTGGAAAACTGCCCATGTTATCCCATTGTTCAAATCTGGGGATACCTGCGATCTCAACAACTATAAACCGATTTCCTTACTGCCAATCTTGTCAAAGCTCCTGGAAAAGATTGTCAGCAATCAACCTAGAGTCTATCTGGAAGTTAACAACTTACTAAACCCTAAGCAATCAGGCTTTAGGTCTAAACATAGCACTATCTCGGCCCTTGCCAAAGTAACAAATGATTGGTACAGTGATCTAGACAGCAGAAACTTTGTGCAGTATTTCTAGACCTTAGTAAGGCTTTCGATAGTGTGCACCATAGCCTTCTAATCTCCACTCTGAAGGGCATAGGTCTTGACTGAGCAAACAGTACTTGCACTGGTTCACGGACTACCTGGCAGGATGTCAGCAACAAATTAAAGCTGAGGGGGAGCTCTCTCAACTCAAACATCTTCTGAGGGGAGTGCCACAAGGATCCATACTTGGTCCACTGCTCTTCACAATCTATGCAAACAATATTGATGTGGGCATCAACGAGGCAAAAATAACCTGTTCGCTGATGACACACTGGTTTACATAAGTCGTCTGACTGTCAAAGCGGCCTGTGCAGACCTACAGGAAGAATTTGACCTGCTTCAGACTCAGCTCCTCCACAAAAAGCTTCTTTTAAACGCAAAAAACAAACAAAGGCAATGCTGTTCTCACCTATAGCCGTGTGACAAACCCTGCCAGCTCTGGGTTACTGCCACTGATCTCCACAATTCTGGGAGGGAATTTGGAATTTATCCCAAAGTTTAAAAACTTAGGAATGTGGTTAGACCTGAACCTCTCATTTTCTTTTCTTTTTGTAATTATATTTTTATTGCTTTACAAGTTAAACAACTTCATACAATTATTCTCGTGCAAGAAATCACATTTGTTCTGAACAATACATCCAATGTACAAGATTATTGTATTCTATGCAGTCTGATTTTCGGATATGGGGGTATAGCCATTTATATCTAGCATACAAAATATTACCCTTAATAAGCTGCACCCCACAAGACTTTTGGGAGACCAAATGCAAAAGGGAAAAACTATACCAAACATTATAACACAACATCCTGTGTTGTTATGATCCCCATACCGAACATATTAAATCCTCAGATTTTTAGTGTACATCAGCATTCGGCTCACCCTCACCAACCAACCTCCATGTGAGATAACATACTAAATAAAATTAAACGTCATTTTTCCATAACATTTGTGGCCCTCCTCCTATTTGAAAGGCAAATTTACCAAACTACTAGATGACTCCCAACAATAACATTGTAAAAGTGGCAAACAAGTTTAAACAAAAAACAAGCATGGAGCTTAAGAGTCGCAACAAGCAATCTGGCGGTTAGTATCAAGTCCAAATTATATTATTTAGTTCATCTCAAGTCTCTACCTCTTCATCCAATTCCAAATTCTCCTGGTTACTGTCCTGATTAATCTCATTTGCAATAGCTGCAGCTTTCTTATCCGCTTCCTCTGGGTCTGTATATTGAAAAGTGTGGCCTCCATAGTGCAGCCAGAGTTGGGCAGGCATCAACAGCAAATGGGTTACTCCGAGTCTGCGAAGCTTTGCTCTCACCCCATTGAACTTTTTGTGTCTGATTCTGGTTGCAAATGAGAGGTCTGGAAATAGGTGAATCAAGGCCCCATGAAAACGTAGCTTTTCAGTGTCTCTTGCCACCTGTAACATTTGATCCCTAATCGCCAGGCTGGCAGTAATTAGAAGGACTGTCCTGGGTAATTCACCCTGAGCTGCTGCTACATGGGAGGAGATTTTATAAGCATGGACAAGGCTCTCTTCTCTGAGCTCTGAGCCCAAAATCAAGGCATCTGACAGCCAGGATCGAAGAAAAAACAAAAGACTGTCCCCCTCAGTAGCGTAGCAAATTCCTAGAGGCCCTGGGTGCAAGGTCATGTTAATGTTACACAGCCCCTCCCCAGTTTTAAATAAACATCAAAATTATGATCTGGACCCCTCAAACCTCATGGGCCCGGGTGCCACTGCACCCCCTGCACCATTGTAGCTACGCCCTTGGTCCCCCTCACAATTCTCCGGAAAGCCAATTATGCACACATTCTGAGCCCTTTGACTGTTTTCGAGGGCCTCCAAATGGTAGCAAAGCTGTGTATTCTCCTGAATTAGCTTGTTTGTTGTAGTTAACACTTTAGTCACCATTAATTCGGCAGTGGAGGCCGTTTTGACTGCTTGCTCTATTTTGTTATCTTGGTCAGCAAATCTGGTCAGAATCAATTCAACTTTAGCATCGATTGCCTGCATCGATTTTTCTAGTGCTGACCATGGCGGTTTGCTTTTGGCTACAGATGGTGCAGTATCTTCTTGTTGCTCCAGTTCTGAAGGCCTGATTTTGCTGCCGCTCTGGGGTCCCTTATTTGTATGGCCCATCGTCCAAGTTTGGTATCAAAAGGTGTGGCACAACTCATAGAATCCATTGGAAGGTACAGAAACTCACTTTTTTGGGTTATATTGAAGTTTTATAGTTTTTAAAGTCAGCTGAGTGAGGAGCTGATCTGAGACGTCTGGTCGGTAGGTGTGCTCCTCAGCACCCCTGAACCTCTCATTTTCTGAGCATGTTGAGGACCTGGCAAAGAAGCTAAGGCAGAGGTTGGTTCTATTCTATAGAATTAGCCAGTTCCTCACTCGTGATGTCAAATTGTGACTAGTCCAATCTACTTTTCTCTCCCTAATTGACTATGGAGATTTTCTATATAGTCACTGTCCCAAAGCCTCGCTTATCAAGTTGGACATGCTTTATCATAGGGCCATCAGGTTCATTACCGGTCTTCCCCTCTCTACTCATCACTGCCTATTATACAAAGCTGTAGGATGGTCCTCGCTTACATTCAGGAACAAAAGAAATGCAGTTCTTTGGACCTACAGAGCTATCTTAAAAAATCTCCCACATTATAATTCTGAATGTCTTCCCCTAAGTGAGCTGGGACCAAACGGCATAAGGAGTGCCTCCTCTGTCTCCTATGCATCCCTAAAGCTACCACCTGCTATGGCAGAATGGCCTTTAGCTTCACGATGCCATCGTTGTGGAACAAAATGAAAAACTACTGAAACTACGCTACCTCTGAAGTATTAATGCTTTCAAGTCATTATATGCTTAAGGTGTGTGTGAACCGTGCAACTATTTCCCCGGCTCCTAATCACTAACCTCTGTTAGCTTGCTCCCCCGAGACTGGCCTTAGCCATGACTGGCCTTACTCCAGGTTAATTTGTGCATGTTTTAATAATCCACATGAATTTATCAGTTTCGGTCCCTGTACCCCTCTTGCATGACATAGGTAAGTCTTACAGGGGCATCTGCACCTAAAGTACAAAATCTCTATCTCACGGGTGGTTGCACCCTCACAAGCCACCATCTGAAACCATTCGCCTGGATTCTTCTCCAGCAAAGCACCGCTAAAGCCACCAACCAATCAGATTGCATGTGCCTTCTGGCCCTTGCTCCCGATTGGCTTCTGCAGTTCTCTCCAGCGATCATTCCAATGCCGGCAAAAATCGAATGGTCTACACGTACTCTGCAAAAATAGCTGTAACTGCTTCCTTCCCTGACTGATGTGATCCTTCCCCATGGCTTAAAGTGTAATTATCGGGAGTATGAGTGATTATGCTCCTCTTTGAATCTTTGACCGAGACTGGCCCTAGGTGCCCTAGCATATTCATACCTTCCCTGCCTTGCGACCTTCCCATGGCCTGACGGTCCATTGGACATGGACAGCCAGCACTAGCACCTAGTTTAGGAAGATATGTGTGGAAGGTTGTGCCCCATCCATTGCCTCAGTACCTCGCTCACTCCTTCTACCAGCAAGCTGCAGTACAGCTGCCTCCCTATCCCAATGTAATCATTTCCTGGGGCTGCCGTGATAGTGCCTGGCAGGCTGTCTGCTCCCTTCACACCTAACTATACCTGTTTTACTCCTTTGTGAACTGTGTCAAGAGAAAAGCTGTTATCACTTATTTTGTCTGACTGTTACGATAGTGATACTAGGTCACACTTGTGCTTTTTTTAGAAAATTACTGTAACAATATCCATCTCTGTTTCTCTGTGGACTTGCCTGTTCCCATTATTCATACTGTTCACATGTCTTGTTGATGATCTCGAACTGTTATGCTATGTACGTCTGTGTATACTGATTTGCTCTTCTACTACGTTTTATTCCCACTGTAAATGTAGCTGTTTGTAATATAATCTGGTCTTAACCAGGTCCATGTTGTAAATGAACTTGCTCAACGATGTTCACCTGGATAAATAAAGATTTGACTGATTGATTGATTGATTGATTGACATCTTCAATCACTGAGATACAAGCTCAAAAATCTGTGGAAACAACTGCCTTCACTTGTACAAAGTTTCTTTTTGATTTAACAAGTAACATGTTATGAATTTGTGCTTTAAAGTCTAAATTTCCAGCACCTTCTATGTGTGGGCAGCACATTGAATGACGGACAAAGCAATTTTTAGGGGTAAAATAAGGGATGTGCCTCCTGATCAAGGACAGTTGAGAGATATGCCCCAAAATCAAGGTTCACGCCCTAATTAACCATTAAACCCTGTTTGTCTGATGTTGTGTTAATTTATATATAAAAAATAAAACAAATGGTGACATCCACTCGGGAGGCTGGTTGAACAGTGATCTAAGTCAAAAATACATTGTCTGATGAAGAAAAAGTCTACAGCTCTAATGTTTGGTGTTATTTTGTGTTTTCAATCTCTACTGTTTAATCAGGAAAACACAACATTTTAGGAGGGACAGAGGAAAATTTTGAGACAAAATAAACAATCTCCCTGATAATCAAAAACAGTTGAGCAGTATACATGTGATAAGATTCCATACACAACAGAAGAATATGCTGCAATAGTGTTAGGGCTTGCTGCTGTGCACATACTGTAGCTTACCATTTGGTGACTGAAATGTGAGACACTGACCCTCAGAATGTATGTCAGTGCACAGAATGACACCATAAATGGAGGTATGAGCTCAGAACACTGAGGAAACCAGGGCCATTGTTTTATGTGTTATCCCTCATAAAGTACAGTATGACAATCAAATGGTAGTGCCTTACATATAGGAGGCAGTGCAGATCAATGGATAGAGCACTGGCTTGGGAACTCAGGGCTACAGTCCACCCAGCTGTGTAAATGATTAGAAACAAAACTTCAGTGGAAAGGACATGTTGCAACTTATTTGGGGTATCCTTGGTAAAGACATTAAAAAAAATGTTTCATGTATGTTTTGTGGCAAAGCAGAAAATCTACATCTTGTTTGTATAGTGTACCACACGAAGTAGATGGGACTTCATGTAGCCTTGCAATGGCAAAACTTCACTAGCAAAGTGTATCATACTTTGGAAAGTGCAGGCCACAGAGCAGGTCATGTGAGTGATTTACTGTTCAGAAGGATGATCACATGGTACATGTGGTAGGTAGCAGGATGTTCCCGACGGGGCCCATGCATGTGCAGTCTGAGACAATGAGACCAGGAGAATGTGTGTTTGAATGCTGAACAAAATCAGTGTTATTAGGTTGAAAAATATTTTGTTTTTGCAGAATCTTTGCTATCCGAGTGCTGTGACTTAGAATTTTTTTTAAGGGATCCCTATATACAGTAAATCTCCCTATGGAGACAGTTCAGTGCCACCCTAAAGGACACCTGGGGCCTCCTAAGCTCCTGGCATTGTGGGACATCTCGAATATGGTGTCAGTGTGTGTGGGTGGTTCAGTGGCTGCTGTGGATGGTTTAATCTAGCCATCTTAACAACACTGGATTCGCTTATGCTAATGCACACTCATCCAATAGTCTGTCATGGCTTGCCATGGTTTGATGATGAGCTGTGGTGGTTGGAGATGATAGAGTGACAGATGAATCATTTCTGAAGGTGGTCCAGATTGATGTATGGCAGAATGTCTTTGAGGTCCTACCAAAAGGAATGTCAAAGGGCAGTGTAACTAAAAAGGCAGAATTCATCTCATAGGGCATTGCCTTGGAATACAGACCATAACTTTGGCAAAATCGACTGGGTAACTACTCTACATGTTCTGCAGCAGGAAAGTTATTTACTTTTGCTTGCGAACAATTACAACTAACATAAAACATATTTGAAAATGGGCTTAAAAATTCAAGAACTCTGATTGGCTCTCAGGGGTACATTAACTTACACTGAGAGCCCTGTAAATAAAAAGAGCCAGCCTATAGTGCCCCTTCACCCAATGAAATATCCTACTGCTCATCCCCACTTCTTAATTAGCTACCACACCTCATTTAAATTTAAAATCACCACAATTTTCCCCCTCGCTTAGCAAGAGAGGTACAGAACCCCCCCCCAAAAAAAAAAACCCTCACGTAGCAAAATCACTTTAATTCCAGTGGTCACAACAGTTGTTTTTTTTATTTTTTGTTGTTGTCTTACTGATCATTCTTGCCATGGAAATGCTTCAGCTCAGGTCTATTGACTGCCATACCTCGACCCACCTCATTACCAGCATTTTCTCTTATGTACCAAGCACAATTACGGTCCTGTCTCCCAAGCATATGGAAGCAGTACACCTGTCAGTGTGAAGCCGCCAACAGGCTACTAATATTTAATGCTGTCATCAGCTTAAATTTAAAAAGTAACACCCTGCTGTGTTTCTGTTAAACTGAAAAACACAGTGTTGCTTTGCTGCATCGTATGCCTTGCTCTGCACTTCCTGGTTGTACGAGGCAGGGTCAACTAAGGTCATGCAACTAACAGTCACAATTTAGGAGTGAAAAAAAAGGCACTGCTTCAAGTAGGGCACAAACCTTTTTTCTCCTTGCAAACAGCTGGGGAGGAAAACTTAAAAACCCAATCTCTTATTATGTAGGGGGTGACAGTTGGGGAGGGGCAATTACAACCAAATGGCTCTCTGTGGGGGAAGGGGGTGGAAACAGAAGATGGAACAGCACAGAAAGCAAGGGACTACTTTGCAAGCACAAGACTTAAACTTTATACTTACTACACTTTTCTAATTATTTAACTTTTTAAAAAACTAACATAAAAGTGCCACGGGTAGCCCTTTTCTAAGTGCAGTAATACCCTCCAGGGTGGGCGGTGTGGGCAATACTGGACCTTCCAGGGGTTATAAGGCCCTCCACCTGTGGCATCAGGCCTCATTAAGCCCCTGTGTGGTCCAGTATGGCCCAAGACCACCCACCCTGTTGGGTATTTTTGCTTGCTTAGAACCCACCAGGGGATCAAACATTGTAGATATAGTTCATGGGATTAATAATATTAACACAAACAAATGCAATGCTGGGCCTCCACTTGGAACTAGTGGCCACAATTCAATTAAATTTGACATTGATCTTTGCTATATTAGATATCAAGGCATATCTGAATTCTTTTTGTATAAAAAGCTTATATGAAATAAATCAATAGAGATCGGTCTTTGATAGACTGGGAAAATTGCTGCAAGACTTTGACATAGGCAGTATATGGAACACAACTAAAAACTTTATACTAAAGCAATAAGTATATTCCACAATTCAGGAAAGTAAAAAATAACAAAGTAAGGCATAAATGGCTGAATAACAAAATCACTAAACTCATAAATAAAAAAAAAAACATAAATTGTCCACATATTTAAAATCTTCACAAACTCCACAGTTATGGAAAATATAAAATGATACAGAAGAAATACAAAGTTAAATTAAGAAAGCAAAATGTAATATGGAGCTAAGGCTAGCAAAGTATGCAAAAAAATTGTAAAGCATTCTGTGCTTACCTAAGCTCCTAGAAAACCTCCTAAATGTAAAGCAGTGCTTCTGATTACTAACAACATTGCTACAGTATTTGTAACACTGAATAGATGGCCGATTTGTTCAACACTCAGTTTTGTGAGGCTTATGTCCAAAAAGACAAGTCACCAGTTTCCATAAAAAGTAGTCCTTGCAATCATATAGACATTTATATAGAAGAAATTAGTGATAAGATAAAAAAAATTGAATAAATTCTTATCCAGGACCAGATTTGATTACAGGTAGCATGATTAGGCCAATGTCGAATAATTTATTATACCCTCTTAAACATCTATTTGAAAAAGGAAAGGGAAGGTGGGAATTGTTTAACCAGGAAAGGCACACTAAGCCAAAACTTGTTTCTAGGTGTGACGTGGGAGCACAAGAAAGTTAAGTAACTTGCTCAGAGTCACACAGCATGCAAGTGGGGGCTGTGGGATTCAAACCCAGGTCTCCAAGTTTGCAGCTCAGTGCCCTTAACAGCTACACTATACTGCCTCCTATTAGTATTAAGAGTGGAGACATTCGCAGGGACTGGAAGATGATACGTAGTGTTCCTCTTTTTTTCAACAAACTCTGGTCACAGCCAATATGACTTCAAAATGAGGTTATTGTTGATGAAAATTATTATTATGGAAATACTGTAATACTTAAAATTTTCACTGTAAAATAATTTTTGCTATTTTCACTGAAGCACTAATTTGAGCTAAAATAAATTTGCACTAATCAATGTTATCAGAATTTTTTCCATTATAATGGATGTGCTGCTAATGAATTGGTGCTAAATTCAATTTACACAATTCTGGTTGCATTTCTGTTTGCACTAAAATTACTTTGCATGAAAATAACTAATTTTACAGTATTTACATACATAGTATCACTGCAGTCTCTTTATGGTGATAACTAAACTAGGACATTGGTTTTATAGATATTGTACACCTCAAACTAAAGAAGTCTTGCATGTGGGCTTCCAATATCCTACAGAGTGCTGAGTTGATAGGCACCACAGAAAAGTGGGAAGCACCATCAAAGCAACATTTCACAGAAAGCCAAACTGATAAGCACTGGAGAAATGGCATTTCATGCTTTCAGATCTATCTACAGAGATTGATGTATTGTACATAAAATGTATTTCCTGGAAATCCAACATTTCTCCTGTCCTTATCAGTTTGTCATTCTGTGAGATGTTGCATTGATAGTGCTTCTCCCATTTCTGTGGGACCTATCAGATTGCCATTCTATGGGATCTTGGAAGACCACATGCATGATTTCTTTAGTTTGAGGTGTATGGCATCTATACAAACAATGCCCTCATTCACTTATCACCCTACAAAGACTGTAGTAAATATTTCCATACAAAATTGATTTTCATCATCAGTAACATAATTTTGCAGCTATGTTGCCTATGACCAGAATATGTTAAATCAGCTACTATTAAGGTAGCACAGGAAAGTCAGATGAATGTAGGAATATATCGCAGGTAGTGGAGTAAATGAGAGTAAATCCTAAAGGTTGTTAGTTAAAAGTTTATTGTTCGGCTCCAAGTCATTACAATGCAAAAGGACACACATAAATATAGACAAACAATTCATCACAATGAAACAATACAACATATAAAAATACGTTATAAGAAGCTTAAAATAGAGCAATGCATGTTAATGCACCAATTAATTTGTGTCTACAGACATAAGCTTAATTCCTGAATAAATTACATTCTAAATTACAATAAAAAATTTGCATTAAATTTCAGTCATCAAGATTTGGGTCTGGTTTCCCTCTGGCTTTCAAAATAACATTTCACTGGTTTTCATCATAAACTTTTATAGGTGGGCCCAAAAAGAGATATAAAGATAATTATGTACAAATCTATCTAACAGACATTAAAATTTGTTTACATAGAAAAAAGGTCAATTTAGCCCCATATCAAACAAAAGTTCTAGAAGGTCCAACAGACTTTCCCAAAGGGAGTTTAATAAAGCTGACATATTACAACTGTAGGCCTAGAGTCACCAACAAGCCCCTCACATGGGGAGAAAACAAGCTGCAGCATTAAAGCCATACAAGCAGGCATAAGGATCAATATACATGGCCATTAGAGTTCAGACAAAAATAAGATTACAGCCCCTGCCCTAAGAGGACTAACCAGAATGGAGTCCTAACATGGACTCTATAGACCATGCTTTCCCCTAAATATGTCTTGTCTCTAGTCATACCTGAGACCCACTGTCCTAGACACAGGGCCAAATCACCACTCACTATCCTCCCTCTATTTAGAAAAATAGAAAAGTGCAAGCCTAGGTAATTACAGCAACAATGTAATGCCACATAGGTCATGCTAGGGACTTTCATCCAACTTAACTACATATTGGACTCCTTGATCCTTGAGTGTCCTAGATATATCAATTCAAGTACTCCTCCATTTACAGTACACATTGAGGAAATTGAGAAATGACCCAAGGTGAAACATTTTGTGCTCCTGTCATTGAGGAAGCAAGTTCAGGCTCTCCTAGGGAGCACTTTGCCCCTTGACCAGTACATATCTAATTCAGATGAGCCTTAATGGGAGCAGAATCAAGTCACAGATATCAGACCTCTTTACCAAAGACTAAAGTTCAGTGCTTCAAACTACTCTGTCCCAATCCAATTTAACAGGCCACTGCCATTTGACCCAAAATGAGACAAACTATACTACAAGCTTCAACTCACAAATTCAGGGGACCTAAAAAGGGCACCCTGCAATGCATACTGCTCCGTACCCTAATAGTTGACCCCCACAAGTCAGAGATTCTCTGCCAGACATTACATTGGGAATCAAATATAAAATCCTAACTCTAGGCCTTTTTTCTCAAATTGGGTAAATTTATCTTGTGCTCAGACCCAATGTTTGAAAATGGACCTGAAGTACAACTCATGTAAACTTCCCTTCTATAGTTCAATAGATATCCTCTTCCTAGAGGGTTTCATTCTGGCAATCCAGAGTACACTCCACCAGATCTTCCCTGATATCCTCCCCACATCTCCTGCAGAGGGCCACTATGTAGAGTCATATCCTATAACCCCAAATGCAGCACCCATACAGTGTCTAAATTGTTTCCAGAAATTTATGAGCTTTCCTTTAGAAAAAAAACATTGTTCATTTCTATAATAAGGTGTTAGCAAAGCCAAAAGGATCCCATTTTTACAATACCAGATTAAAAAAATAAGAAATGATAGCAAGGATAGGGCAAATTTATCAAGTAGTACACTTAAAATACATTAGACTCGTATTGTACTATGAAATGTAATGTAATGCACCATGTAATGGGCTAAAAAATGCCACTCTCTCATCATTTGCTGACATTAGATTGGACACATCTCTACAGTTAAAGCAGCTCACTATACAGTATTAACATACATAAAAGGAAAATATATAAGGTAAAAGAGTCAAAAATAGCAAATAAATTTACTACCTGTTTCATCTCACACATCATATCTGAAATGCTCAAGTGAGAAATGTTGTGGTTATTTTAACCACTTTAAACATTTTAAAAGTAAATTTGGTGGTTTCAAAGTTTCAGAGTTTTCAGGGATTTCATTAAGTTCTAATCTGTTTCCAAGCAAATGATCCTTAAAATGTTTGAGGCTAAAATTTATATTTACACTCCTTATGGCCACATTCTATAAACTGACTCATTTTTGTCTCCTTTACTGAATCAAATAACACAGCCTTTTATTATTTTGTGAGCAAGCTATAAAGTATTAGGTGAAATAAAAGCAGTGCTTCTGAATATAGAATCAACTTTGGGCAAAACAGAAACACCATATGGGTTCATAATGCAGCCCCAAAACCTGAAGGATATGTAGGGGATACACAATGGGCAGGAGTGGGATATGGAAAATATCTAAATGAGTGAACAGTGACCCCAGGATATTCATGAGTGATGGAGCATGGCGGAGCCACGAGTGAAGGTATCCCGCGATAACTGTTCAAAAATGTAGATAGTTTCCATATTCCACTCCTGCCCATCATGAGTTCAATTTATACAATAAGGGTTTGTGTGTTTTGCATTGTATATTTCTGCTGTTTGCTGTGTTTTGCTGTTACATTTTTTTGTGTTCTGTGCGTTATTTTTGTATGTAGTTATGCTCCACTGGTGTTATTCGGCTTATCTGAATGGATCGAATGGTTGTCTGATGTATGCTTGTATTGATTGACTTTATGAATAGGTTATGTTCTGGAGCATTGATTGGTTTCTTGTGTGTTGCATAAGTTAGGCATGCATGTGTATTGGTCATTTTGTCAGTTGGAGTGGGACTTAGTCTATTTCGGGAAGTTGGCATCTGGTGGGAACTTTCTGATTTATTTATCAATTTTGTAGTACAGGATTTATTGATTGCACTTCATTTTTAATGTGTGGAGTGTGTTTTGTGCTTGTTATTGTGTGGCATTTATTTACTTATTTTTTTACTTTGTCTGGTTGAGTTCACTGGAGTTATTTCAGTTTATTTGTTACTTTCAGTTTGCCTCATTTTCCTTCAACAGAGCATTTGGATTTCACATTTTTACTTTCAGTTTGGTGCAGATCACATCACTGGTTTGATGGATGATACAGGTATATATAACAACATTTTTACAGAGGTTTTTTTTCTTTTTTCTTCAGAAGATGATTGCTGTGGTTGGGAGGTCTTCTTTTCCTGCAGGGGATAGTTATTCTTTGTCAGTCCAAGTCACTGTTGGAATCAATGACTCAGTCTCTCTTTTGAGATGGGTTGCCATACTGATGCTCTATGAATACATACACAAAATGTATTATTATGCTGTCCTTTATGTTTTATGAAAATGCTGCACATATTGTTAAATAAGTGCTATTCAATTGCAAGTGTCTAAACATAGTTCCAAGATGGAAATAAAATATACAGGTTTGGAGATGACATCACCACAGAGATAATATCAACAGGTGAGCTAAGCACTGTGTGTATAAACAGCAAATATTATCACTGTGCAAACCTGCTGGGGGTTTATATCATGATGTAGAGAATATATAAATGTATTGTATGAAAAATTACCTTACCTCATTGTATAAATCCATAAATGATCACTCTCAGTTTCTATACAAAGTATCCAGCACGTTTTGCTCCAAAAGTCTATAACAATCAGCTCCATCACATTTCTTCTGTTATTCCATCCTATTCAATCTTCTAGATTCCTTGCTCTGTATTGGACAAATTCATCCAGAGTCAGAAGGGCAAATAAAAAGAGTACTCCACTGAGTGGAATATTTCTTTTCTTTGAAAATAATATATAGACCGCCCAGCCCCTGATAATGTTGGCATACCTTGTTCACTGTAAAAACAAAACTGTCTTTAAGCACTACTAGTGCTGCCAAATCTCTCTTTTGGGAACAGAAGCAGCTCCTTCAGTCCTCATGTTTTGGAATCCTTTCTGGCCAAGCTTTCAGGGCTTGTAGGGTTGCTAGTGAACTAATCCTCAGTCTTCCCAGCAAAATATTAGCAAGGCTGCAAATTATAGTTTAATAATTGTTCAAATAATTGCACCTTTTACGAGAATGCCATCCAAGATCAAGTGGTTCCTGATAATCCAGCAATCTAACATGAGGAACTCCAACAAGCTCTCCAAGCAGTTAGAATGAGCTCTTGGCTACCAATTAGGCAGCGATTTCGTCAAACTTAAGAATAAGAAAGACACAAGGCTCATTGCAGAGAAATCCCTGAAATTATTTTAAATCCCCCCAAAATGTATCATATTTTAGCAAAAAGAATCAGAACAAGAGGGAGTGAAGCTGTACCACAGCCATTTTCCTGCTCTGCCCCCCCTAGAGAAAATCCCAAGGGTAAGGAGAGTTGAACTACCACATCAGTATACAAAGGCAATGTGGGTTTTGCATGTGGACTGAATACATTACTAAGACAAACTTTAAATTTCAGTGATTACAGACTGAACAGGATTAATTAATACAGCATAAGACACAATAGGACAGGTAATATATTACGGCTCACAGTTGAGGGGCAGCATCCCCTGCTGACTGTCGCCCTAAGTTGACACCTATGTGTGTGAAGTTTTTATGGTCCTACACATGCACTCCAGCTCACTGTATAATGGACAACTACAAAATACAATCTTTTTAACTGTTGACATAAGGTCCACCTCAGTGTCCTCCTCCTCCTCCTCCACTGCATAATTGGTGGATGAGGGTCGTGTGACCGAGGCCTTACAGTCTGATCACCTGAGGAAGAGAGTAGTCAATGATAGGAGGAGAGAGGGAGCTAGGGCCAGCTCCCACCTCTCATGATGTGATCATGAAGAGTGGGCATTTCAGAGGAGGGGAAAATGACCTCAGACAAGTTCATGGTATTGCAAAGTTTGGATGATCAAGGGAAGGGGGGAAGATCAGGGAGCACGGAGGACCAGGGACCAAGTATAGTAACTGAGAACAGGACAGAAGGGGAGGGACTGAGGCCAGGAAGGGAACCAGTGACAGGAGGGCAGGTGAACCAAGAGGGGGGAGGGCAAGATAAGCGTGGGCATGGAGGATAGGGAGGAGGTTGGCATGGGCAAGGAAAAAGCATCTCCAGGAGGGGAGTCCAAAGTGGGGGAGAGGACCAGACCAAGATGGCAGCTAAGTAGGAGAAATAGTAGTGAGAAATGGAAAGGTGGAAGCTGTGGATAAAGGAAGAAAGGAAGCACTAGGGGTTGATCAAACCAGAGGGTATTATGAAAGGGAGGGCCAAATGGTGGACATTATGAAAGGGAAAGACAGGAAGGGGGGCAGAGGGTTGTAATAGTGGGAAACTCACTATTGAAGGGAATAGGATGGGGAAACAAGCATACAAGGAAAAGCAACAGGAGGGTGGAGTGTATTCAAGGCATGACGGCAGGGAGGGTGGGAGCAATTATACCAAAGTGTGTGGGGAAGGAACAGGGGAAGCCTCACACTGTGGTCCATTTGGGTACCACTTATCTGTCAGGATGCGAGGTGAAGGTGGTGCAGGAAAGGTTCAAGGAGCTGGGTAAGATCTGAAAGGGGGCAGGACAATCAGTAGCTTTCTCTGAGGTACTTCCAGTCTGGAGGGTGAGAACTGTTAGAAATCTGATGATACAGGAGTGTAACTCATGACTGGGGGGATGGTGTGAGACAAATGAGTACAGGCTGGTGGGAGAGTAGGGCAGGACTTGGGAGCGCAAGGACCTATATACACCAGACAGGCTGCATTTAAGTTATGAGGGCACAAGGGTCCTGAAAGTCAACCTGGTGAGATACTTCACAGACTAGCTGAATTTAAAGTGAAGGGGGGGCAGCAGGGGGCAAGGCACTTAGCACCAACTGAGGAGGGGCTCCAAGCTTTCCACCCTACAAGGAATTCAAAAGGAAGACAGGGGGCACTGAAAGGAAATAGTAGGGTCAGGGGAGTAGGAGAGAAACCTAGGGGAAGGTGAAGAGCAAATAGGTAAAGAGGCCATGCTAGAAGGTGGCGTCCTTAAATGCAAGGGGCTGGATTTTCAAATTGTGGTGCAGAGCTTGCATTAAGCCCTGCACTGCGGGACTTTGGTGTTGCTGATGCGCCAAACCCTTGTGTCTCAACTGCACCTGATTTTCCAATCCCAGGTGTAGTTGCAACAGTTTTCCTGTTTTACGGCAGCTAGAACCAAACAGCTGGTACAAGGTCTGTATCTTAGTCCCCGTGGAATGATGCGTGCTAGACCAGAGTTTTGTGGTCTAAGGACTGGTGCCAGGCACGAGGGATGGAAAGTCCCAATCATCCACTGGAGACCATCACAAGTCCCATGTGTCAAATGTTCGGCACACCAAAGGCTTGTGGCATCCCTGACCATCTTAACATCTGGCCCAGAAGTCTGGCCAACAAGGTAGCAGACCTGCAGGTGGTGATGGTAGGAGGGGAGGTGGACATAGCTGCCATCACAGAGACATCATCAACCCAGTACTATGACTGGAACCTTGAAATCCTGGGGTACCAACTGCTCGGGAAGGAAGGAGGAAAGGGGAGGAGAGTGGGGTGGTGTTGTACCTAAGGGAAGGGATAATGTGCATCAGGGAGTGGGGCTCAGAAGAAGCCCTATGGGCAGTGCTACAGAACACCAGTGGGGGAAGGATTCATTTGGGGGTGGTGCACAGACCACCTTCACAGGGCATAGCGTTGGACAGGGAGCATGGGGATCAGATCAGGGGGGAAGGAGGGAGAGGGAACATTGTAATAGTAGGAGACTTAAGTCTACATGGGGTAGACTGGAGCACCTATCTACTTCCTGTTGTATGGATCAACTCCTCCTGGATGCTATCCAGGAGTGTTTCCTGATACAGGGAGACACAGAGCAAACTATGGAAGGAGGACATACTAGACCTAGTGTTATTGGATGAGGAGCAGGTCCAGGAGGTAGAAGTGAGGTATCTCCTTGCACACAGTGACCACTGCACTGTGTGGTTTTACATCACCATGGGGAAGGAATTAGCCAAGTCCAAAACAAGAGTAGTGGACTTCAAGAAGGCAGACCTCAAGGAAATGGGTAACATACTAGAAGGGCACCTGGCAAAGCTCAAACTGGAGATGGATGCAGATCAGAAATGGTCCGTCATTGAGAAGGGATTAATTTTCTGATACATATTCCTGTCTCATTTGTATGTATGTAATTTTGGATCTTCTCTTTGTAGCTGTATAAAAATGAATAAAGTTTGAATTGCAAAAAAAAAAAAAAAGAGAAGGGATTAACTGAGGCCATGGACACATGCGCAAAAGCTCATAAAATGAATTCCAGGACAAAGATAACTAGCTGGTTTAGCAGGAAGGTGGCAGGTACAGTGAAGGAAAAGGGGTTGCCTTCCTGAGGTACAAGCATACCATGAGGGAGGAGGACAGAAAAGTTTACACAGAGAAAGCTAGAGAGGCAGAGAAAGAGGTCCTGGCAGCCAAGACTGTGAAAGAACTGAGACTGGTGCAGGGGGTTAAGGAAGAGGAAAAGGACATTTGTTACATTAAGGAGAGAAGATACAGAAGGAATGGGATTGTGAGGATAAAGAGGAAAGGGGGATGGGCAGAAAATGGTGAAGATCAGGCAGGGGCACTAAATGAGTACTTTTGCTTTGTGTTCACTATAGAAAAGGACAGGCCTATGGCACAATGGATGATTTGTGATTGCCTTAGGGGTGGGGAGGAATATAATGGGGACATTCAGACTGACAGCATCTTAAAGGGACTGAGGGAACTGCGGGTGGACAAGGCACCGGGCCCAGACGGATTGCACCCAAGGATTTTGAGAGAGCTGGCAGAGGTACTAGCAGTCACTGTGATGGACCTGTTTAACACCTCGCTGGAGAAGGGGAGTGTGCCACAGGCCTGGAGGACAGAACATGTGATACCACTCCACAAGAGTGGTTCCAGTGATGAGCCAGGTAACTACAGGCTGGTTTGCAAACCAGCCGAGTGGGCAAGTTGATGGAGACCATGCTTAAGGAAAGGCTGGTGTCCTTCCCTGAGGTACATGGTCTCCAAGATGAGAGGCAGCATGGTTTGTCAGAGAGAGATCCTGTCAAACAAACATGATAGATTTCTTTGATTGGATTACAAGCTCACTGGACAGGGGGCAGGTGGTGGACATCCTGTTCCTGGACTTCAGCAAGGCATTCAGTTCAGTGCCACATGGCAGGCTGATCAGCAAGCTGAGGGATCTGGGAATTGGGGACAAAATGCTGGGGTGGGTCGAGGGCTGGCTGCAGGACAGGAACCAGAGAGTGGTGTTGGGGGGGAATATCCAAACCTAGGCCATTGACCAGCGAGGTCCCACAGGGCTTAGTACTTGGACCTGAACTGTTCAACATCTTTAATGGTGACATAGCAGATGGCGTCAAAAGTAAGATCTGCATTTTTGCAGATGATACCAAGCTCTGTTGCAGGGTGGATACAATGGCGGGGGGACAAGAATTATATGAAGATCTAGCTAGGCTAGAGAAATGGTTGGGCATCTGGCAGTTAGGATTCAACACCAAGCAATGCAAGGACAAACACCTAGCAGCCAGGAATCCAGGGTCCAGCTACTAGCTAGAGGGAGTACCAGTGACCATATCAGAGGAGGAAAAGGACTTTGGAGTGTTGGTCAGGGGTGACATGAAGCACTCTGCACAATGCCATAAGGCAGCAGCCAAAGCAAATAAATTGCTGGGCTGCATTGTAAAAGGAATCACCTCTAGGAGGGAGGAAGTTATTCTGCCACTGTACAGGTCTCTGGAGAGACACATGGAGTACTATGTACATCTGAAGAAGGATATCAGTCTAGTGGAGGTCCAGCAGAGGGCAACCAAGGTGATCCAGGACATGGGAGACAAACCATATGAGGAGACGTTGAAAGAGCTCAACATGTACTACCTGAAGGACAGAAGAGAAAGGAGGGGCATGACAGATACCTCTAAGTGCCTTAAAGGCATAAACAAGGTTGGATTGGAGGGCATATTCAGTTTAAGAAAGGAGGATACTAAAAGCAGGCATAGACTGAAGATGGTGGGAGGTAGATTTATGAAGGAAATGAGGAGACACTTTTTCACTGAAAGGGTGTTGACAGGGTGGAGTGAATTACTGGAGAAAGTAGCTGCGGTGAATACAGTAGCCAGTTTTAAGGGGGGGGTGGGACAGGGTGAAAAAGAAAATCAGAATGGAAGGAATCAGTACTGGGAACGGGGAGTGTAAGGGGGCATGAATGACTTCAAAAGGAGTAGGGGAGGAGGGCAGCTCCAGGAGTACTGATTCGGAATAGCACCAGTCATAACAGCATGGTCAAGAACCATGCAATAAAAATGCTGCCACTTCTTGTTTTTGCAGGGGGCTCTGAACCCAGCAACCCCTGACGAAGGGGGCTCTGCCCACTGCACTGCCCCAGACTAATAGATCCTAACTCTGGGGAGAGCGGAATAATGGGGCAAGAAGAAAATTGTGGGGCTGTTAAATACTGTTTCCATGGCCCCTTGTAAAAAAATGCAAGTCCAGATAGGCAAAATCTAGGAAGACCAGGATTAGAACCCTGTCCTCCACACCACAGGAGCAGTTCAATCAGCCTCTGGAATTCTGCTGCTCTTGTCCTGTGGCAGCGCCACGGGCAGTGACCAGGAGAGAGCTTATTGCAAGTGCTGTCAATCCCCTCTCACTGTTCTTGCCAGCACTTTCCAGACTAGCGATCTCTTTCCTTGCACTATTTTGGTAGCTCTATTCTAACCGGGTATTACTCTGGGGACCTAAAATGAGAAGTACACTAGAGCTGACTTGATAGACCATTATGGCCTGTTTCTACAGGCAATTTCATAAGTTCATATGCTTGTATGATCCCCTTACAGCTTTGGGAAGCTATAGCAAATGATAAAGCACCAATTGTACCTCAGCTGGCTTAATCTTATGTGGGTACCCTCAGGGCCTACCTGAATACCCATCCCCAGTCCCTGATTTGTGAGTAGAGTCATGCAGCTGGGACCTACTGGTCTAGTTACCAGAAAAAGACAGTCATCAGTAGTGAATGAAGGTGGAGCAATGATAAGCTCCAACCCTTATGACCATCTTGCAACTTGGAGAAGCTCCAGCAAGTGATATGGTGCAAACTGCCCCTCAGCTGGCTTAATCTTTTTTTGGCAACCCTCCAACTGAGAGGTCACCTGAGTGTCAGCTTTCAGCACTTGATTGATGGGTGGGGGGTCATGTGACTTGGGCATGCTGGTCAAGTCATTAAAGGAAAAGAGCTATCAGTGATGGGGAAGGGAGTAGTGCATTGGCAAGCTCCAACTATCATGACCCCCTTGCAGCTTGGAAATGCTCAGGCAAGTGAAATAGCACCAATCGTATCACAACTGGCTTAATCATTTTTCTGTGACCCTAAGACTGAGGCCACCTGAGTGTCTGTCCCATGACCTGATTAGTACAAGGTCATATGACTGGCATCTGCTAGCCTGGTCACTGTAGGAAAAGAATGATCAATGATAGGGAGGGGGAACAACAGAAATATCTCACCTCTCACAGCCTCCTTGCAGTTTACAGAAACTCTGGTGAGTTAGTCAAGATATGGTTCTGCCTGCAACACAATGTCAATGGAAACAGTGTTGAGAAAATATTTACTGTTAGGATACCCAACAGAAATCATGAGGAGCAGCAAAAAGCTCACATAACAACAGGAACCCAATTTAGGGAGGTATTGATTACTTCCCACGGATAAAAGCAGTCACTGTTCTATGTCCTTAAAGTACAAAAGATCTTCAAATGTTCAGCACCAGACAGTTTTGTGAATTCCAAGTAAATGGCTCTTTGTACTGTTGTAGCTAAAGTTCTCTGTAATCTAATGTACTGAGTGATTTTCATTAGTTTGGCATAGGATGGCTTCCGAGAAGCTGATTTAAAAGGAAAATGTTGGTACCTGGTGTTTGTGTTTTAGAGGAATTCTTCTCGGCAGTCTTACTCAGATTATGTACTCAAAACTGTGCTAGTGTTCCAAACAGAAAAATATGAAAATTCACAAAAATTTATCTTCAGAAAAGACCAACACAAACAACCATCCACACAGGCCAGTGGTGTGGTAACTATTCCATTGGAACCAGAGTGTGAGGAGTTCCCTTTTAGCAAAGGCCCTTGTTTGCCCCATCCAGACACTGGATTTCATAGTTGGTGAACAAACCTATTAAAAATGGAAGGTAGAGTAGGGTTAATCCGGGAGGGAAGGTGTACAAACACAGGTAGAATAAGACTTCAGGGGCAACCATAGCTGATGCTTGGAGCAGGTGTTGAAGAAGGAGACTTTTGGTGATTATCATTTCAACTGGTTCTGATGGCCATCCAGTGTCCAAGGAATTCCATTCCCGATAGTAATACAGTGTTATTTTTTATATAATATGTACTGGCAATTTCTAATTGAACTTTTTTTATATGTAATAACAGTATTTTATTAAGCTGCCTATGGGATGACATTAGAAATTAGCTCTGGCTCTATGGCTGTGTTATATTTTTTATTTATTTAGCATTTTGGAAACCACCTTTGAGCAGGAGCTCTTTTACAAAGGTGCCACATCATAGGAACATAAGATACAGGAACATAGGATAAAAACATGAGTCATATACAAACAGTGCAGTAACATAAAGGATACTGGATTATGAAAGAGTTCACAAGAGTGAAAAGATGACCTTGTTCCAGTGGTAGAAGTAAAACTCAGGAGAGCAATCACTAGACACAGCCTCGAGCTATGAGGCTTTGTCTGTCAGCAGGTAGAGGTGGGGGGGGGGGGGCAAGGCAATAAATATAACCATAACAACAGGCATTCTAAATTGTGAAGAATATAATCAATAAACCATATGGAAATACAGGTACTACTACTACTTGTAGTTACTGCCACCCATAACAGTGAACGGACTGCATTATATTGGATCACATAGGCAACCATGCCATTAAGCCATGAGTCAAGCAGAGCTTGGGGTGTGTCGGATGGGAGAACAGTGCTGCTGCAGTTGTATTAGTCCTTAATTACCATCAAGTGGGATAGCACATGGATCAAGGGAAGGGATAAGATTATCAAGGTAGATATCTTGCTCTACCTGTAAGTCATACTATGTGGCAGCTATGACATACAGACATTGTTAGTGCTACACTGGAAAACCATATGTAAACAATTCAGATTGAAATCATAGTGAATCAAAAATAAAAAGGAAGGCAAGAAATCATTTCATCACGAACACCTAAGTGGTCATATTATGGGGATCAGAAGTCATTGGTGGAAGTTGGCTTTTATGGTGTATGAATGACCTAAATCCTTATTTCATATTATAGTTGATGACTGTCCTTGTATGAGAAACATAAGATTATGTAATTCAATATGCTCCATGTAATTCTGTAAATTCAGAAACCCAGCTGTAGCAGAACATGGGCACATGTGGCCCAGCTCACCTCTGAATCATACAATAAATAAAATATAATTACCTGAAATCAACACCACAAAAAGCTAATTACTGTATTTGTAAACTGGAGTTATTAACTTAATTTATTATAGTTTAGAAAAATGGGCAAGTCAAAAGCTGAACTCTGATTGGCTCAAACACCCTGACACCCATGTTGTTATTTCTTAACAATGCCCTGTTGAAAACAAGTGCCAATTTAGGGTACCATATTACTTAGGGGATCCAAATTGTGAAACTCACCTACCGCCATGTATCCCCCACTAGTTTAGTGAGATTGACCTCGCTATACATTGTAACAGGACCAAAACTGCCAAATAAACAGCAAACAGACATGTTCCATTTAAAAAAAGCAACCCCATCAAAAAAATGCAGACTGGTTCCATTTTCATTCATTAAAAAAAGAAAAACAATGCCAAGAAACAACTGATGGTTCCTCAGAGAGAGCTAGGCTCACGTGGCTAGCGTTATTTCTCAGTTTGGCCACACTGTTTCCCTGCAAACCAACCAACCAAAAAAGAAACCCCAGAAACTTCAGAAAATGTTCTTTTTAACATTTAATTTCACTTTCCTTTACTAAACAGAATACTCCTGTTCATGCTCCATGTCAGCTTACAGTGTGCTTTGATATTAGTGCTATTGAATCTCTCAACGTTTGAAAGCCAATGAAAAACAAAAAAAACAGTTATCTCTCAGCACACTATCCTTTCTCCTGTTTGAACTGGCACTGGTTAAAGGATGTAAAATAAAGCGCTCTCCTCTGTTGTGTGTGTGTGTGGGGGATGGGACATGGCATTACCCTGGAGGACAAGCACATGTAAAGTAAGTAGTTACAAAACAAATACAGCAGCGCCCTCCACTGGTGATTCCACCAGCACAGGGACTACTTTACTACAAAAGTTACTTTTAATTGTTTCTGGAATGCAAATAGCTGTGCTACTACACCCTTTTGCCTTTTAAGGGAAAAGGAATAGTGCTTCAGTGCTAAACAGCAGGGTGGTCCATGATGCAAAAAGTATTCCTGAAAGGAATGTTTCTATCAGCACTCTAATAAAAACAGTAGCCCCAAACTAGTGTTACTTTGCTAAGTCATTTTCTTTTATTCTTTCTTTTTCAAGGCAGCATCAAAAACTTTTTAGCCTTCTGACACATGCATGTGTGTTTCAGCTTGGTTCTGTAAAGTCATGGCAAAGAAAAAAAGTCACTGTACCAGTTACATGCATTTATCATGCATGGAGTTTTTAGCTGCTTCTTTTCATTGCTCAATCACCTATTCCTTTAGAGTCAGTCCCACTGCATGTGCAGGCAAGTTTTTCCTTTGTTTCTATCCTTAGTTTACAGGTTGTCCTTGCATTGAATAAATCAGGGTTTGCTGCTGCATAGACCCGCAGAGTTATTGGCACTTCCGTGGACTCCCTGGCTCTGATGATGGAGCCCTAGAGCTCTGAAAAGTAAGCACACAGTACACGTTGACCACAGAACTCTGAACAGTGGAAGCAGCAGCACACAGAGAGGAGAGGCACATGACAGCATCAAGCTGCCAGACTCCCAGAGCCGAGAAGTCTATGGAATTGAGCCATGAAAAGGAGCAGCTAAAAACTCCATGCATGACAAATGCATATAACTGGTACAGTGACTTTTTTCTTTGGCATGATTTTATAGAACCTGGCTGAAACACACATGCATTTGCCAGAAGGTTAAAAAGTTTTTGATGCTGCCTTGAAAAAGAAAGAATGCAAGAAAAAGAATTAGCAAAGTAACACTAGTTTGGGGCTATTCTTTTTATTAGCAACATTCCTTTTAGGAATACTTTCTGCATTACTTTTAATTGTTTTTAATTTTATTTAGATATATAGCGGATACATGATGGGCAGGAGTGGGATATGGAAAATATTCTCACTCCTGCAGAGTGAGCTTTGGATACGCACAAGTGCTGAAGGCACAAGTGACAGTATCCATAGTTCACTCTTCAGGAGTGAGAATATTTTCCATAGCACATGATCTGCACATCATGTGTGCTAGTTATACAATGTGGGTGAGAGCTCAAAGCATATTTTTATGTTTTCCTGTGTTCTTTTCCTGTTTCTGTGTGCTGCCTGCTGTTTCTGTGTGTAGTCCGAGTGTGTGTGAGTTTTTCTGAATGGGCTGGGAGTCTCAGAAACACTATGCCACACAGATGTGTTCCCTTTGCAATGGTAACTGAGTAACTTGCAGACCTCAATGAGAAAGGTAAACTGTTTTGTGAAGAAGTTTCATTTAGAATGTAGGCTACAATGATGCTGATATCAGCACATTAATGGGCTGGGAGTCTTAGAACACTATATCACACAGGTGAGTGTACTTTACAATGCTAATTGAGTAACTTGCAGGCCTCAGTGAGAAAGAGAAACTGTTTTGTAAAGGTTCCATGTGATAATGGCGATCGTGGAATAGCGATCACCATTTGGGCAGGTGTACATCACTGAAAATGAATTTTGGCAATGTACACTCATGGCAAACAATAAGATGGTGTCTGATCTCTGTGTTATGCAAGGGGCTTCGCCCCATGCACCCCCTACTAAAAGATTCTCAACTCCAAGGGGGTGCGTGTCAGGGGGGTATAAAACTTGGAAAAAAAACACAGGCCCCAAATCAAAAACACAGTGACGCCCAAAACTGAACCCAGCACCCTCCCAACCCCAGTCTGCCACCTACCCTCCATGCCACACGGCTAGCTCAGCAGCCCACTGCCGCACTACACCCCACAAACCCTCCCTCCCCTTCCGCCCATCGCACAGTGTGGTCCCTTCCCACGTTCTTGTATACCTAGCAACATCCCATTGCTATATTCACCTACCCCCATCCGGTTGCTGTCCTGCCTTATAGCCCTATGCACAGTCGCCGTGATTGAGTCACCCTTTTTGAAAGTGCTCAATCATGGCCACCCTGTACACAGGATACCTTCCGTGAAGCAGTTTCATTTAGAAAACAGGCTGTTGTGAAGCTGAGATCAGCACAGTAATGGTCTTAGAATCTCAGAAACACTATGGGGCACAGGTGAGTGTCTTTCACAATGCTAATTGAGTAAGTTGCAGGCTTCAGTGAGAAAGAGAAACTGTTTTGTGAAACAGTTTCATTTTGAATGCAGGCTTCGGTGAGTGAGTGGTGACATCAGCAGAGTATGGATAAATGGAATTTATCTCTATTAGAGGAGGCAGTATAGCACAGTGGTTTAAGGCTCTGAGCTGCAAACCTGAAGACCTGGGTTTGAATCCCACAGCCCCCACTTGCATACTGTGTGACCCTGAGCAAGTCACTTAACTTCCTTGTGCTCCCAGGTTGCACTTGTAAACAAACTTTCAGCTTAGTGTGTCTCTCTCTCCTGGTAAAAAAAAATCTCACTCTGCTGATGTCATCAGCATTTATCTCTCTGCAGTGAGAATATCATTTTTTATTACACCGGAATAACTCTCACCCCATGGTATAAATATTTTTATTCCTGCATGTTTTTTAAAAGAGTCACCTATGCCCATTTTCTAAGCACAGTAATACCCTCCAGAGTGGACGTTATGGGACATAATGGACCTTCCAGGGGCTATATGGCCCTCCGCCTGTGGGGTCAGGCCTCATTATGCCTCTGGATGGTCCGTTTTATCTCAATAATGCCCACCCTGTCAGGTATTATTACTTATCTAGTCAGAATAACCCATCTTAGATGCAACATACTGTTTACAGTTGAGTCATTTTTGTATGAATGGCTACAACTGGGAGAAGAACTAAAACAAAAAAGTGAGGACTTGCAATTTTCTTAGAGTCACAAAAAAGTCAGTGACCATGTAAGGAATAAGACATGATTGGATGTGGATTTTTCTGAAATAAAAGCAAGCCCAGAAGGCATATTATGTCATGAGGCTGAAGGCTGAGTACCTTCATCCACTGGAAGTACATTTAGCTCAGCACAATGCACACAGAAGTATCTTATTGCACTTAGAAAATGGGTTTCTGTAAACAAAAAAAAGAGATATGGACAAAGTATTGTAATAACATCATTTCATAAATTATTATTTTGAAAATGTGCTGTTATGCAGATGAAAAAAAATGCCCTAAAATGTGGGGAAAGACACAGAAACAAAATGCATAAACCATGCTTTGTAGTAGATAGGGACAGCTGAGCCAGCCACAGCGTAATACAGTATCTTGCAATAAGTGACATGTCACAAAATATTGCATGACAAAAGGGCTTAACTTCCATTGAATTACACTGTTCCCTGCAGTATAATGCAGCATTTTATGATATACTTTTATTTATCTATTTATTTGAGGATTTGGAAAGTACCTTTGAGTCAAAGACTTATTTACAAAGGCTCCATGTTACAGAAAATAGAACATTACAAAAGTAAATAGCAGTTCAATGCAGGACACAGACAAACTGTTACAAAACATACAGTAAAAGGCTAACAGTAATATCCTAAAGAAGAGTTAGTACATGTATCAAACAAATTAGTATATAAACTCTAAATATAGTGCTAATCAGGTGTTTCAGGTAGGGGGACCCATTGGGGGAAGGGAGGGGGTAAGCTGGCCAGAGGCCATCGTCGGAGGAGAGAAGGGACAAGGGTAAGGTGCAACAGCAGTCACAGTGGTTAGAGGACTGGAGATGATCCCAAAGATAGGTTTTGAAGGTGCCAATTCTGATTTCGTTTGCAAGTGAGTTGGGCAGGCCATTCACCCAAGAAGGGGCCCTGTAGCTAAAGAACCTTTGGAATTGGGAAGTTCGGCAGCGGGGGACCGAGAGGAGCTGCTTGCCTGAGCTTCAGGTGTTTATTTGCATAGGAGCTGGATGAATTATTGGGGTGAGACCAGGGGGAGAGACTGAGGGTGATTTTTTTGGCCATAAGGCACATGTGGAACCTGATTCTGTTGTCGCGGTTAAGCCGCTTAGTAAAATTTAGTTAGCAGGTGTGGGTAAGATGGTCACAGTTCAAGATGAGATGACAGGCTTTTGTTTAGAGAGAGATGGAGTCTGTATAGGGCCGAGGTGGTTGCAGCACTTTAGATAAGTATACTGTAGTCAAGGAGAGAGAGGACTGAAGAAGTGACAGTGAGCCGAAGGGCATCAGGGGTCAGACAATGTTTGAAGCGATAGAGGATGCCTAGTTGGACATTAGGGTGAGAGGACAGATGATGGATGGATGTGTTTGTGGAAGTTAGGTGCCGGTCGAGGTGATGCCCAGATATTTAAAGGCCCACTTGCTTGAGGGGGTACGATTGGCAGTTAGAATATGGGAGCAGAGCTCCTTTCGGTAGTTCAGAGGGTGAGAGAAGAACATAACTTTAGTCTTCTTGTAGTTTAGAATAAGGTACTGTGTGGAGAATCACTTTTCAGCTGCACTGAATGAGGATTGGAGGAATTGGTGAAGTTGGATGGGGTTGGGATTAGAGGAGTATAGGACTGCATCGTACACATAGAGAAGCAGGTTGCCAGAGCAGGACAGGGAGAAGGAGTTAAGGAAGAGACTGAAGAGAAGAGGAGAGGAGAGGACTGAGGATGGACCCCTGTGGGACACCAGAGTGGACTGGTAGTAGCCTGTTTGATAGGATGGTACCAATTCTGACCTGTTGGAACCGGTCTGACAAGTAGTCAATGAACCAGCAAAGGGCGTCCCATGAGAAACCGATGTTGGAAAGTGTGGTTAGTAAGAGGGAGTGGTTGATGGTGTCAAACGCCTTAGAGAGGTCAACAAAGACAGTGCCAGTGATATGATCTCTGTCTAAGGCAGAAATGGACATGTGCAGTGAATTCCAGGAGGGCTGTAGTAGTGCTGTGTCCTTTGTGAAAGCCATATTGCTGTTTACAGAGTAGGTTGTGTTTGTTAAGGTGGTCAGTGAGCTGATCAGAGACAATGCGCTCAAGAGCCTTAGATGGGAGAGGAGAATAGAGATGGGGCGATAGTTGTTTGTGGTGGTACGGTTCCTGCTGTTAAATATGGGGGTGATGGAGGCAGATTTCCAGCAGGTGGGGAATTTCCCTTGGCATAGGGTGTGGTAGAGAATGTGGGTGAGGGGGTTGAGAACCTCATGTAGTTCTTTGAGGATAAGGTGTCATCGATCAGGTCGGAGATCTGCAGTACACATTCAAATAAGCATTGCAGCAATCGATGTGGGGTTACAGGCCCTCGGTCTACCTGGACAGATTTTGACCAGCTAGCGATCATGGATATCATGAAGATTGTCCAAGGCTTGTGACTGACTTGCTGTAGTTTGGATCCTGGTCCCACGCGCCTCTTTGTGGGGTGCATGGATGCGATCAGACCAGTCCTTACGAAGATAGTCTGGGGGTCTTTGGACCAAGGGGTGTTTCCGGAGTCTTTAAAAGAGGCTGTCTTGACACCCCTTTTGAAGAAATCTTCCCTTGACCCTGACTGTCTCGCTAACTAAAGACCAATCTCTAACCTGCCCTTTCTGGGCAAGGTTATTGAGAAAGTAGTCGCGTTGCAGCTCGATGACTTTCTTACCACTCATGAGGTCTATGATCCTCTCCAGTCCGGTTTCAGGAAGAGGCATAGTACCCAGATGGTGTTAGTTCAGGTATTTAATGATCTCCTAATAACGAGAGATCGGAGGACCGTTCGATCTTGGTTCTCCTTGATCTCTCTGCAGCATTTGACATCGTGAACCATGGGATGTTGCTGGATCACCTGCAGCTACTCTGTGGACTGTCGGGGACAGTCCTCAGATGGTTTCACTCTTTCCTCACAGGCAGAAGTCAGAGGGTAGTTTCAGGGACTTTTTCCTCTGCTCCTTTTGCTTTGTCCTGTGGGGTGCCGCAAGGCTCTGTGCTTCCCCCATGTTGTTCACAGTGTATATGCTGCCATTGGGAGACATTATAAGGCGTTATGGGCTGAGTTTTCACTGCTATACAGATGATACTCAGCTCTATATGTCCTTTGTACCAGAACATAATGGCACATTATCGGTCTTTAACAACTGCCTCGCTGAGATTCAGGATTGGATGAGTGCGAACTGGTTGAAACTGAATCTGGATAAGAATGAGGTGTTGGCTGTGGACCCGGGTCATTGTCTAGAGAAGTTGACTCCTGGGTTTCCCTCTGGTCTTGTATTAGGGGGTAACCAGTTGAGACCTTCTTAACAGGTGCAGAATCTGGGTGTAATTTTTGACAGCGAGCTGATGCTGAAGACACAGGTATCGGCCGCTGTCAAGTCTTCCTTTTACAATCTGAGGAATATCGCCCGGATAAAACACCTTGTTCCACATGATGACCTCCCTGTGTTGGTCCACGCTTTTGTTTCCTCATGTCTTGATTACTGCAATGCTCTATATCTAGGGTTGCCGGGGGTGGATCTCCATCACCTGCAGCTGGTGCAGAATGCTGCAGCCAGGTTGTTGACTGGGTTACCAAGAACTTGCCATATCACACCTGTGCTGCGCAAACTGCACTGGCTGCCAGTTCAGTGGAGAATCACCTTCAAGGTCGCGTTGCTGACCTATAAGACCCTACACAGTCAGGGACCGGGCTACTTGCAATATCTCCTTTGTCCCTACCGCCCTCTCCGCCCACTCCAATCCACTGACGAGGGATTGCTAGAGATTCCCAGGGTTTGTCTTCTGTCATCTGGGGCCAGGGCTTTTTCTTTCATGGCCCCCAACCATGTGGAATTCTCTACCTCATCAGATCAGAGAGTGCCTGTCCGCGGAATCAGTTAAGGTGTCTCTGAAAAGTTATCTATTTGAATTAGCATTTGAATAGGACTATTGCTGCTTTTATTGTTTTTATGTTGTTATTTATTATGGTTGATGTAATTTTTTATATGTATTTGGGCTTTGATATGTTGAAAAGTGCACCACAAATAAAATTTGATTTGATTTGATTTAGTGTGAGCCGGAGCAGTCTCGGGTCTAAGGAGTCACTACTGTAGTGGGAGTGGCTTAGGGCTTTTTTGAGGTAAGGCTCGGCAGACTTGGGAGTGATGTAATGAAGGCGAAAGGGAGGGGATTCTGGGGAGGGAGGGGAGCAGGCAGGGGGTGGGTCAAAGAAGTAAGGAGGAAGGACATGGCTGAGGCTGGTGAAGGCACAGTTAAAGGTGGTGGCTATATGAGTGCGGTCAGAGGTCAGGCACCAATATACAATGATCTGGGTCTTTGAAACAGATTTCCTTAATATTATTCCAGAATTTGTGTCCTGAGCACCAGGCCAAGGTTAGGGAGGATTTGTAGTACTTGGCTTTGGCTTTGCATAAAGCCCACATGCATTTTCTCTGGGCCTCTCTGTACCTCTGTCTATCAGCTGGCAGGCCAGTCTCATTGGAGAGGTGCCATACTGAGTCTTGGGTCTGCATCAGGACCAGGAGGTGGTCAGTGATCCAAGGCGCAGGGTTGTCTTTGATCATCCTTTTGGTAATTGGGGAAAATTTGTCACAGATGGCATTGAAGGTAAGAATGAAAAGGTCGAGGGCTCAATTGGGGTCGATTGTATTCATTAAGAATGACCAGTCCATCATGCTGAGATAAGATTTTTGAAGAGCAAGCTTACCATGGCCAAGCTTGTGTTGGAGGATAATTTTGGGAGGGGGTCTTCGAGGCTTTGAAGGTCCAGGAGCAGAGAACTAGGGAGTGATCAATAAGCGTATTTAGGAGCACGGTGGTGCTTGTGATCTTGTGGGGATGGTTGGTGAAAACCAGGTCCAGTAGGGAGGAGGACCCAGTGCTTTGGTCCAGCCGGGAGGGGAAGGGGACTACTTGTGTTAGATCTTGGGCATTAACAACGTCAGTGAACGGGGTGGTGGTTTTAGCCAACCAGTTTATATTGAAGTCCCCAAGTACAATTTTTTCAGCCCGAGGGGGGAGGGTGGCGAGGTAAGACAGGACAAAGTGGAAGGCCTCTTTCTGGTCCCTGGGAGGAATATATACAGCAGTGATGAGAAGGGGTTTTGGGAGTGTCCCAGTGTAAGTTTGAGTGTACGGGCCTGGGTTCCAGGTTCCATTTGGAGAGGGGGAAGTAAATGACCATGTCATGAATCCTTAATATAAATGGCACAGCCCACACCTTGCTTACCCAGCTGATCGGTCCAGTAGAGGTTGTACCCAGAGAGAATTACCGTTGAGTCTGGGATCTGGGGGGAGAGCCAGGTTTCACCCATGGCAATGACATCGGGCTGATGTTGGAGGACCCATCCCTGGTAAGAGTCCCACTTTTTTAATAAGCTGCAGATGTTAAGGGAGGCAATGTGCAGCCTGCTGGCAGGGGTGTGTTTGGGCATAGAGGTTGCGAGAGGGCCAGGGTTAGGGTGGATATTGCCAGACATAAGGAGGAGGAGGGACCTGAGGAAGGAATTCCAGGCCAATTTTTTGAAACAGTGAGGCTTGGGTACTAGTGACCCATTAATGTTTGTAAATGTGGGAATGGGGAGGGTTAGTATATAAGGGGTAGCCAGGAGGAGGTGGTGCGATGAGGGGAGGGGTGGAGGAAACTCAGGTTCCAAGAGGGGTTGCTGTCAGGGGTAGAAAAGAGAGGACAGAATGAAGCATCCATGGCAGTGGTCATTGCAGGTGATAGCAGGGGAGGAGAACAGAAGGATGGTACCATTCTGAGAGGTGGAGGGTGTCAATGTAAAGTGGTAGCCTTGACATAAGATCCTCACCGGTGATCCTAGAGGACAGTAAGGGAGTGTAGCCAGGTAGACTGAAAGTAGTCAGTGACATTGGGGAGTTGATACTCAGGGAAAATTGAGGGGGGAGTCAGAACGGGGAACAGAAGAGAGGGCAGAGTAATGATTAAAAGAAGCATGGTAATAGAAAGGTAGGAGGGAGAGAGAGGAAAAGCCAGCAGTAGGATAAATGAAATTTGAGCTGTCTCTAGTGGCAAGCTAGTAAAGGCTACTAATGGAGAAGTGGACTGATTGGTTAAAACAGCAGCCTTTGACCTTATATAAGGGCATGCTCACCAAGGGTGGTGGTGGGGTGGTAGGCAGCTGATGCAGAGCATTGGTGGGGCTAAACTCTGGTGGTCTTAATTCTCCTCGGCCTGGCGGGCTCTTGTACCTGAAGGGAGATGGTGGTATTGGGGGTGGGGGAGGGCAACTTGTTTGTGTCCCTCACAATCTCCGGTTTGGACCCACATTGGATCCCGAATTATGTAACTGTAGAGAAACAGGAGAGACAGGTAAGATTTTATACATCAGCAGCCACGCAAAGGGGGAGGGGATATAGGGCCTGCTGAGCTGTACTGTGATCTTGCTTTAGCTAGGACAACCCCCAAACAGAGAAAATAATTAAGTTTACATTATGCCAGTTTGGATCCTTATGGCACCAGGTATACTGTAGCATTTCTGCATTGCATCCTGGTTGCTGCCAGTGTACATTATGCGAATACAATTACAATAGTAGCAAGAGATTTTTAAATGTCATAGCTCCTCAGTTAATAGGCAACTAAGTGGCCAGACTACTGAATAGGAAGTTGTCCCCACCCTCTCTTCTGTAAGATCGCTGTTAGTAGCAGCACAATTGCATTAAGCCTCTGCTACAAGTTTAGCATTTACGTTTAGCGAGGTACATGGCTGATTTTTTGCTTTGCTATTGATTGCATTGCAGCATGTGTCATGTCAACTGTGAAGGGATGACGTTGGCATGTCCTGCAGTTAGGGAATCTTAAACACACTGGCTGGGATTCTGTGGTAGAAAACTAAAGAAAATAAGTTTGCTTGAGAGGGGGTTATCTTAAATAGCAGAGGAAGCAGTCTACCAAAAAAAAAAAAAAGCACTGCATTTTAATAGACACCCTCCCAAATGGAGCAATTAGCCGATGGTGGGGAGGAAACACCATTGCTGAGCAAGGGGAAATTTGGAAAAAGATAAATTGCTACTAAAAAAGTGCAAATAGAATGTATTGTCTTGGAAATGGAATGGTGGAGACTGGCATTCTATTTAGTAGTCTGTTCCATCTGAAAGCTGCTCATTTAAGTAACTGCTCCCATATTTATCAGGTATCAGCCTGTGGTCTGCACTAGGTAGGAGTATTCTGTAACTTAGTGACACTGTGATTGATCTCAGGTGAGTGTGGGAGAATGTGATAGGTCAATAGCATGGGGCATACACAGCATCAGGAGTTAATATGGCAATAAATGAAACCAATAAACAAAGAAATGCAATCAGTTTTTGGTAATGTTATAGCAAGTTGATATTTACAAGTTTGTTTGTGGACCATTTATCTTTGTAAGGACAAGTTGTTCTGTATGCTATATCTACAGTACTAACTATCCATTAATCTGAAACCATCTAATGTCCAAACCCATCCAGCAGTTTTACCGTGTTCACTGTTCATATAACTAATTGATGATGACAAGGCCATATTTAAGGCCAAATTTCTGACCATAGAGGTCAAGTATTTGTTATAGCAATCCGACTGTTAGTAGATAAACTAACAGTGAGAGCGGCATTGCTACTTGGCTAGCTCCATTAGTAAATCTAGGTCAACTGATCTGAAGCAGGTTAAGGCAGCCTTCAGCCTTTCCTGGACTCTCCTAAACGCTTACTTTATTATCTTCTGAAGCTTTCACATAAAAGAGAGATAAGGATCTATTTATGGGAGGTGAAATGTTTTTACGGTGATTGAAAGTTCAAGAATTTATGTGACTGAAACAGCTTCATATTTATTAACATCTCTAAAATAGACTCAAAATTCAGAACATGCTTTAAAACACTTCAGAAATGTAATTTATGCTGTTATGGTGCTCAAAATAAGATGGGGTCATATTTTCTGCAATACCCCCCTCCCCCCACTGGCAAGATGTCAGTAATTGAAACTGTTGTTTCAATAACCTCCCCCCAATTCTTGCCTGAAACCTGTCCCAAAGGACCATTTATTACAAGTAGGCCCACTGACCCCCAATTCCAAATTTGGAGGGACAATAACAGTCCAATTCCAGAATAACTCAGCACGCTATTCAAAATCAGTAGCGTATGCCTGGAAGGGAGATAGAGGGGGGAGTTGCACTCTAGCATCATTGGTGACAGTAGGTAGATGGATTGTCCAGTCTACTTTGAGTCATCAGTGATGCAAGTCGACTCTTTCCTCTTCATCATAAACATGTGTTGCTGACTTACAAACATCATGTTGTGAGTCCATTAGGGGAAACCCCTGAGTTACCCTTGATTTTGACCACTATTGCCAAACAAAACATAATGGTGTGATTGTCAATGAGGGGGCAACATAAGATGAATGACCTCTGGGGACCTGATGGGGTGGGATCCTGGAACCATGCCAGAGACTGGAAATGTTTTGCTTATTTACAGAATAACTGAAAGGGAGTATGGGGTGGGGGATTAGAGGGCAAGAAACAACTGGGATAGGGTATATTTCCTCATATTATGGAAGAATGATTTCAGATGATCCATGTGGATTTCCAGTAAAGGAGAAACACACACTTGAGGAAACATGGCTGTCCTTCACCAAGGTATTTTCATTTTGAGTATTTAACTTTTTGGTTCACTGTAAATGAAAATGTTAAGATTTTGTGACAACATTCTGAATCTCAAAATTGATACTTGACCTCTGAGGCAAAAGACAAGATGTAGAGGTTCGCCCATTCCTTAGCAGGGCTCTGTTGAACACATACTCAGTCACCATTGGCTTAAAATTGAACTTTGATGATTATTTTTGCTGCAGTAACCATACTATTAATGTGATCTTTAGAAGGGTCATTTTAAGATTCATTAATTCTTTGCCCCTGAGGCTTCACAATAGAGTAGTGACAGAGATTAATGAAAAGATGACACGTTCTCCTGCAATGAGATAATTAGTTGGACAACCATTGTTATCCCATCATTGATAGCAGTGGTGTGACATAAATTAGTCTGTTGGAATTCAGTGTAAATGCTTTGCGGGAAAGGAAGATTTCAGCAGTGGAATATTGAAGTAAAAGCATCTCATGGAAGCTAATGGGATTTAAAGGAAGAATTTCTTAAGAAATATCCGAATGAGTTAAGTCAGTATATCAAAAATATACTCAACATTTAAACACTAGTTATACCTGCTAAGGGAACATTAAATGCAGTACAGTAAAAATTGAAAAGTTTGCTCAACATTGAAGCAGATGACTATAAGAATTCAAGCCTTTTACACATATAATAAGGGTGGGTTTACACTGTATAGCCACAGATTGTAAAGACTGCTTATCAATTAGATAAAATGGTCTTTTGATAAGTCTGCAAAGAGCAGTGGTGTCTGTCCTCTAATAGCAATAGTCAAAAAGCTGATAAAAGTAATTCCTACACTTCTGAGGAATAAAAAAAATACTGTACACAATAGCAAAAAACATTCAGGTTTATTTACCTCCTAAATGTAATGCAGATGCAAAATATACTGAAATTATTATTTTGGAGAGGGACTGGGATTGCAGAAGTGATCCAATATGTAGGCAATGCCGAGTAATTTGTGATACATTGTAGGGTAACATTTGCATTGGCAAGTTATACTTCAGCAGTCTCTACAAGAATGTTCTGAGATTACACAACAAAATGTATACAAGCACATTAAGAATATAGTTTTTACAAAAAAATTGCACCAGTTAAGGTTCAACTTAATGCCACAAAAGTAGATAAATTTGGCATCATGGTTTCCAACCCTAACTCTGCACCCCCACCCCGCAAGCAGCAACAAGATTGGACCACACAAGCAACCACAGAAAGCCATCACTGGGATAAACAACATACTCTACAACTGTTTCTAGATGACATAAATGCAGTAGCACTGATGTACTACCTTTATTAATTTGTATCTGTGGCTGCATAAGCACATACCCCACTGGGGCTTGTGCAGCAACACATATGCATGTTGTATAACATGCATGAGTTCATGTTGCTGAAGAAACACAGGCCCTATGGAGGCCTGAACCTCTGCAGACAGAAGGCCCCATGGGACCTGCACCTCTGCAGACAGATATACTCAAGCACACTGTGTGAATTACCTTGCTAGACAGCATGACCTGTTAGTGTATGTTTTTGGTTTTTGTATTAGAAACATTGAAATATAGGCAGTGATGGCAGAAAAAAGACCAAGGTCCATCAAGTCTGCCCATTTTGTCCTATATAACCTCACAACCTAGGGTTGGTATAGGATTCTAACTCTCCCCAGCAGTTTTCCTATACCTTTCCACAGCTTTGTCTTTACACGTGAGCACTATTCCTTTGGCTCTGTCCCAAGCCCATTTAAAGTATTCCACAGTTTTGGCACCCACCACCTCTGCCAGTATACTGTTCCATGGTTCCACCACCCTCTCATTAAAATAATACTTTCTTACATCCCTTCTGAACTTCCCCTCTTCAGCTTCCAGTCATGCCCCTGTATTGTTGAGCTGGTATTCTTGCCAAATAATTCCTTGCAAGTTTACTTTATTTATTCCTTTCAGAAATGTGAAGGTTTCTATCATATCCCCTCTCCCTTCTGGTTTCCAGTGAGTACGTGTTCCGTGCCTTGAGGTGTTCCTTGTAGGACTTCCCCTATTGGCCCTGAATCATCTTTGCCACCCTATGCTGAACCACCTCTAGCCTATCATTGTCCTTTCTAAGGTGAGGGCTCCAGTACTGGGCACAGTACCACAGGTGTGGCTTCACCAAGGATCCATACAGGGGGAGTATCACTTCTTTCTTTCTGCTATCAGTTCACCTCCCGATACACCCCAGCATCTTGTTTGCCTTACAGCAAGACTTATTGCATTGGCTAACCTGTTTAAGTATGTAGCTGATGATGGATCTCAAGCCCTGTTCTTCAGCTGTGGTACTAACTTTAACCCCTCCCATCCAGTATTCTGTTCTTGGGTTATTTTTTCCTAGGTGCCTCACCTTAATTTTTTTTTTTTGCATTGAATTTCAGTTCCCAAACATTAGACCACCTCCCTAGCCTTTGCAGATCACCCTGGCCATGCTATCATTCTCTAATTTCCTCAGCATTAGCCATCCTTCCACAGAGTTTAGTGTCACCTGAGAAAAGGCTTATGTTACCTAAGATCCCTTCTCTCATGTCACTGATGAACATGTTAAAAAGGACTGGGCTCAGAACTAACCCCTGTGGTACCCCTCTCGTGATTGCTGTCTTCTCAGACTTAACTTTGTTTACTACAACTCACTCCTGCCTCCCCTTGAGCCAGTCTCCCCACCCCATCTGACTATATCCCTAGCCACCCCTAGGTCCTCCAAACTCCTCAGCAGGCATCTGTGATGCACAGAGTCAAAATCTTTGCTGAAGTCAAAGTAAAGTAGAGCCACAGCATAGTCTCTATCCATTTCTTCCATCACCCAGTCAAAGAAGACTATTAGGTTAGTATGACAGAACCTCCCAAATATGAAGCCGTGCTGTCTTTGATCTTGGAGACTATTGCCCTCCAGATAGTCTACTAGGTTTATTTTGAACAGTGACTCCATCAGTTTAGCCACAGTAGAGGTAAGGCTGACAGGTCTGTAGTTTACTGCTTGCCCCCCCATGGACCAGTACCACTCTCCAGTCCTTTGAGACAATCCCCATCTGAAGTGAGCTGCTCAATAGGCCTGTCTGAGGTTCAGCCAGTTCATCTGCCAACTCGCTGAGCACCATCAGGTGTATCCCAGTTGGACCTGGTGCCTTGTCTGTTCTGATGGCTGCTAGCCCTTTCTGGACCCTATCCCTAGTAAATACTGGATTGTCCATTCCTGGGATCCCTCTTGTGGCCACTTTGTTGTCACTGTCAGGGAAGGGGCTGCTATCCTCCCTGGTGAAGACTGAGCAAAAGATGTCATTCAAGACTGCAGCTTTAAGTTTGTCATCCTCTACCACCTTGCCCCCATCTAATATCCTAATTATTCTGACAACTCACTTTCTTTTTTCACTGATATAGTAGAAACACTTTTTTTCTCTCTGCTTGCCCGCCTCAGCTATTCCCAACTCTATATCTGCATTTGCTTCACTAATTAAATTCTTTGCTCACCTATTCCTCTGAGCATATTCCTCCCATTCTACTTCCCCCTGTGTTTTTTTAAACCTATAGAATATTTTCATTTTGGCCCTTACCACTTCCCTGACCCTCACTGAGAAACATAGTAGTCTCCTGAGATTTTCTTTCAGTTACTTTATGTAAGCATAGCTATGATGCTTCAAGGATGGCCCATTTTATTACCCCTCCATTTCTCTTCTACACTCTCTATACTGATTACACTGTCTGATTTGTCCCAAATCAGCCTCTGAGTTTGCTGAAATCTGCTCTTCTGAAGTCCAAGAGCACCATTATTCTGTGTGTTTTTTTCAATCCCAAGGGCTAATTCAAACAAAACTGAGTTGTGGTCACTGTTTGAAAGTGGATCTCCAACTCTTACTGCATTTACTGCTTCAGAGTTGGTGAACACCACATCAGCGATAGATCACTCTCTGATGGACTCCCTTACCAGCTGCACCAGTAGACAGTACTGAAAGTTATCCAGTATGACCTGGCTTCTCATACTCCGAGACACTGGAACATCCCAGTCTATGTCAGGTAATTTAAAATCCTCTACCATCACAATATTTCCCTTAGCCACTCCATGCCAGTTTTCATCATTGAGTTCTATATACTCTGCTTCTCCCTGCCGTGACAGTCCTTAGAACATCCCTAAGTGTAGTTTTCTACCTGCTGCCATTGTAAGATAACCCTACAGAAACTCAATCCCTTTCATATCATCCTTGATATTCCCATCTTCCATTACCTCAATGCCCTCCTGGATGTAGAGGCCTACTACTCCCCCTCTACAGGTTCTCCTGTCTATCATTATCAGTGAGTAATCATGCACAGCAAGATCCAAATCATTTGTATCCATTTTCATTTCAGTAATGGCTACAAGGCTAATCTCAGCATCTGCCATCATTGCCTGGAGCTCCCTGATTTTATTGCCCAGACTACTGACGTTAAGACAAATTCCTTTCCAACTACACCCTGAACACTTTTTTTTGTCCAAATTATACTTGTTTTCTTCCATAGCCTTTTTTATCTGTTGTTTGCATCAACCTTTTTGTTTATACCTACTGTTAGTGTAGACCCTAGCTCATTATTGCCCTGAATCAATTTTTGGTCCATAGTGATGCTACATGCCCCCAAATGTGTGGGATAACTAGCTAGGAACCCATTTCTTTTGTTTATCTGTTTAGTTCCCCTAGTCCCAGTCTCCCTCTTGGTCAGTTTAAATGTCAGACATAAATATCAAACCTCCATCCCGGTACACTGGCCCCATCCTTCATCAGGTGGAGTCTATCCTCCTTAAAAAGCATCTTATTGCAAAAGTCCCTCAGTCACCTACAAGTAGAGATGTTGCAAAATGATATTTCACTGGCAAAATTCCAGCAAAATCAGCAAATTCTCCATGCAAAATATTTTGTGAAATTTGCCCATTATGTGAAATGTTTTGCCGGGTGTGAAATGTGGAGGTGAAATTTCGCCTTCAACATGCGCAATTTCGCCTTCCACAGATGAGATTTTGCCTTCCGCAGGTGAAATTTCACCTTCCACAGGCAAAATTTTGCATTACACAGACGAAATTCCAAATTTTGCTTCTGTGAACAATTTTGCAAAATGGGCAAATTTCACAAAATATTTTGTGCAACAAAATTTGCCAATTTCACACATCTCTACCTACAAAATGGTACCCCTTCTCCTGATACCATTCCTTAAACCATCCATTCAACACATCTATCTCTTGTTCCCTTTTTATATCTCCCCCTTGCCACACACAGGGAGGACTTCAGAGAAGGCCAGGAAGGCTGAGTGTGGAGCTAATTTGTCCCCTAATTTCTGGAAATTTTGCTTCAGCGCATCCACTAAATGATTTGCCAGACCATTGATATCCAGTTGAACCAGCACCTTCAGGCCTCCCTGTTCCCTCTCAAAAATCCTACGTATTCTATCTAGATCCAAAATTGATGAGGCACTTGGAATGGAAGGCACTTAACCATCCCCTTCTCTAGTGATTCTTTGCCCACCACCCTTTCCAGTCCTCTAGTTATATTGTCCCCTACCACCAAGACTTTGTTAACCCTCCTTTTGGAAGCCACTATGTTTTCCTGCCTTGATCTACCAACTGACTTACAGTTCCTACCAAGTGGAGTCTGGTTCCCATGCCTCCCATGTAAATCACACATACATTCCTTTCTGATGTTGCAATGAGCAACCAGGAAGTCTTTTTACAGACTCAATTAACTCCTCCTCTATCTCTTCCAAGTGCAGCAAATGCAACTGCAAGGCAAATTTAGAAATCCAATTGTAAAAATGAAAGGAAAAGTGTGACTCTCACTGGGATTTGAACCCAGGACCTCAGCAATCCGTGCTTTAGCTCCTAACCAACTGAACAATGAGAGTTCAGCCAATTAAGGCCCCTGAGTTTTCCCATGTGAATCACACATACATTTCTTTCTGCTGTTGCAATGAGTAACCAGAAAGTCTTTTTACAGACTCAAACAACTCCTCCTCTATCTCTCCAAGTGCAGTATTTTCCACTGCAAGGCAAATTTAGAAATCCAATTGTAGAAATGAAAGGAAAAGTGTGACTCTCACTGGGATTTGAAGCCAGGACCTCAGCAATCCCTGCTTTAGCTGTTCACCAGTTGAGCTATGAGAGTTCATCCAATTAAGGCCCTGAGTTTTCCCATGTGAATCACACATACATTCTCTCCCCTAGAGACACTCAAGCAGTAGTAGCCAGTATGAGAAACAAAATTCTAGAGGTAACCAAGTAAAGACAACTAGATATCAACAAATTTTAAACAAAAACAGTCCAGCTGCCCTAGTTACTCATATAGTTAAGCAAGGAAGTCTTGGCTCACAGTACCTTGCTTTCCTGAAGGGATGTTCTGTGTGGGTCAGCTGGGGAACAAAGTGGCCAACTGCTGGCTGCCTTGCCTGGCTGACTCCAGTGGGCAGACTCCAATATTCTTTGTGTGTTGGTGATTTGTGCGGGGTGGCTGTAGTGCGAGGGACTGCATGGTGGACTTTTCCTTAAGTAGCACCAGGAAGAAAAAAGGGCAGAGCCCTGGATTGGTCTGGTGGGGTGTGGGAGGCACGGTCTGTTCTCTCATTTGCTCCCCTTAGGAGCCAGTGTTCCTTGGCAGCTCCAGTCATCTATGCTGCCAATCTGTGCAGGAGGAGGATCTTTTGCTAAACTTTGGGACCCACTAAACCTGTAGAAGTGGTGTCTGTTAGTGGCTGAATCAGAGAGCTCACTTCACTGTGAGGGGATTTAAACCCCCTTGTTCCACAAAGGGCAGCACCCCAGATTGGCCTGGCGGAGTCAGGGAGGTGGAGTCTGCTTGCTGATTGGCTTCCCTTAGGAACCAGTGTTCCTTGACAGCCCCAGTCATCTGTGCTGCAGATCTGTGCAGGGGGAGGGTCACCTGAAAATCAAGATCCTCTGAACCTGCAGAAATGGTGTCCATTGGTGGCTGGAGCAGAGCACTCACTTCTCTGTGAGGGGATTTAAATCCCTTTCTCCACAAAGGCTGGAGCTCTAGATTGGCCTGGCAGGGCCAATGAGATGTGTTCTGTTTGCTGACGCGCACTCACCTTAGAAGCCAGTGTTCCTAGGTAACTCTGGTCATCTGAGCTGCAGAAGTGTGTAGGGAGAGGAACTCCTGTTAAAAATCAGGACCCTCTGAACCTGCAGGAGCAGCGTCCGTTGGCCACTGGAACGGAGAGCTCAGTTCTCTGTTAGGGGATTTAAATCCCTTGCACCACAAAGGGCAGAGCTGCATAACTGACTAACTTTCAACTGCTAAAACCATGATATTCACATTGCAACACTATTTCCATCTGTGACCTCTGTAACTGCAAGCCCCACAGGTGCAGTGGCGGAGCTAGAGGGGGGGCTGGGGGGCAGTCGCCCCCCTCCTGGCTGCCCCAGTGTGAGTAGTGGTGCCCTGCCACCAATTTTATTCAATGTTTAGTGCCCATTGTGGAGGCTGTGATTGACTGAATGACCTCCCTGGTTCCCAAACTCTCCTAAACCTGGCTCCGCCACTGCACAGGTGCCTGCCTTTCTAAAGGCAGAATTTAGCATGTTTGTCTTACACCTGTGACTGAAGAGGTACAGACCCCTCAGGGGCCTCCACTTCTGCACACAGAAGTACTGATGCCATTTTGGTAACATGGATTTTTTTTTGCAATTAAGTTTATTTTCTTATTTTGCCACTAACCATAAAAAAATAAAATAAACACATACATACCACAAGGGCAATATACAAGCCAGTTGGTATCGACTATACATTGATAAAAAACAAATCACTATTCAAAAGAAAGAAAACAGGAACAAAATCCAAGCAAAAATAAAACTAAAGGGGTCTCTAGCCCCCTCCCACCAAATCACCCTCCCCCCCACAAACTCCTAGAGCAGGCTTGAAGTTAGATAGCCATAAACATAAGTATGGCGCAGCATTAGTTTAGAGAATAATGTGCCCTCATCATGCTTCATGGAATCAGATGTATACATTAATCCTCCAGGTGATGAGGGCTAAAAACACGGCAAAGGATATAAAGAGTAGAGTATGTTACCAATCAATACCCAAATTTGCTTTTTAGGGCAAGGAAGAGAGGTTTCCAATAGTTTTGGAATCTGGTCCAGGAATTGGTGGCTCTGGCAACACTCTGCTCAGCATTTAGGGCAGTAAGAAATTCTGTCCACCATTCCCGAACAGATGGTTGCCACATTTTGTTCCAATGCCTAAGAATCAAAAGTTTAGTAACCAGGGTGACCAAGGCTATTTGTACTTTCTGAGATAATGTGGGGACAGGTGAATAAAGTCCTAAAAGACAAACATCCTCAGTGAAATAAGGGGATAAAAGAAGGTACTCTAAGATGTGCTTTTGGACCAAACCCCACAAAAGAGAGATTTTTGGACAAGACCATAATTTGTGGTATAAGGAAGCATTGGCTGAGCCACAATCTTGGCATTCTGGAGAAGATAATCTGCCCATTCTATAAAGTCTGCTAGGAGTGTAATATAAATTATGTAATATGTTGGAATGGACACATCTTAGTCTGTCTTGCTTAATTAGTTTAAAAGTGTCAGTCCAGATATAATGCCATGGAAAGTCATGGGGAGGGTTAACCAGATTATGCTTCCAATAAAAAGCTGCAGAAGATGGGTTCTTACATGAACTATTGTTTTATTTCCTTGTACAGTTTAGAAAGGGGTTTCTCTTTCATTGCAAGGGCCAAAAGAGGTTTTAGAAAAGAATCAACATTATCTACCCAACGGGGGCCTCCCAGAAAGCTTTTGACACAGTGTCAGATCTGGGTTAGATAGAATAGACTTCTCTCAGGAAGACCAAACTTAATCTGCAATTCAGTTACTGACAAGAGAGAGGCACCTTGTATGAATTGCTTCAGGGTAAACTGTCCTTGTAGATGCAAGGCCTTAGGACTAATATTTTTATTAGCTATCTTTAGATTAAGGTTGTTAAATAGTGGCTGGGAAACATCCTTCCTTGTGTGTAAATGGTAGAAGTTACAAAACTGGTGGAAAGCTTTAATACTCCATCCTATAGGTGATTCATGAAGCCCTGTGGGAACTGCAGCCCACGGGCAGTACAGAAGAGCTTGCAGGGAGATCTTTTCCTCCTTAGCATACTCCAGATCGAATCACAATCCAAAGCAGTTAGCAAGGGGTTCTGAGTGTGGTGAAACCCATTGCAAGAACCTACTAGCATGGATGGCTAAGTAATAAGAAAAAAAATCCGGAAGTTGCAAGCCTCCTTTATCTTTTGGACGGGTAAGCTTCAAAAATACTCTGCGGGGGGGCTTCCCATTCCAGATAAAATCAGAACACAACCTCTGAATCAAATTGAAGAAAGACTTAGGAAGGCATATAGCTAAGCTGTTTAAGGGATAGAATAACTTACGCAAAATTGTCTTTTTAAGAATATTAGTTCTGCCACAGAAGGATATGAGGGGTATTATCTATCTTGCCAAATCCTTCTTGACTAACTTTAAGAGAGGGTCTAAGTTAAGTTCTTTTAGTTTATCCAAATTCTTAGTTAATTTTATACCTAAGTAGTTTATTTTCTTCTGTTCCCAGATGAGGCCTAAGGCTTCAACTTGGCCCTTATTCACTAAAACTGAAAGAGGGTAAACTAGTTTTGTTCTTATTAAGTTTATAGTCAGAAAACTCATTAAATTGAGCTATAGTTTGTAGTGCATAAGGGAGAGAGCACTCCCCATTAGATAAATGGAGAAGCAAGTCATCAGCAAAGAGGGAAAGTTTAAACTTCTTGGACCCCACACATATACCCTCAATCCTCTCCTCTTGATTCAACACTCTTGCTAGTGGTTCAATATATAAGTTGAATAAGAGAGGGGACAGGGGGCATCCCTGTCTGGTCCCGCTCTTTAGTGGAAAAATATCTGATAAGAGATTGTTGCAGATGACCCTTGCAGAAGGGCATTGGTAGAGGATGTGCATTTGCTTAATAAAGCTGTCCAGGATGTCGTACTGGGAGAGAATTGTAAACAAGTAAGGCCAGGCCACCCTACCAAAAGCCTTTTCTGCATCCAGAGATACAAAAATATCTTTACGTTTGGGATCCCTGGATGCAGAAACTAGATGTCCAACTTACAAAAATGGTTTGCTGAGGAGCAGCCTGACACAAACCCAGTTTGCTTCAGTCCTAATAGGAGAGCCCAAACTTTAGCCAGATGAGTAGTCAGTATTTTGGCATAGATTTTAACATCCCTGTTGATCAGTGAGATTGGTCCATAGTTGACAGTTTGGGTGGGATCCTTCCCTGGTTTGGGTAGGAGAGTAATCCTTGTCTGAAACAGGGAAGAATCCTTTACTGGATGAGATTCCCAATATGAAAAAAGCCTGTGCAAAACAGTCACCAGCTGGGTCTCAAAGGTCTTATAAAAGAGACCTGTGAAACCATCTGGTCCTGGGGCTTTATTTGGTTTCAATGAATTTATGACAGCCAAAATTTCTTCTCTAGTTATAGGATGAGCTAAGAAGGATTGGGCATTGCCAGAGAGACCGGGAAGGTTAGCTCTTTGAAGGAATCCCTTCATCTTTTGGGATTGGAGGACAGGAGCTGGTTGTGGAGAATAAAGATTTTGATAAAATTCTGTAAACGAGAACAGGATTTCTTGGGGATCAGAAGTAAGGGAACCACTGTTTGGATTTTTTACGACCGTTATCCGTTTTGCAGCTGAGCATTGTTTAAGTTACCAGGCAAGTAGTTTGCCCACCTTGTTTCCTTGGCCTACATAAGTTGCTTTTATTTGGGAAGCAGCTTTTTCAACTTTTTCTAAGAAAGACCATGGTGGGCTCTTAAATGGGTGAGTTTTAAAATATTTTCTGAAGATAATTGGTCTGTCCCTTTGGATTCCAAAATGCAGATCCTGTCTAAACATACATTAAGATGGTATAGTTTCTTCTGCTTAGTAACTGTTGCCATTCGAATAAGCTCTCCTTTCCAGGTAGATTTCACAGCAACATCTACTGCAAGGATAGAGTCTATATTTTCTTGGATGGTGTATGAGAGGTATGTTCAAAAGAGAATTATTTAAGGACCAAGTGCGAGGTCTAAAAGAGGGGCCTGGGATGTTCACTGAGACAGATATTAGGGAGTGATCAGAGATCACTCTAGCAGAGATTTGAGGATCGGAGACCCCTGGACATAACTGTTGATTCAGCAGAAAAGAATCTATGCAAGAGCAACTCTTATGAACTGGTGAAAAAAGGTAAAGTCCTTAGTCAGGGGATATAAGAACCTCCAAGGATCCACCAAACCTAGGGAAGACAAACTCCTGTACAGTGAGGCTTGCTGGGCTAGGGAGGGACCCTGGCCTCTGTGATAGGTTGGATCTAAGTCATTTGCTTGGACAAAGTTCCGGTCACCCCACAAGATAACTGGTAAGTGTGAGAGAGGGGCTAATAATGAGGCCAAGTGCATAAAAAAGGAAGGGGACTCTATATTAGGGCCATATATAGATCCTAACACTAGTTCGAGGTTACCCAATTTACCATGGACTAAAATGAAGTGACCTTCCGGATTGGTCATCGTATGGACAGCAGTGAAAGGCAAGCCCTTTTCAATCAAGATAACTACCCCCATTTGCACAAATTGAACCCTGATTCAAATACTTGGCTCGCCCAACCCTTCCGAAAATATTTTAATTGGACTGGAAGTAAGTAGATTTCCTGAATAAAAACAATCATAGGATTATTCCTTGCTTGGTGATTTAAAACAATATTTTTTTTGAGTTGTCTCTTCCTGCCTTAATATTCCATGCAAGAAATTGTATTGAGTTAAGCATAGCTGCAGCATGACTGCCATGTTAACAGTGAAAAACCTATGCAAGATCGTGCCTGCTCCAACCCACCCACTCCCACCCCCAAAAAAATTAAACACTCAAAAAAAGCTGGAAGTAGGGAAAGAAGGTAATCCAAAAAAAACTAAACCCCAGGTAGTTTCTCCCCCAACTCTCAACCAGGCATTAAAGCCTACTCCCCATGTTACAGATCTTAATGCCCAATGAAGGTGATCCACCATCCATCCCTTGATTACTGAGGCACCAACTAGAATAGTCTTAACGCCAAATGTTATTGGCACAAGAAGAAATAAATGCCTCCTGGCAATGGGATTAACAAAAACCCTAACTGGATAGAAAAGGATGAGGCAAACTGGCATGTTTCCCAGCCACTTGAGGCTTAAAGGGAAAAAAGGAAAAAAAGTAGGTTAGGCTAGGTCCTGTCAAAAGTACTGTAACTAGGATCTCTAAAATTGAGATAATTAGCACAACTGTAACAAATCAAAAACAAACATTGCATAGGAGCACCACTCTATGTGACTATGCTTGATAAGACCATCTAAATGGCTCATAAGAATTAGAAAAACAGAATTCTCATTACAGTGAATGCAAAAACAGCACATACAGAATGCTATTAAAATGATAACAACAGTGCCATCTAGTGGCTATAACTACAAACTACCACATCAAAACAAAAAGCAGATCTTCAGAGAATAAGATTGAAGACAGTACCCCCCCAACAGATTACTTTCATTTTGTTTAAAAGCCAAAACTACCCCCTGCTAAAGATATATTGATTAAACAACTAGATAACCCCTCCACCTAGAAAGGGTTATCAACATGACAGCAATGAAAATATATGCCAGTGATTCCCCGAATATTTAACCAAAACATCTAACGAAAAGAGAGCGAGAGGAGATACTCCTCCCACAGCTTGTGGTAGATCTCAAAGGGAAAAACAATAAAATAACCAAAAAAGGCCACTCTCTTTCAAATTGTCAACCATTTTGGGGGCAAAACTGTAGAAGACTAAAGATTGTCTAACAATTGTTTTTTGTCCAAAACTTGTCCAAACTCAAGATGGAAGAACTCCTAAGGCTGAGGTGAGGCCCTGAAGTTAAGCAAAGCAAGACCAGCACGAAAAACCTCAGCCCTGCTTACTTAGGGAACAAGTCTGGATGGGCCTTCTGAAGCAGTCTCAGAGTGTCTTCCGCTGACTCAAATCGCTTAGGACCTTCTGAGAGGGTAAACTCCAGCTTAGCAGGATACAAAATTCTATGTTGGATCCCTGCGGCCCATAGTTTGTAAGTGATGGGTTGGAAGGTAATTCGAATTTGCCTGGTTTTGAAGGGCAGGTTGGGCACCAGTCATAGTTTCTTGCCTACCCATAGGATTGCAGACAGCTTTCTGGCCTCTCTTATAATAAACTCACCATCCATGAAATTCAAAAGCTTAAAGATGATCAGGTGATGAGGATCAGTACAAGGAGGTTTAGCCCTGCGAGAGTGGTGGGTGCACTCAATTATGTCTTCAGGGCCATTTGGCAATGGCCAGACCATTTTCTTGAGAAAGGTTTGCAAAAATTGAATAGTGTTGGGGCCCTCTTTTCCCTCTGGTAGATCCAGCAACACCAAATTATTTCTTCTGTTCCTGCCTTCTAGATCATCAATTCACTCCTCCAGTTTAACCACTGAATGTTTTAGAGTGACAACCTCGGGTTCCATCTTTTCATGCTTCCTTTCTGCTGAGCCAACTCTTGCTTTTGTATCGGCCATCCGGTGGGATAACTGGCTAATAGCCGGTTTGATGTTGGCAACTTCGTCGATTAGCTTCAGTAGCACTTCTTTAATTGAGGAGAGCTCAGTGTAAATATGAGCAGAAGGAGACCTCTGAAGTTTTCTGCTGCGGGGAACTGCTACGGCAGGGATGCTTGGCTTCTGTCTCCTGCAGTGGGTCAATGACCGATGGCATATCAGAGCATCACGGAGGAATTTTTGGATCCATCTCCTTTGGTTTATTACCACAGCTTCTCAGGTAGGTAGATTTTTACGATCCTACTACACAAATTATACTGGGTTATAACAAGTTTTGGTGAAATAAAAGTTAGTTTAAACCGACGAGATGGCAGAGATCAGCTACTCGTGTCCTACTCCTTTTCAGGCATCACGTGACTCCAGTATCATAGATTTTGTGATTGCTGTGCTTCTGCAACCAGAGATTGATGAGTATAGCTTACACTTGTGGCTGCAGAAGCACAGGCCCATCAAGTGTGTGTATGTCTTACAGTGTACATGAGTACCTGAGTCTTCAGAAGGGCTGGCCTCACAGGGGCCTGCACTTGTGCCAACAAAATCAATCTCAGAATTTGGATATTGTGGATTTATATCTGGCTGCAGGTGTCTGTGCTTCTGTAAGTAGAAGCAGTGTTATTATTTTAGTACCATGAATTTATATCTACAGTGACAAGTGAGTATGCCTCGTGGTGTGCATGAAACAGATACAAATCCAAATCCATGAAGGTAGCACATTAGTGCTACTGCTTTTGTGTCGTCTGAAAGTACAGTAGTTGTATGTTGTTTGTCTTACCTGATGATGGTTGTCTGTGGCTAGTGCTTTGGCAGTCTTGTCCTTTTGCTGCTTGGAGGGTGGGGATGGGGAGTTAGGGTTGGAAGCCATAATACAGTGGAGCCAACTTATAAGAACATCGGTTAATGAAACATCCTGGTTATAAGAACATGACTCCCATGTACCAGTTTTTAGTAATGCATTCCTATGGACACAAAGTCAGTTTATAATCACTGTCCGCCCAATTAAAGAAACATTTTCTGTGTTAGTTCTCTGCTAGTTCACTGCCAGCTGTCAGTGTAACTCACTGACATAACTGTCACACCTTGGCTCTGGCTATTAATGCCATCTCCAGCATGCAGCTATGTATGAATGGCTGCTGATCAGCTTTAGCTTTCAGCACATTTCAACATGGATTGAGTATTTAAAAGGTGCTATATGGTTATTGTTTTCAGTCATCATTCATTAATTAATTCATAAATTCATTTAATCATTCAGAAATGGTCAGTTATGGTGTCAGACATGGAGAAACAAAACCCTGTTAAAGGCAAACAATAATGGGATGGCTTAATGATTCTTCAGTTAAATAAAGTGACATAACCAGGGACTTTGATGTGAATGTATGCACAATATCAAAAATCATTAGCAACAAGGAGCAGCCGTGTTATCATATTATTTTAATGTTTTATTGTTAACAGGATGGAGAATCATATATTTTCAGTCATTTTTAATGTTTTACATGTTTTTAATGTCTTTTAAGCATTTTCTGCATTGTTATGCTTTTACCCAGTACAGTACTGTACTTTTATTAAATAACATTTTTGGATATTAAAGCTTATGCTTTTGTAGAACTTAAAGTGGCTTACTGTGTGCTAAATCATATTATACGACCTCCACCTCATGGTTAGAATCCCAAATTGTTGGTGACTTGCCATTTAAACAGGCAGCCTGTCTACAAGAACAGCTTGCTTATTAGAACATTTTTTGTGGCAAATGGAGTGTTCTTATAAGCGGCCTTCACTGTCCACAGTGCAATGCTGTATCCCTGTAATTCACTGTGACAAGGCTCCATTGGATAAGCTTTTCTGTACTCTACCTGCTTAAGCAATGTAACTTACATCTGAGACAAGGAACCTTTGTAAATGATCTCTTTGAGCTCAAAGGTGTATTTCTGATGTAATAAATAAATAAATAAATAAATAAAAACATTTCTCTACTTTTTGATGTTAAGTTGAACCATAAGAGGTGTGTTAACACAGTTTTTTGCAAATAATTTCCTTTCTTTTTGAGATAGTGAAATTGTATCCTCTGTAATGCAGGTCCTTTGGGACTTTCATAAACTCATGCAGATGAGCAGGGCCCTCTGGCCCCTGACCAAAGAGAAGATTCCACCACCTATGGAAGTGCTGCACCCGATGTCAAGAATTCATTGGACTGTCTGATGGACTGTTGAAGTGCAGGGTCTTATGACTCCTGTATTTTCATGTGACTGCAGATGCAGGTGCACAGGGCAAAGAGTCAATTTCTCATCCAAATTACAGGGCCTTTTAGCACCCATAGGTGCAGAGGTGTAAGGTCCTATTACAAGATGTGAACTATCTTCACTATATGATAATTATGCTCATGCTAGCAACCCTGGACCTTCCATTCTCAGGCTGGGGTGTGGTGCCACCTTACAGTGCCATCCCCCCATCTAGCTAGGTCAATGAGCTCACCCCTGAACTCAGCTCACTGGCATGGGATCACAAAGCACTACCCACTGGGGTAAAGGCTGGAAAGACACACAATGTTTCTTAATAGTTATTATCATTTATCAAATATTAACCTCAAATTTTCAAGATGGTCATTTTATAACTCCCCCTTAAAGACCTAGGGCCCGATTCTAGAAAGAGTACACCACAGCGCAATGCAGATGCGCCAAGTAAAATGGCACAAGTCGCAAATATGTCAAGCATATGCAACATACGCTATTCTATAATGCGACATGCGCCATAATGCAACTAAGTACACCAAATGCGACTTACGCCGTAGTTGTGACATACCATCAGGTACGCCAATGCATAACTGAACATATGCCAAGAAAATGAATGAGAAATGCCAAGGCGAGATTCTAGAAGCTGCAGTGCCACAACTTACACGAAGACCTGCTGGCGTAACATACACCAGGTGGGAGCAGTTGCAACTTACACAGTATATAAAGGAGCACAGACAGGCAGGCTGGAGACACAGCAGCACAGCACTGTGTGAGAGAGAGAGAGGAGAAAGACAAAATGGAAGGACCAGTAACAATGCTAGGTGTGCTACTACTGGAGCACTGGGATAGGCACAGGAAGTGACACAATGCTCAGAACCAGAGGAACAGCCAGCAACCAGGACGGCACAGAACTGGCAGATGCCAAGCACCACAGGTGTACAGGGTAAGGAAGACATACCAGGACCTGATGGAGGAACAGTGCATTGCACACCACGGCCTGCCCCAGGCCATCATAGAGGGGATATACGACGACCTCCATGCAGACCTGCAGAGTGTCACCCGCAGAGGGCAGCCAGTCCCTGTGGAGGTGAAGTTAATAGCAGCACTATGCTTCCTGGCAACAGGGATGTTCCAGACACCAACAGGCGACACTATGGGAATATCCCAGCCGGCCATGTCCAGGTGCCTACACCAGTTCCTGAATGCTATGGTGGCCCACATGGACCAGTACATCACCTTTCCCCGGGAAGCTTGACAGCAGCAGGCAGTGATGCAGGGCTTCTTCACCATCACCCAGTTCCCATGTGTTATGGGTGCAATAGACTGCACCTATGTTGCCATACAGGCACCATCAGTCAATGGGGATGTGTATGTCAACTGAAAGGGCCACCACTCCATGAATATGCAGGTGGTGTGCAACACTCACTGCTGCATATTGGATGTGGTTGCCCAGTACCCTGGTTCCATGCATGACGCCTACATCCTGCGCAACAGTGGGTTACACGAGGGCTACCAGAGGGGCCAGCTCACAGGAGGATGGCTAGTAGGTAAGTGAACACAGCACAGAGCACTGCATACCTGAACACCTGCACACCATGCACAAATGGTAATACAGACTACATAGACTGATGATGTACCATTTATCCAACAGGGGACAGCTGGTATCCACAGCTGCCATGGGTGATGACACCGCTGCACCACACACTCACAGCAGCACAGACAAGATACAACAAGATGCACAGCCAGACCAGGTGAGTCATCGAGTGCACCTCTGGCATCCTGAAGGCACGATTCAGGTGCATTGATAGATCATCGGGGGGGCCCTACAGTCCAGTCCAGAGATGACCTGCAAGATATTTCTTGTCTGCTGCATATTGCACAATATTGCAGTGCAACACCGTGTGCCACCACTGCACCAGCTGGAGGACGTGGATGAGGAGGACCAGGAGTGGAATGGCATGGCACATAGACATGACAGACACCACCAGCCAGATGCAGCGCTGGCACAGGCAGGTCAATGTGCACAACGCAACCTGATAGAGAGGTACTTCACCTGAGAGATGCCATGAAACCACAGTGAGAACCACAAAATGCCAAGCGGAGATGTCCAACAAAACAACACATGGGTGTTCCGCCTGGTGCAGCGCAGAGGCCATGGTGACACTAGACGATGGCAAAAGCTCCCATGGAATGTGGCCACATTGGGTAGTGCACACATAGCTATGAACATGGTACCATGTGAGAAACTGAGAGACAGTATGGAGCAATGTAACAAGACCATCACAACAGGTAGGTGGTGATAGGTACAGCACAGTCCGCTGGGGGGGGATGACCATGCATAGGGCAGTACAGATTATGCCTGGCGCCACATGACAAGGCACACAGCAGCGTAGGGCAATGGGTAGGGGCAGGCAGCACACTGTGTGGGCACACACCTGTGAGGCCTGCAGACACACAGCACAACCAGTAGACACTGACACACACAAATAGGGAGGAACCAGTGCCATGCAGTGGGTCATACATGCAGCATACATCAACACACCATGGGAGACAAGACAGACAGAATGTGCCAGCAACGCAGGCACAAAGTGAATGTGTGGCATGGGAACAAAGGGTGCACAGAGGCCACAGGCACAATGCTGGTCTGATGGCACCACCAGGCACAATGCCCCTGCCATGGCCACTGATACATGTAAACATTGCAGCCACAACAGGGACACAGCACCGGGTGGTACAGACCTGTAGACATATGGCAGTGAGACACACCAATGCCTGTGCCAGTGGTGCCACCCACAGGGAACAATGGTTCCCTGAGGCAGAAGAGTGCCACACAGGCACCGTGCCACCACACAGCTGGGACATACATTGTGAGGTGGCATGGATGCCACACCATGCACAGTGACCCGAAACACACAGGACACCATGCAGATGTGGCCAGTGGACAGTGCCATGGGCTGTGAGCAGCACAACTGGCACACTGACCAGATACACAGTGAGGAAACACCTGGGACAGCAGGCACCACCAGTGAGCACCCATGTGCATGGTGACACCCACCCACATGGCCATGCACAGCTGGAACAGACACATAGACACAGTGATGAAGGAAAACAGTTTAATTCACATATAACAACAACGGGAACACAACAAAACAATGAATGGGGGAAGGGTCAGAATAACAGCCAATGGCACAATGGGAAAACAAATCAATGTATGCACACCCTAGCAGCAACCCAAAACAACCCCAAATGCCTACCCGCACCCACAAACAACATAACTCAGGTCCCCACAACAACAACCCAATCCCACCCAGAACAATGAACACAAACATATACACATGCTCGCCCAAATGTAACCTGCCACACCCATATGTACATACCCACCCGAACAAGACAACCACCCCTATATACATAACCACCCACAGACACAGTCCCACCCAAGGAATGAAAGTCCAGTCAAACAGTCACTAAGTTTGCCATAGTTCAGACAACAGGGCACCCACGGATCCATGCAGGCACCCAATATCCTCAAGTATGGCCAACACAAGGGCTACTATGCACTCCTGATCCAGCCCCATATGGGAACAGCACCAGGGCCTCCAGCTGCAATGTCCACAATCTCACCCTGCTGCAGCTCCTGCATGACATCCAGTGGCTGTGGTCCGGTGTCTCCTGCCATAGGTGCAACAACGCATGGCTCAGCGTGTGTCAGTGGAGCATCCTCAGCTGCCTGTGCTGCAGCATCCCCCGACATGGTCCCTGAAGGTGAAGCAGCCATGGTCTGGTCCTCCTCCACTGCAATGTCACCCTCTGTGGCCAGTCTGGGAGCAGGCTGTGTGTCGGGCCCCTGGCTCCCAACATCTGTAGGGTTTGATGGCACTGCCTCCAGTGCAACATTGCCCACATCTTCAGCAGACACCTCTGCCAAGGAGGAGGAGGAGGAGAATGAGGTTCCTGGAGGGACCCAGGCCATTCGCTGCCTGTGCTGTGTGCACCTGCGGTACTCCACGGCATCGGAGGCCTTGACCTCCACCATTGCCCTCAGCAGGGTCCTCTGCCATTGTGAAAGTCAGCTGTGTACACCTGTAGGAATGCAAGGGATGTGATCAGTGCTTGGACCAGCTAAGTGGCACACACACATAGGTAATGTAAGGGTGCAGCATGAGCCACTATGTAGCCATCTGCCATGGTCATGGCACTAGGGGACCACTGCATGCACTTACCAGACCTTCAGTGAAGTGCCTCCTGCCTGAGGATGCAGATGTGGCCCTGCTGCACTCCTTGGGATGTGCCAGTGGAACCTGTGGGGTTGTAGGGACAGGTGAGTGTGTGTACAGCTTAACATGTCATGGCCAACATGCCAGCACTGCCCCAAGAGATGAACAGCTGTAGGTATACATACCTGCACCCGTGTCCTGTCCAGACCGCAAGTCTGCATCCCTGCACCGTGCCATGATGATCATGTGGTGCAGGATCCCGGTCTCGCTCCGCGTGAGGTCCTGCCAGCGGTGTGTCAGCTGGCAGACTGTCCTGCATGTGCCACTGCTCTCAGTCATGTGGGCACAGATGGCATGCCACACATGCTCTCACTCCGCAGCAGTGCACCTCCTGCACCCAGGTGGCAGTAGCATCCTGCCCCACTGCTGTACATAGCTGACAAGCATGGCATTCTCCAGGGGCATGATGTTTGGCACCCACCCACTGAGGCTGAGTGAGGACCCAGAGGACATGTCTGGTTGCTGATGTGAGAACTGCATGGGGGGAAGGAATGGCACATGGGTCACTACACAATGCCTCCGTGGATATGTTGATGTCCCCAACCCTCCATATGTAACACCAGCTTGCAGCCATGGTGCATGGGACCGGGCCAGGGTCACAGGCACACAACCATGAGCCCCCACCACAGGTGCTGCACCATGCACCATCGACATGCACAGCAGGAAGCGTGGACAGGCTGTGCAGTGCCATGCAGGTGGAGGGGCATGCAGTGCTGCACACTGCAACCACAGTGCGCCAACAGGCCACCTGCCCCCTGCATAGGCATGACACAGCCTGACCCTGCACAGTGTGGGCATGGAGCACTGCATGCAGCCCTGCCACATGTCTGCATCACCACCTCCATGTGGAGCAGCATGCAGCCTGACCTGGCATGCACCCATGGTGCAGTCCCATGGCCCACCACAGCTGACACAATGATGAATGACAGATACCTACCTGGACCGTGCACTGCGGTGACAGGAGTGGGTGGTGCTAATGGATCTGGTGGCACACCTGGATGGAGAAAGAGCGTGGCATCTTTAGGCAGTAGCATGGACAGTGACTACCACAGCTGCAGTGGTGTGGCAGTGTGCCCCTACCTGGTCCTGTGCAGTGGCGATGTATCCCACACAGGGACAGTGAACATCATAGTCAGGTACACAGTGTAGTACATGCAATGGAACAGTGCATGCTGTGCAATGGCTAAAACTCACCTAAGTCTCCTGCGTGTCCGCTGTGATGCTAGAGTGGGAATGGACATGGGTTAGTACACCACTGTACATGCCACTGTGACCTGCTGCCTGTGGGTGCTGCTTACCCCCCATCTGTCACCACCCCACAGGTATGTCCCTGAGCATGGCTCAGGACTGTCCCCAGGTCACCCTGCTATGACAGACCCAGCACTGGGGGGTGGTGACAGGAACATGCCTGCAATGCCAGCAGGTGGTATTGCAGACAGGCTGCCATTGTGGACCTGACAGTCATACTGGGTAGGACATGATACAGGGACAGTGGTACACAGCCAGCCATACAGGCAGCCGTGCACCTGTGTGTCAGCTGCTGGCAATCAGCTGTGTTGGGCCCCCCCACCCGTACTGTCCGATGAGGTATGTGGCAACACCTGTCCTGAGTGGCGTGGGACAGGTGAGACATGGGCAATCATGTGCTGCACACAGGCATGTACGGTGATACATGTCCTGTCCAACCATCAGGAACAGTAATGGCACACAGGCCAGCATGTGTTGCAGACTACCAATGCATCTACGCTAACCCACCATACAGACATGCAACACATATGCAGCAGCACATTGACTACGATACAAGACCCTGACCCTGAGTATGTGGGGTGCACATGTATGAGGCTTTGTGTGTGGATGTGTACCATCCTGGTGGTGCCCATGTCACAACAAGCCAAGTACCACCCTGGGCATGGGTGTGGGAAGGCATGGCCCATGTACTCCATAGTGTACAATTGTATTGAGGCAGCACAATGGTGCTGGTGTGTTCCCTATGTCCATGTATCCCATCAAAGCCAACAGCACTCCCCTGTACTGTTAGGCCTAGGGGCCATTACCATGATGATACAGTAGGTCACTGTTACTGTCTTTGCACCCCATGGACAGTTCAGCTGTACAGCCTCTGGGCTGCTGTGTGAGAGTCTGGGGTGCACTGTAGTGCATCTGTGATCAGCCATGCATTGGAGGGGGGCAGCAGCCAGTGTCATGAGCATACCTCTCAACCATACCATATTACGAGGAGCCTTCCACAGCCTATTTCACATAAGCACTCTGTTCCACAACATGAGGACCTGTTCCACAGTCAGTATTATCATTGTAAAGCACACTTCTAAAGGAGACAATGACATAGACAGAGTAATCACTTAATAACTGACCTTGTGAACATAACTACACACATTATAACAGTGTTCTGAGCCCCCTAGGCATTGATATGATTAGGTGTTCCACATATTGTTCATTAGTCCCACAATGTGATAGGCAATGTTCCACATTTGGGGACAGAAGGTTGAGAGGTATGGTCATGGGGTACAGTGTTGTACTGTACACGCCAACAGGGGCATCAAATACCAACCTTGGTGTACATGTCTACATGCCTGACTGCACCGCTGACCCTGGGCCTTTTACAGGATGGTAACCCTGTGTGTGGCCTGACCTGAGCTATAGAGGGTGTGTGTGTGGCCTGCTGTGGCCCAGTACTCAGTAGTCTGCTGTCTGATTCTGTCCTGTTCTGCTTGTGCTATGGCACTGCTGTCTCCCTGCACTGTACCTAGCACACCAGCTCCTCACCCTCTACTCGGTGTTGTGGCCTAGCTATGCCACATGGCTTGCAGCCACACGTGGCACATGTACACGCCACACGTGCATCGCAGCTCGCATGTGCTCAGTTGCAGCTTGCATAGCACTGGGTACCTGTGATGTGTGGTTGCGGCCTGCAGTGCTGAATCCCGCAACTGTGTTGTGCTGATGCGGTACGCTGCACATCTGCAATATGCATAGCAGGTGTCATGCATGTGTGGCATGCGTGAAGGCATGACTGTGTATATGTGCCCAGTGGTTGCCAGTGGCAGGTTGCTGCCATCCGACATCAGTCCACCCACAGGGGTGGGACTGCATGGCACTGCGCACGTCCATGGTGTGGTGCTGGCAGTTAATGTACATGGGTGCCCTGTACTCCCAGTGGCAGGGCTGCATCCCCTGCGGTGGTATGGGGGGGGATGTGGCACTGTGTCATGGAACTTTTGACAGTGTGGCCCACTGCCAGTGTGCCTGTGATGCCCATGGGTGCACTGCTCCTGTCAATGGCAAGGGTGGGCTGCATGCCTGTACAACACAATGGTAGCGAGATCGCAGCCCATCACTCTGTGCAGTGCTGTCTGTGTGCCAGTTATTGCCACACTGTACCATGCTGTTTGACAACAATCACCATGGTACTGTGTGCTGTCACTGTCCTGGCACCTATGTGCTGTGTGTGCCACTCCGTGTGGACATTGGTGGTGTCATCCACTGTGTGTTGCTGCAGGCACATGGCACAGCTGTGTGGCATGCACAGTGCCCAGCACTGAAACCTCACAGAGGCCATGCACATGTAGTGCATGACACCTGTGTCGCCTGTGCACAGCAGAGTGCTGTGATCCCAGTCCCCACGCCCAGCACCACCAACCGCTGTGCTGGTTGTGGCCCCACCCGGCAATATACTAACCTGGTGTACCCCTGGCACTGGGGGGTGACACCAGTTGCACATGGGCTTTGGTACACAGGCCACAGTTATGCTCTGGGGCTGTGCCAGCTATTGCTGCTGTCCTGCTGTGGTATCACGGTACACATGGCCTGGTGGCCATGGCTGGTGTGTGGTGTCTCTTGTCACCAGCCCCACTGTCATATTCCACCATCCCCTGCATGCCATCGGACATGCATGCCCTGGTGCTGGTCACATGTTCCCCAGGGCATCTGCCCAGTTCTGTACCACCTGTTGCATGAGCAGTGTGTATGTGTGTGTGTGTGTGTGTGTGTGTGTGTGTGTATGCATGTGGGTGTGTGTGTATGTGTATGTGCGCACCTGGGGTGTGCATGTCCAGGACATCCACAGTGCCTACACCAGCACAAGGCAGTCTGGGAGTCCATGCAGTCTGCACTGTTGTCCACTGCCACTGGTGTGAGTGCCCTGTGACCCACGTCAAGCAGACACAGCAGCCACTGCAGTTCCCATGTGCAGACATATGTGCAGTGGCTCCACATTAAGTGGCTGCATGGGCTGCAGATATTGCACTGTGCTATGCCACTGTCATTGGCCACCCTTGCCCGCCATAGGCTGCAGCCATGGCCGGTGGCGCATGCTGCATGTTCTGGAACCACTCCACATGGCATGTGGCCTGCCTGGGCTACCTGTCTGGGAATGCCTCTGCCTGCGGTACCCCTGCTGCAACTGGCCATTGTGGTACCCCTCCCATGGCCCACACATGCCGTGGCATGTGTCACCGTGGTGTCCAGCTGTACTCCTTGCACCAGTCACCACAGACAACAGCTGGCCTCTGCTGACCTGTACCCTAAGCCTGCTGCCTGATGCCACAGCTGGGATGTGTTATCCCATCAACGTCTTGACCCATGACCCACAATGGCTATCACCTACCTACCAGCATTTGCCCTTCCAGGGCTGCCACCACCACTGGTGGCCTTCACAGGGTACCTGAAGAATGACACATGACACCACAGTGATCAGATGCAGTGGTTTATTTACAGTGTGCACAGTCAGCTTCGGCTACACTTGACACAGTGCTCCCCTGTGTTTCCATTCACGCATGCTCCCACACTCACCCATGCACACAGTCACACATAAACACACCCACACCCTTATGTACTGCACAGTGCCCCCCCCGATACAGGTACTTCCTTGCTGTGTTATTGCCCCCACCCCACCATTGCAACTCCACTCGATCATTCCCCATATGCACCACACTGATGGGCATACACTGCCATCTACCACAGCCACACCATGCTTGCACAGATGCCTCCGGTGCTGGGTGCTGGGCTGTGAAGAACTCTGCTGTGCTGGTGGGTTGTGCAGTGCCCTGGTGGACCTCCCCTGTCATTGCGCCCCATGGGCCCATGTGTGCCACCACAGTGGCTCTGCTGTGCCTCCACCCCCTCAGGCCAACATGCCTGATTGCCACATGTGGTGGCATCTGTGCCAAAGCAACACAGTGTGTTCCCCCATCTTGTGTGGCCCTTCTCAGAACCTATGTGACCTGTGGTACAGCGGCCTCCGTGTGCATACCTCCCTGTGTTGGCATTGTACCTGTCCCTGTTCCAGTGGGCATGTCTGTGTGTGTCGTCCTGTCCTGCGGCATGGCATTGTGTGTCATGGGGGGTGCAGGGGGTGCACCGTGGTGTTGGCCTGGGCCTGGGTCTGTGTGGGCCTTGCACAGCTGGGCCTGAGGCTCGGGCAGCATGACTGCATGTGGTGGTGCCACCGCCACCTGACCCGTGGGTGGGGAAGGGAGTTGCACTAGTTCCAGTGGCCATGTCTGTGTGCTTGCCTGTGCAGTGGCTGGGAGTGCCATTTGCTGGGCCATGTACTGCAGGTGTTGCAAAGGCTGCAGTTCACACTCTATGGCCTGCATGGCTGCGGCCATGGCTGTGTCATGGCGCTGTTGCTGTGCCAGCATGTGTTCCATGCCTGTGTTGAGGCGGTCAATGAATACCAGCTGGCATTCAGCACAGTGCCGTATGCCCTGTATGGCATCCCTCATGCTGCTCATGCATACTGTTGTCTCCCTGGTGCATGCCTGCAGACTGCTGGCAATGCCAGAAAGATGCGTCTCAATGCTGTTGTGGTGCTCCTCCATGGCCTGCCGGATGTTACCCAGCTCCTGCCTCACATCCCCCTGCCTTGCCAACACTGACTGGAAGTAGTCTCCTATATAGGTCGGTGGGGACAGCTGGTCCTGCAGCTCCCGGACAGCTTCATCCAGTTGCTCCTCCAGTCCACAGGTGCTCATGTGTTGCCGGATGCACATGCTTGGTCACCTCCTGGTTGTCCCCGGTCGTCCGCACCGCCTTTGCCGGTGTGATGTCACTGCTGGTGTCCTCAATGGTCCCTTGCTGCTTGTGTAGCTGGCCTTCTGCATCCTCCACACTGCTGGCCACCTCCTTCTCACCCATGGGGCCATCACCATCCACATTCCCATCAGGCTTTGCTATGGGTTCCGGTGTGTTGGCCACAGGTGTGCTGGTGTCTGGGCTGCCACCCTTTGTTGGTATGCTGCTGCCATCTCCCAGCACTATGCCAGTGTCCTGTTCTGTGCCGGCATCATCCTGGCCATGCTGCTGCTGCTATTCCTCCCGTCTTCCAGCTCCAATAGGCCCACTGTCACCAGCTGCCACAGCACCTGTTAGAGGGACATGTCAGTATGTCTACACAGGGTTGTGTGCACTCTACTGCCTACTTCGTGTTGCCCTCACAGGTGTGCTACAACATTGTGGTTTTGAATGGCACTTGCCTCACTTGAGTATAGTTCTACCAGGTGTTTGCCACCTCTGTGACTGCATCCTTCGCAGTTGGTGTGGTCCCTCCACTGTTGCTGCCCATCATGTGCTGTCCACCCTGGTACATATTTCCCAGCTGTCATACTGCTGCCCTGTTCAGCTCCCAGCTGCACAGTGACACTATGCACGGCCGCAGTCATGGGGGGCCACTGTGCTGCAGGGCCAGCCCCCCATGGGCAGTTGCATTGGCCCTGCCATCCGTGCACATGCCCATCTGCCCTTGCCCTCCCTTTGTGAGCACTGTGGCAGTACCCTTTGCTCCCACCATGTTCAGCATAGCTCATACCTTTGCACAGCCCCCCAGTACATAGTGCATATCACAGTTCCCCCCTGTTCAGCACAGCTCATACCTCTTCACAGCCCCCCAACAGTACACAGTGCCTTCACAGCTCCCTCCTGTTCAGCACAGTTCCCCACTCTGCACAGCCCCCAGTACACAGTGCATGTCACAGCTCCCCCTGTTCAGCACAGCTCATACCTCTGCACAACCTCTCAACAGTACATAGTGTACATCACAGCCCCCCTGTTCAGCACACGCTCATGCCGTGCACTGCCCCCAACAGTACACAGTGCATACTGGCAACCCCCCTGTTCAGCACAGCTCATACCTCTGCACAACCCCCAACAGTACACAGTGCACGCCACAGTCCCCCTGTTCAGCACGGCACATGCCTGTGCACAGCCCCTTCCCCCACCGGTTCCATGTGCATGTGTCTAACCCCTCCACAGTCCAGCATGGCACGTACCTTTGCACAGCAGCACACATCAGCTGCACATAGTGCTTGTCCCTGGGCCTCCCCTGGTCATGGTATGGTACCCTGGGTCCACTCTATGGCCGGCTGTGGCCATGTGGCATTGCTGTGGTACACCACCACACTGCTGCTTCAGCCTACACAGTGTCGCCCCACCCACACCACCTCTGCTTTTGGTTGCACTGCTGTTGCCATGTCAGGACTGTCACATGAATTGATGTTCATTGTCCCTACCTGTGTTGGTTTGCTGTCTGAAGGTGCCCAGCTCCGTGACACAGCCGATGCTCTGCTGGCTCAGGTGTGCTGCTATTCTCCTCTCAAGGTTGCTGAGTGGCTGCTGCTGGGTGGGTCCACCCCCTGTGCCCTGTGATCTGTGTCTGTTCTGGGCCAGCTTGCGCTTCACTAGATGCTTCAGGTCATTATATTTTTTTCTGTATGTCACGCACTATCCTCCGTTGTGCCGCTATGGTGTTCACCTTGTGTGTGACCCTGTCCCATGCTTTTCTCCTTTTTTTCCTCTTCTTTGTTTCCTGTTCTCGACTCATGAGGGGTGCACAGTGTTTATCTATCTCCTGCACCAGAATATGGACCTCCTCATGGCTAAAGTTTCTCTCACTCTCTGCCTCTGTGGTGCAGCTTCTGCCATCGCTCTTGCATTTCCACTGGTGTATCTTATGTCAATGTTGCTTGTTACACCCTTTTTATCATGTATCTTGTGTGTCACGACTTGCACATTTGCGTATAGCATATGTCTCGCATGTTCTAGAATGCGGCATATGTCGCATGTCGCAATTGTTTTGCTGTACTTTTCGCAATTGTGTTATTTGCATCTGGCATATCTGCCCTTCTAGAATTGGGCCCCTGATGTATGGCACTTATAGAATATACTGTCCAAAACATTATTTCACACCACAAGTTCAAAAACATGTCTCATCCAGGATTTGGAAATGAACACCTGTCATGTTTATGAGTTTTATGCAAAGAATTTCCTTTCTTTTTATGATAGTGGCTTTATATCCTCATTCAATCAGGTCCATGCAAGACCTGCTTTAATAGATGCAGTTGTATAGGGCCCTCTAAGCCCTGGGCCAGAAGAAGATTCAATCTACATATGGAAGTGCAGCAATGGATGTTAGAATTTATGGGACTGTCTGGTGGGATGCAGAAATGAAGGGTCTTCTGTGTCCTGTGCTTTCATGTGACTTCAGATACAGATGAAAAGACAAAGCCACCATCTGTCATCCAAAGCATAGAACCCACTGGCACCAACGGTGCAGAGGTGCAGGGCCCTATGAAAAGAGAAGTGCTATTTTCACTATATGGCACTTAGGCCCATGCAGGCAACCATGCATCTTCCATTCACAGGCTGGGGTGTGATGTTGCATAATAACATTATTTCCCCATCCAGCTGGGTCACTGAGCTCCCCCATGAACTCAGCTCACTGACATGGCAACACAAAGTGCTGCCTGCTGAGGTAAAGGCTGGCACTGCACACAGTGTTTCTTTAAGAATCATTACTTTTTTTTAATTTTGACCTCTAATTTTCAAGATTTTCATTTTATGACTCCCCCTTATAAACCTGACATGTGGAACTTATAGACTATACTGTCCAAAATGTAATTTCACACTGCAAGTGTGAAAGCATGTTTTGTCCAGCATCTGAAATGATGAGTCATGTTTATGAGGTGGTGTGAAAAAATGAACATGTTGAATGTTTTAAATAAAAATATTGAAAATTAACAGTTATAAGTGAATGTTGAAATATTTCAGTGGTTACTCAGAACTTGGTCATTCTACTATATTTGTAAACCAAAGTTTTAATATAGTCTTCTTACGACCTCACCTAATGAACCCAGTAGGTGAGAATTGTTCAAATTCCATCTGAAATGTGATTTCATGCAACAACTGCAAAATTGTCTTTCAGCACATATTTGAAAGATTTCAACACATTTTTTCATCAGGTAAGGTCCCAAAAAGGCTATGTTGAAAGTCTGGTGGAAAAATATTGAAAATTAATGATATTGTGTGAACACTGAAATATTTTAAGATTTACTCATAACTTTGTCATTTTACCTCATTTCACATCAACTTTTCAACATAGTCTTCTTATGATCCCTCCTCATAAACTTGAATGTTACAATTTCAAAATCATGGCCAAAATGTGATTTCATGCCACTACTATCAAATCCCTTTTGACCCAGATGTGAAAAACTTCACTTGCTTTGTTCATGAGGTGGGGTCACATAATGACCGTTTTAAAAGCTTGGTTGAAAAACAACACTTCTTTTCAAATTTATGATTGAACATTGACATATTTCAACTTTCTCTCATAACCTGGTCATTTTACATTATTTTGTCACTGACATTTTAATACAGTTAACTGTTTGGTGTACAAATATTAAACAAGCATTTGTCAATGCCGAACGTTCGCTTGCAGGTATTTGCAGTGGTGTTTGGCATGTATGGTGCTTTACCCTAATGCCCTGTGCGATTGCTGGTATTTGCACAATAAATTTTCAGCATGACCTTTTTGTTACCCCCATTGTGCGCTACATAGGCAGAAACACGTTTTGGGCAGGATGTGAAAAATGACAGCTGTACTGCTCATAAGGAAGTGTGGTAAAATGGCAATGTTGAAAATCTGGAGTGGAAATATTGAAAATTCGCAAACCTATGAGCGTGCATGGGAACTGTGCAATGCACGCTCATAAAACAGTCATTGTCAGGAATTTTTTCACCAAATTGTCAACATTGGCATTTTAAAACCTCTGCTAATGAACAGTGTCACTGTGATTGTCTTACTGTGTGCCATACATTGATTTTGCACACCGACTGTGCCATTGTGCACTACATGGGCGGAAACATGTTTTGGGCAGGATGTGAAAAATGACAGCTGTACTGCTCATAAGGAGGTGTGGTAAAATGGCAATGTTGAAAATCTGGAGTGAAAATATTGAAAATTCTCAAACTTACGAGCGTGCATAGGAACTGCACAATGCACGCTCGTAAAACAATTATTTTTAGGAATTTGTTCATCAAATTTTCAACATAGCCATTTTAAGATCTCTGCTCATGACCAGTGTCACTGTGATTTTCTTAATGTGTCCCATACATTGATTTTGCACACCGACTGCGACATTGTGCACTACATGGGCATAAACACGTTTTGGGTGAGATGTGAAAAATGACAGCTCTACAGCTCATAAGAAGGTGTGGTAAAATGGCAATGTTGAAAATCTGGAGTGGAAATATTGAAAATTCGCAAACCTATGAGCGTGCGTAGGAACTGTGGAACGGACGCTCATAAAACAGTCATTTTAAGGAATTTTTTCACCAAATTTTCAACATAGCCATTTTAAGATCTCTGCTAATGAACAGTGTCACCATGATTTTCTTAATGCATCCCATACTTTGATTTAACACACCGACCGCCATTGTAGCGCCATACGGGCGGAAACACGTTTTGGGCAGGATGTAAAAATGACAGCTGTACTGCTCATAAGGAAGGTGTGGTAAAATGGCAATATTGAAAATCTGGAGTGGAAATATTGAAAATTTGCAAACCTACGACCCTGTGTAGGAACTGCGCAATGTACCTCGTAAAACAGTCATTTTGGAATTTTGCACAAATTTTCAACATGGGGTTTTTGGGACCTCTTCTCATGAATGATGTCACTGTCATGGCATTATTCAGGCCAAGGGTGATTTCACAGTGACTGTGAAATCACCCTTGGCCCGAATAATGCCATGACAGTGTCATCATTCATGAGAAGGGGTCCCAAAACCCCATGTTGAAAATTTGGCAAAAATTCCAAAAAGCCTGAGATATACACAAGTTGAAACCCCCTATCTAGCACATTATACAGCTACCAGCATTTCCTCAGTCCACGGTCGGCTTTGAAGAGTGCAGACGTGTTCCCGGGTTCATCAAGATATCGCGCGAGCTCCGAAGGGGTATGGGGAGGCTAAAAGCGGTTGTGGAGGGGGGACTGGGAGACTACGTGGGACTGTTTTTCTTTTACAGGTTTAAAAAAAGGACTACGCGGGATGTTTGCCATGCTGGTGGGCTCCCAGCGTAGCATAAGATGGCTGGGGGGGCCGAGGAGCCGACGGGGATTGGGCACCCCGCCGCAAAAACTGACGTTTGCCATGCTGGGGTGGGCTCCCAGCATGGCAGAAGAATGGCTTGGGGCCAGTGGAGCTGACGGGGATTGGGCACCCCATCGGCAACAACGTTTGCCACACTGGGGTAGGCTCCCCAGCATGGCACCAAAGCTTTGGGGGCGCGGACGGGGAGGAGTGCATGATGCGAGGGTGGGCGTGCTCGTTATGACTGTGGTGCTTTTCTTGAAGCAGAAGAACACCGCTGTCATACAGAGCTCCTGCACCCATTGGTGCAGGACTGCCACGCCTGCTCAACAGAGCACTGGATTGCAAGGGAGAGGCACACCTCCAAAGTGTGCTACTCTCCCAAAATGTTCCTTGTGCATGCGCGCAAGCAAATGTAAATAAAATGACAAAGTTATGAGTAAATGTTCAAAACACATTGAAATACATCAACTAGGCTTATCTTATTTTCTCATACCACAGTTGCCAGTTCCAGCAGCAAATATATTTTGTACCAGAGAGTGGATCTATATCATGAGTCAAGTTTATGTGAGTGAGGGTGTGGAGGGGTTGGTGTGGGTGTTAATTCAAGGCTGGGGTGGGGGATCACGGATGCAGAGGGTCAGTAAGGGGTCATTTTTTTCTTACAGGTTTCTTTAAAACAATTTGAAAATTGATCAACAAGAGATGTTTTTTTTTTTCACATGTGGACCCTAGTCGACACTGGTGATTGGGTATCCCAGTGTTATGATAATCTTTGGCAGCACCAGTGATAGGTAAATAGCTAGATAGAAAGATAGATACAGTTTTTTTTTTTATTTATTTATCTTTTGTTGACCGGGTAAGTGCACTAGACAAATCCTGCCTATTTTCAGGCACGACCCGGGGGAGGGGGATACAGATGAATGCCAACTGACCTTGAACCAGACTAAGCTGTTGGTGGTATTTTTAGTGAATGAGGAAATTGGCCAGGACACCGGGGAAATTCCCCTACTCTTTTCGATAAGTGCCATGGGATCTTTAACATCCACCTGAACTACCACCAATCCAGGCAGATGGGACCTCGGTTTAACATCTCATCTGAAAGACGGCACCTCAAAGTGCAGCACCCTCTCATGCTGCACTACAGTGTCAGTACTGGGATATTAACCCAAGTGCCAGATGTGGGAACTGAACCCACAGCCCTCTGATCTCCCGCCTCAGAGGCATAATGTGCTACCTACTGAGCCACTGACACTGCAGTAGATAGCTGGATGGGTAGATATGTAGATAGATAGGTAGATAGGTAGATAGATAGATAGATAGATAGATAGATAGATAGATAGATGAATAGACTGACAGACAGAGTGGCTGCAGAACTGCAGGGCCAATTGGGGCCTGCTCTTCTGTGGACAGAAGGCCTCATGGGCCCTGCACCTCTGCAGCCAGAGGTACAGTGGCACAAGCAAGGATTAACACATTAATGCTGCAGTATATCACATAAATGTTGCAGTATGCTACAGGGAAAAACTGTAATTCAAAGCAACTAAGCTCTTTTTTACTATGGTATTTTGTGACATGTCATTTACAGCAAGTTACATTGTTTCATCATGGCTGGCTCCACTGTACTTATGCACACTCTGTGAGGTACATCACTAGATAGTATAATCTGTCAGGGTAAAAATGCTACCCATTGAACAATTTCTAGATCTGCTGATGAAGGCATTATAACCACATTGTGACAGTACTTAACTCTGAATAATTGCAGACCCCTCAGTGACCTGCCCTTATGAAGCCTGAAGTCAGTGTGTATGTGTTACACTTGTGGCTGAAAAGGTGCAGTCCCCTCATGGCCTCTGCTTTTGCAGGCAGACATAGTGTTGCAATTGTTTTGAGGTGCCTGCTCTTCTGTAGCCACAGGTCAGAGTGTATGTCTTACACCTGTGATTGCAGATGTGCAGGCTCATCAAGTGTGTGTATATCTTATAGTGTGCATGAATACCTGATGCTAAAGAAGAAATGCCCCTTGGGGTTCATGCTTCTGCAGACAAAGAACTCTTGTAATTTGGGTATTGTGGATTTTATCTGTGCCTGTAGAGGCCTGTGCTTCTGCATACAGAACCAGTGTTGTGATTTGAGTATTATGGATTTTTATCTGTAGTGACAAATGAGTGTGTATATCTTGCAGTATGCATATCATAGATATAAATCCACAAAGGCAGCACATAAGTGATACTGCATTCTGGTCATCTGGAAGCAATTGTATGTTGTTTGTCTAACCTGATAATTGCTGCCTAGGGTTGCTTGTGTGTGTTGTCCTGTTGCTGCTTTGGGAGATTGGGAGTTATGATTTGAAACCCTAAAATCAGATTTCCTTATTTCTGTTGTTTTTTGCAAAGAATAATATAGGGGCATGGTAGCACCCCTATAGTTAGGGCTAGGTAGGGTGTTCAGTGTTAAACCCCAAACTTTGCACCTTAATAGCTTTGGCACCATTTGATGAAATCAGTTGACATTTTGCATGTGCTGTCTAGGAGGCAAGATGTAAATCTGTGGAAAGTTTTCTGCTGCAGCTTGTGCAGTTTCTGGTATCTGTATATGCCATTTTTATGGCTGTGGGTGGAGCCTACAGCCATCTTGCAGTCTGTAGTTTCAAAATGAAGGAATGTGGAACACGTTTTTAGACATTTCAATATATCCTTCCACAACTATAAATCACTATGCCAAATGAAATAAAATACTCCTTTCTTTATGTTTAGAATGTAGACTAAAGCTGCTTATCAGATGGCCATTAGGAAACTGAAACAGCTTTCCTTCTGTTTAGAATGTTGGAGACAGCACTAAAGCTGCTTATCAGATGGCCATTGGGAAACTAAAACAGCTTGTTAAATATTGGTTGCTTATTGAAGTGGAGATTTGTTTACTCCCTTCAAAATGCAATAACTTGCACATTTAAATACTTAGCATTTAAACATTTTCTTGCTACTAGCTTCAGCTGGGCAATTATTGTCTTTCAAGAGAATTCATACCTCATAAATGTCACAGGAACAAATGTAAAAGATTTACACTGTTTTTTAACCTCTAAAGACACTATCTGATAAGAACTGCCTCAGACATATGCCAGGTCTTCTGTGAACTATGGTTTAATTATATAGCAATCAGCTGGCATTTGCTTTTGGAGAAAACAATGTATTGAGCTACAGCAAACACACTCACACACACACACTGTACACCACATCCTCATGGCCACAACATTCAAAATAAATACTGCAGTCTAATATGTTATAAAACAATAAAGAAACTGTTCATGTCGATGAACACAGTGAAGTTCAGTCTAAAGTAGATTTCCTTTAAAGAACTAGTGCACTGCCTAAAACTAATATTAGATTTTAAAAGCAGCCAACCATTACCTTTTATATCTGAGGTACTTTTTCTTTTCCCTTTGTTTAATTAGAAGATTGTTTACCTGGTGTTAGTAGGTGTGATGTGTGGAACAGCTGTTAGCCTGGAAGCTGACATATCTTACTGTACCGTTCAACACTATATCATTAACATTGTGACCTCTACGACTGTGACATAACTGCTACTTAGAATAGCAAGTGAGAGACTGTCAGGTCATTCACCTGTGATGTCCAAGTTAGTGAGACCACAATGCTGATGACGTGAGGGAGCAGAGAAAGCTATGTCAGCTGCCAGGCTAAGAGCTGTTCCATGAATCCAGCACAATATTATCACATCAAATACTTTCTGATGAGCAAATTGAAAAGAAAATACATCAGAAATAAAATTACAACTAACTAGTACTTAAAATATTTATTATTTTCCTGTCTGCCTGTTTTGGCTCCACTAGTTCTTTAAATATTTCTTATCCTATATTTTTGTATTCTGGTAGCATTGGAGAGATGCTACATCTCTTTGTCATTGTGATCTTCATTTTACATTTTTGTACTCTATTTACTCAAGATGTCCCAGCTTAGATGCAATATCTTGTTTTTAGTGGGGTCATGATTTTACCACTTTTATAATGTATTTATTCAGGGTAGCCTAGTCCAGATATAAAATATTGTTTTCAGTGTGTTTTGATGTTACACAATGTAGTATATGTTGTGTAGATGTAGAGCCCCACTGAAAATAAGATGCCATGTCTTCTGTGAACTATTCAGGTGAAACATAGCAATCAGCAGTCATATTCTAGGAAAAAACATTGTAAAAATGTATAAAAGGAAGACCACATTGAAACTGCCTCCCAGGATCTGCATTGTGCAAATTCATTAGAAATAATTGATAAAAGCATCCTGAAAGCTCTCCACAGCCATATCAGCTCTGACCAGAGTTTGTTATGCTTTTGGTAAAAAAAGAGTGTGTGTGTGAGTTGTTGGTGGTGGTAGTGTTGGGAGAATGGGCAGGAGAAAGCATTGCAATCCTATGTCAAATGAATCAATTAGTACAATTACAACACAAACAAGACTTTACATATTAAAACACAGAGTAAAAAGTAAAACATTAAAAACAATTGTATCAAACACAATAGAAATGGAATTAAAGTTATCGCCAGCTGTCAGAACTGAACAACTTAATGAGTGACAGTGCAAACGATCATGCACAGAAGTAAAATGAACCAGTGCACAAACAACCATGTCTTTTGACATCTGCTGCTTGCTCTGAAAAACTGAATGGTGGAAGAAACTGTCTAAAGTCAAACACATGATCAACCATTTTTGATTTACTAATGTAAAATAACCCACAGACACATTTTATTCATTTTGAGTTCTTCATTAAGCGAATACTCAGACCATTACAGTAAATATAATATACAGGATTAGCACTGGGTAGAAGAGAGGTAGAGGTAAGCAATGTCTCCTGGGGAGATGAAAAATAAAATAACAAACCAGTGATTTTACTCCTGTGTCCATCTGAATTGCTCAAGCAGCATGAGTGTATATCTGTGTGTGTGTATAGTTTCTTCAAACTCTGTTATTATGAGCAAGAAATGTAAATGCAATCTGAGTAGTGGGCATCACTGTGTGTGCACACAAATGTGTTCTTGTAAGTTTTTGAACATACTGAAAACGCATGTGTGTGTGCTACAGGTTGTGTATGTGTGTGCGTAGGTGTGAGTGACACTGTCTTTGTCAAGAGCCAACAACAGCTTATGTGTAAGGCTTTATTTGTGTGATATTACTGTAATGTAGGTGCTGGATTATTACACTGCAATAATAAAAATGAATTACAGTCCAAGCAATGTATGAATGGTATCTCTTATTAGGATGATGTAATTGCAGCAGTAGTGGCTGTGACCAGACATTGTTCTAGCTTGGAGTCAGGCTGATATGATTACATAATATTGATTTACTTTCAATGTATCAATATACTGGAAAAGCATTTTTAATATTTCCGTATACTATGTTATGCAACATTCCCCAGGCAGGGGACCTGGGTACTAAATAGTGAGGACTGCTGTCCTCTTGGCATATGGCCCTGAACCTCTTGCACTGATGGATGGTAGAGGGCTTGGCATTAGTCAATATATGAACTCTTTGCCCAGTGCATCTGTATCTGCAGCCACATGGAAGTGCAGGAAGAAGAGGAGCCTGTGCTTATGCAGCCCACTAGACAGCTCCATGCATTCTTTACTTGTGTAAGCAGATGGAGTCTCCCCCTGGTGCAGTACTCAAAAAGCCCAGTGCATCTTTATCTGTTCATCTGTGTGAATGAGGACACAGTTTCACTATCTCAAAAAGAAAGGAAATTATTTGCAAAAAAACTGTATTAACGTACCAGTTAGGGTTCAACTTAATCCCACAAAAGTAGGGAAATGTGGCTTTAGGGTTGCCACCTGCCCTCCAAAGCAGCAATAGGACAACACCACACAAGCAACCACAGACAGCCATCATCCAGTAAGACAAACAACATACAACTATTTACAGATTATGCAAATGCAGTAGCACTGATGTGCTGTCTTTGTGGATTTTTATCTGTAGCATGAATACCACAAGACATACAAACTCACTTTTCACTGCAGATACACATTCATGATATTCAAATCACAACACTGCTTCTGTGTGCAGAAGCACAGGCCCCAGCAGTCACAGACACAAACCTGTAATACCAAGACTACAAGAGTTGTGTCTGCAGATGCTTATGCCCCAATGGAGGCAGCTCTTCTGTAGCCTGAGGTATTCTTGCACATTGTAAGACATACACACATTTGATGGGCCTGTGCTTCTGCAGACACAGGTATAAGACATATATACCAACCTCTGGCTGCAGAACCACAGGTGCCACAAAATCCATGATAGCAAAATTGTAACACGACTTCTGTCTCCAGAAGCACAGGCCACTGAGGGGCCTGCATCTCTTCTGCATCAGGTGTAATACATACATGCTGACTTCTTGATCAGAATAGTAGCCACTATGATGTCTGCAGTTATGTACACAGAAATACTGTTGCAGTGTGGCTATTATGGTTTGAGCAGCAGTTCTAGTAATTGTTCACAAGGGAAGTAGTTTTACAAATATGCAGATGCATATAGAAAAGGAAGCAGCAATGGAGCATGCTGTCAAGGAAGGTACCTCATACACCATGCAGAAATACAGCAGAACCAGCCATGATGTAACAAATAACTTGCAGTAAATAACATGTCCAAAATACTGCAGTAAAAAATGGCCTAAATGCCACTCAATTGCAATGTTCCTTGCAGCATTCTGTGGCATTTCTATGATATACTGCAGCATTATTATGTTGCATCCTGGTTAGAGATGTGCAAATTTGGCAACATTTGCACTGTAATCATTGCAAATTTTGCACAATTCATGATACCTAGTTTGTGAAATTCGACAATTCCTGGAGTGTGGATCGACCATGAAGTATGGAATTTTCATTGGCGAACTTTCACACTTACAGTAGTGGCAAAAATATTCCCTGGTGTCAGCGCCTTGACATTGAAAGGCGCTATATAAATTAAGTTGACTTGACTACTAGTGGACTTCCCCCTGATGATTGCTGCTCGATATAAAATTTAATTATGAAAGCCAGGTTACCAGTACAGCCAACATTGGAAAACAAATATATAATTATGAGTTTCCTTTTACTTTTACAGTATATTCCTGGGAGATGCCTTAATCCAATCAAGGCTAAGACACAAACTTGGAGATTGGATAGAAAAGGACCACTCACCAAACCATAGCAATCAACTTTCTTATTTTATTTTCATAACATCCAGATCAATCAGTTTTCCTACATTTCGGGTATTACCCTTCTTCAGGGAGTCTGGTTATTTCATTTAATATTATTTTTCCTTTTTCTAGTCCATTATAATCATTTGTTGTGTTGAAAAAATGTCTTATATTCTGGATGAACAATTTCCATTCTATCTGTAGAAATTTAAAAACTCTGTTTTAGATATGTATTTCATCTTGTTTCTTTTATGTCTTCTACAGGTTACTACCTGCTTGTAATTTATCTTTTTTGTGTATCTTTGCTCTAATTACTGTGGTCCATCCTTCACGGTGTCTCTAAGGTCAATGAACCAGTTTGTTTGGGTGTTTTTTATCTGTACTCCACCACACTGATGATTTAGCTTCATTTGAACTAATAAACTGGATTTTTTAACTGTTGTTGCCTTGCTGGTCCTCTTTAGGAGTCACTGTGTGCAGAGTGCTTGTGGAACTAGTGAGTAGCTAGGGTTAGCAACCCCTTTTCTGCACCATGAACACTATACTGCTGAGCATACAGCTTGAGGAGTCGATTAACAGACTCCATGGGGCCTTCTGCGTACACATACTCATGCACACATACTCATGCATGCAGCACTAGATGCACACACAAGTGAGGTTACATAAGCACAGACCCCAGCAAGGCTAGTGCTTTTGCATCGCAGGTAAAAATCAATGAAGGTAGTACATTAATCCTACTGCATTTGTGTCATCTGAAGACAGTTGTATGTTGTTTGTATTAACTGATGATGGCTGTCTGTGGTTGCTTGTGTGGTGTACCCACACGTTCAGACACATAGCACAGGCCTAGAGGCATTCCAAGTAACACTTGTAATGCTTATTTGGCAATATCTCAGTAACAATAGCAACTGTGAAAAAAATTATTTCGCAGTTGTATCCATGACCTAGCCATCTCCACACATGCTTAGTGCATCTGCTTTTAGTGAAAAATCCATATCACTAGCCGTTTTCAAGATATAGGCACAGAAAGGTGAGTGGCTGCCACAATGTTATCCTATCGGACAATACGCAAAGTTGGACTGCTGTAACTCTGGAACCAGTGTAAATATTTGCAACAAACCAGCAAAAGGCACATCTGTGAGGCAAGGGCTAGCCACCCTGCATATTGCAGCCCAAATGTCCTAACCGTTGTCTTGCTATGAAGTGGAAAAGAAACTGAGCTTTTGGGGCTGTTTACCTGTGGTACTTTCATGAAATTCCATGGACTTTTGCAAAAGTCCCACTGGTTTGCATGGGAGAGCTTTCATGGGAGAACTGCGGTACTTGCACAAAAATACCGCAATTATACATGCAGGACTTTTGCGAAAGTACCTGCAGGAGTTGAGCAAAAGTCCGTGGAGGTTGCGTGGAAGTTCCATGGCTAAAATGGCTGAAAAATTTAAAAAACGTATTTCTGGGCATCCTGGCAAACAACTAATGCCAGGGTCATGTTCCTAGGGCCCCGATTAGGTAAACCCAAGTACCGGTGTTTACCTAGGCCCAGTATTTTTTGAACTGCAATGTTTTTTCTTCCTCGATAACTGAAAACAAGATGAACGCAGCATGAAAATACCAAATCCATTTGTGAAAGTAAAAAGTACTTTCAAAGGGAGCATATATTTTTTCCCATAAGCTATAATGGAAAATTTTAAACTTTAATACATTTTGAATGGATTAATATTTTTAACCACATCTTCAAAAGGCACTTCTCTGACCCAGTCCCCATACACCCTGAAAATGTTGGACCAGATGGACAAACTATTTGGGCTGTAGAGACGAGCAAATAATTTGCCAAATTTGCCAAAAAAAGTGTTGTTTTGCTCTTTTTTTGGCACTCTGCAGCTCCATAACAGAATATCTGACTGGAATGAAACTTGCCTGATCTAGAGATCTATAGCAGAATATGATGCATGCAAAATGCCAGGCAAATTGGAAAAACCATTGCCATGTTATTATAGTGCAAATCTTTGGGCTTTACTTAGAAGTGGCAGTGCAACCCTAACTATACACGCCCTGTAAGACAGGTATTAATTAATTAATTAATTAACTTATTTATATAAGAGTTTCACCAGGAAGGCACACTGAGCAGAGTACCGCTCAATTCTAGATGCGTCCTGGGGGAAGGGGGTTAGGTCAAAGCAAGTACAACAATTGAGCACAACAATCACATTGCATATACATCATCTTAGCATACCTGGCACATAGGTACAGGTTGTAGGTACAACATCTTAGCAGAAGTTAGAGAGTACAATCAAGGCAATAGGCTAACAGAGTGTGAGCTAGTGACAATAATAAGAATAAGTCCATGGACCAACAGTGCAGTTAGGCAATAGGAGAGGGCAAGTGCATCCTTTGAACTCAACAATCACAGTGCATGTACATCAAATTCGCACATTTGACACATAGGTACAGGTTGCAGGAATAGCAACATAGCAGGAGTTAGACAGTACAGATATGGCAATAGGCTAACAGAGTGTGAGCTATTAATAAGCCATGGACCAACAGTGCAGTTAGGCAATTAGGAGTAAGGCAAGTATTGCCGGTGGATGCCTAGGTAGGCGGACATAGCGGTCAGGATGCACCCGATGCGAGTCTGGGCTGGATGCTAGGCAGGTAGAGACGTGCCTAGGAATGGAGAAGGCTAGGAGTGGGAGTTGGAATAAATATTTAGGTGAATCAGAATTACAAACCTTTGAGTCAGAGACTGTTTTGCAAATGCTCCACGTCAGGGAGGTACAATACAGGACTACAGGAAATGACATTCATGTTTGGTACCAAAAAGACAAAACAGTAATTTGCCAGCTAGAACACTATCCAGGCTCAAGTAATGCATTATACAATATATAATTAATCAGAACAAGCAAGAGAAAGATTGAAATCAGGTAAGTAGTGCCAGTCTGAGCAAGGACAAGGAGAAGGTATTAGGTAAGGAGAGGAAACTGAGGAGATGAGAAAATATGAGAGGAAGGGGAAGGAAGGGAGAGTGAGGCAGGAGAGATCCAGAGGAGAGATGACTAATGACTAGTGAGGGGAATAGTGGTAGGCAGAGGATGAGGTTAGAAGCAATCACAGGAGCTGGAGGAAATAATATGTTCCAGGAGGAGAGATTTGAAAGTGCCAAGTTTGGATACAGCTGAGATAACAGCCGGTAAAATATTTAGCCAAAGGGGAGCTCAATAATGGAAAGCTTGCTGTCCAAGTGAGGTCCTACAGTGGGGAACCTGCATGAAAGCTTTAAAGGAGCCTCAAGTGGATCTTTGTGAGGGGGTAGGTTAAAGGAGATTTAGGAGCCGGGGGGGGGAGCCTGTTGAGATTTTCTTGGTGAGCAGAGAGGTTTGATATTTTAACCTACCATCAAAATTCTGCCAATTTGACAGTCTGCAGAGGTCTCAAGTATGGGTGCACCTAGCACAGAAAGTGACAAGATGATAGGCTTCATTCAGTGATACTTTTATCTTACAGAGGGCAGTTTGGCCAGCAGCTTCATAGATACTAATCCCATAGTCCACTAGGGAGAGGACAGAGGGTGAGACAGCAAGGTGAAGCACATCTGGGGGCAGACAATGTCTATGGCAGTACAGGAGGCTTATTCAAGTGATTATGGCAGAGCTAAGAAGATATATATGTTCCTGGAATGTAAGGGCTTAGTTGAGTGTGATTCCGAGATATTAAAAGGAATTAACTTGATCAAGGTAGGAGTTATGGAGGTTATAAATATGCAGGGAGCACCATGACATTTATTCCAGTGGTGGGAGAAAACTATGACCTTAGTTTTCTTGTAGTTAAGTACAAGTTTGTGGGCAGAGAACCAGGTTTCAGCTTCTGAGAATATATTTTAGAGGGCAAGCTGGAGAGGGGTGTGGTCAGGGTGGCTGCTGAACAGAACAGCATCATCTGCTAGTAGTAGAAATTTTCCTGAGCAGGCCTTGGGAAGACAGTTCAAGAACAAGCTGAAAAGAAGAGGTTGAAGGATAGAGCCTTGGGGAACACCAGACCTCACAGGGAGGCTGGAGGAGAGGGTATTATTTATACGGACTTGCTGGAATCTGCTCTGTAGGTAGTTGGTAAACCATGAGGAGGCATCATGCAATACTCCCAGAGAGAGGAGTGACCTAATGAGGCGAGAATGATTTACAGTGTCAAACACCTTAGTCAGATCTATGTACACAGACCCAACTAGGTGTCCACAGTCAAGAGCCTGGTGAATGAAGAGGTGTATTCTAGAAGAGCAGAGGTGGTACTGTGGCCCTTCTGGAAACCATGCTGTTCCTGGCAAAGTAGGTTTATTTGGTTAGGTAGTCAGAGAGCTGTTCAGCAACTATTTATTTCAAGAGCCTTGAAAAGTGGAAGAAGGATAGAAATGGAACAGTAATTTCATGGTAAAGTGTGGTCACCACCTTTAATGAAAGGCGTGACAATGGCAGATTTCTAGTGGGAGGGGAGCTGACCAAGACAAAGGGAAAGGTGGAAGATTTTTGTGATAGGGGAGAGGACTGCATCAATAGTCAGGTGAAGGAGCTTAAGGTCTAAGGAATCACCACAGTGACATGCTTTACCTAAGACCTGGGAGAGAAAACATTTGGCCTGTTAGGTAGAGATAGTTCTGAAACAGAAGGGAGGGATGTCGGAGGCAGGAGGGGAAGGGCGACTGAGGAGATTCAAAGAAGTCTGTGGGGAGAATGCTACTGAGGTCCAAAAAAGTAGTGTTGAGAGAATCAACAATGACTTGAGGGTCCCGAGAAGGGTCAACAGAAATTTTAAGCAGGGATGGAGGGGGGGATACGGAAGTCCCATTAAGCTCCTTAAGGTTATTCCAGAACTTGCGTCCAGAACCCCAGGTGGATGTTAGTGTTTCTTGATATTAGGAGGCCTTAGACTGTTTTATCTGCCTGTTGCATTTGTTCATGGCAGCCCTAGACAATTGCCTGTCAGAGGGTTGACCAGATTCAAGAGCTTTATACCAAAGATTATCCCAGCAATGCATACTATCCAAGAGAGCTTTGGATAACCATGGTGAGTTCCATACCTTGACAGTACTCTTTGTGAAGGAGACAAAAGATTACAGGCATAGTTGAAGGTACAAATAAAGTGTGAAAGAGCCGCATCAGTGTTAGGGTGCTTAGTCAAGTGAGACCAGTCACAACTGTACAGATAGTCTTTGAATTTATTAAACACACAAATTTTTAGGAGGCATTGATAAGAGACCCTTGGGGGGGGATGTTTTTGCCCTTGAGGACCAAAGTACTGGCGATAATATATATAAATTGCAAAAAAAACTTTGTTAATGCATTAGTTAGGGTTGTAGCAACAAAAATAGGGAAATTACATGTTACGGTTGAGCTTCTAACTCACCCCCCTCCCCACTCTCTTCCTCCCACCACCCAATCCCATCAGACCACCCTACCCCACTCTCTACAGACATACAGGTGTCAGGGTGTGCCTTTGGGTTGTCTGGTCTAACTCTCATCCCATTCTCCTATACTGTACCATGTCAACTTTCTTACACATGGAATGGGGTGAGAGTTAGGCCCCAATGACACCAAGGCACACCCTGATGCCTGTTGGTCTGTGGAGAGTGTAGGTGATGATCTGTGGATTGGGTGCTGGAGGAAGAGGCTGAGAGAGTAGGGGGTGTAAGGGCTCAACCATATCATGTCATATCCCTACTTTTGTTGCTCAGCCCTAGCTAAATGCATTACTGAAGTTTTTGCAATGTATTTCCTTACTTTTGAGATAGTATAATAGTATCTTTATTTTACTGTGGGGCGTCAGGGTCTCGGACCCTGTACTCCCATCCCTCAACAGATGCACATATGCATCTTGCTGTGGAAACACAGGGGTCTATGGCCCCTGCCCTTCCACATATTAAGTTATGAGTATGTGTAGAGAAGTTGCAACAAATAGTCACAACTGTGCCATCTTAAATAAAATTCACCCCAAATGTTCAACTTAACCTTCTTATCACCTCACCACACTTAACCAGTACAAAAATTTTTCATATCCCCATTGAAATGCAACTCTGTGCAACTGTAACACCATTCTGCATCATAAGTACAGAAAACATTTTTTGGCAGGATTTGAAAAATTACTGCTGTACTGTTCATGAGGTGGTGTGAAAAAATGGCAATGTTGAAAATCTGGAGTGAAAATATGATATATTGCCAAAGTTGCATGAATGCATAGAAAACTTCAATGACCTTATATAACTCGGGCATTTTAGGTATTTTACATCAAATTTTCAACAAGGCCTTTCTTGGATCCCTCCTCATAAACACTGACACTGTCATTTTGTTACTTAGCCCGAAGGTGATTTTGTGCAAACGGCACCATTCTGCGCCACTGCTGCATAAACACGCCTTGCCAGGATGTGAGAAATGACACCTGTGCTGTTAATGAGGTGGTGTGAAAATTGTCAATGTTGAAAATGTAGAGTGAACATATAAACATTGCCAAAGTTACTCGTGTGCATAGTGAAATTTCAACAACCACACATACCTCGGGTGTTTGGGGGTATTTTACACCAAATTTTCAACATGGCCTTTTTGGGACCCCACCTCATGAACAGCTGCACTGTCATTTCGTTAAGTTGTCCCAAAAGGTGAATACACCCAGCGACCACAAAATCACCTTTTGGGACCAAGTAATGAAATCACAGTGCAAGTGTTCATGAGGTAAAGGCTGACATGGAGATTGGGCCCCCCGATTTTGGCAAAAAATGTCAGTAACAATTTAAAATTCCATTTCGCAATCCCATTTCACAAGCCAATCTTGCAAAAGGGGATCGGCTGTCGAAAAGGTATTACAAAAAGGAATTTTTAAATTAAAAAACAACCTGATGGAAGCAATAACAAAACAAAATCACAGACATGGGGAGGGGGAAGAGGACATCCCTCTAACCAAAACCCATGCCTTGGTTTTTACAAAACATCTCACTTGGGCGAGTTAAAACATGTTTCTCCCTCACTAAGTGAGAAAACAAAATAGCAGCTGACTAACAGGGATTTATGTCATGAAAACAGATTTTATGAGATTTCCAACCTTTACACAATCCCTGTTCGCCAGCCATTCACGGGCAGGATCCTTGATCGAAACTGCATTAATCACAAAGACTGAACTGTGCATGCTCAGAACCCAAATTTAAAAATGTAATAACTTTATAATGGATTAATATTTTTCAACAAACTAGCTCTGAATTATTCTTTTGGATAATCTCTTTCAACTCTAAAAATTGCATGCTAATAATCCAAACGGTGTTGGCATAGCCTGATCTTGAAAAATGACCTTGACATTTGCCCCACAAAAATTGTTTTTGGTGCTTTGCTGCACAACGACAAATCCAATCAAAAGCGAAACTTGGCAAATCAAGAGATCTAACATCTGAGACCATGTATTCCACACTTCATGCAAATTTGTTGAATGGTTTGTGTTACACGAGGTCCCTGCACCCTAATTGGTACCCTTAGAGGTACACCATGAACCTGTACTTAAGTATATGTTATACTAACATATAAGGCTAAGAGGCACCCACCGTACAAGAGTAGATGTCAGGATATGAATGCATATTGTTGTAATACACTTTGCTTGCTAATACATATATTCTGCTATGTATTTTCTGTATTTCTTACTTGTAAGATGCCAGGACATCTGTGTTCTTGGAGTAATTATAATATGTAAGGCACATTGCCACCTTTTGGTAATTTGTACCACTACACTGAGTTATGTAAGACTCTGTATAAGAACTCTTTTGTTCTCAAACTGATGACTTTACAGAATTGTATAATGTTATCTTGGACAGTGGAGCCACCTCTAATTTAGCCAATAGGGCTTATCTCTGTAACTAGAAATGTTTCTATCTTTTGGTAACCATAGTAATTATCATAGGTATATAATGTAATGCACAAGCCTTATACCTCAGAGACCTGAGAGACCCCAAGAGACAGAGAAACCTCGAGGTGTAGGGAATGCTTAGCACTGGCTCCCGGTTCGTGTTGGTAAGAACTGCTTAGGGCAACTGTGATTTATCCCTTTGGTAGTAATAAACTTGTTTATTACTCTAATGCAACGTGTCTGTGATTACTTACATCCCCAATATCGTCAAGAATCTGAAAGTGAGGTTTAGACCTCCCAACAGTTGCAAAGTTTTTAACATGCAGAATTTGCCATTTAACATTAAGCTGCCTACTTGCGCCTCTATAACATATATATATATATATTCATTGCAAAAATCTCTGTTAATGTATCAGATATGGTTGATAGTGCAGTGACAAAGGTTTGGAAATTTAATGTTGGGGTTCCCACTCCTACAACACCAACCCCCCACACACACACCAACAGGTGTCGGGGCATGTCATGGTTGGCAGGCCTAGCTCTCATCCCTTTCCATGTGTAAACAAGTTGATATACTACAGTATTGGAGAATTTGGTGAGAGTTAGGCCTGAAGACCCCATGGCATACCCCAACACCTATTGATACGTGGAGGGTGGGGTGGTGGTAGGGGCAGGAACTGCAAAACTGAATTTCCAAACATTTGTCGCTGTGCTGTCAACCCTTACTGATGCATTAACAGAGTTTTTTGCAATGAATTTCCCTTCTTTATGAGAAAGTGTAATGTAACTGGCATGTGTTTGTTGGACTGAAGGACCTCTGGGCCCTGTGCTCCCTTAATGCTGCCCATTTTTGCATAATGCCATGCATATATGGGAGCACAGGACCTCTGGGCCCTGTGCTCACACTTACACTTAACTATGGAGACAAAGCCCAGCCCTATAGTTCTGAAAAGGAACCATTGTAACACTAATTTGGCAATATCTCAGTAATCATAAGAACTATGAAAAAGTCAACTGCAGTTGTATTCATAACTTGGAAAACACCACGCAGGCTTAGTCTGCTAAAGCACACCAGAGTGAAAAATCCATATCTCGAATCGTTTTCAAGATAGGTGCCAAAAGGTGACACAAGCACCGCAATGTTATCCTATGGAAATTTCTCAACTTCAGAATACTGTAACTATGGAACTATTGCATATTTTTTCACCAAACCACCAGCAGGCACATCTGTTGGGCCAGAGCTTGCCACCCTACACATTTCAGCCCAAAAGTCCTAGCCATGTGATGTGACAAAGAAATGCTGATTTTGGGAGCAGTCATTTCATAAATTGTGACACTTTTGCAAAAATTGTGAAAAAAGTACAAAACAGTGTCACAATTTGCAGAAGTGTCACATCTGTTATGTTGCAATTTGCAAAACTACTGTGGGCCTGATCACCAGAAAGGCATTTCTTGGGAGGTTACCTCAAAATGATGGCTGCATTGTGTTCCTCATGCCCCGATTAGGTAAACACAACTGTCAGTGATTACTTAGAGGCAGTAAAATTTAAATTACAGCCGTTTTTCTTCGTCATTAACTGAAAACAAGATTGCAATCACATGACAGTACAGAGAGCACTTGCGACAGTAAAATGTACTGGTGGCATCTTTTGAGAGGCACAGCTAGTTTTTTCCAGTTGACTATAATGAGAAAATTGAAATTTGAATAACTTTTGAACGGATTGATATTTGTTCACCAAATCTTCAAAAGGCACATCAGTGGCCCAGACTATGTATTCCCTAAGAATTTAAGACCACATGAACAAACCATTTAGGCTGTACCCCAAGCAAACAAAAAAAAAGCCCAAAAAATAATTTTTTGTGTGTTTTTTGGTGCTCAGCAGCTCCGAATTTGCAGATCTGACCATAACAAAACTTGCCAGATCCAGGGACCTATTGTACCAGACGACACATAAAATATTTCAGGCAAACTCATAATATGGTTGCAAAGTTATCAAAGTGCAAAATTTTGGGTTTAAAATAGAAGTGGCTGGGCAACCCTAAGCTTTACTACTGTGCAGCTATAATATATTTACATACATATCTACAGTATATATATATATATATATATATATATATATATATATATATATATATATTATGGTAGCACAGTAGTGCTACCATAGTTAGGTTGAGGAGCCATTTCTATATTAAACCCAAAACTTTGCACCTTAATAACTTTGCAACTGTTTGATGGATTTGCCTGAAATATGGAATACATGATCAAGAACCATAGGCCTTGGGATCTGCCAAGTTTTGTACCAATTGGATATACGGTTTTGGAGTTATTAAGCGTGATCTGAGCGCACGTTTACACTTTTTCTGGAATTCTACGGTCGCACCTACAGGTCGTACGGTTTGCGCGACCAGCCCAAAATCTTCAGGGAATGTGCGGCCAGGGTCCCCAATGTGCCTTTCAAAGATTTCGTGAAAAAATATTAAACGGTTCAAAAGTTATTCAAAAAACAATTTCCCATTATAAGTCAATGGGAAACGTTAACAAAAAGTTCGACAGTGTAGCAAATGCACTTTTTACTGTCACAAATGGCCCTGTTACTGTCGCAAATCTGCCATCTTGTTTTCAGTTAGTGATCAGAAAAATGCTTGGCATTTAAAATTGAGACCCTCTAGCAACCTAATTATTTTTGTATTCACCTAGTCGGGCCCTGAGGATGCTAGCCATGTCTTTATTTTGGGGTAAAACACCCCAGAAATATGTTTTTCAGATTTCTGAAAAAAGTACTTTACCAAAGTGATGTCGCTCCAAAGTGTCGCAAATTTTTCTTGAAAGCTTCATGAGTGCTGTATACTGCTGCGACCTATCCCAAAATAGCAGTAATTCTTTGGCACTCCGCTGCAAAAGAACGGTTGTGAGTGTGGGGCTGAAATTTGGAGGGAACGCAGATGACATCTCACAGATGTACCTTTCAGTGTTGTATTGAAAAAATATTACACAGCGGCAAAGTTACGGCACTCCAAAGTTGACAGTTTGTCCCATAGGATAACATTACGGCGCCCGACGCATTACAGGAATCCTTTGGCACCCTGCTGCAAAATAACGGTTAAGTCTTTTATCCTGAAATTTAGAGGGAAGACAGCCAACAGCCCACAGATGTGCCTTTCAGTGGTTTGGTG